>CM060921.1:195971983-197237483 GCA_030737875.1 Allium sativum
GCCACATGGCTCCTCGTGAGAGAAGAGAACTTCATAAGCAAGTAGGGGAGTTGCTTGAGAAGGGGTTCATAAGGCGAAGTATATCGGAGTGGGGAGCTCCAGTAGTATTTGCCACGAAGGCGGATGGGTCCCTCAGACTTTGTGTGGATTATAGAGAACTTAATAAGCTCACGAAGAAGAATAGACACCCATTACCGAGGATAGATGATCTCTTTGATCAGTTGGTTGGCGCCTCAGTGTTTTCGCAGATGGACTTAGCTACAGGGTTTCATCAGTTAAGAGTGGCGGAGGACAGTATAGAGAAGACTGCTTTCCGGACTCCGGATGGTTTTTATGAGTGGCTTGTGATGCCATTTGGGTTGACAAACGCCCCTGCATACTTTGTTGATCTAATGAGTAGAGTGTTCAGAGAGTATCTGAATAAGTTTGTAGTAGTCTTTGTGGATGACATCTTGGTCTTTTCCAAGAGTGAAGAAGAGCATGCCTTACATCTCAGAGAAGTGTTGGAGACTCTTCGAGCACATAGTCTTAAAGCTAAATTCTCTAAATGTCATTTTTGGAGAAGAGAAGTGCGATTCTTAGGGCATGTGGTCTCTAAGGAAGGGATAGCTGTGGATCCCGCAAAGATAGTATCTATCCAGGATTGGAAAGTTCCTAGAAATGCTACCGAAGTAAGAAGTTTCTTGGGGTTGGCAGGATATTATAGGAAGTTCATCAAAGACTTCGCGAAGATATCAGCCCCATTAACCCGCTTGACGAAGAAGAATCTGGTTTTCTCATGGGACGTAGATTGTGATGATGCTTTCCGACGGTTAAAGAGAGCTTTGACCACCGCTCCAGTTTTAGTGCTTCCAGATGGGAGTAAGCCGTTTGTTGTTTATACCGATGCTTGTGGGACAGGATTAGGCGCAGTCTTGATGCAGGAGGGAAGGGTAATAGCCTATGGAGGGAGGCAATTGAGAGTGCATGAGAAGAATTACCCTACCCATGATCTAGAGTTGGCCGCGATTGTTTTCGCACTTAAGTCTTGGCGCCATTATCTTCTTGGTGAGAGATTCGAGTTGTTCACTGACCATAAATCATTGAAGTACTTATTCTCTTAGAAGGATTTAAACTTAAGACAGCAAAGGTGGATGGAGTTCTTAGCATCCTATGATTTCGAGATAGCGTATACCCCTGGCAAGGGTAACGTAGTGGCGGACGCCTTGAGTAGAAAAAGGCTATCTTTGAGTCCATTGTTCGTGGAACGGCGAAGCTTGGAGTTTCTTTCTTTGTTCGACTTCAGACCTTCTGTTGACTTTGTACCTGGTTTGTTAGCATCCTTGGAGGTTAGACCTACTCTTTTGGGACGGATTGGCGAGGCTCAGCGAGACGACCCACAGTTGGTTGAGTTGGTAGAGAAGCTTATAAGGGGGGAGTCGTCCAGCCATTTGGGTAGATACACCATAAATGATAAGGGATGGTTGCATAGAGACGGTAGACTTTGTGTACCGCAAGATGAGGGTTTGAAGAAGGCTATTTTGGATGATGCACATCGTTCAAGGATGACTATTCATCCCGGTGGAGACAAAATGTACCAAGACATGAAGAGAGTTTTCTTCTGGGCCGGTATGAAGAAAGATGTGGCCGAGTATGTGGCTAGATGCTTAGTGTGCCAACAAGTTAAAGAGGAGCAAAAGAAACCCGGTGGGTTGCTACACCCATTGGAAGTTCCGCAATGGAAGTGGGATAGTGTCTCGATGGATTTCATCGATGGGTTACCGAGATCGAGGGAGGGCAATACGGGAATTTGGGTTGTGGTAGACAGACTTACCAAGAGTGCCCATTTTATACCCGTAAAGAGTAAGAGGACCGCTCCATGGCTTGCTTCAGTCTATGTTAGAGAGATTGTTATATTGCATGGCGTACCATCCAGCATTGTGAGTGATCGAGATCCTATCTTCACTAGTGAGTTTTGGAGAAGTTTGCAAGAGGCGGTAGGGACTCAGTTGTGTTTGAGCACCGCATATCATCCTCAGACAGACGGTCAGACCGAGAGGGTGAACCGTATCTTAGAAGATCTCTTGAGGCTTTGTATCTTGGATTTTGGAGGTACATGGGAGGAACATCTTCCTTTGGTGGAGTTCGCATACAATAACAGCTTTCAGTCTAGTATTGGCATGGCACCTTTCGAAGCTCTTTATGGAAGGCCTTGTCGATCTCCTACATGTTGGTGGGAATCTACGGATAAGATCTTGCTTGGGCCAGATATGGTTAGAGAGACTTCAGAGAAGATTGATTTGATTCGAAGAAGGATGAAAGCAGCGCAAGATAGACAGAAATCTTATGCAGATCGGAGAAGGACGGATCTTGAGTTTGAGGTTGGGGACATGGTTTTTGTCAAAGTATCTCCGTTGAGAAATGTTGTTCGCTTTGGGTCCGTTGGGAAGTTAGCACCGAGGTTTGTTGGGCCGTTTCCTATTAAGGAAAGAATTGGACGGATGGCATATAGGGTGGAGTTGCCCGACAGACTTAGTGGTGTTCATGATGTATTCCATGTATCACATTTGAGGAAGTGCTTACATGAGACCGCAAAGGTGGTAGAGCCGAGCTTGCTTAGAGATATAGAGGTAGAGAGTGATGCGACGATTCGACGAGCTCCTACTCGCATCCTTGGGTCAGAAACTAGGAAGTTGAGGAATAGAGAAGTTCAGCTAGTTAAAGTGCAATGGGGAGAAGACGAGGGCAATGCTACTTGGGAGACGGAAGCGAAGATGCGTTCTTTGTATCCATTTCTTTTTGAGAGTATGTCTTTTAACTTCTCCTTTATCGCTTGTCTAGTACTTATCTTATCTTTAGTATATCCTCTCGCTAGTACCTATGACCTTTAGATAGGGTAAAACCTATGGTTGAAACATGTGTTTGAAACATGTTATGGTTGATGGATGCATGTGGATGCAATTGTTTGCTAGTGGTTGCTCGTGGATGCATATACACACACATTAGGCACTAGATCGGCTCAGTCACTTCATGTTGCATATCGCATAAATGGATGTGGTAGTTAGATTGATGGATGTATCATGGCTGTGTTATCATGTGGATGATGCATTTTTGTGTATGGTTGTGCACGCATATAGAAATTGTATGTGTCAATAGGGTTTCGCATACATATTGGATGCATGGCACTATCATGGTTTGCATTAAGGAGGTCGACTGAATCAGTAGACCGCCTGATTTTGCATTAGTATACGGACATATACACACACTTTCTGCATATGTTCATACATCATTAGAAGTTTCTAAGGATAATGGTTGCTTGTGGTTGATGGTTTAGTAGATGGTTGTTTGGTTGGTAGGATACGTTCTTCTTGACTTAGAGATTTCGAGGACGAAATCCTTTAAGTAGGGGAGAATGTAACACCCCGAATTTCAATTAACACTAATGGTTAGTAATTAAAGTATAATTAATTTCAGATATGGGAATCAGGGGAAACGGGCTGCGTCATTGCGTTCGTCTCGGAAAAATACGCAGAATAGAGTCCGAAATTTTGTAAATCGGAGTCCGTATGGCCCAGTTATGGCCCAATGAAGTTGGCAGAAAATTCAAAGTTAAAAACAGATTTAAAATTCAGTTCTAAAACAAGTTTGGAGCCAAAAACGGAAAAGGGCGGGAAAGTTCCCGCCTAGCCCCGTGTCGACAGGCATGTCGACAGGGGTGTCGACAGGCATGTCGACAGGGGTGTCGACAGCCCTGTCGACAGGGGTGTCGACACAGGGTGTCGGCCCTGTTGATCTGGGTGCACCAGATCTGGTTTTTGGTTGAGTCTTGGGCTGTGTTCTAGAGATTTCCGAAATTTAAGGGTCCTAATCTAATCTAGGGTTAATCTAAGGGCCTAAAACACTCACCTAATCTATAAATACACCCTAAACCTACCCTAATCCATACTAAAAATAGAATTGAGGGCTACATGCCGCCAAATTAAATCCTAGAAGGAGCCTCCACTAATTTATGAAGAGGGTTGCAAGCTAATCTGTAACGACACGGATTTTGCCCGACCTTAATCGATCACAAAATCGACCAAGACCGTTCAAAACTCGCATACGTTAACTTTGGGAATACAATACATCAGAACAATAACAGCCGACTTTTATTACATTACAATAATATAACATCAGAGTACAGAATATCAGAGTACAAATAAAGTAAACTACAGCGGAAGATAAATTACAATGGATTTAATACATTAAACAGCGGAAGACTTCTATGCTCTGGACACAGCTTTAGGCTTCGATCCAGAATCCTGCTAAAGAGATAGATATCTGCAAAAAGGCTACTCGACTGCCCGTGTAGAAAAGAGGGCACCCGAGTTTGCAAAGTGAAACAAACTACGAGTCAGTCATGGGACTGGTGTGAGAATTCTAAACTAATATAACTAATAAGACAAATCCAAGGACCACGCCACTTTCGCGGAACGGGTTTACTCCTATGGATTGCCAGTGCATAAACCAAAGTAAATCGAGAAATAACGCAATGTCTTTTTGGAAAAATGAAACCATTATAAGACCCAGGTCCCATCACACAATGCAACGCACACCAGAGGATAGGGTTTTACCTTATAATGGTCAAAAGATGCTTGATACGTATAAAACGGATTTGATATTATTATTAGTGTATATATGTTTTAATAAAAAATTTGAATCATAAGTATCAATCCTAGACGGCATGGTTACCATATAGCATGTCGCCAATACTAGTTCTACAATCAAAACCGCAAGGGCGTATTGGAAATTTGGATTCCAACATGAGTCGAGGCTAGGGGCAAGATCCTCTCCGATTCGAGACACTCTAGCAAATGCCTCAGGATTCCCCGCAGTGAACCCTTGGAAGCGGTAGGGCCGGTCCCCGCCTATGGGCAGTGGATTGGTTATGCCTGAACACACGTTTCCCGATCCCTTTGGACCTATAGTATGACCACCAACGGCCTATAAAAATAACGAGGCGCCTCAAAATCCATCATCCACATAAGTAAAATGTCAGGGCTGGCAGGTCGCTGACACCACTCTAGCTAGAAAGAAACGTGTGCACTCCCTACGGTCCATATCCCGTTTTTGACTCATACCGGGGTGTGAGGCTCGCGAAGTCACGCTATACACAAAGCTACGCCTAAACAGGCCGTGCTTTGATCATCAACCACAAGGCCTGCTTTTCAACAAAAGCCTTGATCAATGCATCTTAGCATGCCACATTGTTAGTCCATACTATACCATTGATTTCTGTCAATATATAACCTCTAAGCTCATATGTCTCAGAGAAGGGTGTTAACCACCAAGTAGATATGTATTAATAGAGATCAACGAATGTAGTATAAAGGACTACAACGTCAGACATACATTCCATTTATAAACTTATGCTCTGGGTCTGAGCGAAAGTCAAATCCGTACAAATCAACACTTCGTCCGAACGGCCACCACTGAAGCCCTTTCAAGGTAGCTACTCCTCTCATGGGTCTCAGTAGCAACACATCCATTTGATGTGAAGATCGTCGGTCTTCAATCACCGTCTTCAAATCTTCGACTTAGAACGTCGTATAATCCTTTGAAATGAGATTGAACTCGGACTTTTCAAATGATTCTCGCATATGTAGATAATTTGAAATCATTTCATATCGTTATTAATATTTGATAACGACCTATCGCTATTTTTATTTATATAAAAATAGCTTGAATTCATTTTAACGACGCTTCGGGTCAATGGGCGACCTTGGCGCTGTTTTCAACCAAATTTGATTTGCACATGTCTTGAAATCTAACCGTTGGATTTTGACGAAGTCTATATCGTTGGAAAGATCTTCCCAAAGCGGTCCTAACAGTTCCAGTTTTGGGAAAATCTGACGGTCGGATCTTTCGGTATAACCGTTTGAAGTTAAGAATGTCGATACGCGAACTACCGCGCGTGATTCGTTAAATTTATAATTTATATTTATATAAATATAAATATAAGTCGTTTGGCGATTTCAATTTCAAAAGTCTATTCTTTTTATCGCATCTAAAATGACGATAAAAATATCACTTTTAATATCTCTGTTTTATTTACACTAAATGTAAATAAATTATGCCTTTTCTATATTTTGTTCTATTTACCTAAATGTAAATAAATTATATCTTTTCTATATTTTGTTCTATTTACCTAAATGTAAATAAATTATATCTTTCCTATATTTTAGTTTATTTACACTAAATGTAAATAAATTATATTCTTTTCTATATTTTAGTTTATTTACACTAAATGTAAATAAATTATATTCTTTTTCTTATCCTATTTATTTACCCAAATGTAAATAAATATATTCTTATCTTTTTCTTATTTATTTACCTAAATGTAAATAAATGTATTACTTTTACTTTTGCTATATTTATTTACATTAATTGTAAATAAATGTATCTAATTTCTTATTCATATTCATTTACACAATTTGTAAATAAATGGTTTCAATTTCCTTTGCCAATCCTATTACATAATAAATGTAAATAATTGTATTTCTTTAATTCTTTTCTAATATTCCTTTTTAACATAAAAAGAATATCTTATGTTAATTCTTTTCTAACCTTTTTTTTTACTCTTTACATAAGAAAATGTAAATAATTACCATTTACAAATTGGTTCTTTTTATTTACATAAGAAAATGTAAATAAATCATATTCATATAATTATTCTTTTAATCCTTTTTATTTACATAAGAAAATGTAAATAAATACTTATCACATATTTGTTCTTTATATTCTATTTATTCTTAATTACATAAAATGTAATTTTCTTCCTTATACTCTTAATTACATAAAAATGTAATTTTATTTCTTATAATCTTAATTACATATAAATGTAATTTCCTTTACAGTGTAAAACATATTCTTTTAATTACATAAAAAGAATGTAATTTATTTAATCTCTTATTTATCTAATGTAAATATATATATGTCTTCCTTTGTCTATGTTTTATTTATTTACCCTAAATATCTTGAAGTAATTTACATATGCTTTAACCTCCCACATTGGATAGGTATTGTTGTGACTACTGGACAGCCGGGCGGGTCCGGGCAGGTTTACATCACAACTCAATCCAACCTCGGGTTACGCATATTATTTCTTATTCAACAAAATATATTTTGTCTTTTATTCTTTTTCTACTTTAACAAAATGTCTATTTTATCTTTTATCCTTTTCATTCTTAATACATAAAAATGTACCTTTTTCCTTAATTCATTTTTTTTATACATAAAATGTACCTTTTATGTATTCATTTTTGTTACATAGAAATGTACTTCCTTTTATTTTACATTGCAAAAATGTAAATGCCCATTATTCCTTTTTACTTACGTCGAGAAATGTAATTTCTCTTTTTATTCTATTTACATTGGAAAAATGTAAATTCACTTTTTATCTTTACATTAGAAAATGCAAACCTCTTATTTCTATTTCTATTTCTTTTACATTAAAAAAATGTAAGTTCCTATTTCTATTTCTTTTTCTGTTAAAATCAATGTTATACTTTTCTGTAATACTTGCATTGTAGAATGCAAATGTAAAGGTGAAATTTATTTCTAACGTAAACATCCTTTATAATGTCAACATAACTATATCCTCTAATGTAAATATTGGATTCATTTCAATTATATAACATGACGGTGAATTTTATGTCAGTTCAGCTAAATTAATCACAATGATGAATTTGTGTCATAATTCTTAAATTAACACAATAGTGTTATTGATATTCTAATTCTTAAATTAACACAATGGTGATATTCGTGTCATAATTCTTAAATTAACACAACGGTGTATATTGTGTCATCACTACTATTTTAACACAATGATGTAAGTTGGTGTCATCACAATAAGGTTAACACGACATGCAAATTGGTGTCATCACAATAAGGTTAACATAACATGCAAATTGGTGTCATTACAATAAGGTTAACATAACATGGGGTGTATAATTTTGGAGAATCCCAATAAAAGATCTCATCTTTATTTTAATTTGTAAATAAAAATAAAGATTAAAACTTACATTTCATTTTGTGAATAAAAATAAAGACTAAACTTGCATTTTATTATGTTCACAAAATAAATGTGAAAATTTGACTTTTATTTTGTAAACAAAAATAAAGGTGAAAACTTGTTATTCATTTTGTAAACAAAATGAAGATTTTAAAAACTTACATCTTATCACGTTAACAAAATTAAAAGTAAAACTTGTTAACATAATTAAGGATTAACACTTGCTTTTTATTATATTAACAAAGTTAAAGATAAAATTGCCATTTTATTTTGTTCACAAAAATGAAGATAAAAATTGGCATTTTATTATGTAGAAAAAAATAAGGATAAAAATTGTCTTTTTATTTTTTTTTACCTAAAACTTGTCTTTTTATTATGTAAACAAACTTGTCTTTTTATTTTATAAACAAACTTGTTCCTTTATTTAACAAACAAAATGTTAAATAAAATGTCTTTTAATCTTTTACTTTTATTTTGAAAGACAATGGTCAATAAAATGTCATTTTATTTGCTTTACTTTTATTTAACAAAACAATGGTAAAGAAAATGCCTTTTTATTTGCTAAAACAATATGAAGATTTCTAACTTTATTTTATGTTGTAAATAAAGGATTCAACTTTCTTTTATGTTGTAAATGAAAGATTAAAATCAAACTTATATTTTTATTTTGCAAATCAAAATGAAAAGAATCAAACTTTCTTTTATTTTGTGAAAAATAAAGATTCAAACCTTTCTTCCTTTTTATTTAGAAAAATAAAAAGAAAATAAAAATAAAATAAATAAAGATGAGAACTTTATTATGATTACATCAAAATGTAGAACTGGACTAACATAGCTATTTCAACACAGCACAATATCATTACAAATCACAAAACAATACATATTCTACATTACCACATCGCAAATCCATAATATTGACATACGTACAAATCGAAACGATTGCGAATAATAATTATCTTATTTAATTATTAAAATTTCAGAAATCTCACCACAACTCAAATATAAGCTTGAATTCGACAAGCAATGCACCAATTTCTCCAAAACTCCAACCCTAGCCGCATGAACATCACGCCGTAAAATTTGCAGCGACCAAACTATCTTCGAACAGTCCCAAAACTCATACCCAGTCGAAGAGCAACTCATGAGGATCACATATATATTTGTTTTATGATTATTAGTAGAGTATTTTGGTTTCTATGATTGTTGAAATATTGAAAAGCTCTCATTTTTATGGTTAGAAGAAGAAGAGAAAGAGGTTGTCGTTGTTTTGTGGTTAGGAATATGTTTAGAGAAGTTTAGGAGGTAATATAGTGGAGCCAATTTATTATTTTATTGTTTGTTTATATATATTTGATTTTTACTTGTCCCTACATATGTGGTAGGTGAAAAATGAAGTTTAATTTGCTGACTAGGCATGATGGACCACATGAATATATGGACTTAAATGAAGGAAAGGATGAAAATAAAGAAATAAATAGAATAAGTGAAATAACGAAAATAGCAACATAAACTTAAATTTGTATTATTAATAATGGGAATAAAGGGGGCAATTTGAAATATGACAAATGGGGAAGCCACTAATAAATACAAAAGGTAACACAGTCAAATCTCACAATATATATGTCATAGTATTAAATTCATTAGCCTCAATGTATTCAAATTATTCTCATTAGTTTTATTAACACACAATAAATTAAAAGAAACAAAATGTGACTGTTATTACAATTAATGTCAATACTAAATTTAAAATAGACATAAATTAGGCAATATATTTATGACATAAACATTTAATAGGTTCAATGTCAAATCAATTTAATATATATATATATATATATATATATATATAACATGTATATATAAACCATCAAGTCTAAAGTTACACTTATTACCCTAATTTAGCATATGTCATTAATAGGATTCATGCATATATGTATTTCAAAAAAAAAAAAAAAAGTTTTCTTTTGTTGATATTGCTGAAATAGGCAATAATTAGGGAATTAGTGTGCTGATTAGATTTTTTTTTTTTTTTAAATGACTCAAATTTAAGAAAAAGTGGAAAGGAGAAAATTGAAGTAATAAGTTGGAAGAGATGAAGATTTTTGGAAATGTATTAATATAGACATGGGTAATTTATGGTACTAAATAAATGAATGCATGTATGGTTCAAAGTTAAAAAGGGAACTTGAAATGAAGACAATTTGAAAATGAATGGCCACCGCATGTGTATTACTGTATGAAACGTTGTCTGTTTAGAGAAAGAAAAATGCATATGTTAAAAATATAACTAATTATATCTGTTTAAAATTTACAGTGCATGCATAAAAAAAAAAAAAAGTAGGCAATGCATGGCCTTTTTGTTTTATACTTAATAAAGGGCCTACAGACTAAATAACCCCTTTGACTTCAATAATAAAATAAATACACCAATACATTAAGGATACATGGAAAGGTTGGACAATAAATATATTTTATGTTTTTTTATATATATTTTTTTTTATAGATGTTAACATTAATTTCATTAACTGCGATAGTTAAAACATTATATACCTTTAACACTCAGTGTCTTACAATTCTTCCTATAAAATTAATTTGGAATCATTCATTAATAACAATTTAAAATTTATATATGTAATTATCATTTTAAATTCAATAATTAAAAAAAATGGAATTTTTAAATTCTGACGTATTTTCTAACAAAATTTCCTTAAAATAAAATTTTAAATTGGTTCTAAAATTCCGGGTTGTTACAATGACGTATTTTCTAACAAAATTTCCTTAAAATAAAATTTTAAATTGGTTCTAAAATTCCGGGTTGTTACATAATCACTCTCTAATCAACCTCTAATCCATTCTAAGCATCTTAATCTTCTTCATTTGGAGTGCAAATTTGCTAGTTGTGAGTTTCTATCACTTTAATGATCAATTACTAAACTAAGTAGATGAGATATGATGAGATCATATGGTTTTGTTTGGGGATTAATGGATTTTAAGTCATATGACATGATGTTAGTTTGCTAATGTATGTGGGTTATGCAAGTTTTGTGTTTTGTGATCATATGATTAATTATGCAAGTTTATGAGTTTATATGCAAGTATGTTATGCAAGTTCATATGCAAGTTTATGAGTTCATATGCAAGTATGTTATGCAAGTTCATATGCAAGTTTATGAGTTTATATGCAAGTATGTTATGCAAGTTCATATGCAAGTTTATGAGTTTATATGCAAGTATGTTATGCAAGTTCATATGCAAGTTTATGAGTTTATATGTAAGTATGTTATGCAAGTTCATATGCAAGTTTATGAGTTTATATGCAAGTATGTTATGCAAGTTCATATGCAAGTTATGTGACATATTATATGCAAGTCATGTACTTGTTAATATGTAAGTTTATGTGACATATTATACAAAATTATATGCAAGTTATGTGACATGTTGTGCAAGTTCATATGCAAGTTTTGTGTTTGTTAATATGCAAGATGGCACCTTTGAAACATGTTCATACATATGCAAGTTGACACCTTTTATATGGGTTATGTCATGAGAACGAAATCACGTGGGAACGATGGGGTTAATTAAATACATATGTTAATAAGATTGTGTGAAATTAATATAATTATGCATAACATAAAATAAATGAACATAGTATGGGAATTTGCCTATTAAGTTAGGTGTACCCATACTATGTGTTGGGAATTTGCCTATTAAGTTAGGTGTACCCACACTTTGGAGTTGGGAATTTGCCTATTAAGTTAGGTGTACCCATATTCCTAAAATAAACATGATAATTAACACAAATTATGGGGGTGATTAATTAGGAGTAATTAATCGATTGAGACACGAGGTTGGACCCGTTTGTAGTGTAAGACTGCCCGGAGTTTACCGGCTTAACCAGGCATCTACAAATGACGGTCCAATGTGAGGGGTCTTAATCATAAATTAAATACGTAACAAGGGTAAATGACACGAGGTTGGACCCGTTTGTAGTGTAAGACTGCCCGGAACCTACCGGCTTAACCAGGCATCTACAAATAACGGTCCAATGTGAGGGGTCCTTTACACGGTTACGGTGTTAATCAATTAAGAAACACTTAACCAGATAATCATGTAGTGGGGCATGGGGGTTAAGTGGGTACCTTGGGTGGTATGTGGAAATTGCTAGTGGTTGCCAATAGAAAATATGATTAAATACTTAACCAAGAGGAAACATGTAATTAAACATGATTAAAGGGTTAAGTGGGAAACACTAGTGTGTGGGCTAAGCTTAGGGGGATGGCTTGTGTTGGGGGCCCATTTCAACCAATATCCCAAACGTATCTTAGTGGGCTCGACTCTAGTCGAGTGACGGGACATGCATATTGGGCTTGACTATAAGAGGCCAAAATTGGTTAGCGGTGGCAACGCATGACCAACGGGTTTCATATGCGTGTGTGGACCCGGGCTGGTAAATAAGACGTTGTTGCATCGTGTAGATATAAGCCGTGCACCGTTAATTTTATCAGGTTGCCACGTTGGGGAATGGTACACCACACGATGGGGCCAGCACGGGTATCTACGTTAGGGAGCCGATCGAATGGGAGTAGTGTGTACACCTAGTGGATTGTAGGGCCCCGTGGCGTCTACTTAGTCACCTAGGGGTACGCGAGAACTATTAAGTTAATTTTATAAGTCCATGGGTGGGATCAACCTTTAAGTTAGGAATGACTGGTGTGGTGCAGTTTAGTAATTTACCTTTGGAAGGGTAGATGCGTCTTTATCGTTTATCTTAGTTTAGTTGACTGCTTAGTGTAGCCATTCATCCCCATTAGTTACCGTATATCAGTTTATGTCTCCTCTGGTTACTTTAACGATTGTATTGTTAAAGTTATAGGACTCGCTCAGACTTATGTCTGACCCCGTTGTTTTTATCTTTTTTCCCAACCCTCAGGTCCTACGGTGGATCCTAGCAGTAGTGGAGCTTGATCAGATTGCTGTTCCAGTCTTTAGGAGCTTGGATAGATGTAAAGCTCCAGTTACCCAGTTATCTTTCCTTTTGTTTTGGCTATTGTATGAGAGTGGGATTATGTACTTCTTTATTTTGATGGATATTGTACTTGACTCTTATTGTGGTTTTATGATGTAACCAGACATGTTTTACTTCCGCTGTTATGAGATGATGTTTTAAATTTCAAGTACTATTTATATCTGTCTTGTTGTAATTTTTCTGTTCTATACTCACTAAAATACTCCACCGATGCTATGGCATTCCCTTAGTGAGTGATCATAGCGGGAGTGGGGTGTTACATAGAGTAATTTGGGAGATATATATATATAGTAATTCCAATACGATATTTGTTGATTTCAGAATTTGATATTGAATATAAGCCGATATATTTTCTATTCAGAGCCTTGTATTTAATATCAAATGGGATTTTGGGTTTGTTGTGAATGGTGTCTTCACTAACACTGTTCTTAAACCCAGTTGAGAAAAGATTAAATCTTTTTATTAAGATTTAATGAAGTTTATCAATTAATTAATATTTAATTGGAGTTGAATTGATTTGTACTTTGGATTTGCCTTAAACCCAATGGAGTTATGAAAATTAGAAGCTAACTAGAGATTAGCTAAGTTGAATGGTTTCTTGGGTATTGATTTTATGTTGGTTTCGGCCTTCGGGATTAATACTTAGCGAATTGTTCTCTTACTAACTTACGGTTAGAGACTGATGGAATGTGAATTGGGTTTATCGTGAACTGTGTTTTAACGACATTCGTTCTTTAACCCGATTTATAGTGAAATGTGATTTGGAATTTATAAATCTTTTGTTAAGATTTAAAGGAGATTTTCCAAAGTAAAGTTTTCCAGTTTAATAAAATAGATTGGAATGGGATGGAATTCAATTCTGTAATAATCGAAGCGAACTTATGTGGAGGAAGACCGTTACTATATATGGAATTTAAGAGGCTTTGCCGTTATTCCATTTATATTATCGGTTGGATATGTAAGTTCATATCTATTATATATATTGCTCTGTATTCCGTGAAGATTCCATTGTTAATGGAATGTGATATTTGGTTTATCATGAGCTGTGTTTTAAATGACATTAGTTCTTTAACCCAGTTAAAGAAAAGATTGATTTCTTAACTTGGAATAATCATTAAGTAATGATATTCGAGATTAAGACTGAACTGGAGTTTTAATAAATCTTTAATTAGATTGAAATGGGAATGTGATAATTTAAATTACCAAATTCGGGAAATGATCGAGAATGGAGTACCACCAGTTTTACTCCAGGCGATAGTTAAATCTTTAATTAGATTTGAACATGAAATGGTAATTAAACTTACCGATGACACTGTAGTGTTAGATATGAAGTATTATCAGTTTTGCTTCATGGGATGAATAGGTTGGGATTGGGAAATTAAACAAATGATCACTTCGATAAGGATCGCTAATCCTAAATAGTTTGGATAAGCCTTAATTTGGTTTGAATTGATATCCAAAGGAAGACTAAAGAATAAATTTAAAGAATTTATCTTTGATAAAATTAATGGGAACCTTTCCCAAAGTAAAAGAATATTTGAATAAAGGAATATTTTGGATTGGAATGAGGCATATATTGTGTTTTTAAAGCATTTGCTTATTATATACGCGAGTTATTCTGAAAGACTGGGTTTATCCTATTCTGTATAACTGAATCGGCGATGAGTCGATGATGAAGACGGTGGTTGAAGACCGGAGGTCATCACATCGTTTGGATGATTACTCATGTCTTGATTGGGCTGTACATCCAATACAAGGTAATAAGTGGTGATCGTCCAGACGTACTTGAAGATCGACCAGATATGCGAGGGCCTCTCTCCTATATTGAACATATGGGACGAGGAATAAGGTGCCTCCGGTTTCGGTAAGACCTAGAACAAACTTGTAAATGGATGTGTGCCTAACATTGGATTTTGTGTGATTGATAGACATCGGTTGCATAGCGTGAATTGCCTGTGTGGCATGCTGAGATGCAAATGATCAAGGCTTCTGTTGAAAAGCAAAGTCTTGTGGTTGATGATCAAAGCACGGCTTTAATATAACATAGCTTTGTGTAGCATTAATTCGTGAGCCTCAAACCCTAGTGTGAACCAGAAACGGGAGAGTACCTCAGGGAGGTCATGCGTTTCCTTCTATCTAGGGGTGGTGTCTGGGTTTTGCGCGCTCAGATGTTTTACTTATGTGGATGATGGATAGTAAGGCGCCTCAGTTATATCGGTAATGTAGGCCCGATGGTTGGTATGGTCTTTATACAAACCAGATTGACGCCCCATAGGGTGGGGAAACGTAGTGTTCAGGCATTTTAATCCACATCGAGTGGACCGACCCTAATGATCTAAAGGTCACTTGAGCTCTGACCTGAGACATGGGCTAGTTTGTCTCGAAGCTGTAAGGACGATCCGTTGCCTTGGTTCACAGACGAAAATCCAACTTCCAATACGTGACATTGCAGTTTTAATTGTAGAGCCTAGTATTGGCGACATAGTAGCATGGGTTGCAATGCCGTCTATGATTGATACATTTATATTTGAAGTTGTTTTCATACACTTTACACTATAATAGTATCAAAATGATTTGTTTTAAATGTACCAAGCATGTTTGGCTATTATAAGGTAAAACTCTATCCTCCGGCTTGTGTTGCATTGTGTGATGGGACCTGAGTCTTATAATAGCTTCATTTTTTCAAAAAGCATTGCGTTGTTTGTTTATTCACTGTTATTCTAGGGAGGAAACCTATTCCGTGTTATATGGCGTGGTTCCTTGATTTACTTTATTTTTAAAGTAAAGATTTAATAACTGTTTTAGTTCTCACACCAGTCATATGACTGACCTGGAGTTTATTGTTTTAACCTAAACTCTAGGTGCACGTTTTTTCCACACGGGCAGTTAGTAATTTTGGTTTTGCAGATTTATATTCACAGGATCCTAGTTTACAGCTGGAATGATATTCGGAAAGCTCTATATCCGTATATTCCTTTCAGTTGTGTTTGTATTAGTTTTTCCGCTGCTATGTATTTAAATGTAATTTGTAAATCTCTGATATTTATCAAATGTATATTATTTTTTCATACTCTATATATTCTTGTACTTTGATGTAAATTGTTGTAATAAGTAATGAAATGTTCTACTGTTTGTGTTCTGATTTGTCATGTTCTCAACTCAATCCGGGCTTTCCTTTACGGGAAGTTCGGGTCGCTTCAGAAAGAGATTGTAATGGGAAATGAATTGAAAAGGCAATGTAATGGGAAACAAATCAAACCAAAAATTGCAATTTTTTTCCTCTCTTAATTAAAAGATCAGCAATAACAAATCAAAGCTAATCAGGAGATTTTTTATAAATGAAGGAAACTAAAGTAAAACTAGCAAAAAAAAATTGTATTTTTTTTATAATGGAAAATTAAGAAAATGATAGGAATAAATTTTTTTTGTGTTGTTTTTTTTATATGAAGAAAAACTAAAGAAAAAAAATTATAACCCGAAGGATTTAAAAATAAAAATAATTTTGATCCCCAGCAACGGCGCCAAAATTTGTTTGCGAACAAATTAACAACTGTAAACAATTGTTTAATCCGTTCGGCTTTCCTAAACAACAAGGGTTGTTGTAGAGGGTGTCGAACTCTGGGACCAAAAATTATTTTACAAATAAATCCAATCAAGTTATTCCAAAATTTTAATTGGTTGAAAACATAGAAAATATGTAACGACCTACCAATTCAAACGATTCAAATCGACAATAATCCGCACATGTCTGACTTGAATTGCTTAAAATAGTAAATTTTTATATAAATTGGCAATACTTAGCATATATAGAAAATAAATCAATCACAGAATCACAGAGCAGACACAGAGTATTACAACATTAGCAATGGAAATAACAACGTAGTAGTTCATAAAGCTACTAGAAATAAACAAAGTCTCAAAACAAATACATAAGAGAGGTCCAAAATAGGGAAGTTGCTAACAAAACAAATAACATGAGTCTGAACGAAAATAACTGAATAACAGAAAACTGAATAGATAAATATCCAGCGAACTCCAACGGCTTCAGATGCAAGAATAATTACTAAAGCTGCAACACTCAAACTGACCCGATAGTAAAGTAAAAACAAAAACACTCGAGTCAGGACTAACATTCTCATGTAAGTAAACAGCTCAAATGAAATGTCAACTGAAATGCAAAGTAACTTAAAGGATGTTGGGATCACCATCCTCCAAGGATCCGTTAAACTATTTACTACATAATAGAATACATTAGATACGATAATGTCTATCAGTAAGATAAAGTATTAAAATAGTGAAAGCGGGATTACCATATTACCCTTACACCGTTTGTACATATTCCCATAGTCTATACAGTACTGTAAGCCACTCCAAACCTGTGGGATACTCAGGGAGCACTCCATAGGTACGGTACAAAACAAATTCGTAGTGGGTGCGATCAGGATAAATATGACAAGGCATGCGAGGCAATACCTAGGGTAGGAATCTACCAGTTACAGAACCGGACTGGTGGTGACGCATAGCCGCAACTACCGCCCACCTCGAACACACTTCGAATCAAAGGTGTGCACAAAATCGATCACAAAGTAATAGAATGGGTTCGAAGAAGCATGTTCGATAAGGGGTATGACCCCATTGGTCACGGTGTAGCTCCTGTTTAGTCATTTTAATTATGACCCGAAAGTCAAGGCTATCCATTATCGTTCTGTTACTTCATTCTAGCAGTGTTCGTCAAACCATCCTACTTCATTCTGAATTCTCCACCACATACACAATTGTTAAAGTGGCTTTCGGCATTGGCAGAGAGTATAACAATAGCCGATCCTGGTCTCTTTAACAACCAATCGTTTACATTTTTCACACCATGGTCATTATTTATAATCACTTTACAAAAATCGTTTACAAGAAATCTTAGATTTAAAAATAATTTAATTTTTTTTAAGAAACATATGTATACTAAGTTAAAATAAAATATTTGTTAAATTACCAAAAATCGTATTACATTATTTTTATTTAAAAATACCTTGAAAAATAATTTTCTTTAAAAGAAAACTCTAGATTTGAATAAAACAAATTTGATAACTTCAGAAATATACATATTTTAACTTTTATTAACCAAAAGCATTATAAAATCTTAAATCCCAAATAATTTATAAGTTAAAAATATTTTATAATTTTAGAAAAATTTCAAAAATAGACCAACGGTGTTCATATAATAATTTTCTACCTAGATCAAGTAATATTGATGTATATCATTTCAATCCGTCAAGTTTTAAATCTCGGGTGTATAACATTTCAACCCGCATCCCAAACCGATTTAGTTTTGTTCCTAAATCTATACAATGGTTCGGGTATATATCATTTCAACCCACCATGATTCTCTAAGCTACAGGGAACATGCAGTGTGAATTTCAGCAATTAAATAAGCACATAAACAATATCAATCGTCAAGTCGAACATAATATCAGTACAAGTCGTGTGTGTCGGTGTGTCATACTTGCATATACGGTGCTAACATTCCAATAACATTTCAAATACAGTTATTTCACTTCCATGAAAATATTAATCAGGTGTGAGTTGAACTCACCTTCAATGGCGCAGAAACAGAGACAACAACCGATGGACGCAGAAAAAGAACGGCACCGAAACTTCACCGAACTGGACAAACAAATTACGGTCAAGACACGTATAAACCGAGTAGCGCTTGATTTCAAAAATAAAATAATAATAATAATAAAATAAAATTAAAGTTCTTTTTACATTGTATACATTCGCTGTATAGTAGATATAATGTTACCGTGTTGGGCGTAACACATGGATACCAGAATAACACATAAATAAAAACTGATGTCAGGTTATATATGTATAAAAAAAATCAGGAAACTACATAATACATTAGTATTTCCAATTGTACATAAATTATAAACTGGAAAACTAATTTGTAAACATACTAACTCATGCATACACTAAGCACACAGCAAATCTTAGAACTTTAAAGATTCCAACTGGAATATATGTATGGTTTAAATCTACTCAACGTCCCTCTACAAACTCTTAGCAAAACAAGGTCAAATCCTTTTTTTAAAACATCTTGTACACACGCACACCTAAAGGAAGTCAGTATAAACCTATATCATATAAATCTTATATCATATATAACCAAAACGAAGTACATATATTTTTATTTTAAAACATTGCATATGTTAATGCTGGAAAGACAATGTAAACTTGCAAGATAGAAGCAGAAAAATAAAAATCAAACCATCCTATAAATATACAATATATATAATAACACACATGCAACTTTAGCAAAACACTTACATATGCATGTATGCAAAACGGAAATAAAACATAGAAATCTTTGCAAATAAAACCTTTATACTCATACACATATCAAAACTAAGAAACCATATAATAATAAAACTTTACTGCATATAAAATATATATACAAAGAGCAATTAAAATAACAATTTTTTTTCACAAACTAAACTGAACCCATGATTAAAGTGGAAAAAAATATAAACCTCAAACTCTTGTGTTATACCGTATATGTATAGTAACCCGGTAGAAAATGGACATCGATATCATTGAAACAATACACTCATATCGACATTTACTCATATATAATATATTTAAAAGTGTATCAGTGAATACATAATTTTTATATTTTGGAAAGAAAGACTCACAACAATGGAAGCAGACAGTAGAGAATGTTGGCCACGTTCTCTAGTGGAGGATGTTGGCGCTTAGATGCGTTACAGAAGAAATGGCGCCTCCAGATATTGTGTTGCCTTCGTTTGCTTTCCAATTTCTTATTTTGTTAAGGTTCAATGGTGGAAGATTTAATGCAAGAGGAAGAAAAATGGCTATAGGCGAATTGATTTTCAAAATGAAGATAACCGTAGTTAATATTTGCATCGCAGACAATTCGCATGGATACATCGTGACAAATTCTTGTGCAAAAAAAATAGGACCTGATCAAGAACTATTCTAATATTCTGAATTGTTTAAGTTGCAGCATAATTGGAAGTCACATTGCACTTACAATTGGAAGACAAAACAAAATGGATGAAATGAGTACCATACGTAACATGCAAATTTGGATATCATGCGCCTCACATTTTGTCCCACTTTCATGAGACTAAAGAAAAAAATCCAAATTCAAAAAAATAGAAATGATAATGGCTGAAAGGAAGGCAGAAACATAATGTTGGCCACGTCAGAGTTCCAATAAGACACACGTATGGACACAAAACTCAAAAAAATAAAATTACATAGGACAGAGTACCGATATAATACACTGTTTTATTATTACGGCTGTCCGTCGGACACCAAAATGTGCAAATGAATATATTATGGTGATCAGCGCGATGAGACGGACGCGAGGGTACAAAAATATCAGTGTCGTGACTCTTCTATCAAAATTCCAAAATTTTAAATTACGGTACGCTGCTTCTTCATACGGGAAATTCAAACGGAGCTTGAAACGTTTGATTTTCACAAAAGAACTGCGCCGTCGTCTTCGGAATAAGCAAAATATTTTTCTTATGTACAGACATTTAGGTTTCAAAATAATTTCGTTCTTTCACTATTTGAACCGACTTACGTTGAAACAACCAGCCAGATGGATTATTTGTATTTACCGACAAAAATTTACCGCTCATTAATTTTTTTTAAAACTGACGCATACCAAAAATCAAATATTCATTGCTCATATTGACCGCTAACATTTGAGACAACTTTGATTTAGTCGAAGTTTAAACGTAGAAAATGCTGAATCGTTACACTCTACACCACTCTACACTTTTCGTCCTCGAAAAGAAATGGAATAGGAAAATAGCAAACAAGATAAAACAGAAATTTTAAATTCAGAAAGAAGAATACCTGAATCAAATAGCTCTGGGTTCGAAGCACGTTTGCTTTCCTCAGTCTCCTGGGTACAATCTCGATTGTCAGTACTCCACTGTACTTTGACCAAGTTGACATATTTTCTTCTTAGATGTTTCGTCCTACTATCGATGATACGTAGTGGCTTCCTCTCGGCAGTGAGATTCGTCTCCACATCTAAAGTCTCTAATGTAGAGGGCTGAACAAATAAGGAAGGAACATGAAGGTACTTACGAAGATGCGATACGTGAAACACGTTGTGCACTCCCGACAATTTCTCGGGCAATTCCAATCTATAAGCCAAAGAACCAACTTTATCCAAGATACGAAAAGGACCAATGAATCTAGGAGCTAGCTTCCCTTTCCGACCAAAACGAATCACATTCCTCAATGGTGAGATCTTAAGGAAAACTTGATCCCCCACAGAAAATTCAAGATCCTTTCTCCGTTTGTCCGCATATTTCTTTTGCCTATCCTGAGCGATTCGCATCTTCCTTCTAATCTCCTCGAATTTCTTGGTTTCTCCCAATATCATATCAGGTCCAAGAACAAAGCGGTTGCCTGACTCAATCCAACAAGTTGGTGATTTACAAGATCGTCTGTAAAGAGCGGTAAACGGAGACATCTCGATGCTTGCCTGAATTTAAAAGAACGGAATCCAATTGAATCAAAATTTGATTTAAACACGACTGATTCTAAATCTAAATAAAAGATATACCTGATAGCTGTTATTATAGGTGAATTCGATGAGATGGAGTTGATCTTTTCCAAGATCCTCCATAATCAAGAACACAAGCGTGAAGAAGATCCTCTAGAACCTGATTTACACGTTCCGTTTGACCGTCAGTTTGAGGATGGTAGGCAGTACCGAGATTTAGATGGGTACCCAGAGCTTCTTGAAAAGCTTTCCAAAATTTGCTAGTAATGATAGGATCACGATCACAAACTATACTGGATGGAACACCATGAAATCTTACAATCTCCTTCATATAAATCTTTGCTAAGCTCAAAGCTGTGCGACTAGCTTTGATCGGAATAAAATGAGCGGATTTGGTCAATCGATCGACTACTACCCAAATACTCTTATTACCTCTCGTTGTCCTAGGAAAACCATTAATAAAATCCATAGAAACCTGATCCCACTTCCAATTAGGGATCTCAAGAGGTTGGAATAATCCAGTGGTCTTCTGGTAACAAGCCTTGACCTGTTGGCAAGTGGCACACTTACTAACATATGTGCAGAAATCGCGCTTCAGGCCGCTCCACTAATACAACTTCTTCATATTCTGATACATCTTCGTGACACCGGGATGGATAGAAAGTCTGGAACGATGATTCTCCTTAATAACTTCTTGCCTCAAGCCATTAACATTCGGTACACAAATACGAATATTTATTCGTAAAACCCCATGTTGATCAATACGAGCCCCTAATTCATTATGTCGATCTCCTTCTCTATTCTAAATATTATCCTTCATGAGCTTAAGCATTGCATCATCATCTTGTTTGGCTTTTATATGGTCCACAAGAGATGAAGCAACCACTATCTGACACAACATGGCCTTCTTTTGACTCAAGGCATCCGCTACCACATTGCCTTTCCCTAGTGTATAATTAATGTCGAGGTCATAAGCTACTAAGAACTCGAGCCACCTAACTTTCCTCTGATTCAGATCTTTCTGGGAAAATATATACTTAAGCGATTGATGATCGGTAAAAATTTCAAACTTAGTACCTAAAAGATGGTGCCTCCATAACTTCAAGGTAAACACAACAGCGAACAATTCCAAACCATGAGTGACATAGTTAACTTCATGCGTCTTCAGCTGGCGACTAGCATAAGCAATAACCTTCCCATTCTTCATCAACACAGCTCCTAATCCTTCTTTACAAGCATCCGTGTATACCGTTAATCCTTCATTTGCATTTGGAACGGTAAGAATAGGAGCAAAGGTAAGCTTTTGCTTCAACTCATTAAATGCAGATTCACACTTATCGCTCCAGTCAAACTTTGCATTCTTTCGAGTCAAAGCAATAAGAAGGGAAGAAATTTGAGCAAAATTCTCGATAAATCTCCTATAATAACTAGCTAGGCCTAAAAAGCTACGGATATCAGTCGGAGTCCTAGGTCTCTCCGAATCCTGAAATAAAATAGGGTGAATGTGTTCTGAAGAAGAAAAGGAATTCAAATGCAAAAGAAAAGCGTAAATGCTTACATTAATCGCATCAATCTTAACTGGGTCAACAGAAACTCCATTCTTTGAAACAATGTGCCCAAGGAATCGAACTTCATCTTTCCAGAAATGGCATTTAGATAATTTGGCTTTCAGCTGATGGTTTCTAAGTGTTTGAAGGACAAAGGTCAAGTGTGCTAAATGCTCCGTCTCAGACTTAGAAAACACAAGAATGTCATCGACGAAGACAAGGACAAACTGGTTAAGAACATCTTGAAAAACTCGATTCATAAGATCAACAAAGAAAGCTGGAGCATTGGTTAATCAAAAGGCATGACTAACCATTCGATAAATCCACTATCGGTTCGGAAAGTTGTCTTAGAAATACTCTCCTCGGCTACTCTAAGCTGGTGGAAACCAGTAGCCAAATCAAGCTGAGAGAAAACTTTAGCTCCATAAAGCTGATCGAACATGTCATTAATACGAGGCATAGGATAACAGTTCTTTATTGTGAGTTTGTTCAACTCTCTGTAATCAACACACATCCTTAAAGAACCATCTGACTTAGTGATAAAAACAACAGCAACTTCCCATTCAGAAAAACTAGGCCTAATTAGACCATTAGAAAACAAATCATCAATCTGGTTCTTCAGTTAGACTTTCTCCTTAGGTTCCATTCGTCTAGAAGGAAGGACAACTGGACGGGCTCCAGGAATAAGATCAATACGAAATTCAATTTTGCGTTTAGGTGGAAGAGAAGTGACCTCACTAAATACATCGGAAAAATCCTTGACTATAGGAGTAGAGTCAAGGTCACTCGGATAGGAATCAAGAGAAAATCTAAAGCTTCCTGCATAGTCTGAGGCATTCGACATTCGATGACTAAGGATTCTCCAAGATCACTTACCAAAGAAACAGTTCGGGCCTTACAGGAAATAATGGCATCATACTTCCTAAGCCAACCGCCACCAAGCAGAATGTCAAAGGCATCAAAACCCAAAACATAGAAATCTCCAGTAAAACGACGTCTATTGTAAAGGAGTTTTACCCTCTACAAACCATACTCAGGTTGGCAGGACCTCCAATAGGGTTAGACACACATAAAGGCTCAGTTGCTACTTGAGGATGTAAAAGATGCTCAAACTTATCACAAAGTTCAATAGAAATAAAACTATGCAAGGCTCCAGTATTAAATAGAACACGAATAGGCAAATCAAATAAGCGCTCCGAAGGGTACCTTGGTCATCAGGAGTAGCAGGAGGAGTAGAAGACGTCATGGCAAAGACTCCACTCGCCTTGCCTCTTTGCTGGGTGGGACAGTCCCTCTTAAAATGACCAGGCTGCAAGCAAACGTGGCATAAGTTGGTCTGAGTCGTCTGAGGTGGAGGGATGGCGACTTTGGAATTGGTTGGACAACAGGTGGAATAATGTCCCTTCTAGTTGCACTTGAAGCAGGTGATAGTAGATAAGTTGGTAGGCTTCTTACCAATGCCCGGAGTCTTCTGCCAGTTACTCTTTTGCTGCTCAAATTTTGACTTCCTTTTCTTAGAATTGTCAAACTTCCCTGTGACTGAGATGACTGCACTGCCTATTTTTGCTTTCCTTTATTGCTGGGGTTCTCAAATCTGATCGTCATATCGACGAGATCAGTAAAAGTTCCATGGACATGGCTAATTAAGCGGTCATAAAACTCTGGTTTGGCACCACGAACAAACTTTCCATTCTTCTGCAGCGGAGTTTCAATCAAATTGGGACCATATTTTGGGAGTTCATTAAATTTTCTTTTGTACTCCGCGAAAGTCATATCACCCTGCTCTAAATCCATAAACTCTCTGTAAAGCTGAGTCTTCCCCAAGTCAGGCATCCACTTTGTCACAAAGACATCCCTGAAAGGAAATTGATTTAAAATCCAGATAGATTCGAAGAAAGAGCAACAAAGATAGGAATAAAAGGCTTAAGCTTTACCTGAACTGCTGCCAGGTGATGTTTGATTCGATGGTATTAGCTGTAACTATCCGCCACTAATTATAGGCAGCACCCTTCATCATCCAAGCGGCTAATTAACGCATCTGAGCATTAGTGATAACAAGACCGGTGAAAATCCTCTCGAGATTATCCAGCCACTGCTCAGCTTCTACGACACCTTCTAAACCCGTGAATTTGGTACCTCCTAGCTAATCATACTCTTTGCGAAGCTTAGTAAACTTGTTTGGTTGGGCTGGATGAATAACTGCTGCGGGATCAGCTAGGACATCTCCCCGACCCCTACCTCTGGCATTCCTTCTAGTACTCATCTGGAAAGGTTCAAACAAATCTTTAGAACAAGGATAAAGATTATATTCAAAAGAAATCTACATCGGGGATTTCAGGGTTGAATGAATATAATTCTATGATTAATTTTCTCAATCTAGAGTATTAATACCCTATCTCTAATGAGATTTACTATATATGATAAGTTTGCCAAAAACCTGGATTTGATACCACTTGTAACGACCTACCATTTCAAACGATTCAAATCAACAATAATTCGCACATGTCTAACTTGAAATGCTTAAAATAGTAAAATGTTATATAAATTTGCAATACTTAGCATATACAGCAAATAAATTAATCACAGAATCACAGATTGCAGACACAGACTATAACAACATTTGAAGCGGAAATAACAACAAAGTAGTTCATGAAGCTGCTAGAAATAAACAAAGTCTCAAAAAAAATTACATAAGAGATGTCCAAAATAGTGAAGTTGTTAACAAAACAAATAACATGAGTCTGAACGGAAATAACTGAATAACAGAAAACTGAATAGATAAATGTCCAGCGAACTACAACGGCTTCAGCTCCAAGAAGAATTCCTAAAGCTGCAACACTCAAGCTGGCCCGAGAGTAAAGTAAAAACAAAAACACTCAAGTCGGGACTAACATTCTCATATAAGTAAACAACTCAAGTGAAATGTCAACTGAAATGCAAAGTAACTTAAAGGCCTCCAAGGATCCGTTAAACTATTTACTACATAATAGAATACATTACATACGATAATGTCTACCAATAAGATAAAGTATTAAAATAGTGTAAGCGGGATTACCATATTACCCTTACAACATTTATATATATTCCCGTAGTCGATACGGTACTGTAAGCCCCTCCAAACTGGTGGGATACTCAGGGAGCACTCCATAGGTACGGTACAAAACAAACTCATAGTGGGTGCGATCAGGATAAATATGACAAGGCACGCGAGACAATACCCAGGGTAGGAATCTACCAGTTATAGAACCGGACTGGTGGTGACGCATAGCCGGAGCTACCGCCCACCTCGAACACACTTCGAATCAAAGGTGCGCACCAAATCGATCACAAAAGTAATAGAATGGATTCGAAAAAGCATGTTCGATAAGGGGTATGACCCCATTGGTCTCGGTGTAGCTCCTGTTTTAGTCATTTTAATTATGACCCAAAAGTCAAGGCTATCCATTATCGTTCTCTTACTTCATTCCAGTAGCGTTCGTCAAACCATCCTACTTCATTCTAAATTCTCCACCACGTACATAGTTGTTAAAGTAGTTTTCGGTATTGGCAGAGAGTATGACAATAGCCGATCCTAGTCTCTTTTACAACCAGTCGTTTACATTTTTCACACCATGGTCATTATTTATAATCACTTTATAAAAATCATTTAAAAGAAATCTTAGATTTAAAAATAATTTAATTTTTTTAGAAACATATGTATACTAAGTTAAAATAAAATATTTGTTAAATTACCAAAAATATTATTACTTTATTTTTATTTAAAAATACCTTGAAAAATAATTTACTTTAAAAGAAAACTCTAGATTTGAATAAAACTGATTTGATAACTTCTAAAATATACATATACATGTTTTAACTTTTATTAACCAAAAGCATAGTAAAATCTTAAATCCTAAATAATTTATAAGCTAAAAATATTTTATAATTTTAGAAAAATTTCAAAAAAAGACCAACCGTGTTCATATAATAATTTTCTATCTAGATCAAGTAATACAGATGTATATCATTTCAATCCGTCAAGTTTCATATCTCGGGTGTATATCATTTCAACTCGCATCCCAAACTGATTCAGTTTTGTTCCTAAATCTATACAATGGTTCGGGTATATATCATTTCAACCCACCATGATTCTCTAAACTACAGGGAACATGCAGTGTGAATTTCAGCAATTAAATAAGCACATAAACAATATCAATCATCAAGTCAAACATAATATCAGTACAAGTCATGTGTGTCGGTGTGTCATACTTGCATATGCGGTGCTAACATTCCAATAACATTTCAAATAAAGATATTTCACTTCCATGAAAATATTAATCAGGTGTGAGTTGAACTCACCTTCAATGGCGCAGAAACAGAGACAACAAGCGATGGACACAGAAAAAGAACGGCACCGAAACTTCACTGAACTGGACAAACAAATTATGGTCAAGACACGTATAGAATGAGTAGCGCTTGATTTCAAAAATAAAATAATAATAGTAAAATAAAATTATAGTTTTTTTACATTGTATACACTCGCTTTGTGTAGATATAATGTTACCGGGATGGGCGTAACACATGGATACCAGAATAACACGTAAATAAAAACTGATGTCATCTTATACATGTATAAAAAAAAATTAGGAAACTACATAATGCATTAGTATATCCTATTGTACACAAATTATAAACTGGAAAACTAATTTGAAAACATACTAACTCATGCATACACTAAAGTACCCAGCAAATCTTAGAGATTTAAAGATTCCAACCGAAATATATGTATGTTTTAATTCTACTCAATGTCCCTCTAAAACTCTTAGCAAAACAAGGACAAATCCTTTTTTTCTAACATCTTGTACACACGCACACCTAAAGGAAGTCAGTATAAACCTATGTCATCTAAATCTTATATCATATATAACCAAAACGAAGTACATATATTTTTATTTTAAAACATTGCATATGTTAATGCTGGAAAGACAATGTAAACTTGCAAGATAGAAGCAGAAAAATAAAACTCAAACTGTCCTATAAATATACAATATATATATATATATATATATAATAACACACAAGCAACTTTAGCAAAACACTTACATACGCTTGTATATGCAAAACAGAAACAAAACAGAGAAATCTTTGCAAATAAAACCTTTATACTCATACACATATCAAAATTGAGAAACCATATAATAATAAAACTTTATTGCATATAAAATATATATAGAGAGAGCTATTAAAATAACAACAATTTTTTTTCACAAACTAAACTGAACCCATGATTGAATTGGAAAAAAATATAAACCTCAAATTCTTGTGTATATACCGTATATGTATAGTAACCCGGCAGAAAATGGGCATCGATATCATTGAAACAATACACTCATATTGACATACGCTCATATATAATATATTTAACAGTGTATCAGTGAATACATAATTTTCATATATTGGAAAGAAAGACTCACGACCAAGGAAGCAGACAGGAGAGAATGTTGGTCGCGTTCTCTGGTGGAGGATCTTGGCGCTCAGATGCGTTGTAGAAGAAATGGCGCCTCCAGATATTGTGCTGCCTTCATTTGCTTTCCATTTATTTTTTAATAAAGGTTCAATGGTGGAAGATTTAATGCAAGAGGAAGAAAAATGGATACAGGCGAATTGGTTTTCAAAATGAAGATAACCGTAGTTAATATTTGCGTCGTAGACAATTCGCATGGATACATCGTGACAAATTCTCATGCAAAAAAAAGGACCTGATCAAGAACTATTCAAATATTTTGAATTGTTTAAGTTGCAACATAATTGGAAGTCGCATTGCACTTACAATTGGAAATTGCACTTACAATTGGAAGGCAAAACAAAATGGATGAAAAGAGTACCATACGTAACATGCAAATTTGGATATCATGCACCTCACATTTTTCCCCACTTTCATGAGACTAAAGACAAAAATCCGAATTCAAAAAAAATAGAAATGATAATGGCTGAAAGAAGGCGGAAACATAATGTAGGCCATGTCAGCATTCCAAAAAAACACACGTATGGACACAAAACTCAAAAAAATAAAATTACATAGGACAGAGTATCGATAATACACTGTTTTACTATTACGGTTGTCCATCAGACACCAAAATGTGCAAATGAATATATCACGGTGATCAGTGCGATGAGACGGACGCGAGGGTACAAAAATATCAGTGTCGTGACTCTTCTATCAAAATTCCAAAATTTTAAATGACGGTACACTGCTACTTCGTACGGAAAATTCAAACGGAGCTTGAAACGTCCGAATTTCGCGAAACGAATTGCGCCCTCGTCTTCGGAATGAGCAAAATATTTTTCTTATGTACAGACATTTAGGTTTCAAAATAATTTCGTTCTTTCACTATTTGAACCGACTTACGCTGAAATAACGCTACCAAATGGATTTTTTGTATTTACCGACAAAAATTTACCACTCACTAATTTTTTTAAAATGGACGCATACCAAAAATCAAATATTCATTGCTCATATTGACCGCTAACATTCGAGACAACTTTGATTTCGTCGAAGTTTAAACATAGAAAATGCTGAATCGTTACAAAATATACGAAAAAGCATAATAATAAGAGAAAGCAAATATGGGATAATGACATAGATTAGATTCATACTCATCAATAGCCAACAAATAAATATAGATCTAATTCATGTTTCTGTCACAAATATGAATCAACGATAATTAGGTTCTTAGAAACAAATAAGTAAATAATGACAAGCGTAGCCTATGCAGAAGCTGAGCTCTTAAAAAACCATAGGCTATCAGGACAGATTCACTACTTAATTTCTAAAACCCTAAAATTAGATCTAAATGTGATAATTGTTAGATCGAACACGAATATACCCTGTGAAGCAGCATAGCTCTTAAATGACATAGAATATGACGGTTCAGATCTAACCCTTGATTCAGATCCAGATCTACATGTATAAAGTCCTCATCTTTTGGCTATGTGATTCATGTTGAATCATATATATTAGCGTCATCACCCCCTAATCAAAGGGGATCAGCTAGACATAGCTAAAGAAGAAGAGAAACAGAATATATACAACATAAATAAAATACAGTAAAAAGTAAAGAGAAAGGGAGAAGAAGATTTTTATTCCAAGAAGAGAATTACAGAATAAAACTAAGTGTGCTTTTACATGAATGAGATACAATGTATTTATAGTTGCATTGGACAAGACTAAGAGGCTGATTACATAATTTGGGACAAAAGATTTATCTTAAATAACACATAAGCCGGTGTGAACGCAACTGTAGAATGAGAGGCCTTGCAAATGAGCTAATGTGAACACCTGCAAAGAAAATAGGTTGCGGGCTTCAATTCCAATTGCCTTGAGAATGAATAAGAACTCCAAGTGATCATTATGTAAAAGCATTTAATCTTGACATTAAAATATGCAGCAGAAGGTAAATGAACAACAACATTTCTTTAAGTCTTCAAGCTTTAATCCAGCTCTAAAAATCAACACTCTTCTTGCACGAATTCTTCAAAATTTTCAATAATTAAGTGCATTCATACATTCATCATAAATAATCTGGAAACACAACTATAAATACACAGTAACAGTTATTTTAAAGAGAAAACAAGATAAATATGTGGATAAAATATACACATTTACGTGTATATCATTATGATTAAGTAGTTGGAATGCAGATTAAAATGGGTGACGAGGGTTTTTAGTTGTTGTTGATGTTAGAGGTAAGATGACTTCATATTGTTGTCGAAGACGTGATGTACGTTGTTTAGCTATTGTTGATGTTAGAGGTAAGATGACTTCAGATTGAAATGACTTTATTTATAGGTAGGCCTTTTTGCTAAGGACTGTTTTGTCATACCATAATTTGTCTCAAATTTAGCTATTTGTATGCCTAATCTACTTTTTTCATAGTATGTTTGTTCATGATTTCAATGTTCGCGTTAAAATTAAAATTTAATGTGTACTGTTTTCATAGGTATGGGTTAACATAGTTGTGGATCTTAAAGATTTTCTAATAAGGCCAAATTCGCAGATATACCCCATTCAAGAGGCCGTTGGAACAGCCGTGGCTTGGCATAAAGACTTCATTTCACAAGAGTAGTATGTTTTTTTTAGGTTTTAGGTGTTATGTTGAACTACATTACGGAATTGTTAGTACGGTGTGTGTTTATGTTATGTATGGATCACGTTTGTTACTATGCTAAACTTTGAATGTAACTTCAATTGATATTATGTATGGACCGTGTTTTTATTATATGTGAATCAATTGTTTTGTCAATGCCTTTTGGAATGTTTGTTTATTTGTTTGTAATGTATTTTATTGTTATTACAGTGGATTAGTGAATGTAGGTATTGGTGAAATGTATGTAGCATCTGCAATTGTTAATTGCAGTAGAGTCATTTGCAACAGGATAACAGTTGTAATATCTTGCTTGTCGAATGCTTATTATAGGTTTATAACTGTCATTTGATGCTGCAAAATGATCTGTTGCAACAACAGAGGCTAGTTGCAAAAAAGTATAACGCAACATCTTAATGCAACAGGCAGAAAATGTTGCGAGACTTTTTACAACTTCGGTTATACCAACAGGAGTGGGCCTCTTGCAGTTGGTCTACTGCAACAGATATTGCATGTTGCGAAAAGTGTTTTTTGTTATAGTGATTTAACATGAACGATGGAAGATGATAATTGTTTACTACGTTTAAATGGATAATGCAAAGTAGTGGGGAAAATTTGGTCAACAGGAGTAATGGGTTGAAGTAGTTGTCTGGACAAGGATAAGAGAATGGTTTGTGTGTAAAATGACGGGAATTTGGTATGTTTGGTGTGTATAGAAGGGACGAGCATTTGGTGTTGGGTTAAATGGGCTATATGATGTGATGATGAGAGAGAGGAGTTGGTGAGCGTTGACAAGGGTTGACCCTGTGCGGATAAGACGTAGTTTAAAACATGGTGAGGGGGATGATTTGTCATGCTGAAATCTTTTAGCGGCATTGGTGACCGATGTGTCGGACATTGCAAGGGGGAGTTAGGCATGGTGATGGCAATATTAGAAGAGAAGATGGTAAACATGGAGGATACTTATAGTCTCGATGAAATATAAAGGAAAAAGTAGTAAAAGGAAACAATAGTGTGGATGAAACGTTGGGGAGAAGTGATGTTGGCCTACTGGAATTTTTTGGTTTGGGCCTTCTTTATTATACAAAAAATTATTAACAAACGAAAATATGGATGTGCAAATGTATATTTATATACTGAAGTGTTACATGCATATCTGAAGAAGGGACATGGGAGAAGTAGTAGTTGGTGTAAGTATATGTGCTGATAGCAGGCGTCCAGCTTCTAAATACTTTTTGGGAAAGAAACAATTTGGAAAATTGACATTTGAGAAGCAAAAACCACGTGATTAAGGCAAATCACGATTAAGCTAATAAACGGTACTTATATTTTAAGAATTTATAAATAGTTGAGTTAATAATCGATTAGTGCATATAAACTTTAATTGGATATATATTTTTCATACATAAACATAATTACGCAAAACTGATGCCATCGGAATTGTACCAGAAAATGCTAAGCTATCAAGCCGGTATGGTATGAATTGGAGCTAACGGAATTTTTATATAATTTCAAACGCTTGTTTGAAATTGTATAAACCAACCAGAATCATCGAAATAAAGGTGAGTTAACTCTCACACTTTTCTGGAATTCTATGATTTGTTAAATTGATATAAAATATAATCCATTGTTGATGATAGTAATTGCATGATTGGATGTAGGGAAGGACAGGTTGGTGGAATTCGACCGGATTCTTCAGATATTTTATATGATGTTTCTTTTTCATATTATCCAAATATGAACTATTTATCCCAGATAACATTATATTCTAATTGAATATTGATGGTTGATTATATACTGAATGATGAATTGAAAATCAAAGTTGATGTGATATTTTAATTAATAGACGGTGTTGATTAAGTTATTAGCAGTGAATGATCTAAAACATTGCTTTTAAGACGTTAGTTCGTCGTTAGACGAATTGACATGATTGAAGTTATAAAAGTTTATTTATAACTAAGACTAGATTTCCAATTTTTATTCTATATATTATACAAAAATAATTCGATATTATAAATTTGTTTTAAGTCTTATAGAGTGGTTATTCCTTGAATGGAATTCATTTAAGACAATAATTGAGTTGTAAAGGGATAGGAATAAGATTTTTTGGAGAAGGAAATACTTATCGCATTTTGGGTAAAAGTTGATGAAAATCCAAATTAAGTTATAATAATGATATTAAAAGGATTTTGTGTAACGAAATGGATAAATAGATTTTAATTATGAAATCCAAAATCTTAGTAATGTTATAATGTTAATTTCTTTGGTAAAATATTTGGTGGATGATGATAATATAATCCAAGTTATAAACTTAATTAGTGAAAAGAGATTTAAAAACGAAAGATTAATATTAAGCAACATGGTTATAATCGATCAAGACTTTCCAAAGTAAGAATATGGTTATAAACCATGTTTTTCAGTAAAATAGAAAATGAGTTTTGGTTTGATTTTAGGTAATATGGGTTTTAGTTACGAACTTTTATCTAATCTGGAATAACAAGGTTGTCAATCAAGGTCTGAGAGGTAAATAAAATACCCCAACTTGAACGACTTCACTATTATCGGGATGGTGCTATTTTCTAATGGAAAGTGATGTCGAGATTAGTTATGAAAAGGAAATTTTGCAACGTATTTGCAAGTTTTTGAAATGTAAGTAAACTATTTGGTTTTAAGGTAAATAATGTATGGATTAAAGTTGTTTGGACTATTTAGAATTGGTAATTAGATTCTACTGTGGACTATGATATGTGGCGATATTTCCAAGCTAAAGAGATAAAAAGAGTTTATAAAATGTTATGAGAGGTTGTAAACATGTTATTCTTTAGGATTAAGAACATAGTTATTATTACAAACTACGAACGAAAAAGATAATTGTCGAGATAAGTAGATGGGATCGATGATAAATCGATGAAACGATTTTCAAAGCTAATAAGTAAGTTTTAATGGATGATTTGAATAATAGAGTCTGAGTTGCCAATATACTTGACCCTACTATTTGAGATAAATAGTTAAAAACCCGACTATCAATGAACATGTTATTGGACTTTTTGTTTTGTTGTTTCGAAGAGACCGGGATGGAACTAGACCCAAAATCACTTCGAATCAACATTGCGCACAAAACTAACTTGCAAGGAATATAGATGGAGCAATTGAAGACTGTAGATCTTCATAAAGCGAAAGAACTACTTATAATCTCTGGTTAGCTCCCAGAGATAAACTATGGTTTTGTCATGGTTGAAATCTACGGATTGCAAGGACTTGTCGCTGTTGATCCTTGGGGTGCTTCCTTTATAAAATGCGGTAGGAGGGTGCTTCGGTTCATCCTATTTCTGGATGACTTGTATAGACGGATTTTTTACAGGGTATTTATTGAGGGTTGCGTGCGTCGATTTTTACAAATATACCAAGTTTTGTGGAAAAGTAATTCTCTCACTTAACACTAAGAGTATATTTGTGGACATCAACTAGTGATTTGATGGATCTGACAACATGGCATTCAATGTAAATGGAGATGTGCTATTCTAAAAGATAATGTGACCTCAAGCCTCTTCAATCGGGAAATGGCAAAAATCAGGTAGGCCGAATGGCTAGTTGGGTCATACCTAAGCAGGGTATATCATTACCTGATCTAAAGAAATAAAATGCCTCGGTTGTTCCTTTTATGTATGCTTTTGTATCGTTTGGATGGCCCCTAACCGTGGTAATGATGTATATGGTACACTTAAGTAAAATGAGTGACCGGTCATGTTTAGCCTGCGTTGCAAGATGATCTTATTGAACCCTGGTATATTCATCTCCAGAGGTACTGATCGGGATGTGGTCGCATACCCTGCCATAATTGGAACCCATTCTAAAATAAGAGCCCCACAGTTTTTGATTTTATAATGAATATGTAGAGCGTGAGATGCAAGCGTTCTGCTAGATGTTATTTATTTGTGATTTAATAAACTATTATAATATCACTGGATTTTGATATATCAAAGATGTTTTGGGTTAAAGTAAGGTAAAAAAAACCGTTAGTGTTTGTTGTGAATTTATCACTGGTGTAACAACCCGCAAATTCTGAACCAATTTAAAAATTTTATTTTAGAAAATTTTATTGAATTTTGAGGATATAATAATGGCTAGAATTTATTTTAATCGAAGTTAAAATGAATAAATTTAATTTAAATATAAATGGAGTTAGAAATAGCATGGTAGTTTAAAATTTAATTTTAAACTTTAACTGAATGTACAGGATTCAAAATAAATCTGAATTGAGTGAAACCAGAATTATTTAAATCTGTTTAATCATATCTTTCTAATGAATCTGAAAAATTGAAATTTCATAGCGGGAATCAAAAGTTATGGCCAATTCAATTTTTAGAAAGGTCGCTGTAGAATTTATATATATAATATATATGGCCCAAAGGGCTACTTTTCACATATGAAGGAATTTGGACTCGAAACCACTTCCATTGAGTCTGGAATAATGTTTTTGCATTTAAAAAGTATATGCACTTATATATTTAGAGTTTCAGGATTTATTTGTTTAAAAATGTATTTTTAATATTAAATATATTAGCCTTGAAAATAGTCAATTTTCAAACGACCTCCGTTTTCGACGAAACCACTTTTGTTGGAACCAGAATGTCAAATTATAGCTAGATTTCAATTTTTAGAATTTTTCGAATTAATATGTGAGCGTGGAAAAAGAAAATGTGTTTTGACTATTTTAGTTAAATTTAAACAACATTTGTCCTTTAATCCAATTTACATTGAAATTATTATTTGGAATTTATAAATATATTTTATAGATTTAAAAAAAGCATTTTATAAAAAATCAAGTTTTCCAATTTAATATATTAAATTTGAATTAAGTGGAAATTCGATTGGTAATAATCGAAATGGGCTTCTGTAAAAGAAGACCTATATTATATATGGAATTTAAGAGGCCTTGCCGTTATTCCATTTATATTATTAGTCCGATACAGAAATTTATATCGATTATGTATTGATGTGATTTCTGTGGAATTCCATATTTTGGAAATAGATTGTAGATTTATCGTGAACTGTGTTTTAAAGGACACTAGTTCTTTAACCTGTTTAAGACAATAGTTATTCCTTAAAATAAACGATCTTGTAATAATTATTTTTGATATCAAATGAAAACTGGAGTTTTAATAAATTTTTTAAGGAAGATTTAAGATTTTATTTTCAGAGTTTATCTTTGATAAAATTAATGAGAATCTTCTAATATGAATATCTTATTAAAAGAATACTCGGAGTTGAAATGTGGCATAATGTGTGATTTTCCAATATTTGTTTTTTAATCACAAATACGCGAGTTATTCAGAAAGACCGGGTTTAACCCATTCTGAATAATCATCACGACGATCAAGAGTCGAAGATGAAGACGGTGATTGGAGACCGAAGGTTTTCACACCGTTGGGATGATGATGACTGGTATCTTGAATTGGGATTGGCCTTCCAAGGAAAGGTATTCAGTAATGATTGTCCAAACACATTTGGAGATCGACGGACACGTTGTTTCGCTCAGACCCAGAGTGGACTTGTAAATGGATTGTGTGTCTGACATTGTATTCCTTTCTACTGTATTTGTTGAACGCTACTGATTATATATTTCTGTTTGGTGGTGAAGAATTTATTCTTTACTTATCTCCCTTCTCTAAGACGTATGAGCTTAGAGGTTATATATATATTGGTAGATGATCAATAATATGGTATGGTCTGACAATGTGGCATGCTAAGATGCAAACGATCAAGGCTTTGTTGAAAAGCAGGCCTTGTGGTTGATGACCAAAGCACAGTCTATTTAGGCATAGCTTTGTGTATATCGTGACTTCGCGAGCCTCACATACTGGTTGAGTCTAAAACGGGAGAAGGGTACGTAGGGTGTGCACACGTTTCATTCTAGCTAGAAGTGATGTTGGTGCTTAAACTGGATGACATTTGCTTACGTGGTTGTTGGAATTTTTGCGAGGCCTCGGTTTATTCTTATCGGTCGCCCAGGGCTGATTTGTAGGTCCAATAGGATCGGGGAGCGTGTGTTCAGGCATAACTAATCCACTAAAGTATTTGTGGACCGGCCCTGCTGTATCCAAGGGTTCGCCAGCGTCCGAATCCTGAGACATTGCTAGAGTGTCTCGAATCGGTCAGGAGCTCCTCCCTAGCCTTAGGGGTGAGCGTTTGGTTTGTTCGGTTTATCCGATGATGAAAATTGTCAAACCAAACTAAAACCAATAAAAATGAAAACCAAACCAAACCAACCAAATTAAGTTTGGTTGGTTCGGTTGGTTATCCGATTTAACCGAACTAAAAATATTTTAGACCTTACGTTTGTAGTATTAACTATAATTTGAAATATATTATAAATATATGATTAGAGTATTATTGTTTATGATTCTTATGGTTTTAATAAGTAATTTTGACACATATGTGATAATTAAAATTTAATTGGATAACTAATCTAACCTAAAATATTTATTAAAATATTGAAAATTTCGAAATTATAATAAAAGTTCGGTTAATTTGGTTAAACCGATAACCAAATTAAATATTTTTCCAAACCGATCTAGTTTCAAAACCAAACCAAACCGACCAAAATAAATTGGTTCGGTCGGTTTATTTGGTTTAACCAAATAATGCTCACCCCTACCTAGCCTTGACTCATGATGGAAACCCAATTTCCAATACGCCCTTTGCGGTTTTGATTGTATAACTAGTATGGCGACATAGTAGATGGTAGCTATGCCGTCTAGGATTGATATTATATTTGAAATGTTTTATATATATCTATACACACTAATAACAATATCGTTTTTACGTATCAAGCATCTTTTGACCATTATAAAGTAAAACCTTATCCTCTAGTTTGCGTTGCATTGTGTGATGGGACCTGGGTCTTATAATGGTTTCATTTTTCTAAAAAGCATTACGTTATTTGACGATTTAATTTATTTATGCACTGGCAATCCAGTGGAGTAAACCCATTCCCCGTTAGCGGCGTGGTCCTGTGATTAGCCTACTTATTAGATAAGTTAAGTTCAGAATTCTCACACCAGTCCCACGACTGACCTGTAGTTTGTTTCACTTTGCAAACTTGGGTGCCCTCTTTTCACACGGGCAGTTGAGTAGCTTTTTGCAGATATAGTTAAGTTGGATCCTGGATTGAAGCCTGAAGCTGGGACCAGAATATTGATGGCCTTCCGCTGAGATTAGTTCCGCTGCATTATGTTTCTTTTGTTGTAATTTATCTTCCGCTGTATTATTTATCGATGTACTCTGATATTCTGTACTCTGATGTAACATTTATTATTGATGTTATAAAAGTCTGTGTTGTTTTCTTGATGTGTTGTATGCCCAAAGTTAACGTATGCGGAATTTGAACGGTCTTGATCGATCTTGCGATCGTTTGGGGTCGGGCAAAATCCGTGTTGTTACAACTGGATTCCATACTGATTGTAATGACCCAGATTTATAGCAATTTAATAATTAATTTGTTTATAAGTATCAATTTGGAGAATAAATAGTTTGAATTAAATATTTTGAATATTTAATTAATATAAATAATGGGATAATAAATTCAATTTCCGAAATCGTCGGAAATAACTTAATTTGCAATATTTTGTGAATTGGATAATTTAAGAAATTTAATTTAGTTTAGAATTAAATTATAATAACGAATTTATTGTTTAAATGTCATTTGAACATATTAATTATAATATAATTTAAATTGAGCTTGTCACGTCATGATAGTTCGTAATATTATATATTCAACTTTGAATGACTATACATGATTCGTTATAAGTTGGATTTCTTCGAAACAAGAAACGTTCGAATCTATTAAGCTATATTTTTCTAATGGAAGAGAAAATTTGAGATTTCATCTTGTAGATTTTGAGTTATGTCCAAATCAAATTTTCAAATAGTCGTTGTGAAATTGTGTATATATTAAAAATATTTATTTATATTATAAAAGGCTTTTTAATATAAATTGAATATCGATTTAACTTAAATTTTGAAATATCGAGTTATAAATTCAAATATGTTTATTTTGAAGTTATATGATATTCTATGTGAATATACACAACAATAATTATTTTTTAATAATTTTTTTGAATATATTAATATTTTATTGGTTTATTTAGACCTTAGAAATTAGTCATTTACAAATGACCTCCGTTTTTGATGAAGCGAATTTTATTAAACGCATAATGATTAATTATTGCTAGATTTCAAATTTCGCGCCAGTTGGAATTGTTTTGTGACCATGCACAATATAAATGTAAATCAATCAATAATTTGACTTTAAAATAACGTTACGTGAGCAAACAGACTCGGAATTCGACGAATCAAGTTTAGTTGTGTCCGAAATGTCGAACCGTAGCTACATGTCCATTTTCGTCTGAATTGGATATTGTGTGTGATCTTACGAATTATTAAAATACAAATACAAGTACAGGTAATTATATAAATTAATAAAAAATTAATGAAGCTTCTAATACAAGCCAAGCGTATACTGTAAATATAACATTATCTCTAAACCTAACCCTCATTTTTTCCATTCGTGGTCAACAGTAGAAAATGGCCGCTGCCTCTTTTGGTAAATTATGAGTTTGAAATTCGTTATAAAATAAAACAAAATTATGTAAATCACTATATTTATATATATGAATTCCTAGGCTCATTCTCTTAAACTTCATATGAGTATTCATGGGTTCGAAGGCAGTATGGTTCACTGTACAAATAACAACGTTAACTAGGGTTGCTGTTTTAGGGAAATTTAAGTGTTGATTTGCAAATTGGTTACCATAATTCAATTGAGGAGATCAAATGGCAAAAGTATATAAATCTACATGTGATTTGAGAGATAAAGATGACGCGACTTCCACTGATTTGCACATGGTTCACCTGAAGCCGCGTTCTCGAGGGTGGGTTCGAGTTGAACTTTATTGGGTGGAGAATGTAGAGTGCGGGAAGAGGGTGATGATGATAATTTTTATTTGAATTTAAAGAAAGGGAGGAAGGAGATTGTGACGTTCAAATTTTTGGAAATGGCTAGTTTTTATATGCGTGTTCGTTGCTTGGTAGTTGGAGAAGATAAGGAATGGTCTTTGGGAGCTTAAACGTGTATTAGAATGTGCAATTAAGGTGACATATTTTAATTAATTTATTTATTAATAACCACTAATGTATATAAGCTTGTATAATGTATAACTTTATCATACGATATCAGAATCTAACGAAACAAAATTTGTTGGGATCATAGAGAAACATGCTACACAATGAAGCTAGTTTTGAGCGATTGGGAGCTCACTGCAATTTACAGCGAAATAAAAGGTCTGAACGGATCTATCGACCGTTAATTGTTATTTAACGATTAACGACTAAAGTGAGTAAAATCACTAATTCTATCCAGTATTATTTTATAAATGTTGATTAATTGTTGTGTGATGGTTGTTTGGATGCAAATAATTGGTTGAAATTATTGATAAATTACAGATATAAATCGTTGTTTGAATTATTAATTCTATTTACCATGATAATTCATAGTTGAATGAAATTAGTGTTATTTATATTGTTTAACGTCTGTGTATGCAGGGAAATAGGCTGGAGGATCCAACTGGATTCCACAATATTTATAATATAGTTTTTTATATATTGTGATATATGATGTGATATATAATCCTGACTAATTTTGATGTATTTGATGACATAGGTCTTTTTATTTGGTATTTTAAATACCATAAGTAATACTGGAATGTATAAACGGAATTTTCAAGCTGTATATTGAAATAAAAATAATTGTATAAAATCAAAGGATTTTATAAAAAGGAATTATTGAAGTGGATAATGAATTTAAGAATTTTATAAAATCAATGGATTTTATAAAAAAGGAAATATTTGGAAATTAAATAAGAAACTTCTATGTAAAAATTTTAACAGTTATATGGAAATTTTAAAAGGCCGTTTTTGTGAAAATACCGAATAAAGATAATAAGAGGTAAATAAATGAGTATACGGAATAAATATAATATTTAGGAAAATAACAGAATTAAAAAAAAGGAATTGTAAGTTATAAAGTAATTATGAGAAGATTGATTTAGAGTAGATATTTAATAGAAATCCATTTTTAACAGATAAATTGGGAAGATTAATTTATAAACAATGTTTATAAATTAAGTAAAGTAATTATCATTGGATAAATTAAAATATAAGTCTGAATTTATATAGAGAAGTAAAAATCAGTTTTAAACACCGATATTTTTAATGGAATTTGAACTTAGCATTTATAAAGTGAATTTTAATTGAGATTTTAAGTGTTAGAATTAAAAATGAGATTTTGTTTGAATAATTTTATAAATATAAATATAAATAATTGGATTTGAGTCATTATTTTAATGCGAAATCAAACTGATTTGATTGTATATAAGAAATATCATTCACAATCGAAGTGAATAATAGTTTAAAGCAAATATTTTGCAAACAAATATAGTTTAAAGGAAATGTGAGGTTCGAAAATAAGAATTTAAATGAGATTAAGGAAATTAGGAACTGACTGGAGACTAGTTAAGTTGGATGGTTTTCTAGGTATTGATCTGATGTTGGTTTCGGCCTTCGGGGTTATTACGTAGGGAGTTGTTCTCTTACTAGTTTACAATTAGGGACTAAGGGAAGTAGAAGAGTAATGATGCATGAATAAGAAATGGAAACATTTTCCAATATTAATAACGTGTATTTTCTAAATATAGAAAATGAGAAATTGTGAATATAGGAAAATGATTTTCCGTGAACCGTGAGAGGCTAAACGAGTTTAAGAAATATGGAAAATGGGGGATTTGGAAAGGATTATTTTTTTGATAAAATTAATTAAAGGGATTCAATGTTGATTTAGTCGGTTGGTAAAATTTCCATTTGGAAATAAGATCGTTGTTTGTATGGATGATTTCCTTTGATAGTTAAATAATCGGGTACCAAGGTTTTGGCCATTTCACCGTTGTCAATATGGAGAGACCGGGATCAGATTTATTATCTGAAAATCACTTTAAGGACATTAGCGTTGCGAATCAGATATATTGAAGGCAATTAAAGACGGAGTTATGCAAGGGCTGTTCTGGTGATCCAAGGTGGAAATTGCCTAAGATGGATTTACAGGATAGTGCCATCGGTTTGTCCAGTCCCAAGACAACTGGTATGGACGAATTAGAGGGTATGCCTAACAGATCATATACATTGATCTCTTCAAATGTTTTACGCCCGATGGCGAAGGAATTTGTTTATCTTAGCTTTATGCCCGTGATATTTTTGGGAAATCGATAAAAGGTTTGGTAGGTTTGACGATGCGATTTTTAAAGTGAATGAAGATATGGCATGTCAAAAGATAAGCATGGCCTCAAGCCTCATAACTAGGAAATGGTATAAAATCGGGTAGGTCGCATGGCTAAGTGAGTAGCTCCTAATTAGGGTGTATTATCACCTGGCCTAGAGAAAAATCCATTTGCTTCTTTAATCTATTTCGTTGTTATCCCTTTCGGGCAACTGTTGCTGATCCCAACTGTTGGTGATAATGCATTTGGTACACTCAAGAGAAATGAGTGACCGATCATGTTTATCCTGGGTTGCAAGATGTTCTTGTTGAACCCGTTGTATTCTTCTCTAGAGATACATTATCGAAAGGTGATCTCATACCTTGCTAGTTGGAATCCATTACCCAACAAGCGTCCGAGGTTTTTGATTATATATTATGTATGTGGAACATGAAATGAAAGCGTTTCGCTAGATTGCTATTTATTTTGAATTAGATGTTATTATAATATCAGAAAGCATTGATTTTAAAGAATGTTTTTGGTTATCGTAAGGTAAAAACCATCCGATTATGTATGGATCAGTCTTATTATTTTCATTTCTTTTGAAAAGGATTTTTAAAAGTTAAATTAAATGGTTGAAATTCACTCACACCAATCCCATGTCTGACCCAGAGTTTATTTTATTTTGTTTTTACCCTAAACTCTTGGGTGCCCAAATTTGTACGGGAAGTCAAGTAGTTAGGATTTTATAGATATACTTGGAGATCTTGGAGCAGGAGGCTTCGGGATTAAATTGCTATTGTTTATTTCCGCTGTGTTGTAAGTGTTGTACTCTGATAATGGTACTGTATACAGATACTGGTTTTATTTCAAAGTTATGTTATATAATATATTTGTTTCATACCGCTGTGAGATTCGTGTTTACTCCGATGTTGTTGTACTTATGTTCTTCTTTTATTCTAAATTTCTTTCTTTCTAATTCTCACCATCTAAATTCTTTCTATTAATTATCTCGAAGTTCGATGCTTGAATAGTTGACATGGGTTTTATGCCGATTTTCGGGATCGAAAATTCCAGTTCGTTACAGTGGTATCAAAACTGAAGGTTAAGTCATTACCTTAGCTCTGTGGCATGATCAATAGAGATGTGGTTAGTAATACCCTAGATTGAGTTGAGTATATATATATATATGAGAGAGAGAACGTATTTGTAGATTTTATAAAAATGATTCAATATTGTAGAGATTTATTGGTTGAGTGGTTTATAAATTTTGGTCGATCGGGATGATCAACTGTATCGATAAGGGTTTCTAATCACTTGAATACGATGAACTAACACAGTATGTTTTAAAAGTGGGTAAATGAAATAGTTTTACCCAAAGTATATTTTGATATAAAGAAAATATATATCTTGGAATTATTATAGTATATCGGATGTGTTGGTTGTTATTACAATTGAATAATGTTGTAATTGAAACGACTATAAATAACCAATCAGAATTAAAACTCTGGAAACTTGGAAAAGTTTTTGTAAATAGGTTTGGATTAAATATATGGGAATATTTAAAATCATGGGAGATTTTAAATTGTTTATAGGCATTATGAAAGGTATTTTGAAATAATTTTAAAAATGGAAGTGTTTAAATATGATTTTTGAAAAGTGATATAGTATTGAACTCACTTCAGTCACTGGGAAATAGTTTTGATGATGCTGGCCACATCGTCGGTGTTCATTTTCGAGTTCTAAGTGACAGATTACTACCAAAGATATTGTTTTTGAATTATTTTAAGGAAATGAGTTGTTTTGAATTCTGAAAAGGAAAGTTTGATTTTTGATATGGTAAACCACTTAAAACTCCTAGGATTAGATTATCTGAATTAAAAACAAATTAAATTAAAAATTGTGAAAGAAAATTGAAATTTAATTAAAGCCACTTAAGCGGGAATTTAATTGAAATAGAATGATGTCAAGGAAAAACTGGATTTTTGAATACAATTTGATCCATGTGAATTGAAATGAATTGATTTTTGGTAATAAAAATCGGATTTTGATCTTGAGATGAAGATAACTAATTTGAGAAATGAATGATAAATGGGATAATGGATAGAACATAACGTGGTTAAGTAATTGGACTTGTGAGATAGGAATTTGAAATGGTGTTGGATTGGTGAGTTAAGAGTTTGGAATCAAAGATGGTTCTTGGGTTTGAAATTGAGTTTGACTTGGGTATAAACAAATAATTGTGTTGAGAAGGAATTAAATGGAGATTGATTTGGATGACATTTGTTTATGCTGAATTAATAGCAGACTAAAGTGATAGAGTTGAATGCTTGACAAAAAGGTACAAGTTTATATTCTAATTGGTATGAAATTTTTATGTGCCTGTTTGGCAGGTCGCTTTGCTTTTTGATATTCCTTTGGAAGAAGGCCTAGAGAGGTGAGTTGTAACTGTACCGATTGAGTCATACAATGGAGACGCTGGCAAAATTTTCCGAAAATTTAAGGTGTTAGAAAATTTTCAGAATTTAAAAAATTTTAGGTATTCGGAATGAATTCATAATTTATTTGAAATTAATTTGGTTCATTTGAAACTAAAATTAATAAGTAAAATAAATAATTTTTAATTTATTAATAGGGTTGATAGAATTTTCCCAGCTTAGTAATTTTGGGGACGAAATTCTTTTAAGGGGGAAGGAATCTTACATCCTATATTTTTAGCGATTTCATAATTAATTTATTTAATTATTTCAGTATCAATTTGGAGCTTTAAATGGTTTGAATTTAATGTTTTGAATATTTAACTAATATAAATAATGAGATAATAAATTTTATTTTCGAAACCGTCGGTAATAGTTGAATTTGCAATATTATGTGAACTGGATAGTTTAAGATATTTAATTCAGTTTAGATCAGAATTATAATAACGAATCTATTATTTAAATGACATTTGAACGTATTAATTATAATATAATTTAAATCGAGCTCATAATGAAACGACCCGCAAATCCGGCTATCTGAGTTGACTAAATACACCACACGTCCAACCCAAATAACACAGAAATACGACTCATTATTAGAAAGAAGATAGAGGGTGAGAATAGATAAGATAGAAAACTTAGAATAGGAGAAAAACGAAGATCACAACTCACAGCGGAACGAAAAAAAATATATTATATAACATAAGCTTTGAAATACAAATCTGTTCTGTACATATATACATACCATCATCAGAGTACACATAACATTTGATTCAGCGGAAGTAACTCGAAATAACTAACGTTGAAGCCTCCAGCTTCAAGCTCCTCCAAGTGTATCTGTAAAAGCCTGAAACACTTGACTGCCCGTACAAATTTGGGCACCCAAGAGTTTAGGAAAAACAAAACAAAACAAACTCTGGGTCAGTCATGGGACTGGTGTGAGTAAACTCCAACCACTTGTTTAACTTTAAAAATCCTTTCAAAAGAAAAGATAATAGTAAGACCAGCCCTCACATAAACACGGACGGTTTTTACCTTACTATAACCCAAAACACTTTAATATCAAATCCAGTGATATTATAGTAATGTCTACATCAAATAATTAACCAATTAGCAGAACGCTTGCATCTCACGCTCCACATATATATTATAAAATCAAAAACCGCATGGCGCTTATTGGAGATTGGATTTCCAACATGACAAGGTATGGAACCACCTTCCGACTGTGTATCTCTAGAGAGGAATACACTGGGTTCAACAAGAACATCTTGCAACCCGGCCCACACATGACCGACCACTCATTTCGCTTGAGTGTATCGAATGTATATCACCAACGGTTGGACTCAAACCACCGTTTCCCGAATGGGCAGAATCGATAGATTTAGAAACAAAAGGAATTTCTCTAGATAGGTGATTATACACCCTAATGGGTGCGACCCACATAGCCATGCTGCCTGCCCGATTTTTGTCCTTTCCCGGTTGTTGAGGCCTGAGGCTACGCATACTTACCATCCATTGATAGCACAATCACTTTGAATGCCACATCGTCAGATCCGTTGATCACTAGTTGAGTTTGCACAAATATTCTGGATATTATGCTAAGGGATAAATCCGTTGCCACCATATACATTCATACAGACCAACCCATTTGATCATTGGAAATACTCTGTCAGACATTCGTCCATTTACGTTCGTTCTGGGATTGAACGAAACCGAAGGCACTATTTCTATTACTAGAAAAGCCCTTGCACTTCACTCCGTCTTCAATATATTCAGCGTACTTGGTTCGCAACGCTTATGCCGATACGGAGTGGTTCATGGATAATAATCCAACCGGTCTCTCCATATTGACAACGATGGTCAAAAACTTCGATAGTCTGTGATTTAACTATCGAATAAAACAAGTGTTCAATCAACATATCAAACCAAATCACTGGGCTCTTTAATTAATATTCATTAATTAAATCACTTTTCCATTTTCTTATCGAATTCTACATTTATCGATACATTGATTTAACTATCAAATTATCTGAAAAATATTCTATCTCCTTAAATTCCCGGAAAAATTCGCCATAACCTCCCCTGTATCGGGAGCGTCGGGAAATTTCAAATAGCTTCCCGGTATCTTCCTCAATCAAAAAGAAAAAGGAAAAGCCAAGCGGCTTGCCGATACGGCGCAAAAACCCATATATGAATTAAACATGTACCTTTTTGTCGAGCACATAAATTATATACTTTATATACTTCATTCCATATCTGTTTAACACCTGTTCACCTGTTTTTAATTCAATTCAACTCAATCTATTTGTTCGAATTCAAATTTGAATCGTTTGAATTCAGTTTCGCTCAATTATTCTTTAATTAGCCTTTTTGCCTAATTCACTTCTTTGTTTTTGAACATAACATGTACAAACAAAATATTTGACTTGTTCATAACCAAATCGAATTTCAATTTCAATCCTAGTTTCCTGTTTGATTTCGAATATAAATTTTCAAATCGAATTCACTTATTTAAAGCCCAATGTTAATTCGAAATCTCATTAACTAATTTCTATTCGAATTAGTTACCTCCATTCAATAAATCAAAAATCTGATTTCTGTTTCAAAAATCAACCCATTACTCCACTGGAGTTCACATATGTTTTATAACTCACATCTGGATTTTTCTAAATAGAAATTTCGATTTTTATTTGCTTAAAATCCTTTAATTTAATTAAATAAACCGTTATGGTTTTATAATGGTTCTGGCGCTGTTTTTCTGAAAATTTGATTTTGACATAACTCCACATCTATACGACGAAATTCAGATTTTTCTTTTTCATTAGAAAACTATTATCAAATCGGTCCTGACGTTTCTTGTTTCAAGGAATTCCGACTTCAATTGAGTCTTGTATATTCAATTGAAGTTCGAATCGCCAATTTACGAACTGCAGCGCTGCGGCGAGTTCGTTTTTAATTATATTTATATATTTAAACTTTTTAAACTTCTTAAAAATGAATTCAACTTCGTTTAAACTCTATTTGAATTCCTTGATTCAAATTCCAATCTCACTTTTGAATTCAATATCCAAACTTCAAATTCCTTTTCTATTTGATATTCAAATTCAATACTTAAATTTCTATTTGAATTCCCTACATTCAAATTCAATACTTGAATTCATTTGAATTCTTTTATTCAAACTTTATACTTAAATTCCATTTAACTGCTATATTCCAATTTCTATATTTGAATTCTATTGCAATTCAAATATTCAAACTCCTTTTTAAATTCTGGATTCAAAATTCCATAGTTAAAACCCATTTGAATTTCATATTCAAATCTCATAGATCAAGTCCTACTTGAATTCCATTTGAATCCCTTATATTCAAATTTCATTTTTCCATTTCCGAACCCATTTGAATTTTTAATATTCAAATTCATTTCAACACCATTTAAATTTCTAATATTCAAATTCATTTGAATTCCCTTGAATTCAAATTCCATTTCAAAACTATTTGGATTTCCTATTTTGAAATCCTATTTTCAAATTCTATTTCCAATTCGACTTTGAAATCCTATTTTCAAAGTTTATTTCAAATTCTATTTTGAAATCTCATATTCAAATTTCTACTTGAATTTCTGTATTCAATTCCATGTTCAAATTCAATACTCGAATTTCTATTTCAAATCTCAATTCAAATTTCATATTTAAATTCCATTCAAGTTTCACATTCGAATTCTTCTTTGAAATACTATATTTCAAATCCTATTCAATTCTCTTTTGAAAATTCTATTTTTGAAATTCTATTTCAAATTTCTCTATATTCAAACACCATTTGAAAGTTCTATATTCAAATCCATCTTGGATTTTCTATTTGAATTCTAAATTCAAATTTTCTGTTTCCTTTTCTTTTTGAATTCAAATTTCCTTTTTATTATTCAAATTCTATATTTAAATTTCCTTTTGAATCATATTTCAAAACACTTGTATTTCTATATTTTGAATTATCAAATGATAATTCTTTTCACTTCATTTATAACTTCGTTATAAAAGAACTATTTATACTCCGTTTAAAAAGGAACTACTTGTTTTATTTTTCAAAACAAGTTTTATATTTTTAATTCCATTTAAAAATTCAAATTCTATTTAAAAAATAGAATTCCCCCTTTTTAAAATCTCAAATGTCCTTTTAATTGGCCCAGTGATATTTAAACACACAAAGCAACGAATTATTTATTTTTCTAACACATCATATATAACAATATATATGCAAACAAATAAACAAACAGGTAATATATTTTTGAGGAATCCAGTTGGATTCCTCCAACCTGTTTTCCTGCATCCACAGATGTTAGCACATAAATAATACCAATTCTGCTTCGTGGCAGAATATCGCGGTATAGAAGGTCATCCACTAATCATAGCGTGGGGCGTATAGGGTAATCATCCGCTATGAAACTGCGGGCATCCGCTAATGAGACTGCGGGAATCCAACCAATCAATCAACCCAATATATATATATATATATATAATAGCCTAAATAACTAATATATATAAAATAACAAGAAAACATTCACACAAGCAACAGACAATTATTTTTAATGAAATAAAAAAAATAATTCTAATAAAAGGTGAGTGAGATTTACTCACCGGAGTTTGCAGTTGTCGAATATCGTGTTTATTCCCAAATCATTGACTACGAATCTTCTCGAATGCATTCGTACCTACGATAATTTTATTCAAACTTAAATGATTAACATTTATTTATAAAAAATTTTCTATATATATTCTCCTTTTAATCACAAATCATTTTTAAATTAAATAAAATATATATTTTTTCTGCTTAAAATGGTCTAGGCAACTGTCAAACCAAATCAACTAACTAGACTTATATACTAATGAATCTAAGCACTAAAGTGGTTTAAACAGATTACCTAATTCCTTTTTTTTTCTTTTCAATTTGATCATTACTAATCTATTTAATAAATTAACTAAAACAACAAAACAAAAATGTATTCTATGTATTTTAGAATTCTTAAAACAATACCTTAATCACCACAATAAAAGCCCTTCTTTTTCCCTGTACAGTTTCCACGCTTTCACCATTTTCCCCCCGTGTCTTCCCCATCCATCCTTGCCATCTCAGTTCGTATGTCAGTTCAAAGAACTCCAGTTTGCTAATACCGAAGTCGAACTCCATCATTCACTATCCTCTCTAGCGCACAACCAAATCGAAATTCCCAAACCTATCCAATTCAATTTCCAGAACATCGCACTCCACCCTAGGTCTAAATCCCCACTGTAAACCCCATCGCACTCCTCTGACCGACCCCTTCGTCGCATCTCCGGATCCCACCCCGAAGAACCCAATGTCGAACCCTGAAGCCTCGGCAACCCACTGTGACGTTGAACCCTAGACTCACGGGTTCGAAGTCGAACTCGATTTGAAGACCATCGAACTACTTGTGATGCTCCAGACCTTCGACGATCGGAACCCTAGAATCACGCTCGAGCTGTCGAACTATCGAGCTTCCCAGACTAGCGTATGCCATTTGTATCGAGCAAGGTGTGGTTTCGATTTTCGTTTTCCGATTGATTTAGGGGAAAATGGAAAAGGAGTTGGATTTATTTTCGTCCCTCTGGAAAATGAAGGTGACGGCTTCAATTTATAGAAGTGCGATAGCAGACAATAAGGACATAGCCATTACATTTCGGTTTTTCTTTGCTTTGAAGAAAGGAGACAACCTCTACAGCTCGAGAAGGAAATTAGTCTGCGCGATTTTAACATAGGTCGGCTCTGTATAAATTTTTAGGGTGGCTGAAATGATGTGATTAAATTTTGATTTGATTTTCTAATAACCAAAATATCTTGCGGTCTTTTTAATTTACAACCCCGCACTGCTATTTTCAACGTAGCGATTTACGTCTTCAGATTATAGTGTTATTTTAAAATTCACGGAACTGACTCTGTAATTTAATTCGACTAAATAAAGGAAATAACAATTTAAATTAAATTCAATTTAAAATATAAAAATGGTTTCAAATAATTTAAATTATCGATAACTATCGTTATAATTCAATATATAATTTATATTAGCCATTTGAATCTTTTAGATTCAGTTTTGAATTCTGAATCCAATTATTTATCGTTTCCATAATATGCTAATTAAATATATTAGATAATTGTTCATATACCGATTATTAAATTGATAAATTCAATATAAAAATCAAATTTATTATCCTAATTAAATAATTAAAATAAATTTAAATACTTAATATTAACTGGCTAAAAATCCGGGTCGTTACATTCTTTCCCCCTTAAAATAATTTCGTCCTCGAAATTGCTAAGGTAGGAAAAAGGGTACAAATCCATTTCTTTTCAATATTTCTCTTATGTTGAAACCCAACTCCTCATATTTCAACAAATCTAATTCCACCAAAACTTTTGGTCTTCCTTCATTCAATTCGAATGATCCACGATCAATCCATTTATATCCAATCTATATTCTATTAAACCAATTCAAATTGATTCTAGTCAATTGATTCACCCTGAACTATTTAACTTGCTTAAGTTAAATTTTAATTCCAAAATCCAAATCCCAGGATTTTCATTTCAAATCCTTTGGAATCCCATAAATATATACATATATTTATTTTCATCACAAATTCAAAACATTTGAATATTCAAACCAATTTGTTTTCTTTCAAACAAATTCCCATCAAAATTTTTCTAAGGTAGCAATCCATCACTTAGAAACTCGGAAATGAACACTGATGATGTCGCGACTATCATCAGAATTATTTCCCAGCCACTGAAGTGAGTTCAGTGCTTTAAAATTTTTAAAACCCAATCTAAAATGATTTTAAATCAAAAATCCTTCCAAACAAAGCTATATTATTTTAATATACTTTGAAAAATATTTCCAAACTTCCCAGGATTAAATTTTCAAATTCTGGTTTGAATTTCAATTCTAATTCATCTCATTTGTATATATTTCATTCATATACAAGTTCTGTTTGGTTCTATATAACCATTTCATTTCTATAATCGTATTTGATTATAATATTAACATTCAACACATCCATATAATATAATAATTTCAGAAAATTATTCTTTTATCTCAAAATAGAATTTCGGGTAAAATTATTTCATTCACCCACTTTAAAACAATATCGTGTTCAATTTTCTGTCCAAGTGTTTAGAAATTCCTATCGACTTCGCGGCGTCCCACGATTCGACCAGAATTCATAAACCACTCAACAGATTAGCCAACACAATATAAAACAACTTTTGTATCAATTTACAAATACGCTCTCTCGTATATATACACCCAACTCATTCTAGGGTACTACTGACCCTATCTCTAATGAGCACATGCCACACAAGCCTAGGTGTTCACTCAACCTAAGCTCTGATACCAACTGTAAAGGCCCGCAAATCCGGCTATCTGAGTTGACTAAATACACCACACGTCCAACCCAAATAACACAGAAATACGACTCATTATTAGAAAGAAGATAGAGGGTGAGAATAGATAAGATAGAAAACTTAGAATAGGAGAAAAACGAAGATCACAACTCACAGCGGAACGAAAAAAAATATATTATATAACATAAGCTTTGAAATACAAATCTGTTCTGTACATATATACATACCATCATCAGAGTACACATAACATTTGATTCAGCGGAAGTAACTCGAAATAACTAACGTTGAAGCCTCCAGCTTCAAGCTCCTCCAAGTGTATCTGTAAAAGCCTGAAACACTTGACTGCCCGTACAAATTTGGGCACCCAAGAGTTTAGGAAAAACAAAACAAAACAAACTCTGGGTCAGTCATGGGACTGGTGTGAGTAAACTCCAACCACTTGTTTAACTTTAAAAATCCTTTCAAAAGAAAAGATAATAGTAAGACCAGCCCTCACATAAACACGGACGGTTTTTACCTTACTATAACCCAAAACACTTTAATATCAAATCCAGTGATATTATAGTAATGTCTACATCAAATAATTAACCAATTAGCAGAACGCTTGCATCTCACGCTCCACATATATATTATAAAATCAAAAACCGCATGGCGCTTATTGGAGATTGGATTTCCAACATGACAAGGTATGGAACCACCTTCCGACTGTGTATCTCTAGAGAGGAATACACTGGGTTCAACAAGAACATCTTGCAACCCGGCCCACACATGACCGACCACTCATTTCGCTTGAGTGTATCGAATGTATATCACCAACGGTTGGACTCAAACCACCGTTTCCCGAATGGGCAGAATCGATAGATTTAGAAACAAAAGGAATTTCTCTAGATAGGTGATTATACACCCTAATGGGTGCGACCCACATAGCCATGCTGCCTGCCCGATTTTTGTCCTTTCCCGGTTGTTGAGGCCTGAGGCTACGCATACTTACCATCCATTGATAGCACAATCACTTTGAATGCCACATCGTCAGATCCGTTGATCACTAGTTGAGTTTGCACAAATATTCTGGATATTATGCTAAGGGATAAATCCGTTGCCACCATATACATTCATACAGACCAACCCATTTGATCATTGGAAATACTCTGTCAGACATTCGTCCATTTACGTTCGTTCTGGGATTGAACGAAACCGAAGGCACTATTTCTATTACTAGAAAAGCCCTTGCACTTCACTCCGTCTTCAATATATTCAGCGTACTTGGTTCGCAACGCTTATGCCGATACGGAGTGGTTCATGGATAATAATCCAACCGGTCTCTCCATATTGACAACGATGGTCAAAAACTTCGATAGTCTGTGATTTAACTATCGAATAAAACAAGTGTTCAATCAACATATCAAACCAAATCACTGGGCTCTTTAATTAATATTCATTAATTAAATCACTTTTCCATTTTCTTATCGAATTCTACATTTATCGATACATTGATTTAACTATCAAATTATCTGAAAAATATTCTATCTCCTTAAATTCCCGGAAAAATTCGCCATAACCTCCCCTGTATCGGGAGCGTCGGGAAATTTCAAATAGCTTCCCGGTATCTTCCTCAATCAAAAAGAAAAAGGAAAAGCCAAGCGGCTTGCCGATACGGCGCAAAAACCCATATATGAATTAAACATGTACCTTTTTGTCGAGCACATAAATTATATACTTTATATACTTCATTCCATATCTGTTTAACACCTGTTCACCTGTTTTTAATTCAATTCAACTCAATCTATTTGTTCGAATTCAAATTTGAATCGTTTGAATTCAGTTTCGCTCAATTATTCTTTAATTAGCCTTTTTGCCTAATTCACTTCTTTGTTTTTGAACATAACATGTACAAACAAAATATTTGACTTGTTCATAACCAAATCGAATTTCAATTTCAATCCTAGTTTCCTGTTTGATTTCGAATATAAATTTTCAAATCGAATTCACTTATTTAAAGCCCAATGTTAATTCGAAATCTCATTAACTAATTTCTATTCGAATTAGTTACCTCCATTCAATAAATCAAAAATCTGATTTCTGTTTCAAAAATCAACCCATTACTCCACTGGAGTTCACATATGTTTTATAACTCACATCTGGATTTTTCTAAATAGAAATTTCGATTTTTATTTGCTTAAAATCCTTTAATTTAATTAAATAAACCGTTATGGTTTTATAATGGTTCTGGCGCTGTTTTTCTGAAAATTTGATTTTGACATAACTCCACATCTATACGACGAAATTCAGATTTTTCTTTTTCATTAGAAAACTATTATCAAATCGGTCCTGACGTTTCTTGTTTCAAGGAATTCCGACTTCAATTGAGTCTTGTATATTCAATTGAAGTTCGAATCGCCAATTTACGAACTGCAGCGCTGCGGCGAGTTCGTTTTTAATTATATTTATATATTTAAACTTTTTAAACTTCTTAAAAATGAATTCAACTTCGTTTAAACTCTATTTGAATTCCTTGATTCAAATTCCAATCTCACTTTTGAATTCAATATCCAAACTTCAAATTCCTTTTCTATTTGATATTCAAATTCAATACTTAAATTTCTATTTGAATTCCCTACATTCAAATTCAATACTTGAATTCATTTGAATTCTTTTATTCAAACTTTATACTTAAATTCCATTTAACTGCTATATTCCAATTTCTATATTTGAATTCTATTGCAATTCAAATATTCAAACTCCTTTTTAAATTCTGGATTCAAAATTCCATAGTTAAAACCCATTTGAATTTCATATTCAAATCTCATAGATCAAGTCCTACTTGAATTCCATTTGAATCCCTTATATTCAAATTTCATTTTTCCATTTCCGAACCCATTTGAATTTTTAATATTCAAATTCATTTCAACACCATTTAAATTTCTAATATTCAAATTCATTTGAATTCCCTTGAATTCAAATTCCATTTCAAAACTATTTGGATTTCCTATTTTGAAATCCTATTTTCAAATTCTATTTCCAATTCGACTTTGAAATCCTATTTTCAAAGTTTATTTCAAATTCTATTTTGAAATCTCATATTCAAATTTCTACTTGAATTTCTGTATTCAATTCCATGTTCAAATTCAATACTCGAATTTCTATTTCAAATCTCAATTCAAATTTCATATTTAAATTCCATTCAAATTTCACATTCGAATTCTTCTTTGAAATACTATATTTCAAATCCTATTCAATTCTCTTTTGAAAATTCTATTTTTGAAATTCTATTTCAAATTTCTCTATATTCAAACACCATTTGAAAGTTCTATATTCAAATCCATCTTGGATTTTCTATTTGAATTCTAAATTCAAATTTTCTGTTTCCTTTTCTTTTTGAATTCAAATTTCCTTTTTATTATTCAAATTCTATATTTAAATTTCCTTTTGAATCATATTTCAAAACACTTGTATTTCTATATTTTGAATTATCAAATGATAATTCTTTTCACTTCATTTATAACTTCGTTATAAAAGAACTATTTATACTCCGTTTAAAAAGGAACTACTTGTTTTATTTTTCAAAACAAGTTTTATATTTTTAATTCCATTTAAAAATTCAAATTCTATTTAAAAAATAGAATTCCCCCTTTTTAAAATCTCAAATGTCCTTTTAATTGGCCCAGTGATATTTAAACACACAAAGCAACGAATTATTTATTTTTCTAACACATCATATATAACAATATATATGCAAACAAATAAACAAACAGGTAATATATTTTTGAGGAATCCAGTTGGATTCCTCCAACCTGTTTTCCTGCATCCACAGATGTTAGCACATAAATAATACCAATTCTGCTTCGTGGCAGAATATCGCGGTATAGAAGGTCATCCACTAATCATAGCGTGGGGCGTATAGGGTAATCATCCGCTATGAAACTGCGGGCATCCGCTAATGAGACTGCGGGAATCCAACCAATCAATCAACCCAATATATATATATAATAGCCTAAATAACTAATATATATAAAATAACAAGAAAACATTCACACAAGCAACAGACAATTATTTTTAATGAAATAAAAAAAATAATTCTAATAAAAGGTGAGTGAGATTTACTCACCGGAGTTTGCAGTTGTCGAATATCGTGTTTATTCCCAAATCATTGACTACGAATCTTCTCGAATGCATTCGTACCTACGATAATTTTATTCAAACTTAAATGATTAACATTTATTTATAAAAAAATTTCTATATATATTCTCCTTTTAATCACAAATCATTTTTAAATTAAATAAAATATATATTTTTTCTGCTTAAAATGGTCTAGGCAACTGTCAAACCAAATCAACTAACTAGACTTATATACTAATGAATCTAAGCACTAAAGTGGTTTAAACAGATTACCTAATTCCTTTTTTTTTTCTTTTCAATTTGATCATTACTAATCTATTTAATAAATTAACTAAAACAACAAAACAAAAATGTATTCTATGTATTTTAGAATTCTTAAAACAATACCTTAATCACCACAATAAAAGCCCTTCTTTTTCCCTGTACAGTTTCCACGCTTTCACCATTTTCCCCCCGTGTCTTCCCCATCCATCCTTGCCATCTCAGTTCGTATGTCAGTTCAAAGAACTCCAGTTTGCTAATACCGAAGTCGAACTCCATCATTCACTATCCTCTCTAGCGCACAACCAAATCGAAATTCCCAAACCTATCCAATTCAATTTCCAGAACATCGCACTCCACCCTAGGTCTAAATCCCCACTGTAAACCCCATCGCACTCCTCTGACCGACCCCTTCGTCGCATCTCCGGATCCCACCCCGAAGAACCCAATGTCGAACCCTGAAGCCTCGGCAACCCACTGTGACGTTGAACCCTAGACTCACGGGTTCGAAGTCGAACTCGATTTGAAGACCATCGAACTACTTGTGATGCTCCAGACCTTCGACGATCGGAACCCTAGAATCACGCTCGAGCTGTCGAACTATCGAGCTTCCCAGACTAGCGTATGCCATTTGTATCGAGCAAGGTGTGGTTTCGATTTTCGTTTTCCGATTGATTTAGGGGAAAATGGAAAAGGAGTTGGATTTATTTTCGTCCCTCTGGAAAATGAAGGTGACGGCTTCAATTTATAGAAGTGCGATAGCAGACAATAAGGACATAGCCATTACATTTCGGTTTTTCTTTGCTTTGAAGAAAGGAGACAACCTCTACAGCTCGAGAAGGAAATTAGTCTGCGCGATTTTAACATAGGTCGGCTCTGTATAAATTTTTAGGGTGGCTGAAATGATGTGATTAAATTTTGATTTGATTTTCTAATAACCAAAATATCTTGCGGTCTTTTTAATTTACAACCCCGCACTGCTATTTTCAACGTAGCGATTTACGTCTTCAGATTATAGTGTTATTTTAAAATTCACGGAACTGACTCTGTAATTTAATTCGACTAAATAAAGGAAATAACAATTTAAATTAAATTCAATTTAAAATATAAAAATGGTTTCAAATAATTTAAATTATCGATAACTATCGTTATAATTCAATATATAATTTATATTAGCCATTTGAATCTTTTAGATTCAGTTTTGAATTCTGAATCCAATTATTTATCGTTTCCATAATATGCTAATTAAATATATTAGATAATTGTTCATATACCGATTATTAAATTGATAAATTCAATATAAAAATCAAATTTATTATCCTAATTAAATAATTAAAATAAATTTAAATACTTAATATTAACTGGCTAAAAATCCGGGTCGTTACACATAACATCGTGGTAGTCGTAATATTACATTTTTCAACTTTGAATGACTATACACGATTCGTTATAAGTCAATTTTCTTTGAAACAAGAAACGTTTGAATTTGTTAAGCTGTATTTTTCTAATGGAAGAGAAAATTTGAGATTTCATCTTGTAGATTTTGAGTTATGCCCAAATCAAAATTTTAAATAGTCGTTATGGAATTGTTCATATATTGTAAATATTTATTTATATTATAAAAGGATTTTTATTAAAAATTGAATATCGATTTAACTTGAATTTTGAAATATCGAGTTATAAATTCGAATATGTTTATTTTTCGAATATGTTAATTTTGAATTTATATGATATTCTATGTGAATATATACGACAATAATAATTTATTGTTAACTTAAATTGTTTTTGAATATACTAATATTTTTTTGGTTTATTTAGAACTTAGAAAATAGTCTTTTTACAAACGACCACCATTTCTGACGAAACGAATTTTATTAAATCCGTAATGATTAATTATTGCTAGATTTCAAATTTTGCGCCAATTGAAGTTGTTTTGTGAACATGCACAATATAAATGTAAATCGATCAATAATTTGACTTTAAAATAACGTTATTTGAACAAATGGACTCGGAGTTCGACGAAAGAAGTTTCGTTGGGTCCGAAATGTCGAACCGTGGCTGCATGTCCATTTTCGTTGGAATTGGATATCGTGTGTGATCATACGAATTTTTAAAAGACAAATACAAGTAGCGGTAATTATATAAATTAATGAAAAAATGAGAGAAACTTCATATACAAGCCAAACGTATCCTATAAATATACCATTATCCCTAAACATAACCCTCATTTTTCCCATTCGTGGTCAACAACAGAAAATGGCCGCCGCCTCTTTTGTAAATCATGAGTTTGAAATTCGTTATAAAATCAAACAAAATTCTGTAATCACTATATTTATATATATGAATTCCTGGGCTCGTTCTCTTCAACTTCTGTAATGTCCCATATTTTTACGGTATAATAAGTAATTAATTTAATTATTTATATAGTGATTTAGAGGAATTAATGGTGGTTAAATTAAATAAATTTGAATATTCAATTAAAATAATAATTAAATAATATATTTAGTTCTGAAATAATCAAAATTAGTTGAAATGGCAATATAGTGTGAATTGGGAAATTCAAAATATATAATTCAGTTTAAAATTGAATTACGATAACGAATATATTTAATTAACGATGGTTGAACGTTTAAATTATATTATAATTATAATCGATCTTGAAATGGAGCGGCAGTTCCTAATTTGGCGATTCGAACTTTAAATGGATATACAGAATCCATTTTGAATCGAATTTCTGTGAAGCAAGAAACGTACGGAGCTGGTGAAGTTTATTTTTCTGGTGGAAGAGAAAAATCGGTATTTCATTGTGAAGATTTTGATTTATGTCCAAATCAAATTTTAGAAAAATCGCTATGGAATTCCTTTATAATTTATAATGATTTATTTATATCTTAAAAAGTTTTTTAATATAAATCGAATATCGATATAACTGGGAACTTTGTAATATCGAGTTATGAATCCCGATATGGAGTTGTATGATTTTCTAGTGTGATTATATACGATAATATTTGTAACAACCCGGAAAATCTGGGCCAGTTTAAAATTTTTATTTTGGCAATTATAGCGAGTTTTGATTATTTAAAATGAATTATTTTAAATAATATCGGCGAGAAATTTATTTTGAATATAATTCGAACGTATATATTATATACGCGTCGTCGTTAGAATATAAATAATTATTTATAATTATAAATAGAATAGAAAATGGCGCGGTAGTTCGATAATTCGATTTCAAACTTCAATTGAATGTACCGGGTACAAAACAATCCGGATTTTAGTGAAACCAAAAATAATGGAATCTAATAGTGGATATCTTTCTATCGAATCCGAAAGATTAGGATTTCATCTTAGGAATGATAAGATATGTTCAGTTGAAAATTCTGAATAGTCGCTATGGAATTCAGGCCCTTAAAAATAGCAATTTTGCAAATGACCTCGGATTTCGACGAAACCAGTTTTGTTGGGTCCGTGATGTTAAGTTATTGCTAGATTCCAAATTTCATAATTTTTCGAATCAATATGTGAGCGTGGCAAAGGAAAACGTGTTTTGACCGTTTCAGTTGATTTTAATCGACTGGAAATTGGCCATTTTTCATACGGTCTCAGAATTCGACGAAACTAGTTTTGTTAGGACCATATCGTCAATACGAAGCTAGAAAATATTTTTCTGGAATTTTTAGAGTTAGAATGTGACCCCGGTAATTTGAAATGTACGTTTAAAATTCAATATAGTGATTTAAATGTAAATTTAACGGAAACTGATTTTAACAGCCGAATCAGCTGACGATACATATCCCATTGTGTTCGGAATGGGGGTGAAACGCTACGGACGACAGGCGGTGGACCTCGTTTAGAGGTCGTTTGAAAAAGTTGACTTTTTGAATTAAAATAAAATAATTAAATAAATAAATTAATAAAAATAAAACTCTCCCCCCTTAACCAGGCCCCCCCCCCGATATCCTCTCATTCCAGAAAAAAAAAAAAAAAAAGAAAAAAAAAAAAAAGCGGAGCCCTGAATCGCGTCTGACCAACGATGACCCGCCGCCACTCCGTCCCCGATCACCACCCTCCGCCGCTCGCAGTCGCCTCCCCCCAGCGATCGCTCTCCCTCCTCCCTCCCCTCTGTAAATCCGTCGCCCCCCTTTTCCTCTACTCGAAAACCCCAACCACCACCCGAAAACCCACCGCACCGCCATCCAAGGCCCTCCGCCACCAGTGAAACCCCTTCCCCCATCTCTTCCGCCACCGTGAGCGCCCCCTCCTCTTGCCTTAGCCGTATCGACGAGCCCCCCCCCTTGTAAGTTTACTGTTTGTTTTTTTCTTTTTCTTTTAAACTGTTTTATTTTATTTTACTTATGTTAAACTGATTTTATTTATTTTAAAAACCGATTTTTTTTAGATTTATAAAACTGATTTTGACTTTATTTTTAAAACTGATTTTTACTTTATTTTGTAAAGTATTAAAAATATAATCTTTATAGGATAGAGAATATAAAAATATCATCTTTGTATATGTAGCGAAATAAAAATCTGATTTTTATTTTATATACGTTGAAATCAAGTGATGAAATTTAAAAAGGTGAAATCTTTAAATTTAAAAAGGCGAAATCTTTATATAGAAAATAGCGTAATAAAAATATAATTTTTATCTATATAGTAGCGAAATAAAAATTCGATTTTTATATATATAGTGGCTACGGGCGACGAAGCTGACGAAGATGCGAGAACGGCGAAGACTTCTGCAAATGAAGTGCCGTGGAGCTTGGATAGCTTTCGGTGAGAACTTCTCACTCAAAATTCTTTTTCTAGTTATATATATATACTAGGATGCAGACGGTGCTTAGTAGCACCCGACACAATCGTCCACAGACCATGGACTTGTTTGTTTGGCTGTTTGGTTGTTGATTGTGATATTGGTTTGAAAGTGGTTTGTGGTGTGAAAAATCGAATCGATAAATTGGTTAGGATTAGACGTGCGCCGTTATAAGGCGAAGGAGTAAGGCTAGGTTAGATTCTTACTCCAAATTTTGTGGTTTGCATAACGAATTGATTTGATTGATGTGTGAATGGCGTGGGCCTTCACTAGACCGGGGATAAGGCTAGGCCTCGTCCCGTTTCTAGTATCGTGCCATTATGCCGCCGAAATTTTCTAAAATAAGTTAGAAAAATAAAAATAGCATTTTATTTAACGAATGAACTGAATAGAAATTCATATGTTAAAATAAAATGTGTTATCGTTAAAAATATAATTTTTAACGTGAATGTGAATAAATAAATATTCATTTACAAACCAGACGGTTTGTTTATGTACACCTATTTGAATGACGTTGATTGGGTCGATAAATTTTACACATCGCCTAACTGCACAAATAAAATATGTGTTTGATTGTTTGAAACCCCACACGGGTGTTAGGATGAAATTTGAAGTTCACTCATCCTGATTGATTAAATATGTCGATCGATTGATTGACAGGCTGTTATAAGCGTTGAATATCTATATTTGATGCTTATACAGTGTAGTGCACTTTGGTTGATGGTTGATTATTTTCAATGCTATTATATACTTGTGTTGTATGAAAATCCATATAATTAATTTTATATGGTAATTGATTGGGCCTCATTCCAGTTTTGAAAAAGAAATATTTGAAATAGAATATTTGAAAATAAAGGAATATATGAAGCCGTGTTGATTAGATTGACGCCATTTTGACGTGAACGATATTTATATCGATTTTGAAAACGATTTCGAAATGAATTGAATTGAAAACGAATTCAAAATGAATTGAAAACGATTTCGAAATGAATTGAATTGAAAACGAATTCAAAATGAATTGAAAACGATTTCGAAATGGATTGAATTGAAAACGAATTCAAAATGAATTGAAAACGATTTCGAAATGAATTGAATTGAAAACGAATTCAAAATGGATTGAAAACGATTTCGAAATGAATTGAATTGAAAACGAATTCAAATGGAATTGAAAGCGAATTGAAATGAATTCAAATTGAATTGAAATGAATTCAAATTGAATTGAAATTCGAATCGAATAGAAATGAATTTTAAAACGAATTTATAAAGAAGAATTCAATTTTGGCTTTGAATTGAAATAGAAGTTGAAATAGGTTTTGAAACGATTTTAAAACTATTTATATAATTCGTTTTGAATAGAAATCGACGAAATATATATTATATATATTATATATATATAATATAATGGCCTGAATAGAACGCGCCGCGCCGCGGCAGTTCGCGAATTTCGACCATTGACTTCGAATGGACATTACGGGAGATCCGACCGTCGGATTCTCCTAAAACCGGAACCGTTGGGTTCGTATCGAAAAGAGCTTTCTAATGAAAATTAGAAATTTGAAATCTAACGGTTGGATTTGGAGTTACGTCCAAATCAAATTCGAAAAAGGTCGCTGTAAGTGCAGTTCGATGGCCATTGATGGAAATCGACTGTACGGGCCTTGATAAAATTATTAAAAATAGTAATAATTTGTGTAAAATCATAAGAAATGATTTGTGAAAGTTTGGGATGAAAAACTCCATATTTGAAAAGATAAAAATAGATCTTTATCGAAATGAACTAGTTTTGAACTAGAATTATAATTCTATTTATTTTTAAATAAATAAATTGAATTTGAAACGGTTTTGAAAATAACCAAAATTTCCAATGATTGCATTGGAGTGGATTTGAATCGAAATTGTCTTCGGAATATTTCGATGTTGGAATTCGTGATTATACAGGTGTTGTTATGGAAATTTGAAAGATATATATTTATATCGTTATTTCCAATACGACATTTGTTAGTCGTAGAATTCGATATTGAATATAAGCCGATATATTTTCTATTCAGAGCCTTGTATTGAATATCGAATGTGATTTGGGTTTGTCGTGAATGGTGTCTTCACTAACACTGTTCTTGAACCCAGTTGAGAAAAGATTAAATCTTTTTATTTAGATTTAATGAAGTGTACCAATTAAATGATATTTAATTGGAATTGAATTGGTATTGATTTTTGGGTTTATCGTGAACAGTGTTTTAAATAACACTTGTTCTTTAACCCGATAATTAATGAATGTGATTTGGGTTTGTCGTGAATGGTGTCTTCACTAACACTGTTCTTGAACCCAGCTGAGAAAAGATTAAATCTTTTGATTTAGATTTAATGAAGTGTACCAATTAAATAATATTTAATTGGAATTGAATGGATATTGATTTTTGGGTTTATCGTGAACAGTGTTTTAAATAACACTTGTTCTTTAACCCGATAATTAATGGGATGTGACTTTGGGTTTATCGTGAACCGTGTTTTTAAATGACACTGATTCTTTAACCCAGTCACAGATTAAAACTAAGTGGAGTTTTAATGAATCTTTAATTAGATTGAAAAGATCGAGAATGGAGTATCACCAGTTTTGCTCCAGGCGATAGTTAAATCTTTAATTAGATTTGAATGTGAAATTTAGAAACTAACTGGCGGTTAGCCAAGCAGAATGGTTTTCTGGATATTGATCTGATGTTGGTTTCGGCCTTCGGGGTTAATGTTTGGGGAATTATTCTCTTGATTAATTTACGGTTAGTGACTAATGAATTGGAATGAGGCGTATGTTGTGTTTGTGTAACACTTTTAGAATATATACGCGAGTTATTCGGAAAGACCGGGTTTATCCCATTCTGAATAACTGATACGACGATAAGTCGAAGATGAAGACGATGGTCGAAGACCGGAGGTCTTCACGTCGTTTGGGTGATAACTGATGATCTTGATTGGGCTGTACACCCAAGAAGATGGAAACAGTTAGTGATCGTCCAGACGTACTTGGAGATCGATGGATATGCGGGGTACTAGGTGCCTCCGGTTTCGTTCAGGCCCAGAACGGACTTGTAAATGGACTGTGTGTCTGACATTGGATTTCATTCTGTGTGACTGATATCGGTTGCATAGGATGGTTTGCCTGTGTGGCATGCTAAGATGCAAATGATCAAGGCTTCTGTTGAAAAGCAAAGTCTTGTGGTGATGATCAAAGCACGGCCTTTGTGGCGTAGCTTTGTGTAACGTTTACTTCGCGAGTTTCACACCCGGTATGAACCAAAAACGGGAGGGACATCAGGGAGGACTTGCGTTTCTTTCTAGCTAGAAGTGGCGTCAGTGGTTTTACACGCCCTGACGAGTTTGACTTATGTGGTTGTTGCAGTTGCGAGGCGCCTCGGTTATATCGGTTTCGGCCGAATGCATTCTGGTCGGCTGACGGACCAGACTTACACCCCATAGGGTGGGGAGACGTATTGTTCAGGCATAATAATCCACTCCGTGTGGACCGGCCCTGACGATCTAAAGGGTTGATGCGTTCTGATCCTGAGGGGCGGGCTAGAGCGTCTCGAATCGGTTGAGGACTATCTTTTGCCTCGGTTCATAGACGGAAATCCAATTTCCAAATACGTGACTTTGCGGTTTTAGTTGTAAACCTATATATGGCGACATAGTGGCATGGGACGCTCATGTCGCCTATGATTGATACTTATGATTTGAAGTTGTTTTATACACTATGCACTTATAAGAGTATCAAATGATTTGTTTTAAACGTATCCAGCATTCTTTGGCTGTTATAAGGGAAAACCCTATCCCCCGGCTTGCGTTTGCATTGTGTGATAGGACCTGGGTCTTATAACAGCTTCATTTTTCTTTATTTAGCATTGCGCTGTTTGTTTTATGCACTGGTATTCTTGGGAGGAAACCCGTTCCGTGTTATACGGCGTGGTCCCTTGATTTACCTAATGATTTAAAATAAAGATTAATAACTGTTTTAGTTCTCACACCAGTCACATGACTGACCTGGAGTTTATTGTTTTAACCTAAACTCTGGGTGCCCTTATTTTGACACGGGCAGCTAGTAGTTTTGGTTTTGCAGATTTATATTCACAGGATCCTGGTTTACAGCTGGAACGATATCCGGAAAGCTTTGTATCCGTATATCTCATTCTAGTTGTGTATTGTATTATTTTCCGCTGCTATGGATTTAAATGTAATTTAAATCTCTGATATTTCTGTGTAATATTCTTTTATACTCTGTATATTCTTGTAATCTGATGCATTGTTGTAATATACAATGAAATGTTCTTCTGTATGCGTTCTGCTGTGGTTTGTTCTCGAACTATCCGACGCTTTCCCTTACGGGGAGGTTGCGGGTCTTTACACGTGGTATCAGAGCTTTGGTTTACAAAGCTCAGAGAACAAGACACATTAGAAACATACGAAAGAATTCATCAGATATTGGATTAGTAATATCCAATGGAATGACTCGTTAGAGATGGGATCAGTAGTATCCTAGAACGAGTGTGAAGAGTATATTTTTAAAATGAAAACAAAGTTTTGTTTTGAAAATTTAAATCAATTATTCGTATTTGATTATTTATATTGAATGTGGACAATCCAGTATATATAGATTTTGCGTATACGTCTGATCCGCGTGTATTCGAAATTTTAATATACTGGATAGATATAGAATCACACTCTAGTCGCCCGGAGATGATTCAGATGATGAGGCATCATCATCAGTGTTTATATTCGAGCGACGAAAGTGAGATTTCTATATATTTCCTATTGGCTGGTGTGAGAACCAAAACTAATATAGTTGGAATACATTGTTGTGATTTGGCATCAAAACATAAATTTTTGTATATGTATCAAAATTATGAATTTGAGACTCTAATTCACTAATTGATTGATGTTTGTGTTGTTTGTTTATTTGGTTGATAATTGTGAACCATTTAGCCTAGTTGAACCAAATATTGAATTATATTGAAAATTAGTCGCATTTGCTTGCATACATGTATATCTTTTGAACAGGTCATAGTAAGGAGGCTAGAGCCAGAGAATAAAATTTGTTTGCCCGACAAATAGGTACATGTTTACTACATAATTTCCTGTTTTGTTTGGGTGATGATGATTTTGTGAGCCTATTGGCTAGCCGCTTGGCTTTTTCTTTTTCTTTTTGAGATCTGAAGGACCGGGGAAGCTATTTGAAATTCCCCGATGCTCCCGGTGCAGGGGAGGTTATGGCGAAATTTTTCAAAAATTTAGGGTGTTAGCCAAATTTTTGAAATTTTGAAAATTCTCAGAAACTAAAGAGTTGGAGAATGGAAGCCTGATCGATCGTAGAGCTGATTAATCAAACCACTTTCGACTTTGTTCCTTTTCGGGGACGAAAAGTTTTAAGTGGGGGAGATTGTAACAACCCGGAAAATCTGGGCCAGTTTAAAATTTTTATTTTGGCAATTATAGCGAGTTTTGATTATTTAAAATGAATTATTTTAAATAATATCGGCGAGAAATTTATTTTGAATATAATTCGAACGTATATATTATATACGCGTCGTCGTTAGAATATAAATAATTATTTATAATTATAAATAGAATAGAAAATGGCGCGGTAGTTCGATAATTCGATTTCAAACTTCAATTGAATGTACCGGGTACAAAACAATCCGGATTTTAGTGAAACCAAAAATAATGGAATCTAATAGTGGATATCTTTCTATCGAATCCGAAAGATTAGGATTTCATCTTAGGAATGATAAGATATGTTCAGTTGAAAATTCTGAATAGTCGCTATGGAATTCAGGCCCTTAAAAATAGCAATTTTGCAAATGACCTCGGATTTCGACGAAACCAGTTTTGTTGGGTCCGTGATGTTAAGTTATTGCTAGATTCCAAATTTCATAATTTTTCGAATCAATATGTGAGCGTGGCAAAGGAAAACGTGTTTTGACCGTTTCAGTTGATTTTAATCGACTGGAAATTGGCCATTTTTCATACGGTCTCAGAATTCGACGAAACTAGTTTTGTTAGGACCATATCGTCAATACGAAGCTAGAAAATATTTTTCTGGAATTTTTAGAGTTAGAATGTGACCCCGGTAATTTGAAATGTACGTTTAAAATTCAATATAGTGATTTAAATGTAAATTTAACGGAAACTGATTTTAACAGCCGAATCAGCTGACGATACATATCCCATTGTGTTCGGAATGGGGGTGAAACGCTACGGACGACAGGCGGTGGACCTCGTTTAGAGGTCGTTTGAAAAAGTTGACTTTTTGAATTAAAATAAAATAATTAAATAAATAAATTAATAAAAATAAAACTCTCCCCCCTTAACCAGGCCCCCCCCCCCGATATCCTCTCATTCCAGAAAAAAAAAAAAAAAAAGAAAAAAAAAAAAAAGCGGAGCCCTGAATCGCGTCTGACCAACGATGACCCGCCGCCACTCCGTCCCCGATCACCACCCTCCGCCGCTCGCAGTCGCCTCCCCCCAGCGATCGCTCTCCCTCCTCCCTCCCCTCTGTAAATCCGTCGCCCCCCTTTTCCTCTACTCGAAAACCCCAACCACCACCCGAAAACCCACCGCACCGCCATCCAAGGCCCTCCGCCACCAGTGAAACCCCTTCCCCCATCTCTTCCGCCACCGTGAGCGCCCCCTCCTCTTGCCTTAGCCGTATCGACGAGCCCCCCCCCTTGTAAGTTTACTGTTTGTTTTTTTCTTTTTCTTTTAAACTGTTTTATTTTATTTTACTTATGTTAAACTGATTTTATTTATTTTAAAAACCGATTTTTTTTAGATTTATAAAACTGATTTTGACTTTATTTTTAAAACTGATTTTTACTTTATTTTGTAAAGTATTAAAAATATAATCTTTATAGGATAGAGAATATAAAAATATCATCTTTGTATATGTAGCGAAATAAAAATCTGATTTTTATTTTATATACGTTGAAATCAAGTGATGAAATTTAAAAAGGTGAAATCTTTAAATTTAAAAAGGCGAAATCTTTATATAGAAAATAGCGTAATAAAAATATAATTTTTATCTATATAGTAGCGAAATAAAAATTCGATTTTTATATATATAGTGGCTACGGGCGACGAAGCTGACGAAGATGCGAGAACGGCGAAGACTTCTGCAAATGAAGTGCCGTGGAGCTTGGATAGCTTTCGGTGAGAACTTCTCACTCAAAATTCTTTTTCTAGTTATATATATATACTAGGATGCAGACGGTGCTTAGTAGCACCCGACACAATCGTCCACAGACCATGGACTTGTTTGTTTGGCTGTTTGGTTGTTGATTGTGATATTGGTTTGAAAGTGGTTTGTGGTGTGAAAAATCGAATCGATAAATTGGTTAGGATTAGACGTGCGCCGTTATAAGGCGAAGGAGTAAGGCTAGGTTAGATTCTTACTCCAAATTTTGTGGTTTGCATAACGAATTGATTTGATTGATGTGTGAATGGCGTGGGCCTTCACTAGACCGGGGATAAGGCTAGGCCTCGTCCCGTTTCTAGTATCGTGCCATTATGCCGCCGAAATTTTCTAAAATAAGTTAGAAAAATAAAAATAGCATTTTATTTAACGAATGAACTGAATAGAAATTCATATGTTAAAATAAAATGTGTTATCGTTAAAAATATAATTTTTAACGTGAATGTGAATAAATAAATATTCATTTACAAACCAGACGGTTTGTTTATGTACACCTATTTGAATGACGTTGATTGGGTCGATAAATTTTACACATCGCCTAACTGCACAAATAAAATATGTGTTTGATTGTTTGAAACCCCACACGGGTGTTAGGATGAAATTTGAAGTTCACTCATCCTGATTGATTAAATATGTCGATCGATTGATTGACAGGCTGTTATAAGCGTTGAATATCTATATTTGATGCTTATACAGTGTAGTGCACTTTGGTTGATGGTTGATTATTTTCAATGCTATTATATACTTGTGTTGTATGAAAATCCATATAATTAATTTTATATGGTAATTGATTGGGCCTCATTCCAGTTTTGAAAAAGAAATATTTGAAATAGAATATTTGAAAATAAAGGAATATATGAAGCCGTGTTGATTAGATTGACGCCATTTTGACGTGAACGATATTTATATCGATTTTGAAAACGATTTCGAAATGAATTGAATTGAAAACGAATTCAAAATGAATTGAAAACGATTTCGAAATGAATTGAATTGAAAACGAATTCAAAATGAATTGAAAACGATTTCGAAATGGATTGAATTGAAAACGAATTCAAAATGAATTGAAAACGATTTCGAAATGAATTGAATTGAAAACGAATTCAAAATGGATTGAAAACGATTTCGAAATGAATTGAATTGAAAACGAATTCAAATGGAATTGAAAGCGAATTGAAATGAATTCAAATTGAATTGAAATGAATTCAAATTGAATTGAAATTCGAATCGAATAGAAATGAATTTTAAAACGAATTTATAAAGAAGAATTCAATTTTGGCTTTGAATTGAAATAGAAGTTGAAATAGGTTTTGAAACGATTTTAAAACTATTTATATAATTCGTTTTGAATAGAAATCGACGAAATATATATTATATATATTATATATATATAATATAATGGCCTGAATAGAACGCGCCGCGCCGCGGCAGTTCGCGAATTTCGACCATTGACTTCGAATGGACATTACGGGAGATCCGACCGTCGGATTCTCCTAAAACCGGAACCGTTGGGTTCGTATCGAAAAGAGCTTTCTAATGAAAATTAGAAATTTGAAATCTAACGGTTGGATTTGGAGTTACGTCCAAATCAAATTCGAAAAAGGTCGCTGTAAGTGCAGTTCGATGGCCATTGATGGAAATCGACTGTACGGGCCTTGATAAAATTATTAAAAATAGTAATAATTTGTGTAAAATCATAAGAAATGATTTGTGAAAGTTTGGGATGAAAAACTCCATATTTGAAAAGATAAAAATAGATCTTTATCGAAATGAACTAGTTTTGAACTAGAATTATAATTCTATTTATTTTTAAATAAATAAATTGAATTTGAAATGGTTTTGAAAATAACCAAAATTTCCAATGATTGCATTGGAGTGGATTTGAATCGAAATTGTCTTCGGAATATTTCGATGTTGGAATTCGTGATTATACAGGTGTTGTTATGGAAATTTGAAAGATATATATTTATATCGTTATTTCCAATACGACATTTGTTAGTCGTAGAATTCGATATTGAATATAAGCCGATATATTTTCTATTCAGAGCCTTGTATTGAATATCGAATGTGATTTGGGTTTGTCGTGAATGGTGTCTTCACTAACACTGTTCTTGAACCCAGTTGAGAAAAGATTAAATCTTTTTATTTAGATTTAATGAAGTGTACCAATTAAATGATATTTAATTGGAATTGAATTGGTATTGATTTTTGGGTTTATCGTGAACAGTGTTTTAAATAACACTTGTTCTTTAACCCGATAATTAATGAATGTGATTTGGGTTTGTCGTGAATGGTGTCTTCACTAACACTGTTCTTGAACCCAGCTGAGAAAAGATTAAATCTTTTGATTTAGATTTAATGAAGTGTACCAATTAAATAATATTTAATTGGAATTGAATGGATATTGATTTTTGGGTTTATCGTGAACAGTGTTTTAAATAACACTTGTTCTTTAACCCGATAATTAATGGGATGTGACTTTGGGTTTATCGTGAACCGTGTTTTTAAATGACACTGATTCTTTAACCCAGTCACAGATTAAAACTAAGTGGAGTTTTAATGAATCTTTAATTAGATTGAAAAGATCGAGAATGGAGTATCACCAGTTTTGCTCCAGGCGATAGTTAAATCTTTAATTAGATTTGAATGTGAAATTTAGAAACTAACTGGCGGTTAGCCAAGCAGAATGGTTTTCTGGATATTGATCTGATGTTGGTTTCGGCCTTCGGGGTTAATGTTTGGGGAATTATTCTCTTGATTAATTTACGGTTAGTGACTAATGAATTGGAATGAGGCGTATGTTGTGTTTGTGTAACACTTTTAGAATATATACGCGAGTTATTCGGAAAGACCGGGTTTATCCCATTCTGAATATGTAACAACCCGTAAAATCTGGGCCAGTTTAAAATTTTATTTTGGCAATTATAGCGAGTTTTGATTATTTAAAATGAATTATTTTAAATAATATCGACGAGAAATTTATTTTGAATAGAATTCGAACGTATATAGTATACGCGTCGTCGTTAGAATATAAATAATTATATATAATTATTTATATAGAATTGAAAATGGCGCGGTAGTTCGATAATTCGATTTCAAACTTCAATTGAATGTACCGGGTGCAAAACAATCCGGATTTTAGTGAAACCAAAAATAATGGAATCTAATTGTGAATATCTTTCCAACGAATCCGAAAGATCAAGATTTCGTAGCGAGAATCAAAAGATATGTCTAGTTGAAAATTCTGAATAGTCGCTATGGAATTCAGGCCCTTAAAAATGGACATTTTGCAAATGACCTCGGATTTCGACGAAACCAGTTTTGTTGGGTCCGTGATGTTAAGTTATTGCTAGGTTTCAAATTTCATAATTTTTCGAATCAATATGTGAGCGTGGCAAAGGAAAACGCGTTTGACCAGTTTCAGTTGATTTTAATCGACTGGAAATTGGCCATTTTTCAAACGGTCTCAGAATTCGACGAAACTAGTTTTGTTAGGACCGTATCGTCAATACGAAGCTAGAAAATATTTTTCTGGAATTTTTCTAGTTAGTATGTGACCCCGGTAATTTGAAATGTACGTTTAAAATTCAATATAAAGTTTTAAATGTAAATTTAATGGAAACTGATTCAAACAGTCGAATCAGCTTGCGATACATATCCCATTGTGTTCGGAATGGGGGTAGAACGCTATAGACGACAGGCGGTGGGCCTCGTTTAGAGGTCGTATTTGAAAGTCAACTCTTTAGGATAAAATAAATTAAAAAAAAAAAAAAAAAAAAAAAAAAAATTTCTCTCCCTTAAAACCTTTTGGCCCCCCCCCCCGATCATTCTTCTGTAAAGGATAAAAAAGAAAAAAAAAAAAAACCCCAGACATCGTCGAACTTCCGCCGCCGCCCTCCTCTCAGCGCGCCGCCACTGGCGCGACAACCCTCCCCCAAGTCAACCTCCGGCGCCGCTTCCTCCCACTAGCCGCAACCCCCGATCGAACCCCCCTCTCCTCCGCAGTCCCCTTTCCCCCTCGAAATAGCCGACGCAACCCCTTCATCCCCCCCCCCCCCCCCGCGCCACCGCACTGGAAGCCGCTCCACCCCTCCTCCTCCCTCTTCGTACAATAACAGTAAGTTTTTTTCTTAATTTCGTTTTTATTTTAATTCTTTAAAGCATTTAAAAACTGATTTGTATTCATTTTAAAACTGATTTTTTATTCATTTTAAAACTGATTTTTATTCATTTTAAAAACTGATTTGTATTCATTTTAAAACTGATTTAAGGAAAATATAAAATCAAAATTTTAAAAGTAATTTGAAACTGATTTTTGAAAGGTGAAAACTTTTAATTTAAAAAGGTGAAAACTTTTAATTTAAAAAGGTGAAAACTTTTAATTTAAAAAGGTGAAGACTTTAATTTAAAATGGTGAAAACTTTTAATTTAAAAAGGTGAAGACTTTAATTTAAAATGGTGAAAACTTTATTTTTATAAAGGCGAAATCAATATTTTTGAAATGAGATTATTGTCTATATATTAGCGGAATAAAAATTCGATTTTTAAGTATTGAACTTTGAAATAAAAATTCGATTTTTAAGTATTGAACTTTGAAATAAAAATTCGATTTTTAAGTATTGAACTTTGAAATAAAAATTCGATTTTTAAGTATTGAACTTTGAAATAAAAATTCGATTTTTATATATTGAACTTTGAAATAAAAATTCGATTTTTATATATTGAACTTTGAAATAAAAATTCGTTTTTATATATATAGTGGCCTTGGGCAACGAAGGTGACAAAAAGGCGAAACGACGAAGACTTCTGCAAAAGAAGAGTCGAGATGGTTGGATAGCTAAAAGTGAGAATTTCTCACCTTTCTATTTTATTTCTAGTTATATATATATACTAGGATGCAGACGGTGCTTAGTAGCACCCGACACAATCGTCCACAGACCATGGACTTGTTTGTTTGACTGTTTGGTGATTGATTGCGATATTGGTTTGAATGTGGTTTGTGGTGTGAAAAATCGAATCGATAAATTGGTTAGGATTAGACGTGCGCCGTTATAAGGCGAAGGAGTAAGGCTAGGTTAGATCCTTACTTCAAAGTTTGTGGTTTGCATAACGAATTGATTTGATTGATGTGTGAATGGCGTGGGCCTTCACTAGACCGGGGATAAGGCTAGGCCTTGTCCCGTTTCTAGTATCGTGCCGTTATGCCGCCGAAATTTTCTAAAATAAGTTAGAAAAAAAAAAATAAAAATAGCATTTTATTTAACGAATGAACTGAATAGAAATTCATATGTTAAAATAAAATGTGTTATCGTTAAAAATATAATTTTTAACGTGAATGTGAATAAATAAATATTCATTTACAAACCAGACGGTTTGTTTATGTACACCTATTTGAATGACGTTGATTGGGTCGATAAATTTTTCACATCGCCTAACTGCACAAATAAAATATGTGTTTGATTGTTTGAAACCCCACACGGGTGTTAGGATGAAATTTGAAGTTCACTCATCCTGATTGATTAAATATGTCGATCGATTGATTGACAAGCTGCTATAAGCGTTAAATGTCTATATTTGATGCTTATACAGTGTAGTGCACTTTGGTTGATGGTTGATTATTCATCGTTGTTGATATATACATGTGTTGTAGAAAATCCATATAATTAACATTATATGGTAATTGATTGGGCCTCATTCCAGTTTCAAAAAAAAAAAAAAGAAATATTTGAAATAGAAATATTTGAAATAGAAATATTTGAAATAGAATATTTGAAAATAGAAATATGTGAAGCCGTGAGGATTAGATTGACGCCATTTTGACGTGAACGATATTTATATCGATTTTATTCATTTTAAAATGAATATTGAAAAGTGATTTCGAAATCGAATATTTTGAAATGAATTGAAATCAAATATTTTGAAATGAATTGAATAAAACGATTTCGAAATGAATTGAAAATAAAACGATTTCGAAATGAATTGCATTGAAAACGATTTCGAAATGAATTGAATTGAAAACGATTTCGAAAAGAATTGAATTGAAAACGAATTGAAATGGATTCAAATTGAATTGAAATTTGAATTGAATAGAAATGAATTTTGAAACGAATTTATAAAGAAGAATTCAATTTTGATTTGAATTGAAAAGGAGGTTGAAATTGCTTTTGAAACGAATTTAAAACTATTTATATAATTCGTTTTAAATAGAAATCGACGAAGTATATATTATATATATTATATATATAATATAATGGCCTGAATAGAACGCGCCGCGCCGCGGCAGTTCGTGAATTTCGACCATTTATTTCAAACGGACATTGCGGGAGATCCGACCGTCGGATTCTCCTAAAACCGGAACCGTTGGGTTCGTATCGAAAAGAGCTTTCTAATGAATGTTAGAAATTTGAAATCTAACGGTTGGATTTGGAGATACGTCCAAATCAAATTCGAAAAAGGTCGCTGTAAGTGCAGTTCGATGGCCGTTGTTGGAAATCGACTGTACGGGCCTTGATAAAATTATTAAAAATAGTAATAATTTGTGTAAAATCATAAGAAATGATTTGTGAAAGTTTGGGATGAAAAACTCCATATTTGAAAAGATAAAAATAGATTTTTATCGAAATGAACTAGTTTTGAACTAGAATTATAATTCTATTTATTTTTAAATAAATAAATTGAATTTGAAAAGGGTTTTGAAAATAACCAAAATTTCCAATGATTGCATTGGAGTGGATTTGAATCGAAATTGTCTTCGGAATATTTCGATGTTGGAATTCGTGATTATACAGGTGTGGTTATGGAAATTTGAAAGATATATATTTATATCGTTATTTCCAATACGACATTTGTTAGTCGTAGAATTCGATATTGAATATAAGCCGATATATTTTCTATTCAGAGCCTTGTATTGAATATCGAATGTGATTTGGGTTTGTCGTGAATGGTGTCTTCACTAACACTGTTCTTGAACCCAGTTGAGAAAAGATTAAATCTTTTTATTTAGATTTAATGAAGTGTACCAATTAAATAATATTTAATTGGAATTGAATGAATATTGATTTTTGGGTTTATCGTGAACAGTGTTTTAAATAACACTTGTTCTTTAACCCGATAATTAATGAATGTGATTTGGGTTTGTCGTGAATGGTGTCTTCACTAACACTGTTCTTGAACCCAGTTGAGAAATGATTAAATCTTTTTATTTAGATTTAATGAAGTGTACCAATTAAATAATATTTAATTGGAATTGAATGAATATTGATTTTTGGGTTTATCGTGAACAGTGTTTTAAATAACACTTGTTCTTTAACCCGATAATTAATGAATGTGATTTGGGTTTGTCGTGAATGGTGTCTTCACTAACACTGTTCTTGAACCCAGTTGAGAAAAGATTAAATCTTTTGATTTAGATTTGATGAAGTGTACCAATTAAATAATATTTAATTGGAATTGAATGAATATTGATTTTTGGGTTTATCGTGAACAGTGTTTTAAATAACACTTGTTCTTTAACCCGATAATTAATGGGATGTGACTTTGGGTTTATCGTGAACCGTGTTTTAAATGACACTGATTCTTTAACCCAGTCACAGATTAAAACTAAGTGGAGTTTTAATGAATCTTTAATTAGATTGAAAAGAATCGAGAATGGAGTATCACCAGTTTTGCTCCAGGCGATAGTTAAATCTTTAATTAGATTTGAATGTGAAATTTAGAAACTAACTGTCGGTTAGCCAAGCAGAATGGTTTTCTGGATATTGATCTGATGTTGGTTTCGGCCTTCGGGGTTAATATTTGGGAAATTATTCTCTTGATTAATTTACGGTTAGTGACTAATGAATTGGAATGAGGCGTATGTTGTGTTTGTGTAACACTTTTATAATATATACGCGAGTTATTCGGAAAGACCGGGTTTATCCCATTCTGAATAACTGATACGACGATAAGTCGAAGATGAAGACGATGGTCGAAGACCGGAGGTCTTCACGTCGTTTTGGGTAATTACTGATGATCTTGATTGGGCTGTACACCCAAGAAGATGGAAACAGTTAGTGATCGTCCAGACGTACTTGGAGATCGATGGATATGCGGGGTACTAGGTGCCTCCGGTTTCGTTCAGACCCAGGACGGACTTGTAAATGGACTGTGTGTCTGACATCGGATTTCATTCTGTGTGACTGATATCGGTTGCATAGGATGGTTTGCCTGTGTGGCATGCTAAGATGCAAATGATCAAGGCTTCTGTTGAAAAGCAAAGTCTTGTGGTGATGATCAAAGCACGGCCTTTGTGGCGTAGCTTTGTGTAACGTTTACCTCGCGTGTTTCACACCAGGTATGAACCAAAAACGGGAGACGGACCTCAGGGAGGACTTGCGTTTCTTTCTAGCTAAAAGTGGCGTCAGTGGTTTTACACGCCCTGACGAGTTTGACTTATGTGGTTGTTGCTGTTGCGAGGCGCCTCGGATTGATCGGTCGTTCTCGAACCGATGGAGTCATTCGTTGGCTCGTTTGCGCCCCAAAGGGCGGGGAGACGTATTGTTCAGGCATAATAATCCACATCGGTGGACCGGCCCTGACGATCCAGGGGGCAGTTGCGGCTGTTCCTGAGACATGGTAGGCTAGATTGTCTCGAATCGGTAGAGGACGATCCCTGGCCTCGGTTCATAGACGGAAATCCAATTTCCAAATACGTGACTTTGCGGTTTTATTTGTAAACCTATATATGGCGACATGATATATGGTACCCATGCCGCCTATGATTGATACTTATGATTTGAAGTTGTTTTATACAATATGCACTTATTATAGTATCAAATGATTTGTTTTAAACGTATCAAGCATTCTTTGGCTGTTATAAGGGAAAACCCTATCCCCCGGCTTGCGTTGCATTGTGTGATAGGACCTGGGTCTTATAACAGCTTCATTTTTCTTTATTTAGCATTGCGCTGTTTGTTTTATGCACTGGTATTCTTGGGAGGAAACCCGTTCCGTGTTATACGGCGTGGTCCCTTGATTTACCTAATGATTTAGAATAAAGATTAATAACTGTTTTAGTTCTCACACCAGTCACATGACTGACCTGGAGTTTATTGTTTTAACCTAAACTCTGGGTGCCCCTATTTTTGACACGGGCAGCTAGTAGTTTTGGTTTTGCAGATTTATATTCACAGGATCCTGGTTTACAGCTGGAACGATATCCGGAAAGCTTTGTATCCGTATATCTCTTCTAGTTGTGTATTGTATTATTTTTCCGCTGCTATGTAACTTATTGTTAATCTCTGATATTTCTGTGTAATATTTATTCATTTATACTCTGTATATTCTTGTAATCTGATGCATTGTTGTAATATACGATGAGATGTTCTTATGTATGCGTTATGTTGTGGCTTGTTCTCGAACTATCCGACGCTTTCCCTTACGGGGAAGTTGCGGGTCTTTACACGTGGTATCAGAGCTTTGGTTTACAAAGCTCAGAGAACAAGACACATTAGAACCATACGAAAGAATTCATCAGATGTTGGATTGGTAATATCCAATGGGGATGACTCGTTAGAGATAGGATCAGTAGTATCCTAGAACGAGTGTGAAGAGTATATTTTTCAAATGAAAACAAATTTTGTTTTGAAAATTTAAATCAATTATTCGTATCTGATTATCTATTTATATTGAATTTGGACAGTCCAGTATATATATAGTCTTTGCGTATGCGTCTGATCCACGTGTATTTGAAGTTTTAATATACTGGATAGATATAGAGCCACACTCTAGTCGCCCGGAGACGATTCTGATGATAGTCTAGACATCATCAGAATTGGTATTCGAGTTTCGAAGGTGTGATTTTCTATATATTTCCATTAGACTGGTGTGAGAACCAAAACTTATATAGCTAGATTTATTTGTTGTGATTTGGCATCAAAAATCTGATTTTTGACTATGTATCAAAGTTATGAATTTGAAACTCTAATTCACTAATTGATTGATGTTTGGGTTGTTTGTTTAATTTTTTGATAATTTTGAACCGTTTAGCCTAATTATATCAAATATTGAACGATATTGAAAATTGGTCGCATCTGCTTGCATATACATATATATCTTTGAACAGGTCATAGCAAGGAGGCTAGAGCAGAGAATAAAATTTGTTTGCCCGACAAATAGGTACATGTTTACTACATAATTTCCTGTTTTGTTTGGGTGATGATGATTTTGTGAGCCTATTGGCTAGCCGCTTGGCTTTTTCTTTTTCTTTTTGAGATCTGAAGGACCGGGGAAGCTATTTGAAATTCCCCGATGCTCCCGGTGCAGGGGAGGTTATGGCGAAATTTTTCAAAAATTTAGGGTGTTAGCCAAATTTTTGAAATTTTGAAAATTCTCAGAAACTAAAGAGTTAGAGAATGGAGGCCGAATCGAGCGTAGAGCTGATTAATCAATCCACTTTCGACTTTGTTCCTTTTCGGGGACGAAAAGTTTTAAGTGGGGGAGATTGTAACAACCCGTAAAATCTGGGCCAGTTTAAAATTTTATTTTGGCAATTATAGCGAGTTTTGATTATTTAAAATGAATTATTTTAAATAATATCGACGAGAAATTTATTTTGAATAGAATTCGAACGTATATAGTATACGCGTCGTCGTTAGAATATAAATAATTATATATAATTATTTATATAGAATTGAAAATGGCGCGGTAGTTCGATAATTCGATTTCAAACTTCAATTGAATGTACCGGGTGCAAAACAATCCGGATTTTAGTGAAACCAAAAATAATGGAATCTAATTGTGAATATCTTTCCAACGAATCCGAAAGATCAAGATTTCGTAGCGAGAATCAAAAGATATGTCTAGTTGAAAATTCTGAATAGTCGCTATGGAATTCAGGCCCTTAAAAATGGACATTTTGCAAATGACCTCGGATTTCGACGAAACCAGTTTTGTTGGGTCCGTGATGTTAAGTTATTGCTAGGTTTCAAATTTCATAATTTTTCGAATCAATATGTGAGCGTGGCAAAGGAAAACGCGTTTGACCAGTTTCAGTTGATTTTAATCGACTGGAAATTGGCCATTTTTCAAACGGTCTCAGAATTCGACGAAACTAGTTTTGTTAGGACCGTATCGTCAATACGAAGCTAGAAAATATTTTTCTGGAATTTTTCTAGTTAGTATGTGACCCCGGTAATTTGAAATGTACGTTTAAAATTCAATATAAAGTTTTAAATGTAAATTTAATGGAAACTGATTCAAACAGTCGAATCAGCTTGCGATACATATCCCATTGTGTTCGGAATGGGGGTAGAACGCTATAGACGACAGGCGGTGGGCCTCGTTTAGAGGTCGTATTTGAAAGTCAACTCTTTAGGATAAAATAAATTAAAAAAAAAAAAAAAAAAAAAAAAAAAAATTTCTCTCCCTTAAAACCTTTTGGCCCCCCCCCGATCATTCTTCTGTAAAGGATAAAAAAGAAAAAAAAAAAAACCCCAGACATCGTCGAACTTCCGCCGCCGCCCTCCTCTCAGCGCGCCGCCACTGGCGCGACAACCCTCCCCCAAGTCAACCTCCGGCGCCGCTTCCTCCCACTAGCCGCAACCCCCGATCGAACCCCCCTCTCCTCCGCAGTCCCCTTTCCCCCTCGAAATAGCCGACGCAACCCCTTCATCCCCCCCCCCCCCCCCCCCCCGCGCCACCGCACTGGAAGCCGCTCCACCCCTCCTCCTCCCTCTTCGTACAATAACAGTAAGTTTTTTTCTTAATTTCGTTTTTATTTTAATTCTTTAAAGCATTTAAAAACTGATTTGTATTCATTTTAAAACTGATTTTTTATTCATTTTAAAACTGATTTTTATTCATTTTAAAAACTGATTTGTATTCATTTTAAAACTGATTTAAGGAAAATATAAAATCAAAATTTTAAAAGTAATTTGAAACTGATTTTTGAAAGGTGAAAACTTTTAATTTAAAAAGGTGAAAACTTTTAATTTAAAAAGGTGAAAACTTTTAATTTAAAAAGGTGAAGACTTTAATTTAAAATGGTGAAAACTTTTAATTTAAAAAGGTGAAGACTTTAATTTAAAATGGTGAAAACTTTATTTTTATAAAGGCGAAATCAATATTTTTGAAATGAGATTATTGTCTATATATTAGCGGAATAAAAATTCGATTTTTAAGTATTGAACTTTGAAATAAAAATTCGATTTTTAAGTATTGAACTTTGAAATAAAAATTCGATTTTTAAGTATTGAACTTTGAAATAAAAATTCGATTTTTAAGTATTGAACTTTGAAATAAAAATTCGATTTTTATATATTGAACTTTGAAATAAAAATTCGATTTTTATATATTGAACTTTGAAATAAAAATTCGTTTTTATATATATAGTGGCCTTGGGCAACGAAGGTGACAAAAAGGCGAAACGACGAAGACTTCTGCAAAAGAAGAGTCGAGATGGTTGGATAGCTAAAAGTGAGAATTTCTCACCTTTCTATTTTATTTCTAGTTATATATATATACTAGGATGCAGACGGTGCTTAGTAGCACCCGACACAATCGTCCACAGACCATGGACTTGTTTGTTTGACTGTTTGGTGATTGATTGCGATATTGGTTTGAATGTGGTTTGTGGTGTGAAAAATCGAATCGATAAATTGGTTAGGATTAGACGTGCGCCGTTATAAGGCGAAGGAGTAAGGCTAGGTTAGATCCTTACTTCAAAGTTTGTGGTTTGCATAACGAATTGATTTGATTGATGTGTGAATGGCGTGGGCCTTCACTAGACCGGGGATAAGGCTAGGCCTTGTCCCGTTTCTAGTATCGTGCCGTTATGCCGCCGAAATTTTCTAAAATAAGTTAGAAAAAAAAAAATAAAAATAGCATTTTATTTAACGAATGAACTGAATAGAAATTCATATGTTAAAATAAAATGTGTTATCGTTAAAAATATAATTTTTAACGTGAATGTGAATAAATAAATATTCATTTACAAACCAGACGGTTTGTTTATGTACACCTATTTGAATGACGTTGATTGGGTCGATAAATTTTTCACATCGCCTAACTGCACAAATAAAATATGTGTTTGATTGTTTGAAACCCCACACGGGTGTTAGGATGAAATTTGAAGTTCACTCATCCTGATTGATTAAATATGTCGATCGATTGATTGACAAGCTGCTATAAGCGTTAAATGTCTATATTTGATGCTTATACAGTGTAGTGCACTTTGGTTGATGGTTGATTATTCATCGTTGTTGATATATACATGTGTTGTAGAAAATCCATATAATTAACATTATATGGTAATTGATTGGGCCTCATTCCAGTTTCAAAAAAAAAAAAAAAGAAATATTTGAAATAGAAATATTTGAAATAGAAATATTTGAAATAGAATATTTGAAAATAGAAATATGTGAAGCCGTGAGGATTAGATTGACGCCATTTTGACGTGAACGATATTTATATCGATTTTATTCATTTTAAAATGAATATTGAAAAGTGATTTCGAAATCGAATATTTTGAAATGAATTGAAATCAAATATTTTGAAATGAATTGAATAAAACGATTTCGAAATGAATTGAAAATAAAACGATTTCGAAATGAATTGCATTGAAAACGATTTCGAAATGAATTGAATTGAAAACGATTTCGAAAAGAATTGAATTGAAAACGAATTGAAATGGATTCAAATTGAATTGAAATTTGAATTGAATAGAAATGAATTTTGAAACGAATTTATAAAGAAGAATTCAATTTTGATTTGAATTGAAAAGGAGGTTGAAATTGCTTTTGAAACGAATTTAAAACTATTTATATAATTCGTTTTAAATAGAAATCGACGAAGTATATATTATATATATTATATATATAATATAATGGCCTGAATAGAACGCGCCGCGCCGCGGCAGTTCGTGAATTTCGACCATTTATTTCAAACGGACATTGCGGGAGATCCGACCGTCGGATTCTCCTAAAACCGGAACCGTTGGGTTCGTATCGAAAAGAGCTTTCTAATGAATGTTAGAAATTTGAAATCTAACGGTTGGATTTGGAGATACGTCCAAATCAAATTCGAAAAAGGTCGCTGTAAGTGCAGTTCGATGGCCGTTGTTGGAAATCGACTGTACGGGCCTTGATAAAATTATTAAAAATAGTAATAATTTGTGTAAAATCATAAGAAATGATTTGTGAAAGTTTGGGATGAAAAACTCCATATTTGAAAAGATAAAAATAGATTTTTATCGAAATGAACTAGTTTTGAACTAGAATTATAATTCTATTTATTTTTAAATAAATAAATTGAATTTGAAAAGGGTTTTGAAAATAACCAAAATTTCCAATGATTGCATTGGAGTGGATTTGAATCGAAATTGTCTTCGGAATATTTCGATGTTGGAATTCGTGATTATACAGGTGTGGTTATGGAAATTTGAAAGATATATATTTATATCGTTATTTCCAATACGACATTTGTTAGTCGTAGAATTCGATATTGAATATAAGCCGATATATTTTCTATTCAGAGCCTTGTATTGAATATCGAATGTGATTTGGGTTTGTCGTGAATGGTGTCTTCACTAACACTGTTCTTGAACCCAGTTGAGAAAAGATTAAATCTTTTTATTTAGATTTAATGAAGTGTACCAATTAAATAATATTTAATTGGAATTGAATGAATATTGATTTTTGGGTTTATCGTGAACAGTGTTTTAAATAACACTTGTTCTTTAACCCGATAATTAATGAATGTGATTTGGGTTTGTCGTGAATGGTGTCTTCACTAACACTGTTCTTGAACCCAGTTGAGAAATGATTAAATCTTTTTATTTAGATTTAATGAAGTGTACCAATTAAATAATATTTAATTGGAATTGAATGAATATTGATTTTTGGGTTTATCGTGAACAGTGTTTTAAATAACACTTGTTCTTTAACCCGATAATTAATGAATGTGATTTGGGTTTGTCGTGAATGGTGTCTTCACTAACACTGTTCTTGAACCCAGTTGAGAAAAGATTAAATCTTTTGATTTAGATTTGATGAAGTGTACCAATTAAATAATATTTAATTGGAATTGAATGAATATTGATTTTTGGGTTTATCGTGAACAGTGTTTTAAATAACACTTGTTCTTTAACCCGATAATTAATGGGATGTGACTTTGGGTTTATCGTGAACCGTGTTTTAAATGACACTGATTCTTTAACCCAGTCACAGATTAAAACTAAGTGGAGTTTTAATGAATCTTTAATTAGATTGAAAAGAATCGAGAATGGAGTATCACCAGTTTTGCTCCAGGCGATAGTTAAATCTTTAATTAGATTTGAATGTGAAATTTAGAAACTAACTGTCGGTTAGCCAAGCAGAATGGTTTTCTGGATATTGATCTGATGTTGGTTTCGGCCTTCGGGGTTAATATTTGGGAAATTATTCTCTTGATTAATTTACGGTTAGTGACTAATGAATTGGAATGAGGCGTATGTTGTGTTTGTGTAACACTTTTATAATATATACGCGAGTTATTCGGAAAGACCGGGTTTATCCCATTCTGAATAACTGATACGACGATAAGTCGAAGATGAAGACGATGGTCGAAGACCGGAGGTCTTCACGTCGTTTTGGGTAATTACTGATGATCTTGATTGGGCTGTACACCCAAGAAGATGGAAACAGTTAGTGATCGTCCAGACGTACTTGGAGATCGATGGATATGCGGGGTACTAGGTGCCTCCGGTTTCGTTCAGACCCAGGACGGACTTGTAAATGGACTGTGTGTCTGACATCGGATTTCATTCTGTGTGACTGATATCGGTTGCATAGGATGGTTTGCCTGTGTGGCATGCTAAGATGCAAATGATCAAGGCTTCTGTTGAAAAGCAAAGTCTTGTGGTGATGATCAAAGCACGGCCTTTGTGGCGTAGCTTTGTGTAACGTTTACCTCGCGTGTTTCACACCAGGTATGAACCAAAAACGGGAGACGGACCTCAGGGAGGACTTGCGTTTCTTTCTAGCTAAAAGTGGCGTCAGTGGTTTTACACGCCCTGACGAGTTTGACTTATGTGGTTGTTGCTGTTGCGAGGCGCCTCGGATTGATCGGTCGTTCTCGAACCGATGGAGTCATTCGTTGGCTCGTTTGCGCCCCAAAGGGCGGGGAGACGTATTGTTCAGGCATAATAATCCACATCGGTGGACCGGCCCTGACGATCCAGGGGGCAGTTGCGGCTGTTCCTGAGACATGGTAGGCTAGATTGTCTCGAATCGGTAGAGGACGATCCCTGGCCTCGGTTCATAGACGGAAATCCAATTTCCAAATACGTGACTTTGCGGTTTTATTTGTAAACCTATATATGGCGACATGATATATGGTACCCATGCCGCCTATGATTGATACTTATGATTTGAAGTTGTTTTATACAATATGCACTTATTATAGTATCAAATGATTTGTTTTAAACGTATCAAGCATTCTTTGGCTGTTATAAGGGAAAACCCTATCCCCCGGCTTGCGTTGCATTGTGTGATAGGACCTGGGTCTTATAACAGCTTCATTTTTCTTTATTTAGCATTGCGCTGTTTGTTTTATGCACTGGTATTCTTGGGAGGAAACCCGTTCCGTGTTATACGGCGTGGTCCCTTGATTTACCTAATGATTTAGAATAAAGATTAATAACTGTTTTAGTTCTCACACCAGTCACATGACTGACCTGGAGTTTATTGTTTTAACCTAAACTCTGGGTGCCCCTATTTTTGACACGGGCAGCTAGTAGTTTTGGTTTTGCAGATTTATATTCACAGGATCCTGGTTTACAGCTGGAACGATATCCGGAAAGCTTTGTATCCGTATATCTCTTCTAGTTGTGTATTGTATTATTTTTCCGCTGCTATGTAACTTATTGTTAATCTCTGATATTTCTGTGTAATATTTATTCATTTATACTCTGTATATTCTTGTAATCTGATGCATTGTTGTAATATACGATGAGATGTTCTTATGTATGCGTTATGTTGTGGCTTGTTCTCGAACTATCCGACGCTTTCCCTTACGGGGAAGTTGCGGGTCTTTACAGAATAACTGATACGACGATAAGTCGAAGATGAAGACGATGGTCGAAGACCGGAGGTCTTCACGTCGTTTGGGTGATAACTGATGATCTTGATTGGGCTGTACACCCAAGAAGATGGAAACAGTTAGTGATCGTCCAGACGTACTTGGAGATCGATGGATATGCGGGGTACTAGGTGCCTCCGGTTTCGTTCAGGCCCAGAACGGACTTGTAAATGGACTGTGTGTCTGACATTGGATTTCATTCTGTGTGACTGATATCGGTTGCATAGGATGGTTTGCCTGTGTGGCATGCTAAGATGCAAATGATCAAGGCTTCTGTTGAAAAGCAAAGTCTTGTGGTGATGATCAAAGCACGGCCTTTGTGGCGTAGCTTTGTGTAACGTTTACTTCGCGAGTTTCACACCCGGTATGAACCAAAAACGGGAGGGACATCAGGGAGGACTTGCGTTTCTTTCTAGCTAGAAGTGGCGTCAGTGGTTTTACACGCCCTGACGAGTTTGACTTATGTGGTTGTTGCAGTTGCGAGGCGCCTCGGTTATATCGGTTTCGGCCGAATGCATTCTGGTCGGCTGACGGACCAGACTTACACCCCATAGGGTGGGGAGACGTATTGTTCAGGCATAATAATCCACTCCGTGTGGACCGGCCCTGACGATCTAAAGGGTTGATGCGTTCTGATCCTGAGGGGCGGGCTAGAGCGTCTCGAATCGGTTGAGGACTATCTTTTGCCTCGGTTCATAGACGGAAATCCAATTTCCAAATACGTGACTTTGCGGTTTTAGTTGTAAACCTATATATGGCGACATAGTGGCATGGGACGCTCATGTCGCCTATGATTGATACTTATGATTTGAAGTTGTTTTATACACTATGCACTTATAAGAGTATCAAATGATTTGTTTTAAACGTATCCAGCATTCTTTGGCTGTTATAAGGGAAAACCCTATCCCCCGGCTTGCGTTTGCATTGTGTGATAGGACCTGGGTCTTATAACAGCTTCATTTTTCTTTATTTAGCATTGCGCTGTTTGTTTTATGCACTGGTATTCTTGGGAGGAAACCCGTTCCGTGTTATACGGCGTGGTCCCTTGATTTACCTAATGATTTAAAATAAAGATTAATAACTGTTTTAGTTCTCACACCAGTCACATGACTGACCTGGAGTTTATTGTTTTAACCTAAACTCTGGGTGCCCTTATTTTGACACGGGCAGCTAGTAGTTTTGGTTTTGCAGATTTATATTCACAGGATCCTGGTTTACAGCTGGAACGATATCCGGAAAGCTTTGTATCCGTATATCTCATTCTAGTTGTGTATTGTATTATTTTCCGCTGCTATGGATTTAAATGTAATTTAAATCTCTGATATTTCTGTGTAATATTCTTTTATACTCTGTATATTCTTGTAATCTGATGCATTGTTGTAATATACAATGAAATGTTCTTCTGTATGCGTTCTGCTGTGGTTTGTTCTCGAACTATCCGACGCTTTCCCTTACGGGGAGGTTGCGGGTCTTTACAATATTTATTTATAAATATTTAATTTAATTATTTTTAAATATATTAATATTTAAATTGGTTTATTTAGAGCTTTAAAAATAGCTAGTTTTGCAAATGAACTCTGTTTTCGACGAAACTAATTTTGTTGGATCCGCAATATCAAATTATTGTTAGATTTCAATTTTCGTGATTTTTGGAGTCAGTGTGTGGCCGTACTAATTTTTAATGTGAAAAATAGTCAGTATTTTGGCGGCTAAAAATACGCTGTGTGAGCAAACGAAGTCGGAATTCGATGAAACCAGTTTCGTTGGGTCCGTAATGTCGAACTGTATGTGTATGTCCATTTTCGTGATTTTTGGATACCATGTGTGATCATAGGAATTTTTAAACAACAAATACACATAGCGGTTGATTATAACTAAATATATTAATCAATAAAATATATTAAAAATATTCTATATATATATATCCTACACTCTTCCACTAACCCTAAAACTTTTCTTCAGCGGTCAAAAGCATTTTTTCACCGTCAGTTTCTTCATTTCAAAACATGGAAAATCATTCTTCAAAAATCCATATAAAATCCAAAATAATCCGTAAATTTTCAAACAAGTATACTCAAGTTCAGCGTGAGATGCTCTTTAACCTGATATGTATTTTCGGCAGCTCAAGTTGTTTTCTTCTGCTGCGATTTTGCACAGCGAGGGTATCGCGATGCTTAGGGTTCGTGAGTACGAGTTTCGCAAGCTTCAACTTTAACATTAGTTATTGTTTCTGATATGAGGAGATCATGACGTGTTTGTTTGGATTTTTTTGTGAATTTTTGGGGTAAATCAGGTCGCTCGGGTTTCTGGTGCGTTTTTGAGTGATTGTGCAGTCGCACTTTACTGGGAGGTTTCGAATTCGAAGATGATAGGACGGTGAGGAGCGGAATTCGAAAAGGAGGTTGTGGATGAGTTTTGTTTAGCGAACGGTGGTGATGATGATGAGATAAGGAAGCATGACTAGGCGGAAATGGCCTTGTTTTCTTGTTGGCTGTAGAACGATGGGAGATGTCAAGTTTAACTCTATTTGGTTTAAGAGATGGAGATTTTTAAAATAACATTTTTAGTTATTTTAGTTGATATCGAAATGGGAAATTACGGAGGCATTGAGGAGTGAAAATAGGGAATGACGTTGGGTTTAAGGACTGGAAAGGAGCATCATTCAAATCTGTTGTGGTGAAGAAGACACTATAGAGAACATATTGTTTATTTTTAGGATGGAGGAGTTTGGCCCAATATTAAAGGTTAATCCAATTTTGATTAAAGGAAATTAAATTTGTATTTGCATTTTTAATAGAAGGGAGAAGTCATTTGTTGGGAGATAAGAGATCGGTCATGGACATTACCACGGGCTCGAGTTTGATCGGGGAAAGGATCACTATGGGTTGGGTTTTTAATGCGTGAATGGGCCGAATTTTTCAGGTAAAGCCTAAGTCAAGTAATAAGGAAATTTAGTGTAATTAATATTTAAATGGTATGCACTGTTGTAAATTTAATATCTCATTCGTATGTGGCCCTAATTTCGAATGGTCGGATACCTTGGAATCGTATGGACGACGGCTATACACTGGACATGACGGGGAGTGAATCGAAGCTAGCTACAATTTATAGCAAAATAAATTGTCCGTCTGAATCAAGCGACAATTATCGTTATTTAACGATGATCGTCCAATGTGAGTAAAACTCACCAGCTCTATCAGTTCATATTTTTATAACGTATAGTTAGAACTGATAAATGATGATGATTGCTGTGTGCTGACTGTTGATTGAATTGCTGAATGATTGGTTAAAATTTTAGATAACGATATATATATATATATATATAAATCGTTAACTAAATATTGATTCTGTTTATCAGAATATTTCATACTGAAGTGATATCGATGTGAACTATATTGTGTAACATATGTGGATGCAGGAAAACAGGCTGGAGGGATCCAACTAAATTCCTTAATATTTATAATACTGTTCTTTTCATATATTGTAATATATGATGTGATATATAATTTTTTGTTGATTATGTGTGTTTGAATGATATCGATCATTGTTATCTAGTATTTTAAATACCGTAAGAAATAATGGAATGTAGAAAAGGGGATTTTCAAAGTGTATTTTGAAAATAAATTATTTATATAAAATCAATGGATTTTATATATAAAAGAAAAAGGATTTTATAAAAGAAAATAATTATAAAATCAAAGGTGATTATAAGAAAAAGGAAATGTTTATTTGTTAAATAAATAGAATTGAAAAGGAAATATTTGTTGAATAAATAGAAGAGAAAAGAGATATATATTCGAAAAATAAATAGAAAGATAAAAAAAGAAATATTTATTTAGAGAATAAATATAGAGAATTATAAAAGGAAATATTTGTAAAACATTTACAAATAGAATTGAAAAGGAAATATTTGTAAAATGTTTACAAATAGAATTGAAAAGGAATTGAAAAGGAAATATTTATTTGTTAAATAAATAAAATTGTAAAAAGAATATTTATTTCGAAAATAAATAGGATTATAAAAGGGAATTAACGAGATATAAAAGAGTTATCGATTAGAGTTAAAGATAGAGTTAATTGAATAGAGTAAATCCATTAGTTATCTTTTGGAGTTATTGAATAGAGTTAACTGATATAGTTAATTAAAAAGGAGTAATCGAATAGAGTTAATTAAAAAGGAGTAATCGAATATAGTTAATTAAAAAGGAGTAATCGAATAGAGTTTAATCGAAAGGAATTAATCAAATATAGTTTATTTGAAAGGAGTTATCGAATATAGTTTATTCGAAAGGAAATAATCGAATATAGTTTATTCGAAAAGTTTATCGAGTATAGTTTATTCGAAAAAAGTTATCGAATATTGGTTATTCGAAAAGAGTTATCGAATATTGGTTATTCGAAAAGAGTTATCGAATATTGGTTATTCGAAAACAATTATCGAATATTGGTTATTCGAAAGAGAGTAATCGAATAAAAATTCGAATAAGAGTTAGTCGAATATTAGTTATTTGAAGAGAGTTAGTCGAATATTAGTCAATCGAATAAGAGTTAATTGAATATAGTTTATTCGAATAGAGTTAAAAGAGTTAATCAAATATAGTTTATTTTAATAGAGTTAAAAGAGTTAATCGAATATAGTATATTCGATTAAAGTTAAAAGAGTTATCGAATACAATTTATTCGAAAGGATTTAATCGAATATAGTTTATTCGAAAGGAGTTAAGTGATAAAGTTAATGAATTAAAGTTAATCGAGTTAAAGCTAATGGAGTTAGGGATAATTGATTTGAGTTAATCGAGTTATATTTTGGAGTTAGATACTTCAAAAGTAGGGATTATAATGTTATAGTTATAATCAATTATTTTCAATAAAGAAGTGGATTCGTAAATAGAATCCAAGAGTTACGTAAGGAAGTTTGTTAAAGATTTAAAGGGTGAACTTTGTCTATTTCGAGGTTAGAAATGTTGTTAAGTTAAGGTCTGAGAGGTAGTTATACCCCAACTTGATTGACTTCGTTTTTAACAAAAGAATGGTTAAGGTTCGATAGTGAAGGAGATAATTGAATTTAGTTAACAAGTGTTAATGGTTCGAGTTAGCATAGCGATGTTTTATTTAAACATCTATTTAAATCCAATGAATGAGCTTTGGAAACATTTTCCAAATAAAATCAGAGATTTTTTTATAATCCTAGAAAACGAAATGTTGATGATAAAGAATACTGAAATGACAGTGATACCTGAAAAAAGATGGAAATGTTTTCCAATGATTAATAACGTATATTTTCTAAATTTAGAAAATAGGGAATGTTGAATATATGGAAACAGGAAATAAATAAATTAATGAACTAAAGAGAAATGTTCATTGATGATTGATCGATGAAATTTCCATCTGGAAATAATATCGTTGTTTGCACACGTGTTTTTCTTTGATAGTTAACTCACTTACTATCGAAGTTTTTGACAATTTCCATTGCCAATACGGAGAGACCGGAATCAGATCCATTATCTGAAAACCATTCTGTATGGGCATTAGCATTGCGATCAAATATGATTAAGATAATTGAAGACAGAGTTATGCAAGGGCTGTCCTGTTTACAGAATAGTGCCTTCGGTTTGTCCAGTCCCAGGACGACCTGTATGGAAGAATGTCTGACAGAGTATATTTAATGGATCGTGTAAGTTGATCTCTTCAAACGTATGTACATTTTGTGGCGGAGGAATTCATTTCTCTTAGCTGTATACCCGTTGTATTTTTAGGGAAATCAATTTGTGTTTTGGCGGGTATGACGATGTGACATACAAAGTGAATAAATTTGTGATCTGTCAGACATAAGCGTGGCCTCTAGCCTCACAACTGGGAAATGACAGAAATCGAGCGGGCAGCATGGCTAAGTGGTTGGCTGCCAAGTAGGGTGTATTATCGCCTACCTGGAGATATCCATTTCATTCTTTAATCTATTCGATGCTGTCCCATTCGATAAATGGTTGTTGATCCCAAGCGTTGGTGATATACATTCGATACACTCAAGCGAAATAATTGGTCGGTCAAATGTGGTCGGGTTGCAAGATGTTCTTGTTGAACAAAATGTATTCCTCTCTAGAGGTACACTATCGGAAGGTGGTTCCATACCTTGTCATAGTTGGAGATCCATTACCCAATAAGTGCTCGTGGTTTTGATTGTATACTATATATGTAGAACGTGAGATGAGCGTTTCTGCTAGATGATTATTATATTGTGGTTGATAGACATTATTATAATATCAAAAGAATTTTGATATAAAGATTATTTGGATTCTCATAAGGGGAAAAACCGTTCCGTTATATGGCGTGGTCTTATGAGATATCATTTTATTGCTCAAACTATTTTAAATTGTTTTACTTACATCAGTCCCATGACTAACCTAGAGTTTATTTTGTTTTGTTTTCCCTAAACTCTTTGGTGCCCAATTTTGTACGGGCAGTCAAGTAGTCAGGATTTTACCGATATACTTGGAGAGCTTGGAGCAGGAGGCTTCAGGATTATATAGCTCTTGTTTATTCCACTGTGTTGTAAGTGTTGTACTCTGATAATGTCACTACATATATATACTGATTTTATTTCAAAGATATGTTATCTATTATATGTTGTTCGTTCCGCTGTGAGATTCGTGTTACTCTGATGTTGTATGTTCTTCTTCTTCTTCTTCTTCTTCTATTCTAAGTTTCTATCTTATCTATCCTCACCCTCTAATTTCTTTCATGGACTATCCGGTATTTCCGACACTTGAATAGTCGACATTGGGTTATATGTCGATTACTCAGGATCGCGAAAACCTGGGTCGTTATAGTTGGTATCAGAGCTAAAGGTTAAGTAATTACCTTGGCTCTGTGGCGTGACTCAGTATAGATGGGGTTAGTAATACCCTAGATAGAGTTGAGTGTATATATCTGAGTGCGTATTTGTTATTTGATATAAAAATGGTTTTATATTATAGAGATTTATTGTTTGAGTTGTTTATGAATTCGGGTCGATCAGTTTGATCCACTGTATCGGTAGGGTTTTATAAACACTCCAATACGATGGATCGACATGGTATGTTTGGAAAAGAGGGTAAATGAAATAATTTTACCCAAATTATATATTGATATAAAGAATGATTTATATTTGGATTATTACAGTATATAGGATATATTGGTTGTTAATATAATCGAGTAAGATTATAAATGAAATGGTTATATATAACCAATCCGAATTCATATAAGTGAAATATATGAAATCGAAATGAATTAAATCTGAATTTAAGTTAGAATTGAAATTAAAAACCTAGAAATTCGAATAAGTGTCTGTAAATGAATATGGATTGGATATAAGAGAAATTTAAAATTCTGGGAGATTTTAAATTGTCTTAAAGCATTGTAAATGGTATTTTGAAATGAATTTCAAATGGGAGTGTTTAGATATGGTTTTGAAAGTGATATAGTATTGAACTCACTTCGATAGCTGGAAAATAGATTCTGATGATGATCATGACATCATCGGTGTTCATTTTCGAGTTGTAAGTGATGGATTACTACCAAAGTTTTTGTTTTTGAATTGTTTTGAGTAAAGCAAGTTGTATTGAAATCGCAGAAAAGGATATTTGATTTCTGGAAAGGCTAACCTATTTGGAACTCCTAGGTAAAGATTGTTTGAAATAAAAACAAATTAAATAGAAATTTGTTAAAGCAAATTTGAAATTGAAATAAAGCCAGTTCAGTGGTAATTTAATTAAATTGGATTAGAATGGTATCGAGAAAAATTGGATTATGAGTTTGGAATCAAAATGAAACATGAATTTGAAATTGAATTTGGCTTGGATAAGGGAATGGTTGTGTTGGAGATAAAAGTGATTTGAGTTTGATTAGGATAACATTTGTATATGTTGAATTAGTAACAGATATAAAAGATGGAATGATATGCCCGACAAAAAGGTACAAGTTTGTATTCTAATTGGGAATGAGATTTTGATGAGCCGGATTGGCAAGCCGCTTGGCTATTTGATTTTCTTTTGGGTTAGAGTAGACCTAGAGAGGCGAGTTGTATTTGTACCGATTGACCAGTACAAAGGAGGTGCTGGCGAATTTTTTCAGAAATTTCAGGTTTTAGAAAATTTTCAGGATTTTTGAAAATTTTTGTTAATAGAAATGAATTAATAATTTAGTTAAAATAAATTGGTTCATTGAAACTGAAGTTAAAGAAGTAAACAAGTGATTTTAACTAGTCAATAGGGTTTGTTTTCTACCTTAGCAATTTCGAGGATGAAATTATTTTAAAGGGGGAAAAATGTAATGTCCCGCATTTTTACGGTATAATAGTTAATTTATTTAATTATTTATATAGTGATTTAGTGGATTTAATGCTAGTTAAATTAAATAACTTTGAATATTTAATTAAAATAATAACTAAATAATACATTTAATTCTAAAATAATCAGAATTAGCTGAAATGGCAATATGGTGTGAATTGGGAAATTCAAAATATATAATTCAGTTTAAAATTGAATTACAATAACGAATATATTTAATTAATGATGGTTAAATGTTTAAATTATATTATAATTATAGTCGAGCTTGAAATGGCATGGCAATTTGAAATTTGGCGATTCGAACTTTAAATGGATATACAGAATCCGTTTTAAATCGGATTTCTGTGAAACAAGAAACGTTCAGAGTTGGTGAAGTATATTTTTCGAGTGGAAGAGAAAAATTGGGATTTCATTGTGTTGATTTTGATTTATGTCAAAATCAAATTTTAGAAAAGTCAGTATGGAATCCCTTTATAATTTATAACGATTTATTTATATTTTAAAAAGGATTTAAATATAAATCGAATATCGATATAACTAGGAACTATGGAATATCGAGTTATGAATCCCAATATGGAGTTTATGATTTTCAAGTGCGAATATATACGTTAATATTTATTTGTAAATATTTAATTTAATTATTTTTAAATATATTAATATTTAATTTGGCTTATTTAGAGCTTTAAAAATAGCCAGTTTTGCAAACGAACTCTATTCTTGACGAAACTAATTTAGTTGGATTGTAATATTAAATTATTGTTAGATTTCAATTTTCATGATTTTTGGAGTTAATGTGTGGCCGTACGGATTTTTAATGTGAAAAACAGTCAGTATTTTGGCAGTTAAAAATACGCTGTGTGAGCAAACGAAGTCGGAATTCGATGAAACCAGTTTCGTTGGGTCCATAATGTCGAACTGTAGGTGTATGTCCATTTCTGTGATTTTTGGATACTATGTGTGATCATAGGAATTTTTAAACAACAAATACACATAGCGGTTGATTATAACTGAATATATTAATCAATAAAATACATTAAAAATCTTCAATATATATCCTACACTCTTCCACTAACCCTAAAACTTTTCTTCAGCGGTCAAAAGCATTTTCCCACCGTCGGTTTCTTCATTTCAAAACGTGGAAAACCGTTCTTCAAAAATCCATACAAAATCCAAAATAAATCCATAAATCTTCAAACAAGTATATTCAGGTTCAGCGTGAGTTGCTCTTTAACCTGATATGTATTTTGGGCAGCTCGAGTTGTTTTCTTCTGCTGTGATTTTGCACAGCGAGGGTATCGCGATGCTTAGGGTTCGTGAGTACAAGTTTCGCAAGCTTCAACTTTTACATCAGTTATTGTTTCTGATATGAGGAAATCATGATGAGTTTGTTTGGATTTTTTTTATGTGAATTTTTGGGGTAAATCATGTCGCTCGGGTTTCTGGTGCGTGTTTGAGTGATTATGCAGTCGAACTTTACTGGGATGTTTTAAATTTGAAGATGATAGGATGGTGAGGTGCGGAATTCAAAGAGGAGAATGTGGACGAGTTTTGTTTGGCGAACGGTGGTGAGGATGATGAGATATGGAAGCATGACTGGACGGAAATGGCCTTGTGTTCTTGTTAGCTGTAGAACAATGGGAGATGTCGAGTTTAACTCTATTTGGTTAAGGAGATGGAGATTTTTAAAATACCAATTTTAGTTATTTTAGTTGATATTGAAATGGGAAATTGCGAAGACATTGTGGAGTGAAAACGGGGAATGGCGTAGGGTTTAAGGAGTGGAAAGGAGTAGCGTTCAAATCTATTGTGGTGAAGAAGACACTATAGAGAACATATTGGTTATTTCCAGGATGGGGGAGTTGGGCCTAATTTTAAAGCTTAAGTCCATTTTTATTAAAGGAAATTAAATTTGTATTTGCATTTTTAATAGAAGGGAGAAGGCATTTGTTCGGGGATAAAAGATCGGTCATGGATGTTACCACGGGCTCGAGTTTGATTGGGGAAGATGGATCACGATGGGTTGGGTTTTTAATGCGTGAATGGGCCGAATTTTTGAGGTAAAGCCCAAATCAAGTAATAAGGAAATTTAATGTAATTAATATTTAAATGGTATGCACTCTTGTAAATTTAATATCTCGTTCGTCTGTGGCCAGAATTTCGAATGGTCGGATCCGTTGGAATTGTATGGACGACGACAATACACTAGAACTGACGGGGAGTAAGTCGAAGCTCGTTACAATTTATAGTGAAATACATTGTCCGTCTGAATCAAGCGACAATTATCGTTATTTAACGATGATCGTCCAATGTGAGTAAAACTCACCAACTCTATCAGTTCATATTTTTATAACGTATAATTAAAACTGATAAATGATGATGATTTTTGTGTGCTGACTGTTGATTGAATTGCTGAATGATTGGTTAAAATTTTAGATAACGATATATATATAAATCGTTAACTAAATATTGATTCTGTTTATCAGAATATTTCATACTGAAGTGATATCGATGTGAACTATATTGTGTAACATATGTCGATGCAGGAGAACAGGCTGGAGGGATCCAATTAAATTCCTTAATATTTATAATACTGTTCTTTTCATATATTGTAATATATGATGTGATAATAATTTGTTATCGATTATGTGTGTTTGAATGATATCGATCATTGTTATCTGGTATTTTAAATACCGTAAGAAATACTGGGATGTATAAAAGGGCATTTTCAAAGTGTATTTATAAATTATTTATATAAAATCAATGGATTTTATATATAAATGGAAAAAGATTTTATAAAAGAAAATAATTATAAAATCAAAGGAGATTATAAGAAAAAGGAAATATTTATTTGTTAAATAAATAGAATTGAAAAGGAAATATTTGTTGAACAAATAGAAGAGAAAAGAGATATATATTAGAAAAATAAATAGAAAGATAAAAAAGAAATATTTATTTATAAAATAAATATAGAGAACTATAAAAGGAAATATTTGTAAAACATTTACAAATATAATTGAAAAGGAAATATTTGTAAAACATTTACAACTAGAATTGAAAAGGAATTGAAAAGGAAATATTTATTTGTTAAATAAATAAAATTATGAAAGGAATATTTATTTGGAAAATAAATAGGATTATAAAAGGGAATTAATGAGATATAAAAGAGTTATTGATTAGAGTTAAAGGATAGAGTTAATTGAATAGAGTAAATCAATTAGAGTTATCGATTTGAGTTATTGAATAGAGTTAATTGATAGAGTTAATTAAAAAGGAGTAATCAAATAGAGTTAATTAAAAAGGAGTAATCGAATAGAGTTAATTAAAAAGGAGTAATCGAATATAGTTTATTCGAAAGGAATTAATCGAATATAGTTTATTCGAAAGGAGTTTTCGAATATAGTTTATTCGAAAGGAATTAATCAGTTTATTTGAAAAGATTAATCGAATATAGTTTATTCGAAAAGAGTTATCGAATATTGGTTATTTGAAAAGAGTTATCAAATATTGGTTACTCGAAAAGAGTTATTGAATATTGGTTACTCGAAAGAGAGTAATCGAATATTAGTTATTCGAATAAGAGTTAGTCGAATATTAGTTAATCGAAGAGAGTTAGTCGAATATTAGTTAATCGAATAAGAATTAATTGATTATAGTTTATTCGAATAGAGTTAAAAGAGTTAACTGAATATAGTTTGTTTGAATAGAGTTAAAGGAGTTAATCGAATATAGTATATTCGAATAGAGTTAAAGGAGTTATCGAATACAGTTTATTTGAAAGGAGTTAATCGAATATTGTTTATTCGAAAGGAGTTAAGTGATAAAGTTAATGAATTAAAGTTAATCGAGTTAAAGCTAATGGAGTTAGGGATAACTGATTTGAGTTAATCGAGTTATATTTTGAAGTTAGATATTTCAAAAGTAGGGCTTATAATGCTATAGTTATAATCAATGTTTTTCAATAAAGAAGTGGATTCGTAAATAGAATCCAAGAGTTACGTAAGGAAGTTTGTTAAAGATTTAAAGGATGAACTTTGTCTATTTTGAGGTTAGAAATGTTGTTCAGTTAAGGTCTGAGAGGTTGTTATACCCCAACTTGATTGACTTCGTTCTCAACTAAGGAATGGTTAAGGTTCGATAGTAAAGGAGTTAATTGAATTTAGTTAATAAGTGTTAATGGTTCGAGTTGGCATAGCGATGTTTTATTTAAACATCTGTTTAAATCCGATGAATGAGTTTTGGAAACATTTTCCAAATAAAATCAGAGATATTTTCTAATCCTAGAAAATGAAATGTTGGTGATAAAGAATACTGAAATGACAGTGATACGTGAAAAAGAGGTATTCTATGGAAACAGGAAATAAATAAATTAATGAACTAAAGAGATAAATGTTCAATGATGATTGATCGATGAAATTTCCATCTAGAAATAATATCATTGTTTGCACACGTGTTTTTCTTTGATAGTTAACTCACTAACTATCGAAGTTTTTGACCATTTCCGTTGTCAATACGGAAAGACCGGAATCAGATTCATTATCTGAAAACCACTCTGTATGGGCATTAGCGTTGCGATCAAATATGATCAAGATGATTGAAGACGGAGTTATGCAAGGGCTGTCTTGTTTACAGAATAGTGCCTTCGGTTTGTCCAGTCCTAGGACGGCCTGTATGGAAGAATGTCTGACAGAGTATATTTAATGGATCGCGTAAGTTGATCTCTTTAAACGTATGTACGTTTGGTGGCGGAGGAATTCATTTCTCTTAGCTGTATACCCATTGTATTTGTAGGGAAATAAATTTGTGATTTGGTGGGTATGATGATGTGACATTCAAAGTGAATAAATGTGTGATTTGTTAGAGATAAGAGTCGCCTCTTGCCTCACAACCGAGAAATGACAGAAATCGGGCAGGCAGCATGGCTAAGTGGTTGCCTGCCAAGTAGGTTGTATTATCACCTATCTAGAGATATTCATTTCATTCGTTAATCTATTCGATGCTCTCTCATTCGGGAAACGGTTGTTGATCCCAACCGTTGGTGATATACATTCGACACACTCAAGCAAAATGAGTGGTCATTCATGTGTGGCCAGGTTGCAAGATGTTCTTGTTGAACCCAGTGTATTCCTCTCTAGAGGTACACTATCGGAAGGTGGTTCCGTATCTTGTCATAGTTGGAAATCCATTACCCAATAAGTGCTCGTGGTTTTCATTGTATACTATATATGTAGAACGTGAGATGAAAGCATTTATGCTTGATGATTATTATATTGTGGTTGATAGAGATTATTTTAATATCAAAAGAATTTTGATATAAAGATTATTTGGATTCTAATAAGGGAAAATCTCATTCCGTTATACGACGTAGTCTTATGAGATATCGTTTTATTGCTTAAACTGTTTTAAATTGTTTTACTCACACCAGTCCCATGACTGACCTAGAGTTTATTTTGTTTTATTTTCCCTAAACTCTTGGGTGCCCAATTTTGAACGGGCAGTCAAGTAGTCAGGATTTTATAGATATACTTGGAGAGCTTGGAGCAGGAGGCTTCAGGATTATATAGCTCTTGTTTATTCCGCTGTGCTGTAAGTGTTGTACTCTGATAATGTCACTATATACATATACTGATTTTATTTCAAAGATATGTTATCGATTATATGTTGTTCGTTCCGCTGTGAGATTCGTGTAACTCTGATGTTGTATGTTCTTCTTCTATTCTAAGTTTCTATCTTATCTATCCTCACCCTCTAATTTCTTTCATGGACTATCCGGTATTTCCAATGCTTGAATAGTCGACATTGGGTTATATGTCGATTACTCAGGATCGCGAAAACCCGGGTCATTACAACTTCATATGAGTATTCATGGGTTCTAAGGTTGTAAGGTTCGCTGTACACATAACAACATTAACTAGGGTTGCTGATTTTAGGGAAATTTAAGTGTTGATTTGAAAATTGGTTACCATAATTCGATGAGGAGATTAAATGAAAATATTATGTAAATTTTCATGTGATTTGCGAGATAAAGATGATGCGACTTCCACTGGTTTGCACATGTTTCACCTGAAGCCGCGTTCTCGAGGCTGGGTTCGAGTAGAACTTTATTGGGTGGAGAAGGAAGAGTGCGAGAATATGGTGGTGATGATAATTCTTATTTGAATTTAAAGAAAGGGAGGAAGGAGATTGTGGCGTCTAACTTTTTGGCAATGGCCAGCTTCCCTGTGCATGTTCGTTGCCTGGTAGTTGGAGAAGGTAAGGAATGAGCTTTGGGACCTTAGACAGGTATTAGAACATGTAATTAAGGTGATATATTTTAATTAATTAATTTATTAATGACCATTAATGTATATAAAATTGTATAATGTATAATTTTATCATACAATATCGGAATCTAACGAAAAAAGATCCGTTGGGATCGTAGGGACGCAGGCTACACAATGAAGCTGGTTTGGAGTGATTTGGAACTGGCTACAATTTATGGCAAAATAAAATATCTGAATGGATTTATCGGCCGTTAATCGTAATTTAACGATTAACGACCAAAGTGAGTAAAACTCACTAACTTTTCTAGTATTATTTTATAGAAGTAATTTAGTATTGATAAACGATGATTAATTGTTGTGTAATGGTTGTTTGGATGAATTGCAAATAATTGGTTGAAATTATTGATAAAGTTATAGATATAAATCGTTGTTTGAATTATTGATTCTATTTACCATGATAATTCATAGAGAAATTAAATTAATGTTATTTGTATTGTTTAACATCTGTGGATGCAGGGAAACATGTTGGAGGGATCCAACTTGATTCCTCAATATTTATAATACGGTTTTTCATATATTGTGATAAATGATGTGATATACAATCCGCGATTGATTTTGATGTATTTGGATGACACTGGTATTTTTATTTGGTATTTTAAATACCATAAGTAATACTGGAATGTAAAAAAGGAATTTTCAAAGTGTATATTGAAAAAAAAAATTATATAAAATCAAAGGATTTTATAAAAAGGAATTTTTGAAGTGGATAATGAATTTAAGAATTTGAAAAAAATCAATGCAATTGATTAAAAAAAGGAAATATTTTGAAATTAAATAAGAAACTTCTGTATAAATTTTTTAACAGTTATATGGAAGTTTTAAAAGGCCGTTTTTGTGAAAATACTCAATGAAGATAATAAGAGACAAATAAATGAGTATATGGAATAAATATGGTATTTGGGAAAATAATAGAATTTTAAAAAAGGAATTGCGAGTTATAAAAGAATTATCAGAAGCTTGATTTAAAGTAGATATTTAATAGAAATTTGTTTTTAATAGATAGATTGAGAAAATTAATTTATAAACGATGTTTATAAAATAAGTAAAGTAATTATCATTGGATAAATTAAAATATAAGTCTGAATTTATATAAAGAAGTAAAAATCGGTTTTTAACACCGATATTTTTAATGGAATTTGAACTTAGCATTTATAAAGGGAATTATAAATGAGATTTTATGTGTTGGAAGTAAAAATGAGATATAAAAAGAATTTGGATTTGAGTCATTATTTTAATGTGAAATCAAACTGATTTGATTGTATAAAAGAAATATTATTCACAATCGAAGTGAATAATGGTTTAAAGAAAATATTTTGCAAATGAATATTGTTTAAAGAAAATATGAGGTTTGGAAATAAGAATTTAACTGGTATTAAGGAAACTAGAAACTGACCGGAGACTAGTTAAGTTGGATGCTTTCTGGGTACTGATCTGACGTCAATTTCGGCCTTTGGAGTTAATACGTAGGGAGTTGTTCTCTAACTAGTTTACAGTTCGTGACTAAGAGATGTAGAAGAGTAATGATGTGCGAATAAGAAATGGAAACGTTTTCCAATATTAATAACGTATATTTTCTAAATAAAGAAAATGAGAAATTCTGAATATTGGGAAATGTTTTTCCGCGAATCGAGAGAGGCTAAACGGGTTTAACAATTATGGGAAATGGGGGATTTGGAAAGGATTAAATTTTTGATAAAATTAATTAAATGGATTCAGTGTTGATTGATGGTTGATCGATAAAATTTCCATTGGAAAATAAGATCGTTGTTTGTATGGATGATTTCCTTTGATAGTTAAATAACTGGCTATCAAAGTTTTGACCATTTCTCTGTTGTAAATACGGAGAGACCAGGATCAGATTTGTTATCTGAAAAACACTTCGTAAGGACATTAGCATTGCGAATAGAATATATTGAATACAATTGAAGACGGAGTTATGCAATGGCTGTTCTGGCGATCCTAGGTAGAAATTACCTTAGATGGATTTAAAGGATAGTACCTTCGGTTTGTCCAATCCCAAGACAACTGGTATGAATGAATGTCTAACTGGGTATGCTTAACAGATCATATACATTGATCTCTTCATTCGTACAACATCTGGTGGTGGAGGAGTCTGTTTCTCTTAGCTTTATGACCATGATATTTTTAGGAAATCAGTAAAAGGTTTGGTAGGTTTGACGATGCGACATTCAAAGTGAACGAAGATGTGGCATATCAAAAGATAAGCATGGCCTAAAGCCTCACAAACAGGAAATGGTATAAAATGAGGTAGGTCGCATGGCTAAGTGGGTAGCTCCCAATTAGGGTGTATTGGCACCGGATCTAGAGAAAAATCCATTTACTTCTTTATCCATTTTGATGTTGTCCCTTTCGGGTAACAGTTGCCAATATCAACCGTTGGTGATAATACATTCGGTACACTCAAGCGAAATGAGTGACCGGTTATGTTTAGCCTGGGTTGCAAGATGTCTTGTTGAACCCGGTGTATTCCTCTCTTGAGGTACACTACCGAAAGGTGATCCCATACCTTGCCAGTTGGAATCCATTACCCAATAAGCTCCTGCGGTTTTTATTATATATTATGTATGTGGAACGTGAGATGAAAGCGTTTTGCTAGATTGCTATTAATTTGATTCATACATTATTATAATATCAGATGAGAATTGATTTTAAAGAATGTTTTGGGTAATCGTAAGGCAAAAAACCATTCGCATATGGGTGGATCAGTCTTACGATTTTCCTTTCTTTTGAAAAGGGTTTTTAATAGTTAAATTAAATGGTTGAAATTTACTCACACTAGTCCTATGACTGACTCAGAGTTTATTTTGTTTTGTTTTTACCATAAACTCTTGGGTGCCCAAATTTGTACGTGCAGTCAAGTAGTTGGGATTTTACAGATATACTTGGAGAGCTTGGAGCAGGAGGCGTCAGAATTATATAGCTATTTTTTATTTCCGTTGTGTTGTAAGTGTTATACTTTGACAATGGTATTGTATACAGATACTGGGTTTATTTCAAAGTTATGTTATATAAAATATTTATTCGTTCCACTTTGAGGTTCGTGTTTACTACGATGTTGTTGTATTTATGTTCTTCTTTTATTCTAACTTTCGTTCTTTCTATTTCTCAACCTCTAACTTCTTTCTTTTAATGATCTGGAATGTTCGATGCTTGAATAGTTGACATGGGATTTATGTCGGTTTCCGGGGTCGAAAATTCTAGTTCGTTACATTGATCCGGGTGAATTTTGCTTTGCTTCAAATGTGCTTGGGTCAGACTGAGTATATTTCCAAGTTGGCTTTCGCTGGAGTTTTCAGGAGCTACAAGCAGGAGGCTTCACCTTTAGTTATTTAGAGTTTATTTCCGTTGTGTCTGATATATGATGTACCCTGATGATTGGTATGTATATATAGTTTCTTTTTGTGTAAAGAGATTTAATATATTATGTTTTATTCGTTCCGCTGTGAGATTCTAATGTTTTGATCTTCTTATTCTTCTACTCTAATATTTCTGTCATCTCTCACTTCTAAAGTCTTTCTCCTAACTATCTACTTTTCTGTGCAATTTGAGTTGACATGGGTTGTTAGATGTTGGCTCAAACTATACGGAAAAAGTGGTCATTACAAAGTGGCATCAGAGCTATTGGTTTAGTGATAACCTAGGCTCTATGGCATAACCCGATAGAGATAGGTTAGTAATATACTAGATTGAGGTTGAGTATATATGAGAGAGCGTATTTGTAATTTGAATATAAAATTATTTTGTAAAGAGGGTAAATGAAATAATTTTACTCCAATCATATTTTCATTTAAAAAGGAAATAATCTTCTCAAATTGTTGATTTGATTATTGAAGCTTGTATTGCCTTGATTGGTTAATTTTAATGGTTTGATTGTGGAATTAAAAGATTTAACCAAGAGGGAATTTCAAATATAAATATTTAATTTAACTTATGTTAAGAAGAAATGAATTGTATAAGTTAAAACTGGATTTGAATATTGAAATAAAATTGGTCGTAGGCTAATAGAAATTGATAAATCCAAATGGAATGGTTGAAATTGATTACATGGATATAAATTTGAGCTGATTGTAACCCATAAGTTGGATTGGTTGGGATGAACTCAAATATAATCTGAGTGGAGTGTAGGAGATAGTTCATGTGAATTGAATGGTATGTTATATTGTTTGGGATAGATAACTTGGATGTTTGAATCTGAAACTAATGAACTCTATCTGAGATAAGAGCAGGTGCGGTGAATAATCAATTTTTAAACCTGCCCAAGAGAATTCTGGAGCAGATCGAATCTAGTTGATTAAAGTTGTATAATAATTGAGCAAGCTCGAGTATAGTTTACAGCTTAACGCATAATAACGCTCGCAAAAAGGTACGCCTACACAAAATATAAATTTTTGTTTTTTAATTTGGGTATTGAATTGGATTTTCCGAACATATGGGTCGATGAATTTATTTTTGTTCCTGCAATATTACAGAATTCCCTCCATACTTGGGAGGCTCTGCCAAATTTTCTCCAAAATTTATGGTGTTACAAAATTTCAAATCTTTTTGGGAAGTTTTGAAATTTGTTTACTTCAAAAATTAATTGGTTTTTATATTAAAAACTAACTGGATTAATTTGAAAAGGGAAACTAAATATTTTAATTCAAATTTATTTTGGGTTTGTAGCATTTTTCCTACCTTCGGGCACAAAATTCTTTTAAAGGTGAAACATTGTAACGACCCAGATTTTTAACTTTTTAATTTAATGTTTAATTTTTTTTCTTAAATGTTGATTCGAATTTTAAATGGTTTGAATGTAATAATTTTGAATATTTTATTAGTTTAAATAATAATTTAATTTCGGAATGGTCGAAATTGGCTAAATTGGCAATATTGTATGATTTGATAATATAAGAGGATTTAATTAAGTTTATGTTTAATTATATTAATGATTTCGTTTACTAAACGATGTTTGAATGTTTAATTTATGATTTTAATTATAAAACGAGCTGCAACGGCGCGGTAGTTTGTAATATAATGTTTTGAATTTTAATTGGTTATACAAAATCTAATACAAGTCAGATTTCTTCAAAACAAGAAACATCAAAATCTATTGGATAATATTTTTCTAATGAAAGAGAAAATTCGTGTTTTCATATTGTATATTTTGTTTTATGTCCAAATCAAATTTTAAAAAATAGTCGCTATGCAATCGTTATAAAGCATAATGATTTGTTTAACAAAATAAAAGGATTTTTAATATTTTGAATATCGTTTTAACTTGAAATTCACTATGTTGAGTTTAATATCTATGTTAGTTTATTTTGAAGTTATATATAATGCTATTGGAATATATTTATACGATGACAATAATTTATTATTACTAAATTGAATTGTTATTAAATCAATTTATATTGAATTTATTAGTTAGCAATTTTACAAACGATACTGAAATTCAGCGAAAATAGTTCTATTGTGTCTGAAATATTAAGTTAGTAACATGTTTATAATTTCCTTTAAATCGGAGTGCGTTTGTGATAACACGAACGATAAATATCAAATGTTAACCGCGCATTAAATAATAAAATTAGGTTCACTTTCAAACATCGTTTTCAACTCTCTAAAAAAAATCTCGAAACCATGAGCTAAAATCTCCGCACAGCTACGAAAATCTTTTGTGATATCTAAACTAAATCTTGGCTAAAATATACTTGTTCTTTTCAAAAGATTTTTGTATGTCCTGATGGAAACATACCCTAACCAATGAAAGCGAAATGTTGACTCTGCACCTTCATTTCTTCTATTTATCCAGAACCTGCATCCTTATTTTGCCCCATTCGAAGTAATCAAAATCGCCACCGTTCTCTTTCTTCCCAATAAAGACGTGAAATTCAAAATCACTAGCAAATCAAAGAAAAAAACCTAAAATTGCAAAATCGCTTTCTTCGAGCTTGTATTTATGTGAGCGTCCACTCAACAGCTCCCTTATTTTGCATGCACGCTATTCTTGAAGCTCAATGTAACACCCCGGATTTTTGAATAATCGAATTAACTAAATTAAAGAATAAATGTTTAGCATTGTTCTAAGGTTTGTAAGCAAAAGACTTAGTAGCTCATTTGTTGGAACATGTGACTTGCATATAAGAGGTACAGAGTTCGATCCCCGCCACCGCCATATTTTTGTTTTAGGGGAATGGCTAAAAAGCGGCTTAGTGTGAACGCGGTTCAAAAAGTAGTTTAGTGTGAAAATGGTTAATTAGGAAGATATATATATATATATATATATATAAAATAAAATTCAACCTAAAATTTAAGAAAAAAAATTCAAAACAGCGAAAGCGGGAAGGCAAAACACCAAACCGACCTATTTTATGGGTCGACCCGAGTCTCGGTTGGGTCGACCCCAGGGTCAACTCAGGAGGTTTGGAATTGGTCCCGTCGGCCCTAAATGGTCTATGACGAAATTTTATGTTTTAGGGCTTAGGTGGCGATTTTTGGTTAGTCTGTTGACATCATTTCTTGGTTTCTAAGGCCTAAATGGATCCTAGAGTGATCCGACGGCTTAAATTATTTCAAAGCTCTATAAAAAGACCCATAGACTCAAACCCTAAATCAGAATTAAAACTAAAACTATGGTCGTCATGCTGTCATCTTGAACCCTAGAGTAGCCACCACCAATTAGAGAGGAAGAACAGCAAATCAAATCAGTTCTATTTAACCCTAACAATGAATCTTCTTCAAAGGAAAGCTAATTCAACTTTAGAAATCAGAATTCAGAACTCAAGACCGTCTTTGAGTGGTAAGTTCGATAGTTTTAATAAAATAATTAGTAATTTAATTGGATTAAGTTATGATGCGGATTGTATGGATATGAAGTGAATTATTGATCACATGTTGTAATTATGTTGTAGAATTGTGTTGAAATCTCTATGACGTTATGTTGTGATGCTATCATTTATGATGTGAAGTTATGTTGTAATTTTATATATAACCAAATCATCATGTTTCATATGCTAGTCTGGTGATGTTGATTCATATGATAAATCATATGTATGCAAGTTTAGATTTTTATTTAAACATGAATCATATACAAGTTGGGTAAAATTATATGTGACCTTACATGGTTATGACATTTAGTTTATGTGAAAATTTGATTAAAAGTTAGGCTATGACATGGGTGAGTTATATTCTAAATTCTACATGATATTTTACATGTTAGATGCAAGTTTACACCTTTGTTATGATGCATAAATCACATATGCAAGTTTCTATAAATATATGAGTTTGGGGTATGAATCATGTTATGCAAGTGTAGGGTTATTGCCTATGCAAGTTTACACCTTTAGATGTAAATCTATGACATACATGATTTATGCAAGTTCACGCCTTTAGATTTGGATGCAGGACATATGTTGTTTATGCAAGTTGTAACTTTGGCCTATGCAAGTTTTAGATGTAGAACACCATTCACATATGCAAGTTCATCCCTATGTTTTCATTATGTGTACATTGTGATGTTTTCTCTTTATTCCATGAGTTAGACTATTTGAGTCTAACGTATATTTTACGTTAAACAAACAAACGTACAACGTGAGGTAAAGGGGATAATATTAAAAAGATTTAATTGGCATAAATGCCTTAAAATCATAATATAATTGTGGTGAAAATTGGTATGATTTTGCATACCATAAATGGACGGACATAATTGAGTCAATTATGGACATAGTTAAATTTGGAATTGATTGATAATTTGAATAGGGAAAGTAATTCAAATTTGGGTAATGATTAATTAGGAGAAATTAATCGTCTAAAACTCGAGGTTAGGCTCTTTTGTGGTGTAAGACTGCCCGGACCCGCCCGGCAAATCTAGCTGCCACAAATGCCAGTCTAATGTGAGAGGTCTTAGGCATAAATTAAATAGGTAACAATTGTAAAGACACGAGGTTAGGCTCTTTTGTGGTGTAAGACTGCCCGGACCCGCCCGGCAAATCCAGCTGCCACAAATGCCAGTCTAATGTGAGAGGTCTTTATGAGGTTACGGTCTTAATGAACTAAGAAACACTTAACCAGATAAACATGTAGTGGACATGAGGGGGTTAAGTGGGTGCCTTGGGTGGCATGTGGAATCTAGTGGGTGCCTTGGGTGGCATTTGGAAATATGATTAGAAACACTTAACCAAAATTGAAACATGTAATTGAAACATGAATAAGAAGTGGTTAAGTGGGATGTACTAGAGGGGACCAAGCTTAGGTGGATAGCTTGTGTCAAGTGATGGGGGACCATTTCAACCAATAACCCATACGTATCTTTGTGGGCTCGACCCAAGTCGAGGACGGGACATGCATACTGGGCTTGACTGTAAGAGGCCAAAACGGGTTAGCGGTGGCAACGCAAATCCAACGGGTTCATATGCGTGTGTGGACCTGGGCTAGTAGGTAAGACGTTGTTGCGTCGTGTAGGCATAAACCGTGCATTGTTGGTTGTATCGGGTTGCCACTTTGGGGAGTGATACACCCCACTGTGGGGCTAGGACGGGTATCTACGAGTTAGGGAGCCAATCTCTTGGGGGTAGTGGGTACACCTAGTGGAGATAGGGGCAGGCAGCACCTATGAAGGCAGCTAGGGGTGCACGAAACTACCAATATCGTTATTAAGTTCTGTAGGCCGGATCAACGTTAGGGTGACTAGTGGTGGTGCAGTATAGCAATTATCCTATAGTGTTGGTGTAGTTTAGTAATTGTCTTACAGTGGGTTAGGTGCGCTTTAACGATACCATTGTTCATCTTGTTTCCTTATTTACTCTGCCATATTCAATGGTTCATGGTCATTTCCTTATTTTCCAACTTATGCCTTAGCCTAGTTACTTTGTTAATTATATTGTTAAAATTATCGCACTCACCAGACTTTATTTCTGACCCCCTTTTGTTTCCTCCTCCTTCCTCCCCCCCCCCCAGGTGCTTAGGCTGGAACTAGCACCAGTGGAGCTTGATCTTGGACTTCTTTTAGAAGATGGCTTGGATCGCGGGAGTAAAATTCGGCTTCTCTTTTATTTATGGCTATTTTGATGTTGGGGATTATGTCTTTCAGTCTATGTACTTTTGATAGTCAAGATGGATATTATGTACTTAGACTCTGGTTTTTGATGATGTAAGCAAACATATGTGTTTTCCACTGCAATGAAATAAAGTTTTAAATCTTTGAGTACTATTTATATCTGTCTTGTTGTTAAGTTTCTGTTCTATACTTACTTAAAACGCTCCATAGAAGTTAATGCATTCCCTTTGTGAGTGACATTAATGGACGTGGGGTGTTACACGTGGTATTAGAGCTGAAGGTTACCAGAACAGATATGAATTTTGAAAAAAAAAAACTGTTTTTCAAAAGCATTTTTATAAAGAAGTACCTTCAAAAGTATGTTTTAAGGAAAGTGTTTTCAAGAGAAAAGTATATTTTAGAAAGCATAACCCCAAGAGCCATATATCTTTCCCTCGGTTCTTTTATATTGAATCTTTCCTTTTTCGTTTCAGCATGTCTGAAGCATCTGAGATACTAGAGAGTGTTCTTGTACCCCGTTGGTTATGAGGCCTCGTTTTGGTGGGAGGTCACTAATAGGGGACGTCCAGTCGATACATTGCTAGATTTTAGGCAGAGGTTTGAGGCGAAGTTTCTCTCGCGGGCTGAAGAGAATCTATACATGGAAAGGTTTTTGGCACTAAAGCAAGGGAATTTATCGGTGAAAGAGTACGTCAACAAATTCAACCAATTGGCAAGATTTGGCTTGGACTTGGTGAATACTCCAGAAAAGAAGGCTCTAAGATTTGTTAAGGGTTTAAACGAGCTGCTTCATGGGTTAGCTATGACCCACATTTCCATGGCGGCTACCTTCGAGAGACTAGTTGACATGGCGCTCATGCATGAAGAGGAGAAGGGCGCCAATGCTAATAAGGCACCCGAGAAGAAAGGGGATCAAAAGAAGCCACAACAACAACAACAACAACAGAACAAGAAAGGTGGCAAAGGCAACAATGCTATGGGAAAGAAAAGATGCTTTAACTGTGGGACACCCGACCATCTAAGCAAAGATTGTAGGAAGAAAAAGAAGACTGATTGTTTCCACTATGGCGAGGCAGGACAACTTATTAAGGACTGCCCAAAGAAAAGGCAGAGGGAAGGGTCTACCTCGAGAGGACAGGTGCAAGCCCTTATGGCACCAGGACAGGCAAGGGGACAAGTTCAGGCTCTCGTGGTCCCACCGCTTCAAGAACGAGGTAGAGCAATTTCCGTTGAAAGAATAGTTTTTCTGTTTGATCATCCTGTCCGTACTTTATTCGATTCTGGCGCATCACATTCTTTCTACATCATTAGTTGAAACACTGCACCTTGATACTAGTCTAGTTACTAATCCCTTAGTAGTCTCAAATCCTATCGGTGGTTCGGCTCATCTTTCTATGATTTGTCGGGATTTGAGAGTGTTTATCTTGGGCGTTGAGTTTGAGTGCAACGCTTTTGTTCTTGGCTTAATGGGCTACGGTTTAATTCTAAGTATGGATTGGCTAACTAGATATGGGGCCATCCTAGATTGTGAAAGAAGGGTAGTTAGATTGTTGACTCGTTTTGGAAAGACCCTTGATATTTCTTGTGACCCTAGAGGTCCAGTAATGCTCAGCTACCTAGTATCCCTTGACACATCCGATGATGATTTACATTCTGTTCCCATATTCCGTGAATATGCTGATGTCTTCGATGAGGTGAGGGATTTACCCCCAAAATGTGAGATAGACTTTCGGATATATCTAGTAGATAATGCAAAGCCAGTTGCATTACCGGTGCACCACATGGCTCCAAGAGAGAAAAGAGATCTCAATAATCAAGTGAAGGAATTTCTTGAGAAGGGGTTCATCAGACGTAGTATATCAGTGTGGGGTGCTCCAGTAGTATTTGCCACGAAGGCGGATGGGTCCCTTAGACTTTGTGTGAACTATAGAGAACTTAATAAGCCTACTAAGAAGAATAGACACCCACTGCCGAGGATTGACGATCTCTTCGATCAGTTAGTCGGCGCCTCAGTGTTTTCGCAGTTGGACTTAGCAACTGGTTTCCATCAGTTGAGAGTGGATGAGGATAGCATAGACAAGACTGCCTTTAGGACTCCAGACGGTTTCTTCGAGTGGCTTGTGATGCCCTTTGGTTTGACAAACGCCCCTACATACTTTGTTGACTTGATGAGTAGGGTGTTTAGGGAGTACCTTAATAGATTCGTGGTGGTCTTTGTGGATGACATCTTGGTCTTTTCTAAGAGCGAGGAAGAGCATATGCCCTACATCTTAGGGAAGTAATGGAGACCCTTCGAGCGCATAGCCTTAAAGCTAAATTTTCTAAATGTCACTTTTGGAGGATGGAAGTGCGGTTCTTAGGGCACGTGGTTTCCAAAGAAGGGATAGTTGTGGATCCCGCGAAAGTAGTGGCCATCCAATATTGGAAGGTTCCTAAAAATGCTACAGAGGTGAGGAGTTTCTTAGGGTTGGCTGGCTACTATAGGAAGTTTATCAAAGACTTCGCAAAGATATCAGCCCCATTAACACGCTTGACGAAGAAGAACTTAGTTTTCACATGGGACGTAGATTGTGATGATGCGTTCCAACGTCTAAAGAGAGCTTTGACCACAACTCCAGTCTTAGTGTTGCCAGATGGGAGTAAGCCATTTACCGTTTATATCGATGCTTGTGGGACAGGACTAGGCGCAGTCTTAATGCAAGAGGGAAAGGTAATAGCCTATGTTGGAAGGCAGTTGAGAGTGCATAAGAGAAATTACCCTACACATGACCTAGAGTTGGCCGCTATTGTCTTTGCGCTTAAGTCTTGGCGTCATTATCTTCGTGGCGAGAAATTTGACTTATTCACTGACCACAAATCGCTAAAATACTTATTCTCTCAGAAGGACTTGAACTTAAGGCAGCAAAGGTGGATGGAATTCTTAGCATCCTACGACTTCGAGATAGCATATACCCCTGACAAGGGTAATGTGGTGGCAGACGCCTTAAGTAGAAAGAGGTTGTCCTTGAGTCCGTTGTTTGATGAGCGGCGAAGCTTAGAGTTCATCCCTACATCTGACTTTAAACCTTCCGTTGACTTTGTACCCGGTTTGCTAGCATCCTTAGAGGTCAAACCTACGCTTTTGGGACGGATTGGCGAGGCACAGCGAGACGACCCACAGTTGGTTGAGTTAGTAGAAAATCTCAAAAGAGGGGAGTCATCGAGCCATCTCCGTAGTTATACCCTAGATGATAAGGGTTGGTTACGTAGGGACGGTAGACTTTGTGTACCACAGGACGAGAACTTGAGGAAGACCATCCTTGATGATGCACATCGTTCGAAGATGACCATCCATCCCGGCGGGGACAAGATGTATATGGACATGAGACGAGTTTAATTTTAGGCCGGTATGAAGAAGGACGTGGCAGAGTTTGTTGCTAGATGCTTGGTGTGCCAATAAGTAAAAGCAGAGCAAAAGAAGCCCGGTGGATTGCTTCACCCATTGGAGGTCCCATAATGGAAGTGGGAAAGCGTTTCGATGGACTTTGTTGACGGATTACCAAGATCGAGGAAGGGTAATACGGGGATTTGGGTCATGGTAGACAACTTACTAAGAGCGCCCGTTTCATTCCCGTGAAGAGTAAGAGGACTGCTCATGGTTAGCCTCCGTATACATTCGAGAAATAGTTTGTTTGCACGGTGTTCCTTCTAGCATAGTGAGCGACCATAATCCTATCTTTACTAGCGAATTTTGGAAGAGCTTGCAAGAGGCGGTAGGGACTCAGTTATGTTTGAGCACCGCATATCATCCTCAGACGGATAGCCAGACCAAGAGGGTGAATCGTATTCTAGAGGACCTATTGAGGTTGTGCGTCTTATATTTCGGAGGTACATGGGAGGAACATCTTTCGTTGGTGGAGTTCGCATATAATAACAGCTTTCAGTCTAGCATTGGCATGGCACTGTTCGAGGCTCTTTATGGATGGCCGTGTCGTTCGCCTGCATGTTGGTGGGAGTCTACAAATAAGATCTTACTTGGGCCCGATATGATTAGAGAGACTTCGGTCGATTTGATTCGAAGGAGGATGAAGACGGCGCAAGATAGGCAGAAATCTTATGCGGACAAGAGGAGGACAGATCTTGAGTTTGATATTAGGGACATGGTCTTTGTCAAGGTGTCTCCATTATGGAACGTCGTTCGCTTTGGGTCCGTTGGGAAGTTAGCACCAAGGTTCGTAGGGTCGTTTCCTATTAAGGAGAGGATTGGGCAGATGGCGTATAGAGTGGAGTTGCCCGAGAGACTTAGTTGCGTACACGATGTATTCCATGTGTCACATTTGAGGAAGTGCTTGCACGAGACCGCGGAAGTGGTAGAGCCGAGCTTGCTTAGAGAGGTGGAGATAGAGCGTGATGCGACGACTCGGCGTGCTTCTACGTGCATTCTTGGGTTGGAGGTTAAGAAGTTGAGGAATCGAGAGGTCAAGCTAGTCAAAGTGCAATGGGGAGATGATGAGAGCTACGCTACTTGGGAGACGGAAGAGAAGATGCTTTCATTATACCCTTTTCTTTTCGAGGGTATGTCTTTTAGTTTCTCCTTTATCACTTACCTTATACTTATCTTATCTTTAGTATGTCCTCTCGTTAGTACCTTTGACCTTTAGATAGGGTAGTCCTATGATTGAAACATGTGTTTGAGACATGTTATGTAACACCCCACCTCCGCCAGGGTGGCTCTTGCAAGCACTCTGACTTTGGAGGGGCGTTTGGATCAGGTAAACATGCATAATGATATATCAAGGCAGAACAAGAACATATGTATATATGTAAACAGGGTAAATAACATAGATAAAACAGCGGAAGATTTCAAACCATTTCAAAACAAGTCTGGTACAACATAATGTCAACTTTCCAAATACACAAGTCTAGATAAAAACAACATTTCTGAAAAACTGAACTACATAAGTACTATCCCCAAAATAAGTGATAACCATAGCTAGCTTCATGTCAAGACCGTACATGAGCTAAAATCCCACAAGCAAGCGATCAGAAATCCAAGCTAAGCTCCAATATTCCCACCCTGAGAACCTGGGGGGAGGGGAACGGAAGAAAAGAGGCGAAAGAAAACAGGTCAGTCAAAAAGACTGAGTAAGCCCTACTACAATCAATGTAAACTGATAAAGTTAACTGGCATGATGAAAGCTGAGATGAACATAAGGATAACAACATACTAGCATGATGATTAACTAACAAGGTAGATAAAGGTGTCATCGCATAATCAGGTTTAAGGTTTTTGCACCACAGGTGTACTAGCAAACTAACATGACTTGAATAAACAAGTATTGATCCCTTGGCCCAAGCTTTGGCCCAATAACATGAAGTGCCCCTAACACGAGGTCCAATAACATGAAATGACCCTACGAGGTCCAACCAAACGGTCTAGTCGATCGGCTCCCTAAGCCTAACTCGTCACGTGTTGGTGTCAATGCGGCCCAAACATAATTGTAGTCAGACTGTGCCGGGTCTCCCGTCGGGTGTATCAAGCCCTAGGGTGGCAACCCCTGGACACCATAAACATGAGTGCACAGTCTCGATCTACTGGTACCCGTGCATGCTTTCCCCGGCTTCGGACTATGTGCACGATCATGGTCCGCCTGGAAATACACCGGCGTACCACTCTGCCGTCGTTTTTGGTCACTTACCTCCAGTCCAGTAATCGTGCTCCCTCCCTAGCCTAGACCCTAGGGCCTTAATGATACAAACTTGGGATTACTGCTGGAGTGGACCCCCATTGCTAGGATTTTTCTAGTGGGTTAAGTACTGTTTAACCCTCTTGCTAATCATGGATTAACTTGGTTAAGTGTAACGATGAGTTCACGACTTAACCCTGATTAATCTACCAAGCCCAAATTGGTTAAGTATTAAGTGGACCATGACTTAACCCTAATCATGAGGCATTAATTAATTTAATGCACCTTAACCTCTCACATTAGACCTTGTTGTGGTTACTAGTTAAGCCGGGCGGGTTCGGGTAGCTTTACACCACAACTTGGTCTAACCTCGGGTTCAAGGTACAACATGGCCAACTTCTCACATTGGGTCCTATTGTTTGTAGCCACTAGTTAAGCCGGTCGGTTCCGGGTAGGTTTACGCTACAAACTCAACCCAACCTCGAGTTGGTCACACTTATCTTTTCTAAGTGTCATGTCCATCATGTTTCCAAAACATGTTACAAGTTTTCAAGCATTTGGGTAGACCTAACTTAATAGGTAAATTCCCAAAGGGTAGACCTAACTTAATAGGTAAATTCCCAAGCTTATGTTTTTATGTCTTTTAAGTTTACCCAACCCCAAACGCAATCCCATCGCTTACATATCGCAATAGCGCATAAAGGATAGAAAGAGGGAACTTGGCATAATCATGACATAAAGGTGTTGAAGCCACAAGTTTAACATGGTGGCATATGATATGTACATATGTTCATATACTTGCATATTACATTTTTAGGCCTCAAAAGCATGCATAAAACCAACTTAGCATATTGGTGATACATGGTGATAAATGACATGTAGAAATGGCCATAAGTTCGCATTTAGCCTCACATGCAAGTTATCATAAGGGATATGATAACTTACATGTTGCCAAAATGCAACCTTTAGCATAAAGCTTGAAGCTTTAGGCTCATAAACCCAAGATAAGCTTGCATAACATGATAACATGAACAAAAGGATCAACCCAAACTTGCTTAACATACATGTCAAACTTGCATATCATAACATAACAAACTTGCATAACATAACATGGCAAACTTGCATATAAACTTGCATATCATAACATGATAAACTTGCATATCATAACATGATTAACTTGCATAACATAGCATGGCAAACTCGCATATCATAACATGGCATACTTGCATAACATAACATAATAGACTTGCATAATACATCATAGTAAATTTGCATATCATGGCAAACTTGCATATCATACATTTAACTTTAGAGTTTAAGTATGAAAGTAGAAATAGGGCTTACTATGCTTATGAGGACTAAAATGAGTATAGCAAATATAAGAAAGCCCTTATGCAATCAATTAAACCCCAAAATGCAAGCTCCTTGAGCCAAAATGATCAAAACTCTTTCTTTATGATGCAAATATAGAAACTTGACTTGAATGCAAGCTAATGATGCTCATACAAGCTTGAAAACACTTGTATGGATGAAAAATCTCATAAAAATTTAATTAGGAATTTTATGAAGAGAGTGGAGGCCATGAGAGGATTGATTTTGCCATAGTTTAGTTACTAGAATGAATAATGATGATTTAGGGTTAGGTTAGGGCCTTATTTATAGAGATTAGGATTAGTTTTGGCCTTAGGATTAAACCCTAGTTCCAATCTCAGCCCTTAAAACCGAATCTAGCCCCCAAGCTCAACACAATCTCTAAATGGTGCACCAGGCTAAACAGCCCGGCTAGACCAAGTCGACAGCCAAGTCGACAGGGCTGTCGACTTGGGTCCAACCAAGTCGACTCCCAAGTCGACAGGGCTGTCAACTTGGGTGCTCTGGCGGGAATTTTCCCACCTAGCCCAATCTTACCCTAATCTCCAATTTCAAACTTGAATTTGAAATCTGTTTTTACTTTGAAATTTTCTGAAAACTTCGTTGGGCCTTAATCGGGTCATACGGACTCCGATTTTCGAAAACTCGGACTCTATTTCGCGTATTTTTCCGAGACGAACGCAATGGCATAGCCCGTTTCCCTTGATTCAGATTTTAGAATTAAATTCTGCCTCGATTTACATCATTACAGGTTATTAAAAATACGGGTTGTTACATTCTCCCCTCCTTAAAGGATTTCGTCACCGAAATCTTCAAGTTAGGAAGAACGTATCCTACCATCCAATCATCCATCTACTCAAAACATCATCCACGAGCAATCATTGTCCTTACAAGATTCTAAATGTTGTATGAACATATGCAAAGGTGTGTGTATATGTACCTATCTAATGCAAATATCATCAATGCAAATTATGTTAGTGAAATGAATCCATATGTATACAATTCCTAACATAATGTATAACATCTATATGTGTGCACATAACATACATCCATATGCAACATCCATGTGATAACACAAAAATTTTCATCAATGAATAAGCATAAACACTCATGCATATGCAATATGAGGAGTTTGTGAGCCGATCTAGTGCCTAACGTGTATAATGCATCCACGAGTAACCACTTGCAAACACTTGCAACCACTTGCAACCATCAAGCATAACATGTTTCAAACACATGTTTCATCCAAAGGGTTTCTACCTAAGGTTCTCATGACAAGATTAACACGATAAACTAGATAAACATGGATAGCAAAGAGAAAGATATGCTAACAAAGAAAAGAGATTGAGAGTGTACCCTCAAAAAGGAATGGATAAAGCCCACGCATCTTCTCCTCGGTTTCCCAAGTTGCGTCTTCTTCGGCTTCACCCCATTGAACCTTCACCAACTTGACCTCTCGATTCCTTAGCTTCTTGGTCTCCGTCCCCAAGATACGAATCGGAGCTCTCCTCAAGGTAGCCTCTTTCTCCACTTCCACATCTTTCAGAACACTTGGCTCAACAACCTCTGTTGATTCATGTAAACACTTCCGGAGATGCGAGACATGAAAAACATCGTGTACTCCGGCAAGCTTCTCGGGCAACTTCACTCTATAAGCCATCTGCCCGATCCTCTCTATAATAGGGAATGGTCCAACAAACCTCGGTGCTAACTTCCCAACGGGTCCAAATCGGGCCACATTCCGCAAAGGAGAAACCTTCACGAAAACCATATCCCCAACATCAAACTCCAAATCAGTTCTTCGCTTATCAGCATAGGATTTCTGTCGGTCTTGGGCCGCTTTCATCCGTCTCCGAATCAACTCGACCTTCTCGGATGTATCTCTGATCATATCAGGCCCAAGTATAAGCTCATCTGTAGTCTCCCACCAACATGTAGGCGACTTGCACGGCCTCCCATATAAAGCTTCAAATGGTGCCATCCCTATGCTTGCCTGATAACTGTTATTATATGCAAACTCAACAAGAGGAAGATGGTCTTCCCAAGTACCACCAAAATCCAGAATACAAAGCCTCAACAGATCCTGGAGTACCCTATTCACCCTTTCGGTTTGACCGTCCGTTTGTGGGTGATAAGCCGTACTTAGATTCAACCTTGTGCCCATAGCTTCTTGCAAGCTATTCCAGAATTGACTTGTAAAGATTGGGTCACGGTCACTGACTACACTAGAAGGGACTCCATGTAGTCTCACAATCTCACGAAGATATACAGACGCTAGCCAAGATGCAGTCCTCTTGCTCTTCACCGGAATGAAATGAGCACTCTTCGTAAGTCTATCCACAATAACCCAAATGCTCGTATTGCCTTTCCTTGACCTTGGTAGCCCATCGATAAAATCCATGGAAATACTCTCCCACTTCCATAGTGGAACGTCTAGAGGATGCAATAGCCCACCGGGCTTCTTCGACTCGGCCTTAACTTGCTGGCAAATGATACATCTAGAGACAAACTCTGCCACATCCTTCTTCATCCCAGGCCAAAAGAAAATGCGCTTCATATCTTTATACATCTTATCTCCGCCTGGATGTATAGTCAACTTAGAGCGATGCGCTTCCTCAAGAGCTTTTCTTACTAAATCTTCTACCATTGGAACACATAACCTTCCGTCTCTCCTCAGCCAACCCTTGTCATCAATAGAATATCGAGCGAGATGACTAGACGCCTCTCCTCGAATCATCTTATCCATAATCTCAACTATCTGAGGTTCTTCTCTCTGCGAAGCCCCAACTTGATCAAGAAGGGTAGGTATGAGTTCCAGAGATGCTAAAGAACCGATCATCGACTCAATTGCCAAAGAGAAATCAAAGGTTGCCACATACTCTGAATTCTTCATCTCAACGAATAGAGGACTCAGAGTCAACCTTTTTCTACTCAATGCATCTGCTACCACATTCCCCTTGCCAGGGGTATAAGCTATCTCCAAATCGTAGGACGCCAAGAATTCCATCCATCTTTGCTGCCTCAGATTCAGATCCTTCTGAGAAAAGAGATACTTCAATGACTTGTGATCAGTATAAAGCTCAAATCTTTCTCCCAGAAGATAATGGCGCCAAGCCTTGAGTGCATATACTATTGCTGCCAACTCTAAGTCATGAGTGGGATAATTCTTCTCATGCACTTTGAGTTGTCTACCGCCAAAGCATATCACCCTTCCTTCTTGCATCAGAATAGCTCCTAACCCCGTGCCACATGCATCGGTGTATACTGTAAATAACTTCCCTCCATCGGGCAAAGCTAGAACAGGTGCTGATGTGAGGGCTCTCTTGAGCTTCTGAAAAGCAAGCTCGCATTCTATGCTCTAAGCAAAAACTAAATTCTTCTTCGTCAATTTAGTGAGAGGAGCGGATATCTTCGCGAAGTCCTTGATGAACTTCCGGTAAAAACCCGCAAGACCTAGAAAACTTCTCACTTCGGTTGCATTCCTTGGAGTCTTCCAATCCTGAACTGCAAATACCTTAGCGAGATCCACCGCTAAGCCTTGCTTAGATACTATATGCCCAAGGAATCTAACTTCCCTTCTCCAAAAGTGACACTTGGAGAACTTGGCCTTCAACTGATGCGCTCTAAGCGTATCCATCGCCTCCACGAGATGCCTTGCGTGCTCTTCCTCATCCTTAGAGAAGATCAGAATATCATCTACGAAGACCACGACAAACTTGTTCAAGAACTCCCTGAACACCCTACCCATCAAGTCCATGAAATATGCGGGTGCATTAGTCAAGCCGAACGGCATGACAAGCCATTCGAAGAATCCATCTGGAGTTCTGAACGCAGTCTTGTCTATACTATCTTCAGCTACCCTGAGCTGATGGAATCCAGTAGCAAGATCAAGCTGAGAGAAAACAGAAGCACTGACAAGCTGGTCAAAGAGATCATCAATCCTCGGTAACGAGTGTCTGTTCTTCTTAGTCAGCTTATTCAACTCTTGATAGTCAACACAAAGTCGGAGAGAACCATCTGCCTTGGTAGCAAATACCACAGGCGCTCCCCATTCAGATATACTTCGTCTAATGAAGTTCTTCTCGAGCAACTCTTTCACTTGCTTACTTAGCTCCCGCCTTTCACGCGGAGCCATGTGCCGAACGGGCAAAGAAACCGGCTTTGCATTATCCACCAGATAAATGCGGAAATCAATCTCTCGCTTAGGGGGCAACCCCAACTTCATCAAAAACATCAGGATACTCTCGAACAACTCTCACAGACTGAAGAGTTTCCATTGACGAGTCGAGTGATTCAAGATAGCACAACATGACGGGACCTCTCGGATTACAAGAAATTTCTAGGGTGTTTCCGAGGCGAGTCACGAGCCTCACAACCCTATGCTCACAATCAAGGATGGCTCCATATCTGGACAACCAATCCATGCCCAATATCAATCTGTATCCCCTAAAACCAAGAACATAAGCACTACACAAGAACTCTACACTCAGTATAGAGATCCTCAAATCCCCACATATCATAGACAAATGGGCGGAACCCCCAATAGGATTTGAAACACAAACGGGATCCTCTACCAAGCTAGTACTAAGGTGCAAACTATCAACAAGATCAGATGAGATAAAGCTATGCGATGCACCAGAATCAAACAAGGTACGAACTGGAAAATCAGAAATATATATAAGGCTCTCAACAGAAATACTACCTCGATCGGGAACTGGAGCGACATTGAGAGCATGAACTTGCCCTCCTGAAGGTCCAACACGCTGAGTCTGACCCTGGCCTTGCCCTTGCTTCCTCGGGAAATCCTTACTGAAATGTCCAGTCTAATCGCAGAAAAAGCATTCACCATTCTTCCTTTTCCTCTTCTTACAATCCTTAATAAGATGCCCAACTGAACCGCAATAATGGCACTTCCCCTTGTTGTTCTTGCCCTTGTTGTTGTTCCCCTTGTTGCCTTGACTCTTGTTCTTGTTTTGATTGCCTTAACTGCTCTGACCACTTGGATTACTCTGATTTCCTTTCCCCTGGGAATCAGTCTTCTTGGCTTGAGTATCATTCATCTTGATCTCTTTCTTGACATCTCCCTGAAGTAATGCCATATCAACCAAGCTCTCAAACGTGGCCCCATGGGGAATATGTGACATAGCCAATCCCTGCAACGGCTCATTCAATCCTCTAGCAAAACGAAGAGCCTTCTTCTGAGGAGTATTAACCATATCCAAGCCAAAACGAGCTAACTGATTGAACTTGTTCACATATTCTTTGACAGACATATCTCCTTGTTTCAAAGTTATGAACCTCTCCATTTGCAGATTCTCCTCAGTAGAAGATAGAAACTTAAGCACGAACCTTGCCCTGAAATCGGCCCAAGTCTCAACAGGCCTAGTACCATTGGTGACTTCCCACCAATAAGCGGCTTCATCCTTCATAAGCCAAACCGCCAACAAGATCTTCCTCTGATAGTCTAACCCAAAGATAGCAAATAAATCCTCGGTCTCATTCAACCAATTTCTGGCCTCTACAAAAGTCTCAGTGCCTTGAAAGTTCTTGCCACCCATTGCTTTGAAATCTTTGCAAGTCTTTGCGAAGTCAACCTGAGGATGCTGAGGGGGAGGAGGAAGAGGAACCTCAGCGACAGGAGGAGGAGGAACATTAACTACTGGAGGAGGAGGAGGAGGAGGAACATCTACGGGGCCGACTTCGGTCGCCCTAGCCTCCAAAAGTCTCCTATACCAAACTGGTACGTGTACTCCCTCCGGAATAACAAAGTTATCGGCCATACTGAAAACGAAGAAAAAGACAGATTCAGAATGGAGAAAAACGAAGGAATTTTGCTAATGGCTTTTTGGGGAATAGCCTTTAAAATAAACTAGACTTTTCTTTGGAAAATACTTTATACTTGGTTTTGAAAATAGTTTTCCAAAAGTTTTCTAAAAACCTTTTTGTTCCTTCTCGTAAACCATATTCTCTAATACCAAATGTAACACCCCACCTCCGCCAGGGTGGCTCTTGCAAGCACTCTGACTTTGGAGGGGCGTTTGAATCAGGTAAACATGCATAATGATATATCAAGGCAGAACAAGAACATATGTATATATGTAAACAGAGTAAATAACATAGATAAAACAGCGGAAGATTTCAAACCATTTCAAAACAAGTCTGGTACAACATAATGTCAACTTTCCATATACACAAGTATAGATAAAAACAACATTTCTGAAAAACTGAACTACATAAGTACTATCCCCAAAATAAGTGATAACCATAGCTAGCTTCATGTCAAGACCGTACATGAGCTAAAATCGCACAAGCAAGCGATCAGAAATCCAAGCTAAGCTCCAATATTCCCACCCTGAGAACCGGGGGGGGGGAAACGGAAGAAAAGAGGCGAAAGAAAATAGGTCAGTCAAAAAGACTGAGTAAGCCCTACTACAATCAATGTAAACTGATAAAGTTAACTGGCATGATGAAAGCTGAGATGAACATAAGGATAACAACATACTAGCATGATGATTAACTAACAAGGTAGATAAAGGTGTCATCGCATAATCAGGTTTAAGGTTTTTGCACCACAGGTGTACTAGCAAACTAACATGACTTGAATAAACAAGTATTGATCCCTTGGCCCAAGCTTTGGCCCAATAACATGAAGTGCCTCTAACACGAGGTCCAATAACATGAAATGACCCTACGAGGTCCAACCAAACGGTCTAGTCGATCGGCTCCCTAAGCCTAACTCGTCACGTGTTGGTGTCAATGCGGCCCAAACATAATTATAGTCAGACTGTGCCGGGTCTCCCGTCGGGTGTATGAAGCCCTAGGGTGGCAACCCCTGGACACCATAAACATGAGTGCATAGTCTCGATCTACTGGTACCCATGCATGCTTTCCCCGACTTCGGACTATGTGCACGATCATGGTCCGCCCGGAGCTACACCGGCGTACCACTCTGCCGTCGTTTTTGGTCACTTACCTCCAGTCCAGTAATTGTGCTCCCTCCCTAGCCTAGACCCTAGGGCCTTAATGATACAAACTTGGGATTACTGCTGGAGTGGACCCTCATTGCTAGGATTTTTCTAGTGGGTTAAGTACGGTTTAACCCTCTTGCTAATCATGGATTAACTTGGTTAAGTGTAACGATGAGTTCACGACTTAACCCTGATTAATCTACCAAGCCCAAATTGGTTAAGTATTAAGTGGACCATGACTTAACCCTAATCATGAGGCATTAATTAATTTAATGCACCTTAACCTCTCACATTAGACCTTGTTGTGGTTACTAGTTAAGCCGGGCGGGTCCGGGTAGCTTTACACCACAACTTGGTCTAACCTCGGGTTCAAGGTACAACATGGCCAACTTCTCACATTGGGTCCTATTGTTTGTAGCCACTAGTTAAGCCGGTCGGTTCCGGGTAGGTTTACGCTACAAACTCAACCCAACCTCGAGTTGGTCACACTTATCTTTTCTAAGTGTCATGTCCATCATGTTTCCAAAACATGTTACAAGTTTTCAAGCATTTGGGTTGACCTAACTTAATAGGTAAATTCCCAAAGGGTAGACCTAACTTAATAGGTAAATTCCCAAGCTTATGTTTTTATGTCTTTTAAGTTTACCCAACCCCAAACGCAATCCCATCGCTTACATATTGCAATAGCGCATAAAGGATAGAAAGAGGGAACTTGGCATAATCATGACATAAAGGTGTTGAAGCCACAAGTTTAACATGGTGGCATATGAAATGTACATACGTTCATATACTTGCATATTACATTTTTAGGCCTCAAAAGCATGCATAAAACCAAACTTAGCATATTGGTGATACATGGTGATAAATGACATGTAGAAATGGCCATAAGTTCGCATTTAGCCTCACATGCAAGTTATCATAAGGGATATGATAACTTACATGTTGCCAAAATGCAACCTTTAGCATAAAGCTTGAAGCTTTAGGCTCATAAACCCAAGATAAGCTTGCATAACATGATAACATGAACAAAAGGATCAACCCAAACTTGCTTAACATACATGTCAAACTTGCTTATCATAACATAGCAAACTTGCATAACATAACATGGCAAACTTGCATATAAACTTGCATATCATAACATGATAAACTTGCATATCATAACATGATTAACTTGCATAACATAGCATGGCAAACTCGCATATCATAACATGGCATACTTGCATAACATAACATAATAGACTTGCATAATACATCATAGTAAACTTGCATATCATGGCAAACTTGCATATCATACATTTAACTTTAGAGTTTAAGTATGAAAGTAGAAATAGGGCTTACTATGCTTATGAGGACTCAAATGAGTATAGCAAATATAAGAAAGCCCTTATGCAATCAATTAAACCCCAAAATGCAAGCTCCTTGAGCCAAAATGATCAAAACTCTTTCTTTATGATGCAAATATAGAAACTTGACTTGAATGCAAGCTAATGATGCTCATACAAGCTTGAAAACACTTGTATGCATGAAAAATCTCATAAAAATTTATTTAGGAATTTTATGAAGAGAGTGGAGGCCATGAGAGGATTGATTTTGCCATAGTTTAGTTACTAGAATGAATAATGATGATTTAGGGTTAGGTTAGGGCCTTATTTATAGAGATTAGGATTAGTTTTGGCCTTAGGATTAAACCCTAGTTCCAATCTCAGCCCTTAAAACCGAATCTGGCCCCCAAGCTCAACACAATCTCTAAATGGTGCACCAGGCTAAACAGCCCGGCTGGACCAAGTCGACAGCCAAGTCGACAGGGCTGTCGACTTGGGTCCAACCAAGTCGACTCCCAAGTCGACAGGGCTGTCGACTTGGGTGCTCTAGCGGGAATTTTCCCACCTGGCCCAATCTTACCCTAATCTTCAATTTCAAACTTGAATTTGAAATCTGTTTTTACTTTGAAATTTTCTGAAAACTTCGTTGGGCCTTAATCGGGTCATACGGACTCCGATTTTCGAAAACTCGGACTCTATTTCGTGTATTTTTCCGACACGAACGCAATGGCATAGCCCGTTTCCCTTGATTCAGATTTTAGAATTAAATTCTGCCTCGATTTACATCATTACAGGTTATTGAAAATACGGGTTGTTACATGTTATATATGATGGATGCATGTGGATGAAAGTGTTTGCTAGTGGTTGCTCGTGGATCCATATACACACACTTTAGGTAAATCGGCTCAGTCACTTCATATTGAATATTGCATATAAATGTGTGTGCATATTTAAGCTAATGGATGTATAATGGTTGTGCTATCATATGGATGTTGCATTTTAGTGAATGGTTGTGCACACATGTAGAAATAATATGTATTGATAGGGTTCTTTCGCATACCTAATGGATGCAGGGCACTATCATGGTTTGCATTAAGGAGGTCAACTGAATCAGTAGACCGCCTGATTTTGCATTAGATAAGGAACATATACAGGCACTTTTTGCATATGTTCATACAGTATTAGAAATTCTATAAGGACAATGGATGCCTGTGTTTGATGGTTGATTAGATGGTTGTTTGGATGTTTGGATGTTAGGATATGCATTCTCCTTAACTTGGGGATTTCGGGGGCGAAATCCTTTAAGGAGGGGAGAATGTAACACCCCGGATTTTTGAATAATTGAATTAACTAAATTAAAGAATAAATGTTTTGCATTGTTATAAGGTTTGTAAGCAAAAGACTTAGTAGCTCATTTGGTTGGAACATGTGACTTGCATACAAGAGGTACAGAGTTCGATCCCCGCCAACGCCATATTTTTGTTTTAGGGGAATGGCTAAAAAGCGGCTTAGTGTGAACACGGTTCAAAAAGTAGTTTAGTGTGAAAATGGTTAATTAGGAAGATAGAAATATATATATAGATATATATAAATAAAATAAAATTCAACCTAAAATTTAAGGAAAAAATTCAAAACAGCGGAAGGGGGAAGGTAAAACACCAAACCGACCTATTTTATGGGTCGACCAAGCGGGAGCCGTTGGGTCGACCCTAGGGTCGACTCAGGAGGTTTGGAATTGGTCCCGTCAGCCCTAAATGGTCTATGACGAAATTTTATGTTTTAAGGCTTAGGTGGCGATTTCTGGCTGGTCTGTTGACATCATTTCTTGGTTTCTAAGGCCTAGATGGATCCTAGAATGATCCGACGGCTTAAATTCAAAGCTCTATAAAAAGACCCATGGAGTCAAACCCTAAATCAGAACCAAAACTAAAACTATGGTCGTCATGCTGTCATCTTGAACCCTAGAGTAGCCGCCAACAATTAGAGAGGAAGAACAACAAATCAAATCAGTTCTATTCAACCCTAACAATGAATCTTCTTCAAAGGAAAGCTAATTCAACTTCAGAAATCAGAATTCAGAACTCAAGAATGCCTTTGAGTGGTGAGTTTGATAATTTTAATAACATAATTAGTAATTTAATTGGATTATGTTATGATGCAGATTGTATGGATGTGATGTGAATTATTGATCACATGTTGTAATTATGTTGTAGAATTGTGTTGAAATCTCTATGACGTTATGTTGTGATGCTATCATTTATGATGTAAAGTTATGTTGCTATCTTCTATGTTGTAATTTTATATATAACCAAATCATCATGTTTCATATGCTAGTCTTGTCATGTTGATTCATATGATAAATCATATGTATGCAAGTTTAGATTTTTATTTAAACATGAATCATATACAAGTTGGGTAAAATTATATGTGACCTTACATGGTTATGGCATCTAGTTTATGTGAAAATTTGATTAAAAGTTAGGTTATGACATGGGTGAGTTATATGCTAAATTTTACATGATATTTTACATGTTAGATGCAAGTTTACACCATTTTTATGAGGCATAAATCACATATGCAAGTTTCTATAAATATATGAGTTTGGGGTATGAATCATGTTATGCAAGTTTAGGGTTATTGCCTATGCAAGTTTACACCTTTAGATGTAGATCTATGACATACATGATTTATGCAAGTTCACGCCTTTAGATTTGGATCCATGACATATGTTGTTTATGCAAGTTGTAACTTTGGCCTATGCAAGTTTTAGATGTAGAACATCATTCACATATGCAAGTTCATCCCTATGTTTAGATCTATGTTTTCATTATGTGTACATTGTGATGTTTTCTCTTTATTCCATGAGTTAGGCTATTCGAGTCTAACATATATTTTACGTTAAACAAACAAACAACGTGGGGGTAAAGGGGATAATATTAAAAAGATTTAATTGGCATAAATGCCTTAAAAGGCATAAAATATAATTGTGGTGAAAATTGGTATGATTTTGCATACCATAAATGGATGGACATAATTGAGTCAATTATGGACATCGCTAAATTTGGAATTGATTGATAATTTGAATAGGGAAAGTAATTCAAATTTGGGGAATGATTAATTAGGAGAAATTAATCGTCAAAGACACGAGGTTAAGCTCTTTTGTGGTGTAAGACTGCCCGGATCAGCCCGGCCAATCCAGCTGCCACAAATGCCAGTCTAATGTGAGAGGTCTTAGGCATAAATTAAATACGTAACAATTGTAAAGATACGAGGCTAGGCTCTTTTGTGGTGTAAGACTGCCCGGATCCGCCCGGCAAATCCAGCTGCCACAAATGCCAGATTAATGTGAGAGGTCTTTATGAGGTTACGGTTTTAGTGAATTAAGAAACACTTAATCAGATAAACATGTAGTGGACATGAGGGGGTTAAGTGGGTGCCTTAGGTGGCATGTGGAATCCAGCGGGTGCCTTGGGTGGCATTTGGAAATACGATTAGAAACACTTAACCAAAATTGAAACATGTAAATGAAACATGAATAAGAAGTGGTTAAGTGGGATGTACTAGAGGGGACCATGCTTAGGTGGATAGCTTGTGTCAAGTGATGGGGGCCCATATCAACCAGCAACCCATATGTATCTTTGTGAGCTCGACCCAAGTCGAGGACGGGACACGCATACTGGGCTTGACTATAAGAGGCCAAAACGGTTTAGCAGTGGCAACGCAAGTCCAACGGGTTCATATGCATGTGTGGACCCGGGCTGGTAGGTAAGACGTTGTTGCATCGTGTAGGTATAAGCTGTGCATTGTTAGTTGTATCGGGTTGCCACTTTGGGGAGTGATACACCCCACCGTGGGGCCAGCACGGGTATCTACGAGTTAGGGAGCCGATCGCTTGGGGGTAGTGGGTACGCCTAGTGGAGATAGGGGCAGGCGGCACCTATGAAGGCAGCTAGGGGTGCTCGAAACTACCAATATCGTTATTAAATTCTGTAGGCGGGATCAACGTTAGGGTGACTAGTGGTGGTGCAGTATAGCAATTATCCTATAGTGTTGGTGTAGTTCAGTAATTATCTTACAGTGGGTTAGGTGCGCTTTAATGATATCGTTGTTCATCTTGTTTCCTTATTTACTCTGCCATACTCAATGGTTCATGGTCATTTTCTTATTTTCGAACTTATGCCTTAGCCTAGTTACTTTGTTAATTATATTGTTAAAATTATCGCACTCGCTAGACTTTATGTCTGACCCCCTTTTGTTTCCTCCTCTTTCCTTCCTCCCCCCCTCTCCCTCCCCCCCCCTCCAGGTGCTCAGGTTGGAACTAGCACATGTGTAGCTTGATCTTGGACTGCTTTTAGAAGATTGCTTGGATCGCTGGAGTAAAGTTCAGCTTCTCTTTTGTTTATGGCTATTTTGATGTTGGGGATTATGTCTTTCAGTCTATGTACTTTTGATAGTCAAGATGGATATTATGTACTTTGACTCTGGTTTTTGATGATGTAAGCAAACATATGTGTTTTCCACTGCAGTGAAATAAAGTTTTAAATCTTTGAGTACTATTTATATCTGTCTTGTTGTTAAGTTTCTGTTCTATACTTACTTAAAACGCTCGATAGAAGTTAATGCATTCCCTTTGTGAGTGACATTAATGGACGTGGGTGTTACACTCAAGTTCGAACCGCGAGGATAAGATCGATTGAAATGGAGATTCAAGATACTGATTAGTAAGTTGAGTATCGACTTGGGTTTTAGGGGGATGTTGAGAATACAGCGATGGGCTTAGATGGTTTTATATGTTTTGATTGTTTATGACTACTGAAGGGTGGACCTGGGCTTTGATCATACAGGGGAGGAAATAGTATTTAACATGAATGATGGAAGATGATAATTGTTTACTGCGTTTAAATGGATAGTGCGAAGTAGTGGGGAAAATTTGGTCCAACAGGAGTAATGGGTTGAAGTAGTTGTCTTGACAAGGATAGGAGAATGTTTACTATGTGTAAAATGATGGGAAGTTGGTCAGTTTGGTGTGTATAGAAAGGAGGAGCGTTTGGTATTGGGAAAAATGGGTTATATGATGTGATGACGGGTGAGAGAGGAGTTGGTGGGCATTGACGAGGGCTGACCCGGTGGGGATAAGACGTGGTTTAAAACATGGTGAGGGGGATGGTTTGTGATGCTGAAATCTTTTAGCAGTGCTGGTGATCGAAGTGTCAGATATTGCAAGGGGGAGTTAGTCACGATGATGACAACATTAGAAGAGAAGAAGGAAAACGTGGAGGAGATTACAGTCTCGGTGAAATATACAAGAAGAAGTAGTAAAAGGAAACAATAGTGTGGATGAAACATCGAGGAGGAGTGATGTTGGCAGGCTGGAATTTGTGGGCTTGGGCCTTCTTTATTATAAAAAAAGTAACAACAAACCAAAATATGGACGTGCAAAAGTATATTTATGCAATGAAGTTTTCCCTGCATTTCTGAAGTAGGGACGTGGGAGAACTAGTAATTGGCGCAAGTATAACTGTTAATAGTATGTGTCCGGCTTCTAAAAAGAATATTTGGGAAAGAAACAATCTGGGAAATTGACATTTGAGGAGCAAAAACCGCGTGATTAATGCTAATCATGATTAAGCTGATTAATGTTAAATATGTTTTAAGAATTTATAAATAGTTGAGTTAATAATTGATTAATGTATATAAACTTGAATTGGATATATCTTTTTCATACATAAACAGAATTACACAAAACTGTGCCATCAGAATTGTAATAGAAAATGCTAAGCTATCAAGCGGGTCTGGTATGAATTGGAGCTAATGGGATTCTTATATAATTTCTAACGCTTATTTAAAATTGTATAAATTGACCAGAATCGTCGAAATAAAGGTGAATTCACTCTCACACTTTTCTGGAATTCTATTATGTGTTAAATTCATATAAAAATATAATTCATCATTGATGATAATAATTGGATGATTGGATGCCTTGGTTGTTTATTGGTTAATTAACGATTGTTGACATTTATATTATATTATATTGATGACTTGTTTTAGATGATTGTTTCATATATTATTATCAAATATTATTATGACCTGTAATGTAGGAAAGGATAAGTTGGAGGGATCAGATCGGATTCCTCAAATATTTTATATGATGTTTTTTTCCATATAATCCAAATATGAACGGTTTGTCCCAAATAACGTTATATTCTGATTGAATATTGATGGTTGATTATATATTGAACATTGAATTGAAATTCAAAGTTGATGTGATATTGTAATTAATAGACGGTATTGATTAAGTTATTGGCAGCGAATGATCTAAAACATTGCTTTTAAGATGTTAGTTCGTCACGGGCGAATTGATGTAATTGAAGTTATAAAATTTTATTTTTATAACTGAGACTATATTTCCAATTTTTATTTTCTATATTATACAAAAATAAATCAATATTATAAATTTGTTTTTAGTTTTATAAGTGATTATTCCTTAAATGCAATGCATTTAAGATAATAACCGACTTGTGATGGGAAGGGAAGAACATTTTTTGAAGAATGAAATACTTATTGTATTTTGGGTAGAAGTTAATGAAATATTCAAATTAAGCTATAATAATTATATTCAAAGGATTTTGTGCAACAAAATGGATATATAGATTTCAGTTATAAAATCCAAAATCTTAGTCACGCTATAATGTTAATTGGTTTGGTAAAATATTATGATAATATAATCCAAGTTATAAACGGAATCTGTGAAAAGATATTTAAAAATGAAAGACTAATATTAAGCAAATTGGTTATAAAGGATCAAGATTTTTCAAAGCAAGAATATGGCTACAAACCATGTTTTTAAGTAAAACAGAAAATGAGTTTTGTATTGATTTTAGGTAAATGGGTTTTAGTTACGAACTTTTATCTATTCTAAGATAAGAAAGTTGTTGATCAAGGTCTGTGAGGTAAATAAAATACCCCAACTTGAATGATTTCACTATTATCAAGGGATGGTACTAGTTTGTAATGGGAAGTGATGACGAGATTAGTTATGAAAAGGAAATTTTGCAATGTATTTGCAAGTTTTTGAAATGTAAGTAAACTATTTAGTTTTAAGTTAAATAATGTACGGATTAAAGTTGTTTGACCTATATAGAATTGGTAATTAGATACTACTATGGAGTATGATATGTAGAGATATTTCCAAGCTAAAGAGATAAAAAGAGTCTATAAAATGTTAAGATAAATGAGAGGCTGGTAAACGTGTTATTCTTAAGGATTAAGAACATACTTATTATTCCAAACTACGGTAGAAAAAGATAACTGTCGAGATAAGTGAATGGGATCGATGATAAATTGATGAAACGATTTTCATAGCTGATAAAGAGATTTTAATGAATGATTTGAATAATAGGGCCTCAGCTGCCAATATTGTTGACTGTACCATTTGAGATTAATAGTTAAAAACCCGACTATTAATGAATATATTATTGGATCTTTTGTCGAGTTGTTTCGAAGAGACCGGGATGGAAACTAGACCCAAAAACTCTTTGAATCAATGTTGTATACTGTAACATCCCGCATTTTTACATATTGGAGGATCGTAAAATATTTTTATTTTATTCCCAGAGGGTTGTATCATATATGTTGGTTATAGGGATGTGAGACATGTCCATATTTTTTACCAATTTTGTTTGTGACTATTTTGCCCATATTAGTCTTGTACAAGGGATTACTTTTGACTGGGATCGAATCAGTTGCTGAGGTCGGTCTCATTGAAAAGGAAATGGTGTTGCTAATTCCGTAGAGTGGTCACATTAAAGATTTGACTCAACGGTTTGGGAGAAATTGTTGTTTTAGTGTTTTACAGTTTGTTGTTCAGGTTTTAAGAACCATAATGGGCTGATTTGGAGAGGCCCATTAGGGGGCTGGTAGAAGGCTATAAATAGGGGGTAGGAGGCATGGAGAATGGTTTGCTTTCTCCATTCTCTAATCTATTTGAGCTTGTGATCTTCCTTGCTAAACCAATGCACCTTTCCACAATTAAAATTTGTGAACTACATAACGAAATCGAATATCTACATTGTTTGAAGCTAGATCTACATCAATCGGAAAAAAAAAGAGTTCATCGAATCGAAGAGTTTATAGCAAATTCTTCACTGTCCAGAATCGAGATTCTGCGTTTTGTGTTGTTTTGGAGGATTGGTAAGTGATACTCATCTCTCACACAGATTCAATCAAGCATATGAGTTATATGAACATATTTTAATCATTTTAAGTCTATTTCTCCTATATCTACATTATGGTAAGTCAATTTTCATATGAATCGTTATAGGATATAATTTAGCAACTTAAAACTGGTAATTTCCATATAGTTTCATATGTTTATGCAAGTTAGATCCATAGTTTTGATCGTTTATTCATTTACCATGATTTCGATAAATTTCATACGATTATTGATGAAAGTTTTTTGTTTTAATGATTGATTCTAGTAAATTAATTATATCGAGTAGTTCGCATAAATTTTGAATCAAACTAAAGTATGGATCGGTCCAACTTGTTGTGTACAGATCGGTCGGCTCTTTTGTGGAATGCGTTAGTCTGTTCTTTTATTGGTCGATATGACTGATCCATAGTGGATCAGCATGTACGAAGGGTTATGGCAACACTTTGAAACACTATGGTTGATGGCATAAACATTTTGGATTTTTTCCTTAGTGAATGAGTGAAGTTCTATGGATTGTTTTGGGCCTTACATTGATGTTTTTTGGGTCAGTAATGTTGTGATTTCGATATATATCCAGGTGGGAATGTTCGAAGCGATGTGATGTGTTCGTTGATCGGTGTAGAGCAACGAATGTGAAGACAAGTCAAAGGTGTCGAGTTGTGGATAATGGTTACTCAAAGAGGACTTGAGTTTGTGAATGGTCATCGAGGTTGTTGACTAGAGATGCGAAGGCCGAGGGATTATCGTTGTTATAAGTTCTAGCAGACTCAAAGTAGGGGTACTTTGGCAGTCATAAAGTGCCTTGTACCTTGGGCATTTGTGAAGGGCCTAGTTTTCTGGAGAAGGCAAACATACAAGTCATGAAGGCGTATGGAGTTTTTACTAGAACCGGGGTTTACCATTATCCCTTATCATATGGTGGGTGGCCGTCATACGATTAACGATGGTTTCAAAGCAGGATTGGTAGTGATAGCCAGAGTCAGTCATGGATGCTGGATGTTTGGTTGTTTTGTTTGTACCGTCTCACGTAGATCGTCTGACATTGAAGGAAATGTTTCTTGGGTGCTTGTATGATATTGGTTTATGCCTCTAGGGCTTTTGCTGGGGGATGTTGAGCTCAATTAAGATGGTTTACGTGAGATATAGGATTTGATTGATATGGTCGCTATTGTTTGGTTACTTCCGATTGCCATAAATAGATGGTTGTTCTGGTTTTCATGGATGTATTGTTGAAATGATCACATGTAAAGGCTATCACTGTCGGATGTGGGGAAGGTACGTGTGAGTTCTTCTCTAGTATTGGGTAGTTGTTACACCTCACATTCGTTAATGTCACTCACTAAGGGAATGCAATAAGTTTTGTGAAGCGTTATAGATAAAAAGACACAGAATAATTACAAGACAGATATAAATAAGATAGCAGCGGAAATTCAAATTTTTATTTCAAACATAAATCATAATGTCATGGTCCATGATACCATAAGTCATGAAAACCATTACAATAAAATAACTTCTGTCTTGCATCATCAAAGTACATAAGAATATATAAAAAAACATAATTCCCCAATTGAAAGAGTTAGCCATAGTAGAGACAAGAACTTGAGCCATACTTCAGAAGTAGCTCCTAGCAAGATGATATCTGAGTCCTAACTAAGCCTGAGTGTTTCCTCCCTGAGAACCTAGGGGGAAACAGAAGAAAGAAGGAGAAACAAAAGGGTCAGACATAAAGTCTAGCGAGTCTAGTTACTTTTAATTAGTAAATAAATAAAAGTAACATGATAGGCATATAAAGTGGATAAGAGAGATCACTACATAAATGACAGGTTTGACAAGGTAGACAGGGTAAGGTGTATACACTTCTCTAATGATTAATCTGCACTATTACTAGTATAACCAGAATGATATGATCCCTTCCACTATAAGGCGGTAGACTTAAGGCGTATGTCCAAATATACCCAAACCATTACCCTAAACGATCGGCTCCCTACTCCGTAGATACTCTGTGCCTGCCCTATAGTAGGATGTATCACGTCCTACAATGGCAACCCCTTACTGATATGCACAGCTCCATATCTACTAGTTTCACGGTCGTCTTATCCCCCTCTGCCTGACTCATGCATGCACATAGCCCGGTCGGTTTGCGTCGCCCACACCGTCCTCTATGTTTGGATCTCTTACAATCAGTCAATAAGTGTGTCCCCTCTCCGCTTAGTACGGAGTGTTTTATTCGATACCTACTCCGGGTTACAGACTGAAATGGACCCTACACAATATGGTACAAGCTCTCCCCTTTGTCTTGTATCCCCCACTAGGTTTTTCACTGACTATGTATACCATTAGATGCCTTTAATTACATAGCCCTATACCAGTTATGCTTACCTTAAAAGGTATCTTTAATTACATAACTTTATTATTTCCTCTGGTTATGTATACCACTAGGTGTCTTTAATTACATAACCTTATTGGGTTAAGTTTGTAGGCCTATATGTAAATATTACCCACCCCCTCCAAGTTTGCTTAACCCATCCACTATTCCAATCAATTTACTTAACCCTAACCTTATCTCATAATCATACAATCCCTATGGATTAGATTTTGTAACACCCCACGTCCATTAATGTCACTCGCAAAGGGAATGCATTAACTTCCATGGAGCATTTTAAGTGAATATAGAACAGAAAATCACAACAAGACAGATATAAAGCAGTACTTGAAAATTTAAAACTTTATTTATTGCAGCAGAAGGTAAATATGTTTGGTTACATCATCAAAAACCATAAACCAAAGTCAAGTACATAATATCCATCTTGATAAAACAAAGTACATAATCCCACTACTACAAATAGCCATAAAGAAAATGATAGGCTGAACTTAACTTCAGCAATCCAAATCCAAGTGCTCCCAAAGAGATCCCAATCAAGTTCCACTAGTACTAGCCCCACCCTTAGAAACTTGGGGGGGGGGGGGGAAGAAGTGGAAACAAAGGGGGTCAGACATAAAGTCTGGCGAGTTCAATAACTCTAACAACATAATTATTAAAGCAATATGATAAGATATAAGCTGGAGAATAAGGTAATGACTATGTGAACCACATGGGTATGGCAAGGCAATCAAGAGAAATAGAGATAACGTTAATGGCGCTTCCTAATCAATATAGGATAATTACTATACTCTATCGTACTGTACCATACTGTACTGTACTAACACTAACTGCACCCCTACTAGTCACTCTAGAAATTTGATCCTTCTTGGCTAAATATAACGATGATAGCTTCGTGTACTACTAGATGTACCCACTATCCTCCATGTTTGACTGTATATCTCTAGTTGCTATCATAGGTACCCAGCGTGTACCAATCCCCACAAGATGTACCCCTTCAATAAATATTAATGGTAATTCCATGTACTCCTAGCTGACGTCATAGGTGCCGCCTGCTCCTATCTCCACTAGGTGTACCCCCTTAATAATTATTAATAATAGTGGTAGTTTTGTGTACCCCTAGCTGACTACATAGGTGTCGTCTTCTCCTATCTCCACTAGGTGTACCCACTACCCTGCCCTATTCGATCGGCTCCTTAACTCATAGATACCCGTGCAATTCCCATAGTAGGGTGTATCACTACCCAATATGGCAACCTTATACCATGCAATGAATGCACGGCTTATAACTACACGATGCAACAACGTCTTACCTACCAGCCTGGACCCACGCACACACGTGACCCCGTTGGCTTGCGTTGCCACTGCTAACCCGTTTTGGCCTCTAACAATCAGATCCAGTAGGCGTGTCCCGTCCTCGACTTGGGTCGAGCTCACAAAGATACTTAATGGGCTACTGGACTGAAAAGCCCCCCCATGCTTGACACAAGCTTTCCACCTAGGCTTGGTCCCCTCTAGTACATCCCACGTAACCCCCTTCATGTCCACTTACATGTTTTAAATTTGGTTAAGGGTTTCTATTAGTAATTCCACATGCCACCAAAGGCACCCACTTAACCCCTATGTCCCACTTACATGTTTTACCATGGTTAAGTGTTACTAATCGTATTTCCTCATGCCACCCAAGGCACCCACTTAACCCCTATGTACCACCACATGTTTTACTTTGGTTAAGTGTTTCTTAATTTATTACTACCGTAACCCCTGTAGGACCTCTCACATTAGACTGGCATTTGTGGCTGCTGGATTTACCGGGCGGGTCCGGGCAGTCTTACACCACAAGCGAGCCTAACCTCGTGTCCATACAATTGTTACGCATTTAGTTTGGGCCTTTGACCTCTCACATTGGGCTATCATTTGTGGCTGCTGGATTTGCCGGGCGGGTCCAGGCAGTCTTACACCACAAATGAGTCCAACCTCGTGTCTTAGGCAATTAATTATACATAACTAATTTTCCCCAAATTTGAATTACTTTCCCTATTCAAATTTTCATATATATTTATGTCCATAATTTATCACCTAAATTATGCTCATCTATTTATGGTATATAAATTATACCAATTTCATCACTAAATAATTTTATTCCTTAAAATTAATTACATGCCTTTTTAGGCCATTACATACCAAATTCACAATATGTGTGTATCCACTATTATCCCCATCGTACCTCCGTCATTCGTTCGCTTAACATGACATATACATATTAGACTAGCAAATAGTCTAATACTTAAAAAAAAGGGAATAAACGTCACAAAGTCACATACACACAATAATAGATCTAATTTGCATTTAACTTGCAATTAAGAATTACAACATACTTGCATAGTCTTTGTATTATCAAGGATCCAAAAATCATAGATCTAAAAGGTGTGAACTTGCATGTATGAACATAGTTTTACACCTAACTAGCCTAGGTAATTATCACAAACTTACATAAACTATGTATGTCGTCAACCTAAACATAAAGGTGTCATCTTGCATAACTATGGATCCAATAAAAGGTGTTAACCTGAGTAAACTATGGATCCACATAAAGGTGTAAACTTGCATAACTATGCATGTCATAGTTTCAACATAAAAAATGTCAACTTGATTATGGATCTAAACTTTAAAGGTGTGAACTTGTATATATGTGAATCCAATTATCACTTAAACTTGCATATGAACATAATACTTATACAAACTAGCATATGTTCCACATCCATATTCGCATAAAAACTGATGTTATAAACCTAGGTGATTGGATTATAAAAAGGGATTCATTGACACAAGTTAACATCATGAACTACTAGCATATATTTTAGATCCAAACTTAAATAACATCATATAACTCGCATACAACTTGCGTGATCCTATTAACTTGCATAACATCATATGTACAACTTGCATAATCATATTAACTTGCATAACATCATATATGAAACTTGCATAATCATATTAACTTGCATAACATCATATATGAAACTTGCATAATCATATTAACTTGCATAATCATATTAATCTTTCATAACATCATACATGAAACTTGCATAACATCATATGTACAACTTGCATAATCATATTAACTTGCATAACAACATATATGAAACTTTCATAATCATATTAACTTGCATAACATCATATATGAAACTTGCATAACATCGTATAATATGAATAAAGTTAACATGCATGATTAAACATATGAATTAGATTCACAACCACAACTTATAATCCAACGTATATCACATCATAATTAATTTAGCAATTATTTTGTCATAGTGATCGAACTCACCATTCAATGAAGTTCTGGAATTTATTAGCGTCCCTTTGTTGTAGTTGAATTTGCTGTTGGATTGAATTGAGTTGCTTTAATCTTCTTCTAATTGGTGGCGGCTATTCCAAGTTGTAGACTGACATCATGATGGCCATGGTTCTAATTTTATTTGATTTAGAATGTGAGTCTACCCATGTATATATAGAAGTTAGATTTATTTACAGCCATCAGATCATCCTAGGATCCATCTAGGCCTTAGAAACCAAGAAATGATGTCAACAGACTAACCAGAAATTGCCACCTAAGCCCTAAAACATAAAATTTCATCATAGACCATTTAGGGCCGACGGGACCAATTCCAAACCTCTTGAGTCGAACCTAGGATCGACCCAGCGCTGGGTCGACCCAAAAAATAGGTCGGTTTGGTGTTTTGTCTTCCCGCTTCCGCTATTTTGAATTTTTTCTTAAATTTTAGGTTGAATTTTATTTTATTTTTATAAATATATCTATATATATTCCTATCTTCCTAATTGACCATTTTCACACTAAACTACTTTTAGAACCGCATTCACACTAAGCCACTTTTTAGCCATTCCCCTAAAACGAAAATATGGCGTTGGCAGGGATCGAACTCCGTACCTCTTGTATGCAAGTCACATGTTCCAACCAAATGAGCTACTAAGTCTTTTGCTTACAAATCTTTGAACAATGCTGAACATTTATTCTTTAATTTATTTAATTCGATTATTCAAAAATCCGGTGTGTTACATTCTCCCCTCCTTAAAGGATTTCGCCCCCGAAATCTCCAAGTTAAGGAAAATGCATATCCTAACATCCAAACAACCATCTACTTAACCATTAAACACAGGCATCCATTGTCCTTATAGAATTTCTAAAGATGTATGAACATATGCAAAAAGTGCGTGTATATGTTCCTTATCTAATGCAAAATCAGGCGGTCTACTGATTCAGTTGACCTCCTTAATGCAAACCATGATAGTGCCATGCATCCATTATGTATGCGAAAGAACCCTATCGATATATATTATTTCTACATGTGTGCACAACCATTCACCAAAATGCAACATCCATATGATAGCACAACCATTATACATCCATTAGCTTAAATATGCACATACATTTATATGCAATATGCAATATGAAGTGACTGAGCCGATCTAGTGCCTTAAGTATGTGTATATGCATCCATGAGCAACCACTAGCAAACACTTGCATCAACATGCATCCATCATACATAACATGTCTCAAACACATGTTTCAATCATTAGACTACCCTATCTATAGGTCAAAGGTACTAACGAGAGGACATACTAAAGATAAGATAAGTATAAGGTAAGCGATAAAGGAGAAACTAAAAGACATACCCTCGAAAAGAAAATGGTATAATGAATGCATCTTCTCTTCTGTCTACCAAGTAGCGTTGTTTTCATCATTTCCCCATTGCACTTTGACTAGCTTGACCTCTCGATTCCTCAACTTCTTAACCTCCGACCCAAGAATGCGCGTAGGAGCTCGCCGAATCATCGCATCACGCTCTATCTCCACCTCTCTAAGCAAGCTCGGCTCTACCAATTCCGCGGTCTCGTGCAAGCACTTCCTCAAATGTGACACATGGAATACATCGTGTACGCCACTAAGTCTCTCGGGCAACTCCACCCTATATGCCATCTGCCCAATCCTCTCCTTAATAGGAAACGACCCTACGAACCTTTATGCTAACTTCCTAACGGACCCAAAGCGAACGACGTTCCGTAATGGAGACACCTTGACAAAGACCATGTCCCCAATATCAAACTCAAGATCTATCCTCCTCTTGTCCGCATAAGATTTCTGCCTATCTTGCGCGGTCTTCATCCTCCTTCGAATCAAATCGATCTTTTCCGAAGTCTCTCTAATCATATCGGGCCCAAGTAAGATATTATCTGTAGATTCCCACCAACATTTAGGCGAACAACACGGCTGTCCATAAAAATCCTCGAACAGTGCCATGCCAATGCTAGACTGAAAGTTGTTATTATATGCGAAGTCCACCAACAAAAGATGTTCCTCCCATGTAACTCCGAAATCTAAGACTCACAACCTCAATAGGTCCTCTAGAATACAATTTACCCTCTCGGTATGGCCGTCTTTTTGAGGATGATATGCGGTGCTCAAACATAACTGAGTCCCTACCGCCTCTTGCAAGCTCTTCCATAATTCGCTAGTAAAGATAGGATCACAGCCGCTCACTATGCTAGAAGGAACACCGTGCAAACAAACTATTTCTCGAATGTATACGGAGGCTAACCATGGAGCAGTCCTCTTACTCTTCACGGGAATGAAATGGGCGCTCTTAGTAAGTCTGTTTACCATGACCCAAATCCCCGCATTACCCTTCCTCGATCTTGGTAATCCGTCAACAAAGTCCATCGAAACACTTTTCCACTTCCATTGTGGGACCTCCAATGGGTGAAGCAATCCACCGGGCTTCTTTTGCTCTGCTTTTACTTGTTGGCACACCAAGCATCTAGCAACAAACTCTGCCACGTCCTTCTTCATACCAGCCCAAAATTAAACTCGTCTCATGTCCATATACATCTTGTCCCCGCCGGGACGGATGGTCATCTTCGAACGATGTGCATCATCAAGGATGGTCTTCCTCAAGTTCTCGTTCTGTGGTACACAAAGTCTACCATCCCTACGTAACCAACCCTTATCATCTAGGGTATACCTACGGAGATGGCTCGATGACTCCCCTCTTTTGAGTTTTTCTACTAACTCAACCAACTGTGGGTCGTCTCGCCGTGCCTCGCCAATCCGTCCCAAAAGCGTAGGTCTAACCTCAAGGACGCTAGTAAACTGGGTACAAAATCAATGGATGGCCTAAAGTCAAAGGTAGAGATAAACTCTAAGCTACGTCACTCAACAAACAAAGGACTCAATGTCAACTTTTTCCTACTCAAGGCATCCGCCACAACGTTACCCTTATCAGGGGTATTTGCTAGCTCGAAATCGTAGGACGCCAAGAACTCTATCCACCTTTGTTGCCTCAGGTTTAGATCTTTCAGAGAGAACAAGTACTTTAGCGACTTATGGTCTGCAAGCAACTCAAACTTCTCACCAAGCAAATAATGACGCCAAGACTTGAGCGCAAAAACTATGGCAGCCAATTCTGAGTCATGGGTAGGGTAATTCTTCTGATGGACTTTCGACTGTCTTCCACCATAACATATCACCCTTCCCTAGAGACCACATGCCCTAAAATCCTCACTTCTTTCCTCCAAAAATGGTATTTTGGAGAACATAGCTTTAAGCTGGTGCGCTTGTAGGGTCCCTAAGCTTTCCCTAAGATGTAGGGCATGCTCTTCTCTGGTTCTAGAGAAAACCAGGATATTATCCCATGCAAAATTGTCACAACTATCCATCTCTCAAACAGACCATCCTAGTCGAACTCGACATCCCCCAAGTGCAAGCCCCAAAGTCCAAAACCAATATCAGACAAACACCTAAGGGATACCTCCTTCGAATTCAGACGACCTACGTGAGATGATACTAGTAAGAAAGCCAACCAATTGAGCACTTGACCGACTATGGTTGTCCTTGCCAGTCTTGCTCCAAAACCACCGCTGATCACATAACTGGCTTTGCTTAATCTATTAAGCACATATGAAAACTTATTTCGTGCCTCTGGGTAAACCCCGCACTTTATCAAAGATGTCTCCATACTCACAGACCACACAAACAGACTCCCAATCATCGTTGGATGCGTTAGAAGATTCTATAAAGCTAAGCATCACTGAACCCCTAGGGTCAAAAGAAATATGAGGGTCTTTCCATAACGAATCAATAGTCTAACTACCCTCCTTTCACAATCTAGGATGTCACCCCGTCTGGCTAGCCAATCCACCCCTAGAATCAAACTATAGCCCGTGAAACCAAGGACGAAGGCGTTGCATTCAAATCCAACGCCCAAGATAGACACTCTCAAATCCCAACAGACCATTGAAGGATGAGCCGAACCACCAACAGGATTTGAAACTAGGATGGGATCCTTAACTAGACTAGTATTTAGGTGCAGTGTTTCAACTAACGAAGCAGATACTAACGAGTATGAAGTGCCAGAATCAAATAAAGTTCAAACAGGATGATAAAGAAAACTAAATTTCAACCTAGACGGTCCTACCCCCATCAGGTATACCAGCCTGAGGGAACACAACTACCCTCCAGAACATCCTGTACTTTGTCCTTACCTCTTTGGACAATCCTAAGGTGTCCAATTTCTCCAAAACAACTAGCCTTCTTCTTCACATTCTCCATTCATGACCTTCCACCAAGATGAGGTTCATCCTTTGTTAACCAAACAACTATTTGAACCTTCCTCCCATCGTCTATCTTAAAGGTACCAACAAGCCCTCCACTTCCTTGGAATAACTTCTAGCCCGACAAACGTCTAAGTCCCTTGAAGTGGTTTTCCGTCCTTTGTACGGAAGTCCTTATTTATCTTAGAAAAAGCAACTATACGTGGAGGGGGGGAGCTCAAAAAGAGAAAGAGGAAGAGATTCAAAATGGAGAATCGAAGGAAGGATATATGGCTCTTGGGGATTATGTTCTTAAAATAAACCTTTCTTTCAAAAATACTCTTCTACAAACATATTGTTGAAAGTATTCTTTATAAAAATGCTTTTGAAAAATAGTTTTTCAATGTATCTTATCTGTTCTGGTAACCTTCAGCTCTGATACCACGTGTAACACCCTACGTCCATTAATGTCACTCGCAAAGGGAATGAGTTAACTTCTATGGAGCATTTTAAGTGAATATAGAATAGAAAATCACAACAAGATAGATATGAAGCAGTACTTGAAAATCTAAAACTTTATTTATTGCACCAGAAGGTAAATATGTTTGGTTACATCATCAAAAACCATAAACCAAAGTCAAGAACATAATATCCATCTTGATAAAACAAAGTACATAATCCCACTACTAAAAATAGCCATAAAGAAAATGATAGGCTGAACATTACTTCAGCAATCCAAATCCAAGTGCTCGCAAAGTGATCCCAATCAAGCTCCACTAGTACTTGTCCCACCCTTAGAACCTGGGGGGAGGGGGGAAAGAAGAAAAGAGGTGGAAACAAAGGGGGTCAGACATAAAGTCTGGCGAGTCCGATAACTCTAACAACATAATTAGTAAAGCAATATGATAAGATATAAGCTGGAGAATAAGGTAATGATTGTGTGAACCGCGTGGCTATGGCAAGGCAATCAAGAGAAACAGAGATAACATTAATGGCGCTTCCTAATCAATATAGGATTATTACTATACTCTACCGTACTATAGCATACTGTTCTGTACTAACACTAACTGCACCCCTACTAGTCACTGTAGAAATTTGATCCCTCTTGGTTAAATAGAACGATGATAGCTTCGTGTACTACAAGATGTACCCACTATCCTCTGTGTTTGACTGTATATCTCTAGTTGCTATCATAGGTACCCAGCGTGTACCCATCCCCACTAGATGTACCCCTTCAATAAGTAATAATGGTAATTCCATGTACTCCTAGCTGACGTCATAGGTGCCGCCTGCTCCTATCTCCACTAGTTGTACCCCCTTAATAATTACTAATAATAGTGGTAGCTTCGTGTACCCCTAGCTGACTACATAGGTGTCGTCTGCTCCTATCTCCACTAGGTGTACTGACTAGCCTGCCCCATTCGATCGGCTCCCTAACTTGTAGATACCCGTGCAGGTCCCATAGTAGGGTGTATCACTCCCCAATATGGCAACCTTATACCACGCAAGGAATGCATGGCTTATAACTACACGATGCAACAAAATCTTACCTACCAGCCCGGACCCACGCACGCACATAACCCCTTTGGACTTGCGTTGCCACCGCTAACCCGTTTTGGCCGCTAACAATCAAACCCAGTAGGCGTGTCCCGTCCTCGACTTGGGTCGAGCTCACAAAGATACTTAATGGGCTACCGGACTGAAAAGCCCCCCATGCTTGACACAAGCTTTCCACCTAGGCTTGGTCCCCTCTAGTACATCCCACTTAACCCCCTTCAAGTCCACTTACATGTTTTAAATTTGGTTAAGGGTTTCGATTAGTAATTTTACATGCCACCCAAGGCACCCACTTAACCCCTATGTCCCACTTACATGTTTTACCTTGGTTAAGTGTTACTAATCGTATTTCCTCATGCAACCCAAGGCACCCACTTAACCCCCATGTCCCACCACATGTTTTACTTTGGTTAAGTGTTTCTTAATTTATTACTACCGTAACCCCTGTAAGACCTCTCATATTAAACTGGCATTTGTGGCTGCTGGATTTGTCGGGCGGGTCCGGGCAGTCTTACACCACAAACGAGCCTAACCTCATGTCCATACAATTGTTACGCATTTAGTTTGGGCCTTTGACCTCTCACATTGGGCTACCATTTGTGGCTGCTGGATTTGTCGGGCGTGTCCGGGCAGTCTTACACCACAAATGAGTCCAACCTCGTGTCCTAGGCAATTAATTATACATAATTAATTTTCCCTAAATTTGAATTACTTTCCCTATTCAAATTTCCATATTTATTTATGTCCATAATTTATCACCTAAATTATGCTCATCTATTTATGGTATATAAATTATACTGATTTCATCAATAATTAATTTTATTCCTTAAAATTAATTACATGCCTTTTTAGGCCATTACATGCCAAATTCACAATATGTGTGTATCCACTATTATCCCCATCGTACCCCCGTCATTCGTTCGCTTAACATGACATATACATATTAGACTAGCAAATAGTCTAATACTTAAAAAAAGGGAATAAACGTCACAAAGTCACATACACACAATAATAGATCTAATTTGCATCTAACTTGCAATTAAGAATTACAACATACTTGCATAGTCTTTGTATTATCAAGGATCAAAAAATCATAGATCTAAAAGATGTGAACTTGCATATATGAATATAGTTTTACACCCAACTTGCCTAGATAATTATCACAAACTTACATAAGCTATGTATGTCGTCAACCTAAACATAAATGTGTCATCTTGCATAACTATGGATCCAATAAAAGGTGTTAACCTGAGTAAACTATGGATCTACATAAAGGTGTAAACTTGATAACTATGCATGTCATAGTTTCAACATAAAAATGTCAACTTGAATATGGATCTAAACTTTAAAGGTGTGAACTTGTATATATGTGAATCCAATTATCACTTAAACTTGCATATGAACATAATACTTATACGAACTAGCATATGTTCCACATCCATATTCGCATAAAAACTGATGTTATAAACCTAGGTGATTGGATTATAAAAAGGGATTCATTGACACAAGTTAACATCATGAACTACTAGCATATATTTTAGATCCAAACTTACATAACATCATATAACTCGCATACAACTTGTGTGATCCTATTAACTTGCATAACATCATATGTACAACTTGCATAATCATATTAACTTGCATAACATCATATATGAAACTTGTATAATCATATTAACTTGCATAACATCATATATGAAACTTGCATAATCATATTAACTTGCATAACATCATATATGAAACTTGCATAATCATATTAACTTGCATAATCATATTAATCTTGCATAACATCATACATGAAACTTGCATAACATCATATGTACAACTTGCATAATCATATTAACTTGCATAACATCATATATGAAACTTGCATAATCATATTAACTTGCATAACATCATATATGAAACTTGCATAACATCATATATGAAACTTGCATAACATCATATAATATGAATAAAGTTAACATGCTTGATTAAACATATGAATTAGATTCACAACCACAACTTATAATCCAACGTATATCACATCGTAATTAATTTAGCAATTATTTTGTTAAAGTGATCAAACTCACCATTCAACGAAGTTCTGGAATTTATTAGCGTCCCTTTTGTTGTAGTTGAATTTGTTGTTGGATTGAACTGAGTTGCTTTAATCTTCTTCTAATTGGTGGTGGCTATTCCAAGTTGTAGACTGACATCATGACGGCCATGGTTCTAATTTTATTTGATTTTAGAATGTGAGTCTACCCATGTATATATAGAAGTTAGATTTACTTACAGCCATCGGATCATCCTAGGATCCATCTAGGCCTTAGAAACCAAGAAATGATGTCAACAGACCAACCAGAAATCGCCACCTAAGCCCCAAAACATAAAATTTCGTCATAGACCATTTAGGGTCGACGGGACCAATTCCAAACCTTCTGAGTCGACCTTGGGCTCGACCCAGTGCTGGGTCGACTCATAAATAGATCGGTTTGGTGTTTTGCCTTCTCGCTTCCGCTGTTTTGAATTTTTTTCTTAAATTTTAGTTTGAATTTTATTTTATTTTTATAAATATATCTACATATATTCCTATCTTCCTAATTAATCATTTTCACACTAAACTACTTTTTGAACCGCGTTCACACTAAGCCGCTTTTTAGCCATTCCCCTAAAACAAAAATATGGCGTTGGCGGGGATCGAACTCTGTACCTCTTGTATGCAAGTCACATGTTCCAACCAAACGAGCTACTAAGCCTTTTGCTTACAAATCTTAGAACAATGCTAAAAAATTATTCTTTAATTTAGTTAACTCGATTATTCAAAAATCTGGGGTGTTACAGATTTGGTTAAGTAGACCAATTTATTACCATGTCCATTTATGGTTTATAATGGGCAAGACCTCCCATATTAGGTCTACAATGTGTGGATGCTGGATATGCCGGTTGGGTCCAGGCAGACTTATTCCACAGTTGGGCCTAACCTTGTGTCTTAGCCCGATTCGTATTTGCGTACTTAGACCTCCCACATTAGGTTCAACATTAGTGGCTGCTGGATATGTCGGTCGGGTCCGGGCAGACTTCCACCACTAATGCAACCTAGCCTTGTGTCATAAGTACACTTACAATTCCTAATTGTAATTACTAGGCATTCCATTTTTAATTAATCAATTAATTAATCCTTTCCCTTTATAGGTGTTAATGCCCATTTTACCCAATAATTTGAATTATATGTCCAAAAATGTTCATATTCAAATAATGCCAATATTAACCATTTTTCCCCTATTTCCTAACTAGCACACTCATAAACTGGTGGCGTGCCTAGGCTAGTTAATAGCCTAGTTATGAAAGATAATAGGAAAATAATGGGAATATAATCAAAGTGATCATCTTGGCATAAACATAAACTAGCACGATGATAAGGTGAACGTCCATACTGGCATGGACATGTAATTAACATCATAATAAGGTGGATATAAAACTGACGAACTGGTGGCAGTCAATATAACTACGATGTCACAATAAGCATAGTAAGATCTAAATTAGTAGTTTAGATGTCCAATTGGTTTAGATCTAACATGATAGCATATTTAGATCTAAATATGGGTTCATATGTCCAACTTACAACATAATAGCATGACATAATAGCATGTTTAGATCTAAATATTAGAATGATATAATAGCATGTTTAGATCTAAATATGGGTTCACATGTCCAACTTACAACATATCTAAGTTGATCACAATATGACAAGTGGAAAGTGATTTACATATAGAGTTAGATCTAACCAATGTTGTAACTGTCCAAATTAATAGATTTACATCCACCATAACATAGTTACAAGTCAAGATCCACATAAGTAAAATAATAGAATAACCACAATTGCATTGGATCTAAAGATGTAGGTCCATCATGACATAGTATAAGATTTTACAATAGCATAGATTCATAGTTTACAACATATCCAATTCGCAGTCTTTCATAATTCACTTTTATTTATCTAAACCTAAAAGCAACTAGAAACTCATAGCGTTAGGTTCAGAGAATAGAAAAAGAATGGATCTTGAATTTCTGGATTTGATTTGCGAAGTTGAATGTTGTATGTTGTTGAAGAAAACGAATCCGTCTCAGTTCGCACACCGGCAGCATATGGCTCCCATAGTTTCCAATGAAGAAATAGGAGAATTGAGCACATATTTATAGCTACAGAACCCTCTAAAACTGACTGCCACCTCAGCCATAGAGGTGACGACACCCCTATGGGTAGGTCGACCCATAGGTCGACTCCCTTTAAGGGGGTCGACCTCGGTGTCGACACCCCTCTAGGGGGGTCGACCCCATAGAGTGGGAATATTTCCGCCTTGATGAATTTTTGATTTTTGAACTGTTCTGGATAAGGTCTAACTCATATCTGACTCATATGTGTATATGTGTTCTTTTTACATGTATACAAACTTAAAACCTTCATAACTTCTTCACACAGTGTCCGTTTTACGCAAACCAAATGTCTACCTTCACCAGAATTCCAAAACGGACACGATGGCTCAGTCCGTTTTCCTTAATTTTGAATATTAAACTAACTATTATTTAATTTATCCTCTTTTAGTGTCGTTAAAAATTCGGGGTGTTACAGTAATGGTGGGTAAATCTACCTATTCTCATATACTTTGTTGATGATGTTAGATAGCTATTTTATCGCTCATTAAGACTATTTTCTAACTCAAGGTTTTATATTTCCCTCTTATTACCTCGGGTTGTTCAACCTATTGTGGATGGGTAGACTGAGTAGCAGGTGGCAGGTGATAACTTAGTGAGGACGATGATGTTGATTGATGGCAAGCGGGAGTCTCACGTACCAGTTTTATTACTATCTAGTATTTCTGTTTCCGTTGTTTGTGTGTTGCTCTATGAGTGTTGCAATGAGGCTTTATGTATAGACTTTGATATTTCCTATGATGTATAGATAATCTTTCAGGATGTTGTGTAAGTTTCAAAAGTTTATTATATGATGCTCCACTATTTCTGCCTGTTGTACATGTTCTATTATATTTTATCCTTACGCTGTGAGTTCTACGACAGGTTCCGTTTGTGTTTACCTACTCTGATGATCGTCCATAGCTGCCATGCACACCTTTCAGTGCATCATTCCTCTTGTTTAGTGCAGGGGTTATGGGCGGACATCACATTTGGTATTAGAGCTCTGGTTAATTGATTTTAGCCAAAGTTCGAAGACGTAATTATGTATGGGAGACGTATTTGTAGAATTTGATGGATGTATACTATATTTTACTATATATTATAGTAGCCTTTGAACTCCATTAGTAATTTTTCTTGTTAGTGGCTAATCATTCTATATTGCAAATTCAAAATGAGTTGACGTACTTAAAAACATACTGCTAGGAAGGAGGCTGTACTTGGAGGGGGAAATGGCGGTACACCAGATTACCCAGCCATGATTGAGGCATTCATAAGAAAGGTACCCGCTCCAGTGGCAGCCACGGTAGATGTAGGTGTGCAGGTACCTAGGGTTGTGGATTTTGCGATGTTATGTAAAGATTTCACATCTCTAAGGGGGAAAACCATTCAAAGGAATGGAGCTGAACCAAGAGGTTCAGAGGTGGTTAGATGTATGTATTCGCATTTTTAGAGATATGGGTATAGAAGATGCAACTAAGAGAATGCTTGCGTTAAGGCAGTTGCAGCGCAGGGTCGTGGAGTGGTGGAATTCTATTAGGTTTGAGACTCCAGAAGAAGAGATAACTTGGGAGCAGTTCCAAGTTAAGTTTGAGACAAAGTTTATCTCCACAGCTCAAAAATCTGTTATATTCAAGAAATTTATGTTGTGAAAATAGAATGGTCGGCCAGTGCTTGATTATATTTCTGATTTTGAGGCCTTTTCGAAGTATGCTCGTTCGTATATTGACACTCCTTATTAAAAGAACAAGAAGTTCATTATGGGTATGGACACCTACATAGGGAGACCATTGGTGGATCATCTTGATGATCCATATGAGAAGATTGTGGAAAAAGCCGTTAGACATGAAAGATTGTTTCCAAAGGAAGGAACTGTTGTTGTTGCAACCAAGGAAGCACATAAACCACAGTCGGGTGGTAATAACAATAAAAAGCGGAAGTAACAACAACAGAAAGGAAAGGATGGCAAGAAGAAGCCAAAGAGTGAGGTGGTTTGCTTTAACTGCCAACAGAATGGTCAATTTGCTAATGAGTTCGAGAATCCAAAGGTTGACAGGAAGTGTCACAACTGTGGCAAGCCTGGGCATATCAAAAAGGACTGTCCAGGACCAGCTAAGGGAAGGTTGATAGCGTAGGCTTATGCTTTGGAAGCAGTGTCGTCTTCTTCAAGAACTCCCACTACAGAGGAGAAAGGAAAGGGCGTCATTGTTCAAGGTACTCTTTCTGTTCAGATTGTTTTTGTTCGTGTGTTGTTTGATAATAGAGCATCGTATTCATTCCTTTGTAATGAGCTTGTGTGCCGCTTGGGTTTGGAACTCGAGATTTGTGATAGACCATTGATCGTGACTAATCCAATTGGCAGTTCATCTAGTTTGTGTATGATTTTTCGTGGTCTAGTATTGTCGAGTCGTGGTTGCTTTTTAATATGTAATTGCTTTGTTTTGAACTTCACTGGGTTTGGTATTATCTTGGGAATGGATTGGCTCAAGAGGTATACGGCAAGAGTGAATTGCGAAAAGCTAGAGTTGAGATTAGGGGATGTGGAATGGCGAAAGATTTTGATTCGCTGTATAACCAAAGATGGGGTCATCGTAAGCTATTTATATTCAATTGTGATTCCACATGAAAACATATTATCTGTGCTGATCGCAAATGAGTTTTAGGATATCTTTGGCGAGGTCAAAAGGTAGCCGCAGCATCGTGAGATCGAGTTTAGGATCGATTTGGTCGAGGGGGTTAGACCTATCGTTATGCCTCTTTGGCGGATGGCGCCTAAGAAACAATGAGAGTTAGAGGTGCAAGTTCATGACCTTTTGGGAAAATGATTCTTTCGGAGGAGTGTATCCGAATGGGGTGCACCGGTTGCGTTTACAACCAAGGCTGATGGATCTTTGAGATTGTGTGTGGACTACCGTGAGCTGAACAAGGTGACCAAGAAGGACAAGCATCTGTTGCCAAGGATAGATGACTTGTTCGATCAGCTTCATGAAGCCAAAGTGTTTTCTTAGATGGATTTGGCAATGGGATTTCACCAATTGATAGTGGCAAAGGATAGTGTGTCGAAGACTGCTTTTAGGGTCCCATTTGGTTTCTTCGAATGGTTGGTAATGTCATTTAGGGTGACTAACGCGCCAGTGTATTTTTTGGATCTTATGAATAGGGTTTTCATAGATCAGCTGAACAAGCTCATGCTTGTGTTCCTGGATGATATTCTGGTTTAATCCTGGTAAGAAGAATAACATAAGACGCACTTGCGAGTTGTTTTGGTAATCTTGCGAAAGCATCATCTGAAGGCTAAGTTTTCGAAGTGTCACTTTTGGATGAGCGAAGTGAGATTCGTAGGCCATGTAGTTTTTGGAAATGGAATAGCGGTTGACCTCGCTAAGTTGGCAACAATCCAGGCCTGGGATAGACCTAAGAATGCAACGAATATAAGAAGTTCCCTTGGATTGGCAGGTTATTACCGACGGTTTATCAAGGTTTTCTCCAAGATAGCTACTCCATTAATAGGATTGACAAAGAAGAACCAAGTGTTCACATGGGATGCAAAGTGTGAGCAAGATTTCGGAATCATGAAAGAGAGACCGACGAGTGCTCCTATTTTGATGATTCTAAGTGGGAATGAGGAAAAAGTTGTAACATCCCGCAACTTTTATGGTTTTAAAAGTTAAGTAATTAAGAACTAATTATTACTAGAGGTTAATCCGGATGTGGTATTTATTACCATTACGAAGGTCTTTCCGAAATGATCAGTTTGATATATATTTTGATATATTTGAAATTATCATTTACAAGATATATGTTTTTAGAATGAAAGATACGCACATGAAACCATTAATTCTCAATGTTCCTAATTTAATAACAAAAATAGTATTTGGTGTAGTAGTTAAGTGAGTAGACTTTGATACAAGAAGTCATGAGTTCAATTCCCGCCAGTGTTATATTTCTTTTATTTTAAGATGCATGTTCCAAGTAAGGAGTATGTGTGTATAAATGGAAGACAGAGGATTAAATGTTGCATATAAGAAACGATTTTATGTGCGTGTATATAAACGTACATATGTATATATGTATGTATATGAGGTGTATGTTGTTTCCAAATTATAATACATTAATTTCATAAGCTATGAATTAGTTGCACATTAATTAACGGGTTATTCAAATCCTATGTATGTGATACAAATATATATTCATTTGTATAATTTGGTTATACATTGACTTTGTAGGTTATGGGAAAGTAAAAAAAGGAATTAAATTCTATACCTAATTTCCACTTTTGAAAATAGGCAACCAATCAATTTGCATTAATTGTCAATATATTCCACTTATTAGACATTTGTTGATGGTTTCTATTTTGTTGACTTTATATATAGCATGAAAGGAGTTTAATTGGATATTCATGCAATTAATTAGTAGGATTCGAATCATACTATGCATATATATACAAATGTCTTTCATTTTATAAGGTAAAGGATAAATTGTGCATGTTAGAAACTAAGGCACTAATTGATACATGAGTCATTAATATATTTTAATATACATTTGTTTTCTATAGATTTAGGAATTAATTCTTTGAAAAAAAGGTAAAGTTCTAATATGTTCATTTATTACATTCTTAAAAGGTATATTCAAATCTATTTGTTATGGATTGGATGAAAATAATAAAAGATGCATTATAAGATCTTACTTCATTACGAAGTAAATAAGAGAGCGGCTATGATTTAATTTGGGAATTTCTAGGGTTAATCGAATGGATGAAATCGATCCCTAGCTCTTGTATAAACAAGCCAAATCTAACCTAACCTTGGTACTCTTCTTTTGTTTCTTCCTCCTCTCTTGGATTTCTTAGGCACGTCCTATTCTCTTATCAAAATTTTCCATAAATTAAATAATGGAAAGATTGCATACTAACTCAAAGAATAGAAAGATGATCAAAATTAAAGAGAAATAGGAAGAAAGCTTATGCAAAGTTCACAACCAATTTTCTACAGAAAAGGAGGACATGTGTCAAATAACATGGAGAGAAAACACATGTATGGTTTGCATGAGTTTGAAGATTATTTGCAAAAGCTAGTATGGGTTCTTTAATTTAATAATTGAATTTAAAGTATAAATTTATTTTCTTTCAAAGAACATATATGATTACTAATTTATGACATGATATGTTGACAATTATTTGATATTTGAGACATTTTGGATGCATTGGGTCTAAGTTTACTATCTTTTTTACTGATCATTGCACTATTGAAATTTTAATTGAAATAAGTGATGGATTTGAATATATGAATAATTCATTAAAATAAAATGAATAAAGTTGAATAATGATATTAAAATATGCTAAATAATGGAAAGTGTGATTATCCATAGTTGTATGTGATATTTATAAATAACAGTTTTTGGAAAAGAAAAGAAACGATAAAATTAATTTGGGATGTTTTAATATGGTTAGTTTTGAAGATATTCATGAATAGTAACAAAGGATGCTTATTGCTATTCAACAAAATAAGATTTTATAGATAATGATCTTGCTTTAATGAAAATTGCAATCCTTTAGAATAAATAGTAATAACACGACTTTCTATTGTGTTAAAAGTATTTGTTATTATTTGTGTAGGACAATAATATAGTTGATTTGTAATGTTATTTGATAAGTTATGTGTAACGACCCAGGAATTTTCGGCCCCGAAAATCGACATAAATACCTTTACTATCACTCATGTCGACCTTCCAAACACCAAAAACACTGGAACGTTGCTAGAAAGAATTTAGAGGGTGCACAACACAGAGTCTCACATCGTAGCGGAATAAAATATAATACAAAAATAAATCTTCACTGAGAACTTTATAAATACTTACAATATCAGAGTACATCACACAATGGGACAGTTATAATAACCTGTTCCCATATACAACACACACCGGAATAGTAGCTGTATAATATCATACGTCTGAACATCTCCAGCTCGTCTCTGGGCTTCACAGCATTAGATAACCTGAACCTGTACACCCTAGGCTAACCCGAGCATTAACAAAACACCGGGCCAGTCTGGTGAACCAGAGTGAGAAAAACTCGCACAGTATTAATGGTATCACACAACCTGGTTTTAAAGTTAAAAACTTTTCGAAAGAAAAGGATAATCGTAAGACCAAATCCACACATAAACACCAACGGTTTTTACCTTATGATAACCCAAAACATTTTTGAAATCAATCTTTTTTCTTATATTGTAATAATGTCTAAATACAAGTAAATAGCAATCTAGTGGAACGCTTGCATCTCACGCTCCACATATAGTATACAATCAAAACCGTGGGTGCTTATTGGAGATTGGATTCCGACCATGACATGGTATGGGACCACCTACCGATAGTGTATCCCTAGAGGTGAATACACTAGGTTGAACAAGAACATCTTGCAACCCGGCCCTCACTTGACCGACCACTCATTTCACTTGAGTGTATCGAATGTATATCACCAATGGTTGGGAGCTACCCACCGTCTTCCCGAAAAGGGACAGCATCGAAATAGATTTAAGAAACAAAAGGATTTTCTCTAGATAGGTGATTATACACCCTAATGGGAGCGACCCACCTAGCCATGCTCCCTGCCCGATATTTTTATCATTTACTGGTTGATGGGGCTTGAGGTTTAAATTTCCCTTTTGGAATATCTAGTCAACATTCACTTTGAATGCCACATCGTCAGATCCGCCAAATATCACTAATTGACGTCCATAATTATATTTTATTGGTTAAGCTAAAAGACCCGTCGTCTTCCGCCACCAACTATGGTACGTTTGAAGAAATTAACATACGTAATTCCCTTGGAAATACTCTGTCAGACATCCGTCCATTCAAGTCATCCAGGAATAGGATGAACCGAAGGTACTCTCCTACTACATCTAATATAGGAATCACCCCATGGATCAGTAGCGAGAAGTCCTTGCAACCCATAGATTCCAACCACGACAGAACCACAGTTTATCTCTTGCCGTTAAACCAGAGATTAATAGCCGTTCTTCCGTTCATGAATATCTACGGTCTTCAATGCTCCATCTCGATCATCTTCTAATCTCTTCACGAATTGGTTGGTCGGAATGGTTTTCGAATATAAATTCGTTCCCGATCATTCCGTACCAATAATCGTATTGGATAGATTTGATAGTCGGTGATTTAGCTATCAAAATAACAGTGTTTCAATCATGACAATCCAGTGAGTTCACTGGTTCAGTATTCAACACCACTTGGCCTTTCAATTTAAATAAATGTAAATTTAAAACTCTTAAAATATTTTGATATTACAAATATAGCTTCTTGCTTCTTATTTAACATAAGATTATCCTTAAACAAATTCACCTTTATATGCAGTTTCCTATTTTCACTTTCCAAACATTAGTTACATTATTACTCGATATTGGAAATCGATTTAACTTATTAAACGTAAAACAACATTACGAAATATCATTTATTTCATTACTTGGAATAGAGATCCATGCTTATTATTATAGAATAGAATTCAACTTTACATTTCCTTCTAGTTCGAAAATGTTGTTGTAACTTTCCGCGATTCCCTTTCTACTTTGGAACCCTTAGTGTGTGTGTGTGTTTATATATATATATATATATATATATATATATATATATATTCCAAATTTTTCATCAAAAGTGTTGCGTTATTATTTCTCTAATGAAATAATAAATTTCACTAACCTCTATTACCATTGCAACTAATATCACCTTCATATACTCCCGTTGTCGTTCAAGTTGGGGTATTTTAATTACTTCTAAAACCTTGATCAACACCGTTCATATCTTAAGGTAGATACAAGTTGTAATTCAAAAACCAATATGTACTTTAATATCAATCCAAATCCCATTTAACCATTTAACTTACATCATGGTTTTACAATTCTTTTCTTATTTTGAAAATCTCCTTTTCAAATACTGCCATTTTTACTTAATTTCTTGTTAAACATCCCCTTTTTATATTTAAATTCTCTGAACCAACTTATTTATCAACACAGATTTGTATCACAAAATCCTTCACTATCTTCTTTATCACATACACTTTTAATAACCCCATTTTTCTAATCCATTCAACATTTCTGCTTTGAAAATCCTATTTCAATATTCCACATTTAGTCGATCACATTTTCAAATAACATTAATTTAGAATTAACGATATAATACCTCAAACCCCGTTTTATAACTTTGGCTTATCATCAAACTCTTTTATATAAATTTTCTTTTACTTAATTCAAATAATTAAGTAACATTTATTTAAACAAAACCTATTCATGAACTCCTTTCAGCATTCAATTGCCTTTATAAAATCAATTTACAATTTATTATCAAAATAAATATTTATTTCCTTTTTATAAACTTTTATTCAAAATATATATCTCAAAATTCGTCTTTAGTTATGAAATAAATTTTATAACTTCGGCTCTATCGACGGTAAATCGATATAAATAAAACAATTTACTTTCAGGCCATTTATTGCCGATTCCCAACCAATACTGCCCACTGGTTAAAACACAACACAGATGGACTTTCCAATCGATGATCAATACTCAAATAAATCACCCAAACATGATAGTTCATATGTTAATATGAAAATAAATAATATATTTGAGGAATCTGGTTGGATCCCTCTAACCTGTTCTTCCTTGTACCCAAAATGGTTATCTCAAATCAGATACTTCAGTTTCACTTAACTGATAACAATAAATAACAACCATTTAACATCAACCACACGCAACTCAAACAATTCAACCAATTAAACACGTTTATTTTATAAACGTGACCAACAAGGTAAATTACCTTTATTGGAACCAATCGTTAGAATAACGATTTGGTATTTTACTGAAATTAAACGACAGTTTAATTTCTTCAGTTAAATCAACAAATAAATTATAACTAAAAACCAGTCAACCATTAGCAAGAGGAGCACACAAAATAAAAACCCAATTTATATAGAATATAAATGGGAAAAATACTGAGTGAATTTAACTCACCTTGACTTTATTCGTCATCAGAACGGTTTGCTTCAGTTAAATTAAACATCGTTTAATATGACTGAAAATATCAGTTGCTTTCCACTCTGTCCAGTCTAGCTTCAAAAATGTCACGCACGTCGATATGGTTCCAACGTTCCCTGTTTTGTCAAGATTTGTTTATATAGGGCATGATATATCATTTAGATAATCATGGTTAAAAATTTAATAATTTATCCTTAATTAAATTGTACTAGCCTAATAGTTATTTATATGTTCAATAACCGACATGTTAAAACCATGTTTATACAATAGCTCTCATATTCGCAAATTCTTGTTTGGGTTAAAAATAATACAGTCGTTTGCCCTACCTTAATTTAAGCCGACTACCCTTAATAACTTATTAAGAATACTCGGTCATGTTATAAGGTCGTTAGGCCTTTTAATTTTCATTAGTTATATTTATATACGTATATTATAACATTAATTCAGGTACATTACTATATAAAAGTAGGCAAACTAATTCTAAAATTTTTGGGCATATTTAAATCATTACCTAATATGATACATTAGTACAAGCATAGTGTTATAATTAAGTAATCACATGATCAATTTATTTCCAAATTTAGTTGGACATAGTAATTAACGTCTTCCTAGGTACTCGTTATAAATTATTTATAGTAGCAATATTAAATTAACTTTAATTCGCATTAATTATACCTTGATTAATCACAACAGAACGCGATTAGGTCCAGACGTGATTCACTAGTCATTTCCGCAATTCCGGAATATTTCCCCTTGCCATTCAAGAAATCCCCAAACAATTCCACCAAGATCTCCACTCCTTCATTCTCCGTCCAAAACTTGGAGATCTACAACTACTGATGCCACCGTCTGTCTCTAGCTCATCATTGACCCACTCCCCTTTGACTTCCTGATGCCCTCGATCTCTGCTCCACAACTGACAGCGCCCGACCTCTGGTGCTCAAACACATCTTCCCCGCATCTTACCGTACACCGAAAAGTTGCACCCCGGTTCCAGTATACACACGCTGTGTCGGACTCCAATCGCAAACGCCACCAGCACTTCAGCGCTTCTTCCACCGGAGCTCTATCACTCCACTACCTGTTTCTGTCAACCGACAGCCCGACCTCCTCTTGTTCACGCATGGCCACCCAACATAGTCCTACTCCTCCACTACTGCTCACACTCGAGAATCCCCTCCTCATTTTGTTGTTGCGGTGGCTCTTACATTTGGATGGGCGTTCGCATTTGTTAATTGAAATGAAACCTCGGTTTTCATATATATTCAGACAATTAGAAAGTTTGGGTTTGCTGCTGTGTGAGTGGAGAAGTTGATGGCACTTCATATTTATAGGTGAGGAAACCTTACAACGCACGCTTCGTCCAATACATAGGTTAGTAGCGTGATGTATTCTTATGAGCTGTGTTTGTTTAGATTAGCACGTGTAGTAGGAAGTTTAGGGTAAGACAACTCCATGGTCTATACTTCCCTTTTTACCTATAGGATCCGTGAATATAAGTTTTAGGGTAGTAGAGTGACTAGGGTAGCGGTATATGCGTGATGAGGATTTCAATGAAAACTTGGAAGGCACGGAAAAGATGAATTTGCGGTGAAGAAATGAGACAGATTGGAGCCCAAGGAGTAGAGAGTTTGGCCGGCAAGTAAATGGGATTTTGGACGCACAACACACGGCATAAACTACAGTAAAGAAAGTGGATGGTTTTTTATTAATATTAAAATGTACAAAACTTTGTCGTGGAGAAATCATGCTAAAAACAACTATATACGATCTCTGTTTTCTGATAAAAAGGATAATCTTGGTGTAAAAAGGTATTCCGAACCCAATGGGACAAGTTTCATCGAAATCCGACTTTGTTTGAAAAAAAACCTTTATAAAACCAGAAATAAACATGCATTTTATTTTTTCACGATCACCAGATAAATCTAATCAACTTGAAACCTTGCAATCCTATAATAATTCTTCAATACGAACCCAACGGCACCAGTTTCGTCGCATTCTGAGACTGTTTCCCCGGTAGGCTATTTTTACGCGCATCGCAATGCCATTTTTGACACCAAATTACACGGTCACCAAAAATAACAAACTATATACCAATCCTGACTCTATTCGACGATACGAACTCAACGGAATTGGTTTCGTGGCCTAATTCGATCATCTGTTCAAGTTATGCCCAATTATCTATTTATTAATTTAATTACGCGCTCTAGAAATTGAACGGGCGTTTATGGCTGCTGTAACACCCCATGTCCATTAATGTCACTCACAAAGGGAATGCATTAACTTCTATGGAGCGTTTTAAGTGAATATAGAACAGAAAATCACAACAAGACAGATATGAAATAGTACTTGAAAATTTAAAACTTTATTTATTGCAACGGAAGGTAAATATGTTTGGTTACATCACCAAAACCCAAAGACTAAAGTCAAGCACATAATATCCATCTTGACAAAATCAGAGTACATAATATAAAAAGCATAATCCAATAAATAGCCATAAAAGAGATAGGTTGAGCTTTACTTCAGCAATCCAAATCCAAGTGCTCCCAAAGAGATCCAAATCAAGCTTCCCACCCTAAGAAACTTGGGGGGGGGGAGGAAGAAAAGAGGTGGAAACAAAAGGGGTCAGACATAAAGTCTGGCAAGTCCGATATCTCCAACAATATAATTATCAAAGTAACTAGGATAAGACATAAGCTTGGTAAATAAGGAAATGACTGTGAATTAATGGAAAGACCAAGCTACCAAAAATAATAGGATGAGCAAAGATAACGTTAAAGGCGCTTCCTAATCAATATAGGGTAATTACTATACTCTGCCGTACTGTACCGTACTGTACTGTACTAACACTAACTACACCCATACTAGAAACTTGATCCCTCTTGACTAAATAGAATGATGATAGCTTCGTGTACTACTATATGTACCCACTATCCCCACTAGATGTACCCCTTCAATGGTAATTCCATGTACTCCTAGCTGACGTCATAGGTGCCGCCTGCTCCTATCTCCACTAGGTGTACCCCTTTAATGATTAATTAATAATGGTAGCTTCATGCACCCCTAGCTGACTACATAGGTGTCATCTGCTCCTATCTCCACTAGATGTACCCACTACCCTTCCCCATTCGATCGGCTCCCTAACTCGTAGATACCCGTGCTGGTCCTACAGTGGGGTGTATCACTCCCCTAAAGTGGCAACCCAATACAACTTAAGGATGCACAGCTTATACCTACACGATGCAACAACGTCTTACCTACCAGCCCGGGCCCACGCACACACATGATCCCGTTGGACTTGCGTTGCCACCGCAAACCCATTTTGGCCTCTAACAATCAGGCCCAGTAGGCGTGTCCCGTCCTCGACTTGAGTCGAGCTCACAAAGATACTTAACGGGCTACTGGACAGAAAAGGGCTCCCACCAAGCTTCCCACCTAGGCTTGGTCCCCTCTAATACATCCCACTTAACCCCATGTCCACTTACATGTATAAATTTGGTTAAGTGTTTTCTAATTTAACCTAGTCTCACCCTTTTGTTTAATTAACAGGTTGTATTGGTTAAGTCTGTGGGCCTATATACACAAATATTACCCACCTACCCAAGATTTACTTAACCCTCTCACTGGTTCACACATATTTAATTTACGGTTAAGTTTGTGGGCCTATATGTACTAATATTACCCACCTACCCAAGATTTACTTAACCCACTCATTCCGTATAACCCAGTTTACTTAACCCCCAACTTAAACTTAAGTTCTTACAATCCATAGGGATCAGATTTGGTTAAGTGGTCCATTTCATTTACCATGTCCATTTTTTAATTAATTAATCAATTAATTAAAACCTTTCCCTTCATAGGTGTCAATACCTATTTTATCCAATAATTTGAATTACACGTCATAATTGTTTATATTCAAATTACTCCATTTTTCTAATCAAATTTCTCATGACATCCACATGTCACCTACATGTCACCCACTAGATTCCTCATGCCACCGAAGGCACCCACTTAACCCCCTCATGTCCCACTACATGCTTATCTGGTTAAGTATTTCTTAATTCATTAAGGCCGTAACCTTATAAAGACCTCTCACATTAGACTGACATTTATGGCAGCTGGATTTGCCGGGCGGGTCCGGGCAGTCTTACACAATAAAAGAGCCTAACCTCGTGTTTTTACAATTGTTACGCTTTTAATTTGGGCCTAGGACCTCTCACATTGGGCTACCATTTGTGACTACTGGATTTTCCGGGCGGGTCCAGGCAGTTTTACGTCACAAATGAGTCCAACCTCGTGTCCTAAGCATTGATTATCACTTATAATCCTTTACCTCAATTTGAATTATTTTCCCTATTCAAATTATCAATTAATTCCAAATTTAACGATGTCCATAATTGACTCAATTATGTCCATCCATTTATGGTATGCAAAATTATACCAATTTCGTCACAAATTTATTATATGCCATTAAAGGCCTTTTATCTCACCATTTAATATCCCTATTCAAATTCAAATTAATTTACATATATGACTCATTTACATTCCAATTCACATTTATTAACATAATATTTTCATCCCATATTTGGATTAGTTATTCCTAATCAAATATGTTAATAAAATTCCAATTATCTTTATGACCGTAATTCACTTTAATTATGTCCATATATCACTTTACCAATTAATATTTCAATTTATATATATGCCTCTTTTAAGGCCATTACATGCCAAATCACATTTATTAACATAACCAATATTTTTCCCCATAACCCCGCGTCGTCGATTTGCATAGAATATATGATAGATTAAGAAATAGTCTAACACATGGAAAAGGGAAAAATACCACATATTCACATAACATACAAAATAAGCCTAACTTGCATATGAGAATTTACCACATAACCTGCATAAAATCATCGATCCAAACATAGGCCTAATGTAACACCCCACCTCCGTTAAGGTCACTCACAAAGGGAATGCCTTAACTTTGGTGGAGCATTTTAGTAAACAGAACAGAAACTTACAAGGCAGATAAAACAGTACTTGAAAATTTTTAACTTTATTACAGCGGAAACAGAAATCAATATGGTTACATCCTTTCAAATCTCAGAATTCAAGTACAAAATATCAGTCTTGTATAAAAGCCTTCAAAATGCATGGTTTAAAATCATAATCCCCATAGGACGGAAGCTATACAGAGCCAAGCCATACTTTAAGCACTTCAAGCAAAGAGAAATCCGGATCAAGCTAAAGTATTCCCTCCTTGGATAACCTGGGGGGGAACGGAAGAAAGGAGGCGAAACAACAAGGGTCAGACAAAAAGTCTGGCAAGTCCAGTGACTTTCAGCATATGAACAGATAATAATAATATGACATGAACATAAAACTGGATGAGAGATAACTGTAACAGGTGTAGCAGATATAACAGAAGAACAGAATGACATAAACTATTGCTTTACACTTCTCTGCACTAATACTAGTATAACCGAATTAGGTGTCACCCTAATGTCTAAACTGAAACAGAAACGGGTACATAATAATTTAACAGAAACAGAATGCTAATAATGGGCCTTTACTACCCGATCAGAAACAGACAGAAGCAGAAACAGATTAATCCCTATGGAAACAGAATGTAGAATTAGGTGTACACTAGTAATGGGCCTTTACCACCCGAACAGACGGTACCACGCAGAAACAGACAGGTGTTACCACCCAACAGAAACAGACGGTACCAACAGAAACAGACAGAGCTAAGTGTACCCTAAAACCCTACCCCAAGCGATCGGCTCCCTAATACATAAATATCCTGTGTCGGCCCCATAGTAGGGTGTATCACTCCCTAAAGTGACAACCAATTGGCACAGACCTATTTACAGATGTCACGGCGTCTTACATCCTCAGAGGCAGACCGGGATCCATGCACGCACATGACCCGGTTGGAACGCACCATCAACACCCCTCGCCATTATCAGAATGAACCGCTTATAATTAGTTCAGTAAGCGTGCCCGGACCCTACCTACTGTTGGGTCAAAGTTTTGATACCAGAAAGGGTTACTGACTAATATGGGTCCCAAACAACAGATGACACAAGTAATTCCCCTACTAACCTTGTGTCCCCAGACTAACAGATTTCAGCTTAACTTGTCTACAAGTTTCAGACATACAAAATTTAGGTTAACTAGTTCACAGAGCAGACAATCAAGTTAACAGGTTTTCAGACTAACGGATCAGATGTTCTGATTAACAGGCTTACAGATTAACTGGTTCTAGATTATCTAACTTTGTATTGGGCCTACGGATTCACGAAACGGGTTCATTAAATTCATTAGTCCAGTTGGTTTAACCCTATCCACCCAACACATTTTAGACATCATATTTATCTCAGATTTTATCTCAGATTTGCATTAATTAAATATTAATGCACAGACCTCTCACGTTAGGTCGGTAGCTTGTGGCCGCTGGATATGCCGGGCGGTTCCGGGCAGACTTCTGCAACAAGCCAGACCTAACCTCGTGTCTTGCGCATGTTATGACTAACTTCTCACATTAGAACCTATTGTTTGCGGCCACTGGATGTGCCGGGCGGTTCCGGGCAGGTTTACGCCGCAAACTCATTCTAACCTCGAGTTAGCCATATTTATCTTTGCGGCCAATTAATTAATAGTTTAGCATTTATGCCTATGCCTAATATACATGTCAATTATTCATAACTATAGTCAATTCAAATTACGCCAATAACAGACTAATTATATCAAAACAACAGATATAGCAGGTAACAGATTTAACATATAACAGATTTTTCAGATTAGGCGACTTAACGGATTTAGCAGGTTAAGCAACTTAGCAGATTTTAGCACATAACAGATTAGACATCTCAACAGACAAATTTAACAGATTAGGCATTTCAATCTAAATAGCAGTCTAGGCCATATAACAAAACTAGCAGTTTAGGCAACTTAGCAAATTAGCAGATTTAGCAGATTTAATATTTCTAAAGGTTCTATTTACATGCCTTGCCTAATCATAAATTAGGCCTAAATTCATATGCCTACATAATTGTCATGATTCACAATATGAACATATATTCCATGTTTGCATAAATTTACATAGCGCAGAATATGGACATAATTTACCATATAACATATGTTCCAATTTTTGTTAAACTAGCATTTTACAGCAGATTCACATGTAAATTATACCAAATATAATCATTAATTACAATGTATGCCATATATCCAAAAATTCCTATTTAGATGTAATCACAATAATAGATATCCTACTTAATGTAAATCTTTACACCTAACTTTCCATATCCTTCTTCTTTTCAAGTCATGAATCATAATGCAAAATATACCCAACAATCTAAATCTTTAAATTATATCTTCTAAAAATCAGATCTTGACTTTTATATGCATTTTGTCCAAAGTCTCCAATCATATGTAAACATACAATGGTTCCTCTTTTCTTTTATCACAGAATATGCATAGATCTAAATCTAGTTTACAACATATGCTCATTTTTCTAATTAATTACAGATCTAAATAACATATGTTCATTTCCCTAATTAGTTACAAATCTAAATTACAACATACTCTATGCATGCAATATATAAATTACATGTTCATAGTCAAATTTATGCATCCAATCCCAACTCACATGTCCAATATATTTTATGCTTCAGATCTAAAGTCATACGTTCAATTCAGCCTTGTCAAATTTCGCATCATTCATTAATTGTCCCAAATTTTGCGTTCATACGTTAATTTCTTTATGAGATTGGGCACAGGCTCGTGGTAGCCTGGCTATAGAAACAAAAAAGAAGAAAGGAATACAGAACAGTCACAGAAAACAGATCTAATAGAAGAGAATATATATACAACCTCAAACTCAGATTTAAATGCATATCAAAATTATAATTAACGTTTATAGCGGAGAATAACTGTACTTGCCTTGGTTGGATTAAAGAAAGAACTTTAGTTATTGCAGAATTGTTGCAGAAGCTTTTATCTCAAATTTGAATTTAGGATGATGTTGATTGACTTCTAGTTTTGATTCTAGCAGAGTAGCGACGCCATTTTTATTTTTAATTAGAAGAAGAGAGCAATGGAGGCTAGAGAATTGTGTAAGAGACTTAGGTTTAGGTTAGGGATGTATTTATAGGAGGATAGGGTGATTTAGAGCCTTCAGATCAGTCCAGAAGTCATCAGAATCGCACAGCTCGAATACACATCATCCAGCCACTCAAAAGAAGACACGTCACCTCAGAACACTCCAGAATTCGGTGCTGGATTTGTATGGGCGCACTTGGCAGGTGCGCCAGTGTATTTTTGTACTGGCGCACTTCACAAGTGCGCCAGTGTATTCTGGCATGTTTCCGGTTTTTCTGCCTAACTTCGTTCGTCCATATCTTCTTCATACGGACTCCGATTTACGCAAATTCGAACTCTATTTCGCGTATTTTTCCGAGATGAACACAAAATGGTGCAACCCGTTTCCCTTATTTCTTCTCCTAAAAATTAATTATGCCTTAATTTTTAACTCATATGTTTACAGAAAATACGGGGTGTTACATTCTCCCCTCCTTAGAGGATTTCGTCCCCGAAATCTTCAAGTTAAGAAAAATGTGTCCTACCATCCAATCACCCATATACTCAACCATCATCCACCAGCATCCATTGTCCTTAGAAAACTTTTAATGTTGTATGAACATATGCAAAACTGTGTGTATATGTTCCTTATCTAATGCAAAGATCAGGCGGTCTACTGATCCAGTTGACCTCCTTAATGCGAATCATGTTAGTGTCATGAGTCCAAATATGTATGCAAGAAATCCTATTTGATACACATCATTTCTATATGAGTGCATAACCATTCATCCAAATGCAACATCCATGTGAGGAGTCAATCATTCTGCATCCACAAAAATTGAAAAATGCACACACATCCATATGCAGTATGAGAGGGGTTTTGAGCCGATCTATTGCCTAGTGTGTGTATATGCATCCACGAGCAGCCACTAGCAACCACTTGCATCCACTTGCAACCATCAAACATAACATGTCTCAAACACATGTTTACACCCATTAGTTTCTACCTAAAGTTCGAAGATTCGATCGATAGGATACAGTCGAATGATGGAAGCGAGTACAGATAAGACAAAGACTTGGTTCCCATTAGACATTGGTTAAGAAAATAATTCTCCTAAGTATCAACCCCGAAGACCGAAATCAACATCAGATTGACACCTAGAGGATTACCTCCTTTAGACAATGTCAAAACTAAAAAGCAGAATTATTCAAATATTTATAGTATACTGGTACAGATCAGGTTCCCTAATGATTCTTAGGAAGCTAAGCATGATAAATTCATATCCCACAAAACTCAGAATGTATGCGTCATAATTGACGCCTAACACAGATATCTCTCAAACCCAAACCTATCACCAACAGATGAGTCGTAACCCCTATGACCAATTCAGAAACAAGACTAGTATTAAAGTGTAGAGACTCGACTACAGAATCAAAATGCCATAATTTGAAAGAGTTCTAACTCAATAATCAGATAAGGAAACTAAACTCTCTACGGAAATTTTCCTACTTCTATCCTATCCACCAACTATGAGAGAATTCGCCTTCCTTCCCGAAGTAGGTCATGTCCTCTGTCCTTCCTCTTGAGTCAAGCTTCCATAAGTAAAGCACTTTTCTCCTCCTTTATCTTTAGACTTTTCTTCCTTCTTTTTTTTTTCTTTTTTTTTTGCCTCCTTTTTGAACCAAGTTCATATCCATGGGTTTCTAATCTTTGGGTTGTGCTCCTTGGCCAAACTCCCTCATTCTCATCTTTACTATGCTTGTGTAACACGTGGACCAGTCTCTCGAAAGCTGCCTCCATCGCACAGAAAAATCCTACAAAGCTCAAAAGAAAATTAGCCGTAGGTGAAACTACTGCGGCTACAGATGGAAGTCGGGCGCTTATTTGCCCTTTGACAGGTGTCGTAGTCTTATCAAGCATACGGAACCATGCCGCGATGAGGTTACCTCCCAGAAAGCCAGGAGCCCCGGAGACTTAGAAAAAGAAGGAAACAAGGATTCAAACAGAGAATCAAAAGATAGATATATGGCTTTGGGGATTATGTTTTTTTTTTCAAAATAAACTTTCCTTTTGAAAATACTTTCTTTTAAAGCCTTTTTGAAAATAGTTTTCAAAAACTTTAACCAATCTGGTAACCTTCAGCTCTGATACCAAGTGTAACACCCCACCTCCGTTAAGGTCACTCACAAAGGGAATGCCTTAACTTTGGTGGAGCATTTTAGTAAATAGAACAGAAACTTACAAGACAGATAAAACAGTACTTGAAAATTTTTAACTTTATTACAGCGGAAACAGAAATCAATATGGTTACATCCTTTCAAATCTCAGAATTCAAGTACAAAATATCAGTCTTGTACAAAAGCCTTCAAAATGCATGGTTTAAAATCATAATCCCCATAGGACGGAAGCTATATAGAGCCAAGCCATACTTTAAGCACTTCAAGCAAAGAGAAATCCGGATCAAGCTAAAGTATTCCCTCCTTGGATAACCTAGGGGGGGAAAACGGAAGAAAGGAGGCGAAACAACAAGGGTCAGACAAAAAGTCTGGCAAGTCCAGTGACTTTCAGCATATGAACAGATAATAATAATATGACATGAACATAAAACTGGATGAGAGATAACTGTAATAGGTGTAGCAGATATAACAGAAGAACAGAATGACATAAACTATTGCTTTACACTTCTCTGCACTAATACTAGTATAACCGAATTAGGTGTCACCCTAATGTCTAAACTGAAACGGAAACGGGTACAGAATAATTTAACAGAAACAGAATGCTAATAATGGGCCTTTACTACCCGATCAGAAACAGACAGAAGCAGAAACAGATTAATCCCTATGGAAACAGAATGTAGAATTAGGTGTACACTAGTAATGGGCCTTTACCACCCGAACAGACGGTACCACGCAGAAACAGACAGGTGTTACCACCCAACAGAAACAGACGGTACCAACAGAAACAGACAGAGCTAAGTGTACCCTAAAACCCTACCCCAAGCGATCGGCTCCCTAATACATAAATATCCTGTGTCGGCCCCACAGTAGGGTGTATCACTCCCTAAAGTGACAACCAATTGGCACAGACCTATTTACAGATGTCACGGCGTCTTACATCCTCAGAGGCAGACCGGGATCCATGCACGCACATGACCCGGTTGGAACGCACCATCAAAACCCCTCGCGATTATCAGAATGAACCGCTTATAATTAGTTCAGTATGCGTGCCCGGACCCTACCTACTGTTGGGTCAAAGTTTTGATACCAGAAAGGGTTACTGACTAATATGGGTCCCAAACAACAGATGACACAAGTAATTCCCCTCCTAACCTTGTGTCCCCAGACTAACAGATTTTAGCTTAACTTGTCTACAAGTTTCAGACATACAAAATTTAGGTTAACTAGTTCACAGAGCAGACAATCAAGTTAACAGGTTTTCAGACTAACGGATCAGATGTTCGGATTAACAGGCTTACAGATTAACTGGTTCCAGATTATCTAACTTTGTATTGGGCCTACGGATTCACGAAACGGGTTCATTAAATTCATTAGTCCAGTTGGTTTAACCCTATCCACCCAACACATTTTAGACATCATATTTATCTCAGATTTTATCTCAGATTTGCATTAATTAAATATTAATGCACAGACCTCTCACATTAGGTCGGTAGCTTGTGGCCGCTGGATATGCCGGGCGGTTTCGGGCAGACTTCTGCAACAAGCCAGACCTAACCTCGTGTCTTGCGCATGTTATGACTAACTTCTCACATTAGAACCTATTGTTTGCGGCCACTGGATGTGCCGGGCGGTTCCGGGCAGGTTTACGCCGCAAACTCATTCTAACCTCGAGTTAGCCATATTTATCTTTGCGGCCAATTAATTAATAGTTTATGTCATTCTGTTCTTCTGTTATATCTGCTACACCTGTTACAGTTATCTCTCATCCAGTTTTATGTTCATGTCATATTATTATTATCTGTTCATATGCTGAAAGTCACTGGACTTGCCAGACTTTTTGTCTGACCCTTGTTGTTTCGCCTCCTTTCTTCCGTTTCCCCCCCCCCCCCCAGGTTATCCAAGGAGGGAATACTTTAGCTTGATCCGGATTTCTCTTTGCTTGAAGTGCTTAAAGTATGGCTTGGCTCTGTATAGCTTCCGTCCTATGGGGATTATGATTTTAAACCATGCATTTTGAAGGCTTTTGTACAGGACTGATATTTTGTACTTGAATTCTGAGATTTGAAAGGATGTAACCATATTGATTTCTGTTTCCGCTGTAATAAAGTTAAAAATTTTCAAGTACTGTTTTATCTGTCTTGTAAGTTTCTGTTCTGTTTACTAAAATGCTCCACCAAAGTTAAGGCATTCCCTTTGTGAGTGACCTTAATGGAGGTGGGGTGTTACACCTAAAAGTATGAACCTACATGTTATGAACAAGATTTTCATCACAAAAATTACATAGGCAATAACCAAAAATTTGCATAACCTGATTCATATTCCAAACTCATATTTTTATATAAACTTGCATATGTGATTTATGCAACATAACAATGGTGTAAATTTACCTCTAAATATACAAACTACCATGTACAGATTTGGCATGTAACTTATGCATATCATAGCCTAACTTTTGATCTAAAATAGATGATATAATATTTACTAACTTGCATGTGATTTATAACTAAATCAACATCAAATCTTGCATACATACATATGATCTATCATATGAATCAACATATCCAAACTAGCATTTAAACAACATGATGATTTGATTACAAGTAAGCCAATCGTAGAATTACAACATAGATCATAACTTTACAACCTAGATGACAACATAAAATCATAGAATTTAGAACTTGTATGATAACATCACAATTTAACAACATAATCATATCATACGGTCAATAATTCACATCATATCCATATAATCCACAATATATCTAATCCTACTTAATTTAATAATTATCTTAATTAGAGAAATCGAACTTGCCTTTCGTGTTTATAGAATTATGAACAATTGATCAAACTTGATGCAGAATTGTTGTAGCGACGTTAGTTAATTCGTTGTTGAAGCTCTAAGCTTGAATTAGGTTGAATTGATTAGCTATCTTCCTCTTTAGTTGGCGGCGGCTACACTGAGTTCCATGGCGACGGCATAACGGCTTTGGTTCCAATTTTAATTAGGTTTAGGGTTAGCATTAGGATGTATTTATAGGTGTAGGAAGTTATTTAGGACCATTAGATTAACCCTAAACCATGAGAACCAATCAAATGCAAAATCTGCATTTGAGCGAATCGGCCCACGGATTGACAGCCAAACACCCTGGATTAACCCCTAGTCGACCCAGCGGGGCTTGAGTCGACCTCAAAAATGGGTCGGTTCGGTTATTCCCCCTCCCAATTCGCTGTTTTGAACTTTTTCGCATATTTATTTATTTAATTTTTAATTTATATATATATATATATATCAATATATATATTTCTTTGCGCAACCCATTTCACTTAATTCTTTTCTAAAAATTAAGTATACTTTAATTTATGAATTTTAATGTTATAAAATTACGGGGTGTTACATTCTACCGTCTTTAAAGGATTTCGTCCCCGAAATCTCCAAATCAAGAAGAATGTATATCCTACCATCTAATCATCCATCTACTCAACCATCAAACACCAGCATCCATTGTCCTTAAAAGACTTCTAATGCTTTAATGTTTATATGCACATTGTGTGTATATGTCCATATCTAATGCAAAATTAGGCGGTCTACAGATTCAGTCGACCTCCTTAGTGCAATTCATGATAGTGCCATGCATCCAATATGTATGCAAAAGATTCCTAATGATACATATTAATTCTATATGCGTGCACAACCATCCACCCGAATGCCGCAACCATATGATAATACAACCATTATACATCCATTTTACTAAATACATCCATATATATGCAATATGCAATATGAAGTAACTGAGCCGATCTAGTGCCTAATAGTGTGTGTATATGCATCCACGAGCAACCACTAGCGAACACTTGCATCCACTTTGCATCCATCATACATAACATGTCTCAAACACATGTTTCAACCATAGGATTTCCCTAACTAAAGGTCAAAGATACTAGCGAGAGGACATACTAAAGATAAGATAAGCACAAGCTAAGCGATAACGATAAAGGAGAAATTAAAAGACATACCCTCGAAAAGAAAAGGGTACAATGAACGCATCTTCTCTTCCGTCTCCCAAGTAGCGTTACTCTCATCGTCTCCCCATTGTACTTTGACTAGTCTGACCTCTCGATTTCTCAACTTCTTGATCTCCGACCCAAGAATGCATGTAGGAGCTCGTCGAATCGTCGCATCATGCTCTATTTCCACCTCTCTAAGCAAGCTCGGCTCCACTACCTCCGCGGTCTCGTGTAAGCACTTCCTCAAATGTGATACATGGAATACGTCGTGTACACCACTACTCCCCTCTATACGCCATCTGACCAATCTTCTCCTTTATAGGAAACGTCCCTATGAACCTTGATGCTAATTTCCCAACGGACCCAAAGCGAACAACATTCCGTAATGGAGACACTTTGATAAAGACCATGTCCCCAACCTCAAACTCAAGATCTGTCCTCCTCTTATTCGCATAAGATTTATGCCTATCTTGCACTGCTTTCATCCTTCTTCGAATCAAATCATTCTTCTGCGAAGTCTCTCTAATCATATCGGGCCCAAGTACGATCTTATCCATAGATTCCCACCAATGTGTAGGTGAACAACAAGGTCGTCCATAAAGAGCTTCGAAAGTGCCATGCCAATGCTAGACTGAAAGCTATTATTATATGCGAACTCCACCAATAGAAGATGCTCTTCCCATGTACCACCAAAGTCTAGGATACATAGCCTCAAAAGGTCCTCTAGAATACGATTCACCCTCTCGGTTTGGCCATCCGTCCGAGGATGATATGAGGTGCTCAAACATAACTGAGTCCCTACTGCTTCTTATAAGCTCCTCCAAATTTCGCTAGTGAAGATAGGATCGCGGTCGCTTACTATGCTAGAAGGAACACCATGCAAACGAACTATCTCTCGGACGTATACAGAAGCTAACCATGGAGCAGTCCTCTTACTCTTCACGGGAATAAAATGGGCGCTCTTAGTAAGTCTGTCTACTATAACCCAAATCCTCGTATTACCCTTCCTCGATCTTGGTAATCCATCAACAAAATCTATCGAGATACTATCCATGTGAACTCATCGCAACTATCCATCTCCCACGCAAGCCGTCCTATTCAAACTCGATATCCCCCAAACACAAGCCCCAAAGGCCTAAACCAATATCAGACAAGCACCTAAGGCCTAAACCAATATCAGACAAGCACCTAAGGAATACCTCCTCCGATTTCAGACAGTCTACGTGAGATGATACTAGCAAAACAAATAATTGGGCACTTAACCGACTCTAGCTGTCCTCGCCAGTCTTGCTTCAAAACCATCACTAATCACCTAACTGACTTTGCATTATCCCCTAGGCACACACGAATACCTCGTGCCTCTAGGTAAGCCCCGCACTTCATCGAAGATGTCACTATACTCACGGACCACACGAAAAGATTCCAACTCACCGTTGGATACGTCAAGAGATTCTAGACAGCTAAACGTCACTGAATCCCTAGGGTCACAAGAAATATGAGGGTCTTTCCATAATGAATCAATAGTCTAACTACCCTCCTTTCACAATCTAGGATGGCACCCCGCCTGGGTAGCCAATCCACCCCTAGAATCAAACTATAGCTCATGAAACCAAGGACGAAGGCGTTGCATTCAAATCCAATGTCCAAGATAGACACTCTCAAATCCCGACAAACCATTGAAGGATGAGCCGAACCACCAAAAAGATTTGAGACTAGGATGGGATCCTTAACTAGACTAGTATTTAGGTGCAGTGTTTTCAACTAACGTAGCAGATACTAACGAGTATGAAGCGCCAGAATCAAACAAAGTTCGAACAGGATGATAAAGGAAACCAAATTTCTACCTGGACGGTCCTACCCCTACCAGGTATACCAGCCGTGAGGGAATATAACTACCCTCCAAAAGATCCTGTACTTTGCCCTTGCCTCTTTGGACAATCATAATAAGGTGTCCTATTTCTCCAAAAGGATAACTACTAGCCTTCTTGTTCACATTCCCCATTCGTGACCTTCCACCAAGATGAGGTTTCGTCCTTCATTAACCAACAGCTATTTGAACCTTCCTCCCATCGTCTTCCTTAAAGGTATCAACAAGCCCTCCACTTCCTTGAACTAACTTCTAGCCCGACAAACATCTAAGTCCCTTGAAGTGGTTTTTCGTCCTTCGTATAGAAGTCCCTATTTATCTTAGAAAAAGCATCTATACGCGGAGAGGGAAATTCAAAAAGAGAAAGAGGAAGAGATTCAAAATGGAGAATCGAAGGAAAGATATATGGCTTTTGGGGATTATGTTTTTGAAATAAACCTTTCTTTCAAAAAAACTCTTCTACAAACATATTTTTGAAAGTATTCTTTATAAAAATGCTTTTGAAAAATACTTTCTCAAAATATCTTATCTGTTCTGGTAACCTTCAGCTCTGATACCAAGTGTAACACCCCATGTCCATTAATGTCACTCACAAAGGGAATGCATTAACTTCTATGGAGCGTTTTAAGTGAATATAGAACAGAAAATCACAACAAGACAGATATGAAATAGTACTTGAAAATTTAAAACTTTATTTATTGCAACGGAAGGTAAATATGTTTGGTTACATCACCAAAACCCAAAGACTAAAGTCAAGTACATAATATCCATCTTGCAAAATCAAAGTACATAATATAAAAAGCATAATCCCATAAATAGCCATAAAAGAGATAGGTTGAGCTTTACTTCAGCAATCCAAATCCAAGTGCTCCTAAAAGAGATCCAAATCAAGATTCCCACCCTAAGAACCTGGGGGGGGGGAGGAAGAAAAGAGGTGGAAACAAAGGGGGTCAGACATAAAGTCTGGCAAGTCCGATAACTCCAACAATATAATTATCAAAGTAACTACGATAAGACATAAGCTTGGTAAATAAGGAAATGACTGTGAATTAATGGCGAGACCAAGCAACCAAAAATAATAGGATGAGCAAAGATAACGTTAAAGGCGCTTCCTAATCAATATAGGGTAATTACTATACTCTACCGTACTGTACCGTACTGTACTAAATCTAACTGCACCCATACTAGAAACTTGATCCCTCTTGACTAAATAGAATGATGATAGCTTCGTGTACTACTAGATGTACCCACTATCCCCACTAGATGCATCCCTTCTATAACACCCCGAATTTTCTATTAACACTAAAGTTGCTAAAATAATAATAAGTGTGTAGAAGAGGGGATGTATCTAATATGAATATAAAAATATTAATAAGTATGTAAGAGAGGGGACGTATCTATTATGAATATAAAAATATTAATAAGTGTGTAAGAGAGGGGATGCATCTAATATGAATATAAAAATATTAATAAGTGTGTAAGAGAGGGGATGTATCTAATATGAATATAAAAATATTAATAAGTGTGTGAGAGAGGGGATGTATCTAATATGTATATAAAAACAATAATAAGTAAAGGGGGATGTATCTAATATGTACATTGTAGAAAATATATATATATTTATGACATGAATAGAAGTTTATTAATATGCTGAGTGTTTGCTGAGTCACTTCTGACTCATTGCTGAGTCAACAAGATAAACCCCATCTCGTCTGAACGGCTGCGGTTATTTCTAGGATAAATCTAATGGCCTAAATGCATTCTAAAATCTATAAATAAGTGGGTAGACCCTAAACCTAAATCACTTGTAAAATTAGAGAAGCTACCGTCATGCTGCTGCCATGGAGTTCAGCATAGCCGTCACAAACTAAGAAGAGGAAGCCTAATCATCTACAACTAAATTCTACTCAACAAAACAAATCAAACCAAAGAACTCTCTCTCTAATTCTCTTCTTTTGTTGGTGAGTATGATGATTCTCACAAGACTATTACAAACTAATTTGACTCAGTTATGAATGGATCACAAGAAAGTGACGTGATTTGTAATTGTAAATTCTATATATTGTGGATCTCTTATTATGTTATTATGTTGTCGTATGATGTAAATTATATATGCTATGTCATGCTATGTTGTAAATTCTCTTATGCTATGTCGTGCTATGTTGAGAATCATGTCAAGCTATGTCATACTATCATACTATGCCATGTTATAAATCATGCTATATTATGTTGTAAAATCATGATGTTGTTGGAACATGCTTAAAGTTATGTTTTTTTAATTTAAATGGATCTTGTTTATGGGAATTTGCCTATTAGGTTAGGTGTACCCATAAACTTGAAACTATAATTAAATAAAACTTGAATATGGGAATTTGCCTATTGAGTTAGGTGTACCCATATAAAACCATGTTGTTAAAAAAATTAGATGATGTTGATTCACACATGTTCATATGTAAGTTTATGAAAATTGATTGAGGTTATATTAGGTGAATTTTGAACAAGTTGACACCTTTAGGTCCATGACATGTATAATCTATGCAAGTTGGACATATGCAAGTTTCACCCCTTATTATGATTCATTTGGTCACATATACATGTTGTTATTATGATAATCTCTTTTATGCTATGAGTTAGGCTATTCGAGTCTAACATATATTTTGCGAATAAACGTTCAAACGTGGGGTAGGGGTAATATTAGGAATTAATAAATTGGGTGCAATTTTGTAAGATTTTGCATACCATGAATGGATGTCCATAATTGAGTCAATTATGGAAATTGTTAAAAATTGGAAGTAATTAATAATTCAAGTAGGGAATTATTAAAATTGGGGGAAAGTGGATTATTATTAATAATCAATGCTTAGGACACGAGGTTGGACCCGTTTGTGTTGTAAACCTGCCCGGACCCGCCCGGCAAATCCAGTAGTCACAAATGTCGGCCCAATGTGAGAGGTCCTAGGCCCAAACTAAAGCATAACAGTTGTAAAGACACGAGGTTAGACTCTTTTATGGTGTAAGACTGCCCGGACCCGCCCGGCAAATCCAGCTGCCATAAATGCCAGTCTAATGTGAGAGGTCTTTATGAGGTTATGGCCTTAATGAACTAAGAAATACTTAACCAGATAATCATGTAAGGTGGGACATGGGGGTTAAGTAGGTGCCTTGGGTGGCATGAGGAATCTGGTGGTTTCCTTTAGAGGCATTTGAAATACGATTAAACTTAACCAAACACACATGTAAATGAACATGACTAAGTGGGTTAAGTGGGATGGACTAATGGGGACAAGCTTAGGTGGAATGCTTGTGGTAAATAGTGGGGGCCCATTTCAACCAGTATCCCAAGACGTATCTTTGTGGGCTCGACCCAAGTCGAGGACGGGACACGCATACTGGGTTTGACTATAAGAGGCCAAAACAGGGAGCGGTGGCAACGCAAGTCCAATGGGTTTCATATGTGTGTGTGGACCCGGGCTGGTAGGTAAGATGTTGTTGCATCGTGTAGGTATAAGCCGTGCATGTCCGTTGTATCAGGTTCCCACTTTAGGGGAGTGATACACCCCACTGTGGGGCCAGCGCGGGTATCTACGAGTTAGGGAGCCGATCGAATAATGGGAAGAAGGGTACACCTAGTGGAGATAGGGGCAGGCGGCACCTATGTAGTCAGCTAGGGGTACGTAAAGCCATTGGGAAAGTTTCTAAGTGAAGCTAAGTGGGATGAATCTTTAGGGTGACTGGTGTGGTGCAGTATAGTGTTTATCCTTTAGTATTTAGGAGCGCCTATAACGTTGCCTTTAGCGATTGTCTATGTCCTTAATCTGCTCTTCATAGACATTTTCTTGTTTTCCAGCTTATGCCTTAGTCCAGTTATTTTGATAATAGTATTGTAGAATTATCATATTCACCAGACTTTATGTCTGACCCCCTCTTTTCCATCCTTTTTCTCCCTTCAGGTCCGCAGGTTGGGCCAAGTTCTAGTGGAGTCTAGTTGGATCGCTTATCTTCTGGAAAGCTTGGACTGCTGAAGTAAAGTCCAGCTTGTTATCTTTCTTTTTAATGGCTATTCATGTAATGGGATTATGTACTTGTTTTATCAAGATAGATATTGTACTTGACATTGAATATGGTGTTATGATGTAATCAAACATGTTTTGACTTCTGCTACAATGAAATAAAGTTTCTGAATTTCCAAGTACTATTTTATATCTGTCTTGTTGTAATTTTACTGTTCTATATTCACCTAAAACCTCAATGGTAGTTAATGCATTCCCTTTGTGAGTGACATTAATGGACGTGGAGTGTTACACGTGGTATCAGAGCATAAGGTTACCAGAACAGATAAATTTTTTTTTTTTAGAAAAATATTTTTTTTCTAAAGTATTTTTGGAAGAAGTGCTTTCAAAAAAAAAACATGTTATTTAAAGAGAGTTTTTATGAAAAACATAATCCCAAATAGCCACATCCTTATCTTTATCTTTCGAATTCTCCATTTTGAATCTTTCCTTTTTCGTTTCAGCATGGTTGAAGATCTTAATCTCCCAGAAGGTGTGACGATTCCAGGGTGGTTTAGGAGATACTTGGAGGCTAGGGCCACCACTGCAGGCCCAGCGGATACTCCTCCACCCCTAGTTGCACCCATTCCTCCTCCTCCTCCTCCTCGTGTTGACACTTTTGCAAAGACGTGCAAGGAATTCAAGGCTATGGGAGGAAAAACTTTTCAAGGGACTGAGACGTTTGTGGAGGCCAGAGATTGGCTTAAGGAGACTGAGGAATTGTTGGATATCTTTGAAGTGGAAGATGGGAGGAAATTCCGTTTACCTGCTTGGTTAATGAAGGGAGAGGCCTCGTTTTGGTGGGAGGTCACTAATGGGGAACGTCCAGTTGATTCATGGGCGGATTTCAGACGAAGTTTTGAGGCAAAGTTTCTTTCAAGGGCAGAGGAGAACTTAAATATGGAAAAATTCCTGGCACTAAAGCAAGGGAGCTCATCAGTAAAGGAATATGTTAATAAATTTAATTAGTTAGCAAGGTTTGACTTGGAGTTGGTGAACACGCCAGAGAAGAAAGCTTAGAGGTTCGTTAGAGGCTTGAATGAACCGTTGCAAGGGTTGGCTATGACCCACATCCCTATGGGAGCCACCTTTGAAAAGCTAGTAGAAATGGCACTTATGCATGAGGATAAGGCAGTTGAAAAGAAAGGGGATCAGAAGAAACCCCAACAGCAAAATAAGAAGGGTGGTAAAAACAATAATGGCAAAGGGAAGAAGAAATGCTTCAATTGTGGGACGCCTGGCCATCTCAGCAAAGATTGTAGAAAGAAAAAGAAGACTGGTTGTTTTCATTGTGGAGATGCGGGACATTTAGTAAAGGACTGTCCAAAGAAGGGGCAGAGGGTAGGGTCTACCTCGGGAGGACAGGTGCAGGCTCTTATGGCACCAGGGCAGGCAAGGGGGCAAGTTCAGGCTATTGCGGCCCCACCGCGGCAAGAAAGAGGTAGAACAATTTCTGTTGAAAGCTTAGTTTTTCTGTTTGATCATCCTGTCCGTACCTTATTCGATTCTGGCGCATCTCATTCGTTTATCTCTGCATCATTAGTTGAATCACTGCACTTGAACACCAGTTTAGTAGAAGATCCCTTGGTCGTTTCAAATCCAATTGGGGGTTCGGCTCATTTGACCATGATATGTTTGGATTTGAAAATCTCTATACTTAGCGTTGAATTTAGATGTGATGCTTATGTATTGGGCTTCACGGGCTATGGGCTAATTTTAGGAATGGATTGGTTGTCTAGAAATAGGGCCATTCTTGATTGTGAAAGGAGAGTAGTTAGGCTTGTGACTCGCCTTGGTAATGCTCTCGACATCTTTTGTAATCCCATAAATTCCGTTATGCTAAGTTATCTTGAATCGCTTGATGCGTCTGTAGAGAACCTGCGATCGGTAGAAGTGGTCCGGGAATATCCGGATGTGTTTGAGGAGGTGAAGGGCTTACCTCCAAAGCGGGAGATAGACTTTCGAATTTATCTTATGGATAATGCTAAACCCGTATCTTTGCCAGTGCGCCACATGGCTCCTCGTGAAAGGAGGGAACTCAATAAGCAAGTAAAGGAGTTGCTTGAGAAGGGGTTCATAAGACGTAGTATATCGGAGTGGGGTGCTCCAGTAGTTTTTGCCACAAAGGCGGATGGGTCTCTTAGACTTTGTATGGACTATAGAGAACTAAACAAGCTTACTAAAAAGAACCGACACCCACTGCCGAGGATTGACGATCTCTTTGATCAGTTAGTTGGCGCCTCAGTGTTTTCGCAGTTGGACTTAGCCACTGGCTTTCATCAACTGAGAGTGGCTGAGGATAGTATAGATAAGACTGCTTTTAGGACTCCTGACGGATTCTATGAATGGCAAGTGATGCCCTTTGGTTTGACAAACGCCCCTGCATATTTTGTTGATTTGATGAGTAGGGTGTTTAGGGAATACCTTAACAAATTCGTGGTAGTCTTTGTGGATGACATCTTAGTCTTTTCTAAGAATATAGAAGAGCACTCCCTACATCTTAGGGAAGTGTTGGAAACCCTTCGAGCGCATAACCTTAAGGCAAAATTTTCTAAGTGTCACTTCTGGAGGAAGGAAGTACGGTTCTTAGGGCATGTGGTTTCCAAAGAAGGGATAGCAGTGGATCCCGCAAAGGTGGTGGCCATCCAAGATTGGAAGGTCCCTAAAAATGCAACCGAAGTTAGAAGTTTCTTGGGGTTGGCTGGCTATTATAGGAAGTTTATCAAAGACTTCGCAAAAATATCAGCTCCATTAACACGGTTAACGAAGAAGAACCTAGTTTTTACGTGGGACAAAGATTACGATGATGCGTTCCAACGTTTAAAGAGAGCCTTAACTTCAGCCCCAGTCTTAGTACTGCCAGACGGAAATAAACCGTTTACCATCTATACTGATGCTTGTGGGACGGGACTTGGCGCGGTCCTCATGCAAGAGGGAAGAGTAATAGCCTATGGTGGAAGGCAGTTGAGGGTTCATGAAAAGAATTACCCCACGCATGACTTAGAGCTAGCCGCAATTGTTTTCGCGCTTAAGTCTTGGCGTCACTATCTTCTTGGTGAGAAATTCGAACTGTTCACTGACCACAAATCATTAAAATACTTATTCTCTCAGAAGGATTTGAATTTAAGGCAGCAACGGTGGATGGAATTCTTAGCCTCCTACGATTTTGAAATAGCATATACCCCGGGCAAGGGTAACGTGGTGGCAGACGCCTTAAGTAGGAAAAGGTTGTCCTTGAGTCCGTTGTTTGTTGAACGACAAAGCTTAGAATTCATCTCTATGTTTGACTTTAGACCCTCCGTTGACTTAGTACCCGGTCTGTTAGCATCCTTGGAGGTTAGACCTACACTTCTAGGACGGGTTGGTGAGGCACAGCGAGACGACCCACAGTTGGTTGAGATAGTAGAAAAGCTCAAAGGGGGGGAGTCATCAAGCCATCTTCGTAGGTATACCCTAGACGATAAGGGTTGGTTACGAAGGGATAATAGACTTTGTGTACCACAAGACGAAGACTTAAGGAAGGCCATTCTTGATGATGCTCATCGCTCAAAAATGACCATTCATCCCGGCGGGGATAAGATGTACAAAGATATGAAGCAGGTTTTATTTTGGGCCGCTATGAAAAAGGATGTGGCCGAGTACGTCGCTAGATGCTTGGTGTGCCAACGAGTTAAAGCAGAACAAAAGAAACCCGGTGGGTTGCTTCACCCATTAGAAGTTCCACTATGGAAATGGGAAAGCATCTCAATGGATTTTGTGGATGGATTACCAAGATCAAGGAAGGGTAACACGGGGATTTGGGTTATAGTAGATAGACTTACTAAAAGCGCCCATTTTATTCCCGTGAAAAGTAAGAGGACTGCTCCGTGGTTGGCTTCTGTATACATTAAGGAGATAGTTCGTTTGCACGGTATTCCTTCTAGTATAGTAAGCGACCGTGACCCCATCTTTACTAGCGAATTTTGGAAGAGTTTACAAGAGGCGGTAGGGACTCAGCTATGTTTGAGCACCGCATATCATTCTCAGACAGACGGCCAGACCGAGAGGGTGAATCGCATTCTAGAGGATCTTTTAAGGCTTTGTATCCTAGACTTTGGGGGTACATGGGAAGAGCACCTTCCGTTAGTAGAATTCGCATATAATAATAGCTTTCAGTCTAGTATTGGCATGGCACCTTTCGAAGCTCTTTATGGAAGGCCTTGTCGTTCGCCTACATGTTGGTGGGAATCTACCGATAAAATCCTACTTGGGCCCGATATGGTTAGGGAAACCTCGGAGAAGATTGAGTGGATTCGAAGGAGGATGAAAGCAGAACAAGATAGGCAAAAATCGTATGCTGATAAGAGGAGGACAGATCTTGAGTTTGACATTGGGGACATGGTTTTTATCAAAGTATCTCCGTTACAGAATGTTGTTCGCTTTGGGTCCGTGGGGAAATTAGCACCAAGGTTTGTAGGGCTGTTTCCTGTAAAAGACAGGATTGGGAAGATGGCATATAGGGTGGAGTTGCCTGAGAAACTTAGTGGAGTACACGACGTATTCCATGTATCACATTTGAGGAAGTGTTTGCACAAGACCGCGGAGGTGGTAGAGCCGAGCTTGCTTAAAGAGGTGGAGATAGAGCGTGATGCAACAATTAGATGAGCTCCTACATGCATTCTTGGGTCGGAGATCAAAAAGTTGAGGAATCGAGAGGTCAGACTGGTTAAAGTGCAATGGGGAGATGATGAGAGCAACGCAACTTGGGAGACAGAAGAGAAGATGCGTTCGTTGTACCCTTTTCTTTTTGAGGGTATGTCTTTTAATTTCTCCTTTATCGCTTAGCTTATCTTATCATATCTTTAGTATGTCCTCTCATTAGTATCTTTGACCTTTAGTTAGGATAATCCTATGGTTGAAACATGTGTTTGAGACATGTTATGTATGATGGATGCAAAATGGATGCAAGTGTTTGCTAGTGGTTGCTCGTGGATGCATATATACACACACTTTAGGCACTAGATCGGCTCAGTCACTACATATTGCATATTGCATATATATATGGATGTATTTAGTAAAATGGATGAACGATGGTTGTATTATCATGTGGATGCTGCATTCAGATGATGGTTGTGCACGCATATAGAAGTATTATGTAGCATTAAGAATCTTTTGCATACATAATGGATGCATGGCACGATCATAGTTGCATTAAGGAGGTCAACTGAATCAGTGGACCGCCTGATTTTGCATTAGATACAGACATATACACACACTGTGCATTTAAACATGAAAGCATTAGAAGTCTGTAAGGACAATGGATGCCTGTGTATGATGGATGAGTAGATGGACGTTTGGATGGTAGGATATACATTCTTCCAGACTTGAAGATTTCGGGGACGAAATCCTAAAAGGAGGGGAGAATGTAACACCCCGAATTTTCTATTAACACTAAAGTTGCTAAAATAATAATAAGTGTGTAGAAGAGGGGATGTATCTAATATGAATATAAAAATATTAATAAGTATGTAAGGGAGGGGACGTATCTATTATGAATATAAAAATATTAATAAGTGTGTAAGAGAGGGGATGTATCTAATATGAATATAAAAATATTAATAAGTGTGTAAGAGAGGGGATGTATCTAATATGAATATAAAAATATTAATAAGTGTGTGAGAGAGGGGATGTATCTAATATGTATATAAAAACAATAATAAGTAAAGGGGGATGTATCTAATATGTACATTGTAGAAAATATATATATATTTATGACATGAATAGAAGTTTATTAATATGCTGAGTGTTTGCTGAGTCACTTCTGACTCATTGCTGAGTCAACAAGATAAACCCCATCTTGTCTGAATGGCTGCGGTTATTTCTAGGATAAATCTAATGGCCTAAATGCATTCTAAAATCTATAAATAAGTGGGTAGACCCTAAACCTAAATCACTTGTAAAATTAGAGAAGCTACCGTCATGCTGCTGCCATGGAGTTCAGCATAGCCGTCACAAACTAAGAAGAGGAAGCCTAATCATCTACAACTAAATTCTACTCAATAAAACAAATCAAACCAAAGAACTCTCTCTCTAATTCTCTTCTTTTGTTGGTGAGTATGATGATTCTCACAAGACTATTACAAACTAATTTGACTCAGTTATGAATGGATCACAAGAAAGTGACGTGATTTGTAATTGTAAATTCTATATATTGTGGATCTCTTATTATGTTATTATGTTGTCGTATGATGTAAATTATATATGCTATGTCATGCTATGTTGTAAATTCTCTTATGCTATGTCGTGCTATGTTGAGAATCATGTCAAGCTATGTTATACTATCATACTATGCCATGTTATAAATCATGCTATATTATGTTGTAAAATCATGATGTTGTTGGAACATGCTTAAAGTTATGTTTTTTTAATTTAAATGGATCTTGTTTATGGGAATTTGCCGATTAGGTTAGGTGTACCCATAAACTTGAAACTATAATTAAATAAAACTTGAATATGGGAAGTTGCCTATTGAGTTAGGTGTACCCATATAAAACCATGTTGTTAAAAAAATTAGATGATGTTGATTCACACATGTTCATATGTAAGTTTATGAAAATTGATTGAGGTTATATTAGGTGAATTTTGAACAAGTTGACACCTTTAGGTCCATGACATGTATAATCTATGCAAGTTGGACATATGCAAGTTTCACCCCTTATTATGATTTATTTGGTCACATATACATGTTGTTATTATGATAATCTCTTTTATGCTATGAGTTAGGCTATTCGAGTCTATCATATATTTTGCGAATAAACGTTCAAACGTGGGGTAGGGGTAATATTAGGAATTAATAAATTGGGTGCAATTTTGTAAGATTTTGCATACCATGAATGGATGTCCATAATTGAGTCAATTATGGACATTGTTAAAAATTGGAAGTAATTAATAATTCAAGTAGGGAATTATTAAAATTGGGGGAAAGTGGATTATTATTAATAATCAATGCTTAGGACACGAGGTTGGACCCGTTTGTGATGTAAACCTGCCCGGACCCGCCCGGCAAATCCAGTAGTCACAAATGTCGGCCCAATATGAGAGGTCCTAGGCCCAAACTAAAGCATAACAGTTGTAAAGACACGAGGTTAGACTCTTTTATGGTGTAAGACTGCCCGGACCCGCCCGGCAAATCCAGCTGCCATAAATGCCAGTCTAATGTGAGAGGTCTTTATGAGGTTATGGCCTTAATGAACTAAGAAATACTTAACCAGATAATCATGTAAGGTGGGACATGGGGGTTAAGTAGGTGCCTTGGGTGGCATAAGGAATCTGGTGGTTGCCTTTAGAGGCATTTGAAATACGATTAGACTTAACCAAACACACATGTAAATGAACATGACTAAGTGGGTTAAGTGGGATGGACTAATGGGGACAAGCTTAGGTGGAATGCTTGTGGTAAATAGTGGGGGCCCATTTCAACCAGTATCCCAAAACGTATCTTTGTGGGCTCGACCCAAGTCGAGGACGGGACACGCATACTGGGTTTGACTATAAGAGGCCAAAACAGGGAGCGGTGGCAACGCAAGTCCAACGGGTTTCATATGCGTGTGTGGACCCGGGCTGGTAGGTAAGACGTTGTTGCATCGTGTAGGTATAAGCCGTGCATGTCCGTTGTATCAGGTTGCCACTTTAGGGGAGTGATACACCCCACTGTGGGGCCAGCACGGGTATCTACGAGTTAGGGAGCCGATCGAATAATGGGAAGAAGGGTACACCTAGTGGAGATAGGGGCAGGCGGCACCTATGTAGTCAGCTAGGGGTACGTAAAGCCATTGGGAAAGTTTCTAAGTGAAGCTAAGTGGGATGAATCTTTAGGGTGACTGGTGTGGTGCAGTATAGTGTTTATCCTTTAGTATTTAGGAGCGCCTATAACGTTGCCTTTAGCGATTGTCTATGTCCTTAATCTGCTCTTCATAGACATTTTCTTGTTTTCCAGCTTATGCCTTAGTCCAGTTATTTTGGTAATAGTATTGTAGAATTATCATATTCACCAGACTTTATGTCTGACCCCCTCTTTTCCATCCTTTTTCTCCCTTCAGGTCCGCAGGTTGGGCCAAGTTCTAGTGGAGTCTAGTTGGATCGCTTATCTTCTGGAAAGCTTGGACTGCTGAAGTAAAGTCCAGCTTGTTATCTTTCTTTTTAATGGCTATTCATGTAATGGGATTATGTACTTGTTTTATCAAGATAGATATTGTACTTGACATTGAATATGGTGTTATGATGTAATCAAACATGTTTTGACTTCTGCTACAATGAAATAAAGTTTTTGAATTTCCAAGTACTATTTTATATCTGTCTTGTTGTAATTTTACTGTTCTATATTCACTTAAAACCTCCATGGAAGTTAATGCATTCCCTTTGTGAGTGACTTTAATGGACGTGGGGTGTTACACCTTCAATGGTAATTCCATGTACTCCTAGCTGACGTCATAGGTGCCGCCTGCTCCTGTCTCCACTAGGTGTACCCCTTTAATGATTAGATAATAATGGTAGCTTCGTGTACTCCTAGCTGACTACATAGGTGTCGTCTGCTCCTATCTCCACTAGATGTACCCACTACCCTGCCCCATTCGATCGGCTCCCTAACTCGTAGATACCCGTGCTGGTCCCACAGTGGGGTGTATCATTCCCCTAAAATGGTAACCCAATACAACTTAAGGATGCATGGCTTATACCTACACGATGCAACAACGTCTTACCTACCAGCCCGGGCCCACGCACGCACATGATCTCGTTGGACTTGCATTGCCACCGCTAACCCATTTTTGCCTCTAACAATCAGGCCCAGTAGGCGTGTCCCATCCTCGACTTGGGTCGAGCTCACAAAGATACTTAATGGGCTACTGGACAGAAAAGGGCCCCACCAAGCTTCCCACCTAGGCTTGGTCCCCTCTAATACATCCCACTTAACCCCATGTCCACTTACATGTATAAATTTGGTTAAGTGTTTTCTAATTTAACCTAGTCTCGCCCTTTTGTTTAATTAACAGATTGTATTGGTAATGTCTGTGGGCCTATATACACAAATATTACCCACTTACCCAAGATTTACTTAACCCTCTCACTGGTTCAGACATATTTAATTTATGGTTAAATTTGTGGGCCTATATGTACTAATATTACCCACCTACCCAAGATTTACTTAACCCACTCATTCCGTATAACCCAGTTTACTTAACCCCCAACTTAAACTTAAGTTCTTACAATCCATACGGATCAGATTTGGTTAAGTAGTCTATTTCATTTACCATGTCCATTTTTAATTAATTAATCAATTAATTAAAACCTTTCCCTTCATAGATGTCAATACCTATTTTATCCAATAATTTGAATAACATGTCATAATTGTTTATATTCAAATTACTCCATTTTTCTAATCGTATTTCTCATGACATCCACATGTCACCCACATGTCACCCACTAGATTCCTCATGCCACCCAAGGCACCCACTTAACCCCCTCATGTCCCACTACATGCTTATCTGGTTAAGTATTTCTTAATTCATTAAGGTCGTAACCTTATAAAGACCTCTGACATTAGACTGACATTTATACCAGCTGGATTTGCCGGGCGGGTTCGGGCAGTCTTACATCATAAAAGAGCCTAACCTCGTGTCTTTACAACTGTTACGCTTTTAGTTTGGGCCTAGGACCTCTCACATTGGGCTACCATTTGTGACTACTGGATTTGCCGGGCGGGTCCGGGCAGTTTTACATCACAAATGAGTCCAACCTCGTGTCCTAAGCATTGATTATCACTTATAATCCTTTTCCTCAATTTGAATTATTTTCACTATTCAAATTATCAATTAATTCCAAATTTAAGATGTCCATAATTGACTCAATTATGTCCATCCATTTATGGTATGCAAAATTATACCAATTTCATCACAAATTTATTATATGCCATTAAAGGCCTTTTGTCTCACCATTTAATATCCCTATTCAAATTCAAATTAATTTACGTATATGACTCATTTACATTCCAATTCACATTTATTAACATAATATTTTCATCCCATATTTGGATTAATTATTCCTAATCAAATATGTTAATAAAATTCCAATTATCTTTATGACCATAATTCACATTAATTATGTCCATATATCACTTTACCAATTAATATTTCAATTTACATATATGCCTCTTTTAAGGCCATTACATGCCAAATCACATTTATTAACATAATCAATATTTTTTCCCATAACCCCGCGGCGTCCATTCGCATAGAATATATGATAGACTAAGAAATAGTCTAACACATGGAAAAGGGGAAAACACCACATATTCACATAACATACAAAATAGGCCTAACTTGCATATGAGAATTTACCACATAACCTGCATAAAATCATCGATCTAAACATAGGCCTAAAAGTATGAACCTACATGTTATGAACAAGATTTTCATCACAAAACTTACATAATCAATAACCAAAAATTTGCATAACATGATTCATATTCCAAACTCATATTTTTATATAAACTTGCATATGTGATTTATGCAACATAACAATGGTGTAAATTTACCTCTAAATATACAAACTTGCATGTACAAATTTGGCATGTAACTTATGCATATCATAGCCTAACTTTTGATCTAAAATAGATGTCTCAATATTTACTAACTTGCTTGTGATTTATGTCTAAATCAACATCTAATCTTGCATACATACATATGATCTATCATATGAAACAACATAACCAAACTAGCATTTAAACAACATGATGATTTGATTACACGTAAGCCAATCGTAAAATTACAACATAGATCATAACTTTACAACCTAGATGACAACATAAAATCATAAAATTTAGAACATGTATGATAACATCACAATTTAACAACATAATCATATCATACGGTCAATAGTTCACATCATATCCATATAATCCACAATATATCTAATCTTACTTAATTTAATAATTATCTTGATTAGAGAAATCGAACTTGCCTTTCGTGGTTAAAGAATTATGAACAATTGATCAAACTTGATGCAGAATTGTTGTAGCGACGTTAGCTGATTCGTTGTTGAAGCTCTAAGCTTGAATTAGGTTGAATTGATTAGCTATCTTCCTCTTTAGTTGGCGGCGGCTACACTGAGTTCCATGGCGACGGCATAATGGCTTTAGTTCCAATTTTAATTAGATTTAGGGTTAGCATTAGGACGTATTTGTAGGTGTAGGAAGTTATTTAGGACCATTAGATTAACTCTGAACCATGAGAACCAATCAAATGCAAAATCTACATTTGAGCGAATCGGCCCACGGGTTGACAGCCAAACACCCTGGATTAACCCCTAGTCGACCCAGCGGAGCTCGGGCCGACCTCAAAAATGGGCCGGTTCGGTTATTCCCCCTCCCAGTTCGCTGTTTTGAACTTTTTCGCATATTTATTTATTTAATTTTTAATTTATATATATATCAATATATATATATATATATATTTCTCTGCACAACCCATTTCACTTAATTCTTTTCGAAAAATTAAGTATACTTTAATTTGTGAATTTTAATGTTATAAAATTACGAGGTGTTACAGCTGCCGTGGCCACATATGACATCAGTTTGCCACGCCATTCAGCACTGTACAATAATTTAACGATACGGTTCAAATGAAACTGATTTAATCAAAATCTGAGTCCATTTGCAAAACGGCTATTTTAAAGCGTATATTTTAAATAACGATTTCCACGACTGTTATTTTAAAATTTGATTTGGCCATAAATATCAAATTATAACACGAAATCTAGATTTTTCTCTTTCATATGAAAATTATAATTAACACGATTCCAACGTTTCTTGTTTCACAGAAATCCGACTTACATCGGATCCTGTATTCTCAGTTGAAGTTCAAAACCAAATATTACGAACTACAGCGCCATTTCGAGCTCGATTTATATTATAATTAAAATTAACATTCAAACTTCGTTGTAAATAATGAGTTAAATATTAAAATCCATTAATACGCCAAATATAATATTTAAAATAATAAATTAAATATTTGGCTATAAAAAATACGGGAAGTTACAATCTTGCCCCGTTAAAATAATTTCGTCCTCGAAATTGCTAAGGTATGAAAGAACGTTACAAACCATTATCTTTACAAAAATAAATTTAAACCTCGATTTTTATTTTCAAAACTAATCTAATCAGTTTTAAACCAATTTATTCCAAATAAAAGAATTTTCTAAAAATCTTCAAAAAATTTCTAACACCTAAAATTTTGGTAGAGTCTCTGTAACACCCCGAATTTCAATTAACACTAATGGTTAGTAATTAAAGTATAATTAATCTCAGATGTGAGAATCAGGGGAAACGGGCTGCGTCATTGCGTTCGTCTCGGAAAAATACGCGAAATAGAGTCCGAGTTTGCGTAAAACGGGTACCGTATGAAAGAGATATGGATGAACGAAGTTAGGCAGAAAAACCCGAAACAGGCCAGAAATGCACTGGCGCACTTGTGAAGTGCGCCAGCACAAAAATACACTGGCGCACTTGGGAAGTGCACCCATGTCGGGACAGGAAACCTGCACAGTTTCTAGAGAGTTCTGTGGTTGGGTGCACCAGTTTGGGGTTTGGGCTTGGTCTTAGGGCTGGTTTCTGGAAGGTTCCGAAATCTAAGGGTCCTAATCTAATTTAGGGTTAATCTAAGGGCCTAAAACACTCACCTAATCTATAAATACACCCTAAACCTACCCTAATCCATACTAAAAATAGAATTGAGGGCTACATGCCGCCAAATTAAATCTTAGAAGGAGCCTCCACTAATTTATGAAGAGGGTTGCAAGCTAATCACTCTCTAATCAACCTCTAATCCATTCTAAGCATCTTAATCTTCTTCATATGGAGTGCAAATTGGCTAGTTGTGAGTTTCTATCACTCTAATGATCAATTGCTAAACTAAGTAGATGAGATATGATGAGATCATATGGTTTTGTTTGTGGATTAATGGGTTTTAAGTCATATGACATGATGTTAGTTTGCTAATGTATGTGGGTTATGCAAGTTTTGTGCTTTGTGATCATATGTTAATATGCAAGTTACATGTATGATAATATGCAAGTTACATGTATGATAATTATGCAAGTTGTATGTTTCTTCATATGCAAGTTTATGAGTTCATATGCAAGTATGTAACATGTTATGCAAGTTCATATGCAAGTTTATGAGTTCATATGCAAGTTATGTAACATGTTATGCAAGTTCATATGCAAGTTATGCGACATATTATGCAAGTTCATATGCAAGTCATGTATTTGTTAATATGTAAGTTTATGTAACATGTTATGCAAGTTATGTGACATGTTATACAAGTTAATATGCAAGTTATGTGACATGTTATACAAGATTTTATGCAAGTTATGTGACATGTTATGCAAGTTCATATGCAAGTTATGTGTTTGTTAATATGCAAGATGGCACCTTTGAAACATGTTCATACATATGCAAGTTGACACCTTTTATATGTGTTATGTCATGAGAACGAAATTACGTGGGAACGATGGGGTTAATTAAATGCATATGTTAATAAGATTGTGTGAAATTAATATAATTATGCATAACATAAAATAAATGAACATAGTATGGGAATTTGCCTATTAAGTTAGGTGTACCCATACTATGTGTTGGGAATTTGCCTATTAAGTTAGGTGTACCCACACTTTGGAGTTGGGAATTTGCCTATTAAGTTAGGTGAACCCATGTTCCTACAATAAACATGATAATTAACACAAATTATGGGAGTAATTAATCGATTAAGACACGAGGTTGGACCCGTTTGTAGTGTAAGACTGCCCGGAGTTTACCGGCTTAACCAGGCATCTACAAATGACGGTCCAATGTGAGGGGTCTTAATCATAAATTAAATACGTAACAAGGGTAAATGACACGAGGTTGGACCCGTTTGTAGTGTAAGACTGCCCGGAACCTACCGGCTTAACCAGGCATCTACAAATGACGGTCCAATGTGAGGGGTCCTTTACACGGTTACGGTGTTAATCAATTAAGAAACACTTAACCAGATAAGCATGTAGTGGGGCATGGGGGTTAAGTGGGTACCTTGGGTGGTATGTGGAAATTGCTAGTGGTTGCCAATAGAAAATATGATAAAATACTTAACCAAGATGAAACATGTAATTAAACATGATTAAAGGGTTAAGTGGGAAACACTAGTGTGTGGGCCAAGCTTAGGGGGATGGCTTGTGCTGGGGGCCCATTTCAACCAGTAACCCATACGTATCTTAGTGGGCTCGACCCATGTCGAGGACGGGACACGCATACTGGGCTTGACTATAAGAGGCCAAAATGGGTTAGCGGTGGCAACGCATGACCATCGGGTTTCATATGCGTGTGTGGGCCCGGGCTGGTAAATAAGACGTTGTTGCATCGTGTAGATATAAGCCGTGCACCGTTAGTTTTATCAGGTTGCCACGTTGGGGAATGGTACACCCCACAGTGGGGCCAGCACGGGTATCTACGTTAGGGAGCCGATCGAATGGGGAGTAGTGTGTACACCTAGTGGATTGTAGGGCCCTGTGGCGTCTACTCAGTCACCTAGGGGTACGCGAGAACTATTAAGTTAATTTTATAAGTCCATGGGTGGGATCAACCTTTAAGTTAGGAATGACTGGTGTGGTGCAGTTTAGTAATTTACCTTTGGAAGGGTAGATGCGTCTTTATCTTTTATCTTAGTTTAGTTGACTGCTTAGTGTAGCCATTCATCCCCATTAGTTACAGTATATCAGTTTATGTCTTCTCTGGTTACTTTAACGATTGTAATGTTAAAGTTATAGGACTCGCTCAGACTTATGTCTGACCCCGTTGTTTTTATCTTTTTCCCAACCCTCAGGTCCTACGGTGGATCCTAGCAATAGTGGAGCTTGATCGGATTGCTGTTCCAGTCTTTAGGAGCTTGGATAGATGTAAAGCTCCAGTTACCCAGTTATCTTTTCTTTTGTCGTGGCTATTGTATGAGAGTGGGATTATGTACTTCTTTATTTTGATGGATATTGTACTTGACTTTTATTGTGGTTTTATGATGTAACCAGACATGTTTTACTTCCCTGTTATGAGATGATGTTTTAAATTTCAAGTACTATTTATATATGTCTTGTTGTAATTTTTCTGCTCTATATCCACTAAAATACTCCACCGATGCTATGGCATTCCCTTAGTGAGTGATCATAGCGGGAGTGGGGTGTTACACGTGGTATCAGAGCTGAAGGTTACCGGAACAGATAAATTTTCGAGAAAAATTCTTTTTTTAAAAAAAAAAAATAGTAAAGGTATTATTTTTGGAAAAAGTATTTTCAAAAACATGTCTTTTAAGAGAAAAGTTTTTGAAAAAGAAAAGCATAATCCCCAATAGCCATATCTTTATCTTTCGGAATCTCCTTTTTGAATCTTTCCTCTTTCGTTTCAGCATGGCTGAAGATCTTAACATCCCGGAGGGCTTAGTTATACCACTATGGTATAGGAGGTTACAAGAGGCTAGGGCCGCGGCTGCGGGTCCAGCCAATGCTACTACACCAGAGGAAACCGCTCCTCCTCCTCAGCCTAGAGTGGATAATTTTGCTAAGATTTGCAAGGAGTTCAAGGCTATAGGAGGAAAACCTTTTCTAGGTTCAGAGACTTTCGTAGAGGCTAGAGATTGGCTTAAGGAAGTGGAAGAGTTGCTAGATATCTTTGAAGTGGAAGAGGGAAAGAAAGTCAAGTTGGCGGCTTGGTTAATGAAGGGAGAGGTCTCATTCTGGTGGGAGGTCACTAATGGAGAACGCCCTGTTGACTCTTGGGCAGATTTCAAGCAAAGGTTTGGGGCTAAGTTTCTCTCAAGGGCGGAAGAGAATCTGTTTATGGAGAAGTTCTTGAATTTGAAGCAAGGGAATCTCACGGTGAAAGAATATGTCAACAAATTCAATCAATTAGCAAGGTTTGGCATAGAGTTGGTGAATACACCGGAGAAGAAGGCTTTGAGGTTCGTTAGAGGCTTGAACGAACCATTGCAAGGAATAGCTATGACTCACATTCCTATGGGGGCCACCTTTGAGAAGCTTGTCTACATGGCACTTATGCATGAGGATGATAAGAGTTCTAAGGCACCAGAGAAGAAGGGGGATCAGAAGAAACCGCAACAACAACAACAAGGCAAGGGTGGAAAAGGCAATGGTGACAAGGGGAAGAAGAAGAAGTGCTTCAATTGTGGGACCCCAGGCCACCTCAGCAAGGATTGTCGCAAAAAGAAGAAGACCGGTTGCTTTCATTGTGGTGAAGCAGGACATCTTGTGAAGGACTGCCCAAAGAAGGGGCAGAAGACGGGGTCTACCTCAGGAGGTCAGGTGCAAGCTCTTATGGCACCAGCTCAGGCAGGGGGGCAAGTTCAGGCTCTCTCAGTTCCACCGATTCAGCAGAGAGGTAGAACTATTTCCGTTGAAAGTCTGGTTTTTCTGTTTGATCATCCAATTCGTACTTTGTTTGACTCTGGCGCATCGCATTCTTTTATCTCATCATCGTTAGTTGAGTCACTGCACTTAGACACCAGTCTAGTTGATGATCCCTTGGTTGTTTCAAACCCAATTGGGGGCTCCATATATCTGTCTATGATATGTTTGGGTTTGAAGATTTCTATACTTAGCGTTGAGTTTGGATGTGATGCTTTTGTATTGGGCTTCACGGGCTATGGGTTGATTTTGGGCATGGACTGGTTATCCAGTAATGGTGTCGTTCTTGATTGTGAAAGGAGAGTTGTCAGGCTTATGACCCGCTTGGGTAATACTCTCGAGATCTCTTATAATCCCATGGAATCTGTTTTGCTAAGTTATCTTGAATCGCTCGATGCTTCGGTCGAGAGTTTGCGTTCTGTCAGAGTGGTCCGGGAATATCCGGATGTGTTTGAAGAGGTGAAGGGTTTGCCTCCGAAGCGGGAGATAGATTTCCGAATTTATTTGGTGGATAATGCCAAACCAGTGTCTTTGCCAGTGCGCCACATGGCTCCTCGTGAGAGAAGAGAACTTCATAAGCAAGTAGGGGAGTTGCTTGAGAAGGGGTTCATAAGGCGAAGTATATCGGAGTGGGGAGCTCCAGTAGTGTTTGCCACGAAGGCGGATGGGTCCCTCAGACTTTGTGTGGATTATAGAGAACTTAATAAGCTCACGAAGAAGAATAGACACCCATTACCGAGGATAGATGATCTATTTGATCAGTTGGTTGGCGCCTCAGTGTTTTCGCAGATGGACTTAGCTACAGGGTTTCAAAAGTTGAGAGTGGCGGAGGACAGTATAGAGAAGACTGCTTTCCGGACTCCGGATGGTTTTTATGAGTGGCTTGTGATGCCATTTGGGTTGACAAACGCCCCTGCATACTTTGTTGATCTGATGAGTAGAGTGTTCAGAGAGTATCTGAATAAGTTTGTAGTGGTCTTTGTGGATGACATCTTGGTCTTTTCCAAGAGTGAAGAAGAGCATGCCTTACATCTCAGAGAAGTGTTGGAGACTCTTCGAGCACATAGTCTTAAAGCTAAATTCTCTAAATGTCATTTTTGGAGAAGAGAAGTGCAATTCTTAGGGCATGTGGTCTCTAAGGAAGGGATATCTGTGGATCCCGCAAAGATTGTATCTATCCAGGATTGGAAAGTTCCTAGAAATGCTACCGAAGTAAGAAGTTTCTTGGGGTTGGCAGGATATTATAGGAAGTTCATCAAAGACTTCGCGAAGATATCAGCCCCATTAACCCGCTTGACGAAGAAGAATCTGGTTTTCTCATGGGACGTAGATTGTGATGATGCTTTCCGACGGTTAAAGAGAGCTTTGACCACCGCTCCAGTTTTAGTGCTTCCAGATGGGAGTAAGCCGTTTGTTGTTTATACCGATGCTTGTGGGACAGGATTAGGCGCAGTCTTGATGCAGGAGGGAAGGGTAATAGCCTATGGAGGGAGGCAATTGAGAGTGCATGAGAAGAATTACCCTACCCATGATCTAGAGTTGGCCGCGATTGTTTTCGCACTTAAGTCTTGGCGCCATTATCTTCTTGGTGAGAGATTCGAGTTGTTCACTGACCATAAATCATTGAAGTACTTATTCTCTCAGAAGGATTTAAACTTAAGACAGCAAAGGTGGATGGAGTTCTTAGCATCCTATGATTTCGAGATAGCATATACCCCTGGCAAGGGTAACGTGGTGGCGGACGCCTTGAGTAGAAAAAGGCTATCTTTGAGTCTATTGTTCGTGGAACGGCGAAGCTTGGAGTTTCTTTCTTTGTTCGACTTCAGACCTTCTGTTGACTTTGTACCTGGTTTGTTAGCATCCTTGGAGGTTAGACCTACTCTTTTGGGACGGATTGGCGAGGCTCAGCGAGACGACCCACAGTTGGTTGAGTTGGTAGAGAAGCTTATAAGGGGGAAGTCGTCCAGCCATTTGGGTAGATACACCATAAATGATAGGGGATGGTTGCATAGAGACGGTAGACTTTGTGTACCGCAAGATGAGGGTTTGAAGAAGGCTATTTTGGATGATGCACATCGTTCAAGAATGACTATTCATCCCGGTGGAGACAAAATGTACCAAGACATGAAGAGAGTTTTCTTCTGGGCCGGTATGAAGAAAGATGTGGCCGAGTATGTGGCTAGATGCTTAGTGTACCAAAAAGTTAAAGCGGAGCAAAGGAAACCCGGTGGGTTGCTACACCCATTGGAAGTTCCGCAATGGAAGTGGGATAGTGTCTCGATGGATTTCATCGATGGGTTACCGAGATCGAGGAAGGGCAATACGGGAATTTGGGTTGTGGTAGACAGACTTACCAAGAGTGCCCATTTTATACCCGTGAAGAGTAAGAGGACCGCTCCATGGCTTGCTTCAGTCTATGTTAGAGAGATTGTTAGATTGCATGGCGTACCATCCAGCATTGTGAGTGATCGAGATCCTATCTTCACTAGTGAGTTTTGGAGAAGTTTGCAAGAGGCGGTAGGGACTCAGTTGTGTTTGAGCACCGCATATCATCCTCAGACGGACGGTCAGACCGAGAGGGTGAACCGTATCTTAGAACATCCCTTGAGGCTTTGTATCTTGAATTTTGGAGGTACATGGGAAGAACATCTTCCTTTGGTGGAGTTCGCATACAATAACAGCTTTCAGTCTAGTATTGCCATGGCACCTTTCGAAGCTCTTTATGGAAGGCCTTGTCGATCTCCTACATGTTGGTGGGAATCTACGGATAAGATCTTGCTTGGGCCAGATATGGTTAGAGAGACTTCAGAGAAGTTTGATTTGATTCGAAGAAGGATGAAGGCAGCGCAAGATAGACAGAAATCTTATGCGGATCGGAGAAGGACGGATCTTGAGTTTGAGGTTGGGGACATGGTTTTTGTCAAAGTATCTCCGTTGAGAAATGTTGTTCGCTTTGGGTCCGTTGGGAAGTTAGCACCGAGGTTTGTTGGGCCGTTTCCTATTAAGGAAAGGATTGGACGGATGGCATATAGGGTGGAGTTGCCCGACAGACTTAGTGGTGTTCATGATGTATTCCATGTATCACATTTGAGGAAGTGCTTACATGAGACCGCAGAGGTGGTAGAGCCGAGCTTGCTTAGAGATATAGAGGTAGAGCGTGATGTGACGATTCGACGAGCTCCTACTCGCATCCTTGGGTCAGAAACTAGGAAGTTGAGGAACAGAGAAGTTCAGCTAGTTAAAGTGCAATGGGGAGAAGACGAGGGCAATGCTACTTGGGAGACGGAAGCGAAGATGCGTTCTTTGTATCCATTTCTTTTTGAGAGTATGTCTTTTAACTTCTCCTTTATCGCTTGTCTAGTACTTATCTTATCTTTAGTATATCCTCTCGCTAGTACCTATGACCTTTAGATAGGGTAAAACCTATGGTTGAAACATGTGTTTGAAACATGTTATGGTTGATGGATGCATGTGGATGCAATTGTTTGCTAGTGGTTGCTCGTGGATGCATATACACACACATTAGGCACTAGATCGGCTCAGTCACTTCATGTTGCATATCGCATAAATGGATGTGGTAGTTAGATTGATGGATGTATCATGGCTGTGTTATCATGTGGATGATGCATTTTTGTGTATGGTTGTGCACGCATATAGAAATTGTATGTGTCAATAGGGTTTCACATACATATTGGATGCATGGCACTATCATGGTTTGCATTAAGGAGGTCGACTGAATCAGTAGACCGCCTGATTTTGCATTAGTATACGGACATATACACACACTTTCTGCATATGTTCATACATCATTAGAAGTTTCTAAGGATAATGGTTGCATGTGGTTGATGGTTTAGTAGATGGTTGTTTGGTTGGTAGGATACGTTCTTCTTGACTTAGAGATTTCGAGGACGAAATCCTTTAAGTAGGGGAGAATGTAACACCCCGAATTTCAATTAACACTAATGGTTAGTAATTAAAGTATAATTAATCTCAGATGTGAGAATCAGGGGAAACGGGCTGCGTCATTGCGTTCGTCTCGGAAAAATACGCGAAATAGAGTCTGAGTTTGCGTAAAACGGGTACCGTATGAAAGAGATATGGACGAACGAAGTTAGGCAGAAAAACCCGAAACAGGCCAGAAATGCACTGGCGCACTTGTGAAGTGCGCCAGCACAAAAATACACTGGCGCACTTGGGAAGTGCGCCCATGTCGGGACAGGAAACCTGCACAGTTTCTAGAGAGTTCTGTGGTTGGGTGCACCAGTTTGGGGTTTGGGCTTGGTCTTAGGGCTGGTTTCTGGAAGGTTCCGAAATCTAAGGGTCCTAATCTAATTTAGGGTTAATCTAAGGGCCTAAAACACTCACCTAATCTATAAATACACCCTAAACCTACCCTAATCCATACTAAAAATAGAATTGAGGGCTACATGCCGCCAAATTAAATCTTAGAAGGAGCCTCCACTAATTTATGAAGAGGGTTGCAAGCTAATCACTCTCTAATCAACCTCTAATCCATTCTAAGCATCTTAATCTTCTTCATTTGGAGTGCAGATTGGCTAGTTGTGAGTTTCTATCACTCTAATGATCAATTGCTAAACTAAGTAGATGAGATATGATGAGATCATATGGTTTTGTTTGTGGATTAATGGGTTTTAAGTCATATGACATGATGTTAGTTTGCTAATGTATGTGGGTTATGCAAGTTTTGTGCTTTGTGATCATATGTTAATATGCAAGTTACATGTATGATAATATGCAAGTTACATGTATGATAATTATGCAAGTTGTATGTTTCTTCATATGCAAGTTTATGAGTTCATATGCAAGTATGTAACATGTTATGCAAGTTCATATGCAAGTTTATGAGTTCATATGCAAGTTATGTAACATGTTATGCAAGTTCATATGCAAGTTATGTGACATATTATGCAAGTTCATATGCAAGTCATGTATTTGTTAATATGTAAGTTTATGTAACATGTTATGCAAGTTATGTGACATGTTATACAAGTTAATATGCAAGTTATGTGACATGTTATACAAGATTTTATGCAAGTTATGTGACATGTTATGCAAGTTCATATGCAAGTTATGTGTTTGTTAATATGCAAGATGGCACCTTTGAAACATGTTCATACATATGCAAGTTGACACCTTTTATATGTGTTATGTCATGAGAACGAAATTACGTGGGAACGATAGGGTTAATTAAATGCATATGTTAATAAGATTGTGTGAAATTAATATAATTATGCATAACATAAAATAAATGAACATAGTATGGGAATTTGCCTATTAAGTTAGGTGTACCCATACTATGTGTTGGGAATTTGCCTATTAAGTTAGGTGTACCCACACTTTGGAGTTGGGAATTTGCCTATTAAGTTAGGTGCACCCATATTCCTAAAATAAACATGATAATTAACACAAATTATGGGAGTAATTAATCGATTAAGACACGAGGTTGGACCCGTTTGTAGTGTAAGACTGCCCGGAGTTTACCGGCTTAACCAAGCATCTACAAATGACGGTCCAATGTGAGGGGTCTTAATCATAAATTAAATACGTAACAAGGGTAAATGACACGAGGTTGGACCCGTTTGTAGTGTAAGACTGCCCGGAACCTACCGGCTTAACCAGGCATCTACAAATGACGGTCCAATGTGAGGGGTCCTTTACACGGTTACGGTGTTAATCAATTAAGAAACACTTAACCAGATAAGCATGTAGTGGGGCATGGGGGTTAAGTGGGTACCTTGGGTGGTATGTGGAAATTGCTAGTGGTTGCCAATAGAAAATATGATAAAATACTTAACCAAGATGAAACATGTAATTAAACATGATTAAAGGGTTAAGTGGGAAACACTAGTGTGTGGGCCAAGCTTAGGGGGATGGCTTGTGCTGGGGGCCCATTTCAACCAGTAACCCATACGTATCTTAGTGGGCTCGACCCATGTCGAGGACGGGACACGCATACTGGGCTTGACTATAAGAGGCCAAAATGGGTTAGCGGTGGCAACGCATGACCAACGGGTTTCATATGCGTGTGTGGGCCCGGGCTGGTAAATAAGACGTTGTTGCATCGTGTAGATATAAGCCGTGCACCGTTAGTTTTATCAGGTTGCCACGTTGGGGAATGGTACACCCCACGGTGGGGCCAGCACGGGTATCTACGTTAGGTAGCCGATCGAATGGGGAGTAGTGTGTACACCTAGTGGATTGTAGGGCCCCGTGGCGTCTACTCAGTCACCTAGGGGTACGTGAGAACTATTAAGTTAATTTTATAAGTCCATGGGTGGGATCAACCTTTAAGTTAGGAATGACTGGTGTGGTGCAGTTTAGTAATTTACCTTTGGAAGGGTAGATGCGTCTTTATCTTTTATCTTAGTTTAGTTGACTGCTTAGTGTAGCCATTCATCCCCATTAGTTACCGTATATCAGTTTATGTCTTCTCTGGTTACTTTAACGATTGTATTGTTAAAGTTATAGGACTCGCTCAGACTTATGTCTGACCCCATTGTTTTTATCTTTTTCCCAACCCTCAGGTCCTACGGTGGATCCTAGCAGTAGTGGAGCTTGATCGGATTGCTGTTCCAGTCTTTAGGAGCTTGGATAGATGTAAAGCTCCAGTTACCCAGTTATCTTTTCTTTTGTCATGGCTATTGTATGAGAGTGGGATTATGTACTTCTTTATTTTGATGGATATTGTACTTGACTTTTATTGTGGTTTTATGATGTAACCAGACATGTTTTACTTCCGCTGTTACGAGATGATGTTTTAAATTTCAAGTACTATTTATATCTGTCTTGTTGTAATTTTTCTGTTCTATATTCACTAAAATACTCCACCGATGCTATGGCATTCCCTTAGTGAGTGATCATAGCGGGAGTGGGGTGTTACAGTCTCCCCTATACGAAGGACATCTGCAATATCGCAGGTTCCAGAAATATATATCCATCGACAAACAGGGTCGTAAAAATTCAAAAACCAAACTCAAAATCCAAATAAAAACCAAAATTTCATATTCTGCATAGGCGTACCTTTTTGCGAGCGTTATTATGTGGTAAGCAATATTTTATATTCGAGCTTGCTTAGCTATTATGCAGCTCTATTCAAACTGGATTCAATGAACTTTAAAATTTTCTCCTGAATGGATTTTAAAGCTGAATTGGCACTTTTGCACCTGTTCTTAACTAAATTTCATTAGTCCCCAAAACAACATCAATTAGTTTTAAATATCCATATCATACGATCCATCCAGTTCTACACACAATCTAATCCACATGAGAGTATAATTATTTATAATCACTACATTTATTTCTTCAATCATCCATTCAGGTTTATTTATCTGAATTTTTTATTTAACTTATTTATTTCATATTGGTTTTAAACCAAGTCTATCATTTCAGATTTATATTCAAGCAATCAACAACACAATCCAAGCATATCATTCAAATCAACAAATTTAAATGGTTGCCCATATTATAATAATTTGAGAAAATCATTATTATAAAGTAAATTGGGCAAAAATAATTTTCAAAAATAATTTTATATCAAATTACAAATACACGCCCTCATATAAATAACAAACTCAATCTAGGGTATTACTAACCCTATCTCTATCGAGTTACAACACAGAGCCAAGGTTATCACTAAACCAATAGCTCTAATACTACTGTAATGACCCAGGGATTTTCGGCCCTGAAAATCGACATAAATACCTTTACTGTAACTCATCCCGACCTTCTAAACACCGAAAACACTGGAACGATGTTAGAAAGAATTTAGAGGGTGAGATAAGAAAGAAAGAAATATTAGAATAGAAGAAGAAGAATAACCAACACAACACAGATTCTCACATCGCAGCAAAACAAAATATAATACAGAAATAAATCTTTACTGGGAGCTTTAGAAATACTAACAATATCATGGTACATCACACAATGGGACAGTTCTAATAACCTGTTCCCATATACATCACACAGCGGAATAGTACTTGTATAAAATCATACGTCTGAACATCTCCAGCTCGTCTCTGGGCTTCACAGCATTCGATAACCTGAACCTGTACACACCGGGCTAACCCGAGCACTAACAAAACATCTGGTTAGTTTGGTGAACCAAAGTGAGAAAAACTCGCACAGTATTAATGGTATCACACAACCTGGTTTTAAAGCTAAAAACTTTTCGAAAGAAAAGGATAATCGTAAGACCAAATCCACACATAAACACAGACGATTTTTACCTTACGATAACCCAAAACATTTTTGAAATCAATATCTTTTCTGATATCATAATAATTTCTAAATACAAGTAATAGCAATCTAGTGGAACGCTTGCATCTCACGCTCCACATATAGTATACAATCAAAACCGCGGGCGCTTATTGGAGATTGGATTCCGACTATGACAAGGTATGGGACCACCGGCCGATAGTGTATCTCTAGAGGCGAATACACTGGGTTCAACAAGAACGTCTTGCAACCTGGTCCTCACATGACCGACCTCTCATTTCGCTTGAGTGTATCGAATGTATATCACCAACGATTAGGAGCTACACACCGTCTTCCCGAAAAGGGACAGCATCAAAATAGATTTAAGAAACAAAAGGATTTTCTCTTGATAGGTGATTATACACCTTAATGGGAGCGACCCACATAGCCATGTTGCCTGCCCGAATTTCTTGTCATTTACAGGTTGATGAGGCTTGAGGTTTAAATTTCCCATTTGGAATATTTAGTCACCATTCACTTTGAATGTCACATCGTCTGATCCTCCAGATATCACTAATTGACGTCCACAAAAATACTTCAGTGGTTAAGCTATAAGAACCGTCGTTCTCCGCCATCAACTATGGTATGTTTGAAGAAATTAACGTACGTAATTCCCTTGGAAATACTCTGTCAAACATCTGTCCATTCAAGTCATCCAGGAACAGAATGAACCGAAGGTACTCTCCTACTGCATCCAATATAGGAATCACCCCATGGATCAGTAGCGAGAAGTCCTTGCAACCCATAGATTCCAACCACGACAGAACCACAGTTTATCTCTGGCCGCTAAACCAGAGATTAGTAGCGGTTTTTTCGTTCATGAATATCTACGGTCTTCAATGCTCCATCTCTATCATCTTCTGATCTCTTCACGTATTTGTTAGTCGGAATGGTTTTCGAATATTCCCGGTCTTTCTGTACCAACAATCGTATTGGACAGATTTAATAGTTGGTGATTTAACTATCAAAATAACAGTGTTTCAATCATGACAATCCAGTGAGTTCACTGGTTCAGTATTCAGCACCACTTGGCCTTTTAATTTAAATAAATGTAAATTTAAAACTCTTAAAATATTTCGATATTACAAATATAGCTTCTTGCTTCTTATTTAACATAAGATTATCCTTAAACAAATTCACCTTTATATGCAGTTTCCTAATTTCACTTTCCAAACATTAGTTACATTATTACTCAATATTGGAAATCGATTTAACTTATTACACGTAAAACAACATTACGAAATATCGTTTATTTCATTACTTGGAATAGCGATCCATGCTTATTATTATAGAACAGAATTCAACTTTACATTTCCTTCTAGTTCGAAAATGTTGTTGTAACTTTCTGCAATTCCCTTTTTACTTTGGAACCCTTAGTATATATATATTCCAAATTTTTCAACAAAAATATTGCATTATTATTTCTCTAATGAAATAATAAATTTCACTAACCTCTATTACCATTACAATTAATATCACCTTCAGATACTCCCGCTGTCGTTCAAGTTGGGGTATTTTAATTACCTATTAAACCTTGATCAACACCGTTCATATCTTAAGGTAGATACAAGTTGCAATTCAAAAACCAATATGTAATTTAATATCAAACTAAATCCCATTTAACCATTTAACTTACATCATGGTTTTACAATTCTTTTCTTATTTTGAAAATCCCCTTTTCAAATACAGCCATGTTTACTTAATTTGTTGATTAAGTAATTTCTTGCTAAACATCCCCTTTTTATATTTAAATTCTCTGAACCAACTTATTTATCAACACAGATTTGTATCACAAAATCCTTCACTAGCTTCTTTATCACATACACTTTTAACAACCCATTTTTTCTAATCCGTTCAACATTTTGCTTTTAAAATCCTATTTCAATCTTCCACTTTTAGTCAATCACATTTTCAAATAACATTAATTTAGAATTAACGATATAATACCTCAAACCCCTTTTTATAACTTTGGCTTATCATCAAACTCTTTTATATAAATTTTCTTTTACTTAATTCAAATAATTAAGTAACATTTATTTAAACAAAACCTGTTCATGAACTCCTTTCACCATTCAATTGCCTTTATAAAATCAATTTACAATTTATTATCAAAATAAATATTTATTTCCTTTTATAAACTTTTATTCAAAATATATATCTCAAAATTCATCTTTAGTTATAAAATAAATTATATAACTTCAGCTCTATCGATTTACCTGACGGTAAATCGATATAAATAAAACAATTTACTTTCAGGCCATTTATTACCGATTCCCAACCAATACCGCCCACTGGTAAAAACACAACACAGGTGGACTTTCCAATCGATGATCAATACTCAAATAAATCACCCAAACATGATAGTTCATATGTTAATATGAAAATAAATAATATATTCGAGGAATCCGGTTGGATCCCTCCAACCTGTTCTTCCTTGTACCCAAAATGGTTATCTCAAATCAGATACTTCAGTTTCACTTAACTGATAACAATAAATAACAGCCATTTAACATCAACCACATGCAACTCAAACAATTCAACCAATTAAACACGTTTATTTTATAAACGTGACCAAAAAGGTAAATTACCTTTATTGGAACCAATCGTTAGAATAACGATTTGGTATTTTACTGAAATTAAATGACAGTTTAATTTCTTCAGTTAATCAACAAATAAATTATAACTAACAACCAGTCAACCATTAGCAAGCAGAGCACACAAAATAAAAACCTAATTTATATAGAATATAAATGGGAAAAATACTGAGTGAGTTTAACTCACCTTGACTTTATTTGTCATCAGAACGGTTTGCTTCAGTTAAATTAAACATCGTTTAATATAACTGAAAATCTCAGTTGCTTTCCACTCTGTCCAATCTAGATTCAAAAATGTCACGCACGTCGATATGGTCCCAACGTTCCCTGTTTGTCAAGATTTGTTAACATAAGGCACGATATATCATTTAGATAATCATGGTTTAAAATTTAATAATTTATCCTTAATTAAATTGTACTAGCCTAACAGTTATTTATATGTTCAATAACCGACATGTTAAAACCATGTTTATACAACAGCTCTCATATTCGCAAATTCTTGTTTGGGTTAAAAATAATACAGCCGTTTGTCCTACCTTAATTTAAGCCGACTACCCTTAATAGCTTATTAAGAATACTCGGTCATGTTATAAGGTGGTTTAGGCCTTTTAATTTTCATTAGTTGTGTTTATATACGTATATTATAACATTAATTCAGGTACGTTACTATATAAAAGTAGGCAAACTAATTCTAAAAAAATTAGGCATATTTAAATCATTACCTGATATGATACATTAGTACAAGCATAGTGTTATAACTAAGTAATCACATGACCAGTTTATTTCCAAATTTAGTTGGACATAGTAATGAATATCTTCCCAGGTACTCGTTATAAATTATTTATAGTAATAATATTAAATTTAATTTAATTCGCATTAATTATACCTTGATTAATCACAATAGAATGCGATTAGGTCCAGACGTGATTCATTATTCACTTCCGCAATTCCTGAATATTTCCCCTTGCCATTCAACCAATCCCCAAAAAATTCCACCAAGATCTCCACTCCTTCGTTCTCTGTCCAAAACTTGGAGTTCTACAGCTACTGGTGCCACCGTCTGTCTCTATCTCATCATTGACCCACTCCCCTTTGACTTCCTTATGCCCTCGATCTCTGCTCCACAACTGACTGCGCCCGACCTCTGGTGCTCAAACACATCTTCCCCACGTCTTACCGTACACCGAGAAGTTACACCCCGGTTCTAGTATACACACTATGCCGGACTCCAATCGCAAATGCCACCGGAACTTCAGCGCTTCTTCCACCGGAGCTCCATCACTCCACTGCCTGTTTTCGTCAACCGACAGCCCCGCCTTCTCTTGTTCACGCATGGCCACCCAACACACTCCTACTCCTCCACTACTGCTAACACTCGAGAATCCCCTCCTCATTTTGTTGTTGCGATGGCAGTCTTACGTTTGGATGGGTGTTCGCATTTGTTAAGTGAAATGAAACCTCGGTTTTCATATATATTCAGACATTTAGAAAGTTTGGGTTTGTTGCTGTGTGACTGGAGGAGTTGATGGCACTTCATATTTATAGGTGAGGAAACCTTGCAACGCACGCTTCATACAACACATAGGTTAGTAGCGTTATGTATTCTAATAAGTTGTGTTTGTTTATATTAGCACGTGTAGTAGGAAGTTTAGGGTAGGACAACTCCATGGTCTATACTTCCCTTTTTACCTATAGTATCTGTGAATATAAGTTTTAGGGTAGTAGAGTGACTAGGGTAGCGGTATATGCGTGGTGAGGATTTCAATGAAAACTTGGAAGGAATGGAAAAGATGAATTTGCGGTGAAGAAATGAGATAGTCTGGAGCCCAAGGAATAGAGAGTTTGGCCAGCAAGTAAATGGGATTTTGGATGCACAGCACACGGCACAAACTACAGTAAAGAAAGTGGATGGTTTTTTATTAATATTAAAATGTGCAAAACTTCGTCATGGAGAAATCGTGTTAAAAACCACTACATACGATCTCTATTTTCTGATAAAAAGGCTAATCTTGGTGTAAAAAGGTATTCCGGACCCAATGGGACAAGTTTCATCGAAATCCGACTTTGTTTGAAAAAAATCCTTTATAAAACCAGAAATAAACATGCGTTTAATTTTTTCATGATCACCAGATAAATCAAATCAACTTGAAGCCTTGCAATCCCATAATAATTCTTCAATACGAACCCAACGGCACCAGTTTCGTCGCATTCTGAGACTGTTTCTCCGGTAGGCTATTTTTACGTGCACCGCAATGCCATTTTTGACACCAAATTACATGGTCTCCAAAAATAACAAACTATATACCTATCCTGACTCTAACTGACGATACGAACACAACGGAATTGGTTTTGTGGCCTAATTCGATCGTCTTTTCATGTTATGGCCAATTATCCTTTTATTAGTTTAATTACATGCTATAGAAATTGAACGGGCGTTTATGGCTGCCGTGGCCACATACGACATCAGTTTGCTATGCCATTCATCATCGTACAATAATTTAACGATACAGTTCAAGTGAAACTGATTTCATCGAAATCTGAGTCTGTTTGCAAAATGGCTATTTTAAAGCGTATATTTTAAATAACGATTTCCTGGGTGATTATTTCAAAATTTGATTTGGCCATAAATAACAAATTATAACACGAAATCTAGATTTTTCTTTTTTATATGAAAATTATAATTAACACTGTTCCAACGTTTCTTGTTTCACAGAAATCCGACTTACATCGGATCCTGTATTGTCAGTTGAAGTTCAAAACCAAATATTACGAACTGCAGCGCCATTTCGAGCTCGATTTATATTACAATTAAAATTAACATTCAAACTTCGTTTTAAATAACGAAATAAATATTAAAATCCATTAATACGCCAAATATAATATTTAAAATAATAAATTAAATATTTGGCTATCAAAAATACGGGACGTTACATTCTTCCCTCCCCTTAAAATAATTTCGTCCTCGAAATTGCTAAGGTAAGAAAGAACATTACAAACCCATTATCTTTACAAAAATAAATTTAAAACTCGATTTTTATTTTCAAAACTAATCTAATCAATTTTAAACCAATTTATTCCAAATAAAAGAATTTTCCAAAAATCTTCAAAAATTTTCTAACACCATAAATTTTGGAAAATTTTGGCAGAGTCTCCCATGTACGGAGGACATCTGCAATATCGCAGGTTCCAGAAATATATATCCATCAACCAACAGGGTCGGAAAAATTCAAAAACCAAACTCAAAATCCAAATAAAAACCAAAATTTCATATTCTGCATAGGCGTACCTTTTTGCGAGCATTATTATGCGGTAAGCAATATTTTATATTCGAGCTTGCTTAGTTATTATGCAGCTCTATTCAAATTGGATTCAGTGAACTCCAGAATTTTCTCTTGAATGGATTTTAAAGCTAAATTGGCACTTCTGCACCTGTTCTCAACTAAATTTCATTTTTCCCCAAAACAACATCAATTAGTTTCAAATATCCATATCATACGATCCATCCAGTTCTACACACAGTCTAATCCATATGAGAGTATAATTATTTATAATCACTTCATTTATTTCTTCAATCATCCATTCAGGTTTATTTATCTGGATTTTTTATTTAACTTATTTATTTCATACTGGTTTCAAACCAAGTCTATCATTTCATATTTATATTCAATAAATCAACAACACAATCCAAACATATCATTCAAATCAACAAATCTAAATGGTTGCCCATATTATAATAATTTGAGAAAATCATTATTATAAAGTAAACTGGGCAAAAATAATTTTATATCAAATTACTAATACGCGCTCTCATATATATAACAAACTCAATCTAGGGTATTACTAACCCCATCTCTATCGAGTTACACCACAGAGCCAAGGTTATCACCAAACCAATAGCTCTGATACCACTGTAACGACCCAGGGATTTTCGGCCCCGAAAATCGACATAAATACCTTTACTGTAACTCATGCTGACCTTCCAAACACCGAAAACACTAGAGCTTTGTTAGAAAGAATTTAGAAGGCGAGATAAGAAAGAAAGAAATATTAGAATAGAAGAAGAAGAATAACCAACACAACACAGAGTCTCACATCGCAGTGGAACAAAATATAATACAGAAATAAATCTTTATTGAGAGCTTTAGAAATACTTACAATATCAGAGTACATCACACAATGGGACAGTTATAATAACTTGTTCCCATATATAACACACAGCAGAATAGTAGCTGTATAATATCATACGTCTGAACATCTCCAGCTCGTCTCTGGGCTTCACAGCATTTGATAACCTGAACCTGTACACCCCGGGCTAACCCGAGCATTAACAAAACACCAGGTAAGTCTGGTGAACCAGAGTGAGAAAAACTCGCACGGTATTAATAGTATCACACAACCTGGCTTTAAAGTTAAAAACTTTTCGAAAGAAAAGGATAATCGTAAGACCAAATCCACACATAAACACGGACGGTTTTTACCTTACGATAACCCAAAACATTTTTGAAATCAATATCTTTTCTGATATTATAATAATGTCTAAATACAAGTAAATAGCAATCTAGTGGAACGCTTGCATCTCACGCTCCACATATAGTATACAATCAAAACTGCGGGCGCTTATTGGAGATTGTATTCCGATTTTGACAAGGTATGGGACCACCTGCCGATAGTGTATCTCTAGAGGCTAATACACTGGGTTCAACAAGAATGTCTTGCAACCCGGCCCTCACATGACCGACCACTCATTTCACTTGAGTGCATCGAATGTATATCACCAACGGTTGGGAGCTACCCACCGTCTTCCCGAAAAGGGAAAGCATCGAAATAGATTTAAGAAACAAAAGGATTTTCTCTAGATAGGTGATTATACACCCTAACGGGAGCGACCCACATAGCCATGCTGCCTGCCCGATTTTTTTGTCATTTACCAGTTGATGAGGCTTGAGGTTTAAATTTCCGTTTTGGTATATCTAGTCACCATTCACTTTGAATGCCACATCGTTAGATCTGCCAGATATCACTAATTGACGTCCACAAAAATACTTTAGTGGTTAAGCTAAAAGAACCGTCGTTCCCCGCCACCAACTATGGTACGTTTGAAGAAATTAACGTACGTAATTCCCTTGGAAATACTCTGTCAGAATCCGTCCATTCAAGTCATCCAGGAACAGGATGAACAAAAGGTACTCTCCTACTGCATCCAATATAGGAGTCACCCCATGGATCAGTAGCGAGAAGTCCTTGCAACCCATAGATTCCAACCACGACAGAACCACAGTTTATCTCTGGCCGCTAAACCAGAGATTAGTAGCAGTTCTTCCATTCATGAATATCTACGGTCTTCAATGCTCCATCTCGATCATCTTCTGATCTCTTCACGTGTATGTTGGTTGGAATGGTTTTCGAATATAAATTCGATCCTGGTCTTTCCGTACCAACAATCGTATTGGACAGATTTGGTAGTCGGTGAATTAACTATCAAAATAATAGTGTTTCAATCATGACAATCCAATGAGTTCACTGGTTCAGTATTCAGCACCACTTGGCCTTTTAATTTAAATAAATATAAATTTAAAACTCTTAAAATATTTCGATATTACAAATATAGCTTCTTGCTTCCTATTTAACATAAGATTATCCTTAAACAAATTCACCTTTATATGCAGCTTCCTATTTTCACTTTCCAAACATTAGTTACATTATTACTCAATATTGGAAATCGATTTAACTTATTATAGGTAAAACAACATTACGAAATATCGTTTATTTCATTACTTGGAATAGAGATCCATGATTATTATTATTGAATAGAATTCAACTTTACATTTCCTTCTATTTCGAAAATGTTGTTGTAACTTTCCGTGATTCCCTTTTTACTTTGGAACCCTTAGTATATATATATTCCAAATTTTTCAACAAAAATGTTGCGTTATTATTTCTCTAATGAAATAATAAATTTCACTAATCTCTATTACCATTACAACTAATATAACCTTCAGATACTCCCGCTGTCGTTCAAGCTAGGGTATTTTAATTACCTCTCAAACCTTGATCAACACCATTCATATCTTAAGGTAGATACAATTTGTAATTCAAAAACCAATATATATTTTAATATCAACCCAAATCCCATTTAACCATTTAACTTACATCATTATTTTACAGTTCTTTTCTTATTTTGAAAATTCCCCTTTCAAATACAGCCAATTTTAATTAATTTGTTGATTAAGTAATTTCTTGTTATACATCATATTTAAATTCTCTGAACCAACTTATTTATCAACACGGATTTGTATCACAAAATCCTTCACTAGCTTCTTTATCACATACACTTTTAACAACCCCATTTTTCTAATCCATTCAACATTTCTGCTTTGAAAATCCTATTTCAATCTTCCACTTTTAGTCACATTTTCAAGTAACATTAATTTAGAATTAACGATATAATACCTCAAACCCCTTTTTATAACTTTGGCTTATCATCAAACTCTTTTATATAAATTTTCTTTTACTTAATTCAAATAATTAAGAAACATTTATTTAAACAAAACTTGTTCATGAACTCCTTTCACCATTCAATTGCCTTTATAAAATCAATTTACAATTTATTATCAAAATAAATATTTATTTCCTTTTTATAAACTTTTATTCAAAATATATATCTCAAAATTCATTTTTGGTTATAAAATAAATTTTATGACTTCGGCTCTATCGATTTACCTGATGGTAAATCGATATAAATAAAACAATTTACTTTCAGGCCATTTATTGCCTATTACCCGACCAATACTGCCCACTGGTTAAAACACAACACAGGTGGACTTTCCATTCGATGATCAATACTCAAATAAATCACCCAAACATGATAGTTCATATGTTAATATGAAAATAAATAACATATTTGAGGAATCCGGTTGGATCCCTCCAACTAGTTCTTCCTTGTACCCAAAATGGTTATCACAAATCAGATACTTCAGTTTCACTTAACTGATAACAATAAATAACAGCCATTTAACATCAACCACACACAACTCAAACAATTCAACCAATTAAACATGTTTATTTTATAAACGTGACCAACAAGGTTAAATTACCTTTATTGGAACCAATCGTTAGAATAATGATTTCGCATTTTACTGAAATTAAACGACAGTTTAGCTTCTCCAGTTAAATCAACAAATAAATTATAACTAACAACAAGTCAACCATTAGCAAGCAGAGCACACAAAATAAAAACCCAATTTATATGGAATATAAATGGGAAAAATACTGAGTGAGTTTAACTCACCTTGACTTTATTCGTCATCAGAACGGTTTGCTTCAGTTAAATTAAACATCATTTAGTATAACTGAAAATCTCAGTTGCTTTCCACTCTGTCCAATCTAGCTTCAAAAATGTCACGCATGTCGATATGGTCCCATCATTCCCTGTTTTGTCAAGATTTGTTAACATAGGGCACGATATATCATTTAGATAATCTTGGTTTAAAATTTAATAATTTATCCTTAATTAAATTATACTAGCCTGACAGTTATTTATATGTTCAATAACGGACATGTTAAAACCATGTTTATACAACAACTCTCATATTCGCAAATTCTTGTTTGGGTTAAAAATAATACAGCTGTTTGTCCTACCTTAATTTAAGCTGACTACCCTTAATAGCTTATTAAGAATACTCGGTCATGTTATAAGGTGGTTAGGCCTTTTAATTTTCATTAGTTATATTTATATACGTATATTACAACATTAAATCAGGTACATTACTATATAAAAGTAGGCAAACTAATTCTAAAAATTTTAGGCATATTTATATCATTACCGATATGATACATTAGTACAAGCATAGTGTTATAACTAAGTAATCACATGACAAGTTTATTTCCAAATTTAGTTGGACATAGTAATGAACATCTTCCCAGTTGCTCGTTATAAATTATTTATAGTAATAATATTAAATTAAATTAAATTCGCATTAATTATACCTTGATTAATCACAATAGAATGTGATTAGGTCCAGACGTGATTCACTGTTCATTTCCGCAATTCCTAAATATTTCCCCTTGCCATTCAACCAATCCCCAAACAATTCCACCAAGATCTCCACTCCTTCACTCTCCGTCCAAAACTTGGAGTTCTACAGCTACCGATGCCACCATCTATCTCCAGCTCATCATTGACCCACTCCCCTTTGACTTCCTGATGCCCTCGATCTCTGCTCCACAACTGACTGCGCCCGGCCTCTGGTGCTCAAACACATCTTCCCCGCATCTTACCGTACACCGAGAAGTTGCACCCCGATTCCAGTATATACACACTGTGCCAAACTCCAATCGCAAATGCCACCAGCACTTCAACGCTTCTTCCACCGGAGCTCCCTCACTCCACTACCTGTTTCCGTCAACCGACAGCCCCGCCTCCTCTTGTTCACGCATGGCCACCCAACGCAGTCCTACTCCTCCACTACTGCTCACACTCGAGAATCCCCTCCTCATTTTGTTGTTGCGATGGTGGTCTTACATTTGGATGGGCGTTCGCATTTGTTAAGTGAAATGAAACCTCGGTTTTCATATATATATATATATATATATATATACATATATATATATTCAGACAGTTAGAAAGTTTGGGTTTGTTGCTGTGTGAGTGGAGGAGTTGATGGCACTTCATATTTATAGGTGAGGAAACCTTGCAACGCATGCTTCGTACAACACATAGGTTAGTAGCATGATGTATTCTTGTAAGCTATGTTTGTTTAGATTAGCACGTGTAGTAGGAAGTTTAGGGTAGGACAACTCCATGGTTAATACTTCCCTTTTTACCTATAGTATCTGTGAATATAAGCTTTAGGGTAGTAGAGTGACTAGGTTAGCGGTACATGCGCAGTGAGGATTTCAATGAAAACTTGGAAGGCAAGGAAAAGTTGAATTTGCGGTGAAGAAATGAGAAAGTTTGGAGCCTAAGGAATAGAGAGTTTGGCCGGCAAGTAAATGGGATTTTGGACGCACAGCACACGGCACAAACTACAATAAAGAAAGTGGATGGTTTTTTATTTATACTAAAATGTACGAAACTTCGTCGTGGAGAAATTGTGTTAAAAACCACTACATATGATTTCTGTTTTCTTATAAAAAGGCTAATCTTGGTGTAAAAAGGTATTCCGGACCCAATGGGACAAGTTTCATCGAAATCCGACTTTGTTTGAAAAAAAAATCCTTTATAAAACCAGAAACAAACATGCGTTTAAATTTTTCACGATCACCGAATAAATCAAATCAACTTGAAACCTTGCAATCCTATAATAATTCTTCAATACGAACCCAACGGCACCAGTTTCGTCGCATTCTGAGACTGTTACCCTGGTAGGCTATTTTTGCGCGCATCGCAATGCCATTTTTGACACCAAATTACACGGTCTCCAAAAATAACAAATTATATACCTATCCTAACTCGAATCGACGATACAAACTCAATGGAATTGCTTTTGTGGCCTAATTCGATCGTCTGTTCAAGTTATGCCCAATTATCCTTTTATTAATTTAATTAAGCGCTATAGAAATTGAACAGGCGTTTATGGCTGCCGTGGCCACATACGACATCAGTTTGCCACGCCATTCAGCACCGTACAATAATTTAACGATACGGTTCAAATGAAACTGATTTCATCGAAATCTGAGTCCATTTGCAAAATGGCTAGTTTAAAGAGTATATTTTAAATAACGATTTCCACGGCGATTATTTCAAAATTTGATTTTGCCATAAATAACAAATTATAACACGAAATCTGGTTTTTTCTCTTTCATATGAAAATTATAATTAACATGGTTCCAACGTTTCTTGTTTCACAGAAATCCGACTTATATCGGATCTTGTATTCTCAGTTGAAGTTTCAAACCAAATATTACGAACTGCAGCGCCATTTCGAGCTCGATTTATATTATAATTAAAATTAACATTCAAACTTCATTTTAAATAACGAATTAAATATTAAAATCCATTAATACGCTAAATATAATATTTAAAATAATAAATTAAATATTTGGCTATCAAAAATACGGGATGTTACATTATGTCTTGATAAAATATAAATGTTTCGAAAGGAGGAACAATGAAAATTCTAAAAACTGAACAAAGCAACAAAGTTTCTTTTTACAATAAATAATTGTGGTAAATATGATTGGTTCTAATACATTATGTTTAATTCACTTTGATGGTTCGCATTAAGGATGTTTTTGCGGCGTTTTACCATTGATTACTACAAATAGATATGTAGTTAGTTATGGTTATTTAATGATGAATGTCCAATGTTGATTGGATTACTGTGTACACAAAATGGTTTATGTCTGCATAGATGGCGTACAATTATTGATTGATGAACAATAATTTGTATGTATATTAATATTGTTACCTTCTTATTTTGTAAGTTGGAATTATCATTGGATGTTGTTGGTTTTTAAAGACTACATATATATTTTCTTTTGTTTAGTTCATCGGCTGCTATGTTGTTATAGATGTGTAAGACACTATTTTCTGCTCTTAATTGACTGCGTTAGTGCAGTAGTTATATTAATTATGTTGTCTGCATCAATTTCAATGTTCACATTGGCTGTACTAAATTATATTAATTTCAATGGTTGAATGGATGAAGTGGTTGAATGGATGCAATGTTTGTAATATACTAACGAGTATTTGGATGCAGGAGAAGAGCAGGAAATAGAACTACGTGGGCTTGATCCCTTAAAAGGGGTACGTAGGCAGTCTTTTCCTATGCAATAGCCACCGTAACCCTTAGATTGGGTCGGGGTGTGTAACAATCCGCATTCTACGTATCGGAAGATAGTAGAATATTTATTTCTTTTTCCTGGTAAGTCGTATGGTCATGTACTTTTGGGGCACGACTAGTAGGGTCATTTCACATGTTCATGATTTTTGCCGATTTTCAAATGACTGTATTGCCCCTAGTTGATTTTGTTTCGGCCATAACTTTTGATTGGAAAGGGATTTTGACTGAAACCACTTCCATTGGCTTCGGATGATGGTTTACCTTTACGTAGAGTGGTCACATGTGGAAAACGGACTTACCGTTTGGGAGAAATGGCTGAAATAAGGTTTGGAAGGTGAAGAATTGCTTAACCGGGCCAAATAGGGTGATTAGTGAACAGGCCCATAACCCATTTCGGGATTTGGGTTATGAGGGGGCTGAAAAGAGTTAGGGTTTCATTCCATTTCAGTTTTCTAGCCTCCACTTACCTCTTAGAAACCCTAAAAATGGCCTCCAACCTCTAAATCACCTCCAGACCTCTAGTTAAGGATTAAGCTTAGCAACATCAAATCAAGGGAGATCTTCACCAAATCAAGATTAGAGCTGCTGTTTAGCATTGATATTCGCACCATATCAGAGATTTATTTTAGATCTAAGGTTTATTTGTGGGTAAGGTGAGTGATTTGCATAGTTTTGCACTAATTACGGTTGATTAAGGGTAATTAGTGAAGATTAGTGAATTTATGCATTAATAAATTCTGGAAAAATATTTATAAATTTAAAAATAATGTTTTATACCTCTGTTAGAAATTTGGGTTGATTTGGTTAAGTTTTGTTAATCCTACGATTAGTTTTGCTTAAACATGCTTAAGGGAAATATGGGATTTTGGCTATGTTTGATCCGTTTTACATGCTAGGATTGTTGTTTTGGTGTTTGTGAATGATTATACATGATGCTATGACTGTATGATATGATTTGTGATTGTTTAGAAGTGTTAGATTGGTCGAAAACGCCGTCGAATGGCATAAACAGTCGTTGGAAGAAGTTGCAGGATTTTGGCCGATCCGGATCAGAACGGAGGAGGGAGCCCGATCCGAACCACCTTCCACGAGAGATGCTCACATCCGACCCGATCCGCCCTCGTGAGCATGAAGCTACTCCGACCCGAACCGATGCACCGTGGAGAAGCTTGAGAGACCCGACCCGATCCGGAGTGCTTGGGAAGAAGGACCAAACCAGAGGAGTTTTCCATGAAGCCAGGAGGTGTGGACTCCGATCCGAACCGCTGGAGGAAGGCCACCCCGATCCGACCCGCATAGCCACCTTCGAACCAAACCGATGTATGGCGATTGGACTTGAAGGCCCTGAACCGATCCGCAAGGGGTGATGACGACGATCCGAACCCGATGGGATTACGATCCGAAGCAAAGTAAAGGAAGAAGACCGATCTAGAGAAGAAGACCAATAACCGGGGATGCAAAGGTAGTCCAAATAATAAGTTAGAGCTTAGGATCTAGTTGGGAACCAACGAGTCGACTTCATGAGTTGGGCTTTGTTGCGGACATGTGCAAAGGGGTTGTCGGTATTCCTAACTTTGGTTCACCACTGAGAGACGGATAGTGGGCTTGTAGTGATAGCTGTACGGGATTGGGTTCCGTCATGGCCTAATGGATAGGTGACCAAGGTAGTGGGTATCGTATGCTTTACGCACCAAGTGAGAGATGTGAGGATGGTTGCTATGTTTGATTGTTTTCTTTCACTATGACATGCACACCCCCACCTCCGTATTCCTTACACCCTATGTTAGTGGCACCTTAGAGTATTGTACGGTATGTAGTGCTAATTCTTTGGTTGCAGGTCCAGGTTCAGATATGATTGGATTATACCTGTTATTGTTTTGTTTTGTTGCTTATTGCTCATACCAGACTTTTTGTCTGATCCAGAGTTTTATGTCTCTTCTTATTACTCTGGGTGCTCTCACGAGCAGACTAAAGACAGGTTAGTTGGGTATGCACGAGTAGCTGATCCGGAGACGAGCAGGAGGCTTCCACGTATGATACATATAGATATTCTCCCTATGTTGTTGAAGATCAATGCTTGAGCATTAGTAGTGCATCTTCTATTTTAGCTTTCTTTTGCTCTAGAGACAGTTTAAAATTGTAATAATGATGCTGGATCATAAGCTGTATTTGGATTTCCGCTGTTATGTTGGTTTAGTTTTCAGCTTATGCACTGTCTCGACTGTTTTATGTCAAAATTATGTTATTACTATATTTCGTTCCATGCGCTGTGAGACATTCTACAGGTTTCTTTGTTAGTTCCTTCATCTTCTTTCCTTTCTTTGGCGACCGTTCTGTGCTAGTCGGGCATGAGCACAGCGCACTATCGGAGGAAATGTCGACTAGTGCGGGGCATGCCGTCACATTTGGTATCAGAGCTCTAGGTTGCGTAGTTAACCTTGGGGAAGACATCAGGGAGAGATAGTATACGTATATGAGAGCGCGTATTTGTTATATTTTGGTTTTCAAAAGCTATATATATACACTATTAGTATAGCTAAGGATGAAGTCGCACTGCGCTGACACCACAAAGAGGATGGTTAATCGTTTCTCTTTACAGATTGAACGATGAGCCGATATACGAGGGGTGCTGGTAGAGGAGCCAACAATGGGAATGCTGCAAACACGAGGGCGATGTTTACTGACCTCATGAGAGAAATGCTTAGGGATGTGCAAGGGGCAGCTCCCAATGCCGGTAATGGTGGTGGTCCAGTAGTGCAGGTGCCTAGGGCCGATTTCGCCAAGCTGTGCAAGGATTACACTAACCTTGGTGGGAATCTGTTCCACGAAACGGAGTCGGCCATAGATGTTCAGGATTGGTTGGATAGCTGTGATCGTATCTTCGATGACTTGGGTATCGAGGATGCGATGAACAGAAGGCTAGCGTCTCGCCAGCTGCAAGGGCGAGCGATGAATTGGTGGAATGCTATTAAGACAGCCACTCCAGAGGATCAGGTTACTTGGGATCAGTTTAATGCTTGCTTTAGCGACAAGTTTATCCCAGCTGCTCAGAAGTCAGAATTGTTTAGGAAGTTTTTGGAGCTTAAGCAGAATGGTAGGGCAGTCTCGGAGTATATTGCTGAGTTCGACACTTTGTCGAAATATGGGTTATCCCTAATAGATAATGTCGAGAAGAAGAACGAGAAGTTTATAACAGGTTTGGATCAGTACTTGGGGAAAAACTTATTAACCACATCGATGAGACGTTTGAATCGATTGTGGGGAAAGAATTGAGGTCAGAAAGCCTTTACCCTAAGTCGAAGACTGAGGTTGCATCTGCAGAGGAGCCAAAGCCACAAGCAAGCAGTGGAGGCAAGAATAATTCCCAGAACAAGAGGAAACAAGACCAAACTATGGATGGTCAGAATAAGAAAAATAAGAAAGATGGCGAGTGCTTTAGCTGTGGTAAGAAGGGCCACTATGCCTGAGATTGTCAGGAAAAGCCTGGGGAAAGGAAGTGCTTTAATTGTGGCCAAGCGGGACATCACAAGAATGAATATCCACAACCTCCTAGGGAGGAGCGGATCATGAAAGCATATGCTATCAACGATGCTCCTTCTTCGTCGAATGCCCCAACTGCGGCGCAAAAGGAAAAAGGTGTCGTTATTCGAGGTATGCTTTCTATTTAAGATGTTTTGATCGAGTTTTGTTTGACAAACCTGAGTTAGTCGATAGACCTTTAGTAGTGACGAAACCGATTGGTGGTTCGACTAGCCTCAGTATAATTTTTTGTAACATGGTCTTATCGAGTTGTGGATGTATGTTTGTTTGTAATTACTTTGTTTTAGGATTTATTGGGTTTAGCATTACTTTGGGGAGTCAATCTACTCTAAAGGAATAGGGTGGTATTAGGTACCTACTTAGTGATGGCGATAATAACTGGATTTAAGGAAGCTGAGAGGTTATCGTTGTAATAAGTTCTAATTGTATCTGGGAAGCAAATGAGTGCTCCAGTGCTTAGTTGTTTTGATATTATCACTTCACGTGGATTGTCCGAATTCGGAGGAGATGTTCCTGGGTGCTTGTATGATATTGGTTTAGGCCTTTGGGGCTTGTACTCAGGAAATGTCAAAGTGGATTAGAACGGTTTGCGTGAGAGATAAGTAGTTGTTGTGATTTTCATTGTATGATATCTTGGTTTACTCGAGGAGTAATGGGCAGCTGTGACAGGATAAGACTATTCGATGGTATGGACTGCCCCGAGTTGGACTCGATAGGGTTATGAGATGACTCAAGTGGGACTCGAGAAAGATACAAAGTAATGGATTGTTTAGGACCCTATGCTGATGTTCTTTTTGAAAAATATAGAATGTGTTCGTTGATCATGGAAGATGCAACGAAGGTTAGGACGATTCAAGTTGGACTTGAACTCGTAAAAGAAAATAGGTATTCTTTGATCTTGGAGCTGCAACGAATAGGGAGACGACACACGTTGGACTAGGGTCTGTAGGAAATGGATAGTCAAGACTGGGTCGAAGTTTAAGGGCAATAGATTGGCTCGAGTTGGACTCGAGAAGGCTGCAAGGAATTGGATTGGCTCGAGTTGGACTCGAGAGGGCAGCAAGATAATGGATAGACTTAGGTGGGACTCGAGTGTTTCAGGTGGACTAAAAGCAGGGGTTTCTGGGGACGCCCACTTACCTTGGATCCGTTGGACGTGATCTAGTTATCCTTGGAGGATAAACGTACGTTGGACGTACGATAGTCCGTTTGGAGGCAGAATTTCCATTAGTTATTGATGTTGGTTGGACCAGACATATAGGTATCGATGTATTCATGGCTTTAGCAGGTGATAGATAGGATTTGTTGATGGATGCTATGGTTGTTGTGTTTGTTCCTACCTTTCTTCTCTTGAGTATCACCTGTAGGGTCCTGTTGAATGGAAATAGGATAAGTTCGTTGATCATGGTGATATGATGGGTGTAAGATACTTTGCGTTAGGCTTGATGTATGATGGGCATTGTGGAGCATCTGTTGACCTTGGAGATTCAGCGGATATAGGAGCTTCAAGTTGGACTTGGACTCAAAGGTAGAGTACCTAGATTCATTGGATGAGTCTAGTTCACCTTTAGAAGGTGAATGTACGTTGGACGTGCAGTACGAGTATAAGTGGAGTACCTAGGTTCATTGGATGGGTCTAGTTTGCCTCTAGGAGGTGAATGTACGTTGGACGTGCAGTACGAATGTAGGAAGGACACAAGTTGGACTTGAAAGGACATTTGGAATGTAGTTGGAAATTTGGCGTATAGGGTTGGATTACCTAAGAAGATGGCAGTATAGACGGATGCCATAGTACCGGACCAGGTGCGGTAGCTGATGCATTGGGTAGGAGACATGCCAATTTAGAGGCTATGTTTCTGGAATGGAAGCCACTAGAGTATATCACGGGAGATGACTTCAGACCTAAGTGTGAATTGGATTCAAAAACGCTGGTAAGCTTGACGATTAGATCGACCTAGATTGAGTGGATCAAGAGGGACAATCCTAACCTATTGGAAACCACCTCTAGGATAGAGATGAGAATCGATGGCGAAAGAACAACTGTACTTGGGAAGTAGAGGATGACATAAGAAAGTTGTATCCAAAGCTCTTTGCCTGGTAAGATTACAGTTTCAATTTAGTTATTCCGCATGCTAGGATAGACTTGTTTTGCTTATTTTTCATGTTTGATTGTTGTTTTATGGCTGAAAGGCATGCGGAACCCTTTGTGTGCTTTGGTTAGGGAATTTCGGGGGCGAAATTTCTTAAGGGGAGGAGAATGTAACAACCCGCATTCTATGCATCGAAAGATCGTAGAATATTTATTTCTTTTTCCTGGTAAGTCATATGGTCATGTACTTTTGGGGAAGACTAGTGGGGTCATTTCCCATGTTCATGATTTTTGCCGATTTTTAAATGACCGTTTTGCCCCTATGTGATTTTGTTTCGGCCATAACTTTTGATTGGAAAGGGATTTTGACCTGAAACCACTTCCATTGGCTTCGGATGATGGTTTACCTTTCCGTAGAGTGGTCACATGTGGAAAACGGACTTACCGTTAGGGAGAAATGGCTAAAATAAGATTTGGAAGGTGAAGAACTGCTTAACCGGGCAAAATAGGGTGATTAGTGAATGGGTCCATAACCCATTTCGGGATTAGGGTTATGAGGGGGCTGAAAAGAGTTAGGGTTTCATTCCATTTAATTTTTCTAGCCTCCACTTACCTCTTAGAAACCCTAAAAATGGCCTCCAACCTCTAAATCACCTCCAAACCACTTTCTAATTAAGGATTAAGCTTACCGACATCAAATCAAGGGAGATCTTCACCAAATCAAGATTACAGCTGCTGTTTAGCATTGGTATTCGTGCCATATCAGTGATTTATTTCAGATCTAAGGTTTATTTGTGGCTAAGGTGAGTGATTTGCATAGTTTTGCACTAACTACGGTTGATTAAGGGTAATTATTGAAGATTAGCGAATTTATGTATTAATAAATTTTTGAAAAATATTTATAAATTTGGAAATAATGTTTTATACCTCTGTTAGAAATTTGGGTTGATTTGGTTAAGTTTTGTTAATCCTACGATTAGTTTTGCTTAAACATGCTTAAGGGAAATATGGGATTTTGGCTATGTTTGATCTGTTTTACATGCTAGGATTGTTGTTTTGGTGTTTGTGAATGATTATACATGACGCTATGACTGTATGATATGATTTGTGGTTGTCTAGAAGTGTTAGATTGGCCGAAGACGCCGTCGAATGGCATAAACAGTCGCTAGAAGAAGTTGATTTTGGCCGATTCGGATCGGATCGGAGGAAGAAGCTCGATCCGAACCACCTTCCATGAGAGCAGCTCACACCCGACCCGATCCGCCCTCGTCGGCATGAAGCTACTTCGACCCGAACCGATGCACCATGGAGAAGCTTGACAGACCCGACCCGATCCGGAGTGCTTGGGAAGAAGGACCAAACCGGAGGAGTTTTCCATGAAGCCAGGAGGTGTGGACTCCGATCCGAACCGCTGGAGGAAGGCCACCCCGATCCGACCCGCATAGCCACCTCTGAACCGAATCGATGTATGGCGATTGGACTTGAAGGCCCTGACCCAATCCGCCAGGGGTGATGACGACGATCCGAACCCGATGGGAGTACGATCCGAAAAAAAAGTAAAGGAAGAAGACCGATCTGGAGAAGAAGACCAATAACCCGAGATGCAAAGGTAGTCCAAATAAGAAGTTAGAGCTCAGGATCTAGTGGGCAACCAACGAGTCGACTTCATGAGTTGGGCTTTTCTGCGGGACGTGTGCAAAGGGGTTGTCGGTACTCATAACTTTGGTACACCACTGAGAGACGGATAGTGGGCTTGTAGTGATAACTGTACGAGATTGGATTCCGTCATGGCCCAATGGATAGGTGACCAAGGTAGTGGATATCGTATGATTTACGCACCGAGTGAGAGATGTGAGGATGGTTGCTATGTTTGATTGTTTTCTTTCACTATGACATGCACACCCCCACCCCCTATTCCTTACACCATATGTTAGTGGCACCTTAGAGTATTGTACGGTATGTAGTGCTAACTCTTTAGTTGCAGGTCCAGGTTCAGGTATGATAGGATTATACCTGTTATTGTTTTGTTTTGTCGCTTATCGCTCATACCAGACTTTTTGTCTGATCCAGAGTTTTATGTCTCTTCTTATTACTCTGGGTGCTCTCACGAGCAGACTAGAGACATGTTAGCTGGGTATGCACGAGTAGCTGATCCGGAGACGAGCAGGAGGCTTCCACGTATGATACATATAGATATTCTACCTGTGTTGCTGAAGATCACTGCTTGAGTATTAGTAGTGTATCTTCTATTTTAGCTTTCTTTTTCTCTAGAGACAGTTTAAAATTGTAATAATGATGCTGGATCATAAGCTGTATTTGGATTTCCGCTGCTATGTTGGTTTAGTTTTCAGCTTATGCACTGTCTCGACTGTTTTATGTCAAAATTATGTTATTACTATATTTCGTTCCATGCGCTGTGAGACATTCTACAGGTTTCTTTGTTAGTTCCTTCATCTTCTTTCCTTTCTTTGGCGACCGTTATGTGCTAGTCGTGCATGAGCACTATGCACTATCAGAAGAAATGTCGATTGGTGCGGGGCGGGCCGTCACAGGGTGTATAGGGTTAGGCATAGCCCAAAAATAGTAGAAACTCTTTTATTTTCCCTCTTAGAATAGAATTTGTAAAGTTGGAAGATACGAGATGGCAAAAAGGAAAAAAAAAAAAATGAAGAAGAAAGGAGCTGAGCCTACATGTTGGACCTAGAGGTTGTTTAATTAAATTCACTTCTTATTGTATCGCTGCTGTTTTGTGGATGTTTAATGTACTAAAATGGATTATCATGTTTTAGTTATGTAATTATTTATTTTATCATGAGATCTTCCATGTTATTAATCGTCTCTCGTATTTTTTTTAATTTTATACACTTAAGGTCCACTACTTTTAATTTCTAAAATTAGTTGTAAGCATGTTTGTTGGCATTTATAATTAATTTTGGACCTTTAAAAATAGTGGGTCTTCACAATAGTGGCAAACACTGATGCATGTGGTACTAGGCTTGGAGTAGTGCTGATGTAGAGGAGAACATTGTGGCCTACGCAAGTCGATAGCTGAAGCTACATGAAAAGAATTACTCAACTCATGATTTGGAGTTGGTAGCGATTGTGTTTGCTCTGATGGAGACAATACCTGTTGGGGGTTAGATTCGAGTTGTTTACGGATCACAAGTCGTGGAAGTATCTTTTCTCCGAAAAGGATATGAATCTTCGGTAGCAACGGTGGTTAGAGTTTCTGACATCATATGATTTTGGTATAGCCTATAATCCAGGAAAAGGTAATGCAGTTGCAGATGCGTTGAGTCGAAGACATACAGGATTGGAGCATTGTTTTCGGAATGGAAGAGCCTTGAGTTTTTGGCAGGGTTTGATTTCAGGCCAAGTTGTGAGTTGGAACCTGAAATGTTGGCAAATTGTCGATAAGACCTACTCTTATCGAAAGGATTGATGGAAGCCAAAAGTGAGATGTAAAGCTTGTCGAGTTTATCTAGAAGTTGGAACCATAGAATAAAGAGTTCATGGTCGATATAGAGGGATGGTTTAGAAAGCAAGGACGACTGATTATTCCTGATATCGACAGATTGAGAGATGAGACTCTAAGGGAATGACTTCACTTGAAGTTGACGATTCATACCAATGGTAATAAGATGTATCAGGACATGAAGCGATCTTACTACTGGGAAGGGATGAAAAGGGATATTGGAAAATTCATTTCCAAGTGTATGAACTTTCAGTTTGTGAAAGTTGAACAAAAGAAGACGAGTAGGTTGCTTCTGCTATTGGAAGTTCCTACGTGGAAGCAGGAGAAAATATCAATGGACTACTTAGAACCAGGGAAGGAAACGAAGGAATTTAGGTCATCATGGATTGCTTAACCAAAAGTGCAAGGATTATTCTCGTTAAATCGACTAGGACAGCTTCGAAGTTGGCTGAGCTTTATATAAAATGGATAGTTCGATTCCATGGTATCCCGAAGAGCATAGTAAGTGAGTGTGACCTGTCGTTCACAAGCGGATTTTGGAAAAGTTTGCAAGAAGCTTTGGGAACCGAGTTGTATTTGAGTACGACTTATCATCCCCAGACTAAGGGTCAAACCAAGAGTGTTAACTGAGTTTTGGAAGATCACCTAAGAGCTTGTGCATTTGACTTCGAGGGGTCATGGGAAGACCATCTACATCTAGTTGAGTTGGCGTACAATAATAGCTACCAGTCGAGCATTGGGATGACACCATATAAGGCGTTATATGGTAGACCGTGTAATTCTCTAACATGTTGGTTAGAGACTGGAGATAAGTTGATACTTGGGCTAGAGATTATAAGAGAAACCTCAGATTGTATTGAGGTCGTTCGGCAACGAATGAAAGCATCCTAAGATCGTCGAAAGAGCTATGTTAATAAGCGACGAAAAGATTTTGAATTCGACGTTGGTAACATGGTTTTCATGACGATTTCACCATTGAAACATGTTGTTCGGTTCGGAAGCAAAGGAAAGTTGGCCCCAAGATTCGTTGGATCGTTTTCGATAATCGAGCGAATTGGAAAGCTCATGTATAGGTTGGAGTTACTGGAGAAAATGTCAAGTATGCATAATGTTTTCCATATGTCATTTCTACAAAAGTTCATGCATGATTCGAATGTGGTGGTATCTCCAGAACAATACGAAGACCTAGAATTTGAGACTGTAGTTACGAGACCTCATAAGCCGCTTCATGTTGTGGGGAATGACATAAAACAACTTAGAAAGAAGAAGGTTAAGCTAGTCAAGGTACAATGGAGTGAGGATAGCGATGATTGTACATGGGAGACTAAAGAGAGTATGAAGGCGACCCATCCAGGACTCTTCGCCGGTATGACCCATTGATATCGTGTCATCATTGTAACTTGTAATATGATTGTTGTTGTTGTTAGAATCGGCATGCTAGGATAAGGCTATGGATGCATGGCTTGATGGCTGCTAGTTTGGATGATAGAATAGGCTGCTCATGGATGGTAGACATGCGGAATTGTTTTGGTTGTTTGTGTTTGCATCGGATTTCAGGGGGGAAAACCTAAAAGGTATTTGGGGGGGGGGAATGTAATAGCCTGCATTTTTACGTATTAGAGGATCGTAAATTATTTTATTTTATTCCCTGAGTGTTGGATCATTCTTATATTCTGATATGTTGGTTATGGGGATATGAGACATATCCATAATTTTTACCAATATATTTTATGACCATTTTACCACTATCAGTCTAGTACATGGCATAATTTTTTACTGTGATTGAATCAGGTGCTGAGGTAGGTTTCATTGGAAAGGAAATGGTGTTGTCAATTCCATAGAGTGATCACATCAAAGATTTGACTCAGCGGTTTGGGAGAAATCATTGTTTTAGTGTTTTACAGTTTGTTCTTCAGGTTTTAAGAACCATAATGGGCTGATTTGGAGAGGCCCATTAGGGGGATGGTACAAGGATATAAATAGGGGGTAGGAGGCATGGAGAATAGTTTACTTTCCTCGTTTTCTCATTTAGTTGAGCTTGTGATCTTCCTTACTCAAAACAATGCACCTTTCCACAATTAAAATTCGTGATCTACACAAAGAAATCGAAGATCTACACTTTTTGAAGCTAGATCTACATAATCAAAGAGAGAGTTCATCGAATCGAAGAGTTTAGAGCAAATTCTTCGCTGTCCGGAATCGAGATTCAATGTTTTGTGTTTTTTTTGGAGGACTGGTAAGTGATATGCATCTCTCACATGGATTCAATCAAGTATATGAGTTGTATGAACATATTTTCATCATTTTAAATCTATTTCTCCTAGATCTACATTATGGTAAATCTATTTTCATATGAATCCTTATAGGATTTAATTTAGCAACTTAAAACTGGTAATTTCCCTATAGTTTCATATGTTTATGCAAGTTAGATCCATGGTTTTGATCATTTATTCATTTACCATGATTTCGATAGATTTCATATGATTATTGATGAAAATTTGTTGTTTGGATGATTTATTTCAGTGAATTAGTTAGATCGAGTAGTTTGCATAAATTTTTAACCAAACTGAAGTTGAATTGGGTGAGAAATCAAATGGATTGGATTGGTTTGGGATGGATCGGATCGGTTTGGAGTTCTGGATCGGGCGTAGTGTGACTGGGAAAATAAGACATGATGGATCATATCGGTTCAACTTTCTGATGGATCGGTCGCACTTTAGTGATGGGTCAGTCGGTTACACTCTCTAATAGATCAAACCCTCTTTTGGTGATGGATTAATCGGTTGCACTTTCTGATGGATTGGTCGCACTTTGGTGATGGATCAATCGGTTGCACTTTCTGATGGATCAGTCGTACTTTTGGTGATGGATCGGTCGGTTGGAATTTCTGATGGATCGGTCGCACTTTTGGTGATGGATCAATCGGTTTCACTTTTGGATGGACCAGTCGCACTTTCTGTGATGGATCAGTCGGTTCCACTTTTGGATGGGTCGGTTGCACTTACATTGATGGATTGGCACTGGGTTTGGATATGGGTTGGTCATGCAGAACTCGATGGGTCAGTTCAACTTGTTGAGTATGGATCAATCAGTTCTTCTATGGAATGGATTGGTTTGTTTTTTATGTGTTGACATGACTGATCCATAGTGGATCGACATGCTCGAAGGGTTATGGAAGCGCTTTGAAACGCTATGGTTGATGGCATAAACGTTGAGGTTTGTTTCCTTCGTGAATGAGTGAAGTGCTATGGATTGCTTTGGACCTTACATTGATGTTGTTTGGGTCAGTAATGTTATGACTTCGATGTATATCCAGGTGGGAGTGTTCTAAGCGATGTGATGTATTTGTTAATCGGTGTAGAGCAATGGATGTGAAGACAACTCAAAGGTGTCGAGTTGTGGATAATGGTTAATCAAGGGGGACTTGAGTTTGTGAATGGTCATCGGGGTTAGTGGCTACAGATGCGAAGGCGATGGGATTATCGTTGTTGTAAGTTCTAGCAGTCTTAAAAAAGGGGTAATATGGCATCCATGAAGGGCCTTGTACCTAGGTAGTCGTGAGTTCTAGCAAACATACGAGTCATGAAGGCGTATGGAGTTTTGCTAGAACCGGGGTTTACCATTAGCCCTTGATATATTGCGTGTTCTCATCGTACGATTAATGATGGTTTCAAATCAGGATTAGCAGTGATAGTCAGAGTCAGTCATGGATGCTGGATGTTTGGTTGTTTTGTGTAATAACCCAGAATTTCTAAACCAATTTAAAACTAGCAGCGATAGTCAGAGTCAGTCATAGATGCTGGATGTTTAGTTGTTTTTTGTAACAACTCGGAATTTCTGAACTAATTTAATATTTTAATTTAAGCTATTTTAATGGGTTTTGAATATTTAAAATGATTTATTTTAAATAATAACAATTTAAAACAAATTAAATTGAAGTTAGAACGTATAAATTTAAAAATTTAATTAAAACGAGAAATGGCATGGTAGTTTGAAAATCAGGATTAGCAGTGATAGTCAGAGTCAGTCATGGATGTTGGATGTTTGGTTGTTTTGTGTAACAACCCGGAATTTCTGAACTAATTTAAAATTTTAGTTTAAGCTATTTTAATGGGTTTTGAATATTTAAAATGATTTATTTTAAATAATAACAATTTAAAACAAATTAAATCGAAGTTAGAACATGTAAATTTAAATTTTTAATTAAAACGAGTTTGAAATGGCACGGTAGTTTGAAAATTTGGTTTTGAACTTTAAATGAATGTATAGGATCCAATATAAGTCAGATTTCAGTAAAACCAGAAACAATTGAATCTGTTTAATAATATTTTCATAACGAATGTGAAAATTTGAGATTTCGCTTTATAAATTGTAAGTTATGTCCAGTTTAAAATTTTGGAATAGTCCCTATGGAATTTATATATGTTTTAATATAATATATAGCCCTTAAAAATAGCCATTTTGCAAACGACCTCCGATTTCGACGAAACCGCTTTTGTTGGATCCGGAATCAAATTATTGTCAGGTTTAAAATTTCATAATTTTTTGGAATTAGTATGTGAGTGTGGTAAATTTAAACGTGTTTTGTATATTCAGTTTAAATTTAATCGACTAGAAAATGACCATTTTTAAACAATCTCCAAATTCGAAAAAATTAGTTTTGTTAGGACCGTATCATCAAAACATAGCTAGATTTATTTTTTTGTAATTTTTGGAGTCAGTATGTGTCCCTGGTGAATTAAAATGTACATTAAAATTCAATATATATCGATTTATATTTTAATTTTGATAACAACTGAACAAAAAAGTCGAATAGGCTTGCGAAACATATCCCATTGTGTCCGGAATTGGGATACTTAGCTACAGCCGAATGTCGTTAGGTTTAATTTGGAGTTTGGAGCATAGAACAAATAATAAATGGCTTAAACAAATTAAAATATTAATATATATATATATGCTCTAAAATTGAAAACCCTAGGTCCATGAACAGATGCCCCCGCCAGTTTGTAATTAACGGCTGAAACGATACAATTTTCTCCAATAAAATTCTCCTAAATTATATCAAATTAAAACCATGTTCCAAAACAAAAACTGAAGAGATTTATGTGATCTTTCATTCTATACGTGTTTGATCTAAAACCTTCGCCTAAAGGGGCTGATTTTTCATCTCAAATCGCAACCTTCAAGGCGTTTTCTGGAGACAACTGGATCATCGAGCTCGTCGGGCCTCCTGCCGTAGGCGGCTCTCGTATTGGCGCACCGTTGGGTGCCTTCTGATCATCGTCCGGCCCCTCTGATTGGCGTGCGCAGGTGGAAGTTAAAGGAGATAGTTGGGTTCGTTTTAGCATTCGAAGAAAACCACAGGGAAGGATAATTAGCACGTTAAGTGTAATTAGGGAGTATAATTAATTTTAATCAAGTTCCATTTATTTTAAAGTAATCAAATGTTTAAATTATCGTAACGTATTCATATTGAATCAGAATTCGATGATCTTGGGTCCGTTAGAGCCGTCTCGACAAGAACTACGCATTGACACTGACCGGGACAGAAACGGAGCCAGCAAGCATTGGAGGCAAATTTAAATCCGAACAAAACTGAAATTCAGAAATAAAGAATGACTGAGTGGGACCCAATGTGAATATTCTCTCACTAAAATTTTGTACAATTGTTTAATTTATTTTATAACTGCAAATATATAGAAATTGTTAGTATAGATTTCTGTCAGCTGTATGGAAGTCAACACTCGAATTCGCATAAATCACATAAATTGGAAGTGATGTATGGATATTATCGACACTCGGATTTCATTCTCCGCGAGTGGCCACTTATGGCGCCGTAAATGGCATTGGGTAGTTGAGTATTTATTTATATGGCTGATTTGGTGATTTGTGTATTGTGGTTGTGATTTTGGATTTGGAATGTTAATACTAAACTGATAACAATGGACAAAAACATTCATTTATATATATTGAAATGTGAAAATTGTTTAGTTAGAAAAATAATTCAAACCAAATTAAAATTGGTTAAATTTATTAACCAATGATTTGTTTAAATAAACTGTTGTTCTTTGAAAACCCCACACGGGTATTAGGATGATATTTGACATACACTAATACCAATATTTAGTCGTATGTGAACCAATGGATTGACGGACTATTATAGGCATTATTTATTCTTTTTAACACTTATACAGTTGTAAATTACACTCTGGGTGATATTTGAATGTTTAATGATTATTTATCATTATTGATACATGCGATGTATGAAATCCATGTAACTGAAATTATATGGTAATTGATTGAGTCGCATTCCGATTCGGAATATGAACGAATAATTTAAAATAATATTCAATCAAGAATTATAATATGATTTTGATGTTCGATTTTGGATGGACACGAAAATATATAAAAATATGAAGCCGGGGTAAGTATAGAAACACCATTTTAACCCGAATGAGTTTATCAATTGATTTTAAAATAATATCGAAGAGAATTGATTTCAAAACAAGATATTTTGAAAATATTATCATTTTAATATTATAATGATATGGAGTATTCAATTTTGATTTAAAATTGAAAACGAAGTTGAAATCATTTTAAAACGAATTTATAAACGATTTATAATATACATTTTGAAAGGAAATTGATGATATATATATTATATTATATATATAATGGTCTGAATAGAATGCGTTGCGCAGCGATCATTCGCGAATTTCGACCATTAACTTCAAATTGATGTAACGGGATATCCAACCATCAGATTCTCCTAAAAAAGGAACCATTGGGTTCGTATCGAAAAAAGCTTTCTAACTAATATAAGAGATTTAAGTTTGAATGGTTGTATTTCAAATTATGTCTAAATCAATTTCGAAAAAGGTCGCTATGGATGCATTTAGGTTGCCGTTATTGGAAACCGACTGAAACGGCGATATTAAAATTATTAAAAATATGGAAAAATTGTGTAAAATCATAATAAATGATTTGGAAGAAATTTTGGATGAAAAATTACATATTTGAAATGATAAAAATATATTTTTATATGAATGAACTAGTTAATAACTAGAACAATAATCCAATGTTTTTAGATAAATAAATTGGATTTGAAAATGGTTTTAATATAACCAGAATTTTCCAGCATATGAATTGAAATGGATTTGAATGGAAATAACCTTCAGAATATTTCGGTATTGGATTCCGTGATTATACGGATATTTTTGAGGAATTTGGAAGATACATATATCGTTATTCCAATATGATATCCATTGGTTTTAGAATTTAATATTGAATATAAGCCGATATAATTTCTATTCAGAGCCTTGTATTTAGTATCAAATTGGATTTTGGGTTTGTCGTGAACGGTGTCTTTATTAACACTATTCTTAAACCCTGTTGAGAAAGGAATAAATCTTTTAATTAAGATTTAGAGAAATTTACCAATTAATTAATTTAACTGGAATTGAAATGAAAGGTTATTTTGGGGTCTATTATGAACGATGTTTTAAATGACATTTGTTCTTTAACCCAATTAACAGTAAAGTTAAGATTTGGAATTTATAAATTTATTATTAAGATTTAATAAAAAAATTCCAAAGTAAAGTTTTCCTTTTTAAGACATTAAATTAGAATTGAATGGAATTCGATATAATAATAATCGAGATGAACTTTTGTAAAGGAAGACCATTACTACATAGGGAATTTAAAAGGCTCTGCCGTTATTCTATTTATAGTATTGATTTGATACGGAAATTTATATCGATTATATATTGATCTGTTTTCCATGAAGATTCCATAGTTAATGGAAGATGGTATGGGTTTATCGTGAACTCTGTTTTCAATGACATTCGTTCTTTAACCCTGTTAAAGACGAGATTTATTTTCAAAAATTGAATAATCAATAAATAAAGATTTTTTTGGAGATTAAAACTAAGTGGAGTTTTAATGAATATTTAATTAGATTGAAAGGTTAATGTGGTAATTAAATTTGCCAAATTTGAGGAGTGGTCGAGAATGGAGTACCACTAGTTTTACTCTAGGCGATAGTTAAATCTTTAATTAGATTTGAAAGTGAAATGGTAATCAAATTTACCGATAACACCGTGGGTGTTAGAGATGGAGTACTACCAGTTTTTCTCCATGGGATGAATAGGTTGGGATTGGGAAAATATAAAATAAATGATTGCTTCAGTAAGGCTCGATAATCCCTACTAATTTTATAAACCTTAATTTGGTTCAGAATTATTAAAGGATAAAATAAAATCTTTTGAAATTAATATACAAAGGAAAATTAAAGAATAATTTTAGAAGAATCTATTTTTAATAAAATTAATGGGAACCTTTCCCTAATAATGTGAATATTTGAATAAAATAATATTTTGAATTGGAATAAGGCGTATGATGTGTTTTTATAGCACTTGATTATTGATTATAAAATACGAAAGTTATTTGGAAAGATTAGGTTTATCCCATTCTAAATAACTGATACGACGACTAAAAGTCAACGATGAAGATGGTGGTTGAAGACCGGAGATCTTCACATCATTTGGATGATTACTGATGTCTTGATTGGTCTATACACCCAGGACAAGGTAATAAGTGGTGATCGTCTAGACATACTTGGAGGTAGACTGGATATGCGAGGCCATCTCTCATGTATTGGACATATGGGATGGGAAATAAGGTGCCTTTGGTTTCGTTAGACCCAGAACGGACTTATGAATGGTTGTGTATGACATTGGATTTCATTTTGTGTTGATTGATTTCTATTAAATATATATTTGTTTGGCGGTAGATAATTTATTCTCTTGCTTAACGACCTTCTCTGAGACATAAGAGCTTAGATGTTATATAGCATGGATTGTCAACGTGGCATGCTAAGATGCAATTATCAAGGCTTTTTTGAAAAGCAAAGTCTTGTGGATGATGATCAAAGCACGGCTTTAAATAGCATAGCTTTGTGTATAGCGTCAATTCGCGAGCCTCGCACCTCGGTATGAGTTAAAAATGGGGTAAAGGATGTAGTGTGTGCACCACGTTTCTTTCTTGCTAGGAGTAGTGTATTGGTGTGGAGCCCAGGCATTTTTACTTATGTGGATGATGGATTGCAAGGCGCCGTAGATATTGACTCACTTCGGGGTTTAGAGATAGGTTCGATAGGACCGGGAAACGTGTGTTCAGGTATAATTAATCCACTAAAGTATATGTGGATCAGCACTGCAGAATCCAAGGACTCACCAGCGTCCGAGTCCTGGGTCATCTTGCTAGAAGTGATCTGAATTAGTAAGGAGTACATCCCTTGCCTGGACTCATGATGTAATCCAATTTCCAATACGTGACTGTAAACCTATTTGGCAAGATAGTGGGATGGGGCGCTCATGCCGTCTATGATTGATACATTAATGTTTGAAGTTGTTTTGATACTATACACTTATAGTAATATCAAATGATTTTTTAAAATGTACCAGGCATGTTTGGCTATTACAAGGTAAAACTCTATCATCCGGCTTGCCTTGCATTATGTGATGGGGCCTGAGTCTTATAATAGCCTCATTTTTCAAAAAAGGCATAGCGTTGTTTATTTTAAATTGAGATTCATATAAAGTAAACCAATTCAGTGTTATATGGAGTGGTCCTATGTTTTCTGAATTTTTAAAGTAAAGTTTAATAACTGTTTTTAGTTCTCACACCAGTCCCATGACTGACTTGGAGTTTATTCTTTTAACCTAAACTTTAGGTGCCCCTATTTTCCATATGGGCAACTAATAGTTTTGGTTTTGCAGATTTCTATTTAACAGGATCCTGGATTACAGCTGGAGCTATATTCAGAAAGCTTTGTATCCATATATCTCTTTCAGTTGTTTCAGTAGTTATTTTCCACTACGCATTGTACTTATGTATTATTTTCCGCTGCTATGTAGATTCTTAATCTCTGATATTTTATTTTCAATGTGTAATATTTATTCATATTCCGGAATATTCTTGTACTCTGATGTATTTATTGTAATAGCAATGAAATATTCTGTTGTTTGTGTTCTGATGCACCTGTTATCAAAGCAATCCATTGTTTCTCATCTCTACGGAGATCGGGGGATTTCAGATCATTTCAAGTTGGTATGTACCGTCTCACGTAAATCATATGACATCGAAAGAGATGTTTCTTGGGTGCTTGTATGATATTGGTTAGGCCTCTAGGGCTTGTGCTTGAGGGATGTTGAGCTCGATTAGGATGGTTTACGTGAGATATATGATTTGATTGTTATGATTGCTATTGCTTGGTTACTTTTGATTGCCATGAATAGATGGTTGTTCTGGTTTCCATGGATGTATGGTTGAAATGATCACGTGTAAAGGCTATCACTGTCGAATGTGGGAAGACAGGTGTGAGTTTCTCTGGTATTGGGTGGTGATTGGTAAATCTACCTATTCTCATATACTTTGTTGATGATGTTAGATAGCTGTTTTATTTCTTATTAAGACTGTTGTCTGGATCAAGGTTTTATGTTTCCCTCTTACTACCTTGGGCTGGTCATCCTATTGTGGATAGGCAGACTGAGTAGCAGGTGGCAGGTGATACCTTAGTGAGGACGATGATGCTGATCGATGGTGAGCTGGAGGCTTACAATACCAGTTTTATTACTATCTAGTATTTCTGTTTCCGCTATTTATGTTGATCTATGACTGTTGTAGTGAGGCTTCATGTACAGACTTTGATGTTTCCTATGATGTATGGATAATCTTTCAGGATGTTGTGAAAGTTTCAAAAGTTTGTTATATGATGCTCCACTATTTCTGCCTGTTGTATATGTTCTATTATATTTTATCCTTGCACTGTGATTTCTGCGATAGATTCCGCTTGTGTTTACCTACTCTGATGATCATCCATAGCTGCCATGCACACCTTTCAACACATTATTCCTCTTGTTTAGTGCAGGGGCTATGTACGGCTGTCAACGTACGAAACTAACTTGCAGGGAATAAAAATGGAGCAATTGAAGACTGTAGATTTTCATAAAGTGGAAGAACTACTTATAATCTCTGGTTAGCTCCCAGAGATACATTGTGGTTCTATCGTGGTTAAAATCTACGGAGTGCAAGGATTTCTCACTATTGATCCTTCAGGTGATTCTTATATAGGATGCAGTAGGAGGGATCCTTTTGTTCATCATGTTCCTGGACGACTTGTATGGACGAATGTCTAACAGGGAATTTCCGGAGGTTCACATACATCGATTTTTACAAATATACCAAGTTTAGTGGTGGAGAAATTCCCTCGCTTAATAACTAGAGTATATTTTTGGATGTCAATTAGTGATTTGATTGATTTGACAATGTGGCATTCAATGTAAATGGAGATGTGTTCTAAAAGATAAACGTGATCTCAAGCCTCATCAACGGGGAAATGGCAGAAATCGGGTAGGTCGCATGGCTATTGGGTCATAACCAAGCATGGTCTATCATTACATGATCTGGAGTAATCAAATGACTCGTTTGTTACTTTTACGTATGTTTTCGGTTCGGTTGGCTAGCCCCCAACCATGGTAATGATATATTCGGTACACTCAAGTAAAATGAGTGAACGGTCAAGTTTAGCCAAAGTGGCAGGATGTTCTTGTTGAACCCCATTGTATTCATCTCCAGAGGTACATTGATCGGGAGGTGGTCCAATACCTTGCCATAATTAGAATCCATTCTCCAATAAGAGCTCCACGGTTTTTGATTTTATAATGAATATGTAGAGCGTGAGATGCAAGCGCTCTGCAAGATGGTTATTTACTTGTGATTTTATAGACGTTATTATAATATCACTGGATTTTGATATATCAAAGATGTTTTGGGTCATAGTAAGGTAAAAACCATCTTTGTTTGTGTTTAGGCTGGTCTTACTATTATCCTTTCTTTCCAAAAGGATTTCTAAAGTTAAGAAAGTTGTTGTGAGTTTATCATTGAAAAGTATTCCAGACTAATCCGGGTGAATTTTACTTTGCTTCAAATGTGCTCGTGTCAGACTGAGTATATTTCCAGGTTGAGTTTCGTTGGAGTTTTTAGGAACTGCAAACAGGAGGCTTCACCATTAGTAATTTAGAGTTTATTTCCACTGTGTCTGATATATGATGTACACTGATGATTGGTATGTATATACAGTTTCTTTTTGTGTAAAGAGATTTAATATATTATATTTTATTCATTCCGCTATGAGATTCTGATGTGTTGATCTTCTTGTTTTTCTACTCTAATATTTCTTTCTTCTCTCACCTTCTAATTTCTTTCTCCTAACTATCTTCTTTTCTATTCAATTCGAGTTGTGATGGATTTTTAGATGTTGGCTGAACCTGTACGGAAAAAGTGGTAGTTACATTTACAATATGTGAAAAGGAAGAAATTTTAAACCGACACAAAAATGGAAATAATTAGTCTTCATATTCGAAAACTCATGTAGTCATAAAGTTAAATTCTCAATGTAGAAGTAAAGAAAAAGATTAAAGATCTTCAAAATGTTTATGCTAATGATATAAATAATTATGAGAAAAGACTAGAAGTATACTTACATAGCGGTAATGTTTTTAATAGCATTTCTTATAGTAGCTATTGTCGAAGTTTTGCCAACTTTTCTATTAACAATCTATCTAATGAGGATGGTCTCTTCTATTTTTATTTCTTTTTAGACTACCTTCATAGTGGTGGCCATCTCGCTTTAAATCCAATTCTATGACCTATTATGGAAGGAAAAACTCTTTTATTAACCCTTAGTTTAACTTTAAAAACAATTATATTTTACCAAACCACGGTTTAGTACATAAAATTGACAGGCTAGATTACCACGTTTCCTGTAGTCTTTCTGAAGGTATCCTACCTCTTCAAATTAATAATTTTTATTGTTTAGATCTCAATAATCGAAGACTCGGAGCATTGCTCTATAAACGAAAAATTAATAACAAGCTTTTAGTAAATACTGATGCGATTGTGGAGGTACATAATGATGTTGTGTGCCTCCTTCTGGTGTTACCAAGAAATCATTCACAAGCTCTTGGTTTGGTGTAACCTCTATTAAGAAATTTGCGTATTCCAATCGCTCCAATCTTTCTATCATTTCGTCAAAGCAAAACAGTTTGCCAGTTCTACATGACAGCCAATTAACTCAAGGTAAAGACCATGTAAACAACGGTATGTTAGAGATCTGAACCTAGACTGGCACAGCTTTGACAGATCCTCGTACATTGCAGACACGAGGGTCGTAGGGTTTTATGATAAAAAGTTTGCTCCTCATAATGATGGGATCTCTCATAAGTAATTTTTCTCTATCCTCAGCACAAGTAAATTAGAAGAGAAAGAGCATATTGTCAGATTTAACTATCATTGTGCCTCTAAATTTATACAGATTAGTGATCTTTTGAACCATCGTGGTATACGAAAGTGGCTCATCAAGGAAGAAACCAACTAGCGAGTCTTTCAAACCTGTGTATTAGCCTGAACAATCGCATTAGTACGTACCATTGCATCATCTTTGAAGGTGGGGATATACTCCAAAAACTAACGAAAAATTAATAACAAGTATATTCCAATATACTATCTCTGGAGACCACTAGTATGTACAAAATGTCAAGTTTTTAGTCACACTACTTTGAGTTGTGAAGGAAATATGCAGGAAGAAAAGGAACAAGAAAAGTCTGGAGGAAACAAAGCAAGTTCATATAGAGTGCACCCTGTTACTGCACAAGCCAACACAAAGGTGAATGTTAATGTTGTTAGTGAAACTCTAAATAACTATGACATAAGGAAGAATTTTGCAACAAGAGAGAGAGAGTGGTGCCACCTAAATACCACCCTTGGCAGAAGGTTGAGTACAATAAGAGGAACGTTAAATCCAAGAAATATGGCAATAAACCAACATTTGGTGATTTCTTCCCTACGGCTAATAAAACGCAATGGCAAAAAAGGAAAAATGCTTCAAATAGTCAGGCTGAAGTGGAAATGGAGGAAGGAGAGATTCAGGTTGAACAAGCACAAGCTGATGAGCTAAAGAAAATGAAAAGCAGGGATAATGTGGTATCCTACTTGGATAAAATGCACTCTGGAGTGACTAAGTACGCTAAAGTTGGTGACATCATCGCTGGAAATGAATTGAGGCTGCCGCATTCCTCCAACCAATCAGTTAATGAACTCTGGAGGAGGATCTCTGCCGCTAAACAGCATGGCTTAAGCACATGCACGGTCATCTGGAACTGCAACGGTGAGCAATTTCGAATTAAACTTATGTACAATATTCTACTTGGTACGTCACATATGTTAAATTGCAGATGGCGTAAACTAGTATGGCGTGGGGATAACAACGCAAAGGAAAATCTTATTTTGTGGAAGATCACAGCTGGCGCCCTGCAAACAATGGACAAGCTTGCTAATTATGGCATGAATGTGAATAAAACATGCAAATTCTACTGTAGTCTATAAGAGAGCTCGCAATATATGCTTTTTGAATGCACTGCCACGAACTGCCTGTGGCATGAAGCCATGCATCAGATCAACGAAGGTAGTGGATTCATCTCAAGCACGGCAGAATGGAACAGAATCCAAAATAAAATAAAAGGAAAAAAAAATCTGCGAGCAAGATTATTTTGTTATGTTCTAAAGAAGATAACTAGCAATATTTGACGACAACGTAATATGCGTATTTTTTATGCTGCGAACAACATGAATAATACTCAGTGGAAGTAGTACGTTTAGCACGGCATCAGGGAAGGACTGAAATTCATAAAATTCACATATGATCCTGGTATTTTTGGCTAGCACTCTGCTTGCTACTGTAATTATATGTTTTGTGTTAGTTCATTAGCATTGATATGCCATATTTTCTCTGTAACTCTTTTTTTCTTTTTTCCATCTTTGTACAACTTTGTGTTCTTCCTTGGTATATCAATAAAATGGTAGGAGGCCATTTAACCCCCGTCGGCTTTGCCCAAAAAAAAAAAAAAAAAAGTAAAGCAGAAGAATTTCTTGCTCTCTCCTTGATTTAGGAGTTCTCCCTCTCCACCTTAATTCTTTCTTAACATTTGATATTTGAATCTTTTAACTTATCAATTAAATTAGTTAGTTAAACATCTCATTATTCTACAGTGCAGTGTTTATATTTGAAACTTTTATAATTATCTAAGAATAATTCATTGATTAGCTTCTTACATTTTATATTCAGGTCCTTATATTTATATTAATTACATAATACAAAATATAACATTTTGAATGAATTGATCAACTAATATTAAAATTGATATTAAAAAACCATAATTTAATATGAATACGATTATTGTACCAATAAAAATGGTAATTTTTTTTATCTAATTATGATATATGAATTGCATAAAACAACAATAGCAAGTTTAATTTTTTATTTGTTTATCATTAAATTAAAATACTTATATTTAAAATGGTAAAATATATTTATCATGCATTGAATTATAAAATTTTACATTTAACTTAAAATATCTGTATTTAAAAACTACCATAATTATTTTAAAAACTCTCTTTACTTTCTCCTATGTTTTATGTTTATTCAATATGTTTAAATTAATTGTGTAATTTTAAGTTCATAATAATTAGATAACTGTAATTGAGCGATATTCGTTGGTTCGGCCACTAATGAAAATATGAAAATTTCAGTAATATACATCATACCTATATTAGTAAAATATGATAAAACTACATTTTCCTTAAACTAGAATAGATAAGTCAAACGAAATACGGTAACATAAACAATAAAGAACTTTTGTAAGATACGCTATTTAAATTTTGAAATACACATACGCTTTTTTTTAAACACCAAAAACAGGTTTAAAAAATACTATTACTTTTAGTTCTAGCCAATCTGTAAAAATTGCAAAAAAAACAGAAATCATTTTTGTTCTTGGAAAAAAGCACTTTTGCGAATAAGATTCAAGAAAAAAACTCATAGAAATACGAGATTAAGTACAAATTTAACTGTGGAAATAAAATAGAAAATAATAGCAAAAAAATTATCAATAAATTCGTAATGTTTATTTTTTTTTACAACAAAGAAGATTAATTTTAAAAAATTTCTACAACATTTTACTGAAGTTTTTTAATTCTCTTCTAATATTTTATATTTGACTTCATATATTAGAGTTAGTTACGAATCTTGAAATTATAGTTAAATTTAGTAAACTATTAGTTGTTGATATGTCAAATAAATCATAAAAATATGAAATTTCATTATTTGCAGAATATTCATATTAACAAAAAGGGTACAAAGTTTGTTTGGATATACAGATTCAGCAACACATAGTTATATATGAAAGCAATAATTGCAAATTTAGTTTATGATTCGCCTATATCGATACATTAATGCACTACATTATAAAATTCTTATTTTAATTAAAGTTCTTGCATTTTGAAATTTTTATAGTTGCTTATAAAACCTACCTCAATATCACACACAATTTAATACATTTATATCAATATATCTTTAATTAATCATGTAACATTCGTTTAAGTTTATTTAAATAAACTTTATTAATAAATATTCAATAATTTATTTAATAAATCCTCAAATGCATCGGTTTTTATATGTATATCATATTCATATTTAAAAAGTAGTCAAATAGTTTTTTTTTTTTTTTTTTTTTTTGACAAAGTCGACGGGAGTCAAATAGATTATTCACTTTGATATAAATATATATAATTCAGATATCATAAACAACATTAACGAAACTAATTTATTATTTATATATCTCGATAAATTTATCTACGTTATAGAATTTTATTTTTAACCTCAAATTTCTATATTTTTACATTTGCGTAGCTATGTAAAATTTTATCGACTGTTTCCTAACTTTTCATATTTAGATCTATATATCTATATTGCTTATGAAATCTCAAATTTAAAGATTTTATTATTTTATATATCAATCTTATATGTTGCACATATATACTAATAAAAGCAATAACAAAAATTCATGTTAAATTATATAGATATACAGATCACATACATACTTTTATGTATACAAGCAATGATAAAAATGTTAATTTTTTAATTAACTGTAACCATTTACGTACATAAACAATAAATTTATCATACACTATGTTAAAAAAACCTATCTTTTACTTCAAAATAACTTCATATTAAGATATCTGCATTTTTTTACAAAATCTGTCTCAATTTACTCATATTATTTACTATTAGTTCAATATATTTTAGCGAAAATAAGGGAGACATTCTTATTTTGAAACTTAATTTGAAGCGGCTCCCTGTGTAACTTTACATGTAAATTGGATCCATATTTTATTGTAGCATCATACTTTCGTGTTTTTTGCGCTGTTGTATAATTTTTTTTTCTAAAAAATTGTAAATATTCATGAAAGGATTTTGTAAAAAAAAAGTTGTTGAAATATCAGTAATTTCTGTGAATAATTGCAGATATTTATGTAATTATTCACATAGTGCACTGCATATATTAAAAGTAGGAAGAATATTTGCAGCAATATCTGCAATTATTATAAATAATTGTAGACATGTGTGCAATTCTTTTATAGTATAGTGTACTATGTGGAAAGTTGCATATATCTCTGTAAATTTTGCAAATCGTTGCTTCTTTTTTAGTAATTTACTGGAGGTGATCAATAATATTTCATTTGTATGCAATTTTAATAATTTTTATGATGATTTGTCTGTAATACTTCGATGTTTAAACAAGTGTAGTTTTTGAGTTTTAAAACAAAATTACCAAAAATTAACACATCTTTTGACTTTTAAAACAATAATTTAAAGGATTAATTGTCAAGAATAATCCGAAGTTTATCGTGTCTTCCCATAATAATCCCAAGTTGAGTTATTTCTGAATAATCCGAAGTTTGGGGTGTGTCTTCCCATATTAATCTCATTTCTTGGTGTCTTCCCATATTAATCCGAAGTTTGGGGGTGTCTTTCCATATTGATCCTAAAATAACACGTCAAAAAGTCATCGGGATCATTATGGGAAAACACCCCCCAAACTTCAGATTATTCAAAAATAAACCAAATTTGGGATTATTATGGGAAGACACGTTAAACTTCGGATTATTCTTGACAATTAATCCTAATTTAAATTATTTGAGTAGTAACCATCAGTTTATACGCCATTATTTTGTATGTGAATAATATGGCACCAAAATGGTATGGGCTTTCGACATAGCCATAAAAATGGAACAAAAAAATGGTCTCAAATCTCAATAACCGTGACTGATCTTGCTAGGTCAAGCCGTTTTCGCCCAACATAACAAAGTAAAATTTTCTTGCGCCATTTATATTGCAAATATGCCCACTCTTTCAAATATGATGCCTTTTCTTGTATCATGTCCTTTCAGGTATCAAAACTTAGGACAAACAAAGAATATTGCAACATGTCCTTGCCTTTTCTCCCAGTAATTTTCATAAGCTGACACAAAATCCTGTCTCCTATGTAAACCTATCAATCCAATTGTCAGATTATGAACCCAACATATGCTGAAAAAAAATTGGAATATTATTCTACCTTATTCCCCAATTATATGATCGGCCATCTATTCAGAACCAAATTAGCTAGCAACTGAAGGTACAACCATGCACCTCTCCTTTAGTTTCTAGGCAATTTGCCTACTTAGGTTGTGTCAAGCAACTAGCAAGCAAATCAAATTGCTAAATGAACTTCATACTCTATATCCTCTTATCTCCTCGACTTTTGCTTTATGATAATTGCATCCTCTTGTATAGGAATTTTAGTATCTTATTCTCTTCAGTATGGAATTTTGAACATTCTGTTTCAATCAACACACACATTATTTGCTCTCGTAAGCAACCATTTGATCATTCCAGTTTTTTTCACCAAATATTGATTTATGATGATTTGAGTAATAATCAGTGGTTGGTCGATCCAGTGTATATATTATTTTATTGCTAAAATTTACAAAAGATATATAGAGTCCACACTGAATGTTGGAAGGTGGGATAGCCGGGAGCTCTATGCTAAACAAGGATAATGAAATATATATTTGAAAATTAAATATGATGGTTATCTTTCTCAAAAAGAATTATATGTTATTCAATTCATCCAAAATAGTATATATGTTATGCAAAATAGTCACATATATGAACCCCACATATATTGGTTTATGTCATATCATGGTGGATGGTGATATATTAAGTTTGTTCGCTTTTGTTTTTAAAAATAGGTAGCTAAATGTAGCCATTTGAAACATGCACAAAACCTCTTAGCATTACATAAAATATTGCACTTGAGCTTATTATGCTTGTTGAAGCAATATAAGTATCAGTACTACAAGGTACTGTATTTTGTAAATTGGTGTCATTACTCAACTGTTTGAACTTTGAAACACTTTTGACTGCTACTTCTATTGTCAGTATATTGGACAATGTATTTCTTTATCAATTGTCCTGCTTCCTCTATAGATTTATCTACCATTTTGAATGATACAAAAGCGGTTAAAACAACTTGTTTCTGATCCATAAACTTCATTCATCAAAAATAATTTTTGATGTGTTGAATATTAATCTTACTCTAATGTAATTTACTACACATAATTTACACTTGGAACAGGGAGACTCATAGAAGAAATTGGTGTTATAAGAATGCTTTGTTTATGAACGATCGTATATAATTCCTTCACGGCAAGGTACTGGAGAACTGTACAACAAGTTGATAAGTAGTTAACTTCGCTTCCAATAATGTTTACAAAATTGCTTATGCCAATGCACAGCTTGTACAAGAAATTTATTCTCACATAAAGAAACAACAGAACTTATTCATAATCAAATTACTGCACAAACATTTACATTTACATAATTGAGCAAGCATGAACATTTTCATCATTAAACATGGCAACTGCATGATCATCGAGAATTACAGAATACGCAGGATCCGGAAAATAGCCATGCACATTAGATGTGTAACCATGATGATAGTAGTTATAGTTTGTAGTATAAGTCGAGTCTTCTAGATACTGGAGGGCAAAAGGGTAATATTGAGCATCATAAGGATATGGCCAGAACTCGGCACTTCTTCCTGTTCTTCTAACTGCTTTCAGAACTCTACTCTGATCAATGTATCCTGTGACAGTCACTTTTTGGCTATCCATGTCTATCTCCACACTGTCGACTCCTGCGTATATTTATGAAATCACCAATTGACTGAACGTGACACTACATATAACAGATGCATATTGCAAATCTAAAACATCTGGCTAAGGAAGAAAATTGAACTCAATAAGATTTTATTTTATATTTTACAAGAAGTTTACAGTTAGTTTTCAGGCTATCCAGAGGCATGCAAAGAAAAATAAAAATAAAAATATTGAGTACATTTGTATGGATCATACTATACCTTCTAACTTATTGATAGCTTTTCTCACTCTTTTTTCACATCCATCGCAGTCCATATGAACACTGAGCTCAACGATCTACACAATTAATGTTCATAAAACTGGATGCATTTAAAGAATGTATGTGATGGCAAAGAAATGATATATATGAAGGAAAAATAACAATTATATAACTTACGGACATAGAGTTTGGTATCGATTTCCTAGAACTGAAAAAGCAAAACATGTTGTGTATACAAGGATTTTTATCTTTCTGGTTTTTGATTGAATGTTAGAGGAGGCCTGTGGTTATTTATATAGATGCTAGGATTGATGGCTTGTATTACAATATTTAAATATTGGATGAAACGAGAATACGTTTACTGCTTGAATGTTTTTTTATTAAAATGCAAGAGTCTCAATAATAATAATAATAATAATAATAATAATAACAACAACAACAACACATTGAACAACCGTCATTCCACATGTTGTAAAATTTAGGAAGGAAATTCATATATGGCTACTGTGCTACATCGCTCTTTACCTCCACCTCATTTAACATCACAACATTTTTCAGTATGATGTTATTTTTGATCGAACGAAATTTTGAGTATGTTGATCAGACTACGCGACAAACATGATATCCGCAATTGAGATTATTTTGAAATTCCTGGTGATGCCCAAAATGTTAAGTTCCATACGACTATTAAAACGCTTATTTAGCTATTGATTAGAAGCAAGAATTCAAACATGGTAGGACTACTGGCTTTAAGCTGAATTTTATAGAAATGGGCTTGAGTTATGCAATAACTTATGTGTTGACTCAAAAGTTGAACCAACACCCAGAATCGAAGTTGAAAGTACTAATTCATATTAAAAACCAAACAAAAGTAGAAAGTAAAAAAGAAGACACGCGGTTTTTGTAGTGGTTCGACTTATTACAGTCTACATCTATTAAATAAGTTTTACTATATATTGCTATTGCCATTATTCCGTATCTATTGACATGCTTTTTGCTTAAAGTTGTCACACGTAAAGTTCCTGATGAGCAATGCGCTCAAGCGTCAAGAATATCGTCAGAAAACACAAAGCGATTTGATCGAAGTCGCGACATAAATATAAAAAGACCCAAAACTTCTATCAGACGACCTCTTTTGGGCCTAAAAATATCAATTACAGTGCACTGCATAGCAATTTTTGTAGCTCTCTGAATTAGCTTTAGGTAGAACTTTCGTTTGGCCAAAACGAACTTACGGTTTGAAAGTTATGTCTGTTTCCGTGAATGCATGTTGGTCAACTCAAGAATTTCGGATCCCTCACTCTCAATAATTTTGAATCCCTCCTAATGTGTATTCCTCAACACGTGCTTCAACTCTACGCAACGGGAAATTCAGATCCCCCCACAACCTGCATCTCGAATTCCCTCTTCCCTCCACAATGTATCACTGGGTAATGATTTCGTATCCCCCAAGGGATACGAAATCTCGTATCCCCAAGGGATACGAAATCTCGTATCCCCAAGGGATACGAAAAAACTGTATCATCTGGGATACGAAATTCATATTCCCCCAGGGGATACGAAGAAACCGTATCCCCCCAATAGGATACGAAATTCTCTTATTCACCTATGGGGTATTCGAGATTTTAGGTGTTGCTTCCAAGGGATCCGAAATTCTGCTGTGTGGGCCTCACTTCCAACCTACTTCCACCTAACCTCCCTCCTACAAATACCCGAAGGCTCGGCCTTCATTTGTATCCCAATTTCCTTGAACTTTTCCTAGAGCTTTAAAACCCTCATTAATAGTTGCCATCTCCTTCTTCATGGTCATTAGACATGGCATGGACAATTAAAATGTGACATACATGTTTTCCATAAATATTTGGACATTCACAAGGATACTTATGCTACTTTGGGCCATATTGGACTTCTTGGTCATTAAAGATAAATTTGGACATAGTTGACCAAGTCAACTCACTCAACGAAGAAGAGAAAGAAATTTTAGTCAAATTTTAGAATTAACAAGGATATTGTTGTTCTATTGTAACGCTTTGTACTCAACTATTGTCTGAACTTGTACACCATTGTAATCGGATATTATATGATTAATGATCATTATAAAGTGGACATAGGCGTTAGTGCCGAACCACTATAAAAGTTGTGTCTCCCACATTTACTTTATTACTTCTTTGGATTACCGTGTTTCTATTACTCATACACTTGGGTGTTGGCGTGTGCTGAATAATGCGACAATTACCCACGTCAACATTATAGCGCGCTAGGAAGGGTCGCATAGCTTTGGCATCTTCTTTAGATTAATTTCTCGGTTTCGTCTTCGGATTTCTTCCTCGACTTCAACTTTCGACTTCAACTTTACTCGTTTTTCACCATGACCAAGCGCAAGAAGCTCCAAGAGATCGTTGAAACTCAAGATGCGACAGGAGATGAAAGAAGTCAAGAGCTTTCTTCGACTAGAGTTCATCAAACTACGTCACTCGAGAAGACGTCGATTGAATAATTAAGAACTTAGCTACCGATTTAAACGCTTGACTCGAGCAACAGGAGGATGCTTTCAATACCTTTCTTGCTCGGATTGAGGACCGGATAAGAAGTGATTCGAGGCTGACTCGCCAGGCATACATTGTTGGAACTAATATCAATGTTCCTCCACCTTCGACTCGGGACTTATGGGCAACCCCGCAAACTAATCAGCAGGCTGGTGCTGCTCCTCGGAACGGTGTCGGTCCCGTTACACTCGGGGGCACCCCTAATCCCAATGTCGCTTCATCCCATGACTCTTTGGTCGGTCAAGTCATTGGCTCCTCTGCTAGTGATGTTGCTCAAGCGCCAGTGCTTGCAGCTTTGGATGGCAGTTCTTCCACGGTTCCGGGAGACAGAATTACGCCTGATGTGGTTCCTTTGGTTGGAATTCAACCGGATATTCTTCTCAATCAACCGATCCATCATATGGACTTAAACACTGGAGGCACCAATGTCGCTTTGGATAATCTTAATCAGCTGCTTTCATTCGGTAATGGATCTCAGATCGCGGATGTCATCCGTTGATTCACTCGAGGCGGTCCCTCTTCTACGGACTTGAATTTTGTGACTCGCAGTCTGCTTTCTGTGGATATTAGGAACTCTCGTAACCCACTGGAATTCAAGTTACATGTTCTGAAACCTTATGAGGTCGCAAGGACCTGACCGCTCACCTTATGGGGTACATTCGACATGTGGAAGTCCTCTCAGCTTCGGAGAATGTCATGGCCAAGTGCTTTTTGCTTTTCTTAACAGACATAGCGGCATTGTAATACAGGCAGCTAGAGCTGGACTCCGTCACTTACTGGAATTCTTTGATCTGCATATTTGTGGAATAGTTTAGATTCAACATAGCTCGTCCGAAAAGCGTGATGACTCTCAATGGTATCAGGAAGAAGTCCAACGAGACTCTTTGTAAATTCTTTAAACGATTTAACGATGTGGTTGCTTCAGTTGACAGGCCTAAACCTTCTATGGTTCTAACGGCTGCAGTATCTGGTGTTTTGGATAAATATGACTTCAAAACTTCTCTACACTGGTAACCACCAAGGGATCTTGGAGAATTTTATTTTGAGGCTGAAAGATTCCTTCGGGAAGAGGACGTGATGACCGACAAGAAAAAGGTCCTTGATGTTAATGTTGTTAAGGACATGAAACCGTCCGACTCTGGAAAGGCTAAAGAATCTTTTGCTGTTAAAGAACTTCCTTCGGGGAATGATCGCAACAGAACTTAGGGGCAACCCAAGTTATCGTCTTTCTCAGAACTCACTCATATCCTCGAGCAGATTTTGTGAGAGATTCATCCCATTTATCCTTTCAGAAAACCTCCCGCAAGGGAGCCAACTTAAAGAGAAAGGGATTCTGATTAGCACTGTATGCTACGTGATATCGATGGTCATGATACAAACAATTATCGACATCACAAGGATATGATAGAAGAGCGTATCAGGCGCGTATATCTGACATGGTTTGTTCGTACTAGGGATGTGGTGCTAGGATAGGCACAACCCTTTCAAGGGAATCAGGATAGGCCCAGGACCAGCAATCGTCCCGGTGGCATTGTTATCAATTAACCTCTTACTGGATCTGATGTCTTGGATGCAAGTCTCCTTGGCATCAATATCTTGTGGCTTGCGGTTTGTGGCTTTCATCTTTTGGCTTTTTGGATATTTTGGTTACTTGTCCTTGGATTTGTTTGGTCTTCTGGATGTGGAGTTGACTCCTGTGCATGCTTGGTCTTGCCTTTTGTGGAATCTTGGTTTTGGTCTTCTGTGGATTCGCGAATTTTGGATATGGCTTTATTTGGTTTGTTGGCTTTTAAGTTTCTTGGTTCTCAAATAATGTGCTCCTCACACATGGCTTTCTTATTTTTGGTTCTCTCGGGTTTCTCTGGACTTTCTTATTTGGGCTTCAAAGCCCATGATTTTAGCTTTAAGAATTTCAGTCCTTGGGATGCATCCTTCCTTTTGGTTATTTTGGTTATTATGGTTGTATGATTGTTGAGTCGGCATACCCATGTATGGGAGTTGTTATAATTCCCAGGCATGCTCTTTGTATGACAACACACCATCACCCCTTCTGGTTATTAATGAAAAGTTTACTTTTACCAGCTTTGGATTTTGAATGGTTATGTTTGTTTACCTATGTAACAGGAACCAGCAAGATCCTAGGCATGCTCTTCACGAACGATAAACCATTTGCTTTCCTTCACGAATGAATTTGGAATAAAAATGGCAAAGTCCGCCTGCCCATGCACGGGGGAAGGGTAGCTCCCTAGGCATGCTCTTTACGGATGACGAAACATTGTGTTTTCTTTTGGCTTTACCCAAAGACCCACAACTTTTATAACTTTAATAAAATAACTTCACAAAGTAAGGACGCATGTTTGTGAAGTATGAAATCGACAATGGGTTTGCAAACTCTAATAATCGTCGGGCTATCTTGGCCTCTTGTCACTCCACGATGAGATTTCCTTGATTTGTGGCGAGTTACCCAATTTTTTCCATTTCAGGTCAGATGTCTGACCAAAAAAATTCAAATGTCTGAAATAGCTCAAAAATGAACTAAATCCTTGCTGGTTCAGGAAATTGCAAATTCAGAGTTAGAGTTTCTAATTCAGACATTTGAATCCTGTTTTTGGACTGTTGACCAGTGGAAACCATAGTCAACAGTTTAGGTCCATCCAGGTTCTTTCGCGGCTGAGTTTCGGCCCATTTCGACTTCGTTTGTGACTTGTCAGTTTCACTAATTCGCAGATTTCAGCAATCGATTTTATTTGAAATCGTTTGATCAATCATTTCAAGTTATTAAAGCAATTTAAAATGTATACAAATACATTTTTGCTTGGTTTGTAAAATAAAAATGGTTAAGTACGATTGGGCATGAAAATTTATATATCGAATATTGAATAAGATATGACTTGAGTATTTAATTCGATGACTGAATTAAACTCTCGACTAAACCTTTTTACATAAGGTAAAGACTGAGGAGCTCCAATGATTTAACCAAGGGGAAGAATTTGACTTGAAATTTTTTGCGAGAATTATTTGAAAAGATCGAGTTAAATCTCATTTCAAATAATTAAACGACGATTAAAAGTCAAAGATAATGAAGACGGAGCAAGACCAGCAATGATCACATCGAAGGGATTACTACTGACGCCTTGATTATGGGTAGCTCCCTTGAAGGGGTCATAGTGTTAGTTGTCCGGACGTACTTGTTGGGTATGCGAGGACCTCTCTTCTGTATTGGACATATGGAATGAGGAATAAGGTGCCTCCGGTTTCATTTAGACCCAAAACGGACGTATGAATGAATTATATGTTCAACATTGTAGTGTGTGCTCTGTAGTTGATCTCTAGTAAATATATATCTGTTTGGTGGTGGAGATTTTTTTTATCTTGCTTAACATCCTTCTCTGATACGTATGAGCTTAGAGGTTATATGTTGGCAGAAATAAATGACATAGTATAGATTGACAGTGCGACATGCTAAGATGCAAATTATCAAGGCTTTTGCTGAAAAGAAAAAATTTCACTCAACTCTAAAGGTATCGATATTTATAGTTTTCGAACACGCAAACAATATTTTGAACTCAATGGAAGTGTTTTTGATTCCAAATTCACTCGTACGCAAAATGACTATTTTTAGAGGCTATATATGATATTAAAAATATATCCATAACGACTATTCTAAGTTTTAATTTAGACATAACTTACAGTTTATAAAGTGAAATCTCAATCTCTTACACTCGTTAGAAAATTACAACTCATAATATTCCAACGTTTCTTGTTTTATCAAACTCTGGCTTATATTGAATTCTATACATTCATTCAAAGTTAAAAACCAAATTTTCAAACTACCGCGCCATTTCAAGCTCATTTTAATTAAATTTTAAGTAAATTTTAATTTCTATGTTTTAACTTCGATTTAAATAAATTTCAAATCGTTTTTCTCAAAATAATTCATCTATAATATTTAATTTCCATGAAAATCGATTAAAATAAATTTTAAATTGGTTCAAAAAAGGGGTTATTACACGACTGACACAAACCTCCACTCCACGGTGGCAAGGTCGGTCTTTGGAAAATAACACATTAATCACATCAGCAGGAAACAGAACATAGCATAATACATAAAGTTGGAGAATAATTTACATCATCATAACAGTGGAATCATAATCATCATCATCATCAGAGTTACACAGATACAGGATCATACTTAGTACATAACAAGTTTCATCAAGCAAATAATAAGTTTATAGCAGAATCAAATATAAACATGAATAAGATAGTGCTTAAGAGTTCAAAAGAAATGCTAAAAAGATAAGTTTTCATCTTCAGCCAAAAGAGCGCCCAATGCTATGGTGCATATCCAAAAGAAAGCCAATCACTTGTTCACTTGGATGTCCGTGTAAAAATATGGGCACCCGAGTTTGCAAGGGGAAAACAAACTACGAGTCAGTTATGAGACTGGTATGAGAAATTCTACAATTACTTAACGTATTTAAAGTATAAGGCAAATCATAGGACCACGCCATATGTCATGGGAAGGGGTTACTCCATTGGATTGTCGGTGCATAAAATAAAGTAAATCAGGTAAACATCGCAATGCTTGTTAGAAAAATGAAGCCGTTATAAGACTCAGGTCCCATCACACAATGCAAACACAAACCAGAGGATTGAATTTTTCCTTATAATGGCCAAACATGCTTGATACGCTTTAAAACAAATCATTTTTATATTACTATAGGTGCATAGTGTATAAAACAACTTCGCATATAAATGTGTCAATCATAGACCTTATAGTACCCCATCCTATTATGTCGCCAGATAGGTTTACAATTAAAACCGCACGATGTAGTATTGGAAATTAGATATCCGTCATGAGTCAGGCAAGGGATGGTCTCCTTACCGATTCGGATTACCTTTAGCAAGATGACCCAGGATCACACCTATGGGAAACCCTTGGATCCTGCAAGGTCGGTTCACACCTAACATTTGTGGATTAGTTATTCATGAACAATATGTTTCCCTGTCCTATCAAACCTATCACTTAAGCCTTTTAGTCGGCTCTATATCCGAGGCGCCTCGCAATCCATCATCCACATAAGTAAAAAATGTTTGGGCTCCATATCATGACATAACTTTTAGCTAGATAGAAATGTATGCACTCCTTGCCTCCTTATCCCGTTTCTGACTCATAACAGGGTGTGGGTCTCGCAAATTAACGCTATACACAAAATTGTGCTTTTATCATCATTCACAAGATTTTGCTTTTCAACAAAAGCCTTGATAATTTGCATCTAGCATGCCACACTGTCAATCTATATTATGTCATTGATTTCTGCAAACATATTACCTCTAGGCTTGTACGTCTCAGAGAAGGGTGTCAAGAAAGAGAATAAATTCTTCGCCACCAAACAACTATATATTTAGCAGAGATCAACTACATAACACTCACTACAATGTCAAACATACAATCCATTCATACGTCCGTTCTGGGTGTGAACGAAACCAGAGGCACCTTATTCCTCATTCCATATGTCCAATACAGAAAAGAGGCCCTCGCATACCTGGACAATCAACAAGTATGTCCAGACAACTACCACTATGACCCCTTCAAGGGGGCTACCCATATCCAAGGCATCAGTAGTAATCCCTTCGATGTGAAGATTGCCGGTCTTGCACTGTCTTCATTATCTTCGACTTTTAATCGTCGTTTAATTATTTGAAATGAGATTTAACTCGGCCTTTTTAAATAATTCTCGCATAAAATTTCAAATCAAATTCTTTCCCGTGGTTAAATCATTGGCGTTCCTCATTCTTTACCTTATGTAAAAAGGTTTAGTCGAGAATTTAATTTGGTCATCGAATTGAATACTCGAGTCATCTCATACTCAATATTCAATTTATACGTTTTCATGCCCAATCGTACTTAACCATTTTTATTTTACGAACCAAGAAAAATTTATTTGTAGACATTTTAAATTGCTTAAACAACTTGAAACGATTTCGAATAAAATCGATTGCTAAAATCTGCGAATTACGGAATCTGACAAGTCACAAACGAAGTTGAAATGGGCCAAAACTCGGTCGGGAAAGAGCCTGAATGGATCTAAACTGCTGACCGTGGTTTCCACTGGTCAACAGCCCAAAACCATAATTCAGACATCTGAATTTTCCCCACTGGTCAACAGCCCAAAAACAGAATCAGACGACTGAATTAAAAATTCAGACGTTTGAATTTGCAATTTCTTAAAACATCCAAGATTTTGTTCATTTTGGTACCATTTCAGACATCTGAATTATTTAGATCAGACGTCTGACCTGCTTCCACGACTGACACGAACCAAACCCCCGCTCCACGATGGCAAGTTCGATCTTTGGAAAATTAAACATTAATCACATTAGAAGGAAACAAAACATAGCATAATACATAAAGTTGGAGAATAAATTACATCATCATAACAGCGGAATCATAGTCAATATTCGATTTATACGTTTTCATGCCCAATCGTACTTAACCATTTTAATTTTACAAACGAAGCAAAATTTATTTGCACACATTTTTAATTGCTTAAACAACTTGAAATGATTTATCAAACGATTTCGAATAAAATCAATGGTTGAAATCTGCGGGCTAGTGAAACTGGCAAGTTACAAACGAAGTCGAAATGGGCCGAAACTCGGCCCGGAAAGATCCTGGATAGATCTAAACCATTGACCGTGCTCTATGATGGATTGATATAGACATTCTAGTCGCTTGAGGATGATTCTGTTGATGACCTAGGCATCAACGGTGTTTATTTTCTAATTAGGAAAGTGGGACGACTATATAATTCCATTATATTTGAGACTTCATATATACGCGGATCAGACGTGTATGCAAAATCTTCTTATACTAGATAGTCCAACTTCAACGTCAAAATAAACACTAAGAATCATATTATTAGATAATCATGTGGGTTATCCATATATTTCAAATCATATTCCTTTTTATATTTGAAATATAATCTTTTAAACTCATGTTCATTTTCATATATATAAACAAAATAAGTTTTCTTTTATACATAAATAATACTTTTCTAACCCATTCTAGGGCACTGCTAACCCATCTAGAATGAGAGCTCTGATACCAAGCTGTCATGCACCGAATTTGCGCGGCCTCCGAAGAGACAAGAAAACGCGGATTGTCATGAGAACACGACGCATCAGAACACAAACTTGATAACATTTCATTGATGTTACAACAATTTACATCAGAGTACAAGATATCAGAGTTCTAATAAATATTACATAGCGGAAATACAATATCAGAGATTAATAATTTACAAAATTGTGGAAAATATAATACATGCATACAAAATGCGATGGAATACATCAACTACCACAACTGGAAAAAATGCACGGATATAAAGATTTCTTAATATAGCTCTAGTTGAAATCCAGGATCCTGCTAAAATAAAAATCTACAAAACCAAAACTACTAGCTACCCATGTGAAAAATATGGGCACTTGGAGTTTAGGTAGAAACACAAACCAAACCCCCGCTCCATGGTGGCAAGGTTGGTCTTTAGAAAATAACACATTAATCACATCAGCAAGATACATAGCATAGCATAATACATAAAGTTGGAGAATAATTTACGTCATCATAACAGCGAAATCATAATCATCATCATTAGAGTTACACAAACATAGGATCATACTTAGTACATAACAAGTTTCATCAAGTAGATAATAAGTCTACAGCAGAATCAAATATAAACAGGAATAAGATAGTTCATGAGAGTTCAAAATAAATGCTAAAAAGATAAGTCTTTATCTTCAGCCAAAAGAGCATCCAATGTTATGGCGCATATCCAAAAGAAAGCCAATCACCTGTTCACTTGGTTGCCCGTGTAAAAATATAGGCACCCGAGTTTGCAAAGGGAAAACAAACCACGAGTCACTCATGGGACTGGTATGAGAAATTCTACAATTACTTAACTTATTTAAAGTATAAGGCAAATCACAGGACTACGCCGTGTGTCATGGAACGGGTTTACTCCATTGGATTGTCGTTGCATAAAATAAAGTAAATCAGGTAAACATCGCAATTCTTTTTAGAAAAATGAAGCCGTTATAAGACTCAGGTCCCATCACGCAACGTGAACACAAACAAGAGGATAGAGTTTTTCCTTATAATGTCCAATAATGCTTGATACGCTTTAAAAAAAATCATTTTTATATTACTATAGGTGCATAGTGTATAAAACAACTTCGCATGTAAATGTATCAATCATAGACAACATAATACCCCATCCTACTATATCGCCATATAGGTTTACAATTAAAACCGCATGATGTCTTATTGGAAATTGGATTTCCGTCATGAGTCAAGGCAAGAGATCGTCTCCTTACCGATTCAGATCACCTCTAGCAGGATGACCCAGAATCACACCCATGGGCAACCCTTGGAGCCTGCAAGGCCGGTCAACACGTAACGTTTGTGGATTAGTTATTGCTGATTAATACGTTTCTCAGTCCTATTAGACCTATCACTTGAACCTTTTAGTCGGCTCTATATCCAAGGCGCCTCACAATCCATCATCCACATAAGAAAAAATGTCTAGGCTCCATATCATGACACTTCTAGCTAGAAAGAAAGTATGCACTCCTTGCATCCCTTATCCCATTTTTGACACAACTTCTAGCTAGAAAGAAACGTATGCACTCCTATCAGACCTATCACTTGAAGTTGTGCTTCGATCATCATCCATAAGACTTTCCTTTTCAACAAAACCCTTGATAATTTGCATCTTAGCATGCCACACTGTCAAACTATACCATGTCATAGATTTCTACCAACATATAATCTCTAAGCTCGTATGTCTTAGAGAAGTAGGTTAAGCAAGAGAATAAATTCTCCGCTACCAAACAGATATATATTTAGTAGAGATCAACTACAAAGCTTACAATACAATGTCAAACATACAATGCATTCATACATCCATTCTTGGTCTGAACGAAACCGAAGGCACCTTATTCCTCATTCCATATGTCCAATACAGAAGAGAGGTCCTCGCATACCTGGACAATCAACAAGTACGTCTGAACAACTACCACTATGACCCCTTCAAGGGAGCTACACATATCTAAGGCATCAGTCGTAATCCCTTCGATGTGAAGATTGTCGGTCTTGCACTGTCTTTATTATCTTCGACTTTTAATCATCGTTTAATTATTTGAAATGAGAATCAACTCGGATTTTTCGAATAATTCTCACATAAAATTTCAAATCAAATTCTTCCCCTTGGTTAAATAATTAGTGTTCCTCATTCTTTACCTTATGTAAAATGGTTTGTTCGAAAATTTAATTCGGTCATCGAATTAAATACTTGAGTCATATCATATTCAGTATTCGTTTTCATGTCCAATCGTATTTAACCATTTTTATTTTACAAACTAAGAAAAATTTATTTGCACACATTTTAAATTGCTTAAACAACTTGAAACGATTCATCAAACGATTTCGAATAAAATCGATTGCTAAAATCTGCGAATTAGTGAAACTAACAAGTCACAAATGAAGTCGAAATGGGCCGACTCGGCCCGGAAAGAGTCTGGATGGATCTAAACTATTGACCACGGTTTCCCCGGTCAACAGCCCAACAACAGAATTCAAACGTCTAAATTAAAAATTCAGACATCTGAATTTGCAATTTCCTGAGAAACAGCAAGGGTTTAGTTCATTTTGGTACCATTTTAGACGTCTGAATTTTTTTAGTCAGATGTATGAATTAAAGTTCAGACATTTGAATTAAAAATTTCAGATGTCCGAATTACTCTGCTTGATTCCAAAATTATTTGAAGCAAATCAGACGTCTTACCTAAATAATTCAAACGTCTGAATCCTGTTCCAAAGCACAATTAACCTAGAAAACATGTTCAAAACGACATCGACAAAGAATTCATAAAATAAATAAAAAAATTAGAAAAAAGAAAGGTAACTAGTATAAATTTGTGTGGTAATTATTTACTCACAATTTCTCTCTCCTTGTTCTATATTATGTTTTATATTTTCCATATTTATTGTTGTGCCAATCCAACACAAATTCTTATTTTATGTATATTTTTTTATTTCATTTTTTTTCTCAACAATTTATTCATATTGAATGCCCAAAGGTCTATGATATTATTTACATGTATACGAAGCTTCTAAGACTTGCCGAAACAACTTACAACACCCAAATGCACATGCACAAACATTTTTACAAGAGATTTGCAATGGGTTTAATTATAAATTCAAAGGTGAACTAAATTCCAAAACCAAGCATGCAAAAGCGATTCAAATGACTTGTGAAGAATAAAGACTTTGCTGGGGCGACAACGGAGCTTGACAAGATCACCAAATCCGCTCATAGCATATGAATTAGATTATATGGACAATCCTCATCATAATTTTCAACTCAATGCAACATAAGTACCTGAAATCATCTAAGTTACACTAGCATATCCATTCCACTAGCATATGCCAACCCAAATAAACCTTAAATTACTCTTTTACAAGCCAATAGCTTGTGGCATAGTTGTGAGTTCATGAATTACTCACCTGTATCAAATAAAAATGGTTTTATTACAATACTTAACATTTATCCTCATGTTAAACTCATATGGCCTATCAATAATCATTTCTTCAACCCAAACTTAATAAACTACTATATATTTAACTAATACTAGCCCTTTTTTGTTTCTCACAACACATATTATGATATGTAATCTCACTTTTATTTATTTGAGATGGAAGCTCTCACCTTTGCTTGTTTACAAACAAGGAATAGATCCATTAGCAAGAAAAATCAACCTCTCTTCCAATGTTGCATGCAAATCTCCAATCTAAACATATATAACTAAATTTCCTAAGATTTAGGTTCACAGGAATCATCAAAAACCAAAGAGGAGACAAGTAGGAGAAGATGGAGAAAATGAAGAGGTGGCTTACCAAGGTTTCCTCTTTGATTTCCCATTTGATTTAAGCAACTAATTGAAATCCCTAGCTTAGGTATTTTAATTTCCCATTCTTTTCCCCATTTTCTAATTTTCTTCTAAGTGTTAGAGCGAATGGGAGAAAAGAGGGAGGATGGAGCTCATAAGTGAGTGGGCTAGGTTGGCTAACCAAGCCCTAACCAAAGTCCCAATTTTCATAAACTCCGAACATACCGATACTTATAGTTTTCGACCACCTAAACGATGTTTTGAACTCAATGGAAGTGGTTTCGAGTCAAAATTCGTTCATATGTAAAAAGTGATATTTTCGGTCATAGAAACAAAGAAAAAGACCAAATTTCACCCAACTCTAAAGGTATCGTTGTTTATAGTTTCCGAACACACAAATGACATTTTGAACTTAATGGAAGTAGCTTCGAGTCTAAATTCACTTGTATGCAAAATGGCTATTTTTAGGGGCTATATATAACATTTAAAATATATAAAAATTCCATAGCGACTATTCTAGATTTTAATTTAGACATAACTTACAATTTGTAAAGTGTATTCTCAATCTCTTACACTCGTTAGAAAATTACAATTTAAAGTATTCCAACGTTTCTTGTTTTATCAAATTTTGACTTATATTGAATTCAGTACATTCATTCAAAGTTAAAAACCAAAATTTCAAACTACCGGGTCATTTCAAGCTCGTTTTAATTAAATTTTAATTTATATGTAAAATAAATTTTAAATTGTTTATTCCTAAAATAATTCATCTAAGATATTTAATTTTCATGAAAATCAATTAAAAATCAATTTTAAATTGGTTCCAAAAATACGGGTTGTTAAAATCTCCCTCAATTTTAACTTTTTCGTCCCCAAAAAAGAAATGACTGCAAAGCGGGAGCTAAATAGTAATGTAACACAACATAAATGCACCTCTCAATAGAGCTAAACAGAGATATCTACTCTGCACTTGGGATAAGCCTGGTTAATGCTATCTTCTATTTCCCATGTGCAGTCTCTAGGATCTTTGCTCCATTGCACTTTGACTAAATGCACCTTCTTGTTCCTTAGAACTCTGGTTTCCCTGCTAATAATCTTCATTGGCTCTCTTCGCACAACTAAACTTGGAGTCATATCCAAATCTTGTTGCGATGCTTCTTCTACAATCAAATCGTGATCATTAACATGATTGCAAAGCTGAGAAATGTGAAATACATCATGAACACTGGACAACCAATCGGGCAATCGAACCCTGTAAGCAAGAGTCCTAATCCTCTTGAGTATAGGAAACGGACCAATATATCTAGTCACCAATTTTCTCATCTTCCCAAATCGAATTACTCCTCTCATTGGAGAAATCCTCAAATACACGTAATCACCAACATCAAATGCTAAATCTCTTCTTCTAGAATCTACATAGCTCTTCTGTCGGCTCTGTGCTGTTTCTAGCTGTTTTTTTTTTAATGAAATCCACTTTATCTGAAGCTTCTCGAATCATATCTGGACCCAATACCAACCGATCACCTAGCTCTATCCAACATGCATGAGATCTACATGGCCTACCATACAATGCTTCAAATGGTGACATTTTCAAACTTGCCTGGTAGCTATTATTATATGAAAACTCCACCAAGTGTATATGATCTTCCCATGATCCTCCAAAATCAAGAATACAAGCATGCAATAGATCTTCTAATATACGATTCAACCTCTCGGTCTTGCCATCTTTCTGAGGATGATATGCGGTACTAAGATTGATCTTGGTTCCCAATTCAGATTGGAACGCTTCCCAGAACTTACTAGCAAAGATCGGATCGCGATCACTAACAATTCTGCTGGGGACTCATGTAGTCTAGCAATCTCTCTAAAATATATCTGAGCTAGACTCTGAGCTGTTCTATTTGATTTCACTAGAATAAAATGGGCGTTCTTCGTGAAACGATCAATTATAAGCCAAATACTGTCATTTCCCTTCTTTGATCTAGGAAAACCATCAATGAAATCCATAGAAATTTGGTCCCACTTCCATTCTGGAATCTCTAAAGGTTGCAACAAACCAGCGACCTTCTGTTGATCACTCTTGACTTGTTGGCAAGTAAAACACCTTCTAACATATATAAAATGTCTCTATTCATAGACTTCCACCAGAATGTGCGCTTAAGATACATCTTACTCACCCCCGGATGAATACTAAGCTAGGATTTGTAGCATTCATCCATTACTTCTATTTTGAGCTTGGGAATATCCGGGATACAGATTCATCCTTGTAATCTAAGAATTCCTTTGTTATCAATTTGAAAGCTTAAAACTTCTCCTTTTTGACTCGCTTGCTAATCATATAAATGAACTCATTCTCCTTCTGTAAAACGGAAATCTTCTCAATCAACGAAGGCATAATAATCAGATTAGCAACAATTGCACTCTTTTTACTAAGTGCATCCGCTACAACATTGGCTTTCCATGGAGTATACAAAATATCAAGATTGTATGCTGCAAGAAATTCTAACCAACACTATTGTCTCAAATTCAAGTCTTTTTGGGTGAATAAATATATCAATGATCTATATATAATTCGAACTTCTTACCCAAAAGATAGTGCCTCCATATCTTCAAAGAGAATACCACGGCTGACAGCTCTAAATCATGAGTAACATACCTTTTCTCATGCGGCTTCAACTGATGGCCAGCATAAGCAACAACTTGGCCCCTTTGCATTAATACCGCACCTACTCCTTCATGAGAAGCATCTGTATAGACAATTAACTTTTGATTGCCATCTATAATAGTCAACACCGGAGCAGTAGTCAACTTACTTTAGGCTCTTGGAAGGCTACCTCACATTCTCTCGTTCAATTAAATCTTGCATGCTTCTTTGTAAGCTTCGTCAATGGACTAGATAGCTTCCAAAAATGCTTAACAAATTTTCGATAATAGTCTGCCAATCCTAGAAAACTTCTAACTTCTGTGGGAGTGCTAGGTTGCTTCCAATCTCTAATGGCCGTAATCTTTCCCGGATCCACTGAAATTCCATCCTTCGATACTACATGACCGAGGAATTCAGTTCTTCTTGCCAGGATATGCATTTAGAAAATTTGGCTTTTAATACATTCTTTCTCAGAAGTTCCAAAAACTGTTCCAGATGCTTCGCATGCTCGCTAGTTGACTTAGAGAAAATTAAAGTATTTTCAATGAAAACTAGCACAAATTTATTCAAAATTTCGTGAAATACTCGACTCATCAAATCAACAAAATAAGCGGGACCGTTACATAAGCCGAATGACATTACTAATCATTCATAAAATAAGTCTGGGCCTCTGAAAGCTGTTAAAGGAACACATTCTTGGGCAATCCGCAGCTGATGGAAACCTATAGCTAGGTCCATCTTTGAAAACACTCGATCTCCATTCAAGTAATCTAATAAATCATCAATGCGTGGCAGTGGATATTTATTCTTCAATGTTTGCTTATTTAAGTCTTGGTAGTCCACACATATTCTGAGAGTACCGTCTTACTTATGAACAAATACCACGGCTGCTTCCCAACTCGAGAAACTAGAACAGATTAGACCTTTCCATAAAAGCTATCGAGTTTGATCACCCAACTCTTCTTTCTCTTTCAATGTCATTCTTCAAATTGCATGCACAACTGGCCTTGCATTTGGAACTAAATTGATTTTTAAATCAATTTCTCTTCGCGGAGGTAGGTTATCAATCTCTTCGAATACATTGGCATAATCTCTAACCACCGAAATATTCTCAATAGAAGTAGGAGAAACTTCAAGAGCATATCAAAATTCATTTCTATCTAAACTTGAGTCTATGCATGATATAATAATACTCCCAAGTTTTGTTTTAACTTTAACAATTCTTTCGACACATTTAACTTCGGCTCCATACTTAGTTAGCCAATCCAACCCAAGTATAATATCGAATTTGGAAAAATTCACGACGATCAAATTAAAGGAAAACCGGTAAAAGGAATATGAGATAGGCACTCTACAATATACACGAAGAACAAGAGAACCTCTTATCAGGTTGTGGACACTAATAGATTCTTCAAGATCTCTCAATTTTAAATTTAACTTCTTAACCGTGTTGTTCGAAATGAAACTTTGTGATACACCCATATCAAATATTACTTTAACAGGAATACTTTTAATTGTAAGCATACCTTCCAACACATTGGGTCTACCTTCTCCAGTAGAAGAAGCTGGCGCACTCGCCCCTTCATATACATGAGCTACTTCGGCCTTTTTTAGTAATGGACAATACTTGGTAATATTCCCCGTCTTACGGCAATTGTAGCTGATGCAGTTAAAGCCCCGCTAAAGCTCCGAAAAATCCCCGCTATAGCTTGTAGCGCTCTCCAACTGCTATGCTAATTCAATTTAGCGCTGATGAATAGTAGTTTTGGTTTTAGCCTCGCTATTTTTCGCTGCACCCGCTAAACCAACATTATTTAGCACCCGCTTTAGCAATATTAATATATAAAGGATGATTTGACCAATTCTATTTTAGAATAAATCAAAAAAGTTAATGTAAAGACCTAATTTTAAGTCACAAGTGTCTTATATAAAATAAATATGGCAAATTCTATTTCAACCCACAAAATTAGGTAGTAGCCCCCCATTTTATCAAAAAAATACGATGACCAAACTGCCCTTTTACTGTTATTTTTTTTTCCAGTTTTTTGAACACCTCGTAGTTGCATTACGTGGTTTTTTGGTGTACCTCGTAGTATGTCTACGTGGTCCATGAATGAACCACGGAGATCATCTACGTGGTACTTTGATGAACCACGTAGGGCAACTACGAGGTACAGTGAGAAACCACGCAGTCCCCTTACGTGGAAGGGTATTTTTGTTTTTGTTTTTTAAAAACGGGGGGCTACTAACTAAATTTGTGGGTTTACTGATTATTTCATGATTTGGGGGGCTACTACCTAAAATGGTGGGTTGAAATAGAATTTGCCAATAAATATATATAGTAATTCTCGAATCTAGTATGCATAACCATGATATTCATTGATTTTGTTATATTATATTAATTAATACTCGTTTCTTCTACACAAATGATGCAAGAATGATAATAATTAATTTAATTTATATAATTTTACATCTAATTAACATTTTTGCGCATCCGCTATAGCCCCGCTACTACCCCGCTTTATCCCCACTACAACTTTTTACACCTCTACCGCTATAGAACCACTAAGCGCTTTAACTACACAAATTGTAGCATTCTCGAGGACCAAAAGGTTTCTGATTAGGGCTGGATTCATTTCGTTTTGGCATTTTAGGAGAATTGCACTCCCTAGACCAATGCCCATACTGATCACAATTGAAGCGTTTACCCTTTGGCTTTTTGTCTTCATAAGGCTTAGCTGTTTCAGTCTAGCTTGCTTCAGACTTTTTATCGGGAAACTTTCTCCTGTTGCTAGCTTGACTTCTCTCCCGATCTACTTGAGAGTTTTTCTTATAGATTCCCTTATATCTACAAGTCATCTCGACAACCTTAGCAAAAGGTAGTTCCATGTGGGTTGTCACTCTGCTGTGGTACCTCCTCTGAAGATCGTCAATGAATCGCTTGTTCTTTCTGATCGGTTCTTGAATTAATTCCGGTCCATAGCAAGAGAGTTCATTAAAATTGCTGACATACTCATGAATGGTTCGGTCGTTTTGTTGAAGATTAGAAAATTCATCATGTAAGAGTTTGACTTCTTTTCATGGGACAGACCTATCTTCAAAGACTTCTTTAAACCTCGCCCAAGTCATGTCAACTTCGAGATCACCTACAGTCACAGCTTCCCACCAGATTAGGGCCTCGTCTTTAAGCAACCAAGATGCTAAAAATCTTTTCCTATTATCAACCAATTCTAGGCCGCAAAGATCCGCTCATAAGGCCTCAACCAAGCTTGAGCTTTCATTATGGTTCCAATGCCTGTGAATGGCACCCCGCCTGAGTTCTTATAATTCTTGGCGACTGCATCAAGGTCAAACGGTTGTTGTGGCTGTTGTTGCAATACGGGATCGCTATGAGCTGCTGATCCAACATCCTCGAGATCAGGCTGATTATTAACAATGGGGATATTGCCCCTTCCTTGGCCTCTTCCTCGTCCACTCATTTTCTTTCAGTTCTGAGGATAACAATGAAAGTGTCAGCCCAACAGAAAAGATAGCCAAAGTAATGATAAAAGCATATAGACATATGCATATATAATGATGTAATGATCATGTTATACGCTATTCTAATGTACTCATTCAAGGATATTACTAATCCTATCTCTAAGGAGTTGCTCATCCTAGAATATGACTGATTCCATCTCTAATGGGTTTTTAATATGTTATCTTCCAGAACTATGGTTAACTAAAGCTCTGATACCACGACTGACACGAACCAAACCCCCGCTCCATGGTGGCAAGGTCGGTCTTTGGAAAATGAAACATTAATTACATCAGCCGGAAACAGAACAGAGCATAATACATAAAGTTGGAGAATAATTTACATCATCATAACAGCAGAATCATAGTCATCATCATCAGAGTTACACAGATACAGGATCATACTTAGTACATAACAAGTTTCATCAAGTAGATAATAAGTCTACAGCAGAATCAAATATAAATATGAATAAGATAGTGCTTGAGAGTTCAACAGAAATGCTAAAAGATAAGTCTTCATCTTCAGCCAAAAGAGCACCCAATGCTATGGAGCATATCCAAAAGAAAATTAATCACCTGTTCACTTGGTTGTCCGTGTAAAAATATGGGCACCCGAGTTTGCAAGGGGAAAGCAAACTACGAGTCAGTCATCGGACTGGTATGAGAAATTCTATAATTACTTAACTTATTTAAAGTATAAAGCAAATCTTAAGACCACGCCGTATGTCTTGGAACAGGTTTACTCCATTGGATTGCCGGTGCATAAAATAAAGTAAATCAGGTAAACAACCCAATGCTTTTTAGAAAAATGTAGCCGTTATAAGACTCAGGTCCCATCACACAATGCAAACACAAACCAAAGGATAGAGTTTTTCGTTATAATGGCCAATGCTAGATACACTTTAAAACAAATCATTTTTATATTACTATAGCTGCATAGTGTATAAAACAACGTCGCATATGTATAAATCATAGATAACATAGTACCCCATCCTACTATGTCGCCATATAGGTTTACAATTAAGACCGCATGATGTCTTATTGGAAATTGGATTTCCGTCATGAGTCAAGGAAAGGGATGGTATCCTTACCGATTCAGATCACCTCTAGCAAGATAACCCAGGATCACACCTATGGGCAACCCTTGGATCCTGCAAGGTCGGTCCACATAACGTTTGTGGATTAGTTATTCCTGAACAATACGTTTCCCGGTCTTATCAGACCTATCACTTAAGCCTTTTAGTCGGCTCTATATCTGAGGTGCCTCGCAATCCATCATCCACATAAGTATAAATGTATGAGCTTCATACCATGACACAACTTCTAGCTAGAAAAAAACATATGCACTCCTTGCGTCCCTTATCCCGTTTCTGACTCATACCGAGGTGTGAGGCTTGCAAATTAACGCTACACACAAAGCTATGCTACTTAAAGCTGTGCTTTTATCATCATCCATAAGACTTTGCTTTTAAACAAAAGCCTTGATAATTTGCATCTTAGCATGCCACACTGTCAATCTATACTGTGCCATTGATTTCTGCCAATGTATAACCTCTAAGCTCACATGTCTTAGAGAAGGGTGTTAAGAAAGAGAATAAATTCTCTAGTACCAAACAAATATATATTTAACAGAGATCAACTACATAGCACAGATTACAATGTCGAACATACAATCTATTCATACGTCCTTCTGGGTCAGAACGAAACCGGAGGCACCTTATTCCTCATTCCATATGTCCAATACATAAGAGAGGTCCTCGCATACTAGACAATCAACAAGTATGTCCAGACAACTACCACTATGACCTCTTCAAGGGATCTACGCATATCCAAGGCATTAGTGGTAATCCCTTCGATGTGAAGATTTTCGATCTTGCACCGTCTTAATTATCTTCGACTTTTAATCATCGTTTGATTATTTGAAATGAGATTTAACTCGACCGTTTCAAATAATTCTCGCATAAAATTTCAAATCAAATTCTTCCCCTTGGTTAAATCATTGGCGTTCCTTATTCTTTACCTTATGTAAAAAGGTTTAGTCGATAATTTAGTTCAGTCATCGAATTAAATACTCGAGTCATATCATATTCAATCTTCGATTTATACGTTTTTATGCCCAATCGTACTTAACCATTTTTATTTTACAAACCAAGCAAAATTTATTTGCACACATTTTAAATGGGCTGAAATCTGCGAATAAGTGAAACTGACAAGTCACAAACAAATTCGAAGTGGGCTGAAACTCGATCGGGAAAGAGCCTGGATGGATCTAAACTATTGACCGTAGTCTCCACCGGTCAACAACCCAAAAATAGAATTATGACATATGAATTAAACATTCATACGTTTGAATTTGCAATTTCCTGAAACAGCAAGGATTAAGTTCATTTGGTACCATTCCAGACGTTTGAATTTTTTTGATCAGACGTCTGAATTCAGACGTCCGAATAAAAATTCACACATCTGAGTTTAAAGTTTTAGACGTCTAAATTGCTCTGCATGATTCCATAATTATTTGGAGTAGGTCAGACGTCTGACCTAAATGATTGAGACGTCTGAATCCTGTTCCAAAGCACAATTAGCCTGGAAAACATTCAAAATGATATCGAAAAATTCCCGAAGGCTTATGATGTTATATACATGTATATGAGGCTTCTAAGACTTGTTGAAAAAACTTACAACACCCAAATGCACATGCACAAACATTCATACAAGAGATTTGCAATGGTTTGGATTATAATTTCAAAGGTGAATTAAATTCCAAACCAAGCATGCAAAAGAGATTCAAATGACTTGCGAAGACGTAAGACTTTGCCGAGGAGGCAACAGAGCTTCACAAGATCACCAAATCAGCTCATAGCATATGAATTAGATCATATGGACAATCCTAATCATAACTTTCAACTCAATGCAACATAAATGCATGAAATCGTCTAAGTTACACTAGCATATCCATTCCACTAACATATGCAAACCCAAAAGAACCTTAAGTTACTCTTTTACAAGCCAATAGCTTGTGGCATAGTTGTGAGTTCATGAATAACCCACCTATATCAAATAAAAATGATTTTTATTGCAATACTTAATATTTATCCTCATATTAAACTCATATGATCTATCAATGGTCATTTCATCAAACAAACTTACTCAACTACTACATATTTAACTAATACTAGCCCTTTTTGTTTCTCACAACACATATTATGATAGAAAATATCACTTTTAATCATTTGAGATGGAAGTTCTCACCTTTGCTTATTTACAAACAAGGAATAGATCCAATAGCAAGCAAAATCAACCTCTCTTCCATTATTGCATGCAAATCTCCAATCTAAACACATACAATTGAATTTCCTAAGAGCTAAGTCATAGGAATCACCAAAAATCAAAGAGGAGACAAGTAGGAGAAGATGAAGAGGAGACTTACCAAGGTTTCCTCTTTGATTTCCCCTTTGATTTGAGCAAATAATTGAAATCCCTAGCTTCGGAATTTTAATTTCCCATTCTTTTCCCCATTTTCTAATATTTTTTCTTCTAAGCGTTAGAGTGAATGGGAGAAAAGAGGAAGGATGGAGCTCTTAAGTGAGTAGGATAGGTTGGCTAACCAAGCCCTAACCAAGGTCCAAAATTTCACAATCTCCGAACATATTGATACTTATAGTTTTCGACCACCTAAACGACGTTTTGAACTCAATGGAAGCGGTTTCGAGTCCTAATTCATTTATATGTAAAAAGTGATATTTTGGTCATATAAACAAAGAAAAAGACCAAATTTCACCCAACTCTAAAGGTATTGATATTTATAGTTTTCGAACACACAAACGACATTTTAAACTCAATCGAAATGGTTTCGGTCCAAATTCACTCGTATGCAAAATGGCTATTTTTAGGGGCTATATATAATATTAAAAATTTATACAAATTACATAGCAACTATTCTAAATTTTAGTTTAGACATAACTTACAATTTATAAAGTGAAATCTCGATCTCTTACACTCGTTAGAAAATTATAATTCAAAATATTCCAACATCTCTTGTTTTATCAAATTCTGACTTATATAGAATTTTATACATTCATTCTAAGTTAAAAACCAAATTTTCAAACTACCATGCCATTTCAAGCTCGTTTTAATTAAATTTTAATTTATATGTTCTAACTTCGATTTAAATAAATTTTAAATCGTTTATTCTCAAAATAATACATCTAAGATATTTAATTTCCATGAAAATTGATTAAAAATAAATTTTAAATTGGTTCCAAAAATACGCGTTGTTACATCAAGGTTGTTGAGGCTTGAGGTCATGTTTTTTTTCCTTTTGAACGTCACATAAAATTCACTTTGAATGTCACGTCGTCAGATCCATCAAACTATTATTGACGTCCACAATATACTCTGGGTGTTGAGCAAAAGAAGTTTCCTTCTTCTCCACCAAACTTGGTATATTTATAAAAACCAACGTACGTGACTCTCGGAAAATACTATGTCAGACATTCGTCCATAAAAGTCATCCAGGAACAGGATGAAGGAAATGCACCCTCTTACCGCATCTTATATAGGAATCACCCTAAGGATCACTAGCGAGAAGTCCTTGCAATCCATAGATTTCAATACGATGGAAATGCGTTTTATCTCTAGGCGCAAACCAAAGATTATATGTAGTCCTTCCATTTTATGATGATCTACGGTCTTCAATGCTCCATCTTTATAAACCTGCAAGTTAGTCGCGAGCGCAAAGCTGATTCGAAGTGGTTTTGGGTTTAGTTCTCATCCCGGTCTCTTCGAAACAACACGTTAAAAGGTCGAATAAGATATTCGTTGATATTCGGGTTTTTAACCATCAACTCACGACAGTACTATCAAGTACCTTGGCAGTTCAGGCCCTCACTATTTAAAAATCATACATTAAAACTCTTTATCGAATCATTGAAAAATCATTTCATAGGTTTAAAGTCGATTCAATCTACATATCTTGATAATTCATCTTTTGTTTCGCCATTTGTAAACAATACGTTTCCTTTATTCACACCCTGCTTTATTCCCTTTAATTTTGAAAATATTTCTATTTTTCATAAACTATTTATTTCCTTAACTTTGGAAATATCGATATGTCAATATATCGTTAATTAACTAATTTTATATGGAAAAAACCATGTTAAACGACATATGCTTGCTTATTAAAACTCAACGGCTTTATTTCACTTTCACTTGAAGAATTTTTGGAAATCTACTTAAATTCTGAATATTTATTTCCGTTTCCAAATTCATATAACCCTTCCCATTTCTAATTATTTATTATTTTCAATAAGTATATTTCAACTCATATTATTTCTATTATCTGGAAAACAGTGCTATATAAATAGCCTAATGGTGTAAATAAAACTTAATATTTCAACTTGGACTAAAAAATGTTAATTTACACATTGTTTAATTTAAAACTTATTAAATTGCATTTCAAACCTTGCATATGAATTTCCAAATGCTTTATGAAATCAATAACTCGTTTGAACCTCCTTTATCGTTATAAACTAATATCATTCATCGATAATAGTGAAGTCGTTCAAGTTGGGGTATTCTATTTACCTCTCACACCTTAATCGATAACGTTCTTTTATCAGAATAGATAGAAATTCATAACTCAAAAACCCATATTCTTATGATATCAATCAGATCTTATTTACTATTTAGAATATGGTTTTATAGACCTTATCCTTATTTTCGAAAATCTCAATCGACTATAACCATTTTACTTAATATATTTATTAAGTAAATCATTTACTAAAATATTTACCTTTTGCTTTAAAACTTCTGTATAATATTTTATTCATAACTCGGATCCCTTTACTATACTTTATCCAAACTCTTCTAACTTAAAATTCCTTATTTGCAAGTCTTATATAACTCGATTCCATTTCTTAAGTCCTTTTCCATTACTGAAGTAAAAACTTCTTCATTATTAACTAACAATAGGTTAGTTAATATCATTAAAATAATATTTTGGTTTTATAAGTAATAAATTACTCAATAATCATCTTACATATAGTTAGATTAAAGATTAATTAGCTTTTATAAACAATCGTTAAGTTAAAATAATAAAATCCTACTTAATTGTTTCCTCAGAAATAAAAAATCCCTGATTATTAACCTTCTTATTAATATCCGACTTCCTTATGAATTAAACAAAAGATGTTACTACATAATTATTTAAACATTTCTTTATAAACAAAGTCATAAATATCAATTTATTAAAAATTTCTGTTTAAATAGATAAAATTATGCTGAAACTTCAATTCAGTTATAAAAATAAATTTTATAACTTAAAATACGTCAATTTTCCTAACGATAAATTAGTGTCTCAAAATGATGGATTTAGACCATCCGTTGTCAATTACTTAATCAATACTGCATATTGATTAAAACATAACGGTTGTTGAATTTAGATTCAACAATCAACATTCAATCAATCAACGATATCTAAACATGGCATAATATAACTTGAAATAAACAATTCATATCTAACAACATGAAAACAACAAATAATATACAATTTAATTAAGGAATCAAGTTGGATTCCTCCAACCTGCCCTTCCCTGCATAACAGCTCATAATATTGTTGAATAATAGCATATGAGATGAGAAAGTCAATCTAATGCATTTGAACGACAAACAATCAACCAATAAATAAATAAAAATCATCCATAGCATCCATTCAACTAATTTATACTCATTAATGATAAATATTAATAATATGAATTTACCACATTATAGCATTCCAGAAGTGTGAGAATTAACTCACCCTTGTTTCTGATTCGATGGTGAATTCAGGTCGTTCGTTTAATTTTAAACAAACGTTTAAAATTAAATAGAATTCCAAGTGCTTCCAAATTTGTCCGAATCAGCTCAGCAACGTTGGCTTTGTTCCTACGATCCTAATGACTTTTGTTTCGCGTGATTCTGTCAATGTATGATCAAATTATTGCGATCACAAGTTCATATATGAATTATAATGTAATAATTTAAATTACTAATTATAATTTAAAACCCCAATTATATTGATAATCATCTTAACGCTGTTTTAATTTCCGCTAATCACCACGTTTTCCACAATTCTCAATTGTAAGAATCGTTCTTTCCAAAGCAACAATCCACGCTCAGATGTCACCCTAAATTTCTCGAACTATGAATGTATCCAATCGCCATCCATGTGACACGTCCATCCACTTTTATATATATATATATATGTGTGTATATATATATATATATATATGTATATATATATATATATATACATATATACATATATATATATATATATATATATATATATATATATATCAGGCTGAAGCCCAAAGCCCACCACCACATACGTTCTTCTTCTCCCATGTTTGCTGAAGATTGTAAATCTTCAACCCACTCCGCATTTCCAATCCTTTCACTACGTCATTTTTTTCCATCATATCCCTTTTTTTATAATGCGTAGCCCAAGCCTATTTGTCTACTAAGCCCACGCTTTAATACTGCTGCCATAATTTTCTTCTTCTCTCCTATATATACTTCTTTCCAGACCGACTCTCCCATCACCACCTGACCACCATTTCCAACACTTTGAACACCTCCTCGAACGTACTCTTGTTCACCATCTGCCTTCACTACTCTAAGACACTCCATCTGCCACCCGCTCTCATCATCATTCAACCAACCAAAGGACATCAAATTCCCCTTCAAGTCCTACAACATCCCATCACCATCATCCTTCACCCACCAGTCTCCAACAAAATGCGACCTGACCTAATAGCGCATCAAGAAGAAAAAAAACATCGACATAGGCCGATTGTAAGAGACTCAACTTCCATCTGCCACCCCGTAACTCGGTGGCCCACAGGTCACTCGCGAACCCAGTAATCCACTTCGACTTATAACCGAGAATGACCCCTTCAATCCTATTGCCGCCACCACCTCCAACATTTGGAGCTTCACCAGACACCCACACCCTGACCGCCAACTGGCTACCATCAATCCCGACTCATCGTTTCCCTATCGCCTTGAAACTTTGGTAAAGCCAATTCGAAGTGGACGCTGGAAATATTCTATACGAATTTTCTTACTGTAAAACTCGGCCGAAATTTACAGTACGCTCAAGCTTCAGATTCAACGATTATGACAAATTCAAGATCTATTTTTTTTATATCGGAGACGAGACGATTTTCTGAATGAAAATAGGAAGAGAGAGCATGGTTTATAAAGAATTATACCTCGTCATTTAAAAATCTCAAGTTAAAAAATATTCAAAATATATAAAAAGTTCTTTTAATATTTATTAAATAAATGTTATCATTTATAAACGAATCCTTAGCAGCTATTTTAAAATATTATTTGGACATAAAAAAATCTACAAGAAAAAAACTCAATTTTTTTGCTTCATTAGAAAATTATTATCAAATAGATTCGGATGTTTCTTGTTTCGAAGAAATCCGACTTAAATTGGATCATGTACGTTCAATTAAAGTTCAAAACGTTATATTATGAACTACCGCGCTGCTGCAGCTTGTTATATAATTAAAATTATAAATTAAAAGTTCAAATATCGTTTAATAAGCGAAATCGTTAATAAAATTAAATATAAACTTAAATAAATCTCTTTATGTTATCAAATCATACAATATTGCAAATTCAACCAGTTTCAACTATTTCAGAATTAAAATATTATTTTATTAGTTAAACTAATATAGTATTCAAAACTATTAAATTCAAACCATTTGAAATCCGAGTTGATATTTTAAAAAAAAAATTAAATTAATTGATTAATTTATGGGCCGTTACATTTCACCTCCATAGATGCCAATAATCCTGGTGTGAAGTCTGTTGATAGTCAAAAATTGAAGGTGACTATATACTCCAAACTCTGTCACTCAACAAACAAATGACTCAATGTCTCTCTCTGCCTGCTAAATGCATATGTTATTAGGGAATGCAGAAAGGACCGTGAAGGCAAAACAAACACTTGAGGGGGTTGAATAGTGTTTTTTACAACTTAAATAAAATCAAAAACTTGTGTGAATCACCAAATGAATTAAACACCACAAACACAATCGCAGACACAGATTCAAACACAAATGCAAAAACAAATAGAACTAAAAATACGAAAAAGGAAAGAACACACAGGATTTTATATTGGTTCAGATTACTCCTACGTCCAGTCCCACACAACGCTAGATTGCACAGAGTTTTATTATTATATCAAAATCCAATTACAATCTCCTTGATTTCATGGCTACAAGGGATACCACCGACGTAACACCCCGCATTTTTAATGAAATTAAAAATATGGAAATATGTATATATATTATATACATAGATATATTTAAGAGAAAAATTAAATATTGCAACAAAACATGAAAAAGAGGAATGAGAAAAGAATAATGTTTAGCATTGTTATAAGGTTTGTAAACAAAAGACTTAGTGGCTCATTTAGTTAGAGCACGTGACTTGTATACAAGAGGTTCTAAGTTCAATCCCCGCCAGTGCCGTATTTTTGTTTTAGGGGAATGGCTAAAAAGTGGCTTAGTGTGAACCCAGTTCAATTAAAAAAAGCAGTTTAGTGTGAAAAGGGTTAATTGGAAAGATAGTTAAAAAGAAAAATAAGTATTATATATATATATATATATATATATATATATATATATATATATATATATATATATGACATGTGGGCACCCCTGCTGCTGCGCATCATGTTGCACACATGGCACATTTTTATTTGTTAATGATGATTTTTGAGTTTTAGGGCCGACGTGGCCTCTTCTGATTAGATGGATGACGTGTCTTTGAGCTGTGTGGTTCTAATGATCTCCTATTTAATCTAAAGGCTCTAACTAAGCTAATGCATCTATATAAGCACATCTAATCTAACCCTAATCTAACTAAATTCATTCATGAGCCTCCATGCTGCTACATCCAAAACTAAACTAGTTTCTCTTCTTCAATGAATCAAAGCATAGGAATTGTGTAAAAGGGGAACGATTCTAGAACAACAACAAACGCTTAATTCAGATCTATATTCTTTCTTCTTCTACCACTGTGAGTACAGTTACTTTCTCAAGATAATTAACTAAAAATAATGGTGACAAGTGTGAACTGGACTGTATGACTATGCCTGTATCATATGCTATTAGATCTATTATGTTGAGGTATGCCAGTTCTGTTATTATATGTTAGTTAGATCTATGCAAGTTTATGTTAATTAGATCTATGCAAGTTTATGTCAATTATATCTATGCAAGTTTATGTTAATTAGATCTATGCAAGTTTATGTTGACTAGATCTATTTTATTCTATGCAAGTTTATGTTAATTAAATTTATGCAAGTTTATGTTAATTAAATCTATGCAAGTTTATGTTGATTAGATCTATTCAATTCTATGCAAGTTAATGTTAATTAGATCTATGCAAGTTTACGTTAATTAGATCTATGCAAGTTTATGTTGATTAGATCTATTCTATGCAAGTTTTCGTTGATTAGATCTATGCAAGTTTATGTTAATTAGATCTATGCAAGTTTATGTTAATTAGATCTATGCAAGTTTATGTTGATTAGATCTATTCTATTCTATGCAAGTTTATGTTAATTAGATCTATGCAAGTTTATGTTAATTAGATCTATGCAAGTTTATGTTGATTAGATCTATTCTATTCTATGCAAGTTTATGTTAATTAGATCTATGCAAGTTTATGTTAATTAGATCTATGCAAGTTCATGTTGATTAGATCTATTCTATTCTATGCAAGTTTATGTTAATTAGATTTATGCAAGTTTATGTTAATTAGATCTATGCAAGTTTATGTTGATTAGATCTATTGTATTCTATGCAAGGTTATGTTAATTAGATCTATGCAAGTTTATGTTAATCAGATCTATGCAAGTTTATGTTAATTAGATCTATGCAAGTTTATGTTGATTAGATCTATCCTATTCTATGCAAGTTTATGTTAATTAGATCTACGCAAGATTATGTTAATTAGATCTATGCAAGTTTAGATCTATTCTATTCTATGCAAGTTTATGTTAATTAGATCTATGCAAGTTTATGTTAATTAGATTTATGTAAGTTTATGTTGATTAGATCTATCCTATTCTATGAAAGTTCATATTTCATATGATTATTGGATCTATATTATGTGCGGATGATGTCTCTTTCCCTCTTCTTTTCCTTTTTCTTATGAGTTAGGCTAACGACGAGCCTAACATATTATGTGAACTATACGTACGAATGACGTAGGAACGATGGGGAAAAGTTTGGGAAAAACATTGAATATTATATTATTTGCATTAATTGGTTTGTAATCATGTAATTAACTTGGGGCATAAATTGTGTACATGGAATTATGGACATAATTAGAATGATAATTATGAACGTAGCCTAAATTGGGAATTATGGACAAATTGGAATATGGATATTAATTCAAATTGGGTTTTGAATAATAGAATGAGATAATGAACGCCTAAGACACGAGGTTAGACTTGGTTTACGGTATAAGCCTGCCCAGACCCGCCCGTCACATCCACCAACTGCAAACGACAGTTTAATGTGAGAGGTCAAAGGCATAAACTATATGCGTAATAAGACAAAGACACGAGATTAGATTCAGATTGCGGTATAAGCCTGCCCGGAGCCGCCCGACAAATCCAGCAATCGCAAAACGGAATCTAATGTGGGAGGTCTTGCAAGATTACGGTTATAATGAATTAAATAACACTTAACCAAGATAAGACATGTAGTGGGATATGGGATTAAGTGGGTGACATGGGTGTCATGTGAAATATAATTAGAAACACTTAACCAAGTTGAAACATGTAAGAAGACATGGATAAGAAAGGGTTAAGTGGGAAATCCTAGTGAGGACCAAGCATAGACGAGAAGCTTGTATTAGGTGTGGGGACTCTTTTCAACCAGTAATCCATTTAGTATCTATGTGAGCTCGAACTAGGTCCAGGATGGGACACGCTTACAGAGTTTGATTGTAAGAGGTCATTAAAGAGTTAGCGGTGACAGTGCAAGTCCAACAGAGTCATGTGCGTGCGTGGGTCCGGGTTTGTAGGTAAGACGTTGTTGCATCGTGTAGGTATAAGCCGCGCATTTTTAATAGTATCTTGTTGCCACTTTAGGGAGTGATACACCTTACTATGGGACCAGCACGGGTATCTACGAGTTAGGGAGCCGATTGAATGGGGAGGGTAGCGGGTACAATTAGTGGAGATAGGAGCAGGCGGCACCTATGACAGTAGCTAGGAGTACAACTACCATACTATGAATAAATGTTGTAATTAGAATGGGGAAGGTAGTGGGTACAGCTAGTGGAGGTAGGAGCAGGCGGCACCTACAATAGCAGCTAGAAGTACATGAAACTACCATTATTATGATTAGTAAGAGGGATCAACTTCTAGTATGGGACTACTAATGGTGCGGTGTAACTAGCATTGGTGCGGTGTAGAAATTATCTTATAGTGATTAGAAGCGCAATCAACGTTTCTCTTGTCCATCTTGCTTACCTTGTCATACCTATTTATGTTACAGTCATTTTTTATATCTAGTTTATGTTCTTATCTTGTTACTTTAATGGTTATTTTGTTGAAGTCACTGGACTCGCCAGACTTTATGTCTGACCTCGTTTGTTTTGCCTCTTTTCTTTTTCTCCCTCCAGGTTCTCAGGATGGGACTAGTGGAGCTTGACTTGGATCTCTTTCTCTCTCTTTTGGAAGTTCTTGGAGTTGCTGAAAGTAATGCTCAGCTTTATCCCTTTTTCATATGGCTATTTTGAGTAGGATTATGCTTTCGTCTTTATATACTCTGATAATAATTTGTCCAAGACGGATATTTGTGCACTTGACTTTAGTATTGGGTTTTGATGTTGTAACCAAACTATGTTCAGTTTTTGCTGCAGTGAAGTTATTTTAAATTTTGAAGTACCATTTTATATATCTGTCTTGTGATGTTGCATTCTATACACTCATAATGCTCCATGAAAGTTAATGCATTCCCTTTGTGAGTGACATTAATGGACGTAGGGTGTTACATATGGTATCAGAGCTGAAGGTTACTAGAACAGGTAAAAGATTTTGAAAACCGTTTTCAGAAAGCATTTTTTTTAGAAGTATTTTCAGTAACATGTTTTAAAGTAAGCATTTTTCAATAGAAGTGTTTATTATGGGAAAACATAATCCCCAAAAGCCATATATCTTTCTTTCGATTCTTTGTTTCGAATCTCTTCCTCTTTCCCTTTTGAATCTTCTCCTCCCCGTGTAGAAGATTTTTCTAAGATATGCAAGGACTTTCGGGCGATGGGCGGAAAACCTTTTCATAGGACTGAGACGTTCGTCGAAGCTAGAAACTGGCTCAAGGAAGTGGAGGACTTATTTGGTATCTTTGACGTAGATGATGGAAGAAAGGTTCAACTAGCTTCTTGGTTAATAAGGACGAGGCCTCATTTTGGTGGGAGGTCACGAATGGAGAACGTGCAGTGGAAACTTGGATGGATTTCAGACGGAGGTTTGAGTTGAAATTTCTTTCACGAGCAGAGGAGAGTTTATACATGGAGAAGTTCTTGGCTTTGAAATAAGGGAGTTTGTCTGTGAAGGAGTATGTTAATAAGTTTAACCAGTTAGCAAGATTCGGCTTAGAGTTGGTGAATACACCGTATAAGAAGGCCTGAGATTTGCTAAGGGTTTGAATGAGCCGCTACATGGATTGGCTATGTCCCACATTCCTATAGGGGCTACTTTCGAGAAATTTTTTGACATGGCGCTTATGCATGAAGAGGAGAAAGATGCTAATATTAATAAGGCACAGGATAAGAAGGTGGATTCAAAGAAAGCACGGCAACAATAAAAGAAAGGCGGGACGGATAACAAAGGCAAAGGGAAGAAAAGGTGTTTTAATTATGGAACACCGGGCCACTTAAGCAAGGACTGTAGGAAGAAGAAGAAGACTGGTTGCTTCCAATGTGGTGAGGCAGGACATATGATTAAAGACTGCCCAAGGAGGCAAGGACAAGGGCAAGGGCAGAGGACAGGATATACTTTTGGAGGGCAGTTTCATGCTCTCATGGCACCAGGACAGGAGAGAGGTAGGAACATTTTTATTGAAAGTTTGATTTTCCTTTTTGATCATCCTGTTCAAACTTTGTTTGACTCTGGCGCTTCACACTCGTTCATATCTACTTCGTTAGTTGAAACACTGCACCTAAATACTAGTTTAGTTATGGATCCCATAGTAGTCTCAAATCCTATTGGGGGTACGGCTCATCTTTCTATGTTATGTCGGGATTTGAGAATATATGTGTATGGCGTTGAGTTTGAATGCAACGCCTACGTTCTTGGTTTCATGGGCTACGGCTTGATTCTGGGGATGGATTGGCTAGCCAGACATGGTGCCATCCTAGACTGCGAAAGTAGGGTAGTTAGATTGTTGACTCGTTGTGGAAGGACCCTTGATATTTCTTGTGACCCTAGAGGTCTGGTGATGCTTAGCTACCTAGAATCACTTGACACATCCATCGATGATTTGGAGTCTGTTCGTGTAGTCCGTGAGTATGGTGACGTCTTTGATGAGGTTTAGGGTTTACCCCCAAGACGCAAGATAGACTTCCGTATATACTTAGCAGATAATGCAAAGCCAGTTGCATTACCAGTGCGCCACATGGCTCCAAGAGAAAGGAGGGAGCTTAGTAGACAAGTGAAAGAGTTGCTTGAGAAAGGGTTCACAAGAAGAAGTATCTCAGAGTAGGGTGCTCCAGTTGTTTTTGCTACGAAGGCTGATGGTTCGCTCAGATTGTGCATGGACTATAGGGAGCTGAATAAGCTCACGAAGAAGAACAGACACCCATTGCCGAGGATAGATGACTTGTTCGATCATTTGGTTGGCGCTTCGGTTGTCTCGCAGTTGGATTTAGCTACAGGGTTTCATTAGCTAAGGGTGGCTGAGGACAACATCCATAAGACTATATTTACGACTCCCGACAGTTTCTTCGAATGACTCGTCATGCCGTTTGGTTTGACAAATGCACCCGCATATTTTGTAGACTTGATGAGTAGGGTGTTTAGGGAGTTTCTAAAAAAGTTCGTGGTAGTCTTTGTTGATGATATTTTGATTTTCTCTGGAAGCAAGGAAGAGCATGCCCTACATCTTAGGGAAGTCTTAGAGACCCTTCGAGCACATCAACTCAAAGCTAAGTTCTCCAAATGCCATTTTTAGAGGAAGGAAGTGAGGTTCTTAGGGCACGTGGTCTCTAAAGAAGGGATAGCAGTGGATCCCACGAAGGTGGTGGCAATCCAAGATTAGAAGATTCCTAGAAATGCAACGGAAGTAAGAAGTTTTCGAAGGTTGACGATCTATTATAGGAAGTTCATTAAAGACTTTGTGTTTCACGAGACGAGAGCTTGAGAAAGACAATTCTTGAAGACGGCACAGGGCCGGCAAAAGTCATATGCTGATAAGAGAAGGATCGATCTTGAGTTCAGTGCTGGGGACATGGTTTTTATTCGTTTTGGATCCGTAGGGAAGTTGGCACCAAGGTCCGTAGGGACATTCCCCATTACAGAAAGAATTGGACAAATGGCCTACAGAGTGAAGTTGCCTGAGAAGTTTAGTGGTGTTCATGATGTATTTCATGTGTTGCATTTGCGGAAATGTTTGCATGATACCACAGAAGTAGTAGAGCCGAGCATGCTTAGAGAGATGGAAGTAGAGCGAGATGCCATGATTAGACGAGCTCCTACATGCATTCTTGGATCGGAGGTCAAGAAGTTACCCAACCGAGAGGTCAAGTTGGTTAAAGTCCAATGGGGAGATGATCAAGAGAACGCGACTTGGGAGACGGATGACAAGATGTGTGCGTCGTACCCTTTCCTTTTTGAGGGTATGTTCTTAACTTCTCCTTTTTCTACCGCTTTGTTTATACTTGTTCTATCGTTTAGTATATCCTCTCGATTACATCTTCGATCTTTAGGTAGGAAAATCCTATGGTTGTAAACATGTGTTTGAGACATGTTATGTTTGGTGGATGCAAGTGGATGCAAGTGTTTTCTAGTGGTTGCTCGTGGATGCATTCACACACACATTAGGCACTAGATCGGCTCAATCACTTTCATATTGCATATGAATGAGTGTGCATATTTAAATTAATGGATGTATATTGAATGCATTATCATATGGATGTTGCTTTTGAATGAATGGTAGTGCACTCATATAAAAATGATATATATCATTAGGATTCCTTTGCATACAAGTTGGACTCATGGCACTGACATAATTTGCATTGAGGAGGTCAACTGAATCAGTAGACCGCCTGATCTTTGCATTAGATAAGGAACATATACACACACCTTTTCGTATGTTCATATAGCATTAGAAATCTTTTAAGGACAATGGATGCTTGTGGATGATAGATGAGTAGATGGATGATGGATGGTAGGATATATTCTTCTTAATTTGAAAATTTCGGGGACGAAATCCTTTGAGTAGGGGAGAATGTAACACCCCGCATTTTTGATGAAATTAAAAATGTGGAAATATGTATATATATTATATACATAGATATATTTAAGAGAAAAATTAAATACTGCAACAAAACATGAAAAAGTGGAATGAGAAAAGAATAATGTTTAGCATTGTTTTAATGTTTGTAAACCAAAGAATTAGTGGCTCATTTGGTTAGAGCACATGACTTGTATACAAGAGGTTCTGAGTTCAATCCCTGCCAGCGCCATATTTTTGTTTTAGGGAAATGGCTAAAAAGTGGCTCAGTGTGAACTCAGTTCAATTAAAAAAGTGGTTTAGTGTGAAAAGGGTTAATTGGAAAGATAGTTAAAAAGAAAATATATAATATATATATATATATATATATATGACATGTGGGTGTCAACACCCCTACTGTTGCGCATCATGTTGCACACATGGCGCTATTTTATTTGTTAATGACAATTATTGAGTTTTAGGGCTGATGTGGCCTCTTCTGATTGGTTGGATGACGTGTCTTTGAGTTGTGTGGTTCTGATGATCTCCTAGTTAATCTAAAGGCTCTTACTAAGCTAAAACATCTATATAAGTACATCTAATCTAACCCTAATCTAAACTAAATTCATTCATAAGCCTCCATGCTGCTGCATCCAAAACTAAACTAGTTTCTCTTCTTCAATGTTAATTAGATCTATCCAAGTTTGTGTTAATTAGATCTATGCAAGTTTATGTCGATTAGATCTATCCTATTCTATGCAAGTTTATGTTAATTAGGTCTATGAAAGTTTATGTTAATTAGATCTATGCAAGTTTATGTTGATTACGTCTAAACTATTCTATGCAAGTTCATATTCCATATGATTATTGGATCTATATTATGTGGGGATGATGTCTCTCTCCCTCTTCTTTTCCTTTTTCTTATGAATTAGGCTAACGACGGGCCTAACATATTATGTGAATTATACGTACGAATGACGTAGGAACAATGGGGAAAAGTTTGGGAAAAACATTGAATATTATGTAATTGGCATAAATTGGTTTGTAATCATGTAATTAACTTGGGGCATAAATTGGTATAATTTATGTACAAGGAATTATGGACGTATTTAGAATGAGAATTATGAACATAGCCTAAATTGGGAATTATGGACAAATTGGAATATGGATATTAATTCAAATTGGGTTTTGAATAATAGAATGAGATAATGAACGCCTAAGACACGAGGTTACACTTGGTTTGCGGTATAAGCCTACTTGGACCCGCCCGACACATCCAGTCACCGCAAACGGCAGTATAATGTGAGAGGTCAAAGGCATAAACTAGATGCGTAATAAGGCAAAGACACGAGGTTAGATTCGGATTGCTGTATAAGCCTGCCCGGACCCACCCAGCAAATCCAGCAACTGCAAAACGGAATCTAATGCGGGAGGTCTTGCAAGATTACGGTTATAGTGAATTAAATAACACTTAACCAAGATAAGACATGTAGTGGGACATGGGGTTAAGTGGGTGACATGTGAAATATAATTAGAAACACTTAACCAAGCTGAAACATGTAAGAAGATATGAATAAGAAAGGGTTAAGTGGGAAATCCTAGTGGGGACAAAGCATAGACGGGAAGCTTATGTCAGGTATGGGGACCCTTTTCAACCAGTAACCCATTTAGTATCTATGTGAGCTCGAACTAGGTCGAAGACGGGACACACTTACTGGGTTTGATTGTAAGAGGTCAATAAGGAGTTAGCGGTGGCAGTGCAAGTCCAGTGGAGTCATGTGCGTGCGATGGTCCGGGCTGGTAGGTAAGACGTTGTTGCATAGTGTAGGTATAAACCGTACATTTTTAGTCGTATCGAGTTGCCACTTTAGGAAGTGATGCACCCTACTGTGGGACCAGCACGGGTATCTATGAGTTAGGGAGCCGATCGAATGGGGAGGGTAGTGGGTACAACTAGTGGAGATAGGAGCAGGCGGCACCTATGATAGCAGCTAGGAGTACAACTACCATACTATGAATAAATGTTGTAATTAGAACGAGGAGGGTAGTGGGTACAACTAGTGGAGGTAGGAGTAGGCGGCACCTACGATAGCAGCAAGAAGTACACGAAAGTACCATTATTATGATTAGTAAGAGGGATCAACTTCCAGTATGGGACTAGTAATGGTGCAGTGTAACAAGCATTGGTGCGGTGTAGAAATTATCTTATAGTGATTAGAAGAGCAACCAACGTTTATCTTGTCCATCTTGCTTACCTTGTCATACCTATTTATGTTACAGTCATTTCTTATATCCAGTTTGTGTTCTTATCCTGTTACTTTAATGGTTATATTGTTAAAGTCACTGGACTCGCCAGACTTTATGTCTGACCTCGTTTGTTTCGCCTCTTTTCTTTCCTTTTCTCCCCTCCAGATTCTCAGGGTGGGACTAGTGGAGCTTGACTTGGATCTCTTTCTCTCTTTTGGAAGTGCTTGGAGTTGCTGAAAGTAATGCTTAGCTTTATCCCTTTTTCATATGGCTATTTCGAGTGGGATTATGCTTTTGTCTTTATATACTCTGATAATAATTTGTCCAAGATGGATATTTGTGTACTTGACTTTAGTATTGGGTTTTGATGTTGTAACCAAACTATGTTTAGATTTCGCTGCAATGAAGTTATTTTAAATTTTGAAGTACCATTTCATATATCTGTCTTGTGTTGTACTGTTCTATACACTCATAATGCTCCATGAAAGTTAATGCATTCCCTTTGTGAGTGACATTAATGGACGTGGGGTGTTACAACCGATTCCGTCCCTGATTTCATGGCTACAAGGGATACTACTGATTTCGTCCTTGATTTCTCGGCTATAAGGGATACAACGGTTTAACTCCAAATACAACCCAAACATTTACAAATAGCCCTATAACTCTTCAATATCACTTGATTCAGAGAGTGTAAAGAGAAGAAGTTTGATCAAAATGGAATTGAATTCAGCAGAGTATAAGTGTAGAAATCATAAAAATGATTAAGAATAATGGTGTAAAGAAGAAGGATGAAGTCAAAGAAGAAGATATATTAAAAAATTCGAATTCAAGCCTTTTTTATAGTGAACAAAAGGATGTCACGCTTCAGAACCGTCACAAATAATGAAAAGACACTTCCTTTCAAAATTGAAAAAATGACAATTATAAATCGACATAGTGCTTTATGTATGTCGACATACTCTTAGTTCAAAATTCATTTTTGAGCATTTTCACAGTGTTTTGATATAAATATAATTCTGGAAATTCTTGAATTAAAATATAGTGTTATAAATTAATATTATAAAGTATGAAATCATGTAAAAGCACAAATTTAAACTATATAAACATATTTATAAAATTATAAGTTTTTAAACTATATAAATTTAAAAGTATAAAAATATAAATATTTAAAACTTAAACTTGAAAAACAAAAGTGAAGTAATAAAACAAAATAGAAAAGATAGAACATCAAATAGAGAGAAAATAAAATAGAGAGGATTGAAGATAGAATTTTGAAATATAATTTGAAAATCAGAATTTAAATTTGAATCCAGAGTGCTATTTAGAGTCTTACATAATCTTGACTCTATAACTATATTAGTCTTGAACTCTTGAAAACTTGAATACTCATGAGTATTGAAATTTCTCTGAACTCTGATTCTCTAATATCTTTAAACTGTACAGTCTTCAGTAATATTTCCTGTATATAAATCATGCATATGTGTATATCTATATTCTATACAAAAGTGTTAGTATATATTTTATAATCAATTAATATTCAAATAAGGTTGTTATCATCAAAACTCCGTTCTCCAATATATGCCACCACGTTCCCCTTGCCTGGGGTATACGAGATGCCGAAATCATACGATGCCAGGCATTCCATCCACGTTTGTTGCCTCAAATTGAGATCCTATAAGAGAATAAATACTTGAGCGACTTGTGATATGTAAAGAGCTCGAACCTTTCTCCTAGCGGGTAGTGCCTCTAAGACATGAGCGCGAATACTATGGCGTCTAACTCCAAATCGTGTATAGGGTAGTTTCTCCCATGAACTCTTAGATGCCTACTACCATAGCATACTACTCTACCCTCTTGCATTAACACTGCACCTAGACCCATCCCACAAGCATCGGCACCGTAAACATCCTAGATCCATCAGGTAATGTCAAAACTGGTGCACTGATAAGAGCACTCTTCAGTCTGCAAAAAGCATCCCATAATCCTTGTCCTAAGAGAAAGCCAGATTCTTCTTGGTAAGTTGAGTTAGTGGTGCTGAGATCCATGTAAAGTCCTTAATGAACTTCATGTAGTAACTCGCTAAGCCAAGAAACTCCTTACCTTGGTTGCGTTCTTGGGGGTCCTCCAATCCTATACTACTACTATCTTGGCGGGGTCAATAGCCAACCCAACCTTAGAGACCATATTCTCCCAGAAACACACCACCTTCCTCCAAAAATGGCATTTGGGAAACTTTGCCTACAACTGGTGAGCTCGGAGAGTGACGAGAACCTATCCTAAATGCAAAGCATGCTCCTCCTCATTCCTTGAGAAGACCAAAATGTCATCCACAAAAACAATGGCGAATTTATTCAGAACGTCTCTGAAGACGCTACACCTGAGATCCACAAAATATGTTGGTGCGTTGGTTAGCCATAAAGACATAAATAACCACTCGAAGAAGCCATCAGGAGTCCGTAAAGCTGTCTTATGGATGCTATCCTCTACCACGCACAACTGGTCACTATAAGAAAAATACCCTATTACAATTATACTTCTACAACTGTTAGAAAATGGAAGTTCCGATAAAGGTTTATTACAGCTCCTTTTCTTAAGTTGTAATAAACTTCTTTTCAACCACTCTCTCATTTTGCCAGTTGTAAAAGGTGCCTATTACAACTTTTCTTTGTTGCAAGTTGTAATAGATGAATATTTAATAATTAATATATAATGACTACTACTAAATAATAGAAATAAAAATTAATTTGAAATATGAAATGATTATATTTAATGATTAGTAATTAACAATTAATTAGTAAATAATATTTAATAATTAATAAGCAATAATAAACAAATAAATATTTAATATTTAACTAATTAATAATTTACAAATAATTCACTACCAGACACTTGTAATTAGTAACTGATTATAATTGTTATTAAGAAATAATAACTAAATACTAATTAGGACTTAAAACATAAAACCAAATAATATAGTACTAAACTTAAACAAATAAATAGAAGATTTAGATTTGTCCACTGTGTTTGTGTATAAATGAATATTGTTTATATAGACATTTTTGTATTATCATATTTTTAATTTTTTAACTGTTTATAATCATAAGTACTAAAATGGTTTTATGTCGATTCAAGGTTTTTTAATTTATTAATATTAGGAAGATTAAATAATATTCGTTCATATTCAAAAATTAAGAAAACATGAATATTCGATATGGGAAAATGAATCCAAATATAGACAAGGATATGGGACTGTTCATGTATCCAATGGTATCTCTTAACTAGTCTAGATTTGAGCCTTTATTTGTTGTTTAATATAATAAATTGCCTTTTAGTTATGGACAATCGACTTAAAACAGCAAAAAGAAGTGTTTCTTGCACCAATGTATTCTGAAATTTTCGTTTCCCTTCATATGTCCGCTTTTCAATATTCTAAATTTTTTAACTTCCGTCCACAAACAGGATTTTCTAACTAAATAAATGTAACTTCAGCGAAACCCAAAGCTCATGAGGCCCGGCTCAAAATATAAATTAAAATGACCCTAACTCGCTGTCTTGAATTGCCGCCTTAGAAAACCCTCACTCTCACCATCTTTAATTGCCTCCTTGCATTTGTTTTGCCACCTTGCCTGCATCCTTTTACTACCGCCTCGCCATCATCTTTTTGTTGTTTTGCTTTGCCTCCATTAAATAGCTGTCTCGCCTCCGTTCAGTAGCCATCTCGCCTCAGTTCGTTATCTGTCTCGCCTCCGTTTTACTTAGATGTCTTAATTTGGAATGTTGATACTGAAATTTGAACCGTTGTTACAGATCTGATTTCTTCCAACATCTAAGAAATTAACTCGTTTATGTATGTAAGAATTTTTGTCCTTAACTGTAATTTTTTCCAACTTATGCTTGAACCTGTGATGAAGCTACGAATTTGATTGCTTCCTCGTGATGTCAAGATCTACATGTCCTAAGTTCTAATTTCTACTTTTTACGAGTGTGTGTTACTAAGTAGAAATAATAGGTTGTTCACTATTTTCTCTTATGATATTTTGTTTATACTTTAATCCCCAAGCTAAAAAATCCGAGTACTCTCAGGTCAATTTATGTTGGTTAAACTTCCTTAGTTGAGTTCAATGATAAATTATACTTTGGTGAACAAAGCACTGCATCAAGTTCTGTTCTGAAGTAGTAATGCTAGATTTGAAATATATTTGGGTTGATTAGTATATTTTCACTTATACTCTAGAATTAGTTATTATTTTGTTATAATTTTTATAAGGACTAAATGTGTGTTCTTTCAGTTCATGTTTATTCATTTTATTTTCGGTTTAATGAATCAGCTAAAGTAATAAATACAAGATCCATGATTGTGATTAAAGTGGACATTGAGGCACACGAAACTCGAGACGTAACATCAAACCTCCATTTTGCATATGAGAATGAAATGAAGAGTGGAAAGATAAAGATACAAAAAGGTGGAAAATGTAACAAATAGACAGGAAACTTGTTCGAAAAGAAGAGCATGGATTATAAAGGTGGTCATAGAAGTTGTTGTTCTTGGCAATGCTCAAGTTTCTATTATTATATATATTACACAGCCAAGTTTTCTAAGCATTGCAACCATGATTCTGAACAAAAGATGAAGGAGGATTTTAATGGGATGGATATCATGACTTGCATGCTCTTGAGAAATTCTTTATTTGAAAATTTGTGTTTGATGCATGTGCGATGCTTTATGAACTTATGCTACTAATCATACTATCCATATATGTACTTGAGCAATCTGTATGATTTATAAATTTGGCGTATTATGTAAAAAAAGATGAGAGGTTGAAAAAACAAATATATTGTCCTGATTCATGTTTTAAGTAATTTTGATATCTTCATTTCTGTAGATAATATGTTCAGGAATGAATTCTTTTATCAGTAATATGTATATATTTTGTGCATATATTACAACTATAAAATAATAGTTATAATAAAATATATTAAAATGGTTGGAAAGAATTGTAAAAATTGCTAAGTGACAACAGTAATGAATCCTTACAATAAAGTTTATTACAACAATGAAAAACAATTGTAAAATATACGAAGTCACAACGATGTCAAAATGGTGCAAAACAGTTGTAAAAGATTTTAGTTTACAACTTCTTTATATACGACGGTTATGTCACTGTTGTAAAAAGTAATTTACAATGGTTTTCTACTGTTGTAATATGGTCAAATTGTTGTAGTGGGTGGAAACCAGTAGCCAAATCCATCTAGGAAAATACTGATGCGCTAACTGATCGAATAAATCATTTATCCGAGAGAGTGGGTAATGATTCTTCTTCGTGAGCTTATTCAATTCTTAGTGATCTACACATAAACGGAGGGAACCATTGGCCTTAATGGCGAAGACAACTAGTACTCCCCAGTCAGAAATACTCTACCTAATAAAACCCTTCTCCAAAAGCTCACTCGCTTGCTTGCTTAACTCTTTCCATTCCCTCGGAACCATATGCCGAATTGACAGTGCTACAAGCTTTGCGTTCTCACTAAGATAGATCCGAAAATCAATTTCTCGCCTAGGCGTCAACCCTCTAACCTCCTCAAAAATGTATGGATACTCACAAATGACACGTATAGAATAAATGTCAAATGAATAATCTAGGGAGTAAAGAAAACTCAACATGACTTACCCTCGCGGGTCGCAAGAAATTTCTAGGGTCCTACCACTATAAGTCATCAAACGAACGACCATCTTTTCGCAGTCAATTATGGCCCCATAGATGGCCAACCAATCCATCCCTAAAATCATCTTGTATCCCGCAACTCCTAACACATAGGCATCACAATCAAATTCTATGCCTAAAATAAAAATTCTCAATCCCCTACAAATCATAGATAAGTTTGTCGAGCCACCTATAGGGTTTGAAATTATTATGGGATTGGTAATAAGAGAGATTTATAAGTGCAAATAGTCAACCAAAGAACTGGAAATAAATGAGTGTGAAGCTCCCGAATCGAAAAGATTACAAACTGAATAATCAGAGATGGAGATCAAACCTTCCACAGGGACCTTCCTTCCCTATCAGGGCCACTACTGCTTGGTGCTGCTCCCAATACTCGAAGGCCCCAACTGCCCATATTGGTAGCACTTTTCCTTCATCTTCCTACATTCCCTGATGAGACACCCTGGCATCCCACCCCCATGACACTTGATCTTAGCCTTGATTGTTCTTTTATGGATTTCCCCCTTGCTTCTTCTTGTCTTTCTTATTCCAAAACTTTTTCTTAGGATCAGAGAACTTAGGAGCCTCACTCTTTTCTTCCTTGACTTCATCTTTCTTATCCTCCTGCATCAAATCCATCTCAATCAAAGCCTCGTATGTCGCTTCCATAGGAATGCGAGTCATAACCATGCCTGGGAGAGGTTGATTCAATCCTCTTGCAAATCAAACAGCCTTTTTGTGAGAAGTATTGACCAAGTCCAAGCCAAACCAAACGTTGATAATTCGTTAAACCAGTTGATGTATTCCTTTACTGACATATCTCCTCGCTTCAAATTTAAAATCCGCTCCAACTGCATTTCCTCATAAGCAGATGATAGAAACTTCCTTTCAAATCTATTTCTAAATTCGGTCCAACCCATATTTCTTCCTTCTGCCTCTAAAGTTTCTAACCAAACTGAAGCCTCCTCTTTAAGTTTCCAAGCTGTAATTCGGACCCTCATCCCATCCTCAAATTCCAACAATTCAAAAATTATCTCGGTCTCCCTAATCCAAGTGTGTGCCTCCACAAACGTCTCGATACCCGAAAAAGTCTTGTTGCCTAAACTAGAGAATTCCTTACAAAGCTTATAGAAATTCGCAGCTACAAGTGGGTTGGAAGGAACCACTGTAGTGGGTGTTAGAACATGCGCGTGTCCTTGTCCCTCTATCAGTGTTGTAGCTTTTAAATATCTACGAAACCAACCAAGGATAGGAACTCCCTAAGGATAATTAGTGGCTCCTAACATGTTGCGCAAAGGATAAAATAGAAATTTAGAATTCGGAGGAATCGAAGGAATGCTGTAACTTTGACTAGAGGGAATATACTTTAGTTTCAAAAGCAACTTTTGGCTTTTGAAAACTAGTTTTTCATTCAAAAAGACTTTAAAAAATAATAATCTTGAAAGCCTTAGGCTCTGATACGAAATGTAACACCTTGCACCCCTTAACGCTATCCTAATATAGTATCTCGTTATGTAATGTGAAGTTTTATAGGTACAAAGATGATAAACAACACAAAGACTAATATTTCATAAGACATAAAAGAATAAATTCATAGCGGAAGAAAAGATAATATAGATATATATAACTAACTAACTAGCAACCATCCTTAATTACTTCAAATAAACCGAAGTGTCATAAAAGTTCCATGTCTCAATCCCAATCACAGAAAATATTAGAGTACAATACAAAAGCATACCCAAATAGCCAAAAGAAAACACAAGCAAACTATGGAAAGAAAATAGGATAAACAGTACATCTCCAAAATAATCTTCTAGGGAAAATTCAAAAGAGAAATCTGAGCTAAGCACTTCTTCCATGAGAGCCTGGGGGAAGAAAAAGGAAAGAAGGAAAAAGAGAAAATGGATCAGACAAAAAATCTAGTGAGATGTAGTAATTTCTAACACAACTAATAAGAGGAACAAAATAAATAAAACAAAATTCTAGTATAAATAAGGGAACAAATGTCCATGTACAACCGAAAGTGAACTGAATAAAGTAGGGGTATAATAAAGGGTGTTATACAAAGATATTCAATGATGATGTTGACTGTTTTGCACTTCTACAAATAGAACTAATTACGAAGAAATTCCTAATACTACCCAAACGATTGGCTGCACAAATCATGGATAACCTATGCCCACTATGGGTTTGGGTTTTCCAGGACCTAGCCCATCAGCGATTTGACATAAACTTATCCATAGGTGTGAAAATGTCTTATGTCCTCAAATCGAGGCAGTGCACACACACACTAACTCGCCGGGACACACCCTCTCAGCTTCAATCAACTTACATCCATAACGTAACTAGTGCGTCCCCTTACCTCAAGTGAGGCCGAAATGATAATTAGGGCATGTTACATGGAATGGATCCCAAACAACTTTTCTCAAATCCCCTAACCCTTGATTTGGCCCCTAAAACAATTCTGTTTTATTAAGCCCAGCGACAAGGAGTACCAAGCTTAAATTTTATTTTTATTATTTTCATATCCAAAAGGCCCGAATATTTGACCTGCATATAACCCATCCAACTTAAGGTTGATATTATTCGATCTAAGTTATAATCCATATTACCTGCATAATTAAAGATCCACATTTGGAAGAAAACATCCAGAATATAGAGCAAATGTCCGTGAAATCAAATTACAGTATGCAATTTATAGCTTAGAAAATTGTAATATTACGTAATTTATTTATAATAGGTTGGGAACCAAGTATAATATTATATTCGTATCAATATAAGAAATTTTTATAAAACTCATATTTTTCATATTAATTCCAATTTTAAGGGCCATATAAAATAAGACAATAGTAAAAAAAGTACCTAGACAAACTGAAGGCAATAAAATATTAGATCAGAAATGCTTCGATATTTACCATATTTTTTACAGTGAACCTCACAAATCGTCTCTTGTCTGCCATTTCCATCTATTTATAAAACTGGATTCTACTTCTTCCCTTCGATTCATCGTGACTTCTCTGCCTCTAAGTAATCAACAAACATTTATGATTAGATTTGGAAGCTGTATATGCCAATACCTTACGTCCATGTCAATCACACATTTAAGGAGCAAGAAACCTAGATAGTTTGCTGGAAAACTTGATCGGCAGGAACTAAAAATTATTAGGAAGATGGAAGTTGAATTAGTTTTTTTTTTCATTTGGGGAAAAGGAAGCAGCGGGAAGCGAAAAGCTTACCGCGCAAATCTAAAATCTTTCTCCACGGAACACTTGAGATTTTTCTGAGCTAATATCCACCGTTTAATATAAAATCAATGATTCAAATTTGTTATTCATGACATGCTGTTTTTTTTTCATCTTAACATATGATAGACACGGATCGCTAATTTCTAAGCATAATGGTGTAAAATGGAATATATTTTTACACCATCTTTTTGTTTCATAAGAATTACGACATATATGTTGTTAAATATTTTGTTTTATGTAGTGTATTTGCAGGTTGTGGCCTTTATTAATGCCTTTAATAGTTCCATGTAAGGTTATAAAAATACCTTTAATAGTTCCATATATTAAAAAATTATTATTTATTATTACTTATAAATCATTAATTAGAAGAAATTAATTATTAATTATTGAACATGTTAATAATTATTAAAAATAACACTAAAGTATATCTTAGAAAAATAATATAAACATCTCGTAAATTTATTAGAATTCTGCTGCAAAATAGCTTAAATAAATATATGTCGGTATTCTGCCTGCATTTGCAGCAGAAAATAGAGACAGAATTTTTCTATTGATAATTTGATGCAATTTGCAACGGTTTAGTAAGGGATGGTAGAAAACGATGGCAATAAATAAAAGAAAAAAATTTGAAAAAACAAAAAACTATCTGTTGCAGATCACACAGAAATGCATCACAAATTAGCGACGGAAATTTCCGCTTCTAAATATCTGATGCTAAATCAGTGTTTTCTTGTAGTATGCCACACGTGCGGGGGCGTGTTGAGACAAGTCATACATCTGAGAATTTATAAAATAAATTTTGTATAAATATTAAGAGTCCATCCTTTACACTACCAAATGGTTTTTTGATAATTTGGCGTTTTCTAACATGATATCGGAGCAAGGTTTAATTCGTGTGCACATAATTGCCAAATTTGTCCACGTCGCCTAATAAGATCCATGTGCTAGACTCAGGATATGCTATATGTGCAGAGGCATGTTGTGAAAAGTACCACATCGAGGAATTTATAAAATAAATTATGTATAAATTTTAAGAGTCCAACCTTCACATTGTCAATTGGTTTTGTGATAATTTGAATTTCTCGATTGCAAACTTCTTCAGATTTGTAGTTAGAGACTTTGTAATGCCTCTACATCAAGATCTAAAGAGGTTTACTCCAGATTTAAAGTCAACTGATTTTTCTACTATCGATGGAGCCAACTCTCAATCAAGCTTTAATAGCAAGATCAGTAAAGAAAGTATAGAAGTAAAAAGGAACTCGAAGAATTTTTGCTGAATTAAAGACAAATATTTAACAAAGGCGTTGGAAGCCATGGCAAACCCTAACTCGGAATGTTAGCTCTAAGGGAGGCTATTGAATAATAAGATAGATAACAATCGCCTTACTTTTTCTATTTTTATTTATGTTTGCGGGTTTTCATACCTGGTTGATTATGGGCCATATTTCTCAAGCCTACTATCACTTATACAAGTATGTATCAATGTTCTATTGTACAATTCATTCAGTTTTACAGAACAAAGTTAATATTCTTCAATACATCAATTCGTTATCTCTTCAAAATATTTTTGTTTTCATTTTCTTCACTTTGTTAGAGACTCTTCAATACTAACTAAGTACGATTTTCTTGCAATTCTACTATTAGTATTACAAATTTGCCCACTCTTTCAAATATGAAGCCTTTTCTTGCAACATGTCCTTTTAGTTATCATAGTTTTAGGACAAACAAAGAATATTGCAACATGTCCTTACTTTTGCAGTAGTAATTTTCATACGCTAATGTAAAATCCTATCTCCTATGTCCACCTATCAATCCAACTGTCAGATCATGAACACAACATTTCCTGAAAAAACATTGGAATATTACCCTACATTCGTTCTCATGTATGATTGTCCATCAATTCAGAAACAAATTAGCTAGCAACTAAAGTTACAACTATGCACCTCTCCTTTAGTTTTTAGGCAATTTACCTACTTAAGTTGCGCCTACTACCTAGGAAGCAAATCAAATTGCTAAATGAACTTCATACTCTATATCCTCTTACCTCCTCGACTTTTGTTTTATGATAATTGTATCCCCTTGTATAGGAATTTTAGTATCTTATTATCTTGTGTATGGAATTTTGTGCATTCTGTTTCGATCAACACATACATTATTTTCTCTCATATGCAACCATTTGATCATTCCAGTTTTTTCACCAAACGCTGATTTATGATAATTTGCGTAATAATGATTGGTTGATTAATAGAGTGTACTATTTAATGGATAAAAATTACAAAGAATATTTAAAACCCATTCCGAATGTCGGAAGGTGGGATAGCTGGGAGCTCGATGATAAACAAGTATAATGAAATATATATTTGAAAATTAAATATGATGGTTATCTTTCTCAAAAAGAATTATATGCTATTCAATTCATCCAAAATAGTATGTATGTTATGCAAAATAGTCACATATATGAACCCCACATATATTGGTTTATGTTATATCATGATGGATGGTGATATATTGCGTGAATTGTTCTGTCCCGAAACCCCTTCACCCCCTTGTGCCCACCCAATCACAGCCCCTTGATTTCCACCTTTTGCAGTTAAATCCCTCAATTGTTGAAGGAATTAATTGCAAAAGTTGCAAATCAGAGAAATCAAGGTCGTTGGGCACACGGGGACAGTCGGTTTCGGGACAGAAGAATTGGACTCGTGATATATTAAGTTTGTTCGCTTTTGTTTTTAAAAATAAGTAGCTAAATGTAGCCTTTTGAAACATGCACAAAACCTTTTTAGCATTATATAAAATATGGTACTTGAGCTTATTATACTTGTTTAAGCAATATAAGTATATATCTGTACTACAATGTAGTGTATTTTGTAAATTGGTGTCATTGCTCAATTGTTTGAATTTTGAAACACTTTTGACTGCTCTTTCTATTATATGTATATTGGAGAATATTTTTCTTTATCAAATGTCCTGCTTCATTTATAGATTTATCTACAATTTTGAATGATACAAGAGCGTTTAAAACAACTGCTTCTGACCCATAAACTTCATTTATCAAAATAATTTTCGAATATTAATCTTACTCAAATGTAATATACTGCACATAATTTATAGTTAGAACTAGGAGATCCATAGAAGAAATGGTGTTATATAAGAATTCTTTGTTTATGAACCTCGCGAGGATGTTAAGATCATAATTCCTTCACAACAAGGTACTGGAGAACTGCACAACAAGTTGGCAAGTAGTTAACTTGGCTTCCAATATTATTTACAAAATTGTTTATGTCATTGTACTCTTGTACAAGAAATTTATTCTCACATAAAGAAACAACAGAACTTATTCAATCAAATTACTGCATAAACATTTACATTTACATAATTGAGAAAGCATGAACATTTTCATCATTAAACATGGCAACTACATGATCATTGAGAATTATAGAATACGCAGGATCCCTATAATAGCCATGCATATTGGAAGTGTAACCATGATGATAGTAGTTATAGTTTTTGGTATAAGTCGAGTCCCCTAGGTACTGGAGGGCACAAGCGTAATATTGAGCATCATAAGGACATGGCCAGAACTCGACACTTCTGCATGTCCTTCTTACTGCTTTCAAATCTCTACTTTGATCAATTGACTGAATGTGACACTATGTATAATAGATGTATATTGTAATCTAAAACATCTAGTTAAGTAAGAAAAATTGAACTTAATAAGATTTTATCTTATATTTTACAAGAAGTTAATTTATAGTTAGTTTTCTCAGGCAATCCAGAGGCATGTAGAGAGTAAATAATAATAGTAATAGTGAGTACATTTGTATGAATCATACTATACATTCTAACTTATTGATAGCTTTTCTCACTCTTTTCTCATATCCATCAGACTCCATATGAACACTGAGCTCAACTATCTAAACAATTAATGTTCATAAAACTAGATATATGTAAGGAATGTATGTGATGACAAAGAATTGATATATAAAGGAAAATAAACAATTACAAAACTTAGGGACATAGAATCTGGTATCGATTTCCTAGAACTGGAAAAGCAAAACATTTTGTGTATACAAGGGTTCCTACTTGAATGTTAGAGGATGATGTGCATGGTTATCTATCTGTCACGACCTGTTTCTGAATTGGCCATAATCAAAGTGTTTGACCTATTATAAAAAATGTTTGACGAAATGACGAGGGAATGAATTAGAAGAAACAAAAGATTTTGACAGGCAGAAGATGACCAGAATGAATACAAGGATAAGGAGGTAGATGAATTTGGGGAGAGAGAGATTTCAGTTCAGATAAATAGAGAATTGGGGAAGAAATTAGGGTTTTGAGGGGATGAACGGAGCGATTTAGAAGCAAGAAGGGATAACAGGGAACATAAGAGAAAATTGAGGTAATTTCATTAATCAACATATCCAGTACATGCCTCGACCTTCTATTTATATACATAGCGGCAACGGCTACATTTGCCAACACCAAATACTTGATTACAATTTAGATCGAACAACTAGGTTTTACCTTCCTTATTATTATTATTATTGTGCACATGCACATGACACACTGGTGCACACTTATCTATCCCTTTCTCTGATCAGTCCCTATGGCCCAGACCGATATCTTCGTCCATGTCCTCCCTCTGACCATCGTCAGCCCCTTCCTCTGATGAACCTACCCTGAGAAGCCATCGGAATTCCCCTTCATTATATTTTCCAGATTTGTGTGTCTGAATGCTTAGGGTTAGTAATGTAGGGTTGTTACATCTCCCTACCCCTTCAAGAATGGACCTTGTCTCAAGGTCCAAAGTAGGAAAGCGACGAACCATTGACCAGTAGTCCTCCCACATGGCATCCTCCTCCAATCTACCTTTCCATTTTACTAAAATTTGCACAACAGCCTTCCCTTGTCTTGGTACCATCCTTCTATCTAATATTTTGTCGGGTAACAACACTTCCTCCTCTTCAAAGTTGGGATCTTCATGTTAAATTACCAGATTATTCCCTAGCTTCTTTTTCAGCTGAGACACATGGAACACTGGGTGAATTTTAGCATGTTCTGGCATTTTTAATTTATAAGCCACCGAGCCAATTTTGTCCTCAACTTGATAGGGCTCATAGTACTTTGGGGAAAGCTTATGTATTCTTTGATTCCTTGCTGTTGTTTGTCTATATAGCTGAAGTCTGAGGTATACTCAGTCTCCCCTTTCGAATTGTTTGTCACTTCTCTTGAGGTCAGCATATTTTTTCATTCGGTTTTGTGCCAATTTCAAACTATCCTTTAAAAATTCCAGAGTGACATCCCTATTGAATAATACCTCTTCCACTTGTTCTACCTTTTATGTGTTTGGTACATAGGTTAATAAAGTGGGGGGATCAATGCCATATACTGCCTTATAAGGGGTTGTTTGTATTAATGTCTTCCACATAGTATTATACCAGTATTCAGCTAATGGGAGCCATTCTACCCGTTCATGAGGTTTGTGGCTGACAAAACATCGTAAATATCCTCCTAGAATCTTATTAATCACTTCGGTTTGCCCATCGCTTTGGAGATGATATGCAGAGCTGAGCTTGAGACTGCATCCTTGTAATATAAACAACTCCTGCTAGAAAAGACTTGTGAAGAGAGCATCTCTATCACTAACAATAGTCTTTGGTATGCCATGTAATTTAAACTTCCCATCAAAGAAAACTTTGGCTACATCTTTAGCAATGTAGGGATGACTAAGGGCAAAGAAGTGTGAATATTTGTTGAGCCTATCACCACAAATATTACAGATTTGTTGTGACTTTTTGGTAGGGCCCTAATAAAATCCATATATAAGTCCAACCAAATTTTTTCACGAATTGGAAGTGGATGCAATAACCCTGGAAGCTCCACATTTCCTGATTTATTTCTTTGATAGGATTCACAATTTTTGACAAAATCTTCTACAGCCCTTTTCATATGTTTCCAGTAAAATATCAATATTATTTTCTTGATGGTGCTTTTGACTCTGGAATGACCTCCCAATGGGGTAGAGTTGTGTTCTTCTATGATAATGCGAGTTAGGGTTTTAAGCTGGTGATCAATGAAAATTTTCGTTTTCTAGAATATTAACCCATCCACCACCAGATACTTGTTGCTGTTGACCCCCTTTTCTTCAATTTTCTTTAGTAATTGCTGGTAATATTCTGAGGTCCTAAGTGTCTTTTTTAATTCTGGTAACCAAGGGGTTTGAACAGAAGATATAGCATAATTCTGGAGCTCTGCAGTCTGTATATCTTTTCGTGAAAGTGCATCTGCCACAATATTTTCAACACCCCTTGCCTGATAGTCAAATCCATGAAGCTTTGCCAACCATTTATTTTGCAAACTAGTGTGTAATTTTTGAGTCAGTAAATGCCATAAACTTTGAGATATGTCATGATAATAAATTTTCTACCCATCAGATATTGGGCCCAACTTTTTTAGCAATAATGATGGCTAACAATTCCTTTTCATATGTAGATAATGCAAGATTTCTTCCGTGCAGGGCTTTACTCAAATAAGCAATGGGTCTTCTATTTTGAGAAAGAACAACCCCTACCCCTTGACCACTAGCATCACACTCCAACATAAAGGGTTGAGTAAAATCAGGTAAAGCTAGCATTGGGGGATTCATAAGACACTGTGTCAGTTGTTCAAAGGCTTGTTTAGCTTCATCACTCCATTTGAATGCATTTTTCTTCAGCAATTCTGTCATAGGTTTAGCAATAGTTCCATACCCTCTAATAAACCTTCTGTAATATCCAGTCAGCCCTAGGAAACCTCTCAATGCTTTAAGAGTAGTTGGAAAAGGCCATTGCTTAATGGCTTGCACCTTGCCTGGGTCAACAGCCACTCTTTGTGCCAAGATTACATATCCCAAATATTCTATATTTTCCTTGGCAAAACTGCACTTTGAAAGTTTGATTACCAACTGGTTTTCATGTAAAATCTGCAAAGCAACTCTAAGATGATCCAAATGCTCAAACCAAGTTTGGCTGTAAACTAGTATATCATCAAAAAATACTAGAATGAATTTTTGCAAATAAGGCCTAAAAATATTATTCATCGGTGACTAAAATGTAGGGGGTGCATTCAATATGCCAAATGGCATGACAATAAACTCATAGTGCCCATTATGGGTTTTAAAAGTTGTTTTTGGTATGTATAAGTCATGCATTCTAATATGATGGTAACTAAAATTTAAATCCAGTTTAGAGTAATATTTAGAGCCATTTAATTCATCAAACAATTCATCTATTAGAGGAATAAGGCATTTGTCTTCTACTGTTTGAGAATTTAAGCTCCAATAATCAATGCATAGTCTCCAAGAACCATCTCTTTTTCTTACCATTACTTCTGGTGAAGAGTAGGAGCTAGTACTATGCCTAATGATACCCTGATCTAACATGTCTTGAATGATTTTTTCCAATTCATTTTTAATAAGATAAGGGTACAACCTGTTTAGAAATTACTACAGGGAACTGGTGCATAATTTGTACAATATTAGGGTAAACATTAAGTAGTAATTCTTGGTTAAGTGACGTTTTAATCTGATATCAAACCATCATTGCTATCTGCCCTTGTACTATTTCTTTTTCTATGGATCTTTCATCAATTACTTTGACTTCATTTTGTTTGATGCCTTGTTTTGTATATGCTTTCTGATTATACTTAATTTAAATAGCAGTTTTTCAAGATTTAAAGTAACTTCCCCTATTTTTTTAATCCATTATGCCCCTAAAACTATTTGGCATCCATTAAGTGGAATGACTAGTAAGTCTACTGGCATTTTACAACCCTGACAGTTAAGAACTACATCATGGCATATACCAGATCCCTTTAACTTTTCCCCATTAGCCACCATAACTTCATAGCTTTTAGATTCATCAATTTTCAGATTATGTTTTTTAGCTAAACTTTCATCTATGAAGCTACGAGTAGACCCAGAATCTATTAGTATTTGTACAGTTTTACCTTTTATAGTACCTTGTACCTTGATGGTTATAAAGATGGAATTCCACACATGGCTTGCAGAGTGATAGAATGAGTCTCTTTTGGGTTGTTGTCACATGCAGTATCACTGTTGCATTCGGCTGCTTTGTCTGAATTTTCATCATCATCTTCAAAGGACATTGTACCTTCTACAATATGAACTTGGGGGCTTTTACATTTATGATCTCGATGCCACTGCTCTTTACATCCATAACAGATATTTTGCCTCCTCATTTCAACCAATTGTTGTGGAGTAAGACCCTTACTTTTTGCCAATTTTTCAATGTGGGTAGATACCTTCTCTGAATTTGATGGAGTATTCTTGGAATAATTTTGGCTGGAATTATTTTTGGAGGAGGTAAAGGGGTGGTTTATCTTGTTTTTCTTGGTTTGATTCCAAACCCTTTCAAACATTTTGGCTAAAGTAACTGCCTGTTTGTAATTACCAGGTCTAGAAGTTAATACATCAAACCTAATTTCTTCTCTAAGACTACCTATGAATCTATCCAGCAAGAATTGTGGTGGTAAAGTGTCAAGAGTAGCTTGATGTCCTTCAAATTTGGAGAGGTAAGCCGTGACTATAGTGGTTTGTTTTAGCTTTACTAATGCTTCATAGGGAGCCTCCATGTCTTCATCATTAAATCTGGTTAAGATTTCATCTTTGAATACATGCCAAGTGTTGGATTCAGGGATGTTTTTGGTGTACCATCCATACCACTTGAGAGCATATTTCTTTAGATAAAAAGATGAAATTTCTACCCATAAATGTTCTTCAGTTTGATAAAATCTGAAGAATTGCTCCACTTGATTCAACCATTCTTGGACCATTTCATCCCCATTGTAAGCTGGAAAGTCAAGTTTTAGATTAGGAAAGGGAGAACTCTTGTTTCATGCAGCAGTTTCTTGGGATGTATGATTCTGGATTAAAGAATGTTCAATATTCTGGTTATTTGAACTGGTGTTATATGGAGGTAAGGAAGAGGTAGATCGTGGTAATTGTGGAAGTATTGGTGGATTTGATGCCGGTACATTATTTCTGGCTTGTGGGTATGATGCTAATATACCTTGCTGGTCTGATGAGATTGATTGACTACTCTAGCTTGTGTCTTGAATTATTGCATGTCTTGTGCCATATCGTTCAACACATTATAGATTCATTCGAGTTTAGTATTCATATCTCTTGCATTTCTATCCAGCTTCCCATCCAAGACCTGCACAGTTGTTTCCAGATTTTTCAATGTAGAAGAGGTCTGATTATTAACTTCTTCTTGCCTCTTCCACGCCTCTTCTTGATCTTGAAGAAATGCCATGAAAGCACGGTTTTGATCGATGGTCTGGGGGTCGGAATCTTGCCCAGACGTGTGCTCTGATACCATTTTGTCACGACCTGTTTCTAAATTGGCCATAATCAAAGTGTTTGATGAAATGACGAGGGAATGAATTAGAAGAAACAGAAGATTTTGAGAGGAAGAAGTTGACCAGAATGAATACAAGGATAAGGAGGTAGATGAATTTGGGGAGAGAGAGATTTCAGATCAGATTAATAGAGAATTGGGGAAGAAATTAGCATTTTGAGGGGATGAACATGGTGATTTGGAAGCAAGAAGGGATAACAGGGAACATAAGAGAAAATTGAGGTAATTTCATTAATCAAATAGCTAGGTTTTACCTTCCTTATTATTATTGTTGTGCACGTGCACATGACGCACTGGTGCACACTCCTCTATCCCTTTCTCTGATCAGTCCCCATGGCCCAGACTGATACCTCTGCCCATGTCCTCCCTCTGACCATCGTCAGCCCCTTCCTCTTATAAACTTCTCCTGAGAAGCTGCCGGAATTCCCCTTCATTATATTTTCCAGATTTGTGTGCTTGAATGCTTAGGGTTAGTAATGTAGGGTTGTTACACTATCTATTTCTTCTGTTACTTAAATTATAAAGCAGGATTATAGGATTATGACACGTTTTATGTGGACTTATTCATATGACTCATGCTACAAAGCTCAAAAAGTAGTGGTCAGGAAAGTCAAAAAATGACCGCAATTCATGGGAGCTGTTGATTCAAGGATAGTGGAAACAGCAGCCATTAGATCTGTTTTTTTTTTTTAAATTTGATAAACTAATTTTCGGGTCTTATAGCATTTTCGATTTCAAAATAAAGCTCCATCCTGATTTTTTTTTTCAATGGTGCTAGAAGACCTTAAAGAATTTTTGTTAAAGTATGTGGATCTACAATTGAAGAGCTGAAAACAAAGAAGGAATTCAGATCTACAATTAAGGGCTGAAAATGAACGAGGGAGCGATGCAGATCATGCGATTAAAATAAGCATTTTTTGCTTTTTTCTTGACCACATCCCGTAAAAATACCGCCTATTCTTCTTCTTTTCCCAAGACCGTTACCTCTGCCTAAACAACCACCCAAAATCCCTAGCCGCTTCTTCTCTTCTTCTCCTAGTCTCTTCAATTTCGCTACTCCGAATTCACTCCGTCTTTTTCCCTGACCTTTTTCTTCCCCATTTTAACCTCATCGGCGTACACACTCGACGTCAGATTTCAACAACTCATGCTAGCGGTCTATGAATATTTACGCTCTACATGCTGATTTATCAAATCAGTCTTTGAATTTGGAACTCAAGGTGATAAATTTTACCGAAATATTTGTTTCTTCCAATTTTACTCCTGAATTTAATTCAGTGTTTCCAATTATGGCCAAAGCAGTCTGTTTTCCTAATTATGGTGATTCTTTTGCAATTCAGTTGCAAACTTTAATTCGACTGTTTACCAAAAATATGTCTCCATATTCATTCTGTTGTTATTTGATTTCATTGACAATGACAGTTAATTCAATACCATTTTGACCAATACCGTTCTCAATTTGTAAACTAACAAGAAATGTATTTTTACAGCCGGCTATTGTAATAATTGACTTGTAATATTCATTTTCTCAATTTATCCATAATGATGCTGAGTGAATAATGAGTATCTTCTATACTAAATGTAGGAACTATCTAGGCATGATTAAGCAACATTTTAAAGTTATGCATGACTCTATCTTGATAAGTAGATTAGTCAAGCAATCAATATGCACATAAATATAGAACTTTAATTTTATACATAATCATTATGACAGTGCTATGTCATTTGCAGTTGCACATGTTTCATGTTACTACATAACATCCACATCCTTGCTTAATAATCTGCTGAAGAAGTTGTATGCCAAGTTTAACTATGTTGCATTACTTTATAAAATTGATTCTATAATTCGATTCATTTACCTTCATATATTTCTATCAACTGAAGCTTGCAATTGTTCGGAAAGAAAATGACAGACACCGTCAAATATTCTAAAACTACGGTGGCATCTGGAGGACAAATCAAGCAAGCAAACATCAAAGTACCTGAAACTATGGAGGTCAAAGTCCCTGAAACTATGGAGGTCAAAGTCCCGGAAACTATGGAGGTTTATGGCGGAGAAATCGAGCAAGCAAACATCAGAATCCCTGGTACTATGGAGGTTTTTGGGGAACAAATCCAGCAAGCAACTCTTCCCAACAACATCAAAATCCCTAAAACTATGGAGGTTTCCGGCAAATAAATCAAGCAAGCAACTCTTGATGGCAAGCTGGTAACGTATAATACATAAATCCAATAAAACGAAATGGTTTTCTTTTTGGCATGTACAATAAGTGCCCTTCCGCTGCGAAAATCGTAGATTGTGATCTTCGGTGCAAAGTGGAGCGGGAAATGCAAATACATGTTCAATCAAATAGGGTCGAAGCTTGCTGCTGATCACAAGGACGTAGTCTACATTGTGACAGAAATAGACGATATGTTGGTCAGATGATGGTATTCATTTGTATAACATTATTTTATTTAATTGAGTTTCTAAATTTCTTGATTACCTGTAATTTTAGGAGTTGCAGTGGGAATGGAAAATTGATTATTTCCTGACTTTTATGCTTGTTAAGGAGGAACGGCGCGTTGAAAAGATTTCAGGTCCTTTCCCCGACGTACTTAGTGAAGTCATCGAAATACTGAAAAAGAGAGAAGTGTATGAACGGAGAGCATGGTATCATCCAAAGCACAAGGAATGGCCGGATCTCCATCTGAAAAGGAAGAAGGGCTAATTTGACAAAGGAGTTATGTAAGCTTTGGGAAGGTTTTATATATTATTTTATATTAAGTGTCTTGGGAACGTGATGGATTTGCATTGTTGTAGTGTCAAAGACCGTTAGGTGATTTTTATGATTTAGGTTGTATAATTGTGTTCTGCTATTGTAGGGGTCGGTGGCACAAATTAGTTTTACATTTAATCGGGATTGATTATCGTGTTTTTCTCTTCTTCTTCTTTTTTTTTCTAAAAAAAAAAAGTTGATTGTATATAAAGCATAAGTGCACTACTGCCATGATTATGTTGTATTTTAATAAGCAATTCCATATGCTTGATTTCTCATGCATTGTGGCAGCAGGAAGATATGGCAGTAAAACACAACAAATTTTAGTCAGTTTTTACTGTTTTATTTGGTAAGCATAATTTTTAATTGTAGACACCATTACGTACGTTGAGTGGACTTTGTACATATATAATTTCTTTCAAATGTTTAAGAGAATTGGTTTTGAAAGCTGTTTTTATTTCTGTCTACTGACTCTAGTCGGTACAAGAGGCCTGTCATTGTTAGCATTAGTCCTAGTGTCATTTTTAGCATTAGTCCAAGTTGCGAATAGGTTTTTCTTGTCAACAGATGTTCAAAATCACCTTAAGTACTGATGCATAAATCTATGCAGTTTCATGAAAATCTAACTCACATTTTAGCTTTTCCCATTCATTAATTCGTACCATGCTCTCACTATTTTACAATTTTATGCACAAGATATCAATATTGACTTTAGAAATATTTGATAAATGATATACTTCTTATTTAACAAAAATAATATTTTTATCTAACAAAAATATTTTAACCTATGATTCTTTTTCTTCCTCATTAAAGACGACATTTTTTTAATCTAACAAAAATGCATTTCAACGTATGCTTCTTTTATTGGTTTATACATTCAATAAAAATGATGATTTTTATTGTTAAAACATTTAAAATATTTTCTATTTTAAAAAATTCTTTATTTTAAAAATATTCTTTATTTCTGAATCAGAATGCGATTCAATCAATTAACATATAATTTCAGTTATATGGATTCCGTACATCGCATGTATTCAACAATAATGATAAATAATCATCAAACAGTCTATTCACATCCAGAGTGAAATTTACAACTGTGTGAGCGTTAAAATAAATAAATAACACTCATCACAACATGTCAACCCATCGATTGACATAAAATTAAATATTGGGACTAGTATATGTCAAATATCATCCAAATATCCGTGTGGCGTTTTTAAACAATAGTCTGTTTAAATAAATCATTGGTTAATAAATTTAACCAATTCTAATTCGGTTTGAATTATTTTTCTACTTACCAAATTTTAATGTTTAAATTATAATTGGATATTTAAAATTTAATTTCAACTACCACATTAATGTTATCATTATTTTTAATACGTTCAACATTTCAACATCACAAACAACACACCATACAGTCAATTTAATTCAAACAAACAATCACGGTTTGTACAATGAATGGTGTCGGGTGCTACTAAGCACCGTCTGCATCCTAGTATATATGTAACTGTAATATAAATAGAGTGAGAAGGAGTTCTCACCTTTGGTTTCCGCTCCTCCATTCTTTATTGGACTATTTGGATTCCGCTCTGCTTCCAGTCAGTTTCATTGTAACACCCCACCTCCGCCAGTGCCACTCTTGCAAGGACACTAGCTTTGGAGGGGCGTTAAACGAGGTAAACATGCATGTAGATATCACAAGACAGAACATATAAATAAAACAGAGTAGTAAAGCAGCGGATAAAACTAACATTTCAAAACCATAGTCAAGTTACATCAAAGTATTTGGTCATTATTTTCCATAAAACAAAGTCTAGAACATAAACTGAAAACTGAAAAAGAAACATAAAGTAACTATCCCCAAAGTAGCATAAGGCCATAGCATGCTCAAACCATACGTGAGCTATCCAGAAAAGCAGCTAAAGATCCAAGCTAGATACCAGTGTTCCCACCCTGTAAACCTGGGGGGGGGGGGGGAACGGAAGAAAAGAGGCAAAAGAAAATGGGTCAGTCAAAAATACTGGTAAGTCCTATCTACTATTAGTATAAAAACTAATAAAGTTAACTGAACATGTAAAACAGAGATGAGATGTAGGGTGATAACTGGCATGGTGAAAAGTTAACGAGATAGATCAAGTGTGGCATCGCATATACAAGGTTAAGTTGCACCAGGTGTGTACTAGTATTCCAATCCATGTCAAGTATAATCAAGAAATGATCCCTTGGCCCAAAGCTGGCCCACACCATGAGATGACCTAAATCGAGGTCCAACTACTCGGTCTAGTCGATCGGCTCCCTATAAGCCTAACTCGTCGTGTATCAGTGTCATACGGCTTAATCGGATTATAGTTAACTGTGCTAGGTCCACCCCAGGGTGTATCCTGCCCTAAGGGGTAAACCACAGACACAATTCAAGCACGCACAGTCTAAACCTACTGTTGCCCATGTTCAACTCCGGACTTAATGTGCACGACCATGGTCCGCCTGAACAACCGGTGCACCCTTCAGCCGTCTCTTTTGGCCTCTTACAATCAGTCCAGTAATCGTGCCCCACCTTAGCCTAGTCCAGGGTACCCATGATACTTCGAAGTTGGTTACTGCTGAAAAGGACCACGTAACTAGGGTTTCAAGTGGGTTAAGTGTGGTTAACCCTATCCTAACCATGTATTGAGTTGGTTAAGTGTATTCAAGCAGTTCATGACTTAACCCCATCAATACATCGGGTTTAATTAGTTAAGTATATTCAAGTAGTTCATGACTTAACCCTACCAATCCATCGTGTTTAATTGGTTAAGTATATTCAAGTAGTCCATGACTTAACTAGGGCTGTAAACGGATGCAGTCGGATACGGATAGTGCCGTATCCGAATCCGTATCCGAAAATGAAAATCCGTATCCGAATCCGTATCCGATATCCGCGGATACCAGTTAAAAATATCTGTATCAGTATCCGCGGATATTTTCGGATGTCCGAAAATATCCGTATCCGCCTTAGCGAATACGGATATCCGAAAATATCCGAAATATCAGTATCCGAAACTTAAAACTGTACATTGGATGTGGTTATCCGAAAATATCCGAAAAATATCCGAAAAAAATCCGAAAAAAATATCTGAAAATAAAACAATAAAAGTTTACAAATACATCGCTCACATACAAATTTGGCTTATAAAATATTTTTTTTGAAAATGTGAATACATCTAATTAAAAATTACAAACAAGACATCAATCAAATAAATTTCTTACAACAAATATTTTAAGAGATAAAGTGTTCAAAATATGAAATACACAACCCTAAGACTAAAATAAAACAAAACATAAATCATAGAAGCACATACACAATTATGTTTTAATTATAACCATACCACAAAATAAAATGAGTACATGATTTAAAATGTTGCATAATACAAAATACAACATTTCTTTATAATTAAATAGATGAGTTTAGGTTAGCTATTTTAAGGAAATTTATATATTAATTTAATCTTAAATATAAATTAAAAATTATATAATATATACATACATACACGTATCAGAAAATCGGACGGATATTTTTCGGATACGGATACCACTATAACCATATCCGTATCCGGAATGATTTTCGGATATCGGATATCCGTATCCGCATCTCGGATAACGGATATATTTCGTATTTTCGGATACGGATGCGGACGGATATCGGATTTTTCAGGTACCCGTTGACAGCCCTAGACTTAACCCTACCAATCCATCATGTTTAATTGGTTAAGTATATTCAAGTAGTCCATGACTTAACTCTATCATGTGGCATTAATTAATTTAATGCACCCAACCTCTCACATTAGACCTTGTTGTGGTTACTAGTTAAGCCGGGCGGGTCCGGGTAGCTTTACACCACAACCTAGTCTAACCTCGGGTTTAAGCACGACATGACCAACTACTCACATTGGGTCCTATTGTTTGTAGCCACTAGTTAAGCCGGTCGGTTCCGGGTAGATTTATGCTACAAACTCAACCCAACCTCGAGTTGGCCACTCTCATGTATTCTAGAAGTCATGTCCAAATTCATGTTTACAAACATAATCACAAGTCAATGTTCATGTCATATTTTAAAACCATGTTTTCATGTCATTAATATTACCCAACGCATTCCCATCGCATGCACGTTTCGCATCATAGATCAAAAGAGGGAACTTGGCAAAAGCATGACAAAAGGGCATAAGGTAATAAGGTTGGCCACAAGTTAAACATGGTGGCATATGAGGCATAAATATGTTCATAAGCTTGCATATCACATCATGGGCCTCAAAACATGCATAATATCAACTTAAGCAAATAGATGAAACATGATCATAAATGACATAGGATGATGACTAGAAGTTCACATATAACATTATATGCAAGTTATCATGAAGGTTATGAGAGTTCTCATGTTGCATAATGCAACATTCCAAATCAAAGGTCATAGCTTTCTATGCACATAGTCAAGGTGATGGCTTTACAAACATGCATAGAATAAACTTATGCATAACATGATAGGATCAAAGCACATATCATACTTAGGCCCAAACTCAACTTGCAACATGTCATATTTAACTTCATAGTTAGAATCTAAGAGTAGTATAGGGCTTACAATGCTATGAAGACTTATAAAATATAAATAAGATTGAGACGAAGCCACTAGCAACTCTAAACACTCCCAAATGATAAGCTCCAATGAAAACCCTTGAGAAACAAGCAAAAGATCCTTGCTTTGATGAAGAAAGATTGAACTTTGGCCTTAAATCAAGCTTAGAAACTCTCAAACAAGCTTAGGAACTCTCATATGAATGAAGATGGAGGCTATGACAAGAGGGTGGAGGCCATGATTAAACATTTTGGCAGCACTTAGTTACTAGAATTGATTTATGATTATTTAGGCTAGGTATTATGGTCTTTTTATAGATGATTAGGTTAATTTAGACCATAGGATTAACCCTAAAACACATCAGGTCTGTCAAATCCCGTCAGAAACTTCTGGAACAAGACTCAGCATGTCACAAATGATGCACCAGAAAAACTGGTCCGACCGGGGGGGTCGACCCCTGGGTCGACATGGGTGTCGACCCATTGGGGGGGGGGTCGACACTGGTGTCGACCCCTGTGTCGACCCTGCCTGGGGCGGGAAAAATTCCCGCCCATTCTGCCTTGGTTGCAATTCGAATCTGAATTCGAATTTGAACTGTTTTCGGGCTTAGAATTTTCTGAAATCTTCATTGGGCCATAACTTGGTCATACGGACTCCGTTTTTCGAAAACTCGGACTCTATTTCGCGTATTTTTCCGAGACGAACATAATGGCATGGCCTGTTCTCCTTGATTCAGATTTTAGAATTTAAATTTGCCTTGATTTACATTATAACATGTTATTAAAAATACGGGTTGTTACATTCTCCCCTCCTTAAAGGATTTCGTCCCCGAAATCTCCAAGTTAGGAAGAACGTATCCTACCATCCATCATCCATCTACTCAAAACATCATCCACAAGTAACCATTGTCCTTAAAAGGATTCTAAATGCTCTATGAACATATGCAAAAGGTGTGTGTATATGTACTTATCTAATGCAAAAATCAGGCGGTTACTGATTCAGTAAACCTCCTTAATGCAAAGTATGTTACTGAGATGAGTCCATATGTATGCAAATTCCTAACATAAATTATAATCTCTACATGAGTGCACATAACATTTATCCATATGCAACATCCACGTGATAGCATACAAGTTTCATCCATGAATAAGTATAAACACTCATGCATATGCGGTATGAAAGTGTGTGAGCCGATCTTAGTGCCTAATGTGTATCATGCATCCATGAGTATCCACTTGCAAACACTTGCAACCACTTGCAACCACTTGCAAACATCAAGCATAACATGTTTCAAATACATGTTTCATCCAAAGGGTTTCTACCTAAGGTTCTCATGACAAGGTTAACGAGATAACAAGATAAACAGGATAAACATGGATAGCAAAAAGAAAGTTATGCTGATTAAGAAAGGAGATTGAGAATGTACCCTCAAAAAGGAATGGATAAAGCCCACGCATCTTCTCCTCGGTTTCCCAAGTTGCATCTTCATCGGCTTCACTCCACTGAACTTTCACCAATTTGACTTCTCGATTCCTTAACTTCTTGATCTCTGTTCCCAGGATACGAATCGGAGCTCTTCTCAAGGTTGCCTCTTTCTCTACCTTCACGTCTTCAAGAATGCTTGGTTCAACCACCTCAGCGGACTCATGTAGGCACTTTCGAAGATGCGAGACATGAAAGACATTATGCACTCCGGCTAGCTTCTCGGGCAATTCCACCTTATAGGCCATCTTTCCAATTCTCTCTATGATAGGGAAGGGTCCTACGAACCTTGGTGCCAGCTTCTCAACTGCTCCAAAACGTACCACATTACGCAAAGGAGAAACCTTCACGAAAACCATGTCTCCCACTTCGAATTCCAAATCTGCCCTTCGCTTGTCAGCATAGGATTTCTGTCTATCTTGGGCCGCTTTCATCCGTCTTCTCACCAATTCAACTTTCTCGGATGTGTCCCGTATCATATCGGGCCCATATATAAGCCTATCCGTAGTCTCCCACCAACAAGATGGTGATCTACACGGCCTCCCATACAAAGCTTCAAATGGTGCCATCCCTATGCTAGCTTGATTGCTATTATTATAAGCAAACTCCACAAGAGGAAGGTGGTCTTCCCAAGTACCACCAAAGTCAAGAACACAAAGCCTTAAAAGATCTTCTAGCACTCTATTCACCCTTTCGGTTTGGCCATCCGTCTGGGGGTGATAGGTTGTACTCAGATTCAATCGCGTCCCCATCGCTTCTTGCAAACTATTCCAGATCTGGCTAGTGAAAATTGGGTCACGATCGCTAACTATGCCAGAAGGAACTCCATGCAACCGCACTATCTTTCAAAGATAAATAGATGCTAGCCATGATGCGGTCCTCTTGCTCTTTACTGGAATGAAATGAGCACTCTTCGTAAGTCTGTCAACTATGACCCATATGCTCGTGTTCCCTTTCCTTGACCTAGGCAATCCATCCACAAAATCCATAGAAATACTCTCCCACTTCCATTGCGGGACCTCCAATGGATGTAATAGCCCACCTGGTTTCTTTGACTCGGCTTTCACTTGTTGGCACACCATGCACTTTGAAACATATTCTGCCACATCTTTCTTCATTCCAGCCCAAAAGAAAATGCGCTTCATATCTCTGTACATCTTATCTCCTCCAGGATGTATAGTCATCTTTGAGTGATGTGCTTCTTCGAGAACTTTATGCACCAAGTCTCCTACTTGTGGAACGCATAGCCTTCCATCACGCCTTAGCCAACCCTTATCATCAATAGTATATCTAGTAAGGTGACTAGACGTCTCACCACGAATCAACTTGTCCATGACCTCGACTATCTACGGGTCTCCTTTATGGGAAGCCCCAACTTGATCAAGAAGTGTGGGTCTAAGCTCAAGGGATGATAATGAACACGTCATCGACTCAACAGTCGTCGTGAAATCAAAGGTTGCCAAGAACTCTAAGTTCTTCATCTCAATAAACAAGGGGCTCAAAGTCAACCTCCTTCTGCTTAGTGCATCAGCCACAACATTACCCTTGCCAGGGGTATAAGCTATCTCGAAGTCATAAGATGCCAAGAATTCCATCCACCTTTGCTGCCTTAGATTCAGATCTTTCTGCGAGAAGAGGTATTTGAGCGACTTTTGATCAGTATACAACTCAAACCTTTCGGCTAGAAGATAGTGGCGCCAGGATTTGAGAGCAAAGATGATCGCCGCCAAATCCAAATCATGAGTGGGATAGTTCTTCTCATGAACTTTAAGTTGCCTACCCCCATAACATATCACTCGTCCCTCTTGCATCAGAACAGCACCTAACCCCGTGCCACATGCATCGGTGTACACGGTAAACATCTTACCGCCATCGGGTAATGCTAAAACTGGAGCGGTAGTAAGGGCCCTCTTGAGCCTTTGGAAAGCAAGCTCACACTCTAAGTCCCATGCAAAGACTAGGTTCTTCTTCGTCAACCTAGTAAGAGGGGCCGAAATCTTAGCGAAGTCCCTGATGAACTTCCTATAGTAGCCCGCCAGACCGAGAAAGCTTCTTACTTCGGTCGCATTCCTAGGAGTCTTCCAGTCTTGAACCACAACCACTTTCGCGGGATCCACCGCTATGCCTTGCTTAGAAACTATATGTCCAAGAAACCGAACTTCCCTTCTCCAAAGGTGACATTTGGATAACTTGGCTTTCAACTGATGCGCTCTAAGCGTATCCATCACTTCCTTGAGATGCCTAGCATGCTCTTCCTCATCCTTTGAGAAGATCAGAATATCATCCACGAAAACAACAACAAACTTGTTAAGGAACTCCCTGAACACCCTACTCATCAAGTCTACGAAGTAGGCGGGTGCATTAGTCAAACCGAATGGCATGACAAGCCATTCAAAGAATCCATCTGGAGTCCTAAACGCAGTCTTATCAATACTATCCTCAGCTACTCTAAGCTGATTGAATCCGGTGGCTAGATCGAGCTGAGAGAAAATAGAAGCACCAACAAGCTGGTCAAAGAGATCATCAATCCTCGGTAACGGGTGCCTATTCTTCTTTGTCAGCTTGTTCAACTCTCGATAATCAACACATAGACGAAGCGAACCATCCGCCTTAGTAGCGAATACCACCGAAGCACCCCATTCAGAAATGCTTCGCCTAATAAAAATTTTCTCAAGCAGCTCCTTGATTTGCTTACTGAGCTCTCTTCTTTCTCATGGGGCCATGTGCCTAACGGGCAATGATACTGGCTTGGCATTATCAACAAGATAAATGCGAAAATCTATCTCTCGTTTAGGGGGTAACCCCTTAACCTCTTCAAAGACATCAGGATATTCTCGAACCACCCTTACAGATTGCAGATCATCGATGGGCGAGTCAAGAGATTCAAGATAACATAACATGACGGGACCTCTAGGGTTACAAGAAATTTCTAGGGTATTACCGAGGCGAGTCATGAGCCTCACCACCCTATGCTCACAATCGAGGATGGCTCCATAACTGGACAACCAATCCATGCCCAAAATCAACCCGTATCCCGTGAACCCGAGAACATAAGTATTACACGTGAATTCTACAGTCAAGATAGAAATCTTCAAATCCACACAAATCATAGATAGATGGGCGGAACCCCCAATTGGATTTGAAACGCTGACGGGATCCTCAACTAGACTAGTACTTAGGTGCAAACTTTCAACAATGTCAGAAGAAATAAAACTATGCGATGCGCCAGAATCATATAAGGTGCGAACAGGAAAGTCAGAAATATAAACAAGGCTTTCTACAGAAATACTACCTCGGTCCTGAACTGGAGTGGTATTGAGAGCATGTACTTGCCTTCCAGAAGGTCCTGCACGCTGGTTCTGCCCTTGCCCTTGTCCTTGCTTCTTGGGGCAATCCTTGCTAAGATGTCCAGGCTCTCCACAGTGAAAGCATTTACCCAACTTCCTCTTCTTCTTTCTGCAATCCTTGGCTATGTGCCCAACAATCCCACAGAAGTTGCATTTTCTTGGGTCATTTGCCTTGGCCTTGTTGCCCTTGTTGTTCTTGTTGTTCTTGTTGTTCTGATTGCTCTGATTCCCTCCCCACTTGTAGTCCGTCTTCTTGGTTTGAGTCTCATTAGGCTTGACTTCTTTCTTGCCATTCTTATCGTCTCCTTGAAGCAATGCCATGTCTACTAGGCCTTCAAAAGTGGCCCCCATAGGTATATGAGATAGGGCCAAACCTTGTAATGGCTCATTCAACCCTCGTGCAAAGCGTAAAGCCTTCTTCTGGGGAGTATTAACCATGTCCAAACCGAATCGAGCGAGCTGGTTAAACTTATTCACATACTCCCTCACTGTCATGTCCCCTTGCTTCAAAGATATAAAATTCTCCAATTGCAGATTCGCCTCAGCAGATGATAGAAACTTAAGCCCAAACCTCGTCCTAAAGTCGGCCCAAGTCTCTATAGGTCTAGTAGCATTGGTGACCTCCCACCAATAAGCAGCTTCTTCTTTTAATAGCCATGCTGCCAATAAAACCTTTCTATGGTCTTCCACATCAAAGATAGCGAAAAGATCTTCAGTTTCTTTCAACCAATTCCTTGCCTCCACAAATGTCTCCGTCCCAATAAAATTCTTGCCACCCATCGCCTTAAAGTCTTTGCAAACCTTAGCGAAATCTGCTTGTGGATTCCGAGGAGGAGGAGGAGGAGGAACCTCAGTTACGGTGGGGGTATTTGTTGGGCCTGCATCGTTGGCCCTAGCTTCCAAGTACCTCCGGAACCATCCGGGAATGGTCACTACCTCGGGAAGGTTAAGATCGTCCATACTGAAAATGAAAAAGATAGATTCAGAACGAGGAAACGAAGGATAGTGCTAATGGCTTTTGGGGAATAGCCTTTTAAAATAACTAGACTTTTCTTGGAAAATACTTAATTGGTTTTGAAAATAGTTTTTCAAAAGGTAAGTTTTAAAAAACATTTTGCTCAAATCTTGTAAACCTTATGCTTTGATACCAAATGTAACACCCCACCTCCGCCATTGCCACTCTTGCAAGGACACTAGCTTTGGAGGGGCGTTAAACGAGGTAAACATGCATGCAGATATCACAAGACAGAACATATAAATAAAACAGAGTAGTAAAGCAGCGGATAAAACTAACATTTCAAAACCATAGTCAAGTTACATCAAAGTACTTGGTCATTATTTTCCATAAAACAAAGTCTAGAACATAAATTGAAAACTGAAAAAGAAACATAAAGTAACTATCCCCAAAGTAGCATAAGGCCATAGCATGCTCAAACCATACGTGAGCTATCCAGAAAAGCAACTAAAGATCCAAGCTAGATACCAGTGTTCCCACCCTGTAAACCTAGGGGGGGGGGAAACGGAAGAAAAGAGGCGAAAGAAAACGGGTCAGTCAAAAAGACTGGTAAGTCCTATCTACTATTAGTATAAAAACTAATAAAGTTAACTGAACATGTAAAACAGAGATGAGATGTAGGGTGATAACTGGCATGGTGAAAAGTTAACAAGATAGATCAAGTGTGGCATCGCATATACAAGGTTAAGTTGCACCAGGTGTGTACTAGTATTCCAATCCATGTCAAGTATAATCAAGAAATGATCCCTTGGCCCAAAGCTGGCCCACATCATGAGATGACCCAAATCGAGGTCCAACTACTCGGTCTAGTCGATCGGCTCCCTATAAGCCTAACTCGACGTGTATCGGTGTCATACGGCTTAATCGTGGATTGTAGTTAACTGTGCTAGGTCCACCCCAGGGTGTATCCTGTCCTAAGGTGTAAACCACAGACACAATTCAAGCACGCACAGTCTAAACCTACTGGTGCCCATGTTCAACTCCGGAATTAATGTGCACGACCATGGTCCGCCTGAACAACCGGTGCACCCTTCAGCCGTCTCTTTTGGCCTCTTACAATCAGTCCAGTAATCGTGCCCCACCCTAGCCTAGTCCAGGGTACCCATGATACTTCGAAGTTGGTTACTGCTGAAAAGGACCACGTAACTAGGGTTTCAAGTGGGTTAAGTGTGGTTAACCCTATCCTAACCATGTATTGAGTTAGTTAAGTGTATTCAAGCAGTTCATGACTTAACCCTATCAATACATCGGGTTTAATTGGTTAAGTATATTCAAGTAGTTCATGACTTAACCCTACCAATCCATCGTGTTTAATTGGTTAAGTATATTCAAGTAGTCCATGACTTAACCCTACCAATCCATCGTGTTTAATTGGTTAAGTATATTCAAGTAGTCCATGACTTAACCCTATCATGTGGCATTAATTAATTTAATGCACCCAACCTCTCACATTAGACCTTGTTGTGGTTACTAGTTAAGCCGGGCGGGTCCGGGTAGCTTTACATCACAACCTAGTTTAACCTCGGGTTTAAGCACAACATGACCAACTACTCACATTGGGTCCTATTGTTTGTAGCCACTAGTTAAGCCGGTCGGTTCCGGGTAGATTTATGCTACAAACTCAACCCAACCTCGAGTTGGCCACTCTCATGTATTCTAGAAGTCATGTCCAAATTCATGTTTACAAACATAATCACAATTCAATGTTCATGTCATATTTTAAAACCATGTTTTCATGTCATTAATATTACCCAACCCAACGCATTCCCATCGCATGCACGTTTCGCATCATAAATCAAAAGAGGGAACTTGGCAAAAGCATAACAAAAGGGCATAAGGTAATAAGGTTGGCCACAAGTTAAACATGGTGGCATATGAGGCATAAATATGTTCATATGCTTGCATATCACATCATGGGCCTCAAAACATGCATAATATCAACTTAAGCAAATAGGTGAAACATGATCATAAATGACATAGGATGATGACTAGAAGTTCGCATATAACATTATATGCAAGTTATCATGAAGGTTATGAGAGTTCTCATGTTGCATAATGCAACATTCCAAATCAAAGGTCATAGCTTTCTATGCACATAGTCAAGGTGATGGCTTTACAAACATGCATAGAATAAACTTATGCATAACATGATAGGATCAAAGCACATATCATACTTAGGCCCAAACTCAACTTGCAACATGTCATATTTAACTTCATAGTTAGAATCTAAGAGTAGTATAGGGCTTACAATGCTATGAAGACTTATAAAATATAAATAAGATTGAGACGAAGCCACTAGCAACTCTAAACACTCCCAAATGATAAGCTCCAATGAAAACCCTTGAGAAACAAGCAAAAGATCCTTGCTTTGATGAAGAAAGATTGAACTTTGGCCTTAAATCAAGCTTAGAAACTCTCAAACAAGCTTAGAAACTCTCATATGAATGAAGATGGAGGCTATGACAAGAGGGTGGAGGCCATGATTAAACATTTTGGCAACACTTAGTTACTAGAATTGATTTATGATGATTTAGGCTAGGTATTAGGGTCTTTTTATAGATGATTAGGTTAATTTAGACCATAGGATTAACCCTAAAACACATCAGGTCCGTCAAATCCCGTCAGAAACTTCTGGAACAAGACTCAACATGTCACAAATGGTGCACTAGAAAAACTGGTCCGACCGGGGGGGTCGACCCCTGGGTCGACATGGGTGTCGACCCCTGGGTCGACATGGGTGTCGACCCATTGGGGGGGGTCGATACTGGCGTCGACTCTGCCTGGGGCGGGAAAAATTCCCGCCCATTCTGCCTTGGTTGCAATTCGAATCTGAATTCGAATTTGAACTATTTTCGGGCTTAGAATTTTCTGAAATCTTCATTGGGCCATAACTTGGTCATACGGACTCCTTTTTTCGGAAACTCGGACTCTATTTCGCGTATTTTTCCGAGACGAACACAATGGCACAACCCGTTCCCCTTGATTCAGATTTTAGAATTTAACTCTGCCTTGATTTACATTACAACATGTTATTAAAAATACGGGTTGTTACATTCATCGCAATCCGTTTCACACGATTCACATTTCTATTTTAACGCTATGTAGATAAAAATCACATTTTTATTGTTATTCTATTTACATAAAAATCACCTTTTTATTCTATTCTATTATATATAAAAATCCGATCTTTATAATATTCTTTATATAATAAAAATCATATTTTTATTACAATAACATATGCGCAAAAATCATATTTTTATTTCAAAGTTGTACACATAAAAACCCAATTTTTATTACAATGCTAGTTATATAAAAAATCGTATTTTTATACTATGTCATATATAATAAAAATTATATTTTTAAAAGGATATTTTTATTACGAGATATATATATATATATATCACATTTTTATACAATGTTATACACATTAAAAAATCATATTTTTATTTATGCTATGTATATATATATAAATCATATTTTTATACCATTGTTATATAAATTAAAAATCACATTTTTATTTCCATGGTATGTTATATAAAAATCGTATTTTTATTCTAAGCCATTTATAATAAAAACCATATTTTTATTTTGAAAACAATGCTTATTTTTATTTTTTAAAGATAATGCTTGTTTTTATTTTTAAAAACAATACTTATTTTTATTTTTAAAAACAATGCTTATTTTTATTTAACAATGATATTTATATAATAAAAATCATTAAGGATTTAATTAACAATTTACTAAACACTAATTATATCATTAACCTATAATCCATCATCTTCCTGGAACAACTGGTTCGTTCAAACCCAACGCCCAAAACTATGGTTCCCAATTACGCCTCCAAACCTCACCTAATCGCTGATCATCTCAGGCTAAAACGATGGCCTTGAAGCCCTCCTCCAACGCCTCAGACGGCGTGGATCTCGCGCCTCCCTGCTGTGCGGAAGATGGACTTGAACGCGGCAACTTCTGGTCATGAATACTCACGAAATACGAAACGAACGATGATCATGACCTTCCATCTTCTCAAACACAATTAGTTCTTCGATCTTGCCTTTGAAATTTTCTCATTTTATTATGTGGATTTCATGAAAAATTAATGTGAATTTGGGAGCCTTCCTGCCATCGGATTTCTGAAAACGGTGGCTTGTGTTATGGACCAGGGTTCCCAAGAGAACGGCCTTTATATAATATATTTATAATATTATTTAATTAATTAATTAACTTATTATTTGTTTATCGCTATGAACTCCAAACGAGACCCAACGACTGTCGCCCCTAACCAAGTACCCCCCTCTCGGACACAATGGAATATGTTTCTTAGGCCAATTCGACTATTTCGATCAGTTTTTATCAAAATTAATATGTAAATCATTATATATTGAATTTAAATATACATTTTAATTTACTGGGACCACATATTGACTCCAAAAATTACAGAAAAATTATATCTAGCTTTGTTTTGATGATACGATCCTAACAAAACTAATTTTGTCGAATTTGGAGACCCTTTGAAAAATGGTCAATTTCCTGGTCGGTCAAATTCAAATTTAAATTACCAAACACATTTAAATTTACTGCACTCACATATTCAATCCAAAAATTATGAAATTTGAAATCTAGCAATAATTTGACACTCCGGATCCAACAAAGGTGGTTTGTCGAAAACGGAGGTCGTTTGCAAAATGGCTATTTATTATATTATATTATATTCCATAGCGACTATTTTAAATTTTAAACTGGACATAAATTTCAATTCCCATTATGAAATCTGGATTTTTCACATTCGTTAGAAATATATAATTAAACAGATTCAAATATTTCTTGTTTTACTGAAATCCGATTTATAATGAATTATGTGCATTCAATTAAAGTTTAAAATCGAATTTTCAAACTACCACGCCATTTCTAACTACTTTTATATTTAAAAAAAAGTTATTTATTCTAACTTCGACTTAAATAAATTTTTAGTCATTATTATTTAAAATAAATCATTTTATATATTTAAAATCCATTAAAATAGCCAAAATAAAAATTTTAATTGGTTCTGAAATTACGGGTTGTTACAATCTCCCCCCACTTAAAATCTTTTTGTCATCGAAAAGGAACGGAGTTGAAAGTTGTTTAACTAACCAACTCAACTTTCATTCTGGCTTTCATTCTTCAACTTTTCAGTTTCTAAGAATTTCTAAATCTTCAAAAATTTAACTAACACCCTAAATTTTCGAAAAAATTCGTCATAACCTCCTTTTGTACGGGTTGATATTTAAAACTGCAACTTACCTCACAGGGCCCTCATCAATCCAAAAGAAAACGAAAAAGCCAAGCGGCTAGCTAATCGTCTCACAAAAAACATCAAACCCAAATAAAACAATAAATATGTATGTACCTATTGATTTGGCATACAATTTTATTCCTCTTCTTAGCTACCATGCTATGACCTGTTCAGTATATATACATGTACGTGTATGCAATTGCAACCAATTTTCAATTCAGTTTAATATTTGATTCGATTTGGCTATATTTACCTTTCATTTTCTTATTGGTTTAATTAATTATCATTCCAATATTTTTATTAGTGAAACAAACAATCAAACAACACATCCAGCAATAAATTAATTAATTATATTTTCAAACATATAACTTTTATGTATAGTCAAAAACATATTTTTAGTGCAAATCACAACAATAAATTCTAACAAAGTTTTGGTTCTCACACCAGTCAATTGAAAATATACAGATATCCCACTTTCGAAACTCGAACATAAATACCGATATGCGGCTGCATCACCAGAATTATCCCCGGGCGACTAGAGTGTGATTCTATATCTACCCAGTATATTTGAGACTTTATATATACGGTCATGACGCGTATATGCAAAATCTTTATATAATCGATTGTCCAAAATCAATATAAAATAATATACCCAAATACGTATTTTAAGAGAAAATTTTCAAAACTAAATTTGTTTTTACTTTTATTTTAAAAATAACATTCTTCACACTCGTTCTAGGATGCTACTGATCCCATCTCTAACGAGTCATCCTTATTGGATATTACTAATCCAATCTTTGATGAATTTCGTTCGGTTCTATTGTGCCTTCTTCTCGAGCTCTATAAACCAAAGTTCTGATACCATGCTGAAACGACCCAAACTCACCCTTACGGGAAAGCCCGGATTGAGTTGAGAACACGATGCATCAGAACACAAAAAATAGAACATTTTATTGCTATTACAATAGTTTACATCAGATTATAAGAATATTCCAAAGTGTGAATAAATATTATACATTGAAAATACAATATCAGAGATTTAAAATTACATAGTAGTGGAAAATAATACAAAACACAACTGAAAGAAATACACGAATATAGAGCATTCCGAATATAGCTCCAACTGTAAATCCAGGATCGTGTTTAAAGAAAGATCTGCAAAACCAAAACTACTAGCTGCCCGTGTGGAAAATATAGGCACCCAAAGTTTAGGTAGAAACAATAAACACCGAGTCAGTCATGGGACTGGTGTGAGAACTAAAACTATTATTAAATCTTTACTTTACAAAGTTTGCAAATCATGGGACCACGCCGTATAACACGGAACGGGTTTATTCCACATGAATCTCAGTTTAAATTAAACAACGCAATGTTTTTTGGAGGAATGAAGCTATTATAAGACTCAGGTCCCATCACGCAATGCAACACAAGCCGGAGGATAGAATTTTACCTTATAATAGCCAAACATGCTTGGTACGTTTTAAAACAAATCATTTTGATATTATTATAAGTGCATACTGTTTAAAACAACTTCAAATATAAATGTGCCATTCATAGACGGCATGGGTACCATATATCATGTCGCCATACTATTTCTACAATTAAAACCGCATAATGTCGTGTTGGTAGTTGGATTTCCATCATGAACCAAGGCAAGGGATCGTCCTTACCGAATTCGAGACAATCTAGCCCATGTCTCAGGACTCAGTCGCAACTGCACCTGGAGCCACAGGGCCGGTCCACAACTTACGTTAGTGGATTATATATAATTCCTGAACAATACGTTTCCCCGCCCTATGATGCGTAAATCAAGAGCCACTAGGGACTCAAATCCGTGGTACCTAGCTTTCTATCATCCACATAAGTAAAAATGTCTGGGCTCCATACTATGACACCACTCCTAGCTAGAAAGAAACGCATGTTCTCCCTGGATCCTTCTCCCGTTTCTGGTTCATACCGGGTGTGAGGCTCGCGAATTAATGTTGTACACAAAGCTATGCTAATTAAAGTTGTGCTTTGATCATCAACCACAAGGCTCTGCTTTTCAACAAAAGCCTTGATCATTTGCATCTTGGCATGCCACACTGACAATTCACGCCATACAACTTATGTCTATCAATATATATCCTCTAAGCTCGTACGTCTTAGAGAATGGTGTTAAGCAAGAGAATAAATCCTCCTCCACCAAACAGATATATATATATTTATTTATTTAATATAAACCATTTAGCACATAATGAAATCCAATGTCAGACACACATCCATTTACAAGTCCGTTCTGGGTCTGAACGAAACCGGAGGCACCTTATTTCTCGTCCTATATGTCCAATACAGGAGAAAGGTCCTCGCATATCCGTCGATCTCCAAGTACGTCTGGACGATCACCACTTGTTACCTTATCTTGGGTGTACAACCCAATTAAAACATCAGTAATCATCCAAACGATGTGAAGACCTCCTGTCTTCAACCACCGTCTTCATCACGATCTTTAGTCGTCGTATCGATTATTCGGGATGACTTAAACTCGGTCTTTCCGAATAACTTGCATATTTTATAATCAATGATCAAGTGCTATATAAACACATCATACGCCTCATTCCAATTCAGAATATTCTTTTAATAAAATATTCACATTATTAGGGAAAGGTTCCCATTAATTTTATCAAAGGTAATTTTTTTTGAATTTATTTGTTTCATCTTCCTTTGGATATCAATTTCAAAAAAATTTATTAACTAGAAGGGATTATCGGACCTTACCGCAAAAATCATTTATTATTTTCCAATCCCAACCTATTCACCCTTTGGAGCAAAACTGGTAGCACTCCATATCTAAATACCCACTGTGTACTGAGTAAAATTAATTACCCTTTTTACGTTCAAATCTAATTAAAGATTTAGCTATCGTCTGGTGTAAAACTGGTGGTACTCCATTCTCGATCATTTCAAGAATTTGATAAATCTAATTATCTCATTTCCATTTCAATCTAATTTATTAGAACTCGAATTTGGTTTTAATATCAAAAATCATTACTTTATGATTATTCAAATTTAGGAAATTAATCTTTATCTTTAACTGGATTAAAGAACTAATGTCATTTAAAACACAGTTCACGATTAACCCAAATCATCTTCCATTAACTATGGAATATTCGTGGAAAACGGATCAATATATATAATCGATATAAATTTCCGTATCAGACTAATAATATACTTGGAATAACGACAAGGCCTCTTTAAATTCCATATATAGTAACGGTCTTCATTAATAGAAGCTCATCTCGATTATTATTAAATCGAATTCCATTCAATTCCAATTTCTTTTCTTAAATTGGAAAACTTTACTTTGGAAAATTTCCATTTAAATCTTAATAAAAGATTTATAAATTCCAAATTATATTTTCACTGTTAATTGGGTTAAAGAACAAATGTCGTTAAAAACACAGTTCACAATAAAACCAATTCACATTTCATTTTATTCCAATTACTAAATATAATTGGAAACTCTAATAATCTTAATTAAAAGGTTTATAAATTCCAAAACTATATTTTCACGATTAATCAGGTTAAAGAACGAATGTCTTTAAAAACACAGTTCATAATAAACCCAATTCACATTTAATTTTATTCCAATTACTAAATATAATTGGAACTCTAATAATCTTAATTAAAAGATTTATTATTTTCACATGGGGTTTAAGAACAGTGTTATTTGAGACATCATTCACGACAAACCCAAAATCCAATTTAATATTAAATACAAGACTCTGAATAGAAATTATACAGCTTATATTCAATATCAAATTCTGAAACTAACGGATATCGTATTGGGAATAACGATATCTGTATCTTCCAAATTCCCATAATAATATCTGTATAACCACGGAATCCAATATCGAAATATTCCGAAAATTATTTCCATTCCAATTTATTTATTGGAAAATTCTGGTTATTTTTAAAACCATTTCAAATTTAATTTATTTCTTTCAAAAAAATATTGGATTATTATACTAGTTAATAACTAGTTCATTTTGATAAAAATATATTTTTATCTTTTCAAACATAGAATTTTTCATCAAAAATCGTTTCAAATTATTAATTATGATTTTACATAATTTTTCCATATTTTTAAAATTTTATCAAGGCCGTACAGTCGGTTTCCAATAACGGCCACCAAACTGCATCCATAGCGACCTTTTTCAAACTTGATTTGGACATAATTCCAAATCCAACCGTTAGATTTCAAATCTCTTATATTCATTGGAAAAATCTTTTCGATACGAACCCAACAGTTCAAGTTTTAGGAGAATTCGACGGTCGGTTCTCCCGTTACAACAATTTGAAGTTAATGGTCGAAATTTGCGAACGGTCGCTACGCGGCGCTTTCTATTCAGGCCATTAAATATATATTATATATATTTCGTCGATTTCCATTTAAAACGTATTTTATAAATCGTTTATGTATTCGTTTTAAAACGATTTTAACTTCGTTTTCAATTTTAAATCAAAATTGAATATTCTATATCTTTATTATATTAAAATGATAATATTTTCAAAATATTAAATTTTGAAATCACTTCTTTTCGATATTCATTATAAAATGAACAAAATTGGTCGATAAACCCGTTCAGGTTTAAAATGGCGTTTAACTACATTACTATTTTTATTGTTCAAACATTTCATTCAACACATGAATATTTTATATGGTTTATACATTCAATAAAAATAATATTTTTATTGTTCAAAAATTTTATTCAACACATGACTAATTAATTCACTTCATTAACATGTGAAAAACAATATTTTTATCTAACAAAAATGTTTTAACGTATGATTATTTTTCTTTCTCATTAAAGACGACATTTTTTTATCTAACAAAAATGTATTTTAACATATGCTTCTTTTATTGGTTTATACATTCAATAAAATTGATGATTTTTATTGTTAAAACATTTTAAAATATTCTTTATTTTAAAAATAATTTTTATTTTAGAATCGGAATATGACTCAATCAATTACCATATAATTTAAGTTATATGGATTCCATACACTGTGTGAGCATTAAAATAAAGAAATAACGCTTATCGCAGCTTGTCAACCCATCGATTGACATAAAATTAAATATTGGGACTAGTGTATATCAAATATCATCCCAATATCCGTGTGGGGTTTACAAACAACGAGAGTCTGTTTAAATTAATCATTGATTAATAAATTTAACCAATTCGAATTCGGTTTGAATTATTTTTCTACTTACCAAACTTTACTGTTTAAATTATAAATGGATATTTATAATTTAATTTCAACTACCACATTAATGTTAACATTATTTTTAAGACGTTAAACATTTCAACATCACAAACAACACACCATACAGTCAATTTAATTCAAACAAACAATCATGGTTTGTACAATAAATGGTGTCGGGCGCTACTAAGCACCGTCTTCATCCTAGTATATATTTAACTGTAATATAAATAGAGTGAGAAGGAATTCTCACCTTTGGTTTCCACTCTTCCATTCTTTATTGGACGATTTGGATTCTGCTCTGCTTCCAGTCAGTTTCATCGCAATCTGTTTCATACGATTTTTATATTAAAAATCACATTTTTATTTTAACGTTATATATAGGGGTGGCAATTAGACCTGACCCGCTAGACCCGGACCTAACACGTAGGGTCTCGGTTTTAGACGGGTCGGGTTTTGTCGGGTCTAAACTATACATTTCAAAAATCTGGACCCGACCCAACCCAAGCTTTAGTTTGGGTCGGGTCAGGTCGAAGCTCGGGTTGGGTCGGGTCGAAGCTCGGATTGGGTCGGGTCGGTTCGGGTTTGGTTGAATAATAACTCTAAAAATATTTATATTTCAATACTTTTTGGTCGAGTCTTTCGGGTCGGGTCTATGCGGGTAGGGTTTGATCGGGTCTTGATGGTATTTTTCATCACCAAGACCCGACCCGAGACCCATCGGGTTCGGTTTGGGTTCGGGTCTTCGGGTCAGTTCGAATTTTCGGTTCTCGGTTCTAATTGCCAGCCCTAGCTATATAGATAAATCACATTTTTATTGTTATTCTATTTACATAAAAATCACCTTTTTATTATATAATATTATATATAAAAATCTGATCTTTATAATATTCTTCATATAAAAATATTTATATTTCATTACTTTTTGGTCGGGTCTTTCGGGTCGGGTCTATGCGGGTCCGGTTTGATCGGGTCTTGATGGTATTTTTCATCACCTAGACCCGACCTGAGACCCATCGGGTTCGGTTTGGGTTCGGGTCTTCGGGTCGGTTTGGGTTTTCAGTTCTCGGTTCTAATTGCCAGCCCTAGCTATATAGATAAATCACATTTTTATTGTTATTCTATTTACATAAAAATCACCTTTTTATTCTATTATATTATATATAAAAATCCGATCTTTATAATGTTCTTCATATAATAAAAATCATATTTTTATTCAATGACATATGCGCAAAAATCATATTTTTATTTCAAAGTTGTACATATAAAAACCCAATTTTTATTACAATGCTAGTTATATAAAAAATCATATTTTTATACTATGTTATATATGATAAAAAATATATTTTTAAAATCATATTTTTATTACGATGTATATATATATATATATATAAATCACATTTTTATACAATGTTATACACATTAAACAAACCATATTTTTATTTATGCTATATATATATATGTATATATATATATACAAATCATATTTTTATACCATTGTTATATAAATTAAAAACCACATTTTTATTTCTATGGTATGTTATATAAAAATCATATTTTTATTCTAAGCCATTTATAATAAGAACCAAATTTTTATTTTGAAAACAATGCTTATTTTTATTTTTTAAATAAAGTGCTTATTTTTATTTTTTAAAATAATGCTTATTTTTATTTTTTAAAATAATGCTTATTTTTAATTTTAAAAACAATTCTTATTTTTATTTAACATTGATATTTATATAATAAAAATCATTGAGGATTTAATTGACAATTTACTAAACATTAATTACATCATTAACCCATAATCCATCTTCTTCCTGGAACAACTGGTTCGTTCGAACCCAACGCCCAAAACTAGGGTTCCTAATCACGCCTCCAAACCTCGCCTAATTGCCGATCATCTCAGGCCAAATCGAAGGCCTTGAATCCCTCCTCCAATGCCTCAGACGACATGGAACACGTGCCTCCCTGCTGCGTTGAAGATGGACTCGAACGTGGTCACTTGTGGTCATGAATACTCAGAAATACGAAACGAACGATGATCATGACCGTTAATCTTCTCAAGTGCACTTAGTTCTTCGACCTTGCCTTTGAAATTTCTCATTTTATTATGTGGATTTCATGAAAAATTAATGCGAATTTGGGAGCCTTCCTACCATTGGATTTCTGGAAACGATGACTTGTGTTATGGACTAGGGTTCCCAAGAGAAAGGCCTTTGTATTATATATTTATAATATTATTTAATTAATTAATTCACTTATTATTATTTTATCCCTATGAACTCCGAACGAGACACAACTATTGTCGTCCCTAACCAAATACCCCCCTTCCGGACACAATGGAATATGTTTCATAGGCCAATTCGACTGTTTCGATCAGTTTTCATCAAAATTAAAATATAAATCATTATATATTGAATTTAAACATACATTTTAATTTACCGGGGCCACATACTGACTCCAAAAATTATAGAAAAATTATATCTAGCTTTGTTTTGACGATACGGTCCTAACAAAACTAATTTCATCGAATTTGGAGACTGTTTGAAAAACGGTCAATTTCTTGGTCGGTCAAATTCAAATTTAAATTACCAAACACGTTTAAATTTACTACGCTCACATATTAAATCCAAAAATTATGAAATTTGAAATATAGCAATAATTTGACATTCCGAGTCCAACAATAGTGGTTTCGTCGAAAACGGAGGTCGTTTGCAAAATGGCAATTTATTATATTATATTAAATTCCATAGCGACTATTTTAAATTTTAAACTGGACATAACTTTCAATTCTCGTTATGAAATCTGGAAAGATATAATTAAACAGATTCAAATATTTCTTGTTTTACTGAAATCCGGTTTATAATGAATTCTGTACATTTAATTAAAGTTTAAAATCAAATTTTCAAACTACCACGCCATTTCTAACTCCTTTTATATTTTTAAAAAAGTTATTCATTCTAACTTCGATTTAAATAAATTTTTAGTCGCTATTATTTAAAATAAATCATTTAAAATTTCCAAAATCCATTAAAATAGCCAAAATAAAAAATTTAAATTTGTTCTGAAACCCCGAGTTGTTACACTCGATGCTCACCATGCACTCCTCATACCCCATGGGGTTCGAAGTTCGAACCCACATGGGGTTCGAAGTTCGAACCCACACGGGGTTCGAAGTTCGAACCACACGAGGTGTGAAGTTAGAACCCCACAGGGTTCGAATTTCGTACCCCAGGGAGGGGTTCGAGTTTCTGGGCTTCGATACATCCGGGTTCGAGATTTTCTAAAGGGATAAGCCTTGTGATACCTATTTTTTGTTGATCACTCCATAATGCAAACCTCACTCCTTTTTTATCACTTTTCCCGCTATTTTTTTTATCCCTTCTTACTTTTCACCTACTCCTACCTACTCTCACCTAATGTGACACCCCACGTCCATTAATGTTACTTTATATAGAATGCATTAAGTTTCGTGAAGCATTATAGGTAAATAAGAACATAATATCACAAGACAGACATGTAAAACAACAGCGAAATTAAAAACTTTATTTAAATCAAAACATCATGGTCCAAATTACTGAGTTTACATCATAAGTTTGAAGCAACCAATTACATTAATAATCTATCTTGCCAAAAATTTCAGAGTACAAAAGCATAAAACCATATTTCCCATGCGAAGCCATAAGAGAGTTGAAAAGAAGTCAAAGCGGTACATCAATATCCACAATCCAAGCTAAGCTAGAAGAATCCAAATCAACTCTAAACACTTCCACTTTGAGAACCTAGGGGGGGGGAATGGAAGAGAGAGAAGAGGAAACAAAAAGGGTTAGACATAAAGTCTGGCGAGTCCAGTTACTTTTAAATATAAATAAATAAAAGTATCACGGTAGGTATATAAAAACTGGAAGAACAAGAGAACAATAACAAGGACAAGTGTGAACAGAGAAAGATAAGTTTGAACAGAATATACTGCGCTTCTTAAATACGTTTCTCTGCACCACACCAATACTAGTATCTCAGAAACAGAATGATCCCTACAAATATCGTTCCATTACATTTTCTTGATTGTTAGGTTACTTGGGTTAACAACACTCAACGCTTATACACACGTCATACCCATTTACTTTCCACTGGATTAACCTAATACAATATATGTAACTTCTACCCAATGTTGAGATGCATCCCATGGTACCCCACTCGCACGGTCTCCACCGTAACACCATCGAAATATGCACAGTCCCTCATCCTACGCCGTAGTGACGTATGGATCTCTATACTTCAATATTACATTTCGCATATATCTGTCATTATTATGCTACTCAAAGTACGGACTGCCACCTTTGTTCGAATCAGATTCTATACTAGAGTAATGCCCCTCAAGTCTATGATACACCACCCAGAGCAGATATGCATGTATCTAGATTGTCCCACGTATGTACCACTAAGTGCAGCTCAATGCCTCAATCACACGTCCTCTAATGTGCACCGAGTTCCATGGCAGGGCGATACAAGAAACACGAAACTCGGTCGGGAGCTTTTCTATATCTGTACAGGCCCGTCTTTAAGAGCCTGTACAGATATTCCCAGGGCCTGTATTCACAGTGGCTATGGCCCCACCTAGGCCTCCCTCAACTAGTAAAGATTAAAAGAGCTAAACAACTGTCCCTAAATAAAACAATCTAAACATCCATTTGGCGTCTTCCCTCAACCACCGTACCCGAGAGTGAAGGGTGAATGGTCTATTGGTTTTAGCTCTAGTCTTTCCGCATCCTACCGGGTGCCGATGACGGGTATCCGATGATCTACTATCCTTGTTGGTCGTGACCCTTTACCTCCTCGTTGAGGCAACTGCCGAATCACCCTGGTGTCACCGCGTCACAACATTCTGACTGCATAGCTACTTTTGCAGTCAAGGCCCACCCACCTAGTAGTTACGCGTAGACCCAACCTCTACGAGCACAGCCTAAAATATCTGCCACCACACAGAGGACTACTAGGAGCACCTTACGTACCTTAGGAAGCCGCGTGCTTCCCCTTCCAGTCCTTCGGAGTTGTCAAACAATCAAATGAATGTGCGCTCCCCCTCGTGCCTTATAACACTACGATGATCTACCCCGTTGGGTTATTCACCCTCAAACGTGTGGATTGGTTCAAGCGCCTCACTTTAATATGTTGTTAGACGCTATGTCTAAACATTCTTTTACAAGCTTGCCTTACCTCATCAGGTTTTCATTTAACTTGGTTATTCTCACTCATATTGAATTCTTAATCAAGTTACCAACTTCTTCTTGCTTATTAATTTTGGTTATATAACTTAATCCCTTTAAGTTTATTAATAAGCCCATAACATGTTATTCTCTAGATTGTGGCCCAAGATTTGTAATCCACAATCCCTTTATATTTTCATCGTCTGATTCCATAGTTACAATAACATGTTCTTAATTAATGTGTAATTAAGTACGTCCCATTTTGCATGTTTCTTTTTTGGCATATCATTTATCATTTATGATTAAATATAACTTATATCATTTCATAAGTTTTCCTCATTCTTTCTCATTTAATTATAATTCCATCTTATCATTTTTTACTTATTAACTTAGTTCTCTTAACTAAGGTTTACTAATAAGTTTCCTTTCCCTAAATATAACTTATGTTATCCTCATCCATATATTTCAGATTTTTGTTCTTGTAAATAACTTAATCTACAATTAAGTACAGCTTATTCCCTTACATAGGTTATTCTATTCCCTTTTTCATTTATTATAACCTAAGTTATAATTTCCACTTGTCCCTAGGACAAGTCTAAACATCTTATATTTTCTTGTTCATACGTGTTAATGCCCTAGACCTCTCACATTAAGTCAACCACTTGTGGATGCTGGATATGTCGGGCGGCTTCGAGCAGACTTAAACCACAAGTTTAGACTTAACCTCGTGTCATGGTGCTGTTATGCATTAGACCCCTCACATTTGATTAACCATTTGTGGTCGCTGGATATACCAGGCGGCTCCGGGCAGACTTATACCACAAGTGCAATCTAACCTCGTGTCTAAGCGTTACTACGATTCCATTATTTTAGGCATATTCATATTAATAAATTTTCCTATTCCAAATATAGATTTTCATGCCCCCTTTTTAATTCACATTTCATTATGCATAATATGCCCTTTTTCCCAATTTCATAAATCAAGGTTTATATATATATATATATATATATATATTATGCACAAATCCGTACATATTTGTTAATTTATGTCCCTAGTTCATATTCACATATTTCAGTACAAGTTATGCCCAAATTCATATTCATATATATTCCAATTTACGCCCAAATCATATTTTACATAAGTTCCAATTTATGCCAAATCATATTTTATATATTTTCTAGTTTACGCTCAAATCATATTTCTCATATGTTCTAATTTAGGCCAAATCGTATTTTTCATATATCCCAATTTATGCCAAATCATATTTTTCATATGTTCCAATTTATGCCAAATCATATTTTTCCCAAACGATTCCCAATTTCGCGTGTTCGCATATTTCAGCGTTAGGCCTAGGCTCGAAGGTAGCCTGGCTATAAAAATAAAAAGGAAAAAGAGGGAAAGAAGAGAATCAAAACTGGCATAATGACGAATCAATAATAAATTGACATAAATAGGCATAAAACTGAGTAAGCATATTATGACAAGATTTGGCATGGTGACGATATGAATATATAAAGGCAGATCTGATAATTATGTCATAACAGAACATTTTTAGGCATAGATCCAATATCCAAATTTTATATACATTTTATGATTACTAGTTAAATATTTATATCTAAAAATAACATGAACTCATAGTGAATAGATCTAAGGAAATGGATCCAAATAACCGAGAAGAACACATTGGATTTGTTGTTGTAGCCATCGTTGAATTTGTATAATGTTTGTTGAATTGGATTTGGAGAAGAATAGGCTATTCAATTTACGTTGCAGCAGAGCTCTGCCATCGCCACCATTTATTTTAGATGAATAAAGCCTAGGTTTAGGGTCCTTTTTATAGCCTAGAAGAAATGAAATGGGTCAAGAAAAGTGTCCATGTTCAGAAAGAGTGAATCTGCCCAGATCTGTATGGGGTCGACCCAGCAGGGACTCGGGTCAACCCCAAACGGTAGACCCTTTCCCTTTTTGGCGCGTCGATTTCGTATTTTCTGATTTTTTTTTGAATATCTTTGAATTTCTTTGAAATATATACATATATATTCCTTATATGCATACAAACTTCAAACCTTAATAACTTCTTCTTACGGAGTCCGTTTTACGCAAGTTTGGTGTCTATCTTGACCAGAATTCCGAGACAAACGCAATGGCGTAGTTCGTTTTACTTAATTCTAAATATTTAATTAAGTTTTCTTTAATTTATTGTTGATAACTTATTTTAATTTAATTATTCTTTAATTTATCGTCTTTAGTGTCGTTAAATTTACGGGGTGTTACATTCTCCTATACTTAAAGGATTTCATCCCCGAAATCTCTAAGTTAAGAATAACATATATTTTAACATCCAAATAATCATACATTCATCTAGCAATCACAGGCATCCATTGTACTTAAGGAATTTCTGATGCTTTTATGAACATATGCAATAGTGTGTGTATATGTCCGTAAACTAATGCGAAAGATCAGGCGGTCTACTGATTCAGTTGACCACCTTAATGCTATGTATGTTTGTGCCATGCAACCAAAATATATGCAAATCATCCTAATACATGTAAGTTTTATATGTGTGCACAATCATCCATCCAAATGCAACATCAATATGACGATACACCCTTTTTCATCCATAAAATTTAAAATGTACACACATCCATATGCAATATGTAAGTGATTGAGCCGATCTAGTTCCTATTGTGTGTGTATATGCATCCACGAGCAATCACTAACAAACACTTGCATCCATCAAATATAACATGTCTCAAATACATGTTTACATTCATTAGTTTTCTATCTAAAGCCTCAATCGATAGGAGATATTCAAACGATAGATACAAGTATTAATTCTGAGCTTCGAGAAAGAAGATAAGAACATATTCCCAAAAAAAAGGATATGAAGCGCGAATCTTGTCTCCAGCCTCCCAAGTAGCATCCTCGCGGTCCTCTCCCTATTGCACTTTTACTAGCTTCACTTCTTTGTTGCACAATTTCTTAACCTCCGATCCAAGTATGCAAGTCAGAACTCGTCCAACTATTGCTTCCTTCTCTACTTTCACTTCCTCTCGCAAGTTTGGCTCCAATACCTCGAACTCTATACATTTTATCGCCACTTGGACGAGTAGTCATCCTAGAATGATGGGCTTCCTCAAGGACTATCTTCAATAGGTTTCCCATTCCGATATGATTCACATATCAAACCTCTTCTCAAGTAGCTCCCCTACTTGCTTACAAAGTTTCCTCTTTCCTTTTAGGAGTCACATGTCGCACAGGCAACGCAACTGGCTTTGCATTGTCCACCAAGTATATGCGGAAACCAATCTTGTGCCTTGGAGGTAAACCCCGAACCTCATCAAAAACATCAGGATACTTACCACTATTTGTACAGATCGCAAATCATCGATAGATATATCAAGAGGTTCTAGGAGACTAAGCATGACAGACCCTTTTGGGGTCATAAGAAATCTCGAGAGTATTTCCATGGCAAGTTAGAAGTCTAACGACCTTCCTCTCACAATCTAGAACGACTCCATATAAGGTTAACCAATCCACCCTTAGAATCAAATCGTATCTTATGAAATCAAGAACATATGCGTCGCAATAAAAATCGATGCCTAACACAGAGATTCTCGAACCCCGACAAATCATCGATAAATGAGTCGTACCTCCAACGGGGGTTGAGAAAATAATGGGATCCAAAACCATAATAGTATCTAGATGTAGAGACTCAACTACAGGATCAAATATAAAAGAATGCGAAGCGCCAAAAAAAAAGAATCCCAACAGGATGATCAAAAACAGAAATCAAACCTTCGACGGAAACTTTCCTACCTCTATCATGTCCACCAGCAATGAGAACATTAGCTTGCCCTCTAGAAGTTCCCTCTGGCCTTGTGCTTGTCTCTTTGGGAACTCCTTAATAAGGTGTCCCGCCTTACCAAAGTGGTAACAAACGCCTTTTCTCTTTCTGCAATCCTTTTTCAGATGACCCACCGTTCCGTAATTATGGCATTTCCTCTTTTCTTCTTTCATCTATATTCCTTCTTAACCCACCATTTTATTTCATCTTTGATCTGTGCTCCTTAGCCCCAACTCCCTTATTCTCCTTTTTACCATCCTTGTGCAACATTCTAACAAGTCTCTTGAAAGCTTCCTCCATCGCACCGAAATCCTTACGCGGCTTGAGAGAAAATAAGCCGCAGGTGAGACTACTGCGGCTACAGATGGAGGCTGGGCACTTCTTTGCCCTTCGACATATACTATAGTTTTAACATGCGTACGGAACCATGCCTAAATGGGGATACCCCTTCGAGAAAAAACGGCTCCCCAAACAAAAAGGAAAAGGAATCAAGTGGAGAATCGAGAAGATATTTATGGCATTGAGAAATATGCTTTTAAAAAACAAACTTTTTATTTTAAAATACTTTGTTTTTGAGACCTTTTCAAAATATTTTATCCGATCTTATAACTATATGCTCTAATACCAAATGTGTCACCCACGTCAGTTAATGTCACTCTATATGGAATGCATTAAGCTTTGTGAAGCGTCGTAGGTAAATAAGAGCATAACATCACCAGACAGACATGTAAATACCAGCGGAATTAAAAACTTTATTTAAATCAAAACATCATGGTCCCAATTACTGAGTTTACATCATAAGTTTGAAGTAACCAATTTCATTAATAATCTATCTTGCCAAAAATATCAGAGTACAAAAGCATAAAACCATGTTTCCCATGCGAAGCCATAAGAGAGTTGACAAGAAGTCAAAGCGGTACATCAATATCCACAATCCAAGCTAAGCTGAAAGAATCCAAATCAACTCTAAGCATTTCCACCCTGAGAACCTAGGGGGGAGAGGGGACGGAAGAGAGAGAAGAGGAAACAAAAAGGGTCAGACATGAAGTCTAGCAAGTCCAGTTACTTTTAAATATAAATAAATAAAAGTATCATGGTAGGTATATAAAAACTGGAAGAACAAGATAACAATAACAAGGACAAGTGTGAACTGAGCAAGATAAGTTTGAACAGAATATACTGCGCTTCTTAAATATGTTTCTCTGCACCGCACCAATACTAGTATCTCAGAAACAGAATGATCCCTACAAATACCATTCCATTACACTTTCTTGATTGTTAGGTTACTTGGGTTAATAGCACTCAACGCTTATACACACGTCAAACCCATTTACTTTCCAATGGATAAACCTAATACAATATATGTAGCTATTACCCAGTGTTGAGATGCACCCCATAGTACCCCACTCACACGGTCTCCACCGTAACACCATCGAAATATACGCAGTCCCTCATCCTACGCCGTAGTGACGTATGGATCTCTATACAACAATATTACGTTTCGCATATATTTGTCATTATTATGCTACTTCATGTACGGACTGCCACCTTTGTTCGAATCAGACTCCATACTAGAGTAATGCCCTCACGTCTACGATACACCACCCAGAGCAAACATGCATGTATCTAGACTGTCCCACGTATGTACCACTAAGTGTTTCTCGATGCCTCAATTGCACGTCCTCTAATGTGCACCGAGTTCCATGGCAGGGAGATACAAGAAACACGGAACTCAGTCGGAAGCTTTTCCATATCTATATAGGCCCATATTTAAGAGCCTCTACAGATATTCCTAGGGTCTGTTTTCACAGTGGTTATGGTCCCACCAAGGCCCCTCCCTCAACTCGTAAAGACTACAAGAGCTAAATGACTTCCCCTAAAGAAAACAATCTAAACATCCATTTGGCATCTTCCCTCAACCATCGTACCCTGATAGTGAAGGGTGAATGGTCTATTGGTTTTTGCTCTTGTCTTTCCGCATCCCACTGGCTATCGATGACGGGTATCCGACGATCTACTATCCTTATTGGTCATGACCCTTCGCCTCCTCGTTGAGGCAACCGCCGTATCACCCTGGTGTCACCGCGTCACAGCATTCTGACTGCATAGCTACTTCTACAGTCTAGGGCCACCCACCTAGTAGTTACGCGCAATCCCAACCTCTGTGTGCACAGCCTAAAATATCTGCCACCATACAGAGGACTACTAGGAGCACCTTACATACCTCAGGAAGCCGCGTGCTTCCCCTTCCAGTCCTTCAGAGATGTTTGAATAATCAGATGAATGTGCGCTCCGCCTCGTGCCTTATAACACCACGATGACCTACCCCGTTAGAATATTCACCCTCAAACGTGCGGACTGGTCCAAGCGCCTCACTTTAATATGTTGTTAGACCCTATATCTAAACATTCTTTTACGCGCTTGCCTTACCTCCTCAGATTTTCATTTAACTTGGTTATTCTCATTCATATTGAATTCTTAATCAAGTTACCAAGTTCCTCTTGCTTATTAATTTTGGTTATATAACTTAACCCCTTTAAGTTTATTAATAAGCCCACAACATGTTATTCTCTAGATTGTGGCCCAAGATCTGTAATCCACAATCCCTTTGTATTTACATCATCCGATTCCATAGTTACAATAACATGTTCTTACTTAATGTGCAATTAAGTACGTCCCATTTTACATGTTTCCTTTTTGACATATCATTTATCATTTATGATTAAACATAACTTATATCATTTCATAAGTTTTCCTCATTCTTTCAGATTTAGTCATAATTCCATCTTATCATTGTTTACTTATTTTACTTACTAACTTAGTCTCTTAACTAAGGTTTACTAATAAGTTTCATTTACCTATATATAACTTATGTTGTCCTCATCTGCAGATTTCAGATTCTTGTTCTTGTAAATAACTTAATCTACAATTAAGTACATCTTATCCCCTTACATAAGATATTCTATTCCCTTTTTCATTTATTATAACCTAAGTTATAATTTCCACATGTCCCTAGGACAAGTCTAAACATCTTATCTTTTTCTTGTTCATACATGTTAATGCCCCAGACCTCTCACATTAAGTCAACCACTTGTGGATGCTGGATATGTCGGGCGGCTCCAGGAAGACTTAAACCACAAGTTTAGACTTAACCTTGTGTCATGGTGTTGTTATGCATTAGACCCCTCACATTAGATTAACCATTTGTGGTCACTGGATATGCTGGTCCGCTCCGACAGACTTATACCACAAGTGCAATCTAACCTCGTGTCTAAGCGTTACTACGGTTCCATTATTTTAGGCATATTCATATTAACAAATTTTCCTATTCCAAATATAGATTTACATGCCCCCTTTTTAGTTCGCATTTCATTATGCACAATATGCCCTTTTTCCCAATTTCATAAATCAAGGTATATATATTATGCCCAAATCCGTATTCACATATTTGCTAATTTATGTCCGTAGTTCATATTCACATATTTCAGTACAAGTTATGCTCCAATTCATATTCACATATATTCCAATTTACGCCCAAATCATATTTTACATAGGTTCCAATTTATGCCAAATCATATTTTACATATGTTCCAATTTACGTCCGAATCATATTTTTCATATATTCCAATTTATGCCAAATCATATTTTTCATATGTTCCAGTTTATGCCAAATCATATTTTTCATATGTTCCAATTTATGCCAAATCATATTTTTCCCAAACGATTCCCAAATTCGCGTGTTCGCATATTTCAGCGTTAGGCCTAGGCTCGAAGGTAGCCTCACTATAAAAATAAAAAGGGAAAAGAGGGAAAGAAGAGAATAAAAACTGGCATAATGACGAATCAATAATAAACTAACAGAAATAGGCATAAAAACTGAATAGGCGTATTGTGACAAGATTTGACATGGTGACGATATGAACATATAAAGGAAGATGTGATAATTATGTCATTACAGAACTTATTTAGGCATCTTAGGCATATATCCAATATTTATATACATTTTATGATTACCAATTAAACATTTAGATCTAAAAATAACATAAACTCATAGTGAATGGATCTAAGGAAATGGATCCAAATAACTGAGAAGAACACGTTGGATTTGTTGTTGTAGCCATCGTTTAATTTGTATAATGTTTGTTGAATTGGATTTGGAGAAGAATAGGCTATTCAATTTATGTTGTCGCAGAGCTCCGCCATCACCACCATTTTTTTTAGATGAATAAAATGTAGGTTTAGGGTCCTTTTATAGCCTAGAAGCAACGAACTGGGTCAAGAAAAGAGTTCATGTTCAGAAAGTGTGAATCTGCCTAGATCTGTATGGGGGTCGACCCCCCTACATGGGTGTCGACCCCAAAGAGCCTGGGTCGACCCCAAACGGTCGACCCTTTCCTTTTTGGCGCGTCGATTTCGTATTTTCTGATTCTTTTTGAATATTTTTGAATTTCTTTGAATTATATACATATATATTCCTTACATGCATGCAAACTTCAAACCTTAATAGTTTCTTCATACGGAGTCTGTTTTACATAAACTTGGTGCCTATCTTGACCAGAATTCGGAGACGGATGCAATGGCGTGGTCTGTTTTTCTTAATTCAGAATATTTTATTAAGTTTTCCTTAATTTATTGTCAATAACTTATTTTAAATTAATTATTCTTTAATTTATCATCTTTAGTGTCGTTAAAATTATGGGGTGTTACACCTAACCTCTTCCTATAAATACCCCTACCTCATTTATTCCAAAGTGGGACTTGGCTTGGGAGCTTGAGAGCTTCTTGGACTCCTTAATGGCATTAAGGCCATTGGGGAAGAAGATGACTCTGGACTCCTTCCGAGATACTTGCTTCCTTCGGGGTACTTACGGTATACCTCCGACCACCTCTCGGACCCTTCCTACTCCGACAACCTCTCGGGCCACGACTCAGCCTCCCGCGGACCCTCGGCCTCGACTCCGCCTCCCGTGGACCCTCGGCCTCGACTCCGCCTCACCCCGCCTCGACTAGGCTCCCTTCGGACATCGAGCCTCAACTCCACCTGCCGCGGACCTCGAGGCTCGACTATGCCTCGCTCGGCCTCCCGCGGACCTCGGCCTTGACTCACTCGACCCTGCCTCACTCAGCCTCGACTCCGCCTCCCACGGACCTTGACCTCAACTCACTCGGCCTCGACTCCACCTCCCGTGGACCTCGGCCTCGACTCACTCGGCCCTGCCTCACTCGACCTCAACTCACTTGGCCTCGACTTGCCTCACCTGGCCTTGACTCACTCGACCTCGACTCTGCCTCACTCGGGCTCGACTCACTCGGACTCGACTCACTAGGCCTTCACTCTGCCTCACTCGAATCCGCCTCACTCGGCCTCGACTCCGCCTCACTCGGCTCGCCTCAACCCGATGAACAACATGAGAGCCACACACCGGACGTACTGCATAACGCGATGTCATACGCCTTCACTACACTTGGGATTAACCCCGGGCAACCAAAACAGCAGGCGCTCAGCCTAGCTTCGCAAACTATGGGTTTCCTGAGCTGAGGGAGACTTACTAGAAGCCAACGCTCAATCACACCCCTCTGGAATAATCGTCCCAGAGCATGGTCTCCGATTGCATTTTTGTTAAGTGTAACGACAAGTATGCTAATGCAAGTACATGACGCTGGAATACATGAGAAGAACATTCGAACACTCAACATAAATTACGATCTTCACTAATTCATATTTCATTTTCACACACACACCCCAAATGGACCACATGTATAACATCTTTTCGATCTGATGATAGGGTGTATATGAATGCCACACCATGCCTTTAAGAACCGAAAGCAGAGACTGCAAGGACCAATGCAGCCTGGGTTTTTTCCCAAGCCTTCTTGACGCCCAGCTCTGTTCTCTTCTCGGCGTCTTCGGCAGCCTTCTGATCGGCTAGCTCCCTGGCTTAGAGTCGCATAACTGCATACTCTTCAAGTTTGCTAAGGGTCCCCTCACCCTCTTCTGGTGGGCATCACCGACGGTTTTCCTTTTTCCTAGCCTACTCAGAGGCCTTCTCCTTCTCCACCTCAACATCAGACTACTTCTTTGGCACCATAGCTGCAGATTTCTCCTCGGCATCCTGCCTAGCCTTTGCCTGTGCATCTTGTATGGCAGCCTTATCCTGTCCCTCTTCCCCTCCGGCTCCTCAAACTTTGTCACCAACCGGGACTTGGATGCTTGAGGGAGAACGGGAGCAAAGCCTACTGTCGCCTCTGCTCCAAAGGGCTACCCAGCGAAAGAGGCAACTGTTTGACTTCTAAGGGTTCATCGCTCGCATCCCCTTCAATTGGCAAGTACTTGAGATGGGGGCAGTCCTTCACCTATCCTTGCACCAGCTTGACCATCACTGTAGGCTTCAAAGCAACCATTTCTAAAGAGGAACGCCCACCTAGCGTCAAGGATAACTCAGACCCTAAAAGCTCGGGTCTCAGAAGCTTCTGACCTTCCACCAATACTAGGCTGGCCAGGGATACATGCCCGAACCAAAAGGCAAGGGGACCAACATAATCACTAGTCCTCCGTGGAACAGGGGAATTTAGACAAGTTCTCAGTACGCGAAATAAAAAATTCATATCTTGATGCAAAAGCTTCCTACTTACGAGAGCATTGGAATGTGGTGATGGCATCTAGTTTTAATAACTAAAACCATGATTACCAGTATCCATCAACACCATTTTCGGACCAGATAATGATCACGATGTAATTAGGTTGGGGACTAACGACTCGACCGTATGTCTACAACCTACGCGTGTATCCGAGCAGTCAGTCCGAATAAGTCCATTTCCAAAATCATTTCCCAACCAGTGGTGTTACGTTCAACTCCAACTACAGACCAGACATGAAACATTAAGCAACGATCCGAACTTGCTAGCTCGTTCATGAGGTCGAGCAGAATCTAGCAGATGCCCGGGATTGGGGGGCAACCTGCTACGGATTATCACACCGGCCTGGCAATCATAGGACCCGATCAGATCCACTTCAGTCCCTGCACCGGCGTCATCCTCATGGTATCCTTTAGAGCCACCATCTTCAGAGCGCCTTCACCTCGTGATGAGGGCAATTCAGAGCCAGAGTTCAGGCCCTGGAGGTTTCTCGGCTTTCCAACAGTGCTCAGACTCCACAAAAGCAGACACTCCGTAATGTGATGGCAACCTTTAGCCTCAACAACTAACACCATAGCCATCACCAACTGCTAGCGCAATGTCTGAGTCAAGATGCAGCTGCGTCCTGTTTGGGTTATTGGTCAGATCCCTAGTTTAATAGCTCAACTATGCGTTGACATCCTACATATGCATTTGAACTGCCAGTCCAAGCAAGCCTATTCCTTGAGAACCGCGTTGCAAGACCGCAACTCACTAATCATTGTCCGCTCATTCGACATCATGCAAAGGTCCAAGTTTATTAACTCAAGATCGAAGTCAGAGCTCGACAAAGTCATTGGAGTACGAAGTTCTATTTCGCGCTCCTGCGCACCGGCTTAGTGGTCATCTCCTCAAATAAGCTTCGAACCCCTGAAGAGCTTGAAAGATTTAATAAGTGTTTGGGATACGAAGTACAATCCCGTATCCGCAAATACTTGTCCTCGAATCCCTACTTTCGCTTCCCATAATCTACCACTCCTCGCTCTTGAGTGACAATCTCGGGAATCTTCTGGCTATCCATATACCTCTTCCCCTCTCCGGAAACCTAAGAACAACTCGAACACCCAAAGCAAAAGAAGAATTTTGTACCCTTCATGCCTTAAGCAGATTTTTCGTTCAAAGAAGAGAAGAAAGGAAGGAAGCGCATCTATGGGATCGGCACGCTCCGAGCAAACCCTTCAGAATCGAAATTCGGGACCATACACCGAGCAATGGTCACATTCATTTGTCCTCAAATACTCCACTGCAAAGCCAGTCACGGCTTAGCAACTAATCGGGTACTCACCAAATTCCCAACAACCGAAGCATGCGCCCTCGACATTTGGGTCTGATCTCTCCCCAAAGGCAAATCTACATGATTACATGCCATGACATATGTGAAGTATTGTCTTTACAAGGACACTCGCGTATATGAGTCCCCGAAACTATGACCACTGAGATTGGCTTGCGCTTATGGAAAATTCATGGCCCAACTTTGACCGTTGAGCGATTCCATATCTATGAACCCAAGTGATTCAGCAGGACATGCCAAGCCGTCAGGCTCCAGTTCAACGACATTTAGATAGCCGCATTATGCGGTTCTTTGCCACAGCTACAACAATGAATGCACACATTTCTGAAATATCAATCGAGCAGGCCGACCTGATTTGTTAACCAAATGTGTGCTTACAAGCCTTAATGGTTCAAAAAACTCTTCGAAAGCTAAAATGCACGAGCGCAAGGCCTTGGCGTGCAATTCACCTTCATGTTACCCATTCCAACTCAGATCGCATTTACGTGAAACCACGTGCAAACATGTGAATGCATACGCGATTCAGACCCAACAACAAACTATCTGCACTTTGATGCAATCGGGAGTCAGCAACTAACAAACAACCTCGCTAACCTACAACAATTAGGCGCCTTGGACAGGTTGACACCTAAGCAGCAAGACTCTAGCGAGTCAAAGCTCTTAACAACGTCAGAGTCCTAAAATTCATATCGATAGGTTTCAATGATGCTTCTCAAACGCTCCAAAGCAATGCACTCCCAGCACACAACTCAAGGAAAAGGTCACGACCAGTCACTAACCATGCTACGTAGGTCTTTCCGTCCATCGCCATATACGTCTTACTTCAAAGCACGTCTCGTTCACATAAGACATACTTTGAGCGGGCAAATGTTAACTGGCCTTTTGGTCTGGTTCCCAAAGGTACACAAGGCACGCTTGACTCAACGTGTCGCATATGGTTAAAGATGGGAATGTGGCCATAAAGCAAAGGAAATAGGTCAAGGAGGGATCGCGCTAACGAGGACCTCATCGCTCCTCCAAAACATCGCCAATCCATCACCTTGATCCCCGGAAGGGCAAAGCCTTTAGCCTTGACGCTCATCATGCACTCCTCGTACCCTACGGGGTTCTAAGTTCGAACTCCAGGGAGGGGTTTTAGTTTCTGGGGTTCGACACATCCGGGTTCGAGATTTTCTGAAGGGATACGCCTTGGGATACCTATTTTTGGTTGATCACTCCATAGTGCAAACCCCACTCCTTTTTATCCCATTTCCCACTCCTTTTTACCCCTTCTTACTTTTCGCCTACTCCCACCGACTCTCACCTAATCTTTTCCTATAAATACCCCCTACCTCATTCATTCCAAAGGGGGACTTAGCTTGAGAGCTTCTTGGACTCTATTAATGGCAGCAAGGCCATTAGGGAAGAAGATGACTTCGGACTCCTTCCGGCATACTTACTTCCTTCGGGGTACTTACGGTATACCTCCGACCACCTCTCGGACCCTTCTGATTCCGACAACCTCTCGGACCCCTTTGGCCTCGACTCTGCCTCCCGCGGATCCTCGACCTCGACTCTGTCTCCCGCAGACCCTCGGCCTCGACTCTGCCTAACCCCGCCTCGACTAGGCCTCCTTCGGACATCGAGCCTCGATTCTGCCTCCCGCGGACCTCGAGGCTCGACTCCATCTCACTCAGCCTCGACTCCGCTTCCCACGGACCTCGGCCTCGATTCCGCCTCCCACGGACCTCGGCCTCGACTCCGCCTCCCGCGGACCTCGGCCTTGACTCACTCAGCCTTGACTCACTCGGCATTGCCTCACTCGGCCTTGACTCACTCGGCCTCGACTCCGCCTCCCGCAAACCTCGGACTCGACTCCGCCTCCCGCGGACCTCGGCCTCGACTCCGCCTCCCGCGGATCTCAGCCTTGACTCTGCCTCCTACGGACCTCGGCCTCGACTCACTCGGCCTCGAATCTGCCTCACTCGGCCTCGACTCCGCCTCAATCGGCCTCGACTCACTCGGCCTTAACTTCACCTCTTTTGACTCTGCCTCAATCGACCTCGACTCACTCAGCCTCGACTCCGACTCACTTGGCTACTCTACGACATCGGCAACTCCTCGACTACTCTCGCTCAGCAAGGAAGATCGATAACAAGGACTAAGAGGATGTCGTTTATCATTATAGCTTCTTGTAACAGTCTTCTTGTACTTTGTTGTGATGGAATAAAATCAGTGCACCCTTTAAAGTGGATGTGGGCCTCGATGGGCCGAACCACTATAAATAAATGTGTCCTTTACTTCCCTGCACATTATTACTACATTTCTTATAATTCTCCGCTGTGGAAAAAAGTTTCAAATTTTTGGGACTCTCTAGTGTTGATGACAATTTTAGGCGTCAACATTTACTAAAAAAGCATGCCCAAAAAAAAAATCAACTGGTTTTGAAAGTAAATGTCGAGGCAATGATAAGTACATTTCTTGTAACGATGTGGCAAAAGTTCATATTTCCCAGTCAAAGCTAAAACTATACACAATTCCAATAATAAGTGGACAAATTATTAACTTGAAAAACCGAGGGCAATAATAGACATGACATATTAAGAAAGTACAGTTTATGCAACAATTTTATATTTACATGCCATGTTGGCTGACAGAAAGACTGGTAACATCTGGGAAATGAATTATAGCTTACATGATGGCTGATAAATTTTTGGTTAGTCTTATGATCATGGATGGAGATTGGAACATCCTTTGTTGTCAATATTTGAGGTGTTGATTTTAAAGTTGATTTTACAATTATAAGTATTTGAGGTGCTCCTTGCTTTCCTGCTTATTATAAATTGGCATTGGTTTTACTCCCATTTGGTGGACCAACTTACAGATATTTATGGATTTGGTATATGTTAAGAACATCTCCAACCCACTTTTAATTTCAACGTAAAGTGAATGACATATAGGCATTAGACATTTTGGTTTAGATTTTAATCTTCAATGCTAAATTAATTAGAATGTAGAATATGACATGACATGATTTTTATTAGACATTGTGAATTAAAATGTTTACTTCTAGGCATTGTAATTCACAATGTGAAGAGGTAATCACCACTAAACTTTTGACACCGAAGCAAATTTCAATACATTAGAATGTGTGCATTGAAGGCAGTAAATTTATTTTATTGTAATGTGCAATAACATCAACTTGACATTGTCTAACACCCATGCCACCTATATATATCATGAAATAACATTGTTGAAGGTTGAAGATGCTACAAGGACTCCCGGACAAACTTCTTCAAAGTTACACATTAATACCCTGATCCCTTTGCTATCTTACTTCACAATAACAGTTTTCTAAGCTTTAACTGTAAAATTTGTCGCTTAACATTGTTACAGTTGCACCTAAATTGAATATTTTTATTATTACAGCTATTTTTCCGTATGTCAAGAAAAAATATTTGTTTACAAGATTCATTTTTACGCATACACAACTAAGTTTTTCTTGCTTCAGTTACTTTTGAAAGTTGTATTTCAACACCGTTTTGCAATGCTACTGTTAGCTGTATTTCACCAAACTTCAATTTGAGTGTTTTTTACTTTATTTTATCCAATTACCATCCATCCATGACATGCTTGATTTGTATGACGCGAACAGAATGGTACTGAGCTCGAATTTCATTCAACTGAATAATTAGGTTATTTAATTAACATAATCAACAAATTGTGTTTTTGAAATGTTTGAAATGAATAACTTACACAAAAAAAGCATGATTGAAATATCGTTTTTTACGTTGTCCTCAAATCGAATAATTGGTTTGAACTAAATTTCAGCAATTTTTCAATTTTCATTTTATTTGACTATTCCTTTGTTTTTACAATTTATTGTCACATATTGCTTATTAAAAACAACCAGTTAATTAATTAATTAAAAATCAGTTAACCTAAAATTCACAGTTTAAATACTCCACTCAAATATGATATACTCTCTTAAAATAAATAAAAATTTAAGTGTAACACTTCACATGTGCGAAGCATGGGCCATATAAAGAATGCATACAAAACAAGAATTAATTAGTTTAACAATAAAAAAATTACACCCAAATCAACCCGCATTTCAGTACACAGTAAATATTTTATATAGGGAAGTAATAGATCAAATCGTAAACAAAACAAATTAAATACAATTAATTTGCTTAATCAATAGCTTTGTAAAAGATTATGATAGTAAACTTACAATATAGTTTAACAACCGTTTACTAATTTTTGCACGGTTCCAAAAGTATAGAGTTCAATTTCAAATCTAACAAAAAAATGCAATAGAACAGGTAAAGAAGGGGATAATTTAAATCACAAATAAACCGATCACTACAACCACAAATCATAAATAGAAGTAACAATACCAAGGAAGGAATTCCTGAAAGCCAGTCGAGGGAATACCTAAATTGTTCATTGTTTCTTCGATCCATTTGAATCGATTACTAGAAAATTGATTGAAACCATTGCAACGACAGTTAACGACAGCAACATATGTATTGGAGAAATGGGGAATATAAAATTAGGTTTGGTCTATCAGATTCGAGGACTTTGAAGGGTAGGTTGTTGGTTATATTCAGTCAGTGGTCAAGGGGAATTTTCTTTTATTCAGGGAAGATAGAGATGAAGGCCGAGAGTTATTAAAAGAATTGAAATGGAAGAGATAAAAGAGTGATACAGTTTAATGGCATGGTAAAAAGAAACAAGGACAGAGAATAAGAATGTTTGTTTATTTTGGAATGAACGAAGATGATAAAACTATAGGGTGATTACTTGTTAAGGTGCACCTTAAATACTGACAACAAAGGATGCTCCAATCTCCATCCACGATCATGAGGCTAACTAAAAAATTATCAGCCATCATGTAAGCTATAATTCATTTCCTAGATGTTCCTAGTCTTGGCTGCATTATCATAAATAAAACTAATAAAAATATATATGCATTCATCTTGTAAAAATCCTAGCAGCCTATGCCAATTATAAGTCAAGCAGATTTTCGTGATCATTGACAATGCTACATTTTATACTGACAATTATTACCATACTTGTTCACCAATGTATACATAAAAAAAGAGTTGTTTCTATTATACGATCCTATTGTACGACTTCGAAGTAAGAAAGAGATTAAAAAAAATTATATGTCAAAGTTTCCAGTTCAAAATGATTTTTGTTTTTAATATTTCATTTTTTATGTTCCACCAAATGAAAATATATCTCTTCCCTGAAGAGATGATAAGCCTTGGCATGAATCCACAAAATATTTAATTCAATTGTGGTTATGGTGATGAAGATGTAATTTTTGAATTTCATAGTTCCATTTATAATGTTATATATGGATATTAGTATTATTTCCTGCCTAGTTCAGAATATTTGAATTTTGTTATGTATTTTGTACATAATAAACAAAATTATGATAAAATTATATCCTTTGCAAATGATCAATCTTGATCATTATTTATACAATTTTTGGTAAAGTTTGTTGAAATTTATGATACGCAAATCATAATTGTGGCAACAAATTATCTATGTAGATTTTGTGGGGAGATTTGTTGCTATATTTATGTGATGTTTAAGGCAAGGATTATTTGGTGTTTATCCAATAGTTTTTTGACATATATGAAGATAATTTGGGTGTCAAGTTCACTTAGGTGTCAAGAAAACTTTGGTATGGAGCAATTCACTCTATAAAAGACCTAGTTGACATAGGTCTCAGGTTCGAGGGCCACCTCTACCAATTTCTAGGGGTGACTACCTAGGTAGTGTGAAGGCGTTGAAAAATCGGGTTATATCACTACCCATGGGGTTTACTAAAGAACGACAAGCAATGGCTTGAGTGAAGTCTTAGGTTCCACACGTAAATAAAAAAAGGCCTAGTTGACATCTTCATTAGGTGTGGAAAATTTGTCATTATTCTTCATTGCCTTTCTCCTCAAATTGTTTAGCCATTAGATATTCTTTACTTACTTCCAATAAGATTATTGGTTCAAGTTGTGCTTGTTTGTAATGATAGTAGAAATCGATTGTAAACATTTTTTAATTGGTGAATCAACAAAGAGGGTGGTTGGGTGGAATATCTTGTGTTCATATTTCTGATATTGTTTGTGTTGTTGTTTGTTTTTCAATCACATTCATCTCCAGGTAATTGGGTGAAAAAGATCCCGTTTTCGGGTGTTTTCTCAAACTTCTGTTATGCACAAAACCCAAATAGTTGGTATCAGAGCTTAGATCATTGCATAGCTTTGAGTGTTTGTTGGATTGAAGATTGTAGATGTTAGAGATTATGACGTTTTCAAAGATGACTATTTTGAATGGGAAGAATTTGGGTATATGGAAGCCGAAAATGGAGGACGTTCTATATCTCAATGATTTGCATGATCCCATTGATGGAGATGGTGAGAAGCCCTCAAATATGGATGAGAAAGTGGAAGAAAATGGACAAAAAGGTGATTGTGTCGATTTGCCTATATTTGGATGATTCGGTGTTCCACCATGTGGCTAGTTGTGAATCTGCGAAGGCATTGTGGGACAAATTAGTATCGCTATATGTGTCGAAGAATGCTACAAGTAAATCTTTTCTGGTTCAAAGGCTGGTATAGCTGAGGTTGGATGAGGAAAAGATGGTTGCACAACATTTGAACGAGTTTCAGGATGTCGTCAATCAATTAGCAAACATGAAGGTCAATCTTGATGATGAGTTGCAGGCTCTTTTATTGATGTGTTCTCTTTCGAAAGCTGGGAGACTTTGGTTGTTTCATTGAGTAATTCCAATGCTAATGGAAATATCTCTTTGGAAACGGTTCGAAGCAGTCTTTTGAATGAGGAGCAAAGGAGAAAAGGGTCGAAGTTGAAATCAGTTCAAAATGAAGCGATGGTAGTAAGGGACTTGAAGGATACGATTTGGAAGAAAAAGGGAGCCTAGGGTAAAGCTGCAATCACTTGTTTCCATTGCAAGAAGGAAGGTCACAAGTGCAATGATTGCTATTCATATATACGAGATATGAAGAAGAAGAAGGCGCAAGGTGATAATAATGGTAATGAGGCACAGGCAGGCTTTGTTGAAGGTACCGAAAGCGATTCTTTACGTGATGTCCTATTTAGCGTTAAGAAGTCGTGATGATGGATTCAGGAGCCAGTTTTCACATATGTCGAGATGTGAAAAGTTTTTCTTCGTATGAGAAGAGTGTTGGCATGATAAAGACGGCCAATGGAGTAGATATACCAATTTATGGAGTTGAAGCTATTAGGTTTCGGATGCATGATGAAGTGGTGAAAGAAGTGGCCAGTGTGAGGCACATACCTACTTGTTCACATAACCTCATATCTTTCGATCAGGTAGATCGCCGCGGTTGTACTTTTGAGACTCAAGGTGGAGTTTTGAGAGTGAAGAAGGGTGGTCGTGTGATGATGCAAAGAGTTTTGGAGGAGATAAACCTATATAGTTTAGTCGGTTCGGTGGTCGAAAGTGGAAGCCGGGCGGAGGTTGAAGAACCTAGTCCACAACAAGGTGGAGAGGTTAATATGGTCATTGTTGACGGTCCTAAGTGTTAAAGTTATATCGGTGCTTCAAAGTAATTAGTTGATGAATAATTAGAAATGTAATAGGTTATTTTAATAAGTAGAAGCATGTGTCCTATTTGTTGGAAGAAGTGGTCATGTTCTTATCTTATTAGCTTAAGTTTAGGAGGTAGTTAGATGTTTATATCTTTTTTATTTAAAGCTTTGTATTTCCCATCTTTCAATATGAAGAAATAACAATGTAGTCATTCAATTATTCTACGTTTTATCTCTCTACTCCTCTCTATATCAAATTATAACATGCTATCAGAGCTAGGTTGATGAGAGGGGATAAAGGGATCTTTAGAAAGCAAGAGAACATGACACAAGTGGTTGTGGAAGAGAATTTATTTTAGAGTTGTGGGTGAGAAGTGCACCATGAAAAGAAGTGCTCCAATATTCAAAGAGTAGAGTTGATGAGACGTGCTTCAACAATTGAAGGCGATGAGAAGTGCATCAAAAATCGAAGAGAAGTGCTTCGTTTATTATCTCAACAACTTTGAAGCAAGGGGGTGTGTTAAAGTTATATTGGTGCTTCAAAGTAATTAGTTCATGAGTAAATAGAAGTGTAATAGGTTATTTTAATAAGTCAAAGCATGTATCCTATTTGTTGGAAGAAGTGGTCCTATTCTTATCTTATTAGCTTAAGTTTAGGAGGTAGTTTGATGTTTTTATCTTTTCTATTTAAAGCTTTGTATTTCCCATCTTTCAATATGAAGAAATAATAATGTAGTCATTCAATTATTCTACGTTTTATCTCTCTCCTCCTCTCTATATCAAATTCTAACATGGTATCAGAGCTAGGTTGATGAGATGGGATAGAGGGATCTTTAGAGAGCAAGAGAATATGACACAAGTGGTTGTGGAAGAGAATTTATTTTAGAGTTGTGGGTGAGAAGTGCACCATGGAGAGAAGTGCTCCAATATTCAAAGAGTAGAGTTGATGAGACGTGCTTCAACAATTAAAGGTGATGAGAAGTGCATCACAAATCGAAGAGAAGTGCTTCGTTTATTATCTCAACAACTTTGAAGCAAGGGAGTGTGTTAAAGTTATATTGGTGCTTCAAAGTAATTAGTTCATGAATAATTAGAAATGTAATAGGTTATTTTAATAAGTCAAAGCATGTGTCCTATTTGTGTGGAAGAAGTGGTCCTGTTCTTATCTTATTAGCTTAAGTTTAGGAGGTAGTTTGATATTTTTATCTTTTCTATTTAAAGCTTTGTATTTCCCATCTTTCAGTATGAAGAAATAACAATGTAGTCATTCAATTATTCTATGTTTTATCACTCTCATACTCTCTATATCAAATTCTAACACTAAGGTGGAGAATCATGATATCGACAAAGGTCTAGATGTTGATGATGCTCAAGGGATCCCGGAGATAAAGAGATCATGTCAAGCGGAAGACAAATGTCGAGTTGTGAAATCCATAAAGACGAGATGGAGGTCTTTGTGGTATTACAAATGCTTTTGAAGATTGCTATTGGCGTGGTGCACTGATGAGGGAAGTGCAACATTAGTGGGCGATGGTGGAGGCTTGTAATGATGTTAATTGAGAAAAGTAGGCTGAAAGTGAGCTAAGTTGGCTGGTGATTGAGTGGAGGAGATGTTGTGATTTGGTATCAAGGTGGAGTATAGAAATTTGTTATACGCAAATCACAATTGTGGGCAAGAATTTATCTATGCAAATTTTGTGGAGAGATTTTTGTTATATTTGTGGAATATTTGAGGCAAGGATTATTCGGTGTTTATCCAAATAGTTTTTTGACATATATGAAGATAATTTGGGTGTCAAGTTCACTTGGGTGTCAAGAAAGTTTAGGTATGATGCAATTCACTCTATAAAAGGCCTACTTGACATCTTCATTAAGTGTGGAAAATTTGTCATTGTTCTTCATTATCTTTCTCCTCAAAGTGTTTAGCCATTAGATATTCTCCGCTTATTTCCCAATAATATTATTGGTTCAAGTTGTACTTATTTTTAATGATAGTTGATATCGGTTGTAAGCATTTTTTTATTGGTGAATCAATAAAGAGGGTGGTTGGGTGGAATATCATGTGTTCATATTTCCGATATTGTTTGTGTTGTTGTTTGTTTTTCAATCACATTCATCTTAAGTAATTAGGTGAAAAAGATCATGTTTTTCGGATGTTTTGTCAAACTTCCACTGCACACAAAACCCAACAAAGTTGGTACATAAAGACCTCTTTGCTTTACAGATTACATTGTTTGGGGAAATAACATTGCATCAATAGTTCATGTCCACGTTTATGACTTGAGTTGATAAATAATTAATATCAAAGAATTAACTAACTAAAGTAAATGCTATACTTTCTTTCAAAGCAGCTAGATATTGCATATTCTTATTAATGCGTTTAGTCAGATTTATTCCATTCGATATGCAAAACAATATGGTGTATGGATAAGTTATTTGTACATCTTATGTTTCAATGGAAAATAAAAATTGAGTTGTCACTGGACAACAAGTGAAATGAAATCCGACACACAAAAGGAAGATATGAACCTAAAAAATAGGGGTTTATAAAGATTTTGATGCTAGAGAAGTAAAGCAAATAAATAGCTGAGTATATATAGGAGACAAAGTGAACTTTAATAAGTAAATTCATATACTTTTATACAATGCAATTAGAGACAAATTTACTTCTCATATTATCACTGAATATTCTGTATTCTCCTACACTCATAAAGCAAGTGAGCTTATCAAATACGTTAACTATAAGCTTATCAAATTTATTAAATCTTAGTCAAACAAACGAATTTATAGAAATATGATCCAAATTTGTATGAGTTCAATGCTCAACCAATGGAAACAAAATCATAAATAGAATTACTGAAAGTATACACTTGATATCTTATGATATCTTAAATTAGAAATCACATAAATGAATAACACACCTTTTGGTCCTTTTCAGATTAATTGGAACATAATCAACAGCTGCTTACTGTCCCACTTCTCCCCTCTAAATTCTATTAAGAGCAATGTCCGTCTGCCATGTCATTGTTGGCATTCTAGAATATAGCTGCTGTTTGGAGTAGTCGCGTCTCGTTCTAGAGTTTAATGTTAGCAAGAATGTTTACTGTATCACATCTACCAGTAAAAAAATAAATTTATATTGAACCATTCACATAACCTTGCCTAACAAACACAACTTTAAAATATTATAAATACTCACTTTAGTTGCACCCAAACATCATCCACATTCTTGTTATCTTTTTCTCATGCCTTGCTCAAGTAGGACCATGTCAGCACTTTTCTGTATGCTCGCTCTCATTTTTTGCTTGGGCCTCAACAAAAAAAAGAGATAGTGCATTGAACCACCATCGTTCCACATGTTGTAAAATTTGAAGGAAACATATATATGGCTGCGGCACTACACCTCTCTTTCCCTACACCTCATTCTACCTCGCAACAATTTTTGATGCAATGCTATTCTTGATCGAATGGAACTTTAAAGATGTTTAGACTGTACAACAAACATCATCTCTACAAAAATGAGATTATTTTGAAATTCCTGATGACGCCCAAAACGCTAAGTTCCATAATGACTCTTAAAATGCTTATTTAGCCATTTATTTGAAGCAAGAAATGTTAGGACTATTCACTTAAAGCAGAATTTTATAGAAATGAGCCTGAGTTATGCATTAACGTAAGTATTGACTTAAAAGTTAGACCAACACCCAAAACAAAGTCGAAACTACTAGTTCACATAAAAAGCATACAAAAAGTAGAAAGTACAAAGGAAGACACATGATTTTTATAATGGTTCGACTTATTACAATCTACATCTACTTCAATAAATTTTGTTATATATTGCTAATTGCTATTTTCCCGGACCACAACTAGTTTATCCCTTCATTTAAATTACAATTGAATTTTAATAAGTTTGAAAGAGGTAAACGATGCAGAAAGTTTAGCAGAGTTCCAAAGAGTACAAGCAAATGAAGATCCCTCTCCAATTGTAGGTAGATAGTATATATAAGAGAATTAGTAGGTATTAGATCATAAATTTGATAAGGCTAAGTTCATGGGGATGAGTCGGGGTCACACAAAAGGTGCAAACCAACCCAAGTTATAAATTTTACTAGGTACCGACACTACTAATTAAACAATATATACCAACGGAAGGTTTCAACGACCGCCAATGACAATATGACATTGGCTCAGAACAAAGAGGAGATTGCATAGCCATGAGCCCAAATCGCCACGTTGAAGGAATGAGATCGTCGCCATGAAGAAAAGATGGAGTAGTTGGACCAGCGTTTGGCAGAGTTCATGTCCTAGTACGGACAATTTCATTCACCTGGTGGTTCCGAAGGAGAGTGATCGGAGGTATGATTTGTTACATTTTGTTATTATATGTATATAAACACTTTGAGTGGGTGAGGATTTGGTTGATACATTGTGATGGTTTGTATATATTGTTGATGTGGTGGTGATGTTGGTTTTAGATATTTGTTGGATAATGTTGGAGGATGTTTGTATTGGTTTGATCACGTTGGTTTGTTGGATGTTTGTATATATTTGTTCATATTGTGTATATTGAACTGTATGTGTATGATTTGAGTTTAATATTATATTTGGGTATATATGTGAGTGCCATTATGTATATACTCGAAATGGAGCTGCTATGATATATTTAAGAGTGTAGGATGGCTGGAAGTAAGCTATCTAAAATTTGAAGATATTTTCCAATTTTTTTCAATGGATGGCAATGACATACAGGACAACGATTTTCAATGGCTTCCAACAGATATTTTCCAATGGTTACTAACAGTCTCCAACGCCTATCTATTCAACAATTTCTTCCACGTGTCAACATTTGACTTGGAGGCCGTTGGAAAATAGGCATAGATAGCCGTTGAAGTGCATACCAACAGGGTTACCATCCAACTGCTTTCCAACGGCCTCTAGCTATTGGAAACCAATGTTGTTCTTGTAGTGCGACCTATAATTTTAGGTCGGGATATCTAAATAAATTAGTCAAATCTTGCCACTTTTTTTACATGATTCTTCTAATTGTTAGGTGAACTATTTGATCCACTTTCCAGTCATCTTCAAGTCAAATACGTCAGTCACTTGGACACTCTTTTTCTTAGTTCTATATAGTCATTCCAATCCTTAAAGTTATTAGTTAAATCCTTATTCACTCATTTGAGCATGAAGTTATGAAGTAAAGTGAGCAAAGCATGAAGTCCAGTCATCAGGTGAGCAATTATACGTCAAACCTGACAATTTGGTTAACTCTTTACCGAGTTGAATTGGTGGTGTCAAATTAGTTTGAATTTTTTAGTGTCATCTAAGTATGCTTGTCAAGATTCAAGTAATTCTGATTCTATTTGAATTCTATAAGTCTAGTTAAAGCTGACTTGGTCAAAAAATATAAATACTTTCTCCCCAAAGTATGTCTTCCGAATATAAGGTATGATTTTCTCAAGAATAAGTTCTAATAATCTAACCCTAATAATTGAGAGATTCGGCTATATCCACCCCAAGTCGAGCTTGGTAGCTAATCCAATCAAGAGTAAATTCTTTGGTTGCGCTAATAAGGCTCTGTGGACAGTTTAGTATGAGTAAGTCTTTTGAGAATTCTTTCTCTTGAATCTAAGACATCTCATCTTTGTTTTAGGACTATCCTTCCTAAACCGATTTTAAGGCTTCAAATCTTTCCTTATGCACTGCAACCACTCTAAGGAAAGGCCTCGCCAAACATCCACTAATGTAGGTTTCGGTTTATCTGGGTCGTTCCTCATCCATTCTAAGGTTCCTTCCTTGGTGGTCACATGTTGAGTTCAATCTTTTTTCTCTTTGCTAAGGGAACTTACTCTCCAATATTATGAACTAAATGGTCGAGTTGGCTCTGCTGGATCTAGATTAAGGGTGAATAGGGTTTATTGGATTTTTACAAGATATTAAAAATATCACAGCACAGATTGCAGCAAAGAAAATAAATGCAGAAAATAAATAACACAGATTTTACCCAACTTCGGCAAACCCTTCCTACTACTGTATTCCCAAGATTTTTTAATAGAATTAAAACGATCTCTATACTTACGAAATCCCTGTAAACTCACGACACCCGCTACCAACTATTTTAATCCTACGCTTAAAACTCTGTACTGATCTTTATCCCCAAGATTAGATATTTCCCGAATTACAAACTCATAACTCGTAAAACCTAGTTTATACAAAACTAGAAAACAATTCAATGTTTTATAAAAATAAAAAACACTTACAACAAAACAAAATAAAAAAAACCTTTTGAATTAAAAAATAGTCGACCTCCCTTATTTCTTTTGACACAATAATACGACTTCCTTGTTTTTTTTAATGGCCGACCCAAAATTAGGGTTTTCTCTTCTCCAATTGAAATCGCAATGCCTGTAGATTGATTCAATTGATTCTATGATGGCTCTCGATTCGTAGTTCTCTCTTCTGGCTATTTTATTTGGACTTGCAATCGAAAATACGTGAGTATATGATTTGATTTTTCTCTTAGCTCTCGATTTTGTGTTGCTTGTTTTTCGATGCTTAAATGTCGATGATGAATCGGTGTTTAAATAGGGTATAGAAAAACCTTAACCCCCTCAGATTTCACACGTGATGATTTGGTCTAGTTTGTGTTATATATGCATGATTGAAACTTGCTTTCCACGGCTTTATTATGCTTGTTTGTTGTTTGATTGAATGTCATGTATTCACACTTGATTTCTAGAAACAATCTGAATTGCCAATTGATATCTTTCCAAAAGAAGGTTTCAATATTATTGATGAAATCTTGCGTGAATCTCTTGAATGATTTCTGGAAATAATCGAAATGATCCTTCCCCAAATATAATTATGATGCACTGATGCAATCTTGCACGGTTTTTTAAAAACATTTCCAAATGTCTGTTCGCCAATTTGATCACAAAACAATTTTAGAAACATTTAAATTTCATGCAAATCTTATTCATTCAAAATCTGGAAATATTGAATGATTTTTATGACTTTAAAAATCCCACTTAATTTTTACTTTCTATAAATAAGGATTTGGCCAAGGTTTACGCTCTGTAAATTTTGGACACCACTGAGTTTTAAACTCCACGCCATTCCAAGTTTAGTCTTCATGACATTCCAGATTTAAACCGCAATATTCACTTGCCAAATATATATATTGTTTTGGAAATGAAAATTTGGTGATTTCTGAACTTGAGTTCTTATTGAGACTTGCACCATCTCTATCTTATGCATGCCCATGCTTGATTAAACTTGCCACTGATTTTTTTTAACCTCTGGTTTGATCATTAGCTACATGTATCATTTGCGTTCTTGAATATATTGACACCTGTTGCACCATTATACTTATGCTTTTGATTTGCACAATATTCATTGCCCATGCTCTATTTGAGTTGCTCACTGTACTGCATTTGCTCGAACACACCAGTGGCCATGTTCATTTGTGCTCATTTGAGTACACTTGACTAGTTCTGTGCATTATTGCTCCACTTGTTCTTGTTGTGTTTGCATGTGTATTTGCGTCTTGTTGTTGTGCATGACTTTCCTGGCTTCTTGACTTGTTCATGAACCAGACACCATTGCTTGTATTTGTGTTCATCCTTGTCTTGGCTCTTGTAACAACCCGGAACTTTGGGGCCAATTTAAAATTTTTATTTTAGAAATTTTAATGGATTTTTAATATTTAAAATAATTTATTTTAAATAATAACGACTAAAAATTTATTTTGAAACGAATAAATTTAATTTAATTATAAAAGGAGTTTAAAACAGCGCTGCAGTTTTAAATTTTGAATTTGAACTTTGACTGAATGTACAGGATTCATTTTAAATCAGAATTGAGCGAAACCAGAAATATTTAAATCTGTTTAATCATATTTTTCTAACGAATGTGAGAAACTGAAATTTCACTTTATAAATCAAAAGTAATGTCCAGTTTAAAATCTAGAAAAGTCGCCGTAGAATTTATATATAATATATGGCCCTTGAAATAGTCATTTTGCAAACGACCTCGGTTTTCGAAGAAACCACTTTTGTTGGAATCAGAATGTCAAATTATTGTTAAGTTTAATTTTCCAGTATTTTTCGAATTAATATGTGAGCGTGGCAAAAGAAAATGTGTTTTGTTCATTTTAGTCAAATTTAATCGACTTAAAAATAGACATTTTTCAAACAGTCTCAGAATTCGACGAAATTAGTTTTGTTAGGACCGTATCGACAAAATAAAGCCAGAAATAATTTTTCTAGAAATTTTAGAGTTAGTACGTGGCCCCGGTAATTCAAAATGTACGTTTGAATTTAATATATATTGATTTATATTTTGATTTAAAGAAAAACATATTGTAACAGCCGAATTAGGTTACGAAACATATTCCATTGCGTCCGAGACGGGGGTTATTAGCTAGGGGCCGCACTCGTTGGGTTTCGTTTGGAGTACATAGCGATAAACAGATAATAAGCGAATTAATGAATTAAATTAAATAGGAAATACGCTATAAATACCATTGGAATAGTAAACCCTAATTTACAATACGCCAGCCGCCGTATGTTCTAGTTCAATGGCCATGGTTCTTTCGAACTCATTCCCTAATCGTTTCTAAACAAGTTCGAATTAGAACATCAACCAAAACAAATATCGAAGAGTGGAGCGAGGTCTTCGATCTGGTACGGTGATGATCGAAAACCGTGTACTTTTGGGCTCGAATTTCATGCGAGAACACCGCGCTTTTAGGGCGGATTTGCTGGAGGTGGGGACCACCGAGTGGCCCGTGGGTGCTGGCATGGGGGAAGCTTCGATCGGCGGTTGGCTGGGCGGCGCAGGATGGGCGGACAATGGTCAGAACGGAGGCGGTGATGGATTCCTCAGTATCGGCAGTGGGTTTCAAAGGAACGATAGGAAGAGGAACGATGTTCTGTGTGTTAACGGGGAGGGAGAAGTTAATAAGAGGTTAATTAACCTTAATTATTTTTAAATAATAAATAATTATTCTACGTTTGAAATTGTGTAACTTTTCCATATTAAATCAGAATTAAACGAAACAAGTTGCACTGCGATTGTATGGAAGAACACTACAACATGAATTTGACTAGAGCGTAAACAGAGGACATTGGAAACTCAGGGAAATTCAGATCTGAACCCTTCAGGCAAATAGATGTGAGAAATCCTATTTTATAATAATTTAACCTTAATTATTTTTCTCGCTTTTAATCACTGTATGTATTTCGATGTGCAATGTGGTAAAATAGGATTATTTATTTATTGCTGTGAGATTTCTATTTTAAAAATCAAATAAATTATTTATTTCATTGTCAAACTTATATTCATAAAAAAAATTCATGCTGATATTGTGTATATATTTGTTGAAATATTGATTGTTTTATGGTCGTGATGAATCACTGAACTAAATTGTGTGTATTATGTTTGGATGAAAGTAAATATATCATGGTTGCTTTGTTGAAATCAAATATGTCATCTTGATCATAAATTTGATGAAAACAAATATATATCTTTTGATTATAAAATTGCTAAAAAAATAAATATATCATTTTTACATATCAAGGTCGGATTAGGAATGTAAAAACATGTTATGACAAATAAATTTTCTTTATTTGTCATCAGAAATGTAAACATGATTTTGACAAATAAAATTCACTTTTATTTGTCATTAGAAATAGAAAATTTGTTAACATATAAAAAATCCCATTTTTGGCTAAACTTGATTAGTGATAAAAAAAATCCCATTTTTGGTTAAACTTGATTAGTGATAAAAAATACCATTTTTGGTTAAACTTGATTAGTGATAAAAAATCCCATTTTTTGTTAAACATGATTAGTGATAAAAAAAATCCCATTTTCGGTAAAGCTTGATTTGTGAACAAAATTAACATTTTTGTTAATTAGATTATAAAGGACAAAATTAACATTTTTGTTAATTAGATTATAAAGGACAAAATTAACATTTTTGTTAATTAGATTATAAAGAACAAAAAAAATTAACATTTTTGTTTATTAGATTACCAGGGACAAAATTAACATTTTTGGTTAATTAGATTAGTTAATCAAAATTAACATTTTTGGATTAGAACTTGATTAGAAAAATAAAAACAACATTTTATTTGAAATGTGTTATGCAAATCAAAATTAACATTTTTGGATTAGAACTTGATTAGAAAAATAAAAACAACATTTTATTTGAAATGTGTTATGCAAATCAAAATTAACGTTTTTGGATTAGAACTTGATTAGAAAAATAAAAACAACATTTTTATACTTTAAAAAGGATTAGACAAAAATCATTATTTTGTTTACATTAAAGGAGTTAGACAAAAATATACATTTTTATCAAATGTAAAAGAATGAGAAAAATATACATTTTTATCAAATGTAAAAGAATGAGAAAAATATGCATCCTTATCAAATATAAAAGCATGATAAAATTATGCATTTTTGGTCAAAGGTAAAAGAGTGACAAAAATATTCATTTTTGTCAAATATAAAGAATGAAATAAAAACATTCTTTTTATCATTTAAAAAGAGTGAAGTAAAAATACTCATTTTTTTACATTGAAATGAATTAGAGTTAAACATAATTTTTGTTAGAAAATAAATAGTACATTTTGCTAGAAAATGAATATTGGAATAAATGTACTATTTATTTTCTAGCAAAATGTACTATTTATTGGTCGAATATAGAAATTTATAACGATTATATATTGATTTGATTTCTGTGGAGATTCCATATTCTATGTAAGATGATTTTGGGTTTACCGTGAACTATGTTTTAAATGACATTAGTTCTTTAACCCAGTTAAAGTTAAGATTAATTCCTTAAATTTAAATAATCATTGAATAATGATTTTTGATATTTAAAACCAAATTGGGGTTTTGATAAATCTTTAAAAGAAAGATTTAAGAATAAATTTGAAGAATTTATCTTTGATAAGATAATGTGAATATTTTATTTAAAAGAATATTCTGAATTGGAATGTGGCGTTGGATGTGTTTTTATAGTACTTGATTTTTAATTATAAATACGCGAGTTATTCGGAAAGACCGGGTTTAACCCATTCTGAATAGTCACTACGACGATGAAGAGTCGAAGTTGAAGACGGTGATTGAAGACCGACGATCTTCACATCGAATGGATGTGTTGCTACTGATACCCATGATGGGAGTAGCTACCTTGAAAGGACTTCAGTGGTAGCCGTCCAGATGTATTGTTGATTGCCCGGATATGCGAGGACCTCTCAGGTATCTCCGGTTTCGTTCAGACCTAGAACGGACTTGTAAATGGATGCGTGTCTGACATTGGATTTCGTTCCATGTGAATTAAATTGATTTTTATTAATGTATATCTGATTGGTGGTGGAGAATTTATTCTCTGCTTAACGCCCTGGTATATATTAATAGTGATTGATCGCATGGCGTGAATTGTCAATGTGGCACGCCAAGATGCAATTGATCAAGGCTTTTGTTGAAAAGCAGGGCCTTGTGGGATGATCAGAGTATTTCCTGTTACGGCATAGCTTTGTGTATAGCATAGCTTCGTGATCCTCACACCCCGGTATGAGTCAAAAACAGTGATTAAGACTGCAGGGAGTGCATACGTTTCTTTCTAGATAGAAGTGGTGTCGGTGCTTGAAACTGGCTGGCATTTTACTTATGTGGATGATGGATTTTGAGGCGCCTCGGATTTATAGGCCGTTAGTGGTCATATGGAGGTCCAAAAGGACCGGGAAGCGTGTGTTCAGGCATAACCAATCCACTGCCATTAGGAGGGGACCAGCCCTGAAGATCCAAGGTTTCACTGCGGGGGATCCTGAGGCATTTGCTAGAGTGTCTCGAATCAGAGAGGACGATCCCTAGCCTCGAATCATGATGGAATCCAACTTCCAATACGACCTTGCGGTTTTGAATGTAGAACTAGTATGACGACATGATATATGGTACCCATGCCGTCAAAGATTGATACATTATGATTGAAATGTTTTTATTAAAACATATACACACTAATATTAAATTCGTTTTATCGTATCAAGCATCTTTTGACCATTATAAGGTAAAACCCTATCCTCCAATTTGCGTTGCATTGTGTGATGGGACTTGGGTCTTATAATGGTTTCATTTTTCTAAAAAGCATTGCGTTGTTTAACGATTTACTTTATTTTATGCACTGGCAATTCAATGGAGTAAACCCGTTCCGCTTTAGCGGCGTGGTCCTGTGATTAGCCTTATTATTAGATAGGTTAAGTAAGGTTTCTCATACCAGTCCCATGACTGACCTGTAGTTTGTTTCATTGGCAAACTCGGGTGCCCATGTTTTCCACACGGGCAGTCGAGTAGCTTTTTGCAGATATATTTACAGGATCCTGGTTTACAGCTGAAGCGGTATTCGGAAAGCTCTGTATCCGTGTATTCCTTTCGGTTGTATGCTTGTATTATTTTCCGCTGCTATTTAAATGTAATTTAAATCTCTGATATTATTTTATTTCTATTGTGTAACATTTATTCATACTCCGTTATATTCTTGTACTCTGATGTAATTGTTGTAATCAGCAATAAAACGTTCTTCAGTTGGTGTCCTGATGTGTATTGTTCTCAAAGCAATCCAGTCTTTCCTTTACGGGGAAGTTTGGGTCGTCACAGCTCTGGTCATTCCATGCTTGCATTTGAGTTTGTTCAATGTACTGCACTTATGTGGCCACCTCATTTTGGTTGAACCTCTGTGTGTCATTCATATATATGTACTGATCATGCTAAACATGTGCACTGACTTCATGACAACAATTTTAAGTTTGTAAGCATGTTGCTTTGTTTGTCCACTTGAGCTTTGTTGTGTGCTTGCATACTTGATTGGTGAACTATGTATATTTGCAGCATGTATGTGTTGTCAAGGTTCACCTGAACATATCAAACTTAATATATTTGTCCCTTATTGTTTCAATGTTTGACTATATTGCTACTGCACAAAATATATATGTACATACATACACATGTATCTATATACATGTATTGTGTATGAGTAGAATATATATGTGAGCTCTAGAGATATATGTGCTGTATCCGTATCCGTATCCGAAAATAAAAATCCATATCCGAATCCGTATCCGGCGGATACCTACTAAATAATATCCGTATCCGTATCCGCTAATATTTTCGGATATCCGAAAATATCCGTATCCAGCTTAGCAAATACGGATATTTCCGGATATCCGAAAATATCTGAATCCGAACGTAAAAATATGTAAGTTACAATATGATGCATATTTCATTTGGTACTAAACAATAGCTGAAAATTTTGAAATAATACATAAATGATAAAACATACCGATTTAACAATAGCACATTCAATCACATAAAATTCAACACTAAATTAAATGTGTTTTGTTACTCGCTTTTTATCCATCTGTTTATAAAATAATAAATTACTATAACCTAAATATAAAAATACACAACTATATATTTTCATAGCGGACAGTTATTTATCGGATACGGATATTGCTATATCCGTATCCGTATCCGCTAAGCATTTCGGATATCGGATATTTTTCGTATTTTCGGATGCGGATACGGACGGATTTCGGATATTTCGAATATCCATTGACAGCCCTACTAGAAAATTCATCTTTGGTCACAATAAATGGCGGAGTTTATCCCTGTGTACAACTAACAAAATTTAATTCGTGGTGTACACGCAAATAAACATTTCCCGCCTAATAAATTTTTCACGGCTCCAAAAGGAATTGTACCTACGTGTTTATTTTGACACGTTTTGCTCTCTATCCATACATCGAAAAAAATTACCCATTCCTTTGTTCCTCTTCCTCTATCCATACATCGAAAAAGATTACCCATTCCTTTCCATACCTTTTTCCTTTTAACTTCAGCAAAATTTATCTTGTCCTCTGATTCTTCCATCGTCATCGTTGCGCTAGCGCTCTCCATCGTCATCGTCACGCCAGCCCTCTCGTCCTCGTCAATTATTTCAATCAGATACCACGTCTAATTGCTTTGGTTTTCTACACAAACCCTAAATATGTCTAAATTTCATATTTCATTTTGATCGACTATTTCGATCAGGTTTTGTGATTTTTTCCATTTGGGTTACGCAAATTTTACAATATGGTTTATACAATATAACATTTCAAATTGTTTGAGTCAAAAAGGGATTTGAATTAGAGTCAGGTCGGAGGCTGCACTGGTCAGCAAGAAAGGTGCGCGAAGGCCATGCCTATCGGTGGTCGGTTGGACAGAAGTGGAACGAATTGAAAGTTGATAACAAGAAGGGGATGTAGAAGTTTAAATCAATGTCTGTTAGATGCCAAATTCTACTTACTCAGATAGTGCTTGATCACAGGTATTAACTTTTGATATTACATGGTTTTTGGGTTTATCGTGAACGGTGTTTTAAATAACACTCGTTCTTTAACCCGATAATTAATGGAATGTGAATTGGGTTTATCGTGAACTGTGTTTTAACGACATTCGTACTTTAACCCGATTTACAGTGAAATGTGACTTGGAATTTATAAATATTTTGTTAAGATTTAAAGGAAATTTTCCAAGGTAAAGTTTTCCAATTTAATAAAATAAATTGGAATGAAATGGAATTCAATTTGGTAATAATCAAAGTGAATTTCTGTGGAGGAAGACTGCTAATATATCAGGAATTTAAAAGGCGTTGCCGTTATTCCACTTATATTATTAGTCGGATATGGAAGTTTATATCGATTATATATATCGATTTGTTTTCCATGAAGATTCCATTGTAAACGGAATGTGTTTTTGGGTTGTCGTGAACGGTATCTTTAATAATACCGTTCTTAGACCCAACGGAGTTAAGAAAATCAGAAAGTAACTGAAGATTAGTTAAGTTGAATGGTTTTATGGGTACTGATCTGATGTTGGTTTCGGCCTTCGGGGTTATTACTTAGGGAATTGTTCACTTGCTAATTTACGGTTAAAGGCTGATGGAATGGAATGTGATTTTGGGTTTATATTGAACCGTGTTTTAAATGACATTGGTTCTTTAACCCAGTTAAAGACAGGATATGATTTTCCAAGTTAAACAATCATTAATATTGATTTTTGGGAAGATTAAAACCAAGTGGAGTTTTAATGAATCTTTAATTAGATTGAAATGATCGAGAATGGAGTATCACCAGTTTTGCTCCAGGCGATAGTTAAATCTTTAATTAGATTTGAACGTGAAATGGTAATGAATTTACCGATAACACCATGGTGTTAGATATGAAGTATGACCAGTTTTACTTCATGGGATGAATAGGTTGGGGTTGGGAAATTTAACAGGTGATTACTTCGGTAAGGTTCTGTAATCCCGACTAGTTTGGATAAACCATAATTTGGTTTGAATTGATATTCAAAAGAAGATTAAAGAATAAATTTAAAGAATTTATCTTTGATAAAATTAATGGGAATCTTTCCCAAAGTATAAAAATATTTGAATAAAAGAATATTCTAAATTGGAATGAGGCATATGTTGTGTTTTTATAACATTTGTTGATTATATACGCGAGTTATTCATAAAGACCGGGTTTATCCCATTTTGAATAACTAATTTGACTATGTGTTGAGGATGAAGACGGTGGTCGAAGACCGGAGGTCTTCACATCATTTGGATAATTACTGATGATCTTGATTGGGCTGTACACCCAAGAGGAGGGAATCAGTTGGTGATCGTCCAGACGTACTTGGAGATCGATGGATATGCGAGGTACAATGTGCCTCTGGTTTCGTTCAGACCCAGAACGGACTTGTAAATGGACTGTGTGTCTGACATGGGATATCATTCTGTGTGATTGATGGATATTGGTTGCATGGAGTGGTTTGCCTGTGTGGCATGCTAAGATGCAAATGATCAAGGCTTCTGTTGAAAAGCAGAGTCTTGTGGTTAATGATCAAAGCACAGCCTTTGTGGCATAGCTTTGTATAGCGTTAATTCGCGAGCCTCACACCCCGGTGTGAACCAGAAACAGGAGAGGACCTCAGGGAGGGCATGCGTTTCCTTCTAGCTTGGGTGGTGTCAATGACCTATCAGCCTTGACATTTATATTATTTTCACTTGTGTGGTTGTTGGATTGCGAGGCACCTCGGATATATCAGTGACTATGTGGAGCCGATGGAGTCATAGGACTTATTTACGCTACAAAGGGCGGGGAAACGCAGTGTTCAGGCATTATAAACCACATTGGGTGGACCGGCCCTGACGATCCATGGGGCAGTTGCGGCTGTTCCTGAGAAATGGGCCAGATTGTATCGAAGCGGTGAGGACAATCCCTTGCCTCGGTTCACAGATGGAAATCCAACTTCCAATACGTGACTTTGCGGTTTTGATTGTAGCGCCTAGTATGGCGACATAGTGGTATGGGGCACTTATGCCGTCTATGATTGATACTTATGATTGAAATTGTTTTGACACTATACACTTATAGTAATAATAAAAGATGAAATTTAGCGTATCAAGCATTCTTTGGCTATTATAAGGTAAAACCCTATCCTCCGGCTTGTGTTGCATTGTGTGATGGGACCTGGGTCTTATAATAGCTTCATTGTTCTTTATTTAGCATTGCGCTGTTGTTTTATGCACTGGTATTCTTGGGACGGAACCCGATTCATGTTATACGGCGTGTTCCCTTGATTTACCTAACTTTAAAATAAAGATTAATAACTGTTTCAGTTCTCACACCAGTCACATGACTGACCTGGAGTTTATTGTTTTATCCTAAACTCTGGGTGCCCCTATTTTCCGCACGGGCAGCTAGTAGTTTTGGTTTTGCAGATTTATATACACAGGATCCTGATTTACAGCTGAAGCGATATTCGGAAAGCTCTGTATCCGTGTATTACTTCCAGTTGTGTATTGTATTATTTTCCACTGCTATGTAATGTATTGTAATCTCTAACATTTATCAAATGTATTTTATTCATTCATACTCTGTAATATTCTTGTATTCTGATGGAATTGTTGTAATAAGCAATGAAATGTTCTTCTGTTTGTGTTTCGATGTGTCTTGTCCTCAGTACAATCCGTGCTTTCCTTCACGGGGAAGTTCGGGTCGTTTCACCGGTGATACTCCATTCTCTATGATTTCAATCTAATTAAAGAATCATTAAAACTCCACTTGGTTTTAATCTTCCCAAAAATCACTATCAATGATTATTTAACTTGGGAAATCATATTCTGTTTTTAACTGGGTTAAAGAACCATTGTCATATAAAACACGGTTCACGATAACCCCAAAATCACATTCTATTCCATCAACCTTTAACCGTAAATTAGCAAGTGAATACTTCCCTAAGTGTTAACCCCGAAGGCCGAAACTAACATCAGATCAATACCTAAGAAACTATCCAACTTAACTAATCTCCAGTTAGTTTCTGATTTTCTTAACTCCGTTGGGTCTAAGAACAGTATTATTAAAGATACCATTCACGACAACCCAAAATCACATTCCATTAACGATGGAATCTTCATGGAAAACAAATCGATATATATAATCAATATAAACTTCCATATCCGACTAATAATATAAATGGAATAACGGCAAAGCCTTTTAAATTCCAGATATATTAGTTGTCTTCCTCCACAGAAATTCACTTCGATTATTACTAAATCGAATTCCATTCCATTCCAATTTATTTTATTCAATTGGAAAACTTTACCTTGGAAAATCTCCTTTAAATCTTAACAAAAGATTTATAAGTTCCAAATCACATTTAACTGTAAATCGGGTTAAAGAACGAATGTCGTTAAAACACAGTTCACGATAAACCCAATTCACATTCCATTAATTATTGGGTTAAAGAACAAGTGTTATTTAAAACACCGTTCACGATAAACCCAAAAATCAATTCAAATTCAATTCCAATTAAATACCATTTAATTGGTATACTTCATTAAATCTAAATAAAAAGATTTAATCTTTTTCTCAACTGGGTTTAAGAACAGTGTTAATAAAGACACCATTCATGACAAACCCAAATCCCATTTGATATTAAATACAAGACTCTGAATAGAAAATATATCGGCTTATATTCAATATCAAATTCTACGACCAACAAATATCGTATTGGAAATAGCGATATAAATATATCTTTCAAACTTCCATAACAATATCTGTATAATCACGAAATTCAACATCGAAATTTTCCAAAGACAATTTCGATTCAAATCCATTCCAATTCAATTACTGGAAATTCTGGTTACTTTTAAAACCCTTTCAAATCCAATTTATTTATTCCAAAAATAAACGGATTATAATTCTAGTTCAAAACTAGTTCATTTCGATAAAAAACTATTTTTATCTTTTCAAATATGGAATTTTTCATCCCAGTTCTTTCCAAATCATTTCTTATGATTCTACACAAATTATTGCTGTTTTTAATAATTTTATCAAGGCCCGTACAGTCGATTTCCATCAACGGCCATCGAACTGCACTTACAGTGACCTTTTCCAAATTTGATTTGGACATAATTCCAAATCCAACCGTTAGATTTTAAATCTCTAATATTTGTTAGAAAGCTCTTTTCGATACGAATCCAACGGTTCCGGGTTTAGGAGAATCCGACGGTCAGATCTCCCGTAATGTCCATTCGAAGTCAATGGTCGAAATCCGCAAACTACTGCGGCGCGGCGCGTTCTATTCAAGCCATTTAATATATATATATATATATATATATATATATATATATATATATTTCGTCGATTTCAATTCAAAACATATTTTATAATTCGTTTTCAAAACGATTTCAACTTCATATTCAATTTTAAATCAAAATTGAATATTCCATATCATTAATATACAAATGATAATATTTTAGAAATGTTATATTTTGGAATCACTTCCTTTTCTACATTTATTATAAAATGAATACAATCGATATGAATATCGTTCGCGTCAAAATGGCGCAAACCTAATCAATACGGCTTTATATATTTCAATTACTTCGTTATTCTATTCAACAATTGAATATTTTCTTCAACACATGAATATATATTTTTACTCCACATATGAATATTTATTATTTCTTTCTTACAATAAAAAATGTGAATTTTATTGTATAAATATTTCGTTAAACACATGAATAGTTTCAATACGTGAATATTCTCAACACATGAGTATTTTCAACACATGAATGGTTTCAACACTTGAATATTCTCAACATATGAGTATTGTCAACACATGACTATTTTGTTTATTCAACACATGAATATAATTTATTTTCTAAATTGGAATGAGACCCACTCAATTACCATATAATGTTATTTATATGGATTCTATACAACACATGTATATAATAGCAATGATAAATAATCAGCCATCATCCAAAGTGCACCACACAACTGCATAAGCATTAAATATAAATAATTAACACTTACACAGTCTGTCAACCCATCGATTGACATGCAACTAACCAATCAGGATTAGTGTACGTCAAATATCATCTCAATACCCGTGTGGGGTTTCAGTCAACAAACACAGATTTTTATTTGTGCAATTGGGCGATGTGTAAAATTTATCGTCCCAATCAATATCAGTCAAATAGGCATACATAAACAAACCGTCTGATTTGTTTATAAATATTTATTTTATATGCACTTTAAAAATTATATTTTTAGCTATAAAATATTTTATTTCATTCCTCATCACACAATCAACTTTCACAACACATCAATTAAACAAACAAGTCATCCATGGTCTGTGGACGACGGGTGTCGGGTGCTACTAAGCACCGTCTGCATTCTAGTATATATTTCAAACTAGAAATTAAAATAAAAGTGAGGAGTTCTCACCGAGGGTTCCACTCCTCCGTGCTTTCCTTCTGAACTGTTCGGGTTTCGTTTTGATTTCAGTCGATACCATCGCCATCTTTTCCCACTGTTCACAGTAAAAATCATATTTTTATCGCTTTATCCCAATAAATATGATTCATATTTTTATTTCAATGAAGAATCTATAATTTTATTCAAAGAAAAATCCTATTCATATTCAAAGAAAAATCCTATTCATATTCAAAGAAAAATCCTATTCATATTCAAAGATCTCATCTTTTCTATTATATATATCTTGCCTTTTCTATAATATATATCTCGTCTTTTCTATAATATATATAAATAAACAAATACCACATTCTTAAAATGCTATTTATATAATCAAAATCATCTTTCTTATACGTTGTAATATAAATGAAAATCATACTTTTATTTTAATACATATATAGGAAACATATTTTCCTTCTATATATGTAAAAATCTTAATTTTATATAATTAAAATTTATAACTTTTAATAATTTAAAAATCAAATCCTTTTTCTTTTTCTTTTTTTAAAACAATGTATATTTTTATTTCAAAAAACAATGCTACTTTTATTTTCATTAACACTATAAAACAATGCTACTTTTATTTTCATTAACACAATAATTAACAAATTTACTTAACCAAATTTAATCACCCTGTTCTTTTATTTTTCTGGCCACTGAAACTCATTTGCTCGCATTAGAAAATTGGATCGAACGCCCTCCATGAGCTGTCGGAATCTGATCGAAGTTGAAGGTCTTGGGCATCACGCCCTCCACCTCCTCCAGGAACCACAACAAGCTCGAGTTCACCACTGCGCCGGAAATTGACCTCGAACCGCGCCTCTTTGAACCCCAAATTCTTCCACAGCCGATCACGACAACCGACCACCCTTACATCAATAGACAGATAGTAGAGTTTCCTTCGAATTTTGTTTTAGGGTTGGGGTTTAATTTGAATCTGATTGGGAAAATTTTGGTCTTGAATTTCTGACGATTTCGCCCGTTTATTTTAATAGGTGGGGGCAGATTTTTTTTATGAGAGGGAGTTAGGGTTTAGATGGGGGAATTTTATATAAAATATATATTAATATTTAATTCAGTAAATTCCAAATTAACTCGTTTAATGCTTTTACTCTAAATGAACCCCAACGAATGTCGCCCCTAGCCAATTACCCTTATTCTGAACACAATGGGATATGTCCGGTTAGCCAATTCTATTGTTTTGATCGGTTTTCATTGAAATTAAAATATAATTATATATATATATATTGAATTTTAAACGTACATTTCAATTTACCGGGGCCACATATGAACTCAAAAAATACCTAAAAAATATTTTCTAGCTTCGTATTGACGATACGGTTCTAACAAAACTAATTTCATCAAATTCCGAGACCTTTTGAAAAATGTCCATTTTCTGGTCGATTGAAATTGACTGAAACTGCCAAAACACGTTTTCTTTTGCCACACTCACATATTGATTTCAAAAATTATGAATTTTGGAATCTAGCAATAACTAGACATCCCGGATCCAACAAAAGTGGTTTCGTCGAAAACCAAGGTCGTTTGCAAAATTTTCATTTTTAAGGGCCAGAATTCCATATTGACTATTCTGAATTTTCAACTGGATGTAACTTTTTATCCCCGCTATGAAATTTCCATTTTTCGGATTCGTTGGAAATATATTCTCAAATAGATTCAAATATTTGTGGTTTCGCTAAAATCAGGTTTATTTTGAATCCTGTACATTCATTTGAAATTTGAAATCGAATTTTCAAACTACAGTGCCATTTCAATTCCTTTTATGATTAAAAATAAATATAGATATTCTAACGCCGATTCAAATAAATATATTCATTCTAATTCTATTCGAAATAAATTTCTCGTCGTCATTATTTAAAATATACCATTTTAAATATTCAAAAGTCATTAAAATTGCCAAAATAAAAATTTTAAATTAGCTCAGATTTCCGGGTTATTACAATAAATCTATTATGATTATGCCGAGGCATTTTACTTATAGCATTTCCAATAATTTCTGGTTTATACTTACCCGATTGAGTCTCGGGGTTTCTATATGATTTTTGGTTTTTACTTACCGGAGTGAGAGTCTTGGGGTTTCTACAAAATTTTTGATTTCTATTTACCCGAGTGTGAGAATCGGGATTTCTATATGATTTCTGGTTTCTACTTACTCGAGCGTGAGTCTCAGGGTTTCTATATGATTTCTGGTTTCTACTTACCCAATTGTGTCTTGGGGTTTCTATATGATTTCTGGTTTCCACTTACCCGAGCATGAGTGTTATGGTTTCTATGTGATTTCTGATTTCCTTTACCCGAGTGTGAGTCTCAGGGTTTCTCTATGATTTCTGGTTTCCACATACCTAAGTGTGAATCTCGGGGTTTCTCTATGATTTCTATTTGCTACCTATCCGAGTATGAGTCTCGGGAATTCCACTTGATTCATAATTTCTATTTTCCAAATATGAGTCTTGAATACCTGCTACTTTCAAATAAAGAATTCGAGTACGCCATTGTGTTTTCAAGATAAAGGCGTTTAAATTAGAGCCCAGTTTGCTGCTTTAGGTCACCCGTTCGAAATCTTCTAGATAGAGTTTATGATACTTTGGCACTTTACACAAAAAGTTCTCTAAACTCATAGCATATTTACACATAACATTCATTACTCTGAATTTTAGTCAAAATAATGTTTAACACATTTTATGTAAAATATCAAACAATATACAAGTTGTAATACCCCATAATTTTAACAACACTAAAAGAAGATAAATTAAATAATAATTAATTTAATATTAAGAATTAAGGGAAACAGACTACGCCATTGAGTTCGTCTCGAAATTCTGGTCAATACAGACATTTGGTTTGCGTAAAACAGACACTGTATGAGGAAGCTATGAAGGTTTGAAGTTTGTATACAAGCAAAAGAATTATATATATAATATTAAATCAGAAAAATAGTTAGAAATCCAAAAATAAAGGGGTGGAAATTTTCCTGCCCCAGAGGAGTCGACCCCGTGGTCGACCCCTCAAGGGGGGGTCGACCCCCTAGGGCTGAGGTGGCAAGTCGGATTTTGGGGGCTAGCAGCTATATATAGAGGTCCATTTCTCTTGTTTTATTCACTAAAAATCAATGGAGGCCAAACGCTGCCGGTGCCTTAACTGAACTGAATACTTTTCTTCTGCAACTATCAACTAAAGCTAATCAGTTAGACATTCCAGTTTAGATCCGAGATTCAACACCAAAAGTTTCTCTTCAATCTTCTAAAACCTAAACACTGTGAGTTTAGCTATTTTTAGATTTAAATGACTAAAAGTAAACGTGATATGACTGTGATTTGGATCTTTATAAATTATGAATCTATCGTATTCTTGGATCTTAACCTTTCTCATGCTAGATCTAATTTTATAGATCTAATTCCCTTGAGGTTAATTTATCATGTCACATATGAGGATTTTAACCTTTATCTATGTTTATGGTTAATTTGGATCTGTCATTGTTTGGACAGTTAAAATCTTGTTTAGATCTAATTCTCCCTCTAAATCATCTTTTACCTATCATGTGGTGGTTAATTTCGATCTGTCATCAATTGGACATATGAATCTTTATTTGGATCTATTCATGCCTATTAGAACATCCTTATTATGGTAGATTTAGTTTTATCATCACATGTTCACTAGATCTGCTTTTATGTCCACCTTATTATTATGCCAATTACATGTCTATGCTAGTGTGTGTGTGTGTGTATATATATATATATTTATGTCAGTTATGTTAGAATAATCACTATTGTCATCTTCCCATCACCTTTCCTTTTTTTGTTTATGGACAGGCTACTTTCTAGCCTAGGTATGTCGCCAAATATATGCGAATGCATTTGTTAGGGAACAGGGGAAATATTCGAATTGGCATAATTTGTATAATGAATATGCATTTGGACATATAATTCACTATAATATAATTGGGTGAACGGGCATGAACACCTATAAGACATAGGTAATTAATTGGTTAAAATGCTTAGGATTACAGTAATTAGAAACTGTAGTTGCACTTATAACACGAGGTTAGATTGCATTTGTAGTGAAAGTCTGCCCGGACCCGACCGACATATCCAGCAACTACAAATGTTGAATCTAATGTGACGTGTCTAAGTGCACAAATACGAGACGGGCTAAGACACGAGGTTAGGCCCAACTTGTGGAGGAAGTTTGCCCGGGCACGATCCGCATATCCAGCATCCACAAGCTGTAGGCCTAATGTGGGAGGTCTAACCCATTATAACCATGAATGGACATTGTAAGGAATTGAATACTTAACCTAGTTGAATCCATAGGGATTTGGTGAACATAAACATGAATAGTAGTTAAGTAAACTTGGTTGAACAATGGGAGGGTTAAGTTAGTATATCTGAGATGGGTGGGTAATATTTAATATAGGCCCACGAAACTTAACCAATTGGGGGTTATGCATTAAAGACACCTATGGGTAAGCATAACCGGTAGAAAGATTGGGGTTATATAATTAAAGACACCCTTTAGGCTAAATATAACATGTAGAAAAACTAATGGGGGATACAAGACAAAGGAGAGAGCTTGTATCAAATTGTGTGCGACCCGTTTCAGTCAGTAACCCGGAGTAGGTATCAAACAAAGTATTCTGAACTAGGTCGGAGAACGGGCACGCTTACTGAACTGGTTGTAAGAGATCCAAACGTGAGGACAATGCGGGTGACGCAAACCGACTGGGTCATGTGCATGTATCAGCCGGGCAGAAAGGGATAAGACGACCGTGACACTTGTAGATATGGGGCTGTGCATATCAGCGAAGGGTTGCCACTTTAGGACGTGATACACCCAATGGTGGGGCCGACACAGAGTATCTACGCGGATCAGGGAGCAGATCGATTAGGGAAGGAGTTAGGATACATTCAGACGTATGCCTAAGTCTACCACCTCATAATGGAAGGGATCATCTCATTCTGGTTATACTAGTAATAGTGCAGAGTAATCATTGGGGAAGCGTATACACTCTATCCTGTTACCTTGTCATGCTTACCTTTTGTGTAATTATCTCTCTCTCTCTCTTATCCACTTTATATGCCTATCATGCTACTTTTATTTATTTACTTGCTAAAAGTAACAGGACTCGCCAGACTTTATATTTGACCCTTTTTGTTTCCTCTTCTTTCCTCCGTTCCCCCCAGGTTCTCAGGGCCGGGGCACTCAGGCTTGACCGTGATTCTGCTTTTATCTTGCTAAGGAGCTGCTCTTGAAGTATTGCTCGAGTTCTTATCCCTACTATGGCTTTATATCTTTTTGGGGAATTATGCTTTTTATGTACTCTGATGGAAAAAGACAGAAAGTTTTATGTTTCTGTAATGGCTTTTATGTAATTTCAGACTTGTGATATTTTGGACCACGATGTTATGATTTTTGTTTGAAATAAAAATTTGAATTCTGCTGTAGCTTTTATATCTTTCTTATAATGTTTCTTTTTCTGTTAACATATAACGCTTCACGAAACTTAATGCATTCTCTTAATGAGTGACATTAACGGATGTGAGGTGTCACACTTGGTATCAGAGCCAGTTTACGAGATTAGATAAAAGTTTTTGAAAATTATTTTCAAAATGGGTTTAAAAGAAAGCATTTTCAAAAAGAAAAGTTTATTTTGAAAAACATTCCACGAAAAGCCATAAGTAATATCTTTTGATCCCTTGTCTGAATCTCTTTCCTTTTCTTTTTCAGCATGTTTGGGGAACCCAATATTCCAGAGGGCGTTACGATACTAGGCTGGTTCTATAGGTATCTGGAGGCCACGGCGCCTGCCGAAGGCCAAGGAAACGTTCCTCTCCCAGCTGCACCCGTTTTTCCTCCTCCTTCTCCGCGTATAGACAACTTTTCCAAGATCTGCAAAGATTTCCGTGCTATGGGAGGAAAGCCATTCCATGGAACCGAGACATTCGTAGAGGCAAGGAATTGGCTCAAGGAGACCGAGGACTTGTTTGTAATCTTTGAAGTAGAAGATCGAAGAAAGATTCAGTTAGCCGCTTGGCTACTAAAAGATGAAGCTTCTTTTTGGTGGGAAGTTACCCAAGCTGGACGACCGGTAGAGACATGGGATGATTTTAGGCAAAGGTTTGAAATGAAATTTCTGTCCCAAGATGAGAAAATCATGCAAATGGATAGGTCCTTAGCACTCAAACAAGGAAACTTGATGGTTAAAATGTATGTGAACAAATTCAACCAACTAGCGAGGTTTGGATTAGAACTGGTGGATACTCCACATAAGAAGGCTTTGCGGTTTGTCAAAGGACATAATGAGCCCCTTCATGGGTTGGCTATGTCCCCCATTCCAATGAGATCTACTTTTGAAAGACCTGTTGATATGGCCTTGATGTATGAGGAAGAGAAAGGAGAAAAGAAAGAAGTAAAGGCTAAGGAAACAACGCAAAACATGAAGATTTGGCCCAAGAAGGGACGACAATAACAACAACAAAAGAAAGGAGGAAATAATGACAAGGCTAAGGATAAGAGGAAGTGTCATAATTGTGGGCGAGAAGCTCATTTAGTGAAGGACTGTAAAAGGAGGAAGAATTCTTGCTTCAATTTTGGAGAGGTCGGACACTTTGCTAGGGAGTGCCCGAAGAAAAAGGGACAAGGTCAAAGGGCAGGAACTTCTGGAGGGCAGATGCATGCTCTCGCGATCAGTTCTCCTGATAGAGGTAGAAAAATTTCTGTGGAAGGATTAATTTCTCATTCAATTCATCCTATTAGAACACTTTTTAATTCTGGCACTTCACATTCATTTATATCTAGTTCTATGGTTGAATATCTGCACTTAATTACTAGTATGGTAGTGGATCCCGTAGTTGTCTCAAACCCCATTGGTGGTTCGGCTCATTTATCTATGATTTGTCGGGGTTTGAGAATATATGTGTTAGGCGTCGAGTTTGAATGCGACGCATATGTGCTCGGTTTTATGGGCTATGGTTTGATTCTAAGGATGGATTGGTTAACCACATATGGTGCCATTCTAGATTGTGAGAGAAGGGTCGCTAAACTTTTGACTTGCCGTGGGAGGACTCTCGAGATTCCTTATGACCCACAAGGGCCTGTTATGCTTAGTTTCCTAGAGTCTCTTGATGCATCTATCGATGATCTGCAATCTGTTCCAGTAGTCTGAGATTATTCTGATGTTTTTGATGAGGTACGGGGTTTACCTCCGAGGCGTGAGATTGATTTTTGTATATATCTGGTGGACAATGCAAAGCCAATTGCATTACCAGTGCACCATATGGCTCCAAGGGAAAGGAGGGAGCTTAGTAAACAAGTAGGGGAGCTACTTTAAAAAGGATTTATTAGGTGAAGCATATCTGAATGGGGTTCTCCAGTAGTATTCGCGACTAAGGCGGATGGTTCGCTTCATTTGTGTGTGGACTATAGAGAATTGAATAAACTCACTAAGAAGAACATGCACCCACTTCTGAGGATAGATGACTTGTTTGACTAGCTTGTTGGTGGCTCGGTATTCTCTCAATTAGACTTAGCCATGGGGTTTCATCAGTTGAGGGTGGCTGAGTACAGTATAGACAAGACTGCTTTTAGAACTCTGGATGGTTTCTTTGAATGGCTAGTTATGCCTTTTGGGTTGACGAATGCACACTCCTATTTTCTTGATCTAATAAGTAGGGTGTTTCGGTAGTTTATAAATAAATTTTCGTAGTCTTTGTTGATGATATCTTGATCTTCTCCAAAAGCGAAGTACAGCATGCCCAACATTTGAGAGAAGTTTTGAAAACTCTCCGTGAGCATCAGCTTAAGGCAAAGTTCTCCAAATTCCATTTTTGGAGAAAAGAGGTGAGATTCTTAGGGCATGTGGTCTCCAAAGAAGGGATAGTTGTAGATACCATGAAGGTGGTTATAGTGCAAGATTGGCAAATTTCAAAAAATGCAACAGTGGTGAGAAGCTTTCTTGGATTGCAGCCTATTATAGGAAGTTCATTAAGAACTTCACAAAAATAACTGCCTCGCCCACCATGCCGACAAAGAAGAACTTGGCATTTTCATGGGATATAGATTGTGATGTGGCTTTCCAAGGACTGAAGAGGGCTCTAACAACAACCCCAGTCTTGACCTTGCCTGATGGGAATAGAATGTTTGCAGTTTACACTGATGCGTGTGTTACTGGGCTTGGTGTTGTATTGATGCAAGAAGGAAAGGTAGTGTGTTATGAGGGTAGACAGTTGAGAGTTCATGAGAAGAACTACCCCACCCATGATTTAGAGCTAGCTGCCATAGTATCCGTGCTAAAGAAGTGGTGTCATTATTTACTTGGAGAGAAGTTCGAGTTATGTACCGATCATAAATCTCTCAGGTATCTGTTCTCATAGAAGGACCTTAATTTAAGGCAACAAAGGTGGATGGAGTTCCTAGCTTCTTATGATTTTGAAATTGCTTATACCCCTGACAAGGGTAATGTGGTGGCTGACGCACTAAGTAGGCAGAGGATGGCTTTAATTCCTCTATTTGTGGAGAGGAAGAGCCTGGAGTTCATATCAACTTTTGATTTTACACCCTCCATAGAGACTTTGCTTGATTTATTTGCATCACTAGAAATATGACCAACTCTTATGGATTAGATAGGAGCTTCAAAACAAGGTGACCCACAGATTGTAGACATCATGAATAAGCTTAGAAAAGTGGAGACTTCTAGTCACCTCAGTAGATATTCCATAGACGAAAGGGGGTGGTTGCGACGAGATGGAAGGCTTTGTGTCCCTCAAACTGGAAGCTTGATAAAGGCAGTCCTAGAAGGAGCCCACCATTCAAAGATGACTATTCATCCACGTGGTGATAAGATGTACAGAGGCATGAAGAGGGTTTTCTTTTGGGCTGGGATGAAGAAAGATGTGGCAGAGTTTGTTTCTCAATGTTTAGTTTGCCAACAAGTTAAAGCTAAGCAAAATAAGCCTGGTGGTTTACTTCATCCTTTGGAGGTTCCTCAGTGGAAATGGGATAGCATCTCTATGGATTTCATAGATGATTTGCCTAGATCGAAGAAAGGCAACACTAGTGTCTGGGTTGTGGTGGATAGACTCACTAAGAGCGCTCATTTCATTCCAGTTAGGAGTAAGAGGACGCCATCATGGTTGGCAGCAATTTACGTTCGTGAGATATTCCATCTTCATGGGGTACCTTCCAGCATCGTAAGAGATCATGATCCCATCTTTACCAGTGAATTTTGGAGGAGCTTGTAAGAAGCATTAGGTACATAGTTGTGTTTGAGCATCGCTTATCATCCTCAGACTGATGGACAGACGGAAAGGGTGAACAGAGTTCTTGAAGATCTTTTAAGGATGTGTATCCTAGACTTCGGAGGGACTTGGGAAGAGCATCTTCCTTTAGTAGACTTTACCTACTACAACAACAGTTATCAAGCTAGCATTGGTATGACACCCTTCGAAGCATTATACGAACGACCCTGTAGATCACCAACCTGTTTGTGGGAATCTACAGAAAGATTATTACTTGGACCTGATATGTTTAGGGAAACATCCGAGAAAATTGATCTTATTCGACGGCGGATGAAGACAACCAAAGATAGGCAGAAATCTTATGTAGACAATATAAGGATTGACATCGAACTTGAAGTGGGAGACTTAGTTTTTTATTAAAATATCACCTTTGAGGAATGTGGTTTGCTTTGGATCTGTAGGGAAGTTGGCACTCCGATTTGCGGGACCATTTCCCATAACCGAAAGGATCGGCCAAATGGCATATAGAGTAAAGCTACCAGAAAATCTATCTAGCGTTCATAATGTTATCTACGTTTCTCATCTGCGGAAATGCTTGCATGACACTGCCGAAGTTGTTGAGCCGAGTATATTAGAGGAAGTAGAAGTGGAATGGGAGGCAACAGTTATACAGGTTCCTACCTGTATTCTTGGATCAGAAGTTAAGAAGCTACGCGATAAAGAAATCAAGCTGATAAAGGTTCAATGGGGAGATAACCCAGAGGATGCGACTTGGGAGACCGAAGACAAGATTCATGCTTCATACCCTTCCCTTTTCGAGGGTATCTTCTTAACTCCTTTTCCGAAGTTTTATCTGTGCTTGTTTCTATCATTTGAGTATGTCCTATCAATAGTATTTTTGACCTTTAGATAGGAATCCTACGGATGTAAACATGTGTTTGAGACATGTTATGTTTGATGGATGCAAGTGGATGCGAATGGTTGCTAGTGGTTGCCAGTGGATGCATACACACACAGGCACTAGATCAGCTCAATCACTTTCATACTGCATATGGATGTGCGTGCATTTTTCTTTTCTTGAAAGGGTGAGAATGGATGTATTAGCGTATGGATGTGCATTTGGACGAATGAGTGTGCACATATATAGAACTTACATGTTATAATAGGATTATTTGCATACATATTGGATTCATAGCACTAACATACATTGCATTGAGGAGGTCGATTGAATCAGTAGACCGCCTAATCTTCGCATTAGTATTGGGACATATACACACCTTTGCATATGCTCATATAAGCATTAGAAATCTTTAAGGACAGTGGATGCTTGTGATTGATGAATGAGTAGATGGATGATGGATGGTAGGATATACATTCTTCTCAACTTAGGGATTTCAGGGATGAAATCCTTTGAGCATGGGAGAATGTAACACCCCGTAATTTAAAAAAAACGAGAAGAGGACAAATTAAATAATAATTAATTTAATATTCAAAATTAAGGGAAAAAGAGTGTGCCATTGCATTCATCTCGAATTTTGGTCAAGATAGACATTTGGTTTGCGCAAAACGAACACCGTATAAGGAAGTTACAAAGGTTTGACGTTTTGTATACGCATAGAAGAATTATATATATATTAACTCAGAAAAATTAGAAAAATAGTTTGAAATCCGAAAATAAAGAGGCGGCAATTTTCCCGCCCAAGGGGAGTTGACCCCTAAGGGGGGGTGTCGACCCCAGGGTCGACCCCCCAAGGGGGGTGTCAACCCATGGGTCGACCCCCTAAGGATGGGTCGACCCCCTAGGGATGAGGTGGCATTTCGGATTTTGGAGGCTGACAGCTATATATAGAGGTCCATTTCTCTTGTTTTGTTCACTGAAAATCAATAGAGGCCAAACAATGCCGGTGCCTGAACTGAACAGAATCCTTTTCTTCTGCAACTATCAACTAAAGCTAATCAATTATAGATTTGTGGTTAGATCCGAGATTCAACACCAACAATTTCTCTTCTATCTTCTAAAATCCAAACACTATGAGTTTAGTTATTTTTATATTTAAATGACTAAAAGTAAACGTGATATGACTGTGATTTGGATCTGTTATAAATTATGAATCTATGATATTCTTGGATCTTAACCTTTCTCATGCTAGATCTATTTTTATAGATCTAATTCTCTTGTGTTTAATTTATCATGTCACTTATGTGGATCTTAACCTTTATCTATGTTTACGATTAATTTGGATCTGTCATTATATGGATAGTTAAAATCTTGTTTAGATCTAATTCTCCCTCTAAATCATCTTGTACCTATCATGTGGTGGTAAATTTAGATCTGTCATCAATTGGACATATGAATCCTTATTTAGATCTATTCATGCCTATTAGAACATCCTTATTATGTTAGATCTAGTTTTATCATCACCTGTCCACTAGATCTGCTTTTATGTCCACCTTATTATTATGCCAGTTACATGTATATGCCAGTATATATATTTATGCCGGTTATGTTAGAACAATCACTATTGTCATCACGCCATCACCTTTCCTTTTTTTGTTTATGGCCAGGCTACTTTCTAGCCTAAGTATGTCGCCAAATATGTGTGAATGCGTTAGTTAAGGTACAAGGGAAAATATTAGAATTGGCACAATTTGTATAATGAATATGAATTTGAACGTATAATTCACTATGAATATAATTGGATAAATGGGCATGAACACCTATAATACATAGGTAATTAATTGGTTAAAATGCATTGAATTACAGTAATTAGAAGCTGTAACTGTGCTTATGACATGAGGTTAGATTGCATTTGTGGTGGAAGTCTGCCCGGACCTGATCAGCATATCAAGCAACCGCAAATGTTGAATCTAATGTGAGGGGTCCAAGTGCACAAATACGAGACGGACTAAGACATGAGGTTAGGCCCAACTTGTAGAAGAAGTCTGCCCAGACCCGACCGGCATATCCAGCATCCACAAGCTGTAGGCCTAATGTGGGAGGTCTAGCCCATTATAAACCATAAATGGACATGGTAAGGAATTGAATACTTAACCTAGTTGAATCCGTAGGGATTGGGTGAACATAAACATGAATAGGGGTTAAGTAAACTTGGTTGAACAATGGGAGTGTTAAGTATATCTGAGATGGGTGGGTAATATTTAATATAGGCCCACGAAACTTAACCAATTAGGTGTTATGTATTAAAGACACCTATGGGTAAGCATAACCGGTAGAAAGATTGGGGTTATATAATTAAAGACACCCTTTAGGGCAAATATAACCTATAGAAAACCTAATAGGGGATACAAGACAAAGGGGAGAGCTTGAATCATATTTTGTGGGACCCGTTTCAGTCGGTAACTCAGAGTAGGTATCAAAAAAAGTATTCCAAACTAGATCGGAGAAGGGGCATGCTTACTGAACTAATTGTAAGAGATCCAAACGCGGAGGACGGTGTGGGCAGCGCAAACCGACTGGGTCATGTTCGTGTATAGGCCGAGCAGAGAGGGATAAGACGACCGTGACACCTGTAAATATGGGGTTGTGCATATCAGCGAAGGGTTGCCACTTTAGGGCGTCATACATCCTACGGTGGGGTCGGCACAGAGTATCTACATGGATTAGGAAGGTGATCGATTAGGGTAGGAGTTAGGATACATACGGACGTATGCCTAAGTCTACCACCTTATAGTGGAATGGATCATCTCATTTTGGTTATACTAGTAATAATACAGAGTAATCATTGGGGAAGCATATACACTCTATCCTATTACCTTGTCATGCTTACTTTTATGTAGTTATCTCTCTCTTATCCACTTTATATGCCTGTCATGCTACTTTTATTTATTTACTTGCTAAAAGTAACTGGACTCGCTAGACTTTTATGTCTGACCCTTTTTGTTTCCTCTTCTTTCTTCCGTTCCCCCCAGGTTCTCAGGGCGGGAACACTTAGGCCTGACCGTGATTCTCTTTTTATCTTGCTAAGGAGCTGCTCTTGAAGTACTACCCAAGTTTTTATCTCTACTACGGCTTTGTCTCTTTTTGGGGAATTATGCTTTTTATGTACTCTGATCGAACAAGAAGGAAAGTTTTATGTTTTTGTAATGGCTTTTATGTAATTTCAGACTTGTGATATTTTGGACCGAGATGTTATGATTTATGTTTGAAACAAAAATTTGAATTCCGTTGTTGCTTTTATATCTGTGTAGTACAATTTCTGTTTCTATTTGCCTATAACGCTTCACGAACTTAATGCATTCTCTTAATGAGTAACATTAACGGAAGTGGGGTGTCACACAAGTTATGTTACTTCTAGTGGCACATCATGTTTGTCAATAGTGAACTCTTATTTTTCTGTTTACCAGTATCCAAGTATAACCGTTTGATTTGCCATCTCCTACTGCCAGGAATAAGCTCTTGATAATTGATGTCTAGATAAAAATATTGGATTCCCCCATTCAATGTTAGTGGGAGAATATCAAATTTTAGACCATAGAATCCTACATGGATATATGTTTGAGTTTGCTCATTATGCACAATTAGATTTATAAAAGTTAATAACTTGGAATTCATGCTCAGACCCTATTTGATTCGGGAAAGTTTATGCTTCACAGCATTATTTAGGTTATACGAAATTAAAACCAAATATTTTTATAATGATTCTTGAGTGACTGGAAAGCTGTGCAGGAGCCATAATATTTTGTCCTAAAGAACAAAAGCTTCTTTATACTAGGGGGAAACTATTAACACCAAAATTTGCACTAGGAAAATATAAAGAAGCAGAAGGAGAAGAAAAAGGGTTTCGGGTATCGAAGTTGGATCAAAGCAGGAATAGCTCTGGAAGCGAACTCCGAAAGTTGTGGAACTGGCACTAAGAGCAAGAATCAAAGAGTTGATACTTGCAGCGAAAGGTTCAGGGAATCAAGGCCAATACCTAAAGCCCGAAAGTACTGGTCTGACACCGGCAGTGGAACAAGAAGGCAAGCTTGTGAGAACAACCTCAAACTATGGCCAAATCATAAGAAAGGTGGTTTGATCATTAGGATATCGGCACCAGCAAAAGGGAGGAAAGCTAGGTACTGATAAGAAAGGTGACAACAACAAACCAGTGCCAACACTAAAGGTCATCAACCTGGGCTCGGCTTCGAGAGCATAATTCGTAAAGTTGTAAGCAAGCATAGAGGATCAAGAACTGAAAGGCTATGACCTGAGACTCGAAAATGGGAAGGAATTCTATATCATCCGAAACACAACATGAAGCATCAAGCCAAGAAAAAGGGGACAAAGGGGTTATTAGCACTAATTAACTTAGTGTTGAGACAGAGAAAGGTAAAGATGTTATGTAACGGCCTGCATTTTACGTATCGAAGGATCGTAAAATATATTTATTTAATTCCCCAAGGGTCGGATCATTCTCATTTTTTGATATGATGTTTAGGGGGATGTGAGACATGTCCATAATTTTTACCAATTTAATTTACGACCATTTTCCCCTGTTAGTTTTGTACAGAGCATAACTTTTGACTATGGATGAATCAAGTGCTGGAATCGATTTAATCAAAAAGGAAATAATGTGTCTGATTCCGTAGAGTGGTCACATTAAAGATTGGTTTAGCGGTTCGGGAGAAATCTCTATTTTAGTGTTATACAATTTCTGTCCAGGCTAATTGGTAATTAGAGAGATGATTTGTGGAGCCCCCTAAGGCTTGGCTGTTGGCTATAAATAGGGGTAGAGGCGTGGATAATATTTTAGTTTCTTCATTTTTCTCTCTTGGTTGAGCTCGTGATCCTCCTTGCTTAATCAAATATATCTCTCGTCCATTAAATCGTAGATCGAGATTAGAAGATCGAAGATTAACATCGAAGAAAGGTAGATCGCATCAAAGTGATTGATTCAAGGTCGTTCTTCATCGTTCTTCATTGTCTGAAATTGGAGATCTTTGATTTCAAGCTAATTTAAAGTGTTTGATAGTGATAAGCATCTCTCGCATGGATTCAATCAAGTATATGAGTTGTTTGACCTTATGTTCATCATTTCAAGTTGTTTTCATATAGATTTAATCGATGTAAGTATGATTTCAATTCCAAACACCACAGGATCTAATATAGAAAGTTACAAAAGGTAATTTCATAAGTCAATTCTTTGATTAGATCCATTTATTGATTTGATTAATTGTTAAATTGTTGCTTTAATGATTGTTGAGTATTGGTTGTTGATTTGCTGATAATAGAGTGATTTATTGATATTTTGTTGATTGAATCACTGTTGAAAATGTTGAAATTGAATTGGTTTTGAGTATGAAATCAAGTCGTATTCAAATCTGAAATTTGTTGGAGTTTTGGTGCGCAACATGTATGGATCGGGCAAAAATTATTGTATGGATCGGGCAAAAACCAAGTGTATGGATCAGGCAAAATATATTTGCCATGGTCATGTGCGCAACAAGGTAGAACGGGTGATCAGCCCGTGTGCGTGTCGAAGGATCACATAGATTTCAAGATTTGGCACATACCAATTTTCGGATTCGGCACTACAAGTTTTCGAATTTGGTACTACCAGTTTCCTGGATCGGGCACTACTAGTTTTTGGATTTGGCACTTCCAATTTCCTGGATTAGGCACTGCCAATTTTTAGATTTGGCACTACCAGTTTCCTAGATCGGGCACTACCAGTTTTCAAATTTGGCACTGCCAGTTTCCTAGACCGGACACTTCCTGTTTTCAGATTTGGCACTACCAATGCATGGATCGGGCAGTACCAGTGCATGGTTCGGGCAGTACCATATTTGCCTGCGCATGGTAAAAACCTGGATCTGCCAAGGCACGCGCTGGGGGATCACACTGTTTTCAGAGTATCAAGTGCCGGAGTACCAAGTGCCAGAGTATCAAGTGTCGGAGTACTAATTGCCCGAGTATCAAGTACCAGAGTATTAAATGGCAGAGTACCAAATGCCACTGCAGGTCCAGACTTGAACACACAAATTTGTTAGCATTTCCAAAACATTGTAAAAGGCAGTTTAAACTCTGTGCTTAGTTTTCATAGCGAAAAAGTTGGAAATGCTATGAAATGTAATATCGACCAAATGATGCATATTTTGGGTCGATGATGGCCATGGCTTCGACACAAATTAAAGACAGAATATTCAAAGTGTGGTGAAGTGTTTGTTCATCATCAAAATGCAACAAATGTGAAGACGACTCAAGTATGATTTAAGTTTGTGGATAATGGTTTTGCTCAAGATGGTTTCTGAGCTTATGGATAGTCGCTAGTGATGACGACTAGAGATATTGGAGGCCAAGGGATTGTCGTTAATCGGAGGTTCTAGCGAACTCAAGGCAAGGGTATAATAGGGATGCCTAAAGACTGGCTAGACTAGTCGAGCAACTTGGGTACGTGAATGGACTAGTTATCTTCTAGGAAGATAAGCATACGATCGTGTATGACATATGGATTTTTCTAGAACCGGGGTTACCATTATTCCTTGACAAATGGCATGTCGTGGCCATCATACAATTAACGATGGTTTCAAGGTAGGATTGGCGGTGATAGTCATAGTCATGGATGCTGATTATTTTGCTTGTATCACCTTGTGTAGATTATTCGACATCGAAGGAGATATCTCTTGGGGGCTTGTCTGATGTTGGTTCAGGTCTTCGGGGATTGTGCATGAGGAATGTCGATTTCGATTAGAATTGTCTACCCAGGATAACTAGTTGCTATGTCTGTTTGTCTCTTTTGGATTATCGTTGTAAAGGCTATCACTATCGGATACGGAGGAGATGAGTTTAGGGTTCTTCTCTGATGATGAGTTGGTAGATTGAATGTTTAATCTACCTATTTCTCATATGCTATGCTGATGATGTTAGATAGTTGTTTTATCGCTCATTAAGACTGTTGTCTGACTCAAGGTTTTATATTTCCTCTTATTACCTTGGGCTGTTCATCCATTGTGTGGATGGGTAGACTGAGTAGCAGGTAACAGGTAGCAGACCTTAGTGGACAATGCTACAGAATGATGACGAGCTGGAGGCTTACGTATCAATTTTCTATTACACATATTTGTTGTTTTTCACTATTCGATGTATTCTCTGAGTGACTTGTAGTGAGGCACTATGTATATACTCTTATGGTATTCCTGTGTTGTATAGATAACTCATGATGATATGAAAAGTTCAAGATCCTTCTCAATTTTGCTTCACTATTACTGCCTATTGTATATGTTTATTATGATTTATCCTTACACTGTGAGTTGTACGACATGATCCTCTTGTGTTATCCTACCCCATGATCGTCCATAGCTACCTAACACACCTTTCAACGCATTATTTCCCTTGTTAAGTGTAGGAGTTATGGGCGGTCATTACATTTGGTATCAGAGCTCTGCTTATCGATTTTAGCTAAAGTTCATGAATGTAAAGACGTATGAGAGACGTATTTGTAGATTCCTGATGGATGTATATTATGTTATAGTGTATAATATAATAGGGCTTGAACTCCATTTGTAGTTTTTCTCATATGTTGACTAATCATTCTTTTTTTTAAGATTTAGAATGAGTCGTCGAACGACGAGACATACTGCTATGGAGGGGACTGTTCCTAGAGGGGGGAACGGCAGTATACCAGATTACCCAGCTATGTTCGAGGCTGTGATGGAAGCGATCATAAGGAGAGTCCCAGCTCCCCAACCAGCCGCGGTAGATTAAGGGTTCAGGTGCAGGTGCCTAGGGTTGTGGACTTCGCAAAGCTATGCAAATACTTTACTACTCTAGGAGGAAAGTCATTCAAAGGGACAAAGCTGATTGAAGATATTCAAGGGTGGCCAGATACTTGCATTCAAATTTTTGGGGACTTGGGCATCGACGATGCAACAAGGAGGAAGTTTGCATCGAGACAGCTACAGGGTGGAGCTATGGATTGGTGGAACTTCATCACTCTAGAAAACATAGAAGATGATATTTCAAGGGTGCAGTTCCAATTCGAGTTTGAGGGGAAGTTTATCTCTATCGTTCAGAAGTCTATTCTGTTCAAAAAGTTTGTTGAACTGAAGAAGAATTGTAGACCAGTGTTGAAGTCTGTTTCTGACTTTGAAGCTTTGTATAAGTGTACTCGTTCATATGCCGAGACTCCTTATCAAAAGAATGAGAAGTTCGTGACGGGCTTGGATAAGTATTTGGCGAATCAGCTAATTGATCATTTGGATGATACTTATGAGAAGATCGTAGAGAAAGTTTTAAGATACGAGAGTTTGTTTCCCAAGGAGGCGATTGTTGTTGTAGCTAAGGAGGAACCGAAATCACAACAGGGTGACAATAACAAGAAGAGGAAGAAACAACAACAAAAAGAAAAGGAGGGCTAGAAAAAGCCGAAAAGCGAGGTGATTTGCTTTAACAACCAGCAAAAAGACCATTTTTATATGGATTGTAGGGATCCAAAAGGTGAAAGGAAGTGCTTTAACTGTGGAAAGTCTGGGCATGACAAGAAGGATTGTGTAGAACCACCGAAGCAAAAGCAAATTGTAAAGGTATATGCTTTAGAAGTTGTTCCATCTTCTTCGAGGGCTCCTACGACGAAGGAGAAAGGGAAGAGCATTGTCGTTCAAAGTACTCTTTCCATTTTAAAATTTTCCAGTTTGCGTTTTGATACTGGAGCATCGTATTCTTTCATGAGTTATGAGATTGTGTACCGCTTGGGTTTGGAACCCGAGATTTTTGATAGACTATCGATGGTGACTAATCTAGTAGAGGGTTCGTGTAGTTGTGTATGCTTTGTCTCGGGCTAGTGTTATCGAGTCATGGTTCCTCCTTTGTGTGTGATTGCTTTGTTTTGAACTTCGCTCGGTTTGGGTTCATTTTGGGTATGGACTGGCTCAAGAGGTATACGGAAAATGTGGATTGCAAAAAGCTCGAGGTGACAGTTGGGAATGTGGATGGGCGAACTATTGTAATTCGATGTAAGCCCAAAGATAGTGTGTTTGTAAGCTATTTATATTCGCTTGTAATTCCATGGGAAGACTTGTCATCAGTGCCAATCGCTAGTGAGTTTAATTATGTCTTTGACAAGGTCAAAGGGTTAATGCCACATCGCAAGATTGAGTTCAGGATCGATTTGGTTGAAGGTGCTAGATCTATCGTCATGCCTCTTAGGCGGGTGGCGCCTAAGGAACAATGAGAGCTAGAGGTGCAAGTACGTGATCTTTTGAATAAAAAAGATTCATTTGGAGTAGTGTGTCCGAATGGGGTGCACTAGTTTTGTTTGCAACTAAGGCTAATGGATATTTGAGATTGTGTGTGGATTATTGTGAGATGAACAAGGTGACTAAGAAGAACAGTACCCATTGTCGAGGGTAGGTGATTTGCTTGATTTTACGAAGCCAAGGTGTTTTCTAAAGTCGGATTTGGCGACGGGATATCACCAACCGAGAGTAGCGAGAGATAGAGTTGTGGCCTATGTGAGTCGGCACCTGAAGCTGCATGAGAGGAGTTATCCAAATCATGAGTTGGAATCGGAGGCGACCGTGTTTTCTCTGAGGATAGGGAGACAATACCAGTTGGGAGTTCGATTCGAGTTGTCTACGGATCACAAGTAGTTGAAGTATATTTTCTCCCAAAATGATTTGAATCTTCGGTAGCAACGATGGTTAGAATTTCTGGCTTCGCATGATTTACGTATAGCCAATATCCTGGTAAAGGTAACACGATGGCTGATGTGTTAAAACGAAGACACACAAGTTTGGGAGCAATGTTTTCGGAATGAAAGCGCCACGAGTACCTAGCAGGTTCTAATTTCAGGACTCGGTGTGAGTTAGGGCTTGATATGTTGGCGAGCTTATCGATAAGACCTACTCTCATCGAAGGGATTTTCAAAAGCCTGAAGCGTGATACAAATTTATCGAGATCATCCAAAAGCTAGAACTAGAAGATAAGGAATTCGAGGTCGATCAAGATGATTGGCTTCAGAAGTAAGGGAAAGTTAGTACCAAGGTTTGTTGGACTATTTCCGATAGTCAAGTGGATTGGAGAGCTCGCAAGTAGATTGGATTTACCCAAGAAGACATCGAATGTGCACGATTCGAATGTGGTGGTATATCCGGAATAATACGAAGACCTGGAAGTCGAGTCCGTAATTACGAGACCTCGTAAGCCGCTTCGCATTGTGGGGAATGACACGAAACAACTTAGGAGGAAGACGGTTAAGCTAGTCCAGGTACAATGGAGTGAGGATGATGACGATTATACGTGGGAAATAGAAGAGAATATGAAGACTATCCATCCAAAAGTCTTCGTTGATATGACTCATTAATGTCGTGTCACCATACACCATTGTAACTAATACTATTGTCATTAGAGTTTTGCATGCTAGGATAAGTCTATGGATGCATAGCTTGATGGATGCTAGTTTGGATGATAAATTGGGTGCTTATGGATGATAGGCATGCAGAATTGCTTTGGTTGCTTGTGTTTATTTGGAATTTCGAGGGAGAAATTCCTAAAGAGAGGGGAGATATAACGACCTGCATTTTACATATCGGAGGATCGTAAGATATTTTTATTTAATTCCATGAGGGTCGGATCATTCTCATATTTTGATATGTCATTTACGAGGATGTGAGACATGTCCATAATTTTTACCAATTTTATTTGTGACCATTTTATCCTTGTTAGTTTTGTACAGGGAATAACTTTAGATTGGGATCGAATCAGGTGCTGGGATTAATTTCATTAGAAAGGAAATAGTGTTTCTAATTCCGTAGAGTGGTCACATTAAAGATTTGGTTCAGCGGTTTAGGAGAAATTGTTGTTTTAGTGTTACACAATTTCTGTCCAGGCTAATTGGTAATTAGTCGGATGATTTGTTGGGCTTGCTAGGCTTAGGATGTTGGCTATAAATAGGGGGTAGAGGCATGGAGAATAGTTTAGTTTCTTCTTTTCTCTCATTTGGTTGAGCTTGTGATTCTCCTTGCTCAATTAAATATCTCTCTCCTCCATTAAATCGTAGATCGAGATTAGAAGGTTGAAGATCAACATTGAAGAAAAGTAGATCACATCAAAGTGATTGATTTGAAGGTCGTTCTTCACTGTCCAAAAATGGGGATCTTTGATTTCAAGCTAATTTGGAGTGTTGGTGAGTGATAAGCATCTTTCGCACGAATTCAATCGAGTATATGGGTTGTTTGATCTTATGTTCGTCATTTCAAGTTATTTTCATATAAATCTAATTGATGTAAGTATGATTTTAATTCCAAACACCATACGATCTAATCAAGAAACTTATAAAAGGTAACTTCATATGCTAATTCTATGATCCATTTATTGATTTGATTAATTGTCAAATCGTTGCTTTAATGATTGTTGAGTATCGGTTGTTGATTTGTTGACAATTTCACGATTTGTTGATATTTTGTTGATTGAATCATTGATGAAAATGTTGAAATTGAATTGGTTTTTGAGTATAAAATCAAGTCATATTCAAGTGTGAAATTGGTTGGAGTTTTGGGTGCGCAACATGTATGGATTGGACAATTTCATTGTATTAATCAGGCAAAAAGTATTGTACGGATCGGGCGAAAACCAGCTGTATGGATCGGGAAAAATATATCTACCATGGTAATGTGCGCAACACGATAGAATGGATGATCAGGCCCCGTGTGTGTGTCGAAGGATCACGTTGATTTCAGGATTTGGCAGGTACTCGTTTTCGGATTTGGCACTACTAGTTTTCGGATTTGGCACTATCGGTTTCTTGGATCAGGCACAACCAGTTTTCGGAATTGGAACTACTAGTTTCCTGGATCGAGCACTACCAGTTTTGGATTTGGCACTACAAGTTTCTTTGATTGGGCGCTACCAGTTTTCAGATATAGCACTACCAATTTCCTGAATCGAGCACTACTAGTTTTCGGATTTGGCACTGCCAGTCTCCTGGATCAGGCACTACCAGTTTTCGGATTTGGCTTTACTAGTGCATGGATCGAGCTGTACCCGTGCATGGATCGGGAAGTACCACATTTGCATGTGCATGGTAAAAACTTGGATCTGCCAAGGCGCGCGCTGGGGGATCAAACTGTTTTCAGAATACCAAGTGCCAGAATACCAAGTGCCAGAGTACCAAATGCTAGAGTACCAAATGCCAGTGCAGGTCCAGACATGAACGCATGAATTTGATTGCGTATCACGCTGTAAAAGGAAGTTTAAACGTTGTGCTTAGTTTTCCATAGCGAAGAAGCTAAAAATGCTATGAAATGTAATATCGATCAAATGATGCATATTTTGGGTCGATGATGGTCATGGCTTCAACGCAAATTCAAGATGGAGTATTCGAAGTGTGGTGAAGTGTTTGTTGATCTTCGAAATGCAACAAATGAGAAGACGACTCAAGTGTGATTTGAGTTTGTGGATAATGGTTGCTCAAGACGACTTCTAAGCTTGGGGATAGTCGCCAGTGACGACAACTAGAGATATTGGAGGCTGAGGGATTACCGTTAATTAGAGGTTCTAGCGGACTCAAAGTAAGGGTATTATAGGGATGCCTAAAGACTAGTTGCACTAGTTGAGTACCCTGGGTACGTAAATGGCCTAGTTGTCTTCTAGGAAGACAAACATACGATCTTTTATGGTGTTTTGCTACAACCAGGGTTACCATTAGCCCTTGACAAATGGCATGTCGTAGCGGTTATACGATTAATGATGGTTTCAAGGCAGGATCGGCAGCGATAGCCAGAGTCATGGATGTTGATTGTTTTTCTCATATCACCTTGTGTAGATTATTCGACGTCGAAGGAGAAATCTCTTGGGTGCTTGTCTGATGTTGGTTTAGGCCTTCAGGGCTTGTGCTTGAATTATGTTGATTTCTATTAGAATGGTCTACCCAGGATAACTAGTTGCTATGTTTCTTTGTTTCTTTTGGATTATTGTTGTATAGGCTATCATTGTCGGATGTGGAGGAGACGGTTTGCGACACCGCATGTCTGTTAATGTCACTCACAAAGGGAATGCATTAAGTTTTGTGAAGCGTTATAAGTAAACAGAACAGAATATTACAAGACAGATACATAAAGTAGTACTTGAAAATTTATAACTTCATTGCAGTGGAAACAGAAATAAGTTTGGTTACATCTTCAAATACCAAAACCAAGTATATAATATCAGTCTTGTATAAAAGCCATCAAAGTACATAATTTTTAAAACCATAATCCCACTCCAAAATGCTATATGTAAGAGAAATAAAGCTAAGCATTACTTTCAGCACTTCCAAGCACCTTAAGCAGAAAGAAATCCGAAACAAGCTTCTACGTTCCCACCCTGAGAACTTGGGGCGGGGGAGGAAGAAAAGAGGCGAAACAAAAAGGGTCAGACATAAAGTCTGACGAGTCCAGTGACTTTCAGCATAAAAACAGATAATAGTATCATGACATGTAAATAAAACTGGATGAGAGATAACAGTAACAGGAGAAGCAGGGATACATAGGTTAAACAGAGGGAACAGAATGATATAGACCAAGCTATGCTTCTTACTAACTTGTCACTTCTCTGCACTAATACTGGTATAACAAGATTAGGTGTTGCCCTTATGTCTAAACTGAAATGGGAATGGGAACAGAATGATCTCTACAGAAACAAAATGCTAGTAATGGGCCTTTACCACCCCAACAGAGACAGAGGGTATAGAAACAAAAGCAGAAACAGAGTCAGAGACAGAAACAAAATAATCCCTATGGAAACAGAATGTTAGAATTATGTGTACACTAGTGACGAGCCTTTACCACCCCCAACAGACGGTACCACAAAGAAACGGATAGGTGTTACCACCCCAATAGAAACAGATGGTACCCCAACAGAAACAGACAGAACTAGATGTACCATGAATTCAACCCCAAGCGATCGACTCCCTAATACATGAATACCCTATCTCAGCCCATAGAAGGGTGTATCACTCCCTAAAGTGGCAATCTACAGAAAGACAAATACCTATTTACAAATGTCACGGCGTCTTAACTTCCGCAAAACAGACCAGATCCATGCATGCATATGACCCGGTTGGAACGCGCCATCAACACCCCTTGCCATTATCAGAATGGACCTCTTATAACCAATTCAGTAAGCGTGCCCTGACCCCTACCTAGTTTTGGGTAGTCTTATGATACCAGAAAGGGTTACTGAATGATATGGGTCCTGTACAACAGATGAAACAAGAAAATACCCTTCCTAACCTTGTGTCCCCAGACTAACAGATTTCAAATGTACAGATTTCAGATTAACATGTTTGCAGACTAACAGAGCAGATTTACATATTCATAGGTTTACGAATTAACATAGTAGATTTACGAATTAACATGTTCGCAGATTAATGGATCAGATGTACGGATTATCAGATTTATAGATTAATAGATCAGATTTTACAGATTCAACATATACAATAGGTTAAATTTGTCGGGTCTATATACATATGACCCACCCCACTAGTTTATTAAGATTAACTTAACCGCTCCCACTTAATCAAACAAGTTTACTTAACCCTACTCAATTTAACAGGTTCATGTAACCCCTACAGATTCAATTAGGTTAAGTATTCCAAGTTGACAACTTATTATCATTTCTGGCTAATGCATCAGACCTCTCACATTAGATTTACCACCTGTGGATGCTGGATAAGTCGGGCGGTTCCGGGCAGACTTATAGCACAAGTGCAATCTAAACCCATGCTTGAGTACTATTTCATATGTACGCACTGGGCCCTTCACATTAGATTCATCACTTGCAGTAGCTGGATATGCCGGGAAGTTCCTAGCAGACTTATACCACAAATGCAATCTAACCTCGTGCCTAGGCGCAGTTCAGTTTTAGGCATATTCATTCTTAAACAATTATACATGTTCACTGTAGGTTTTTAATTACAGTATTCAGTTTCAACGGATTAAACAGGCTTCACAGACTCTTTACTATTCCATTAACATATTTTTCTTAATCATAAATTAAGCCTACAAATTTACGTGCTCCAAATTATGGTCATAATTCACAATATAACATTTGCCTCAAGTTTTAGTCAAATTGCACAGTACAGGTTATGCCCAAAAACCCCAGTCATGATTCATAGTACAAACTATGCCCAAGTTAAAGTTTTTGATTACAGTGTATGCCAATTACCCAAATTACCAATTTAGGCGTGTTCACAATTATCCCTATTTCCCAAGTTATATATTATTATGCACAATATTCCTTTTCTTCCAAGTTATAAATCATCATACAGTATGCCCCTAAAACTAGGTCTTGAATCACAACATGTATTATGCCCCCAAATCCCATATATACAAGTTATACCAAATCATACTCAAACCAATTTTCATGGTTATTAACAATTTATGCCAAACCTCATTTTATTACATATTCCCAACTATTCCCAATCATTCCAACGTTATTCGTATGCAAATCTCAACGCAATATGTTAGGCTCGAAGTTAGCCTAATCTCATAAAAAAGGAAAAGAAGAGGAGGAGAGAATCAACATCGAAATTGGCATAAACACATAAATAGGAATGTGATGAACAGATTTGATGAACAGAAATTGGCATGGTCTCAGATTCAGGTTTATTAACATGTCAGGATTACAATTGATTTTCAGATCTAAAAGTAACAAGAACTCACCGTGGTTGGCTTTAAAAGAAATAGGTGTTGCAGTTGTAGATCTATTCTCTTTTACTCCTAATCTGACTTGAAGAAGAAGAAGACTTATTTTAATTTAGATTTGAGCAGCATGGGATGCCATGAATTTGTGTGGATAAAAAAAGGGTTCAAGGTCCTTTATATAGCATAGGAATCAACGAACCAAGCCAACAAATTAATCCATGTTCAGAAAACCGAATCTGCCCAGATCCAAATTCATTTTGGGTATTGACCCCGGTGTCGACACTATTGTCGACCCCAAGTACCCTGAGTCGACCCCGCGGTCTACCCAGCGGGGGCTCGGGTCGACCCATAAAATAGGTCGGTTCCGCGTTTGGCTTCCCGCTTCCGAAGTTTTAATTTTTTTTTAATTTTAGGTTTATTTTATTTTATTAATTTATACATACATATATTTCCCTTATATGTATACAAACTTCCAAGGTCCATAACTTTCTCATACATTATCCATGTAATGCAAACTTCGGGTCTATCCCGACCAAAATTTTGAGATGAACACACAGGTGCAGTCCGTTTTACTTAATTCATAATATTTAATCAAGTTATCCCATTATGTTCATTTTATAATGTAGCTAAAATGTCCACAATTTTTGGGGTGTTACATTCTCCTCCACTTAAAGGATTTCGTCCTCGAAATCTTTAAGTTAAGAAGAATGTTAATGTCCTAACAACCATAACCATATACTCATCCATCATCTACAAGAATCCATTGTCCTTAGAAATATTCTAATGCTTGTATGAACTTATGCAAAAGTGTGTGTATATGTTCTTATATTCTAATGCGGAAATCAGGCAGTCCACTGATTCAGTTGACCTCCTTAATGCAAATCATATTGGTGCCATGTAACCAATATGTATGCAAAGATTCCTATTATTTCATATAGGTTCTATATGCGTGCAAAATAATCCATCCATATGCAACATCCATATGATGAGTCATCCATTTTCCATCCATAAAAATTAAAAATGCACACACATCCATATGCAGTATGAGAGTGTTTTTGAGCCGATCTAGTGCCTAGTGTGTTTATATGCATCCACGAGCAATCACTTGCATCCACTTGCAACCATCAAACATAACATATCTCAAACACATGTTTACACCCATTAGTTTTTACCTAAAGGTCGAAGATTCGATCGATAGGATATACTCAAACGCCTAACATAAAGATCCTCAAACCCCTTCACCAGACAGATGAGCCGTACCCCCTATGGGGTTTGAGACAATAATGGAATCAGAAACATAACTAGTATTAAAGTGCAGAGACTTAACCACAGAATCATAGATAAAAGAATGAGAAGTGCCAAAATCAAAAGAGTTCTAACTGGATAATCTGATAAGGAAAATAAAACCTTCTACAGAAACTTTCCTACCTCTATTCGGTCTATTGGCTTCAATAGCATTCACTTGCCCTCCAGAATATCCTGCCCTTTGGCCTTGTCCTTATTTCCTCGAGCAATCCCTAGTAAAGTGTCCCATTTCACCATATTGAAGCAAGCGCCCTTCCATTTTATGCAATCCTTGTTCAAATGACTCAAACTCCCATAAGTAAAGCATTTTTTTTCTCCTTCTTATTCTCAGTCTTCTCATCCTTCTTTTATGTTTCCTTCTTGGGCCGCACTTTCTTGTTCTGTGGTTCTTTGAGCTTCTCCTCTTTCTTCTCACCTTTGGCTTCCTCATGTAACAACGCTATATCAACTAACCTTTCAAAAGTTGCGCCCATAGGGACATGGGACATAGCCAATCCATGTAACGACTAGTTCAATCCTCTAGCAAACTGTAAAGCTTTCTTGTATGGTGTATTTACCAACTCCAACCCGAATCTCGCCAACTAGTTATACTTGTTAACATGTTCTTTAACAGACATGCTTCCCTGTTTGAGTGCCAAAAACTTCTCCATTTGCAAACTCTGCTCGGCTTGCGAAATAAACTTCAGCTCGAATCTTCGTCTGAAATCCACCCAAGTCCCTACCGAACGTTCCGCATTAGTAACCTCCCACCAAAAAGAAGCTGCATCCTTCAGTTGCCAAGTGGCTAACTGGATCTTTCTTCTATCGTCGACTTCAAAGATATCAAACAAATCTTCTGTTTCCTTGAGCCAGTTCCGAGCTTCCACAAATGTCTCAATTCCACTAAAGGTTTTTCCGCCCATAGCACGGAAATCCTTATATATCTTTGAAAAAGCATCTACATGCGGAGGAGGAGAAGGAGGAGCGGCTGCAGCTGGGGGAGGAGGAACATCTGCTGGGCCTGCGGCAGCAGCCCTAGCCTCTGAATACCTTCTGAATTAGCCTGGTATCTTTACGCCCTCGGGTATAGCGGGTTTCGCAGACATGCTGAAAGGAAAAAGAAAGAGATTCAAAATAGAGAATCGAAAGATAAATACATGGCTTTAGGGATTATGTTTTTCAAAACAAACTTTCCTTTTGAAAATACTTCCTTTTAAAACCTTTTTGAAAATAGTTTTCGAAAACTTTTATCTAATCTGGTAACCTTCAGCTCTAATACCTAGTGTGACACCCCACGTCCGTTAATGTCACTCACAAAGGGAATGCATTAAGTTTCATGGAGCGTTATAAGTAAATAGAACAGAATATTACAAGATAGATACACAAAGTAGTACTTGAAAAATTTATAACTTTATTGCAGCGAAAATAGAAATAAATTTGGTTACATCTTCAAACACCAAAACCAAGTACATAATATTAGTCTTGTACAAAAGCTATCAGAGTACATAATTTTTAAAATCATAATCCCACTCCAAAATACCATATGTAAGAGAAACAAAGCTAAGCATTACTTTCAGCACTTCCAAGCACCTTAAGCAGAAAGAAATCCGAATCAAGCTTCCACATTCCCACCCTGAGAACTTGAGGGGGGAAAGGAAGAAAAGAGAAAAAACAAAAAGGGTTAGACATAAAGTCTGGCATGTCCAGTGACTTTCAGCATAAAAACAGATAATAGTATCATGACATGTAAATAAAATTGGATGAGAGATAACAGTAACAGGAGTAGCAGGTATACATAGGTTAAACAGAGGGAACAGAATGATATAGACCAAGCTATGCTTCTTACTTACTTCTCACTTCTCTGCACTAATACCGGTATAACAGGATTAGGTGTTACCATAATGTCTAAACTGAAACAGAAACGAAAACAGAACGATCCCTACAGAAACAAAATGCTAGTAATGGGCCTTTACCACCCCAACAAAGACAGATGGTACAGAAACAGAAGCAGAAACGAAGTCAGAGACAGAAACAAAATAATCCCTATGTAAACAGAATGTTAGAATTAGGTGTACACTAGTGACGGGCCTTTACCACCCCAACAGACGGTACCACACAGAAACAGACAGGTGTTACCACCCCAATAGAAACAAATGGAACCCCAACAGAAACAGACAGAATTAGATGTACCCTAAATTCTACACCAAGCGATCAGCTCCCTAATACATAAATACCCTGTGTCGGCCCCACCGAAGGGTGTATCACTCCCTAAAGTGGCAATCTACATAAAGACACAGACCTATTTATAGATGTCACAGCATCTTAACTTCCGCAGAGCAGACCGGATCCATGCATGCACATGACCCGGTCGGAACGCGCCATCAACATCCCTTGCCATAATCAGAATGGACCTCTTATAACCAATTCAGTAAGCGTTCCCTGACCCCTACATAGTGTTGGGTCGTCATTTGATACCAGAAAGGGTTACTGAATGATATGGGTCCCATACAATAGATGACACAAGCAAATACCCCTCCTAACCTTGTGTCCTCGGACTAACAAATTTCAAATGTACAAATTTCAGATTAACATGTTTGTAGACTAACAGAGCAAATTTACATACTCACATATTTTCAAATTAATATAGTAGATTTACGAATTAACATGTTCGCAGATTAATGGATCAGATGTACGGATTATCAGATTTATAGATTAATAGATCAGAATTTACAGATTCAACATATACAATAGGTTAAGTTTGTCTCTATATACGTATGACCCACCCCATCGGTTTATTAATATTAACTTAACCCCTCCCACTTATTCAGACAAGTTTACTTAACCCTACTCAATTTAACAGGTTCATGTAACCCCTACAGATTTAATTAGGTTAAGTATTCCAAGTTGACAAATTATTATCATTCCGGCTAATGCATCAGACCTCTCACATTAGATTTACCACCTGTGGATGCTGGATATGCCTGGTGGTTCCGGGCAGACTTATACCACAATTGCAATCTAACCTCGTGTCTGAATAATATTTCATATGTACGCAGTAGGCCCCTCACATTAGATTCATCACTTGTAGTTGCTGGATATGCCGGGCGGTTCCGGGCAGACTTATACCACAGGTGCAATCTAACCTCGTGCCTAGGCGCAGTTCAGTTTTAGGCATATTCATTCTTAAACAATTATCCATGTTCACCTTAGGTTTTTAATTACAGTATTCAGTTTCAAGGGATTAAACAGGCTTCACAGACTCTTTACTATTCCATTAATATATTTCGCTTAATCATAAATTAAGCCTACAAATTTACATGCCCCAAATTACGGCCATAATTCACAATATAACATTTGCCCCAAGTTTTAATCAAATTGCACAGTACAGGTTATGCCCAAAAACCCCAGTCATGAATCACAATACAAACTGTGCCCAAATTAAAGTTTTTGATTACAGTGTATGCCAATTACCCAAATTCCCAATTTAGGCGTGTTCACAATTATCCCTATTTCCCAAGTTATATATTATTATGCACAATATTTTTTTCTTCCAAGTTATAAATCATCATATAGTATCCCCCCAAAATTAGTTCTTGAATCACAACATGTATTATGCCCCCAAATCCCATATATACAAGTTATACCAATTCATACCCAAATCAATTTTCATGGTTATTAACAATTTATGCCAAACCTCATTTTATTACATATTCCCAACTTTTCCCAATCATTCCAACGTTATTCGTACGCAAATCTCAACGCAATATGTTAGGCTCGAAGTTAGCCTAATCTCATAAAAAAGGAAAAGAAGAGGAGGAGAGAGTCAACATCGAAATTGGCATAAACACATAAAGAGGCATGTGATGAATAGATTTGATGAATAAAAATAGGCTTGGTCTCAGATTCAGGTTTATTAACATGTCAGGATTACAATTAAATTTCAGATCTAAAAGTAACATGAACTCACTGTGGTTGGCTTTAAAAGAAATAGGTGTTGCAATTGTAGATCTATTCTCTTTTAATCCTAATCTGACTTGAAGAAGAAGGACTTATTTTAATTTATATTTGAGCAGCATGGAGACGCCATGAATTTGTGTGGAGAAAATAATAGGTCTAGGGTCCTTTATATAGCATAAGAGTCAACGAACCAAGCCAACAAATCAATCCACGTTCAGAAAACCTAATCTGCCCAGATCCAAATTCATTTTGGTTGTCGACCCCAGTGTCGACACCGGTATCGACCCCAAGTACCCTGAGTCGACCCTGGGGTCAACCCAGCGGGGGCTCGGATCGACCCATAAAATAGGTCGGTTCCACATTTTGCCTTCCCGCTTCCGCTGTTTTGAAGAAAAAAATTGAATTTTGAGGTTGATTTTATTTTGTTAATTTATACATACATATATTTCCCTTATATGTATACAAACTTCCAAGGTCCATAACTTTCTCATACGTTATCCATGTAATGCAAACTTCGGGTCTATCCTGACCAAAATTCCGAGATGAACACACTGGTATAGTCCGTTTTACTTAATTCATAATATTCAATTAAGTTATCCCATTATATTCATTATATAATGTAGTTAAAATGTCCATAATGTTTGGGGTGTTACATGGTTTTAGGGATCTTCTCCGATGATTTGTTGGTAGGTTAGATGTTTAATATACCTATTTCTCATATACTCTGTTGATGATGTTATATAGTTGTTTTATCGCTCATTAAGACTATTGTCTGACTCAAGATTTTGTGCTTCCTCTTATTACCTTGGGTTGTTCATCTATTGTGTGGATGGGTAGACTGAGTAGCAGGTAACAGGTAGCAGATCTTACTGAACGATGGTGTTGATCGATGATGAGTTAGAGGTTTACATATCAGTTTTCTACTATACATACTTTGTCGTTTTCCATTGTTCGATGTATTCTCTAAGTGACTTGTAGTGAGGCATTTTGTATATACTCTTATGGTATTCCTGTGTTTTATGGATAACTCTTGATGATATGAAAAGTTTAAGATTCTTCTCAATTCTACTTCACTATTATTGCTTATCGTATAATTTCTATTATAATTTATCCTTACGCTGTGAGTTATACGACTAGATCCGCTTGTGCTATCCTACCCTGATGATCGTCCATAGATGCCTGACACATATTTTTGCGCATTATTTCCCTTGTTAAGTGCAGAAGTTATGGGCAGTTGTTACACGTTAGAGCCATAAGAAGCGGTAACACAAGGAAAATACTCCAAAGACAGTTCCGAATCCATCAGCGGATATACCAAGAACATGCTTACTCAAGTCCGAGACCAATTCCATAGGCTCGCCAGAAGTAAACTGTTGGCTAGCTTTTTGACCAAGCCACCAAGGTTCACTCACAAGAAGAAAGTATGAAACTACGTTCCTTAAGTCCATGAAGGATCGGGTCGCACCATAGGGTCGCCCCTCTCGGATCGCCCCCCCATCGGATCGCCCCATAGCATCAGCGATCCGACTACCTCTACACGACCCGATCCGTACTTACACCATTACCCTGCACGGACCGATCCGATTCCCCGATGCACAGCGAAGCCTCTGACCTGTTCAAGCATGAGATAGTCTTCGGCGATCCGAGATGCACGGATCCAGCGACACGTGTCCCCAACTGTCACTTTGACCAATTCCTCCTCCTTGCTCGATCCGATATTTAAGGGGATCGCGACACCTGTCCACAACGGCTAATTTGACTAATTCTTCATCAAGCTGCGATACGATACGATATTCTCGGGATCTGTGCCACGTGTGACCGCGATCCACTTGACAAAATCAGCTATAAATAGCCTAGAGCATGGCATTTTTAGGATCTTTTGGCGGTATTGAGCACTGATTCCACCATTACTGTCATACCACTATTTCTTGTCGGTTTTATTACGAGATTACTGAGAGAAATCACAATTGTAAGAGTGAGTTTGAGAGAAATCATTGATTGTACTAGCATTAAAAGTATAATCGATAACATATAAAGTGGACGTAGGCTCGTTAACGCCGAACCACTATAAATTCTGTGTGTTTTCTGCTTTTCCTTCATTCTCCAGTTATAATTCTTTACAAATCAGAACAATTTGGGTGTTAGGTCCAAATTTGGATCTAACATTTTGGTGCTTTCACTGAGAGCCGAATTCTCAACCTATCGGATTGTTATTCTACTATTTGGATTTGAAAGTCCGAAGAAAACAATCCCAAAACTTCACTGTTCAGATTTTCGAAGATTCCTACGACATTTGATATCGTGGCTGGAAAGAAGTCTAAGGAAGTGGAGCTTCGCAAGCGAATGAAGTCGCGAATGAAATGGTTGGCGAAAGTGCACACGAGCAGGTTGTTGAGGGGGTCACGGATCGCGAGGACAGGGGGGTGACCCGAAGCAATCTAGGTGCCACGATCCGACTTGAGGGTGGCGCTGCGAACCGCGAAGCTGGAGGGGTTGTTACTCGATCCCGTGATAACGCCCTGAATCCTCCGCATACCGTGACCACGAACCGATCCCAAGGGGACGCTGCGAGCCACCAACCTCGATCCACAGCGATCCAAATTGATGAGCAGACTACAACTCAACCTGGAAAGGAGCCTATGGCTCGCTCCTACCGTCCTGGCCCCTCCGCTCGACCTGGTTCAAGCTCTTTGCACATAAGAGAAAATGATGATGATCAATATGACCCTTCTGCTCCCGTTACTGGGGGGGATCTCTCTCGCTTTTCCGAAATGTGGGAGAGGTTGTTTGATGAATTGGCTGCTCAAATGCAGGAGAGCTCCGTTCTGCGACAGAACTTGACTGCTATGGATAGAAGACTTAATGATCTCGCAAGGCAAAGGACGCCCCCAGTTCGTCCTCTCACCCCAGAATACTCTTATTCGTCAGAGGAATCACCGAGACCTCCGCGGCGACCATATGAGAGGCCTGAAAATATAGAGCAGCTTCGATTTGGAACCCTGCCATCACGGGAAGAAGAGGCACTGGGTGCAGGGCCCTCAAACCGCAATGTGAACGATCATGCCGCAACTCCCAGAGCTCGAGATGTGGACAGCCCTGCACAGAACAGACTACCTCAGACTCGTCGTCGTACAAATGCTCATGGTAACAGAGGCAGTGAAGCCCAATCCGAGCCCCGAATTTCGTGATCGCTCCTGGAAGAGAGATTAGAGAACCCCACCGAGCAAGAAGCGCTGACCCCGAACCTCTGCTGACCAGTGCAAATGTTGTAGCCATGATCCATCAAATTCTGGCAGATAGCCGTGGACAATGGAATGAAGATTGGGGAATTGACCGTAGTCACACCCCTTTCACTGATGAAATTTTAGATGCGACGTTCCCGAGGCGCTTCAACATGCCGCAGATGAACCGTTACGCAGGTAGATCTGATCCCGTCCAACATCTGATGAGATATTCTTGGTCAATGACCGCTGCCGCAGCTTCTGATGCTGTCAAGTGAAAAGCATTTCCCATATTCCTGGAGGATGTAGCATTATTATGGTTTACTCGCTTACCAGCAAGATCAATTTCCAGCTTCAGGGAGTTGAGTGAAAGGTTCGTGGAACAGTTCCGCATCTATGCACAAAAGACAAAGAGTGTGATTGACTTATTCCTTGTCAAGCAACGACCAGGCGAGAGTTTGAGGGTGTATCTAGACCGTTTCAACCTGGCCGCTACTGAAGTCAAAGATCCTCATGAGCCAACTGTTGTGGCAGCCCTAATTGATGGGGTAGATAAAGACACCGAATTTGGGAGATATCTGGCCGGCAAGCCACCCCATACTAGAGAATTATTCTATGAAAAAGCTAACGTACACTTACGCCGAGAGGAAGTATATGCTAACCGAAAGGCAAAAACGGCCGATAAAGAGAAAATCCAGAGCAATGTCGCCATTAAGCAGACAGGAGACAGCTCGGGGAAGGTCGAGGTTAATGTCGGAAATCAGAGTCAGGGTGGTCGTCAGTCAGGAAACAATGATAATAACAGTAATGGCAACAACCGGAAGAGGAATCGAGGGAACGACTCCCAGAGAAGGACTCGTCCCAGGTCTTTTGAGAGTTATACGCCAATAAATGATACTTTGGAGAATATCTTCATGGATTCGTACAACGTCCTCCAAAATAAAAGGCCTCCTCCCAGAGAGTCGACGGAGAAAGAACGTGAAACGGGGAAGTTTTGTCTCTTTCATCAGATTCATGGCCATTTGACAAATGAATGCCGTCAGCTAAGAGATGTAGTCGAGAGGCTTCTCCGAGAAGGAAAATTGGATGAATACAGAGTGACACCCAGAGACAGGGGGCAAGCCGTACAGGCCCCAAATCAAAACCAGAATCAACCTGCTGTCAGGCCAACTGCCCAGCAAAAGGGAAAGCACCTTGTTATCAATACCGTAATCGGAGGGTTTTATCTCGCCGGACACGGTTCCAAGGCATTGGATCAGTATGCCAATGCAGCCAAGCAACACCTTGAGGTAGGGGAGTGTAGCAACCCTGAGGACAACGTCCCGGTAAAGCAACAAAAGATGATGTCCGACGATGTTGTTTTCCGCGAACGAGAAAGCATTGGAGTCCATGCTCCGACTGAAGATCCATTTGTAATCACAGTACCTATTGGCCCGGCCACTGTTCATAAAGTCTTGGTGGATAACGGGAGTTCCGTCAACATTATTTTCAAAAAGACATTCAACCAGATGAATATCGAGATAAAAGACTTGAAGCCCTGTCAGGGATGGATCCGTGGATTTAACGGAGCATCTACCGCTCCAATGGGTTATGTAGAGCTACCAGTTACGCTTGGGGAAGGAGAACGCCAGAGAGTGAGGATCCTTCCCTTCGTGGTTTTGGATATTGAATCACCCTATAATGCCTTCTTGGGCCGACTGGCCCTCGCAAAGTTTAGAGCCTGTATAGCCCCCTGGTGCTTATTATTGAAGTTTCCTACGGAAGCTGGTGTTGGTATTGTCAGAGGAGATCAGGTTACCGCACGAGCATGTTATGTTGCAGAGCTAAAGCTACTCCGCAATGGAGGGGACATAGAAACCAAGGGCGCTTCTCCCCCCGCATGGGCGGAAACCTTATAGCAATTAAAGAGAATAACCGTAGGAGAGTCGCCCAGAGAATTGCCCGAGGATATAGATCCCAGAGAGGACAAAGAACCTGGGGGCAGAATGGCGACTCCCAACGAGACGACTGTGGATGTACCGATCGATGATAGTGACCCAGAGAAGGTCCTTAAAATTGGATCCCAGTTAAATTCGAATTTGGCTAAAGAACTGACGAATTTCTTAAAAAATAATTTGGATGTATTTGCTTGGACCCACGCAGACATGTGCGGGATATCTCCATCAAACATGAGCCATTCATTAAGCATTAACCCTAAACATCCTCCGGTAAAACAAAAAAGGCGAATGTTGGGCCCAGAGAGGTCCGCGGCCTTGAAAGAAGAAGTTGGAAAGCTAAAGAGTAATGGATTTATCAGAGACTCAATCTACCCAGACTGGATTTCAAATCCAGTTCTGGTAAAGAAGGCCAACGGGAAGTGGCGAACATGTATCGATTTCTCGGATTTGAATAAAGCCTGCCCGAAAGACAGTTTTCCGTTACTCAGGATCGATCAGTTGGTGGACTCAACGGCGGGTCATGAACTTCTCTCCTTTATGGATGCTTATTCAGGATATAACCAGATTCCAATGCACGTTCCAGATCAAGAGCACACTAGCTTTATTACGGATCTGGGGTTATACTGCTATGTGGTAATGCCCTTTGGCTTGAACAATGCAGGCGCTACATATCAACGGTTAGTGAAGAGAATGTTCTATAACCAGATTGGAAAAACAATGGAAGTATACGTCGACGACATGTTGGTTAAGTCCAGGCAATCCTCCAATCACACTACAGACTTGGCAGAGATGTTTGGCATTCTTCGAAAGTACGGGATGAAACTCAACCCAACAAAATGTTCATTCGGAGTTGCCTCCGGAAAATTCTTAGGATTCATCGTCAGTTCTCGTGGGATTGAGATTAATCTAGATCAGATCGCAGCAATTAGAGACATTCAGGAACCTAGGCAGATTAAAGATGTGCAAAGCCTTGCAGGGAAAGCAGCCGCATTAAGCAGATTTATCTCCAGGGCTACGGACAAATGCATCCCATTCTTCGAATTGATAAAGCGAGGAAAACGCCACTTCAAATGGACGCCCGACTGCATAGAAGCGTTTCAGAACTTGCTGAGACACCTAGAGAAACCTCCGATATTATCTAAGCCATTGGATCACGAGGACTTATTCGTGTACATGGCAGTGTCGTCCCACGCGATCAGCTCAGCATTGGTAAGAGAAGAAGATAAAGTTCAAAGACCAGTGTATTACGTGAGAAAAAAATTGACGGCAGCAGAGTGTAATTATCCAAGGATAGAAAAATTGGCGTACAGTTTGTTGATTGCCTCTAGAAAGCTTCGACATTATTTTCAGGCTCATCTCATTACCGTATACACTGATCATCCACTCAAGCAAGTTCTACAGAGACCAGAGGCGTCAGGAAGATTACTCAAATGGAACATTGAGTTAAGTCAATTTGATCTGAACTTTCAGCCCCGGCGGTCAATACGGGGGCAAGTGATAGCCGACTTCATAGCAGAGTTTACTGCCCCGGAGGAAGATATAGCAAACGAAGAGGTTGACCCCTCAAAATTACTTCTCGACCCCAGTGCCTGGAGATTGTATACTGATGGCGCTAGGAACGACAAGAGATCCGGCGCTAGAGTAGTGCTTGAAACTCCCGAGAAACGGCGGATATCCTATGCTATCCGGATGGAGTTTCACGCCACTAACAACGACTCTGAATATGAAGCCCTGATAGCCGGGCTAAGGATCGCAAAGGAGTTGGAAATCACAAAGCTAGACATATTTTGTGACTCCAAGTTAGTTGTGAACCAGGTTACTGGAAAATTCCAAGCCAAAAGCGCAAGATTGATTTTATACTTGAAGAAAGTGAAGGAGTTGCTGAATGGCTTGGATCATTTCAGCATATCTCATATTCCGCGGTCAGAGAATTAACAGGCGGATAAGTTGGCAAAGATGGCTAGCTCTGACGATCCTGAAGAGACCGGGCTAGCCCCTGTCGAAGTACTTCGTTCTCCTAGTATAGATCAGATGGAAACTGATTCGGTACTAGAGACGGAACCAGAAAGGGAGTCATGGATGACCCCTCTAAAGAATTTCTTGATAATGGAACGCTTCCGACCAAGAAAAGCGAGAGGCGTAAAGTAATTCGTAAAGCTGCCTGATACGTTCTGCAAGGCGGAGTTCTTTACAGACAGGGATTTTCAATGCCCCTTTTCCGGTGTATAGCTCATGACGACATCAAGCGTGTGCTGCAGGAGGTACATGAAGGTGAATGCAGCGATCACACTGGAGGGAAAACATTGGCGAAAAAGGTGTTGCGGCATGGTTATTTCTGGCCTACCATAAACAAAGATGCGGCGAAATACGCACGACGGTGTGATGCGTGCCAGAGATTTTCAAAGATACCTAGAGCACCTCCTAATCAGTTAAAAACGATGACGAGCCCATGGCCTTTCGCTATGTGGGGAATTGATATCATCGGAAGTCTCCCCATAGCTAAGGGCGGAGCGAAGTTCGCTATTGTAGCCGTAGATTATTTCACTAAGTGGGTCGAGGCTGAGCCACTGACTACAATCACAACCAAACGAGTGATCAATTTCGTCGTTAGAAACATCATCTGTCGATTTGGGATTCCAAAGATTTTTGTAACTGACAACGGAACTCAGTTCGATAGCACTGAATTCAGAGACTTCTACCAGAAATACCACATCGAGAAACGGTACAGCTCTGTGGCGCACCCGCAATCGAACGGACAGGTCGAAGCGGCGAATAAAGTGATTAAGTCCATTCTGAAAAGAAGACTGAAACGGGCCAGAGCCATGTGGGTTGATGAATTACCCTTAGCACTATGGGCCTACAGGACAACGTATAAATCGGCAACAGGCCATACCCCCTTCTCCCTTGCTTTTGGAACAGAATCAGTCATCGCGGTTGAAATAAAAGTACCTTCTCACCGAGTGACTTATTACGATCCGATGACTAATAACGAATTGCTCCTTGAATCCCTGGATATGATCGAAGAAAAGAGGGACGAAGCTGACCTGCGTGCCTTGAGATGCAAGCAACAGGTCGCCCGATACTACAACAAAAAGGTTCGAGTCCGAACCTTTGAACCCGGAGACTTGGTTCTGAAGCGTGTCTTTCCAGCCCCAACTCATATGGGCGCGAAGTGGGAAGGACCGTACTCTATTCTGTGCAAGCTTGATAATGGAACCTTCAAGCTAGCAACCGTAGATGGAAAGGAAATCCCCAGAGTGTGGAATGCCCAACATTTACGGTTGTACCTAACGTAAAGATGTCAGATCTGTTCTTTTGCTTTATTAAGGACAATGTACAAGGCACGACTTACCTAGAATAGTCCGATTTCTTAAGAAAAAAATTATAAAGTGGACGTAGGTCATGATTCGACCGAACCACTACAAAAATATTGTGTGTCGTTTACCTTTATTGCACTATTATTTATCTGCCTTTCTATTTTTATGGAAATTGCGGTGAATCATGCAACGATCACAGAAGCGTATAATTATAGGTGCCTTCCATCAGAATGGAATGCAATCACCAGTCAAAACTCTGAGGGTGCGATAAAGTGAATCATATCATTAATAGCGCTCTAACTCTCCAGAGCCGAGAGAGAGCATAACGGATATGAAGGCGATGTCTGTAAGTCATGGCGGTGTACCATGATCGGAACCGCCTTGACGGAAATCTAACCTCGGCGACTGCCAGGAGAGTATAAAAGCGTCTTCGACTGAGCGCTGAGAAAGAGCTCTTGCCCCGCTGAAGGATCGGGGAGCGATTGAACTGCTGAGCTCGAACTCTAACTCTCCAGAGCAGAGAGAGAGTATAAAAGCGTCTCCGACTGAGCGCTGAGAAAGAGCTCTTGCCCCGCTGAAGGATCGGGGAGCGATTGAACTGCTGAGCTCGAACTCTAACTCTCCAGAGCAGAGAGAGTATAAAAGCGTCTCCGACTGAGCGCTGAGAAAGAGCTCTTGCCCCGCTGAAGGATCGGGGAGCGATTGAACTGCTGAGCTCGAACTCTAACTCTCCAGAGCAGAGAGAGTATAAAAGCGTCTCCGACTGAGCGCTGAGAAAGAGCTCTTGCCCCGCTGAAGGATCGGGGAGCGATTGAACTGCTGAGCTTGAACTCTAACTCTCCAGAACAGAGAGAGAGTATAAAATCGTCTCCGGCTGAGCGCTGAGAAAGGGCTCTTGCCCCGCTGAAGGATCGGGGAGCGACTGAACTTCTGAATTCAAACTCTAACCTCGGCGACCGCCAGGAGAGTATAAGAGAGTCTATGATTAAGCGCTGAGAAAGGCGCCGGAAACTCAGCACCATAAGGACAGCTATCTTACTAAATTTTCTAAGTCCCCCATATTCAGAAATAGGGGGCAACATGCAAACAACGCTAATCAATCCTTAATAAGCCCTAGTCAGGTGCTACGTTAACAATTGATTGGGGGCCATATACATATACACATGAACCTTGATACAGCACGGAAATTTTTAAATTTTTCCTTCTGTTGCTTAACTGATTTGTAGTTATAATCAGATGATTTACGACTAAGCATGAAAAGTTTATTAAATGCAGGTACACGATGATGCAAAAGAGATAAACTTTCATTTATAAAGTGCAAGCCTACAAAGTGAAAAACAACCTAAGAAAAAATAAGGGCCAGTCTCATAATTACATTTTCTGGCCAGTGGGAAGCCTAAAGACAAAATATAGACAAGCGACAATATCCTATTTACGCTTGGACTTCTTCTCCTGTTTTTGCTTCTCCAGCTTCGCCTTGTCAGTTTCGGATTGATCACCCTTCTTTCTTTTCCGTTTGTCTATAAGAGGAACGTCCGACTCATCAGAAGACTCCTCCTCCACCTCCTTTCTCTTTCTTTTATCAGTCAAGGAAGCTGGGAAATCATCAGGATTCGCAAAATGAAGTTGTTTGCTGATGGATTTGGGCTGGAGTTTCAGAACCATCCCAGTTTTGGGATTAAACTCCGAGATAGGAGCTACGTTTAAAGGCTCTTGTCCCACCTTCTTTAAAGCCAGCTCCTTTTCCTGTCTAGCTTTTCTTTTAGCTAAAGTTTCGTCGTCATCGTCTTCGGTCTCTTTGGTACTAATGATATCCTCCTCATCCTCTACATGGCGCCCGTCCATATCTTTCAAGGCCTCGATGGTTTCATCATCATTGGGAGCATTAGCACTGGGTGCCAGGACGCCCTTCTCTGCTATTGTACCCTCAGCCTGCTTCGGTATATCAACGCCGGCGCTAGGCGAGACGACAATCTTCTCTGCTTCTGTCCTCTTCTCGACATCCTTGTCGACGGGCTTGCCACCTGTATTATGGGGAACAAATGTTATTAATTCGATTGTTTGCTCTACCAGACGACGACAATTCACAATTGCTTTGACAAATTGTGGGGAAAAAAGGGAGATACCTTCCACTAATCCCCCATCTAGGCTAGCTGCAGAAGCTCCGACAACCACAGGAGTTAGGCCCAAAGGAATTAATGGATCATCAGGATGGTATTCCTCAACTCCGGAGGCCTTGGGCTCAACAGCTGAGCTCGAACCTTCGTCAATCTTGTTTTTGCCCTTAGCCAGGGCCCTATCTTTCTCCATTTCTTCTTGAATTAGACGACGGCCTTCTGCCAGATCCTCGGGCTCGTTATCCCTCAGAATGGTCTTCATCAGCTCATCTTCGTCAATCTCTTCAACTCCTAATCTCTGCTTCTCACCCTCGACGATGGCATCCCATAAGTTGGCTAAAGTAACGTGGTAGTCCGGGATCCACGAGATGTTACGGGTTTTAAGGACGTGGCCGAGGAAGTCAAATATCATCTCTTCAAACCCTTCGATATCCTTTTCTCTCTCGAGGAGTTTGTTGTTAGAAGCAGTAGCCATCTCAATGGCACTTTCTACATTCTTTTCGGCGAGAGCCGCACGCCTCTCTGCATCCGCGACTTGATCATTTAAAATTACCTTCTCCGCTTCAGCCAAAGCTAGACTTTCTCTCAGACTTGCTTTTTCTTCCTCCCAAGCAGCTCTCTCAGCTTCAAAATGGCCCTGCGCCGTCTTCAACTCAATATTGGCCATTTTAAGATCTTCTACCTCCTTCTTTAAGGCCATTTTCTCTTGACTATTTGAGTCAAGTTCAGAATGAAAGCGTTTCTTAGCGTTCTCCAATTCAGTCTTATAATTTTCAGCATCTCTCCGTGCTAGGGCAAGTTGGGATTGAGCGTCTTCCAAGTCCTTCTTCATCTTTGTTCTAGCCCTTTCATTGTTATCTATCTTCACCTTGGATCTATGTGCTTCCATCTTAAGCGTTCGGATGACTTCTGAAAGATTAACAACATGTTTCTTCATCACTTCATACTGCCTGGCTACATGGCGAATGTGCCCAATGACTTCAGTATCCCAGTTCCTAGGGACTGGCTCCAAGGCTGGAACAAACATCATCCTTTCGAAGAAGATGTTAGGGAATTGTTCTCGCAACTTTTCCAGCTTAGCTTGAGTCTCGGGACCATGGATGTAATCTCGTGACCCGGGGGCAACCAAATCTTGCTAGCTGGAAGGGACAATATCACTTTTCTCCTTCTCAGAATCCTTGATTGGATCCTTGCTTTTATCCTTGGGCCCGTAGTGTCTTTTTGATGACCTGCTGTGAGAGGGTGCACTCTTCGGAGGAGTTAACTCTTTAAGAAGTTGTTTTCCCCCTGTCGGTGGCACCGAGTAACTGGGAAGCTTGCCACAGGTTGATTTTGGTGGAGACCGGGATTGCGAAGAAGTAGGCTTGTGAGAAAGGCCGCGAGAGCGCTCGGGATTCGGATGAAGACTGGGTGTGCCTTCACGAAGAGAGCGATAAGAAAAAGACCGCCTGCGAGACATCTTTCCTGCAAAGGAGAAAAGAGCATATTAAAACCTTGAATACTGTTGATATAAAAGTGTGGGGTCAGGCAGTGCATGTGATTTGTGCATCCCATATAATTTCCCCTAACAGACCAGGGCCTGAAGTCAGGCTCGTCTGAGTAGTTTCTTGTCCTCCAACTGGAATAGCGGTTTCCTCAGAAGCAGGGAAAAATGGCACCCCTTCAAAGTCCCCCTCTGTGTATACGTCATCAGGCAAAGGAATTTTGCTCGGCTCTTTAAATAGCTGTTCTTTTGTCAAATCATCGGGAGCAGCAGGTTCGATCGGAAGAGTGGCCCTTGAGGGGAAACCCCCCGGAGAAATTGGGATTTCCTTAGACTTGTCACCACGGGCCTCATCTCCTCTGTATATGTTTAGGTCCTCGTCGTCCTGGATGATTATCGGGGAAGGAATCTTACGGAATTTAGTTGTTTCTGCTACCCGTGATGTTCCTTCTCCCTCCGTTGGGGGCACGTATTTGTAGGATTTGCCGCCTGCACCAAGTCCAAACCTTATATCCAAAAGGCGATGTTTGTGAAGATTCTCGTCGGTAATGCACTTCTTGATCCTTAGAAAATCGGATCTGCTTTGTAGAAGAAGAGACAGTCGATTATTGTATACCAAGGCTTCCGTCTTGGGAAAGACGTGATCTGCTTAAAAAAGAAGGGGGCATGTTAATGCTTCGATTTCTTAAGCAAGTTATTCAGTCAAAAGATTAAAGTTTACTTGATTTGAGCCATCTTCTTGAGCACCCAGCCTGTCTCTTTATATAGAACCAATCAGCCTTGGGATCCCCTATGTTGTTGTATCCGTCATACAGAACCTTCCTATTCGCTACCGATTCGAAGAAAGAGAAATTTGGGGTGGCCGAGGAGCGATGCTTGAAGAGATAAAAGAATTTTAAATCTTTAAATGTAAGCTCGGTATGCAGGATTTCCGCGTATGTGATATATAGAGTGTATAGAGCCGCGTAGGCATTGGGATGAAGCTGCATCGGAGCGATACCCAATCGTTTTAAGGTCTCAATGACAATTGGAGGAAACGGAGGAATAGCTCCTACCCAGCACATGAGTCGGCTGATTGTCATATACCCTTCCGGAGCTAAGTGAGGTCGATCTTCACTGCCGGGTGTCCTCACATCATCCCATGGGATCCCATGTCTCAGACAAATTCTCTTAAGCTTTATGTCATCAAGTTTGGAAGCTAAAGAATCAGTAAATTTCTCTATCCCAAGTGCGTCAGGAATCTCGTCAGGAGCTCGGCCGTCTACTTCAGACTCCTCGTCAAGTGAAGTACTTTCAGATGGATCTGATTCCGTTGCCTCATATTCGGATCCAGAATCCTCGCCCCTTGGGTTAGTTGGAGGGACCTCAGGGTTATGGTGCTCAGACACCTCGGGATCCGTCTCTGTGTTAGATCTTGAAGGGGAGTGATTATCCGACATTACTGTTTAGGCGAGTAAACATGAGATATAAGAATATAATTGTCCTTTTTCCCCTGTGTGTGCAAGTGTAAGTGTGTGCCTGTGCGTGCATCAAAGAAAAAACATAAAAGTCAACAAGATCATCAAGATATGCAGTCAAATTATGCAGTCCAATTATGTTGTCATCCAGTCCAGAAAGTCCAACATCAAGGCTCTAAACCTAACTGTCCAGGTTCTTGTGATAACAGTGTATTGCTTGAAGTTAAAAAATGTGTATTTGGATCGTGGGTTGAGGACTCAATTCACAAGAGAGGTATGATCGGATCGTGATACACGTAGCGGATCGCACTCATCCAGATCGCATTTATTCGGATAGCGAGACGGACGGATCGCACTCGTTCGGATCGCTCTAATTGGGGTTGCACGTATCTCCAGATCGTGAAGCTGCTATGAGCTCATGGCATCGTCTCGTGGAAAACAACATCGATTCGTGAAACCCATTCGGATCGTGAGTGCCCACCGCGATCCACTTCCTCCTATTCCCTCGTGAACCAGTGACTTTTCACGACCCGGTCCGACCCGCTCCTGCTACCTCGTTCCGATCCAAGACTGCTCTCCCACTCCTCTCGTTGCTTTCACCATTACCGCGACCCGAGTCGAAGCCCCTACCCACGAACCGTCCCGGTCATCCCTTCCTTCTTCCTCAACTCTCCTCTCCACCCTTAAACCCATGGAACCGAACCAGGCACGTTCATGTTTACTATCACCAAATCCTACAAAATTCCGCCGTCTAGACTCTCTAAACCAGTGCGAACACGGTAGAAACTAAAGAGAAGTCGTTTAATTACCTTTTTAAAGTTCGAAATCGGGTAGGAATTTGGAAATCAAAACTAGGGTTTTTCCTCGATGGAGCTGGCAGCGCGATACAAAAGCGAGAAGAAAGAAGAAAGTGGAGAGGGGGTCCGATTTATATAAGCTAAGGGGCGACCGTTAGTCTCCCCCTTTTTGTCTTACTCGATCCGTGAAAATAGGCGGGCCACGAACCAAAAGCCCGCGACGTCTTGAAGAAAAGTCCGCCACGTTCCGCGAAGAGGCCCAAATGCTCACCAAAGGACGAGGCGAACGACTTGCCAACGGACCGTGACTTGCACATGCGATCCGAGCCGATAAATGACCGACAGGAATGAAAATTCAGAAATGATCGCAGAAAATTCCAAAAAAGTACCTGGTAGATTCGATGATGAAGACTCTAGAAGATCCCAGAAAAGAATTGTCCAATAAACAGGGAAACTATTAAAAATTTATCTGATATTTATAGCGAGCAAAGGGACAACTTTCCGTAAAGGATATGGTCTTTCGAATAGACGCTACCATTGATTTGCATCTCTTTATGAAAAATATCTCTATAGTTTCGAAGCATGTTCCATCATCGATAAAACATACTTCGAGGGGGCAAAATGTTGGCTACCTTTTTGACCAAGCCACCAAGGTTCACTCACAAGAAGAAAGTATGAAACTACGTTCCTTAAGTCCATGAAGGATCGGATCGCACCATAGGGTCGCCCCTCTCGGATCGCCCCCCCATCGGATCGCCTCATAGCATCAGCGATCCGACTACCTCTACACGACCCGATCCGTACTTGCACCATTACCCTGCACGGACCGATCCGATTCCCCGACGCACAGAGAAGCCTCTGACCTGTTCAAGCATGAGCTAGTCTTCGGCGATCCGAGATGCACGGATCCAGTGACACGTGTCCCCAACTGTCACTTTGACCAATTCCTCCTCCTTACTCGATTTGATATTTAAGGGGATCGCGACACCTGTCCACAATGGCTAATTTGACTAATTCTTCATCAAGCTGCGATACGATCCGATATTCTCGGGATCCGTGCCACGTGTGACCGCGATCCGCCTGACAAAATCAGCTATAAATAGCCCAGAGCTTGGCATTTTTCAGGATCTTTTGGCTGTATTGAGCACTGATTCCACCATTACTGTCATACCACTATTTCTTGTCGGTTTTATTACGAGATTACTGAGAGAAATCACAATTGTAAGAGTGAGTTTGAGAGAAATCATTGATTGTACTAGCATTAAAAGTATAATCGATAACATATAAAGTGGACGTAGGCTCGTTAACGCCGAACTACTATAAATTCTGTGTGTTTTCTGCTTTTCCTTCATTCTCCAGTTATAATTCTTTACAAATCTGAACAATTTGGGTGTTAGGTCCAAATTTTGATCTAACATAAACCAAATCTTATAAGAAGAAGAGTTATCCACACTAACTTGCTTAGTATTGATATCAAAATGGATGATGGTTCTTAAGTCCTAAGACACAAAAGCACAAAGGCAATACTACAAAAGCTTGAAGCCGAGACCAGAGCTTGTCATTGAAAACCAAGAGCTATTCTGAAAGCTATCTACAGTCTACACCAATGAACTTGGAAGCAATACATGTGAAGAGTGACACCAAGATTAGGCTCTTAAAGCCAAAACCGGCATTCCGAAAGCCAAAACAGATCGAGTAACAACACCAACAAGAAAGAAAGACAGCCGAAACAAAGACAACTGAAATTGAAAGGCGTGAGGCAGACGATAACATGCTACTGCATCCAAAAGGGGCTTCTGTTGAGTTAAAGACAAAAGGGGCCTCGATATGCCTATAAATAAGACCTCAGGGTCTAATTTTAGGGGGACTTTTCCCTATTCTCAAATTCTGTACTCATTTGAGAGAGCTCAAACCCTGATTTGTGAATCGAATTGGGATTTTCCTTGTAATCACCACAATGAATAAAATTTCCAAATCCCCTAAAGTGGACGTAGGTTCAATCCAAACCGAACCACTATAAATATGTGTATTCTTACTTTTTCCACACTTACATCGTTTTGTGCTATGCTTCTGATTGTGTTATGCTATATTACAAAAATACCCTTCTACAAGCCATTTAGCTTCCTAATTTTTGTTGTGCTTAGGGGCCCCTTATCCCAACCCAAGGTAACTATTGGTTGTTGAGTCTCATAAGTGTAATACTCATCCTTTGAGGAAAGAGTAACTAATCTTCGGGCTTAAGACCTTGATATCTAGAAACGGTGAACTAACTTAAGCTTGTGGGAATTAAATACTCCCTTACCTACCTTAGGTCGATATCCTTGGACCTATCCCCGGTATTGACAAAAAATATCGTTAACATTTTGGCGCTAGAAGGAGGGCTTGAACCTCCGTCCCTATTCCCACCTTCGATCCTATGGATAACCTTACCACATTCCTAACTGTATTGTTCTATTCCAGATTGGACTAAGCTATGAAGAAGTTGGATTATAGATGAAGGACTTCGACAAGAAGCTTCTAAATACCGAATGGATACTTCAACATCATTGATCTAAGCTATTTGAAGAATATTATAACTTTGAGCCCCTAACTTTATTTCTCATACTTCTGCCTTTGTGGTCAACTCTTAATTATCCTACCTTCAGCACTTACCTTAAACCTTCCGACCTTATTTCTCATTCCATCATAACAAGATACTCTGAAAATCCATTAAAGGATGATTCAATCGATAAGGAGGTTAAAAGAAGGTTCCATCACGCCATCCATTCCATAAAACAACATCAATATAGCCAAACTAAACTAGAGAACCTTTAACTTCAACAGAAGATGAGCTGGAAATATTACACTTAGCTACGCAAATTGACACCATTAGGAGAATTATTGAAGCAGACTTAGTCCGAAGGTCCTCTGAAGTAGAACCATATGGCGCAGAATAAAAATTAATAGCATCTCGAAAGCTTTATAACCAAAGTGAGCCTTTATCAAAGCTACAGAGCAATCCAGTTTCCTAGAGAAACAACCAAGCATCAAAAGATGTGGTCAGATCAGAAGAAAACGAAAGCCTAGCATGGATAGAAGACATGAAGTTGCAAGGAATCCCCTTTCTAGAGAAATAATGATGGTGAAGGTTCTGTCTGAAATTAAACAGAACAAACTTGCATATAATGGGACTACATGCCCTGAAGAATACCTTGCCATATTCGGGAATTACATGGATACGTATAATGCTTTTGAAGCCCTTTGATGCAAGGTCTTTGTGACAGCTCTTCGTGGAAGAGCTCTTAAATGGCACAAGCATTATCATGGCCCAGTCATTACAACATGGAAGCAGTTGTCCACCGCATTTAACATGTAATTCCATATGCAAAAAGACTCGACAATTAACATTTATGATTTAGCTAGAATCAAATAAAAACCAGAGGAGTCGCTTAACTGCTATCTAAAGGGATTTCACAATAAGTCGCTCAAAGTGAAAGAGGCAACGGATAGAGAGAAGCTAAGAGCTGTCCAATCAGAGTTGCTTGTGTCATCGTCCTTTTGGAAAGAACTTATCTTGAATGAATGTGAAAGCTTGAATGATCTATATTCCAAAGGCGATAAATTCATTCATATGGAAGAAATACTTAACGTAAGGAAAAACTTGAAGCAAGAATAGAAGGCAGAATGGCTTCATTCCTATCCCTTTGCCGAAGGTTCTTCAAAATCAGGCAAAGGGAAAGATTATTGCTTTTATCACAAGATAAAAGAACATGAAACTAGTCAGTGTCATGGTTTGATGAAAAAGAAACTATGCCAAAAAACAAAGAAAGACTAGTCGAGAAGCTTGAAGTATAACCATTAGAAGAAAAAAGCTGATCAAAGGCAACGAAACGCGGGAATGAGAACTTAACCATAAGTCTCCTATCTCAAATGATTACTTTTATTAGTCTTTTAACTTTGTCTTTTTACTTATAAAAAAAAAGTATTAATGTAAGTTTGAGTGCTATTATAGGTAAAAACCAAACCATGTTCAGGTCTATGCATTAAACAAAAGCTTAAAGGGAGCACCTTCTACTTATGTCTCATCTTGCGGGAGGGAACGGAATTTCAAAGGGAGCACCTTCTACTTATGTCTCGTCTTGCGAAAGGGAACGAAAGTTCAAAGAGAGCACTTAAAGCTTGTCCAAATTCTGTTTATGTCACATCCCATAGAAGGGAACGAAAGCTCAAATAGGAGCACTTAATAATGTAATCATGACTTAATGCACAATAAAGTTATCAATCGACGGAAAGCTTTGATGGAAGCCGCCCAAAGGAATATGCAACGAAAAAATGATCAAATACCAATCAATGCTCGGATTAAATGAGATTGCTTAAAAACTTATCTACTTTGTCCCAAAAATTTCATAAACATTTCTCGTCAAACGCATTATACTAATATATCTGAAAACGACAATGAAGGGTGTGGAACATATCTATGATGAAGGTGAATCAACAAAGCCTTTGGTAGAAAAGGCAAACCAATAAAGCCTTTAGAGGGAAAGGCGAACCAATAAAGCCTTTAGAAGAAAAGGCAAATCAAAAAAAGCTTCCGAGAGAAGAAGCACCATCAAATATATCTACTGGGGAGAGAAGTACCATCAAATGTAGCTTCCGGGGTGAGAAGCACCATCAGACAAAGCTTTCGAGAAGAGAAGCACCATCAAACAATGCTTTTGAGAAAAGAAGCACTATCCAACAATGTTTTCGAGAAAAGAATCACAATCTAAATACTCACCCCTTAAGGGAAGATTAACTAGTTTTCGGGCCTAAGACCTTGATATCTTGGAAACGGTGAACTAACTCAAGCTTGTGGGAACTAAATACTCCCTTACCTCCCTTAGGTCCACATCCTTAGACCTATCTCTGGTGTGACGATCGCCCATAACTCCTACACTTAACAAAAGGAATAATGCATTAAAAATGTAGCAGACAGCTATGGATGGTCATCAGGTTGGATAACACGAGCGGAACTTAGCAGAATTTAGCAAAAACTTAAACTTCCATATCAACATGAAATAATATCCATACAAAAAAGGATATGAACATAATAATCTGTACGAAATGCCTCACTACAATCACTCAGAGAAATCATAACATCGGAAAACAACATATAGTAGGTAATAAGAAACTAATACGCAAGCCTCTAGCTCGTCATCGCTCGGCATCCTCGTCCTCCTCATGATAAATAGATGTCACCTGCTACTCAATCTGCCCATCCATACAATGGATGAATAGCTCAAGGTAATAAGAGGAAACATAAAACCTTGAGTCATACAACATTCTTAATAAGCAATAAAACAAACATCTAACATAATCTGTAAAGTATATGCGAAATAGGCAAATGAATCAACTAATCTACCATCACATCAAAAGAGAAGAACTCCAAACTAGTTTCCTCCATATCCGACAGTGATAGCCTCTACAACAATCAGTTAGAAACAAACAATACATTCATGGAAACCAGTTATCAAGCATAGACCATCCTAATCGATATCGACACCTCCCAAGCACAAGCCCCGAAGGCCTAAACCAACATCAAACAAGCGCCCAAGAGATATCTCCTTCGACGTCGGATAAACTACACAAGACGATACAAGCAAAATAATCATCATACATGAATCTGGCTATCAACACCAATCCTGCTTTGAAACCATCGTTAATCATATGACTGGCTATGACACTCCATTTATCAAGGGCTAACGGTAACCTTGGTTCTAGCAAAACTCCATACATTATCAACTTGTTGTTTGCCTTACTCAATGAAGACAACTAGGCCATTCCATGATACCCAGGGTACTCGACTAGCCAACATCTAGTCTTTTAGGCTTCCCTATTATACCCCTGCTTTGAGTCCACTAGAACCTCTAACTAATGATAATTCCTCGGACTTGGATATCTTTAGCCATCCAACTTGATGACTGTTCACAAGCTCAAGCGATTTCTCGAGAAACCATTATCCACGAACTCATAACTTTGAGTCATCTTCACATTCATTGCATATCGATGACCAACGAACTCTTTACGACACTTCAAACATCCCTCCTTGAATTCATGTCGAAGCCATGGTCATCGTCAAGCCAAAACTACTTTGTTTTGTTCGATTTTCAATTTGTAGCGTTTCAGCCTTTTTTACTATGAAAAACATGGTACAACATTTCATTCAACCTTTTACAGCATTTCAGAAATGCTATCATATCCCCTGGATCGTTCTAGACCCATTGGCTCAATTTTTATACTATAACGTTTAATACTCGTTTTACAGCGTTTTGAAATGCTGTCATAACCACCCAATCCATCCTGGATCGACCTACCTGATCCATTAGCTCGATCTACTCCTATATCATGTAGTGATCCACTGAGAAGCACTGCCGGATCCATACACTTTTCACAGCGTTTGTGGAAACGCTGCCAATTCCTAAAAATTCAGCCCGATCCATGTTTGAGAAAAACATTCCCGATCCATGTATTTGAGCCCAATCCATTGGCCTGCACATATGCACGATCCATTGGCAAAAGGCTGCACGATCAATACTTTCTACTGCGTTTCAGAAATGTCATATAACCCTGAGAATTCAGCCTTTGCCTAATCCATCAAAACACGCCCGATCCATCAATTTTTTTCACCAATACATCTAATTTTCTCTGCCCAATCCATATTTCTACAGCGTTTTCAAGTGTTGTTGAACAATATTTTTGCCAAAACTCGCTAGTCCATCAAATCCCTTTTCCCAGTCAGCTGTTTCTTTGTGCGCACCCCTACTAAACACAACTTTTCCACACGATCTCAACTAGTCCTCCTTCTAGTGTTCATATTGAAACATACTTGATTCAAATCATCAATACTCGAACTAAATCCAATATCACAATCGAACAATGATCAAACAAATATTCATTCATCTATAATAATCATATAATAACATAAAATTCACCGATTTAAGTTGCCATATTAGATCCTATTGTGATTCAAATTTACATCAATTAAATCTAGGTGAAAACAACTTAAAATGATGAAAATAAGATCAAACAACCCATACACTCGATTGAATCCATCCGAGAGATGCTTATCACTCACTAAATCTTCAAAATAGCTTGGAATCAACTAACCTCTAATCTGGACAGTGAAGAACGATCTTCAAATCTCTTAATTTAATGTGACCTACTCTCTCTTAATGTAGATCTAGCCTTCCTTGATGTAGATCTTCAATCTTCTAATGTAGATCTAAGATTTTAGTGGAGGAAAGGTGTATTTGACTGGAGTAGGGAGAATCTCAAACCCCAACCAAATGAGAAATGAAGAAAGTAAACCTTTCCTTGCGTTTCTCTCTAGCTAGAATTAGTGCCATGTTATAGAGCCCGAGCATATTTACTTATGTGGATGTTGGAAAGAGAGGCGCCTCAGATATGGCTGCATCCTTGTCTTTATCCCCTATTTATAGTAAAACCATAAGCCCACTATTGACTAGTTACCCTGTCCAGAAAGTGTATAATGCTACAAAGCGATTCCTCCCAGATCGCTGAGCCAAAATTTTAATGTGACCACTCTCTAGTTGAATTACCAATTTCAAATATCCAACCAAAGAAAAACAAGCCTAAATCCTATACTAGCATCCCTGGTTTCCGACTCAGAGCATGCCAAGGGTCTAGTCCAGATCCCATACAGGTTATTGCTCTCCTATGCTATCATATAGAATTAAAACTTATAGCTTTGGCAAAGGATAGATTTAGAATATGGCTTATTTTCCTTGGTTATTATTCTAGCTATCCAAAGCAAGAAATCGCAGAGTCCAGGAGACGAACTTAATCCTCTCCTGGTCCATTCTAATCACAATATTAGGGGCCTTAAACCAAATCCTAGGTTGTATAGTGATGTGAATAGTTGTTACTCCATCTGTACCATCACAATTGAGTTTCCAATATATTTTTGCAGCTGATTATTCTAGACTAACTCCTCGATCAAGTCGCGCACGACCCAAAATTTCAGAGGGATTGTTTGGCTCAGGTCTAGTTTAAGTTTCAAATTACGAAAAAACTCCTATCTTAAAACTTTATAAATTAAGTCTCTATTTTTCCAAAATCATCAAAAAAAAAACATAAAAATTTGCTAAACTTCATAATTTAATTCAACTAATAAACATCCTCATATTCATGCAAGGAAATGACGAAAAATATAATTCAAAAACAAAATAAATAAAAATATTCATGTTCTAGTGATTTCCAGCAATTTTTCAGAAAATTGCAGACATCACATCAATTATATCAAAATTTCATAGGTTTTCATGCAATTTTTGATGATTTGCTTCAAAATTTTAAATTCAAATCCTACATTTATTTAAATATCAAAGAATTGCAGAAAAATCAATAGAAAAATGATAAAAATTGCATATAAATAAACAATGTTTCTTCTCCAGTAAATTGCTGAAAATTGGACGACAATTTGCAAATTTGCGGACATATCCGCAACTTTTACGAATAGTAACACATTATTACATTATGGTGTAAAACAATTGCAGATATATCTGTAATTATTTATAATAATTGCTGATATTGTTGCAACTTTTCTACCCTCTTTTAATACAAGAAGTGCGCATTGTGAATAATTGCATAAATATTTCCACTTATTCAAAAAAAATGTGTTGATATTTAAGCAATTTTGTATTTGTGGAATCCTTCTGTGAATATGTAAAAAAAATATGTGCAAAAAAAACATGAAGTACGTTGCTATAGTAAAACGAAGACCCGATCGAATACAAACTTGCACATTGAGCCGCATTGAAATTAGGGATGCCTCCCTAACTTAAACCAATACAAATCTCTATACTTCTCCTTGAGTTAACGATAAACGCAACTAAAAAAAACGGAGATTCACAAATAATAATAATAATAATAATAATAATAATAATAGTGATGATGATGATGACGATAATGATGATGAAGTCAGAAGGTGAAAAGAAAGAGGGGAAAGCGATCAAGATAAACTCACTGAATTGAAACCAAAAATCAAATATAATGAATTGTAGGTTGTTGAATTCGGTTCGAGGGGATGTAATTAGTGGCTTTTTTTGGGCAGAGAAGGCGAAGATGCTTGGGACTTGGGGTAATTTTGTTGCTAGTTGCATCTATGTCGGTCGCTGGAATACAATTGGTTTGTAGGGTTGGATGAGTTTCTAAACTAGGAGAGTTGCTATGAGGGTGTGAGTTTATATTTCGGTGGAGGTCGATGATCATTTCGGTTGACTTCACGATAGAGGGGAATGAAGTTACTTTCGTGAATACGTTTACAGTTAGTAGTGATTGATTCAAGGCAGCAAGTGGTTTGGTTGAGTTAGGGTCGTTGGATGAATTAGAGAATGATGTTTTCGTGCTTGTATGGTTGTGATCAGGTTATCTGAGTTAGATGATAATAGTGAAAGTGGTAGTAATGAGTGGATGTTGAAGATGATGTATGCGAATGTGAGAGATGCAGTATAGTGGTGAGGTAGTAGGCAAGTGACTATTGCAAGGCAGTTTCGAGCATGAAGGTGTGGAATTGGAGACTGTTTGGGAGATGGGATTGGTTGTTGGTTGCTAGTTTGTGGTAGGAGATGACGGCAGTCAGATTTTTGTGTTGTAATCGGTTGCGGCTTTGGCGTTAGACTGGTTTGTGTGAGAACTGTTGAAATGGTGGAAATGGTTGCAAGCAGTTTGCAATTTCCTGATGATGTGCAAGGCTTGGAATTCACGATTATGGCGTTCAATTGGATGTAGGTTCATAGTTTGTGGAGTTGAAGGAAGAGATTGAGATGTTAGTCTTTTGTGGTGAGATGGTTGTTGAATGAGTTGTATTTGTTTGCAGTGGAGATAGATGGGTGAGGGGAAAAAATGCACAGAGTGCACAGACAGGAAGAAAAATAAAGTTTTGTACCATAGTTTGTAATGCAGAATCCTATATAATAAAAATTTTAGAATGCAAATTTATTTTTATATGCCATGGACTCAAAGAACAGAATGACTCGAAAATAGAATGCACTCAAGGACATAATGCAAAGTGAATTGGAAATTAAAATTATTTTTATTAATAAAAGAAACTAACAACAAATCAAATAAAATAAAAATAACACAAATGAAAACACCACAACAAAAGTGAACAAAAAATAAAAATATCTTGTTATAGAAGTAAGAATGGTACACAAAACTTAATCATGCAAACAAGATGAATAATGCAACAACAATTAAAATGTGATGCAATTTTTTTTCTTAATAATGCAAAGCAATGATAAAAATAATCTATATAGTAAAAATAAAATTAAAATGCTTTCCTCGTTTACAGCACCAGAAACTTGATTCACATGAATTTTTCTATCATTTTAGAAAATCCATGTAATTTATATCGTAATAAATCACAAGCACACGCGTGTTATTGTAGCACTTATGCGAGTATGACTCGATCTATAGAGGAAATGTTGATGTTCAAATGTTGACACAACGCTCAAAGAGTTCGATGGCAGTTAAATTTAAATGAAAATGAGAAACTAGTAGTGAAAAATACAATAGAAATAATCACACAAAGGTTTATAGTGGTTCAACCAGTGTTAGCCTATGCCCACTTCGAGAATTTTGCCGCTTTATTGATCAAATTCAAGAATTACAACCTAGGTCAGTATTACATAAGGGATTACAAGAGTAATGAGAAGAAAAAGTGCCAAAAATCCATTTCTCACCCAGGGAAGAGCTCTTTGTAGCTGCACGTTCAGAGGGAAATTGACATGTGCGCGAGAAGGGAAGTCCACGAGGGCCCAAAGCCCAAAACAACACACATGGGGATCGGTATTGAACTCGGGATCAGTTCCTTCACCAAACAGTTGGTTGGGTTTTGGTGTTCTTAACTTCATGAAGTTGCTTCCCTTGTTTTTCTTTGTCTTCTTGTAAAGTTTTATTGCATTTTGGTGAAAGAATTGGGAAATGCGAGCTCTTAAAGTATGAAGTTGTTGGAGTTGCTGAGTTCTGTGGAGTTATACTGATCCTTAATAAGTTGTGATGGATTTCGTGATGCTGGGTAGTTGTATCGATGCATAATGCCTTAGAATTATATGTTGAGCTGTTTGGAGTGTGGAATTCATACCGATCATGGAGTGAGATTCCTACCAATTACCAAACACTTGTGCATCCATGAGTTGTTTGACGATATGGATGATCGTATTTGCATGATGCCATCTGGACTTGATCTTTAGAAGTTTGAATAATACTTCTGAGTCGCTTAGCATTGTAGTTATCGAATCGTACCAATCTAGATTACTTCAGATTTCCAGGTCAGAAGGACAAGTAACACTTGCCCCCTCAAAGTATGTCATGTGTGAACATGGCATGCTTTGAATCGAGACAAGTCTTTAATGTTTGGAAAGATCTCCAAGTCGTGTCTAGCGGATGGTCCTGACCTTTCCTTTAAGAAGTATGTGCCACGAAGTGTATTATTTCTAAGTGGTTGCGATGCTTTGTCGAAGTTCATTGGTATAAGTGCATAGTTCCAACATTATTGGTAGTTCTGACTAATTTGAACTCCGCTATTAGGATAGGAATCTGTTTGATTTCTTGGGTAAACGTCCAACCTCTTTCAACTCAAAATTTTAAATGTTAGTCATCGGCTCCTTACACCGAAGTGTAAGCAAGTCTTTGCAAGTATAGAGTCACGTATGCACTCACATGCTCATACGTGTTCTTGCATGATACAATTAAATTTGATAATGTAAAACATAATAAAGTTGATATATTTGGGCTTATGATTGCAAATGTTAGTTTTCGAAGAGGGACTGAATTCGAGTGTCAAACATGTACTCCTAAATTGGTGAGTACATGAGTGGTTATCAATTCGTATTCGTATAGACAATCGGGGCATTGAAAATTTACGTACGTAATCATAGCCATGATTTGAATTTCAAGAATGACTTTCCCAACACTTTCCTTCTTTCCTTTCCTTTCCTTTTTATGGAAAACCAAAGGTATGGGATCGATACCAAACCCATATTACTTGTTGTTTTTTAAAGTTTCCCTCTCCCATCCTATAAATACTTAGACCCACCTTCCTCAGTTCTTCTTCCTGCCTATATCGTATCCCTGGGACTTAAGAGTTTCCGAGCTCCTCAATTTTTGCTCCCCATGTACACCCTACTGTTCACCACATAACTTCTCGTTTCTGACCACCTAGGACATCCGACAACCTACAACACCTCACTTTGGCCATTTATTAACAGCTTCAGGTGGATTCTCCTCCTCCTTTAGCCTTTGATTTGCTTGATTTAATGGGTTCATGGAATGGGATACATAGAGATCAAAGGAAGGATTATCATTGGAGAAGCGCCGAGTGCTGGCATGGTGCACGAGGCCGCGGGTGAACGTAGGATGTTAATGGCCTGGAGCTAGTGCGGTGTGAAGTTTGGATCGGTGGATTCGGGAAGAAGAAGCGAGAAGGGTAAGTTATTGGGATACAAGTCTGTGGATCGGTATAGGGAAGGTGAGAGGAGTAGAAGAGGAGAGAGTTTTAGCTAAGTGTTCGGGGAAACGAAATTTAATTCGTATCCCGAACACTTAGAAATATTTTTGAGTTTTTGGAAGGAGGAAAATTGGAAGTCCTGGGGCTTCAAACTAGGGAAGGGAAAGTGAGAATTTTCTAAGTGTTTGGGGAAATGAAGTAAAATTCGTATCCTGATAACTTAGTGATTTTTTTTTTTGATTTTGAACTCGAGTTCGTGAACTTGGCCCACTTTGCGACGTCGCTTGACTGCACAAGAGTAAAATCAAAGGTATCACACTCTAACGAGTCGACGTTCGAGGAAAGAACCTTGGGACAAACTAATAATTCAGATACGCATATAAAATTAGAGCATAAACTGGGTTATGGACATATGACTAAATTACCAATTGTAGAGTTCGATTCATAATCCAATCATGACATTATCATGACTTGATGGTTAACGATGATGATGATCAATGATGATGATTGTTTTAGTTAGAAAACTAAAAGTCATTATCGCATCTCGATGTGTTTACTGTACTTGCATTCACAAAAACAACACCACATGTTCTACGTTAGTGCACACCAACATGGGAGGCACTCGTGCTAACTATCGCAACAATCTTAAAAGCATAGTTTTCTATGGAACCAAGGAGCTCTAGATGACTCCAAGGTTTGTCAACTAAAGCAGGAGGGAAGCCTTCGAACTCAAATAATTAGTCGAATGATTAGAGCCCGATTATTAGACACCATACAGACTTGGAGGAAGCCATTCCTTCTTACCAAACGAGTCCATAGAATGTACAGAGCCAAGAGGAGAAATCCGAAGGGTCACAACCTAAAGACCAATAAGAGGATGAACCGGCAGCTTAAAAATGCAATTTTAGGAAGAAGAATATCCAACAAGAGGCTAGGGATAAGGGTGACTATTAGAAAACCATTCCTTTAGCACTGAATATAATAGGATATGTAGTTATTTTAGAGAATCCTTAGAATTCACTTACCTCCAAAATCAACGAGGCCACGTTGATGCAAATATGAAGGAGGTACGACATACCTCAGGATGAGATCCAGTTTCTCGAATGGAATGATAAGGCACATGCACCCCCACAGGGGTATACTGCGTGGAACCGATATATGTGTGCCATTAGGTGCGGTCACTCGTCATGTCCCTTCATCTGAGATATACGGTACTATTTTTTAATGCAAATGTGGCTTTAACCGAACATATATGCTTTTCTTCTCGGAACCTCCATCTTTTACATAGAAAATATAGGCACAGAACCGAGTGAAGGGGACATCAGATACCTCTACTTGCTTAAGTGAAGAAGCACATATCCATCCCTTGTTTCTTTAGAGTCCCTTGCTAATAGTCACTTCATCCTAGGGGTGTGGAACAAACTCAGCCATTTCAAGCATGATCAATTCTATGTTTGGTGGCCTCTTGGATTCGCGTGGAGATAGTTAGGCGGACATAAGTGTTTCTATGTTTTATTCCAAGATATTTGAGTCGTTAGCTTTAGATTAACTTAAATTTTATATTGACAGGTATTCTCTGAATTTCGAGTGATAGTGTGTACCTGTGATAGTCTTGGTCTTGAAAGATATTAGAAATGACTTTCACAATGCCCGGACCATAATTTCAGATCACTTCCTCCACGTGGTGGGTTTGCTTCCCGAGGGTCACTCCATCGAATTCAAAGATGATGATGATTATGGAGCAGGAGCTGAGGAGGGATATGTGCCCTTGGGCCTACTCCCAGACGCGCCCCTGTTGTGATTCCCCGACATGCCCCTGGCTAAAGAAAAGGAGGTCGGAGCTCAAGAGGAAGTGGGAAACCATGACTAGAGCAGTGAGGAGCAATTTCCTGGAGAAGTGGGTTTTCCTCCCTCTCTTTTTCTATCTCCGTCAAAGGAGACGAGGTTAGGAGAGGTTCTCAAACTGGTTTCTCTAATGATAACTTCAGAAATCACCTCGTCGATGGAGGTAGAAGGACAGTTCAAGGACTTGGAAAACGTCCCAATTTAAATGCTTTTGTTCGACTTGAGTGATATGAATGTTGAAAGCTTATTGCTGAGCATTAGGGAGTTAACCCCTTCGACCAAGCCAAAAATTGGTCCGTATGGGGAATATTAGGACATACATTCACGAGCAACACATATCATAACAATTATTTTTCATGTATTCAATGATTGTCTCTAACTCGGGTTTACTTTGTCCAGGTATAATGACCCGTAAAGGCGATAAAGATAGAGATCGGGGAAAATGCAACACTCGACGATAGAAGCCATAGATCGTCGGTACCTTTATTAAAGGAGCACAAAGGTGAGAGTCCTTCGCTGAAAGTAATCAGATGAATATGGTGGCAGCTACTATCATCGAGACTATTCTCGTCATTCGGAGTCTCTGCTGGCAAGCACTAGGCCAACAGATCCTGATAAGGTGACATAGTTGATGAGCACAAGGCAGTTGGCGTCTTTCCACTTCCCGGTCATATTCCTCCACTAAGACATTTGTTGCCTGCACCCTTGAAGAGAGACACAGACATGGATAAACCTAACAAAGGTTTGGAAGTTTAGAGATGGGGAGAGAGGAGGAAAAATATGGCAATTATGCAGGCTCCTGAAATAGATTAGATGACTCCTCAGGAAAGGAAGGAGCAACAAAGGAAGAACATCCCCGAGTATTATTTTGAAAAGATCTTCTTTTTTTCTAAAATGCATCCCATCCCTTTTGCTAAGAGAGAAAATTGATATGATTTCATACATATATAATCAATATAGGATTGCCATGGACATAGCGAAAAGCTTTTCGTGCTGATACACAAGAAAATTATTGAAAAAGATGGTCGGAAGCTTGAAGCTGATGTAGATCGAGATAGGTTCAAATCCAGGGATGTGTAGAGTGAGGAGTTGAAGAAAAACCGACTGCTACTAACCAAAAGATTAAGCAAACATGCACAAAATTTGTCTAAGCCTGGGATGAATATAAGGAGGTAGTGGCCTCCTTATCGGCTCGAGTCGTTGTAGTTTAGAAGGAGAATGGAGAGCTAACATTGGAAAACTAGTGATTAAGGAAGGAGAACGAAGAGAATTAACACCTTAGAAGGGAGTGTGATGTTCTCAAGAAAAGGCTGGAGTCAGACTAGGCCTAATATGAGTAAGCCAGAAAAGACGAGGAAGCCGCAGAGGCATCAAACAATGAGGTGGTGGGTCAAGTTGATGAAGTTAAAAGGAACTTTGAAACCCAGTTGGATGTGCTTAGAGAAAAGGCTAGAGTGGCTGAAGAAGAAGAAGAGAAATAATTGGACTCATCAATCCTTGGATTTTACGTGCAATCCATTCATCATTGCGGAATCTCATGGGCTAATAATTATTCTTGGATCTTTTCTCTAAACTGGGAGAGGTTCCTAGATAATGAGAATACTGCCCTCAATGTTGATGAGGTGGAGGAGGAACTTCTGATGGCTCGGTATTTGTTTGAGGAAGAGCGTCGGGTTTCAGTGGAAGAAAGGGCAATGTTGAAGGAGGATGCCAAGGCAGAAGCGGCGGAGTGAGTTATTGCTGTCAATAGGAAGGCGGTGATAACCGAGAGCGTCATCATTGCTCACACGGCCGAAGCAGGTGATTTTAAATTTTTAGCTATCATGTCAGCTGCTATTAGTGGCCCATCCCACTCAACATCTACCACTCTAGAGTATGACACCGAGCATCCGTGAATGGACACTTGGGACTTCCTTCCGTCCATAGTTGAGGGCACAAGCACCACAGAAATTGTCGAGTAGACGTTAGGAGGTATATCCACTTTCTCTTCTGTGTTTGAGAGGATGATATCAAGAAGCAAAAGAAGAAGAACACATCTTCTTCTTCGATGTATAAGTACCTTCAGATGGAGATTCCCATCACCATCGGGACTTCAACACCTACTGAGTCCATGCCTGACATTTACAGATATAAGAGGCTGAGTTCGTACTGGAGTAGGGAGAAATCGACTAGGGTCATCTGTTTAATAAAACGGAGAACTTTATGAAAACGGAAAGGCGAAGGAAGGAAAAGGAGGTGAGGATCACCGACCAGGGTGCTGATACAGGTAGGCTAAGCATGCACGAGCTCGAGCAACAACAGCAAGCCCATCTGTCTGTCGAGCAGGAGAAGGCCGAAGCCAAAAGGAAAGCAGATAAAAGGATGATAGGAAATCCTGGGAGGAGGCCAAAATGAAGGCCGAGGAGGAGGCTATGAAGGTTCCGAATTAATCATCCATGATTGATATCACTCCTCCGCTAAAGGTAATTATCCCCGAAGCTAAAATAATGGAGATCTCAGATGATGGGGAGAAGATGCTCAAAGGAGACTCGATAGAGAGCTTTGAGATGAGGCCCCGTTCCAAGCCAAATCTATCGAAAGGATTAATGGAAACTGGGAGAAGCACATCAAAGTCTAAGATGAAGGAAAGGGAGGATAAGCTACCCAAATTGCCAGTGAAAAAGTAGCATGAGAAAAAGTAGCATGAGAAAAAGAAGGGTTGATCCTCCAAGTGATATTGTGGATTCTTGAGAATGCCTTATGTTTTTGTCGGATAATTGTAACGCGATTATGACCCTCCCTTTTAGTGATACGATGACGTTTTTGTGTAAATCATGTCATATAGAATCTTGAATTATGAACAAAAGATAAACTTCCATCTCACAAGAGTTTATTCTAAGTGTTTGAATATTTTTTACATGTTCCAGTAGTTGTACTCATGTAACTCAACGTTATACTTAGATTTGTGTTGCTCGAGACTTCACTCTTAATGAATTCTAGTCGCGTGAAGTTCGAGTGTACTGACTGCACTCCCAAGACTTCCTTTTGATCATTAATCTCGAGTCGTATGAAGTTCGAATTTGGTAGCTCCAATGTTGGGACCTCCTTTTGGTTATTGATCCCAAATCGCGAGAAGTTGGAGTATGGATGTCGTTGGTTCATCCTTTATACTATCTCGTTGTTTCATTTGGGTTAGAGTTGAGGGTGTTATTGGTATGCTAGTTTATACTCAAATCCAAACTCTGAGGATCGAAGTTGGTTTAGTAAGCAGTCGGTTTCACACTCGCTTGACTTGAGAGTTGACTCTAAGTCCAAAGACTGGGGATTTGGATACTTAAGTTGTAAGTATCACGAGTTGTTTGTACTCACTTTCATCATTGGTTTGAGACTCAAGTTCACATGTGGAGGATCAGATCACTCCTACAAGGTTAGAGTCTAAGTACATACTTAAAGTGGTAGATCGATGCCAAGCACTAAGGCATTAATCCAATGTCGTGTGCACATGCGTGAAAATCGGTCATTTTCACAACTAGCACACTACGCGTAGTGTGAGCTCACCAGTAGTGCAACTCAAAGAGTAAATGGAAGGGTCATATTTAACTCTAATCACACTTTTTTCTGATAAGTTTAAGGTCGCGCCAACAGATAGACTCCAAAATATGTCGGAGCATAAATTGGTCATGTCACATCTGTCGGGCATAAGGTTGTGCCAACAGATAGACTCCTAAGTATGTCAGACCATAAATTGGCTGCGTCATACCTATCAGGATTAAGGTTGTGCCAACGGATAGACTCCTAAATATGTCAGAGCATAGATTGGTCGTGTCATACCCATTGGGTTTAGTGAATGTTGGTATCCAGATTTTAGTGCAACCCATCATGTAATAGGCAATCTACAAAACCTAAACCTGGGCAGCAAGGAATATAAATGTGATCAAACCATTAATACGGGTAATGGCACAAATACAAACATCGCACACACTAGTTATACAACATTACTGGTAGAAGAATTCAACACTTAAATAATTTACTAAGAGCTCCATCAATAGGAAAAAAATGTGTCACAATTTCCATAGATTATAATATCTTTTTTAAATTTTATCCTGATCATTTCTTTGTTAATGATATTCAAACAAATAATATTTTAATATGGGGTAACACACATAATGGGTTATAAGAATTCAATTTTTCAAAGACCACTAATCACACAAGAAATTGTTGTAATGCTAATTCTTCTGAAATAAATAAAAGTGTATTCGACACATGGCATTATAAATTGAGCATCCTAGTTTGAAAACTATAAAGAAAGTATTGAATTACAATAAGATCAAAATTAGCAATATACTTGATACTTATGTTTGTATTTACTCTCAAGGGGAAAAGTCGTAAGTTACAATTCCTCCGATCTCAAACTATTATAACAAGTCTTTGTAACTTATTGCACAAGACTTGTGGGGTTCTACAACATAAACTCAAATTATGGTTGTAAATATTATATATCATTTTTAATGTCTATTCTAGAAATACTTGGATTCTTAAAATTGAAATCTGTGCATGCAATATAGTCATTCATTTTATAAGATAAACTGAAAGACAAACCAAGCACCAAGTGAAAGTTCTACAAACCGATGGACCTGCAGAATACAAACTACTCAAAAAATTCTTCAAGAAAGAGATACTTCACATAATAAAATGCTCGCAAACATCAAAACAAAATGGATTGGTAGAGAAAAAACATAGGCATATTGTTAAAAGTGGTCGTACTCTACTGGCTTAAGTATCACTTACAATGAAATATTGGCCTGAAGCATTTTCAAATGTATTTTATCTAATCTACAGAGTACCAACAATGACTTTTCCAGGAAAAACTCCATTGGAAATGTTATTTGGAGTAAACCTGATTACAAGTGGTTAAGTTTTTTCGGTTCTCTATATTTTCCCTATACAAAACCATACAACTCACATAAATTAAACTACAGGTCATCACCCTGCCCTTTTTTTGGATATGCATCAAACCAAAAAGGCTACAAGTGTCTAGAAATCAGTGGAGGAATATTTATCTCAGGACATGTTGTTTTCGTTGATCAAACTTTTCCTTTTAAGGCATCAAACATAAAATTCTCAAAAGGTGTTCATCCCAGCTGTATCAGTACCCATGATACCAATATACTAGTAAGAGTGATGAGAGAGAACATCAAAATGATCATGATACTTAACTCATAATGTCAGGTAAAACAGGTTATGACAAAAATAATTAGCTTCAACACACTGCTCAATCATCATTTAACTGTATACTCAACAACATCATAACAATGAATACATTGAAGAACAATTAAATTCATCGTAGGCATCACAATAACAGAAGTAAACAACAAGGAGACACCACATCATCACAAAAGCCAAAAGTAGAATATTCAAGCCAAAACTATATTCAGCATGCAACAATGTAAAAGAACAGAAACATATGAGCAGGCAACAAATGATGAAAAGTGGGTTAAGGCAATGAATGAAGAATTTAATGCATTGATGAAGAATAAAATTTAGTGTCTTATTCAAGCACCTCAAAAAATAAAAATATCACTTTTGTAAATGGATATACAAGTTGAAGAAAAAACATGATGGAAGCATTCAAAGATATAAGAAAGACTAATGACAAAAGGATGTACTCAGCTGCATAGGTTTGACTTTAGTGAAATGTTCTCACTAATGATCAAACCAACATCTATAAGAATAATACTAACCATTGCACTACATAAGAGGTGGAGTATTCAACAACTAGATGTAAATAATGCATTTCTAAATGGAAAACTACAAGAGAAAGTTTATATGCAATAGTCACGGGTTTTCAACAATTAGGAAAAGAAAGAATGGTATGAAAATTATAAAGGTCATCTATCGTCTACAAAAAGATCCAAAAGTGTGGTTCGATAGGCTAAAAACAACTCATCAATATGGGATATCAACCAATAAGACCGGGACTTCAATTTTTACAAAACTCAGCAACAAGCAGATAACATATATATTGATTTATATGGATGACTTAATAACAGCAAGTGAGGATGAAAAGGAAATCATTAAAGTAACTCAGAGCCTAGATAGAGAATTTTCAATCGAAGACTTAGCAGAACTGAACTATTTCTTGGGAATTGAAGTGAATAAAATATTAGACTCAACAATACATCTAAATCACAAAAAGCACATCAAGAAATTACTAATCAAGACAAAAATACAACAAGCAATGCTTTTACCAACAACATTGGTAAGAAACCTACGCTTGTCCTGACATCAAATTTAACTAATTTTCTAATGAAAAAAATATAGAAGCATAGTGGAGATTATTCAATATGCTATGATAATGTAACAGCCCGCATTTTACGTATCGGAAGATCGTAAAATATATTTGTTTTATTCTCTAAGGGTTGGATCATTCTCATCTTTTAATATGTGGTTTATGGAGATGTGAGACATGTCCATAATTTTTACCGATTTTGTTTGTGATCATTTTGCCCCTGTCAGGCTTGTACAGGGCATAACTTTTGACTCAGATCGAATCAAAGGGTGAGACCTGTGCCATTGGAAAGGAATTGATGATTGCCTTTCCGTAGAGTGGTTACATTAAGGATTTGGCTCGGCGATTTGGGAGAAATCGTTGTTTTAAGGTTTTTTAGTTGGCTATTCAGGTTTTGGAGCCTTAGTGGAATCCTATAAATAGGGGGTGAGAGTGGAGGGAAAAGGTTTACTTTCTCATTCTCTCATTTGGAGGCATTGTTCTCCTTCTTCCTCCTACACCTTTCCACCATTAGAAATCCAAATCTAAAGGAGGAAATCGAAGACCTACACCATCCAAGGCAAAATCTACATCACTTCAAAGGCGAATTCATCGGATCAAGGGGTTTGACTCGGAGTGCTCGCTATTGGATTCTTATTTCTATCATTTTAGATTGTTTCGGCAAATCGGTGAGTGATTTACATCTCTCACATGAATGCAATGAAGTATATGAGTGTTTGTGCGTGTTTCCCATCAAATTGGGATGTTTTACCATAGATTTACACCATTATAAGTTCATTTTCATATGCATCACCCTATGATCTGATCTAATAAGTTCTACTCGTTAATTTCACGTCATTTCACATGTTTATGTTAGTTAGATATCTCATTTTGATCATATGTTCATTTTAATGGTTTTTGGGTGAGATTTACATCATTTTTGTGGTAATCATCATATTCATGTGGTTAGTAAGTTATGTTTATGATTGTATTTGGTGATTTTAGCTGAGTTGGTTTCATCGGATTCGTCGTTTGGCGAACTTTTGGTCGAAATAGGAGTTGAAATGCAATATGCACAAATTTGGATCTGGTGGTAGAGTCAAATTTGGATCTGGTGGTAGAGTCAAATTTGGATTTGTCAGATGTGACCGGGTGGAGTCAAATTAGCTCGGTGATGGTGTGACTTCGAAGTAAATTCTAGTAGGAAGGTTCGAAGTGTTGGATGTGTTCGTTGATCAAGATGGAACAACGAACGAGGTGGCCACTCAAAGGTTGTGAGTTGGTAGATAATGGTTGCTCGAAAAGGTCGCTTGAGCAGTAAATAGCCGTCAAAGTTAGATGACTAGAGATATTGAACTCCAAGAGATTATCGTTGTCGTAAGTTCTAACGGGCTCAAAGCAGGGGTACGATGGGGGCACCCAATAGACCAAAAGGTTGCTGGTCGAGTACCTTGGGTATCGTTGAAAGGTCTAGTTGTCAAGGTTGGACATTGTCAAGGTTGGACATATGGAGTTTATGCTAAAACTGGGGTTACCATTAGCCCTTGACATATGTCAAGTTTGGCCGTCATACGATTAACGGTGGTTTCAAAGCCGGATTGGCGGTGATAGCCAGAGTCAGACATGGATGATTGGTTGTTTTGTGTGAGACTTATATAATCTGGATGTTATGTGTGTTTTCCATGATTGAATGGTTGCTCTGGTTTCCATGTATGAATTGTTATTCCTTTGGTTGAATGGACTGTAAAGGTTATCACTGTTCGATGTGGGGAAGATAAGGTTGAGGTCTTCTCTAATGTTATGGGTAGATTAGTATATTTATCTATCTGCTCTCATACACTTTATTGTTGAAGTTTGTTAGCTGTTTTATCGCGCATTATGACTGTTGTATAACTCAAGGTTTTATGTATCCTCTTATTACCTTGGGTTGTTCATCCGCTTGTGGATGGACAGACTAAGTAACAGGTTACAGGTAATGCTTTAGTGAGGACGACGATGTTGATCGATGGCAAGCGGGGGCTCACGTACCAGCTTCACTACTAGATAATAATTGGATTTCCGTTGTTTGCTTTTCTGAGTGATGTAGTGAGGGAACTTTGTATAAACACTATTTCCAAGTTTGTGGATCCTACTTTCTAGTTGTATGGAAGTCTGGTGTTTCTGCTTCACTATTATTACCTGTTGTATATGTTCTACTATATTTTATCCTTGCACTGTGAGTTTTACGACAGGTTCCGCTTGTGTTTTCCTACCCTGATGATCGTCCATGACAGTCTTGCACATCTTTCAGCGCATTATTTCTCTTGTATAGTGCGGGGGTTATGGGCGGTCGTCACATTTGGTATCAGAGCTCTGGTTAACGATTTTTAGTCAAAGTTCAAGGACATAATCACACATGAGAGACGTACTTGTAGATTTCAGTTGGATGCTTACTATATATATTAGCATATATAGTAGTAGCGGTTGTTTTCCTTTAGCAGTTTTTCTTGAAGGCGGCTAATTATTCTAAATTGAAGATTTAGAATGAGTAGACGAGAAACAAGACACGCTGCTAGGGGAGCCAATACTGGAGGGGGAAATGGTGTTGAACCTAATTACCCGGCCATGTTTGAAGCCATGGCAGAAGCAGTTATGCTAATGGTACCTGCTCCAGTGGAGGCAACGATAGATGTTGGTGTGCGAGTTCCTAGAGTAGTAAATTTTGCAAAGCTGTGCAAGGAATTTACATCTCTAGGGGGAAAACCATTCAAGGGAACTGAACCAGTTGAAGACGTTCAGAGGTGGATGGACTCATGTGTCCGAATCTTTGGAGACTTGGGTGTTAAGGATGCAATAAAGAGTAAGCTTGCATCAAGGCAACTGCAGGATAGGGCCATGGAATGGTGGAATTCTGTTACACTCGAGAATCCATAAGAAGAAATTTCATGGGAGGTATTCCAAGCTAAGTTTGAAGCAAAGTTTATCTCTGCATCTCAGAAATCTGCTAGATTCAAGAAGTTCGTAGAGCTGAAACAGAGTGGTCGTTCTGTGCTTGACTATATTTCTGATTTCCAAGCCTTGTCTAGATATGCTCGTTCGTACATTGATACACCATATCAGAAGAACGAGAAGTTTGTCTTCGGTTTGGATGTTTATATCAGAAAACCGTTAGTGGACCATCTTGATGATTCTTTTGAGAAGATTGTGGAAAAAGCTATTCGTCATGAGAGCTTGTTTCCTAAGGAAGCAAATGTTGTCGCTACCACCAAAGAGGCTCAGAAACCATAGCAGGGTGGTAATAATAATAAGAGGAAGCAGCAACAACAAAAAGGAAAAGATGGCCAAAAGAAACCCGAGAGTGAGGTAGTTTGCTTTAACTGCCAGCAGAAAGGTCATTTTGCTAATGAGTGCAAGAATCCCAGAGCTGAGAAGAAGTGCTTCAAATGTGGGAAGCCTGGGCATGAGAAGAAAGATTGTCCAGAATCAGCTAAGGGCAAGCAGGTTGTGAGGACATATGCTTTGGATGTTGTGACAACTTCTTCAAGGGCTCCTACTACAGCGGAGAAGGGAAAGGGTGTCGTGGTGCAAGGTACTCTTTCTGTTATTGGTGTTTCAGTTCGTGTGCTTTTCGATACTCGAGAATCGCATTCCTTAATTTGCAATGAGCTTGTGTGTCTCTTGGGTTTGGAACCTGAGAATTGTGATAGACCCTTCATAGTGACTAATCCAATTGGGGGTTCGTCAAATCTTTGCATGATATGTCGTGGTCTAGTGTTGTCGAGTCATGGTTGCTCTTTTGTGTGTGATTGCTTTGTTCTTAACTTCGCTGGGTTTGGGATCATCTTGGGCATGGATTGGCTCAAGAGGTATGCGATAACGGTGAATTGTGAGAAGCTAAAGGTGAGGGTCGGGGATGTGGAAGGGCGAAAGGTGTTGATTAGATGTAAGTGCGAAGACGGGGTCTTCGTAAGTTATCAATATTCGCTTGGGATTCCACAAGAAGACCTGTCATCAGTGCTGATCGCAAATGAGTATGTAGATGTATTTGACGAGGTCAAAGGGTTGTCGCTGCATCGTGAGATTGAGTTTAGGATCGATTTGGTCGAAGGTGCTAGACCAATCGTTATGCCTCTTAGGTGGATGGCGCCTAGAGAATAGCAAGAGTTAAAGGTGCAAGTTCGTGACCTTTTGTGAAAAGGATTCATTCGGAGGAGTGCTTCCGAGTGGGGTGCACCAGTCGTATTTGCAACCAAGGCAGATGGCTCGTTACGATTGTGTGTGGACTATCGTGAGCTGAACAAGGTGACTAAGAAGAACAAGTATCCGTTGCCAAGGATTGATGACTTGTTCGATCAGCTTCACGAAGCCAAAGTGTTTTCTCAAATGGATTTGGCAACGGGATTTCACCAGTTGAGGGTGGCTAAGGATAGTGTGCCAAAGACTGCTTTTAGGACACCATCTGGTTTCTTCGAATGGTTAGTGATACCATTCGGGTTGACTAACGCGCCAGGTATTTCGTGGATCTTATGAATAGGGTGTTCAGAGATCAGTTGAACAAGTTTGTGCTTGTGTTCGTGGATGATATTCTGGTTTACTCCAGAAATAAGGAAGAATATAAGATGCACTTGAGAGTTGTGTTGGAGATCTTGCAGAAGCATCGGCTTAAGGCTAAGTTCTCAAAGTGTCACTTCTGGAAGGATGAAGTGAGGTTCTTAGGTCATGTAGTTTCTGGGAAAGGGATAGCGGTTGACCCCACTAAAGTTGCAGCAATCTAGGACTGGGATCGACCTAAGAATGCAACGGATATTTGGAGTTTCCTTGGGTTGGCAGGATATTACCGACGGCTTATCAAGGATTTCTCCAAGGTAGCTGCACCATTGACAGGACTGACAAGAAGAACCAAGTATTTAATGGGATGTAAAGTGCAAACAAGCATTCGGAATCCCGAAGGAGAGATTAACGAGTGCACCTGTGTTTGACCATTCCAAGTGGGAATGAAGAGATGGCGGTATATACCGATGCATGTGGTACTGGACTTGCAGCAGTACTGATGCAGAAGGATAAGGTTGTGGCCTACGCGATTCAACAGCTAAAGTCGCATGAGAAGAGTTACCCAACTCATGATTTGGTGTTGGAGGTGATTGTATTTGCTCTGAAGATGTGGAGACATTACCTATTGGGAGTTCGATCCGAGTTGTTTATGGATCACAAGTCTTTGAAGTACCTTTTCTCCCAAAAGGATTTGAACCTTCGGCAGCAAAGATGGTTAGAGTTTCTGGCGTCATATGATTTTGGCATAGCCTATACTCCGGCAAGGGTAACGCAGTTGCAGATGTGTTAAGTCAATGACATGCAAGTTTAGGAGCGATGTTTTCGAAATGGAAGAGCCTCGAGTACTTGGCAAGGTTCGATTTTAGGCCAAGGTGTGAGTTAGAACCTGAAATGTTGGCAAGCTTATCAATAAGACCAACCCTTATCGAAAGGATTGGCGAGAGCCAAAAGAAAGATGAGAAGCTTGTTGAGTTCATTTAGAAACTGGAGATAAGTTGGTACTTGGGCCTGAGATGATTAGAGAAACCTCAGATTGTATTGAGACAGTTCGGCAATGAATGAAGGAAGCATGAGATGATTAGAGAAACCTCAGATTGTATCGAGTGTGCATAATGTGTTCCATGTGTCGTTTCTGTGGAAATTCATGCATGATTCGAATATAGTGGTATCTCCAGAGCAATACGAAGCCTTAGAGACTGTAGTTTCGAGATCTCGTAAGCCACTTCGTGTTGTGGGGAATGACACGAAACAACTTAGGAGGAAGACGGTTAAGCTAGTCAAGGTGCAATAAAGTGAGTATGGAGACGATTGTACATGGGAGACGGAAGAGAGCATGAGAGCGACTCATCCAGAACTCTTCGTCAGTAGGACCCTTTGATATCGTATCTTCGTTATATCGTTGTATCTTATTGTTGATTGTTAGAATTCCGCGTGCTAGGATAAGGCTATGGATGCATGGCTTGATGGATGCTAGTTTGGATGATAGAATTGGCTTTTCATGGATGATATGCATGCGGAATCGTTGCGATTATTTGGGTTTGTTTGGAATTTCAGGGGCGAAATTCTTAAGGGGGGAGAATGTAACAACCCGCATTTTACGTATCAGAAGATCGTAAAATATATCTATTTTATTCTTTAAGGGTTGGATCATCCTCATCTTTTAATATGTAGTTTATGGGGGTGTGAGACATGTCCATAATTTTTACCGATTTTGTTTGTGACCATTTTACCCCTGCCAGTCTTGTACAGGACATAACTTTTGACTCAGGTCGAATCAGAGGGTGAGACTTGTGCCATTGGAAAGCAACTGATTATTGCCTTTCCGTAGAGTGGTTACATTAAGGATTTGGCTCATCGGTTTGGGAGAAATCGTTGTATTAAGGTTTTTCAGTTGGCTATTCAGGTTTTGGAGCCTTAGTGGAATCTTATAAATAGGAGTGAGAGTGGAGGGAAAAGGTTTACTTTTCCATTCTCTCATTTGGAGGCATTGATCTCCTTCTTCCTCCTACACATTTCCACCATTAAAAATCCAAATCTAAGGGAGGAAATCGAAGATCTACACCATCCAAGGCAAGATCTACATCATTTCAAAGGCGCATTCATTGGAACGAGGGGTTTGATTCGGAGTGCTCGCTGTCTGGATTCTTATTTCTATCGATTTAGATTGTTTCAGCAAATCGGTGAGTGATTTACATCTCTCACATGAATGCAATGAAGTATATGAGTGTTTGTGCTTGTTTCTCATCAAATTGGGATGTTTTACCATAGACTTACACCATTATAAGTTCAATTTCATGTGCATCACCCTATGATCTAATCTAACAAGTTTTACTTATCAATTTCATGTTATTTTACATATTTATGTTAGTTAGATCTCTCATTTTGATCATATGTTCATTCTAATGGTTTTTGGGTGAGATTTACATCATTTTTATGGTAATCGTCATATTCATGTGGTTAGTAATAATATGATATGTTTATGATTGTGTTTGGTGATTTTAATTGAGTTGGTTTCGTCGGATTAGTTGTTTGGCAAAGTTTTGGTCGAAATAGGAGTTGAATTGCAATATGCACAAATTTGGATCTGGTGGTAGAGTTAAATTTGGATCTGGTGGTAGAGTCAAATTTGGATCTGGTGGTGGAGTCAAATTTGGATCGGTCAGATGTGGATCGGGTGGAGTCAAATTAGCTCGGTGATGGTGTGACTTCGAAGTAAATTCGAGTAGGAAGGTTCGAAGTGTTGGATGTGTTCATTGATCAAGGTGGAACAACGAATGAGGTGAAAACTCAAAGGTTGTGAGTTAGTGGATAATGGTTGCTCTAGAAGGTCGCTTTAGAAGTAAATAGCCGTCAAGTTTGGACGACTAGAGATATTGAAGGCCGAGAGATTATCGTTGTCGTAAGTTCTAGCAGGGGTACGATAGGGGCACCCAATAGACCGGAAGGTTGCTGGTCGAGTACCTTGGGCATCGTTGAAAGGCCTAGTTGTCAAGGTTGGACATATGGAGTTTATGCTAGAACTGGGGCTACCATTAGCCCTTGACATATGGCAAGATTGGCCGTCAAACGATTAACAATGGTTTCAAAGCAGGATTGGTGGTGATAGCCAGAGTCAGTCATGGATGATTGGTTGTTCTGTGTGAGACTTATATAATATGGATGTTATGTGTGTTTTCCATGATTGAATGGTTGCTCTGATTTCCATGTATGAATTGTTATTCCTTTGTTGAATGGATTGTAAAGGCTGTCACTGTCCGATGTGGGGAATATAAGGTTGAGGTCTTCTCTGGTGTTATGGGTAGATTAGTATGTTTATCTATCCCCTCTCATACACTTTATTGTTGAAGTTTGTTAGTTGTTTTATCGCTCACTAAGACTGTTGTCTGACTCAAGGTTTTATGTACCCTCTTATTACCTTGGGTTGTTCATCCGATTGTGGATGGGCAGACTATGTAACATGTGACATGTAATGCTTTAGTGAGGACGACGATGTTGATCGATGGCGAGCAGGGGGCTCACGTACCAGTTTTACTACTAGCTAATAATTGGATTCCTGCTGTTTGCTTTTCTAAGTGATGTAGTGAGGCAACTTTGTATAAACACTATTTCCAAGTTTGTGGATCCTACTTTCTAGTTGTATGGAAGTCCAGTGTTTCTGCTTCACTATTATCCTGTTGGATATGTTCTATTATATTTTATCCTTGCGCTGTGAGTTTTACGACAGGTTCCGCTTGTGTTTTCCTACTCTGATGATCGTCCATGACAGCCTTGCACATCTTTCAGCGCATTATTTCTCTTGTATAGTATGGGGGTTATGGGCGGTCATCACAGATAACAAGACTAAAGATAGCACACAGTGCATATAAAGTTCATCAGTTCATGCATCAACCACTAAACCAATATGTAAAGCAGTAACACAAATACAGAGATATCTAAATGGAACGTCGGACTACAAATTAAAACTAAAATAGGAAAGAATGTATTAATAATTGGGTTTTCTGATGCTAATTGGGGTTCAAATCCTAATGATCAAAATTTTACAACATGTTACTACATTTATTTAGGTGAAAACCTAATATCATGGTGCTTGAAAAACAACCATCAATATCCAGATCGAGTACCAAATCAGAATATCGAAGTCTTGCCAATTCAAATGCAGAAGTGATTTGGATAGAATCACTTCTTAGTGAATTAAATTAATCACAAAACAAAAGTATATAATTTGGTGCAACAACTTAAGTGTGGTCTCACTAATAGTTAATCCTATTATGCACAAAAGAACAAAGCACATTGAAATTGATCTGCATTTCGTTCATAAACTAGTAATTAAAGCCTTATCAGCTCGAAGCTTCTGCAAATTTTGAGAAGATCTGAAACGAAAATTGGTGCATTATATAATGATTATCGGCCATGATGTGGTCCTATGTTTGAGTAGAACTATTCGTACTACACATGGGATTTATCAAAGAAAAAGGAACTAAAATTTGTCCATAGTTAATATGAAACGAAAAGAAGTTGTACAACAAATCATGACCATATTAAAATAAAAATTGTTGAAATTGTTGTGATATATAAGTGAATATACTTTTGTATTTTGTTTAGTCCCACATCATGGGATATGTTTAATCACTAGCTCCAAGGCATATACATAAATATGCCAATGTAATAGAAATCAATAACTAATATCTTGAGTTAATAAAACACTCTTCACTTTCTTCTCTCTAATGAATTATAATTTCATTATTTTATAGCGCATTATCAACACGATAATAGATTAATCAAGTCTTTCATGTATATCCGTATTTATTTCTTTTCTTTAACGTAGATTTCAGATCTAATAATATATCTTCAAGATAATATGTTAATTTTATGATATGATTGATCAAATCTTTTAAATCTTATTTTGTTAATTTTATTTCTTTTACATCTCATTGTATCATTGATCTACTTATTCGTATTTCGTTCCTTTGTACATCTTATTTTTTTGTCCCTGTATTTTGGATGTCGCTTTGTTATGGATTTTTTTTATTCTAATTTATATTTCCAGAAGAAATTTTTATTGTTTCTTAAAGAAACATATATGAGAATAATACAAATCTAGAAGAATGTATTAAGTTTAGATCTAATTTTAATATTGATTCAGCACACCTGAAGTGAATTGAAATACATTATAAACTTAATTTCTAGCATTCGAAATAGAAGTTGTGAAATTTCTGTTCCTATAATGCTTAAGGCGAGTTTTCATAAATAATTAATTTAATAAAGGACTAGAAGTCCGAAGAACATTAGAAATTTAAATCACTAGAGGGAAATATATGGGATTTATTATTCATATTTATATATATGATGTATAACAAATCATATTTAATTAACAGGACATTTAAATATCGATCGTTAATTATTCAGAAGATAACCGCACCCATTTCTTCATTCTCCCACATTTCAGAAGATAACCCTAATTCCTCTATCATTTCAGCTGCTATGACACTCCCCGTCGGTGCTACCAACCAAGTTCGCGCCTCAATCGTAGTTGGTTACTGGAATATCCATTCCATCTGCACCACTCTCTCAAATTTCTTTCACTGCTATAACAGGAATATCTTCATCATCGTTGAACACAACTACCCTATTCAGTTCCCCACAGTCAGGCTCTTCCACATCACCGTCAACCGCCGCTTCATCTATAAGCCAGGAAGCTCGCTTGCCCTGGAACCTTGGATACCTGAGCCCATCATCAGGGAATTTAGCCTACTACATGGGTCTGAATTCTAAGCTTCCCGCCTTAACTCTGCCACCTCCACGACTGTCTGACCTTTACTATCTACCCGGTCGGATTGTTCCTAAGAGCCAACGACCGCGGTTGGGCTCAAAAGGACCTCCTATTTGTCTTCGGTAGAGTTCGACGGCTGAAAACTGTAACTTTTCCCACCATATACTCCGTTTACCTAAACCACACCCATTATGTCATCACCGTCGAAGATTGGGACCATTTCCACCAAACCCTAAACCCATAAGACCTTCTCCTTGGAAACCAATGCGAGAACAATCGCGACTTCATGGAACCCTTCAGTTTACCATTGTCAGTCGTCGATGACAGCCTCTTTGATGCCATGTGAATAGAGTCAACCCAACCTGAGCCTGCCCCACCACTTCCAACTGACCCCAACCCACTCCAACTTTCAGACAACTCTTTTGAAATTATTGGTCCACTAGGTTGGGACCCATGGCCTTGGCCTGAGCCTAGGTGGGACCCTTTCCTAGACCTTGACTTGTCTGAACCCTTCCCCTTAGCAGCGACCCCCACCTCGAACATTGAACCAGACCTCTCTCTAGTTGTCAGTACAACACCACCACTGCCTCCTCCGTTGAATGGTTTATCTCCAATGATAGCTCCAGCACTCTCAACATCCACAGTCCGCCGCGGCACAAGGCTCAATGCTTCTACATCGGATACACAACCAGCACCATTCTTGCCCACCATAATGGATATGATCACCAACTTGGACAAGTCTGTTGGAAGCTCAGGAGCGATGGGACGCCAGCATAGAGGACATTACCCAAGACTATGGTAACTACCGCCTGCTCAGCTGATACAAATTCTTCTGGTACTCTTTTTCTCGCATTTTGGTTGTGCACTAATAGCTGCGTTTTGGTTCTTTGTACTTTGGCTGGTATGTTTATCTTTTTGATGTGTTTTGTGGTTGTATGTAAAGTATCCTTGTCTGTAACTATTAGCGCTATGCATTACGAACTCTTGTGCATGCACGCATGCATATCTTCTACTATTTGTGCCATCGGTCAGGCCTGTTGACCGATTTATATTATCCTATTATATATGATCCGCTCTACACAACCGTTATGCTAAAAAATATATTCAATTAATAGTTCCAAAAGGTGGTTTTTGACAGACGATCGAATCAGGATTTGAGTCTAGTTCCGATAAGCTCGGGTTTGTTACGTTGATAAAAAATAATACAATGATCGATATATTCCGAGTTCGCACCATTTGGTGGTCATAACGATCTCAAAATATGCATGAAATTACTGTTTTGGACAACAGTCTTGAATTTTGATGAAAGTTGTACCATCGGAACCGTATCATGATACTAATAACTATAGTCAAGTTTCGTAGCATTTGGATGAGTCATTTGATCATAGAAAGTTAAAATGTGCATTGGTTCCATGAAGAGAATTTGAGATTTAAAATGAATTGGATAATAAAATAAACCCATGAGCTACAGTAGAAACCATCGCAACCGAAAATCATTCTTCCCCCTTTTCCCAGCTACTGTTCCATTATCAAGACTCATGCCTATTTTTCAAATGACTTTAAAATTAGATCCCAAACGATATTCATTAGAACAAATCCCAACTTCAAATATGTTGAGTTCTTATAAGGAATAGCCTCACATATATACCCAATGTAAGAGGTGTGGTCATAGTTTCTATGGCTGTCATTTCACCAGCATCTGCTAGGGTTAGACGTAGGTTACGATGGAGGGTAAATGAAGAAAAATGACGAGCACCATTGCGCTCCTTGTGGCGAGGCGCACCTCCCTGTATCAAAAACTTTAAGTTCAATCAGCATCATCAAATTGCTACCATATGAGGAAACTACAGGAGCAGTAGGTCACAATTTTCTATGAGGCTTCAAGTTCGGGTATTTTGGGTCTGAGGCATAGAGATCAGACGAAGAACGTTTCAGCGATGACGAATTGAAGTTTAGTTGATTTTCAAAAGAGAAATTTGTGATTGAATATTTGGTTTGGATGGTAATTGGTCCTGTGCATGTTACAACATTGTGATTGTGGAAGAAAGATTAGGAGGGAGGTAATACAATTATATTAAGTTAATTAATTTTATCTTAAGTCAATTATATTTTCAATATAAATCCTATATTTATAACATGCATATCTTTGCATATGAGGTCGGAATTGGACAACGTTTCTGCCATAGACTCGTATTAACGAACTCTACATTTTAGAACTGATTTGAATTCATTTGGCTAAGGTGAGTGATATTGCCTCTCACTGAACTATTATTGTTCGTATAGAGTAAATTTAATATTTTAGATGACTTGTTATTATAAAACTTAATATTTAAGAGTATTGAACCTAGTAAATAATAAATAAAAATATTAAAAAGTGATTTAAGTAAATTTAACCTAGTTGTCAAACATTTACCTGTTTACGCAATATTAAGCTCTATTTTGACCATATTATTAGAATAGGTTATTCAGACACTTATTTCAATTTGGCTGCTATAAATTGGTTTAGACTTATCAATATTATTTTGGATGTTTGTATGCTAGTTTAAGGATTTGTTTGACTATTGGATGCATGATTGAATTGTTTTCTTAATATAAATTAAAACGATGTTCGTAGGCGATCCATTTTTAGGAAAATCTCATTCGTAAGAGTTTAGTATTTATTGATCGAACGCACAATTGAGTGTGTACTAATTGAATGCATAAGGATAGTAAACTCAAATGGATAAGGTAAATTCTCGATGGAGCTTCATAAAGCTTGGATGGATCTGACAACATAACAACATTGGAACTCGACGATGGAGCCGCATTGGAGCCCAATGATGGATTTGAAGATGGAGCGATATAGGAAGCTTGATTGTTAAACCGAAGACAATGGATGGACTTCGCGACGAGCGGTTCTTTGCAATGAATACCAGATGTTTTCCTTAAATGGGTATTTAACCACTTTTAGATAAATACGCGATCTAGGTAGTCGTGATCGATTACTATGTAGTAGCCGGTATCGATTATCATTGTTATTAGCTGTTTGGTCAACTTGACATTTAAGACGGTGCGATTTCAAGGAGCATGATATGATGGTTCATTCGATAGCGGTTCTGATACGATGGCTCTTAGATCAATGGCTTTGGCTTGAGATGATGGTTCTTCTATGCATTGATGCATCATTCGATGATGATGATTTTAGGATGAAGAGTAAGGTAGGTGTGATGGACTGGTTTACTTCGAGATGTAGGAAAGACGACATTAAGTCGTATTGAGTCGACTGTTGGAGAGATAGAGAAAGATGGGAGATACGGGATGATATCCTACAACATACGATGATCGTCGGGGATAGTTCCCATATTGTTATGACTTTGGATATGAGTCTTTGAACACTCAAGTGATGGATTCTGCTTCGTAGAACGCATGCAAAGGGACTATAAATAATGCAAGGTTTTAGTGGTTACTCGTAAAAAGGGGGTAGAGGCTGTGATGACCATTTAAACCAGACGGTTCCTCTTGGTCTCCAACGATGGGAGACTTATGGAATTCACCTGTACCTAAGAGGGGTCCTTAACTTTGGGGATTACAAGTGGGTATAACCTAGTCCTAGCTAAATGAGTGGCACAGATTCGAGTATCATGGAAATTGAGCGTTATCGTATATCTAACACGCTGAGTGAATGTGAGGATGTATGATGGATGCTATGGATGTTTACTTCTTTATTTATCATCATTAGTACTTATACACTTATCACTCCATATTTTATGATGTTTATCACAATATAACAAATATCGACTCTTATGCGCTAACTTTGTGGATGAAGGGGCTTGACAGGTATGATTCTCCATACCCTCCGTGTAACAACCAATAATTTATGTACCGGAGGACCGTAAAATAATTATTTTCATTCCATAGTGGTTGGATCATTCTCAGATTTAAATATGTTGTTCATGGGGATGTGAGACATGTCCATGATTTTTAACCGAATCTAATTGTGACCATTTTACCCTTGATTTTACTATTTGGACTATAACTTTTGATAGGGATCGAATCAGGTGTTGTAATTGGTCACATTGGATTAGAATGGCGGTTTAAGATTTCATATTATGGTCACATTAAAGAATTGGTTCAACGATTTGAGAGGAAACACTATTTTAAGTTTCAGCTTCTGTCAGGCAGACCAGTTAGCTGCTAATGGGATGATTAGCCGAACCCATTAGGTTAATGACCTGCAGCTAAAATAGGGGGATTTGGGGAGAAAATAAGGGATTTTATCTTCGTTCTAAACTTTAGGTTGAGCGTTTGTGATTCTCTATTCAGTCTAAAACCATAATTCTCCATTCTTTTCATTCAAATTCATCATAGATTGTAGATCATCATCAAGAGAAATTAGATCACACCAAATTGCATCAAACCCGAGGGTTTTCAGCATTATCCAGGTCCGATTTCATCGGATTTAGATTGAATTGGGATTTAGGTGAGTGATGGATATCTCAAACATGGAAGAAAATGGTTATATAGGTTAGATCTATGTTGATTTCATTCATATACGTTAAATTCACCTTAAATCTATTCATGTAATTTCATTTTAGATCTAGGTATATTTATGTGCTCTAACTTAAACTGGAAATTAATATATTAATCATTATTCTGGGTATGTTTAGGTCTATATTTTTTTGGATTAATTGTTATATGATAATTTGGTGATTTGGGTTTGTTTTTGTGATCATGAATTGTGGTATCATTGACTATCTTGTAGGAACTGGATGAATAGGTTGAGTTGCATATAAGATTATTTGTCGTAGAAACATAGGACTGAAGTCTAGAGCAAATCAGAGGTTCAGATGAACAAAATCAGAAGAAACTTGGCGGAGGCGCTCTATTAGACGATGGAAGGAGGCATGAAAAATTTCGTGCTAAAATAAGCTAATTATATGGACCAATACCGGTCCATCATGGATCGGTACTGTAACAACCCGAATTCCAACAGACCGATTTTTTTTTCTCAAAAATCCCAATCTACCAAAACCCGAGTTGGCTTGTCTGGTATCTTGCAGAAAAGACAGAGATATAAAATATATTAGAGCTCAGTAAGCACCTCATAGCCAAATGGATAAAATTAATATAACCAAATATAGCCATATTGTAGTAATAATACTGCCTAACCAAATATCCCAAAGCTATCATATCTCCGCAATAGACCCAATCTGCGAGTGCGTTATGAGGAAGGGGTCAGAACACATGTTTTGGTGACTATACTAAATTACACAATCTGAAATAGCCCTACATATACCGTTCAGTTATTTTTTTTTATTAGGTTGTCTTGGGTTAAAATCACTCAAGGCTTTACACACAATGTTGTACCCATCTATATCCCAGTAGATTAACCTAACATAGTATATATGTAGATACGTCTAATATATCTGAGTACTCCTCATAGTACCCTTCTCGCACGGTCTCCGTCGTCACGCCTCAGAAGCGTATACAACTCTCATCCTACGTCTAAGCAACATACGAACCTCCATATAACTATACCATGTTTCGCACGGTACTACCATCGCGATGCTGCGTAAGCGTATGGATTGCCATATCCGAAACTCCTCAGTTAAGCTCGATCTTAACACAGAGTAATGCCCTAGCTTCTACAGTACACCAATCGATGTGGCGTGCATGTATCTGGATCCTTACACGTACGTACTGTCTATTGTACCCCGAGTTCTGTAATACAACTGTATCTAAATGCATGGAACTCAGTCGGGAGCTTTTCCATGTCTGTATAGTTCTGCTAAAGAAACATAAAGTACATATATCTAAACTATGGTCTGCATTTCTACGGTGGCTTTGGTCCTACCTCGACCCCTCACTCAACTAGTGAAAGACTATATCAAGAGCCAAGTGACGTGCCCCTCGAAAACAATCTACATACAAATTGGCGTGTTTTGCAACCAAAGTCTCAACAGTGAAAGGTCGATGGTCTGTAAGTTTAGCTCTAGTTTTTCCGTGTCACACTGACTGCCGATGACAGGTACCCGACAATTACTATCCTTTATTTGGTCCTGAATAACCTATATGTAGGAAAATCGTCGAATCACCCCAACACCATACCGCTATAGCCTTCTGACCGCAAAAAAACCATTGCAGTTAAGGTATCCTCACAGGTGGTAACACGCAGACCCAACCTTTGCAAGTACATACTGAGCATGCACCGCAATAGAGGACCACAACGGAGTACCATACCACATCCGTCGGTATCCGCGTGCTTGCTTCCAGTCCCACAGAGCCAGCAAGCAGAATATCAAGGAGAAGAATTAGATGGACATGCTCCTCTCGTGCCTCCAGACACCTCGATGATCTACCCCGTTGGTTCTTTGATTCGTACACGCAGACTGGTCCAAGCGCATCACGCTAACATATTATTAGACCCTATGTATAATCTTTTAATCGTATGCATGTCTTATCTTATCGAATTAACTTGATTATCCCCATTTTATCTTTCCTTTCAAGTTACCATATTTTCTCTGAGTCCCTTATATATATAACGAACGGACCCCTCTCGCTTATTAACTAAGTGATATAACTTAACCCATCTAAGTTCATTAATAAGCCCATAACATATTATCCCCTAGATGTAATTAACGAAAGTAATCTACATTCTTTTTTGTGAATATTAGGCTCACGTCCCTATTTTGAAACTTAATTAGGCTCACATCCGGTCATAAACTTAATATAAATTAGGTCCCTGTTTTCAAAACTTATAAAATAATAATTAAAAAAATAAAAAAATCGTAAATTAGTAATAAAATAAATTATGCATTATACAAAAAATTCAGTTCAAAAAACAACAAAAATAATTTCAGAAAGAAGAAAACAGCAAAAAAAATAGAAAAAACTGCAGTTAAATGCATAATATTATGCACCTTTTTGATTTTATTGCATGCATATATGCAATTAACTGTAGTTCTTCCAGCGGATAGATTTAACTTAATATTTCAGTTCATTTTTATTTGCATCCAAATGTGCAAATTTCTCAAAAAAATGCACACATGTGTGCAACATTTTTATAGGATAAAAGTAGGGACCTAATTTATATAAAATAAAAAAATATTTGAAAAATTTAAACCCGCCCCTTATTTTATTACTTCCGCCTTTTTTTATTTTAAAAAAAAAGTAAGTTCCTTCATAAAAAAAAATTCTAAAATATGGAAATAATTTCAGGATTCTACGGAAATAAAAAAAATAGTTGCATACATTTATGCAATTATTACTGATGATTGCATATATGTATGCAACTTTTCCGTAAGCTGTGTTCGGTTTGAAATTTTGAAACTAAACCTGCACAAATGTGTGCAAATATTGGGTATATTTGCACACATGTAAGCATGTTTTTGTATGAATAAAAATCAACGAAGATGTATGTAGTGAAAAATATGCACGGATGTATGCAGGAAAATGATATATGTGTATACTATTATGCATTTAACTGGAAATTTCGTTTTTTTTTCTGTTTTTTTTATTTTTGACGCCTTCTTTGATGGTTTTTTGTTCTGAATTTTTTAGTGTTTACATGTTTTATTTAAATACGAATTTATGTGATTTTTTTATATTTTTTTTATGACTTTTCAAAAAATAGGGACCTAATTTACAATAAGTTTATGATCGGGTTTTTTTTATATTTTGAAACTTAATAGGGACCTCTAAAAAACGCACCCTTATTTTTTTAGATTATTGCCATGTCATTTATTGTAAAATTTCAGGTTTTCAGGTTACAATAAAATGTTCAACATAATGTACAATTAAGTCTATCTTATCCCCTTCACATGTTTTCTATGAGCATGATTCATTAATATATATATATATATATATATATATATATATATATTTGTATGTGTGTGTGTGTGATTAAATATAACTTATTTCATTCCATAAGTCTACCTCATTTTTTCTTATTTAATCATAACCTCATCTTACACTGTCTTTACAACTTGATGTTGTTTACTTATTAACTTAGTTCTTTTAACTAATGTTTATTAGTAAGTTTCCTTTCCATTTATTATAATCTATGTTATAATTTCCACATGTCCCTAGGACAAGCCTACCTATTATATTTCATTCTCATTCATATAATCAGTTATAATATGTTATATTCCCCGCTCCTCACATTTTCTTTGGTTCTTTAATGTTAACCAAATTCTTACTGTTATAACTTTTATCTCTTTTCGTGTGTTGTAAATTTTCACACACATCATTTGTTCCCATTTTATACATATATTTGTTTATATGTTTAGGCATTAGACCCCTCACATTAAGTTGATTACTTTTGGATGTTGGAGTTGTCGGGCGGTTCCGGGTAGGCTTCATCCAAATGTTGAACTTAACCTCATGTCTCAGCGCGGTTATCTTACAATTTCTTAATTACTGCAAATTTTTCACTGTCATGCGTGTTCCTTACTTACTTAAAGAAAATATTTCATGCGACTTATTAGTTTGATTTACAGAAAGATGTAGTGATTTATGTCCATAACGTACACCTATCTAGATGCCTAGTAGCAAGTTATTTCTTTTATTTTTCATAATGTCTCTCTTGCAACTACTTTTTAAGAAATAGAGTACATAGGGAAATAAATCACTTTTCCTCTGAATTGAACTAACTCAATCCACTACATCCCTTCCTTTCTCATTCTCTATGTTAGACATTTAATTTTTGCTTCAATTTTTTACTCATACTACTGTAATCCTTTCTCTTTAACCAAAACAAGCTATCAAATCTTACTTCCATATTATTTTCTCAATTCAGGTTCTATGATTGCAGCATTACAGAAATTTCTTAAAAACGGAGGATATGGGTATACAATTTCAGGCTTTCGTACAACAATAACATCTTCAACATGTTCTAAATAGGTTTAACAGCCAATCTCCATAATGATTAATTTTTCAACATATTAAATATAATGGGGAATACAAATGATAGATATACCTTGTAACACCCTGTAATTATAAAGAACACTATAATGATAAACTAAAGAAAATATTTCCTTGACCAATTTTCAGTCTAAAAACATTTCCTCAAAAATGGTGTCTTTCTTGCCCGCGCTCTTTTCAGCCTTCCTTATCCTCGCTTCTCTCCCATTCCCAAATCAACCACCACTTGGCTTCATCGCTCCAAATCTGGCCTCCACCTCCTACTCCTCCACCACCGTATCCACCTCCGGTACCAATTCCTCCTGCTACCCCTTCTTCATCAAACCCTAACTTTTCCACACCTCCTCCTATCAAGAAATGGTCGTCCCTTTTTGAATCTAAACCAAGGAACGCTGGTTCATTCGCTTCTCCTCCTTTGAAACTTGTCTTCAAGGGCAAAGCCGTGGTACCAATGGAAGAAATTTTCGCAGCAGCAGATGAACAATGGAACAGATATATTATAGGCCACTTTCTGGATCGACCTCTTTCATACTCTACCTTCACTTATACTTTGAAAAAACATTGGAACCCTTCTATAGGAATCAAGATAAAATCAACTGGTAAGTTATTCTTCTTCTCATTTGATCGTATTGAAGATCGTGAAAAGATACTACAAGTAGAGCCTATGCTGATTCAGAATAATAAAATTTATTGTTCGCCTATGGATGTCTAGCATATGGGACTTGAATAAAATGATTACTTTGGTGCCTATGTGGATTAAGCTAACTAACTTACCTTTGTATGATTGGTCAAAAGTTGGCATATGCTGGTTGGCTATGCGTGTTGGAAAATTCCTCTATATGGATCTTTCTATAGAGAAGCTTGAATGTCTTGAATACGCGAAATGTATGGTTGAGGTTACGCCACACAATGAGTTACCCTCTGAATTTAAAGTGATGCTGCCTGATAGGAACGAGCAAACTGTGTACATCACTTATTTGTAGAGACCTGCCATATGTTTCAAATGCGACTGTTTTGGGCACTTAATAAATAACTGTGAAAAATACAAGGAGGAGCTAGCCAATGTGAATCCTATGAGAGATAAGGCTAGATTCCACATTGATAAAACTGGTGTGCGTGACCAGTTTAAGGTTAATAGAAATACTGGTGTTGGCACACAGGATCGTTTAAGCACTGCTTGGAGGAGGGCTGGGAAGTGGAATGAGATTGTTGGAGCTAACCGGAGATGAGTATGGAAACAGAAAAAGGAAAGTCGTGTGAAGTTAATACTAATTTCAATAAGTTCAATGTTCTATCTGATATGCAGGAGAATGAAACAATATTAGATGATATGGCAGAACTTGAGGAAGGTGAGTTTAGACGGGTGAGTGAATTGCTTTCTCGAGCGTTTCCTACGTTTGGGAATTCTAATGTATCTGCAACAACATTGATCAATGCATGTTCTGGTAGTCAAGCTAGAAAAACTTTGGAGTTGAATGATAAGAGTATAGATGTAAATGTGAGTAGTGCTCAGGTTATTCATAATGCTCAGGATAGGTTAAGTGAAATGGATATAGCAACGTCATGCATGGTAGAGTCTGTTGTAAGGAAAGAAAGTGCCTGTGCTGAATTCATAAATGAGGAAGGACATTTGTTGCAAGATGGTGATAGTGTGGGAGAGTCCACACAAACAGAAATTACTAAACTAGACAATTTCTTGGATGAAAATTTTGACTACATTGTTGTGAATAACAAAGGGGAGAAGAAACAATCCGAACCGACAGCTAATGCTTCTATCAAGAACTATGGGTTTCGCGAGAAAATAGAGGGTCTAAGGCAAAGATTAGCAGTGGAGAGTTTGATCCTATTGTGTGTGGTGAGAAAAGGAAACTAATGGATATAATGATAAAGAACTTCAACACTTTGGAGCTGTATGAAATAGAAAGGGGGAAACTCGGGTTAATTCAAACTGAGAAGAGCAACTCTAAGACTTCATCATCTACGCTGAAACTGGGATTTTTAAACTCAACAAAAGGTAAAGCAACCAGTATCCATGCAAGCTCAAAAGAGAATAACACTATGAAGGCAAGGTATACTGAAAATCAACCAAGTCCGGGTTCTGGTAATAAACTTAAAGAAAAAATCCAAAGAAAACCGGGACCTTGTGACCACATTTCCCCTCCGCCAGGCTACAAAGCACCACCGGATCCAATTATCAACTCGCCGGTAGCAACTACGTCTTTCGTCGTGTGCTAGGTAGTGCGCTTATCACGAGAAGCCAGAAAATAGAACTACGTAAGGGGCTTGATGACGACATGGGAAGAAGCAGTGAGGACGTTGAATTCTAATGGAGTTCATATAAGAATAACAGGAAATTGTGATGTATTAATCATGTAATGTACTTTATGTCAGATTGTAAGCTTTTTATGGGGGTGTCTCTCTTCCAAGTGTGGAAGATCTATAGCCGATTTGTAGACTGCAAATCACCTGAACTATCTTGTACTTTTTATTTTGTAATAAATAAAAGAGTGTTACGGATAACTATAAAAATCCGTCGGCCTTGCCAAAAAAATAAAGAATACTTAACTAAATGTTGACAATTAGTAAAACGGACTATTCCATTGCGTTCATCTCGTAATTTTTCTTAAGATAAACTCCGATTTTGCGAAAGCGGACATCATATGAAGAAGTTATTAAGCCTAGAAGTTTGTATGCACGCAAGGGAATTATATATATGCAAACTAACCAAAATATTCATATCCAAATCTGCGAAGCGGGAAAGGGAAGGGGAAATCGTCCTGTTAGGGGTTGACCTCTTCCCTATGGGTCGACCCTATAACGGGGGTGCCGACCATGGGTCGACCCTACCGAGATTTGGGCAGATTAAGTCCCTTGCACCTGGACACATTTCGGAACAAGATTCGTTGACCTTAGGCTAGAAATAGGACCTCATTCTCATTGTTTTATTCACCAAAAACTAAAAAGACAACGAGGGGCTTCCCCAACTCAGATTATAACAACCTATTCTTCTGCAACAACAAGTTATATATATTCAAGAATCTCTACGACAACACCAACAGTCAGCTCTCTGTTCTTTAGATCCGGTCACAGTGAGTTTATGTTATTTTTAGATATAAACAATTAATATTAATCTTAACATGTTTATAAGTTGGATCTAAACCTGTGCCTGATATTAACCTGATCATAACTAAACAGATCTGCCATTACTTGTACACCTAATACTTTGTTTAGTTCTTGCATGCATATCTTTATTATGCTCATTCTGTTAGTATGCCTAATCATGTCACCATATGCCTATCCTGTTAGTATGCTTACTTCTATCATCATATGCATATCTTGTTATTATGTCTATTCTTGTTCTCTTCTCTCCCTCTTTCCCTTTTTAATTTTATAGCCAGGCTACCTTCGAGCCTAGGCCTATTGCTGAAATATGTGAGCGCACGAAATTGGGAACTGTAGGAAATGTTAATTTGGGGCATAACTTATATTAAAACATGATTGGGATTTGGGCATAATTTATGCCTCGATCTAAAACTATAATTTGGGGCATAACTTGTATTATGAATCAAACTAGGATTTGGGGCATAATCTTGGATAAACAAGAAATTTGGTTAATAATGAACATGCCAAGATTTACAGTAACTAGAAACTGTAACCGCACTTAGACACGAGGTTAGATTACACTTGTGGTAGAAGTTTGTCTGGAACCGCCCGACAAATCCAGCATCCACAAGTGGTTAATTTAATGTCAGCGGTCAAGTGCATAAATGTACATGTAACGATACTAAGACATGAGATTAGTTCCGACTTGTGGTAGAAGTTTTCCCGGAACCACCCGGCATATCCAGCACCCACAAGCAGTAGACTTAATGTGAGAGGTCTGGTCCATTAATAAGTTAATAAGCCATAAATGTATAACTTGTTAAGCTGTAATACTTAACCTGTTTAAATCTGCTGGGGGTTACATGAACCTATTAAGTTGATTAAGGGTTAAGTAAACTTGCTTGAATCAGTGGGGGTTAAGTTAATCTTATTATATATGTGGGGGCAAGTTTATATATATACACACACCTGACAAACTTAACCTATTTTACATGTGAGGGTTTATGCAACCTTGTTAAACTGTTAGCTATAACCTGTTAAAATCCTAGTAACCTGTTAAAATCCTAGTAGTGAAGACGCAAGCCTAGGAGAGAAGCCTGTATCATCTATTGTGTGGGACCCGTTTCAGTCAGTAACCCATCCTGGTATCAAATGAGTACTCCGAACTAGGTCGGGGTTGCAGCACACTTACTGAGCTAATTATAAGAGGTCACTTGAGTAAGGGTGTTGACGGTACATTCCATTAGAGTCATGTGTGTGCATGGGTCCGCTTGCTAGGGAAGATAAGATGATGTGACATCAATAGATATAGTTGTACATCTTGAAAATAATGGGGTTGCCACTTTAGGAAGTGATACATCCTACTGTGGAGATGGAATATGTACCTATGGCGTAGGGAGCTGATCGATTGTGGGTAGTAATTAGGGTACATCTAGTCCTTCTTGTTGGGAGCCTGTTGTTATTGTTGGGGGTAACACTTATCATTCCTATTGGGCTACCTGTTATTCTTGTTGGGGTAAAACATGTCACTAGAAGTACACCTAAGTCTACCATCTTGTTCAAATTGGGATCATCTTGTTCTCATTATGCTAGTATTGGTGCAGAGAAAAGTACTTGAGAAGCGCAATATATTCCATCATATTTATTTTGTTTATCCTGCTCAGTCTGTTATACTTGTCTTATGATACTGTTATTTCTCTCACCCAGCTTATATGCCTGTCATGATGATTTTACTTATTTATATGCTAAAAGTTACCGAACTCGCCAGCCTTCATGTCAAACCCCTTTTTTCCTCTTCTTTCTCTTCCTTTCCCCCTCAAGGTTCTCAAGGTGGGACTACTTAGGCTTGATTTGGATTCTCTCTTTCATTCTGCTTGGAGTTGCTTAGATGTACCGCTTTGATTTCATGTCTTCTCTGATATGGCTATATTTATGTGGAATTATGCTTCTTTTATTACTGAAGTCTGATGATTTTAGTACAAGACAGAACTTTTAAGTTGATGTAATGGGTTTTCTGTATTTCAGACTTATAATCTAACTATGTTTTATACCACGATGTTTTCTGTTTAATAAAGTTTTAACTTCTGCTGTTATTTTATATCCGTCTTGTAATGTTTATGTTTCTATTTACCTAAAACGCTTCACAATTTTGATAAAGAATGATATTAACGGACGTGGGGTGCCACATTTGGTATCAGAGTTGAAGGTTACTACATCGGATAAAAGGTTTTGAAAATTATTTTCTAAAAGGTTTTATAAGAAAGCAATTTCAAAAGAAAACTTTGTTTTGAAAAACATATTCCCCAAATCCATACAAAATATCTTTCGATTCTCTGTTTGAATCCCTTTTTCTTTTATTTTTCAGCATGTCTAGGGAACCAATTCTTCCCGAGGGTGTTACGATATCGGCTTGGTTCCGTAGGTATCTTGAGGCTACGACGCCTGTTGGTGGCCAAGCAGATGCCCCTCCCCCAGCTGCAGCCGTTGTTCCTTCTCCTCCCCTTCTACGAGCAGATAATTTCTCCAAGATACGTAAGGACTTCTATGCTATGGGAGGAACAACTGAGACTTTTGTAGAAGCAAGGAATTGGCTCAAAGAGACGAAGGATTTATTTGGGATTTTTGAGGTTAACGACCGTAGGAAGATTCACTTGGTCGTTTGGTAGCTGAAAGATGAGGCTTCATTCTAGTGGGAAGTGAAGCAAGCAGAGCGTCTAGTTGAGACTTGGGATGATTTTTGACAGAGATTCAAAATGAAGTTTCTTTCTCAAGTTGAGAAAAGTATGCAAATGGAAAGGTTTATGGCACTTAAGAAAGGGTCCATGTCTATCAAAGAGTATGTTGAATAAATTCAATCAATTGGTGAAGTTATGTTTGGAGCTAGTGAATACCCCGCAAAAGAAAGCTTTGAGGTTTGCTAGAGGATTGAATGAACTACTTCGTTGGTTGGCTATGTCTCATATTCCGATGGGAGCAACTTTTGAGAAACTCGTTGATATGGTATTTATGCACAAAGAAGATAAAGGTGGAAAGAAAGAGGCTTAGATTGATGAAACACGAAACAAGAAAGTGTGGCCCAAGAAAGAACAACAACAACAGCAAAAGAAGGGAAAAAAGAAAGAAAAAGCTCGAGATTAAAGGAAATGTCATAATTGCGGACGCGAGGGTCATTTGGTCAAAGACTGCAAAAGAAATAAGAATGCTTGTTTCCATTGTGAAGGGGTTGGACAATATTCTAAGGAGTGCCCAAAGAAGCAAGGACAAGGCCAAAAGGCAGCATCTTTTGGAGGGAAATTCATGTTCTCGTGGCCAATGTACCAGATAGAGGTAGGAAAGTTTCTGTTGAAGGTTCTTTCCAATCATCCTATTAGAACTCTTTTTGATTCTGGCGCTTCGCATTCTTTTATATTTGATTCTGTGGTCTCTGCACCTTAGTACTAGTATGGTTTTGGATCTCATTGTTGTCTCAAACCCCATTTAGGGTACGGCTCATTTGTCTATGATTTGTCAGGGTTTGAGATATCTGTGTTGGGCGTCGAGTTTGAATGCAGCACATATGTGCTTGGTTTCATAGGCTATGGTTTGATTATAGGGATGGATTGGCTAACCACGTATGGCGCCATTCTGGATTGTGAGAGGAGGGTCGTTAGACTTTTGACTTGCCAAGGGAGGACCCTCGAGATTTCTTACGACCCTGAAGGGTCTGTCATGCTTAGTTTCCTAGAGTCGCTTGATGCATCTATCATGATCTACGATCTGCACCAGTAGTCTATGAGTATCCTGATGTTTTTGAGGAGGTTCGGGACTTACCTCCAAGGCGTGAGATTGATTTCCGTATATACTTAGTGGACAATGCAAAGCCTGCTGCATTTTCCTATGCGTCATATGGCACCGAGAGAAAGGAGGGAGCTCAGCAAGCAAGTAGGGGAGCTACTTGAGAAAGGGTTTATTAGGTGAAGCATATCTGAATGGGGTGCTACAGTAGTATTCGCCACTACGACGGATGGTTCTCTTCACTTATGTGTGGATTACAGAGTGTTGAATAAACTCACTAAGAAAAATAGGCACCCACTTCCGAGGATAGATGATCTGTTTGATCAGCTTATTGGTGCATCTGTTTTCTCCTAGTTAGATTTGGCCGTAGGGTTTCATCAGTTCAGGACATTATAGACAAGACTGCTTTTAGAACTCCAGATGATCTCTTCGAGTGGCTCGTCATGCCTTTTGGGTTGACGAATGCACCCGCCTTTTTGTGGATCTAATGAGTACGGTGCTTCGGGAGTTCCTAAATAAGTTTGATGTGGCCTTTGTTGATGACATCTTGATTTTCTCAAAGAGCGAGGAAGAGCATGCCCGACATTTAAGGGAGGTTTTGAAAACTCTCCGTGTGCACTAGCTTAAGGCAAAATTCTCCAAATGTCATTTTTGGAGAAAAGAAGTCAAATATTTAGGGATGTTGTCTCTAAGGATGGGATAGTAGTAGATCCCGCGAAAGTATTTGTATTTCAAGATGGGTAGATTCCAAAGAAAGCAACAGAGGTGAGGAGTTTTCTTGGTTTAGCGGGCTATTACAGGAAGTTCATTAAGGTCTTCGAAAAGATATCATCCCCACTCACCCGACTAACGAAGAAGAATCTGACATTTTCTCGGGGTATAGACTGTGAGGATGCTTTCCAACGATTGAAGAGGGCTCTGACAACCGCCCCAGTCTTGACTTTGCCTGATAGGAACAAGATGTTCACAGTAAACACTGAAGCATGTGGTACACGGCTTTGTGGGTTCTGATGCAAGAGGGAAGGGTAGTATGTTATGGAGGTAGATAGTTAAGAGTTCATGAGAAGAACTACCTTGCCCATGACTTGGAGTTAGCTGCCATAGTATTTGCGCTTAAGACTTGGCGCTATTATCTACTTGGAGAGAAGTTCGAGTTGTACACCGATCATAAACTTCTCAAGTACTTGTTCTCGCAGAAGGATCTCAATTTGAAGCGACAAAAATGGATGGAGTTCCTTACGTCCTATGACTTTGAGATAGCTTATACCCCTGGCAAGGGTAATGTGGTGGCAGACGCATTAAGTAGGAAGAGGATGACCTTGAGTCCTCTATTTGTAGAGAGGCAGAGCTTGGAATTTATATCGACTTTTTTATTTTAGACCCTCCACAGAGTTCACACCTGGTTTGTTGGCATCATTAGAGGTGCGACCTACTCTGTTGGATCAGATAGGAACTCCGCAGCGAGAGGACCCACAGATAGCAGATATCTTGGATAGGCTCAGTTGAGGGGAGACTTCCAGTCACCTCAGTAGATATTCCACGGATGATAGGGGATGGTTGCGACAAGATGGAAGGCTTTGTGTTCCACGGGTTGAAAGTTTGTTGAAGATAGTCCTTAAGGAAGCCCATCATTCTAGGATGACTACCCATCCAGTGGTGATAAGATGTATAGAGATATGAAGAGGGTTTTCTTTTGGACCGGGATGAATAAAGATGTAGTGGAGTTCGTTTCTCGATGTTTGATCTACCAGTAAATCAAGGCTGAGCAAAGGAAGCCCGGAGGTTTACTTCATCCTTTGGAAGCCCCACAATGGAAGTGGGAGAGCGTCTCTATGGATTTCATTGATGGTTTTCCTAGATTGGGGAAAGGCAACACCAGTATTTGGTTATAGTTGACAGGCTTACTAAGAGCAACCATTTCATTCCTGTTAAGAGTAAAAGGACGGCAGCATGGTTGGCAGCAGTTTATCTGCGTAAGATAGTTCGTCTACATGGAGTACATTCAAGTATGGTGAGTGATCGTGGCCCCATTTTGACTAGTGATTTTTGAAGGAGCTTACAAGAGGCATTAGGTACACAGTTGTGTTTGAGCATCGCTTATTACCCTCAGACCGATGGACAGACGGAGATGGTGAATAGAGTTCTTGAGGATCTTTTAAGACTATGTATCCTAGACTTCGGAGGGACTTGGGAAGAGCATCTTCCTCTGGTAGAGTTCGCCTACAACAATAGTTATCAAGGTAGAATTGGCATGGCATCCTTCGAGGCATTGTACGGACGACACTGTAGATCACCGACTTGTTGGTGGGAGTCTACAGAAAGGCTTCTACTTGAACCTGAGATGATTAGAGAAACTTCAGAAAAGATTGATCTTATTCGAAGGCGCATGAAGACAGCTAAGGACAGGCAGAAGTCCAACGTAGATAAGAGAAGGACCGATATTGAGTTTGAAGTAGGAGACATGGTTTTCATCAAGATATCACCTTTGAGGAATGTGGTTCGTTTTGGTTCTATAGGGAAATTGGCACCAAGATTATAGGGCCATTTCCGATAGTAGGAAGGAGGGTCAAATGGCTTATAGAGTAAAGCTACCAGAGAGACTATCTGATGTTCATGGTGTTTTCCACGTTTCTCATTTATGGAAGTGCTTGCATGGTACCGCAGAAGTAGTTGAGCCAAGTATACTTGAGGAAGTAGAGCTGGAACAGAAGGAAACAGTTAGACGAGTTTCTACCCATATTTTTGGATCAGAGGTTAAGAAGCTACACAATCGAGAAGTCAAGTTGATGAAAGTTCATGGGGAGAAGACCTCGAGAATGCAGCTTGGGAGACCGAAGACAAGATTTGCACTTTGTACCCTTCTCTTTTCAAGGGTATGTTCTTAAATTCTTTTTCCAAAGCTTTTATTCGTACTTGTTTCTATCGTTTAAGTATATCCTATCGATCGAATCTTTGACCTTTAGGTAAGGAAACCCATGGATGTAAACATGTGTTTGAAGCATGTTATGTTTGATGGATGCAAGTGTTTACTAGTGGTTTCTTGTGGATGCATTAACACATATTAGGCACTAGATCGGCTCAATCACTCTCATACTACATATAGATGCATGTGCATACTTTTCTTTTTTTAATGGATGAAAGTGGGTGCATCATCATGTGGGTGTTGCACTTGGATGAATGATTGTTCACACATATAGAACTTACATGTTATATTAGGATTATTTGCATACATGTTGGATTCATGTCACTAACATACATTGCATTAAGGAGGTCAACTGAATCAATAGACCGCCTGATCTTTCGCATTTGTATAGGGACATATACACACACTTTTGCATATATTCATATAAGTATCAAAAATCTTTAAGGACAATGGATTCCTGTTATTGTTGCATGAGTAGATGGATGATGGATGTTAGGATATGCATTCTCCTTAGCTTAGAGATTTCGGGGACGAAATCCTTTAAGTAGGGAAGAATGTAACACCCCGTAATTTTAAAGAACACTATAATGATAAACTAAAGAATACTTAATTAAATGTTGGGAATTAGGTAAAACAGACTGGCCATTACATTTGTCGGAATTTTGCTTGAGATAGACTCCGAGTTTGCGTAAACGGACATCGTATGAAGAAGTTATTAAGCCTAGAAGTTTGTATGTGCGCAAGGGAATTATATATATGCAAACTAACCAAAATTATCCAAATCTACGAAGCGTAAAAGGAGGGGGAAATCAGCTCATTAGGGGTCGAACCCTTCCCCATGGGGGTCGACCCATGGCTCAACCCCATAACGTGGTTGTTGACCCCGGGGTCGACCCCACCGAGATCTGGGCAGATTAACTCCCCGCACCTGGACACATTTATGAACAAGATTCATTGACCTTAGGCTATAATAGGACCTCATTCTCATTGTTTTATTCACCAAAAACAATGGAGACAACGAGGTGTTTCCCTAATTCGAATTAAAATAGACTATTCTTCTGCAACAACAATTTATATGTATTCAAGAATTTCTGCTACAACACCAACAGTCAATTCTATGTTCTTTAGATCCAGTCACAGTGAGTTCATTTTATTTTTAGATATAAACAATTAATAGTAATATTAGCATGTTTATAAGTTGGATCTAAACATGTGCCTGTTATTAACCTGAATCATAACTAAACAGATCTTCCATTACTTGTACACCTGATCCTCTGTTTAGTTCTTGCATGCCTATCTTTATTATGCTCATTCTATTAGTATGCCTAATCATGCTACCTTATTCTTATCATGTTAGAATGCTTACTTCGGTCATCATATGGCTGTCTTGTTATTATGCCTATTCTTGTTCTCTTCTCTCCTCTTTCCCTTTTTATTTTTATAGTCACGCTACCTTCGAGCCTAGGCCTATCGCTGAAATATGCGAGCGCATGAAATTGGGAACGCTGGGGAATGTTAATTTGGGGCATAACTTATAATAAAACATGTTGGGATTTGGGAATAATTTATACCTTGATCTAAAACTTTAATTTGAGGCATAACTTGTATTGTGAATCAAACTGGGATTTGGGGCATAATCTTGGATAAACATGAAAATTGGTCAATAATGAACATGCCTAGATTTACAGTGATTAGAAACTGTAACCGCACTTAGACACGAGGTTAGATTACACTTGTGGTAGAAGTATGCCCGGAACCGCCCGGCAAATCCAGCGTCCACAAGTGGTTAATCTAATGTGAGGGGTCGAGTGCATATATGTACACGTAACGGTACTAAGACATGAGGTTAAGTCCGACTTGTTGTAGAAGTCTGCCCGAAACCGCCTGACATATCCAGCATCCACAAGTTGTAGACTTAATGTGAGATGTCTAGTCCATTAATAATCCATAAATGGATAACTTGATAACCTGTTTAAATCTATGGGGGGTTAAACGAAGCTGTTAGGGGTTAAGTAAACTTGCTTGAATCAGTGAGGGTTAAGTTAATCTTGTTAAATCTGTAGGGGCAGGTTATATATATATACACACACACACACACCCGACAAACTTAACCTGTTTTACATGTAGGTGTTATGCAACCTAGTTAAAATGTTAGGCATAACATGTTAAAATCCTAGTAGTGAGGATGCAAGTCTAGGAGGGAAGCTTGTACTATCTGTTGTATGGGACCTGTTTCAGTCAGTAACCCATCTTAGTTTCAAGCGAGTACTCTGTACTCGGTCGGGGTACACTTACAGAGCTGATATAAGAGGTCGCTTGAGTAAGGGTGTTGACAGTGCATTCCATAGGAATCATATGCGTACATGGGTCCGCTTGTTAGGGAAGATAAGATGCTGTGAAATAAGTAGATATAATTGTGCATCTTGAAAATAACAGGGTTGCCACTTTTGGAACTGATACATCCTACTATGGGGCTGCATGGGTATCTACAGGGTAGGGAGTCGATCGATTGGGGGCAGTAATTAGGGTACATCTAGTCTTGGTTGTTGGAAGCCTGTTATTATTGTTGGGGGTAACACCTGCCATTCCTGTTGGGCTACCTGTTATTCTTGTTAGGGTAAAAACTGTCATTAGAAGTACACCTAAGTCTACCATCTTGTTCTAGTTAGGATCATCTTGTTCTTGTTATGCTATTTTGGTGCAGAGAAAAGTACTTGAGAAGTGCAATATATTCCGTCATGTTTATTCTGTTTATCCTGCTTGGCCTGTTATTCCTGTCTTATGATACTGTTATCTCTCTTACCCAGTTTATATGCATGTCATGATGCTTTTACTAATTTATATGCTAAAAGTAACTGGACTCGCCAGACTTTGTCTGAACCCTTTTGTTTCCTCTTCTCTCTCTTCCGTTCCCCTCAGGTTCTCAAGGAGGGATTACTCAGGCATGATTTGCATTCTCTCTTTCATTTTACTTGGAGCTGCTTCGATACCGCTTTGATTTCCTGCCTTCTCTGGTATGGCTATATTTATGGGAAACTATGCTTCTTTTATTACTGTAATATGATGATTTTAGTACAAGACAGAAGTTTTAAGTTGATGTAATGGGTTTTCTGTATTTCTGACTTATGATGTAACTATGTTTTGGACCATGATGTTTTCTGTTTAATAAAATTTTAAATTTTGCTGTTATTTTATATCTGTCTTGTAATGTTTCTGCATCTGTTTACCTATAACGCTTCACGAAACTTAATGCATTCTGATAAAGAGTGACATTAACAGACGTGGGGTGCCACATACCTTTATTTAATAAGGTATAATTTAGATCATTCACCAAACAGCTTTCCAATCGACGAATCTGATCCAAGTTTGTTATTCCATGGCCATCATAATTATATCTATAATACAATTAACCATGGATTCACACATCTAATACTAAAAGAAGAGGGAAAAGGAAGAGAACCCTAAATAAATCAGATTCAAGCACTTACCTCACGTTGATCAGAATTTCGAACACTTATTCATAGATTCATATCCCTTTTCTTTAAATCTTGAATTAGAACCCCCATGAACTAGTACTCTAATTTTTTTTGAAAAGATTTGGGGAGCTAAGAAAATGGCAGAGCCCAGATAGCACCTAAGAAAATATTAGATTTAGGTTAGGCCCTGCTAGTCTGTTTATAGGTGTACGAGAAGGTCTGAACCATTGGATTCAATTTATTAAAAATTCGAATCGCACATATCAGAAATACGCATAGCAGAAAAAGATCTAGACTCGCCCGGGTCGACCCCTGGGCCGACCTGCTCCTATGTTGGTGGACCCATGGGTCGATCCAGGTAGATCATGGGTCGAACCATTTGGGTCCAGGTGATTTTCTTGCGGCGTGGTTATTTTTTAGTTTAACGTTTACTTTACCAAGCTAATTACTTGGTTTGTATGCCTCCATCGATTTATTTTATTCCTATTATAAATCACGGTTAAGTTTGAATTTTTATTCTAAGTGTATACACATATATGTGTGTATACATACAATTCTCTTATTATTTAATTCATTGATAACTTATGCATATAAGCTCTGTTTTGGTCATGCCATATACCAAAACGAATTAGAAAATTACCAGGAGCACGTTGTTAAATGTTTCAAGGTCAAATTCCAAAAATATAATCTTTAATATTTTCATTTTTATTAATGTAAAATAAGGGTTTTACATTCTCCCTTCCTTAGGAATTTTTGTCCCCGAAATTTGATAAGAATGGAGTAATGCTCCTCCTCGTATAAATATTAATCAATTGGTGTTCATCTAATTTTTCAAACATCTGTGTACTTGTGCAAAAGTGTTACATGTACAAAAATATGAATGCCAAAATGGTACCTCCTATATGAATGTAAATTTCTTTTGAAAGATCTTGAAAATATGATGCACACATCCTAAATATACTGGCAATTTCTATATGAATGCGGTATCTTTTTGAAAAATAAAAACATTTTTCAACCAAATTTTCCTATACCCATGCAAAGCAAAAGCATAGTTCAACCAATTTTTATATCCAAAATCCTATCTTGCAACTTTCAAATTTCAAATTGCGGAAGAATTTAATTTTCCGAAGCTTCCTCCTCGCAATACTTTCGAGAAGACCTTGTTTATTATTATTATCCCGTAATGTTAGTGTTCCGCTTGTTGTTTAATTATAATTATAGTGGTTTCAATATAAACTTTCTTATTAACAAGCGAAGTTTTTGTCACAAATAGCGCATCACTACAACGAACGTCAAATCTAAAACATAAGTTCTACTACAACAAGTCAAGCTAAGATATTCCAGTCCTAAGACACGTGGTCCAGCAAGCAATAACACAACTATCAATCACTGGAAAAGAGGTCTGGGCCCCTGCCCAAAAGGACCGCGGATGAACGAATCCAACCCACCTAGGGTATCCTCCACCCTACCTAGATGCTCCTCTTGTCACCTGGTACCATCCCTAACCTCTAGATGCATATCCCGCATCTTTGCCTGCATCTAGTCGAACTGCTGTTGAGCGGCGTATATCTGTTGCAAGCTCTGCTGCTATGTCTGTGCAGCCTCAATCTGGGCTCGTTCCATCTCTTGTTGTCCAAGCAAGATGTCCTGATGCTCTCTAGCTAGCTGAGCCTGTCTCTCCAAGATGGTCCTAACCTTATCTCTCAAGTCCCAAGGCTCTCTAGACGACCATGCGTCCCACTCAGATGACTGGGAAGACCTGGTGCCTCCCTAGTATTGCCCTATGCCCTGCTTCTCGTAACCCTCTAGAAGAAATAAATACCGATATGGATCTTGCTCCTCGAGTCGAGAAACTTGGGGCCCAACCCGTGCCATAGGCTAATACCTAACCAAAGGCCCATATGGAAATCCTAGAGCAAACTGTTGCTCTTCCTTGTCCAGGAGATCCACATCCGCAGCATTTACATCGTGAAACTATTCTCCTCCATCACCTCTATCATCTCCAACATCCTCCTCCTTATGGATCATCGGTTGCGACCCCACATCCAATAACTCATACACATGTATGTGCATCCTGGTCAGCATTGATAAGTCTATAAGATGGTGGGTCTGTGAAATGTAACTCTCGGTCCCTAAGGGAATCCCGACACGTCGAAAAACTGCCGTCCACAGTTGTCCACAAGGGATGGTAGAGTGTCTCGTCTTATAGGATGAGGCAAACTACTGCATGCTCAAAAAGCCCAACTAACCTTAAGCCCCGCAAAAACTGCATAAGTAGCTAACCTAATGATGGGATGAACTCTATCAAAGCTGCTTGTCTTCGCTGCCAGGTTATTCTACATAATGCGTATAACCACTCTAGCTAGTGGGCACAAATGCGCCACATCCCAAAGCGTAACATTCTCATCCACAAAAATCCTACGTATCACTGCTAGACTCGTTATCTCCACCTATTCCAAACATTGGCCCTCGCCCTGTATATCAAGCATATGTCCAAACTGTGCCTCGGTGAGTAAAATACGTGTCCCCTTTACTTCGGACTCAAAAAGTACTACTCCATCCTCTTCCTTATGCTCTAAATTAGCATCAAAGAGACGTACTTACCTTGGGTAAGCGTTACTCTCTACTATGTTGTGGTCCAAAATGTTATCTAACAACAGTTCCAAGGTAGTCCCAGAAAGTCCGCAAACTTGACCGATCTTCCCAGTAATATACTATATCCGCTAGACTTCACATATTCTTTCACTGTGCTCCTCCGATTTTGACACCAAGTGGTATACTGTGGGGTTAACAGCGGTAATTGAGCAACAAGAGACGGACGCCGTGGCATGGAGATTTTTCTTTAAATCTGAGAGAATCTAGTGTAGATTTGGATGTAGAACGTGAAGAGCTTTGATTTGGTACCAAACTTGCGCGAAACGGTGGAGTTTTGGGGGTGGTGGTGGCTTTGGAAAGTTGGAGGAAGAAATGGGTTTTTGGTGGATTCTGGGGGGGAGCAAATGAACGACGAAGCCTCTTGCCTTCGTCTTTTTTTTTTTATTTGCTAACAGTCGACCCACTGTAGCGGGTGTGTTGACCCATGGGCCGCCCCAATCTAAGTGTGTCGACCCACCTAGAACATGGGCTGACCCTACCCTTCCACTTTTTTCCACCTGATTCCTAACCCTGTTTGAACCTGAGAAAAGAAGAAAAGGGTCGATAGCCTACATTTCCTTTGTTGTACCGTCATTTTTCAATGGTTTTTCTTGAACTAATCTTTTCCATTAATTTTTTTTCTTGTACACTCTCTTAACCAACTGCCAATTTGTCAATTTTCCTTAGGTTCCCTTTACTATTTCCATTCAGTGTACCAGTCTTGATAACTCCAATTTTTACTTGTATGTAGGCCTATATAATTATATACATATATTATTCTTATTATATAAGAATATACAAGTGCATGCTCTGATTATTTAAGAAGGAATCCTAGACCTGGCTCTGATACCAGATGTAACAACCCGAATTCCGACAGACCGTTTTCTTGTTTTTTCAAAAATCTCAATCTATCTAAACCCGAATAGGCTTGTCTGGTATCCTACAGAAAATACAGAGATATAAATATATCATAACTCAGAAAGCGCCTAACAATGAAATGGTAAAATATAATATAACAAAATATAGCCTTCCCATAGTAATAATATTGCCTAAAAAGCTATCATATCTCTTCCATAGAGCCAACCTGTGAGAGTATTATTAGATGGGAGTCAGAACACAGGTTATGGCGACTGGACTAAATTACATAATATGAAATAACCCTACGTATACCGTTTAGTTATATTTTCTTGTTTATTAGGTTGACTTGGGTTAAAAGCACTCAAGGCTTTACGTACATGTTGTACCCATCTACATCTCAGTAGATCAACCTAATATAGTATATATGTAGCTACCCCCAATATATCTGAGTACTCCTCGTAGTACCCTTCTCGCACGGTCTCTGCCATCGCGCCTCAGAAGCATATACAACTCTCATCCTGTGGCTGAGCGATGTACGGACCTCCATATTACTACGCCATGCACTACATAGTACTACCATCGCTATGCTACGTAAGCGTACGAATTGCCATATCTGAAACTCCTTGGCTAAGCTCGAACTTAACACGGAGTAATGCCCTATTGTCTATGGTACACCAACCGATGCAGTGTGCATGTATCTGGATCCTCACGCATACGAACTGTCTACTGTACCCCTAAGTTCCGTAATAAGGAAGCATCTGAATGCATGAAGCTCAGTTGGGAGCCTTTCCATATCTGTATAGGTCTTCTAATGAATCATACAATACAGATATCTAAGCTATGGTCTGCATTTCTACGATGGCTATGGTCCCGCCTTGACTCCTCCCTCAACTGGTGAAAGACAACATCAAGAGCTAAGTGACAGGAACCCGACGATTACTATCCTTTATATGGTCTTGACCAGTCTATCTACAAGCAAATCGTCGAATCACCCTAATGACATGCGCCACATCCTTTTAACTGCCAAACTACCATTGCAATCAAGGTATACTCACCGAGTGGTAACGCGCAGACCCAACCTCTATGAGTATAGCCTGAGCTTGCACCACAACAGAGGACAACCACAGAGTACTCTACCACGTTCCCTGGAAGTCGCATGCTTCTTTCCAATCCCGCAAAGCCAGCAAGCAGAATATCAAGGAGAAGAATCAGATGGACGTGCTCCTCTCGTGCCTTCAGACACCTCGATAATATACCCTGTTGGGTTCTTCAATTCGTACATGCGGACTGGTCCAAGCGCATCATGCTAACGTGTTATTAGACCCTATGTCTAACCTTTTATCCGTGTGCTTGTTTTATCTTATTAGATCACCAATTAACTTGATTATCCACATTTTATCTTTCCTTTCAAGTTACCCGATTTTCTCTGAGTCCCCTATATCTCTAAGGAACAGACCCCTCTCGCTTATTAACTTAGTGATATAACTTAATAAATTAATTTCATTAATAAGCCCATAACATGTTATTCCCTAGATTGTAATTAACAAAAGTAAATTTCAATCTTTTTTTACATTATTGCCATGTAATTCATTGTACAATTTCGGGTTTTTCAGGTTACAATAACGTGTTTTACTTAATGTACAATTAAGTATATCTTATCCCCATTTACATGTTTTCTTTTAGCATGTTATATTAATATATATATATATATGACTAAATATAATTTATTTCATTCCATTAGCCTACCTCATTCTTTCTTATTTAATCATAACCACATCTTACACTGTCATTACAACTTGTTGTTGTTTACTTATTAACTTATCTCTTTTAACTAAGGTTTATTAATAAGTTCCATTCCATTTATTATAACCTATATTATAATTTTCACCTGTCCCTAGACAGGCCTACCTACTTATATAACTTATATCTCTTTTCTTGTCTTATAAATTTTCAAACATATGATTTGTTCCTATTGTATACATATATTTATTTATATGTTTAGGCATTAGGCCACTCACACTAAGTTGACTACTTGTGGATGCTGGATTTTCCAGGCGGTTCCAGGCAGACTTCTTCCACAAGTTGAACTTAACTTCGTGTCTCAGCGCGATTATCTTACAATTTCTTAATTACTGCAAAATTTTCACTATCATACATGTTCCTTACTTCTTTAAAGAAAACATTTCGTGCACCTTATTGGTTTTATATACAGAAAGATGCAGTGATTTATGTCCATAATGTACGCCTATCTAGATTCGTAGTTGCATGTTATTTCTTTTATTTTTCACTGTGTCTCTCTTGCAACTACGTTCTAAGAAGTAGGTTAATTAGGGAAATAAATCACTATTCCTTCGAATTGAACTAAATCATTCCATTACATCCCTTCCTTTCTCATTCTCTGAGTTAGACATTTAATTTGTTTCATGTTTTATTCACACTACTATAATCGTTTCTCTTTAACCACAATAGTCATATCAAATCTTACATTCATGCTCATTTCTCAATTCAGGTTTTATGATTACAACATTATAGAAATTTGTTTAAAACAGAGGATATGTGTATACAATTTCACGCTTTTATACAACAACCACAATTTCAATATGTCCTAAACATGTTTAATAGCCAATCTCCACAATTATCAATTGTTCAGCATATTAAATATAACAAGGAATACAAATGATAGTTTTACCTTATTTTAAAAAGGTGTAATTTAGACCACGCACCTAACTACTTTCCAATCCATGAATCTGATCCAGATCTGTTATTCCATGGCCTTCATAACTATATCTATAATCCAATTAACCATGGATTCACCCATCTGATACTAAAAGAAGAGGGAAAAGTCAGAGAAGCCTAGATAAATCAGATTTAAGCGCTTAACTCACGTTGATCAGAATTTCGAACACATATTCATAGATCTATATCTTTTTTCTTCAAATCTTGAATCAGAACCTTAACAAACAAGTACTCTAATTTTTCTGAAAAGATATGCGAAGAAAAGAGAATGGCAGAGCCTAGGCGGCACTTCAGAAAACATTAGATTAGGCTAGGCCCTGCTAGTTTATTTATAGGTGTACGAGAAGGTCTGAACCATCGGGTTCAATTTGTTAAAAATTTGAGCCGCACACATCAGAAATACACATCATAGCAAAAGATTTGGACTTGCCTGGGTCGACCCATGCAAATTGTGGGTTAACCCATTCGGGTCCAGGTGATTTTCCTATGGCGTGGTGATTTCTAAGTTTAACGTTTACTTTACCAAGTTAATTGCTTGCTTTGTATGCCTCTACTAATTTATTTTTTTCCTATTATAAATCACGGTTAAGTTTGAATTTATATTCTACATGTATACACTTATATGTCATATACATACAATTCTCTAATTATTTAATTCATTGATAACTTATGCATACAAACTCTGTTTTGGTCATGCCATATACCAAAACGAATCAGAAAATTTGCACGAACACATTGGTAAATGTTTCGGGGTCAAATTCCAAAAATGTGATCTTTAATATTTTCATTTTTATTACCAGTATGTTAGGCACGTTCGTTCGACGTGTGCAAAGAATACCGAGATTAAATTTATTAATAGTGAAATAATGGTCAAATAAATAAATGTCTCTTCATATAAATATGTTGTTATAATTTTGTAGCTTGCATTATTATTTATTTCCCACATGAAAAAATATATTATCATGATGAGAAACAAAACCATGAAGAGAGAAATCAAAAGTCATGATTATATGATATATAATATATGTTTAAATGATTACGGCATTTCCAACTTTTGTTTTTAGACTTTCGGATTTTCATATACGTCCACTAATCTTAGCTTCATAAAAAAGTTAATTGACATTCAATGAAAGTGCTATGGAAACTCGGTTGGTGAATTGAATTGTCAGCTAATAAATGATATCGGAAAGCGCTTCCTACCTGTCATCATGCCTTGCAGCGTGAAGCATGGCATAGACCACGTTGTGTATGGTGACACGTCAATAATTGAAATTTAGATCCAAAAACTACCATAGGTCCATAGCTTGTAAGAAAATTGTATGACAAAATTGCAGCATTTTGATTCAGCATGGTTGGAAACATATCCTTTTAAAAGGTGTTGATTATATGAATGAATAGGAATTTATTATTTCAGTTGTAAAAATTTGTATAATAAAAAGAAACGTGATGATGTACCTATAACAGATCAAATATGAATTAATTACTGGAAATTCACTATTCTGCTGCCGAATATAAAATACAACTTAGATGTGCTGCTGCTTCTCATTTTTACGTAGAAAACTATATATACTTAGCTGAAATCGGTAATAATTACTCATATTCCATATCTTATATTTACACATGACATAATAATTAATATAGTTACACATAAACTAAAAGCAGCAGTAACCAAAATCAAACATACATAACCAAGTTTAACCCATTTTCCCTCTTTCTTAGCTGAAACAACTGTTAATACTCATTGAATAGGTAACCATTAGAGGCCTTCACCGAAGCACTACGGCTTTAGAATTGCGCTTGCCACATTTGACGTTCTGCAATTAATTTGAATAGTTGAATGTTAAGTTCATGACGTGATATCTTCAATTTCTATCTTGTCTACATTGTTCCATATAATGTGATAATCAAAGTGCGAAAGCTAAGTGACAAAGTGATTCAATTAATAAAGCATTACATTTATACAATGAAGTATGACAATCACTATACACCCTTACTGACTCAAAATAAGTGAATTCAACATCTAAGCAAAGTCATCTCTACATTATACTTTAGTAAGAATAGAATCTAGTTGAAAACGGCCACTTAGTTGCACATAAGCTTTCTTTATATACTTATATAACTAGTAAACAAATATATCCACAAAGGCAATGATTGAATTTTAATAAGTAAACAAATTAGGAAGAGGTCATAACTTGCTATAAATATGTTAGATGACATTCCTATCAACCCATATTATTCTTCTCCTAAATATATTTTTTGTTAGAGAAAAAAAACACCATATCTATTTAGTTTCAAGTTTAACTTGGTAAAGTCATCATATTTTTTCTTTCTAATTTGTGTGAAAGGCCAACGACTACAAAATGATGACAGCTAAACATTTAAAAGCTATTTCATTACAAACCTAGTCATTAGATATATATATATATATATATATATATATATATATATATATATATATATATATGTTTCCAATAGCATGAGCATAGCTTAAAAAATGCATAAAGAAAAAGAGAGAATTGAATTTATGAATTGTCTTTCCTCATAAAAAAAGCAAGCAAAACATGTATTGGCATCAGAGTTGGTAAGATTTGGCATCAAAGTGATCTTTATGGTTTGATGCATGATTTCTATCATTGAAATAATGGAGATAATATGCATAACTACCCAGATCAATAGGAATATCTAGAAAATGTTCGTGTTCACAGTATATCCGCTGACAAAGAGCCTTTACGACATATAGAATTAAACATGGAGGCAAATACCATGTATAAAGAAGAACTTCTAACAACCTATATAATCTATTTTAGTCTTAACCATGTATGATGTTGGTCCAAAAACAAATTTGTTACTATATTTAGTAACTTCCCCTTTAATATTAAAAGAATATAGTATATTTATGGATGTATTTTTGGTAACTTCTCATTCAGTATTAAAATTACACAATATATGATTTAAATAATATAATGAGGTGGTTGGAGGGAGTATTATTTAAATCAATGGTAAGAGGTGTATGTATTTAACAACCAAAATAGTTTTCGGACTTGCTTTCATCTTCACTCTGTAAACATGCTTCATCAACCATAACATTCAGTTCCTTTTGAAGACTTATGCCTTGCTATGAATACACGACAGTTCTCTCTTTTGTTGAAAATAATTTTCATATTTTCATAAAACATTGCCAGACATTACCTTATTTATATTAATACTCTAATCTTATATGCAAAATTATATGATGTAACATACCAATAAAATTTAGAGTTTTCTCTATCCTAGATTTAATAGACATTTTGATATATCCAATCTGTATTCAAATTGAAACAAAAGGCATAAAATTGTAAAAGAGTATATGGAGATTATTAGTAATCAAACCGAAACTAAAGCGGATTGACATAGCGACTGTCAAAAATAAGTAGTGAAGGCAATTATTGTAGAAATGCTATATTTCATCAATGTTTGGAAAATATAATTTTGTAAGAAAAGAAAACTTTACCGATTTAGCACATATATTTCTAATTAAGTAGAGTTCCAAAAAAATGAAAGTTGGTTTTGGTAGTTAGGAAAACTATAACTTTATTTGTTATAAGGCAATTTGAAAAATTGTGAATACTAAAACTGGGGCGATTAATTTTACTACTCAGTTTCCTGGCAACAAAAACACCATGGAAAAGGCTGACAGCAAACACAAGGTAGTAATTTTTTCTTCTTCACACAAATATCATGACCAACCCCAATAACTAAATCAATAACAAACATAGGATCAAAAAATAGGTAAGTATGAAATTACTAGTAATTTTCATCGGTTGTGATTTTTCTTCATATATCTCAAAATCTCTACATATGACTAAAATTACATAAGTGACATTAATTTGTAGATGTCAACTTTCCTTATAAGTACTAAAAATGGTGATTGATCATAAACTCACTAAATCCACAGCCTCCCTTCTGTGCCCATGCTGAACCGCGTTCACCTGTCCCCTCCACTCCGACCTCCCTCTCCCCATGTCCCTTTGAACCACCTGCGCCTCCAACTAAGACCGACCCGCTGCCCAGAACCGCCTCCTCCTCCTCCTCACATCAACTCACTCCAGCTTCTCTCTTTCCCCTTCTTCCGGACCAACAGACCCTCAGTCTTGCATCGTAGGTCTGCCTCATCACCGAGCCCTCTACGTTATGGTGATTGATCATAGACTTGAAGACAACCAAGGGTAGTAAATTGCCAAATGATCTTAATAGAAAAGGTAAAACATATGAACGATATTTAAACGTGTATGTACAACTGATTGTGAAAATCATGTACTGGCAAAACTGGTGAAAGTTAGAAATGTTCAGTCACTACTACCCAGTGAAAGAATACAATATAACTTTACACAACATAAATATATGTACTCTGTCTTTGATTTTGTACTTGTACAAACAAAATATACAAATGAGGCACCGTCGATAAATGTGCACAGACGTAAAGATGTATTTAAATAAGCATTGGTGCATTTAATGTGCTATATTTTGTATTATATTATATAAAAGATCGTGAGTGCAATTGAAATAGAATGGTCATACTTAAATAGCAGTTGAAATACTTACCACATATGGAAAAATGGGATTTTTTTTATTATTGATCTCTTATCCATTGTCCATGTGAACAAAAAATATATATACATAGGATTCTTTGTTTACAGTTTTATAAAATCATATACTGTATTCATCTTTGTAAGCACGTCAGTTCCACTTGAAAACAAATGATTACTGAACTAATGTATCAGTCAAAAGAACGAGCGTACTTCCTAATTGTACCATGCATGTACATAAACAAATGAACATGAGCAAATAAAATCGTTATTACTGCAGCTAGAGGATAGATACTAAAGGATGGCTATGGTAGTATGATTACTCAAAAAAAAAATGTCAATCGATGCATGCATGGCGAATATTTTATAGATTAATATGAGTGGTATATAAACATAAAAGTAATGTGCCTATGTATTTTGGGCAGTTCAATCCCCTTCTAAGCTCTACATATTTTATTCAGGAACAATGAAGGTATGGGTGAGGTTTCCTTATAGCATGATTATAACTAACAGACCTTCTTTTAAGGTCATTGCACACCATTTTAAGACATACACGAATCATCAATTACTTTATTTCTTAGCCGTATACAGCCCATGAAGTTTACTTGATCACTCGACGTCGGAAATATAAGTTTTGTATGGTGAGTGGGTTCCTATTTTGCTTAAACATGTTGGTAAGTGCTAGAAGCTATACTTATTATAATATTTATGAAATATTAAGCATAAAATTCTAATTTTTATATTTATTGTAATATGTATGAAACATCAAGTATACACTTCTTAGCTTGAACGATTTATTCTGGAAAGCTATGCAGTACATTATATATTCTATTAAATAAACAGTGCATTATTTTGGATATATTTGTCAATGATAACTTGTTTAGTACTCTATTCATTTGATAGCTATTTTTACATAAATATGCCATAACCTTTTAAAACATATTTTCGGAATTGGTTTTTTTTTTTTTTAATGTACACATGAAACTATATAGTGTGATATACACATGAAACTACCATAATGCAGACGCTGAAACTTGAGAATATAAATCCATGAAGAAACCAACTTTCAGCAATTACACAATCAAATCGTCTATACATCTTATATATAATGAAAAATGTCTACAAACAAAACATAAAACTGGAAAGCAAAATAAAATTAAATGCAATATTAGTTGTAAATAGTTATTTAGTCGATGTATCAATTTCCAAATCATCTCTCTACCCATTTTCCAAGTTGAAAACAATGTAACAACATTATAATGGACAAATAAGAGAAAAAATTTCAAGAAGTGTTTAAACACTCAGTTAGTATAACAACAAAAGTTCAATTTTCGTTTGGCATACAGTTGAATGCACAATAATATTTAATGCTCATCAAAATCATGATCCTTGCCTACCTTCCTTAATCCCATTAACAACTCTTATTTTTCAGTTGAAGTAAAGCTAAAGTGAGCATTATTATGAAGTAAATACCATGTCAATTACATTTCAGAACTTAACTTTAATAAGGTAAATAAAATCAAAGGATCGATAGCTTATACTTAAAACTAAAACTACAAAAGAACTACACAAACTACATATCTACTTAAATTCCAACACTTAAAATGCCGTAGAGCACACTGCTACTTGTTAAGCTACATTATATAAACATGATATACAATTTCTGAAAATATGCAATGCTTGATGATTACGAAGTATCGACATATGCAACCGTGCCTTGAAGTGCATATTAAACACTACATGACTCGCACATTATGACAGTGTCTATATGAAATGAAAGTGAAAACTAAGAAATAAACGAACCAAAATATTCTGAATCTACTTATCTGTGCTTCCCATGTACTAAGAATTGTTCCTGTCAGCTAGTAAAAAAAATTCTGAACACACAGGTTGGCAATGCAAACTTTAAAAAAGTTGAATTTTAATATAAATAAATGTTCAGGGAAGAGCAATGTGATGTATACATGAAGAAATCCCTAGAGACTACATAAAACCGGAGGGTAGCTTAACATTTTGTTACTAATACAACTGATACTCGTCGGCTAAGCGTTAACAGTGAGTATAGGTAAAATATTCAGTGTGTATGAAAGTAATTCATAATAAGAAGGAAAGAATACAGTACCCTGATGCATTTCCATGAAATGAGTTGCATCCTTTTGCAGACCCTTCGTAGTTTCCATATTAGCTTACTCAGTGATTGCCTAACTGTTGAATTCCAGCCGAAGACAGCAAGAAGAAAGCCCCAATTTTTTTTTTAGTAAAAGGTTAGAGTAGGTTTACCCTGATGCATTTGAAAAGGAGTTGAATCCTTTCGGTTTGTGGCTCCTCGGTAGTTTCCATATAAGCTTCATGAGAGATTAGCTTATTATAGGATTCCATCCGAATACAGTGAGAAGAAAGCCCTAAAAAATCAAAGCAGTAAAAGGTTACAGTAGATTTACGATCTTACTGTTGACAAATCGGAAGATTAGGTTTTTTGTACAATTGGGGAAGTGGAGAAGATGAGGGCGAGAAGATGGAACACATGAAAACCGATGAGAAGAGACGCCATTAATTTTTTCAGCGAGACGATTAAAGAGAGGGAAGTGGAGGAAATGAATGGAAATGAAAGTGCGGTAGTGGATGTCGTGGAAAGGAGTGGGAATGTGGTGGAACGCCCTGGATCAAAAATTACAAAACTAACCCAAACATACAGCATAAATTTAGAAGGGCATTTTTGAATTTTCAAAAGCTTCATTTCAAGGTATTCTCATTATAATATAGATAGACTAATGTAAAATACAGAGTTTTAGGTAGTGATCCATCGGGATAAGTTGAATGGTAGGGATTTTCAGGGCATGGCTTCATGGTCATAAATCGAGGTCACTTACAAATTTTCGGTTCATTCGGAAGACGCTTGGGATGAGATAAAAGTTGATTATTCGATACATGGATGAATGGGCACAGGTTTCTATAGCTATGTCGAAATGTTTGGAAAAAGGACAGGTGGGATGCTCATGAGACATGGATGGACTGGAGCCAAACACTTAGCAAATTTTTGCTAACCGGTCCATCATGGACTAGTACCGATCCATCTAGATGATGGGTGGGGATTCGAGATTTTGGGGACTTGATTATAATGACATCCTGCGGTTACTAGTGAAGTTTGGACGAAAAGAGACTTCATATGATCGACATGCAACTCGAAGATGGATGATGCTTCGTTAGTGAACTTATGTTGGAGTGGTTGAAGCTGAATTGATGTAATACTAGTCGCATGATGATGTACGATTCAGTGTGATGATGGATTTACCGAATGCAAGTCGATTAAGAATGATAATGGAATGGTTCGAGAATGAATAGAGTTCGCCAAGAAGAAAGGCTCGACATGATTGAAGCACCAAGGAATCATCAATAATCAGAGTGTTGTAGAAGATGCAAAGCAGGGGTATCATGGGGATGCCTATCAGGATCAGAATGGATATATCAAGTACCCTAGGCAGTCGTGATGGCCTAGTTGTCTTAGTCGATTAAGGTAAATATACGTAGTCACGATGACGTATGGTAGTTTGGCTAGTATAGGGGATTTCCATTAACCATTTTGATCTTCGAAAGCAATTTTGGTTATCGATGGATTCAAGGTTGTAGTCGGTGATAGTTAGGATATTGGATACTATGGATGATATGGTTGATTGTATGCTTTCTTCTCAATTTCTCTGGGTACGAAATCACCATAGTTTGTCGATGAAAAGCGGGATTGGTATTGTCCTTTCCTATTCTGATATGGCATGTGATCGATGATTTTCACATGTTAACTCGATGGTTGCTGGGAAGATTAGATGGTTGATTTTCTATACTCATATTATCCTGTGTAACTGTTGTTAGTTATTTTATCGCTCACTAAGATTGTTGTCTGACTCAAGGTTTTATATTCCCCTCTTGTTACCTTGGGTTGTTCATTAATATTGTTGATGAGAAGACTGAGTTGCAAGTAGCAGGTTTTAGTGTTGATGATGTTGTGCGATGACGAGTAGGAAGCTGGCGTCTTACATCTACCAACTATATTACTATTGCTTTATTTTTCTACTGTGTGTTGATGGTTATTGTTATCCTGAGGGATGAAGTGAATCGTATTATATTCATAAATTCATGTGTTGAGATGTATTGTACTTGAGATTCTATGGTTTATGGATATTTGATTTTCTATCCAGTTATGCTTCACTACTATATCATGTTGTATATTTTATTATTATATATTATCCATGCGTTGTGGTTATACGACAGGTTGCATTTCAAGTTACTATTCCTTGACGATCGTTCCATATCGACATGGCACGTCATACAACACTCCTTTTCCTTATCTTGGTGAGGGAGGTATGAGGCAGTCGTCACATTTGGTATCAGATCTTTGGTTAATTCATTTTACCCAAAGTTCATGAGCGTAAAAAGCATATGAGGGACGTACTTGTAACTTTTAATGGATGATTACTATATTATAATATATAGTTTAGTAGATTAGTAAGCAATTGAAAACCAATCGTGGCCTTTCTCTTACGTGGACTAATCACTCTTGTTTCAAAATAAGAATGAATGATAGGAATACGAGGAACACTGCTATGGATGAGCCTACAACAGGAGGGGTAGGCGATGGTAGCCAGTCGAGAGTTGTAGCTGTAATACCTGACTATCCTGTTATGTTTGAGGCCATGATGGCCGCGATTATGAGAAGGATGCCCACTCCCGAAGCGAGAGTAGAGCATGGTGTTTCGGTGTAGACACGTAAGATTAATTCTGCTATGCGAAAATGGGATTATCCTTCTTTGGATGAAGAAGATGACCTGAGAAGATAAACGGCTTTGGAGAAACTATGGTGTCGAGTTAAGACTCGAGAAGAAAAAGATCAATGCTACTTTGGATAAGGATTTTGGATATCGTATTAAGTCTCCTAAGGAAATTGCTACTAGCGCGGATGCTACAAAGGAACCTGAGCCACGATGGGGTGGTATAATAAGAAGAATCGAATGGATGGAACAAAGCAGAATAAGCAAACAAGGAATGTGAAAAGGAAGCGACAATAGGAAGAGAGTAATGGCCAAAAGAATCCTAAGAGGTGGGAGATCTATTATAACCTCTATGAGAAGGGAAATTATGCAAATGGTTATGACAGTTAAAAGATGGACGGATGTTTTTGTTGTAGTAAGCTTGGAAATACGAATAAGGATTGTCCTGAACTTCACAAGGATAATCAATTGGTGGAAGCGTATGTTTTGTAAGCTATTCCGATTTCTTATCATATTCCAATGGGAAACTAAGAAAAGAGTGTTGCCGTTTTAGGTACGCCTTCTATCATAAGGGTTTAAGTTCGAGTTTTGTTTGATGCTGGAGCATCGTATTCTTTTTCTGCAATGAGTTTGTTTACAAGTTAAGTTTAGAATCTTAAATTATTGATAGATAATTGGTTATGGATAATCTAGTAAGGGGTTCATCTTGTCTTTGTATGCTTTGTCGTGGTCTAGTTGTATCAAGTTATGGTGCTGTTTTTTTTTTGTTATTGTTTTGTTTTTAATTTCGTTGGGTTTGGGATTATTTTGGGTATGGACTGGCTCAAGAGGTATGCGGCTATTGTGGATTGTGAGAGGCTTGAGGTGATAATAAGGGATGCGGAAGGGCAAATGATAGTGGTACGTTGCCTACCATAGGATGGAGTTCGGGTTAGCTTTTTATATTCGGTTGTGATTCCATGGGATGGGTTGTCATCTGTGCCAATCATACGAGAATTTTTTGATGTGTTTGATGAAGCCGGAGAGTTGCAGCCGCCAGGAGAGATCGAGTTTCAGATTGATTTAGTGGATAGAGACAGACCTATTGTTATGCCTCTTAAACGGATGGTGCCTTAGGAGCAACGAGAGTTAGAAGTGCAAGTGAACGATCCTTTGAGTAAAGGATTCATTCAGAGAAGCGTATCTGAATGGGGTGCGCCAGTTGTATTTACAACCAAGGTTGGTGGATCGTTGTGATTGTCTGTGGATTACGGTAGCTGAATAAGCTGACCAAGAAAAACAAGTATCCATTGCCAAGAATCGATGAGTTGCTTGATTAGCTTTATGAAACCAAAATGTTTTCCCAAATGGATTTGGCGATGAGATTTTACTAACCAAGAGTTGCTAGGGATAGTGTGCCAAAGAATGCTTTTAGGACACCATCTGGATTCTATGAGTGGGCAGTGATGCTGTTTGGATTGACTAATAAACCAGCATATTTTGTGGATCCTATGAATCGAGTTTTCAGGGATTAGTTGAATAAGTTTGTGCTTATGTTTGGGAATGATATATTGGTTTATTCGAGGACTGTGGAAGAATGTAAGACGCACTTAAGATTTGATTTAGAAATCTTATGGAAACATCAGCTGGGGGCTATCTTTTCGAAGTGTCACTTATGGAAGAAGTGAGATTCTTGGGTCATGTCGTATTAGGACAAAGAATAGCAGTGGATCCCGCTAAGGTAACAGCAATCCAAGATTGGGGTCGATCCAAGAATGCGACGGATGTTAAGATTTTCCATTGATTAGCTGGACACAATCAACGATTTATCAAGGATTTCTCTAAGATAGCTGCACCATTAACCGCGTTAACGAAGAAGAATCAAGCCTGCACGTGGAATACATAGTGTGAACAAGCGTTCGGGAATTTGAAAGAAAGATTGACATGTCACTATGCCATAAACAACCTAATGCAACAAAAATAAAATGTTTGCTCTAGCCCAAAAAATGTTGCCATAGGTTTTTGGCAATATTTTCCATTGATGCAATTTTCACCGTTGCTACAAACCTCAAAGGAAACATTTTGGCAATCTAAGGCAATATAAGAAATATTGTTCGATAGAACCATATTTGGGTCTATAGCAACATCCATAAGTGTTTGTGGTAACATTCCAAAATGTTGTTGTAGATATTAACTTTTTGAATTTGCTTGCGTACACATCTTCGCGGGGTCTACAGTGCGGGACCCACAGTTGAAGCTACTTGCATAATACCACATACAACAGTATTATAGCTATACTACAACTACTTGCATGTAATATCACATACACCACTTGCATAAAACATCATTCGTAGATTCGTTTCAAAACGCACAATAGTACACATCACAATTCATAGTCAACAACTCCAAAAAGACGAATCATGAAAAAAATTATGAAGAAACACTGTCCATACATGCTATTTCACTTGGACGGTACTTCACTACACTACATTACCATAACTATACACAAAACAATCCCAAACATGATCCAGAACATAGCTAAAGCTCCTGCAATTTTTATTCTCTTTTCTCGTGTTTTCCACATTTAACATGCATTAAGGCCAACTTTACCATCATATCTGCCGCAAATTCATCAGCTTTTGCCCTCTTTTTCCTTTGCTTCAGCCATTTGTCTTCAATTGTCTTCCTTTCCATGAGCAACTGCGATATAGTATTTTCTTTTTCCATCAGTTTAACAGTAGTACCTTGCAGTTTAGCATTGTATCGATTTCATACACTTTATCATGCCACATAAAATACTAATAATTTCCATTCTGCACATATCTAAAATTCTCGACTAAAACATCACTGAAAAATATGATAATCGACAAAACAACCAAAAATACCTAATTTATACTTACAAGCCACATGGGGCAACCAAAAATCTTCTTCCCCGCATTTGACTCTACCTTCTCAGTCCTCACCTTCACTGGGATTTTGTTGTGGCAATGCTTACTTGTCACCGCTGTTGATGAAGTCGAAGTAGAAATTGATTGATTGGTCATTGAACTCGAAGATGGACAGATCAAGTACACACACACACACACACACACACACACACATATATATATATATATATATATATAGACACATGTGAGTATGAATATATGCATGTATGTTTGTGTGTATGAATCAATTTTTTAACAACTATACACGTTCAAGAAGATGGACAGATCAATTACACAAGCACTCGAACAAGAGACAGAGCAATGGATAAATATTAATCAAGGAAATTTGAAATATATTCAAAATCCATGAACAAACAACATATATCCGAATATATTCACCATAATCATCATAATATCCATGAACTAACAGCATATATCCATGAACAAGATTCAAATCATACTGAATACAGTTCGGTTTATGAACAAGAAACATATCAACTATAATTTCAAAATCCACAAACTAACAGCGTATATTTTCAAAATATATGGAGATTCGAAGTTTTGGCACCAAAAGAGTTGAAGTTTAACAGAAAATCATTCTCATTTTAAGGGATAAAAACCCTATATATTCACCATAATCATCATCGACCTAATAACATCAAAGTTTGAGTTAAAATCCAAAGGAAATTAAAACAAAAAAATCATACCTAAGAACGAGATCAAACTGTGAATCAAATTGAAGAACTTCAACTCAATTAAATCTAAGGAACTTTAGGAATCAAAGAAAATTGCAAAATCCAAAGGAAGATGCCATCTTTATTTTCTCCATAGAAGTAGAGAAGGGCTAGCGATTTGGAGAGAGAAAGTAATGAAAATGAAGCGCATGAATGAAAATGTTAGTGGAAAATAGAGGAAGAGTAGTAGATAGTAGTTGGACGACTGAGATTTTTTAACTAATGGTGTGGATCACCACATAATACATGGAAAGGTCTGCTATGGCAACACTGTATCAAAACGTTGCATCGTGTTACACTTGTTTATCTAGAGCAATACATTTTTATGTCTAAGGAAACACCAAAAATAGAATGTTGAAGTAGGACCAAAATAGTATAGCTATCGGGACATTTTGGCTGGCAACACCTTGAAAATCCATTTAATTAGGTCATTTACGTCGTAGTGAGTGCTCCTGTATCGACTATTCCGAGTGGGAATGAAGAAATATAGTATATGCCGATGCATGTGGCACCAGGCTTGGAGTTGTGCTAATGCAAAAGGATAGAGTTTTATCGTATGCAGTCGACAACTGAAGTCACATGAAGGCAATTACTCGACTCACGATTTAAAGTTAGTGATGATAGTGTTTTCTTTGAAGATTTGGAGGAATTACTTGTTGGGAGTTAGGTACGAGCTGTTTACGGATCATAAGATGTTGAAGTATCTTTTCTCCCAGAATGATTTGAATTTATCATTGGTTAAAGTTCCTGGCGTCATATGATTTTGGATAAACATATACTCCAAGAAATGTAATGCAGTGGCTAATGCATTAAGTCGAAAACATGTGAGTTTGGGGGCGATGTTATGGAATGGAAGCATCTAGAGTATTTGGCCAAATTTGAATTTTGACCTCACTGTGAGTTAGAACCCAAGATGTTAGCAGCTTATCAATCAGACCGACTCTTATTGAAAGGATTGGCGAAAGCCAGAAGTGAGATGATAAGCTTATGGGAATCATATGAAGGTTGGAGATGAGAGTAGAACCTAAGAAAATTAAGGATTTTGAAGTCGATCAAGATGGTTGGCTTCGTAAGAAAGGGTGACTAGTTATTCCTTATATAGATGGATAGAGAGATGAGATTCTGAGGGAATGTCATCATTCTAGATTAACAATACATCCTGGTGGAAATCAGATGTATCAAGATACAAAGAGAGTTTACTATTGGGAAGGTATGAAGAGGATGTCGGGAAATTTATCTCGAAATGTATGAAATATCAATTGGGTACAGCTGAACAGGAGAAGCTGAGTGGATTGTTACATCCATTTGAAGTTCTTACTTGGAACTGGGAGCAAGTATCGATGGATTTTATTGATGGATTACCTAAGAAGAGGGCAGGAAATGATAGTATCTGGGTTGTCGTGGATCACTTGACCAAAAGCGCAAGGTTTATTCCCATAAGATCGACTAGGATTGCATCGAAGTTGGCTGAGTTATATCTTAAGTGGATAGTTTGATTTCATAGAATTCCGAAGAGCATTGTTAGCGAAGAGCATTTTGGAAGAGTTCGTAAGAGACATTAGGAACCAAGATATGTATTAGTATGGTTATCATCTCCAGACGGATGGTCAGATCGAAAGAGTTAATCAAGTATTAGAGGATCTTCTTAGAGGTTATGTACTAGATTTTGGAGGAATATGGGAAGATCACTTGCATTTGGTTGAGTTTGCTTATAATAATTGTTACCAGTCGAGCATTGGAATGGCACCTTATGAGACATTGTATGATAGACCATGTAAAATTCCATCTTGTTGGTTTGAAACTAGTGAGAAGTTAGTACTTGGGCCAGAGACGATAAGATACATAATAGATAATATTGATATCATTTGGCAAAGAATGAAGGCATCCCAAGATCGTTAGAAGAGTTATGCTAGTAAGCGATGAAAAGACTTGGAATTCTCAATTGGAGGTTTAGAATTTGTTAAGATTTCACCTCTTCGGAATATTGTTCGTTTTAGAAGGAAAGGAAAGTTAGCGTCAAGGTTTATGGGGCCGTTATCGATGGTCGAGCATATAGGAAAACTCGCTTATAGACTAGATTTACTTGAGAAGATGGTGAGTGTGCACAATGTGTTTCGTGTATCATTTCTACGAAAGTCTTTGCATGACTCGAATGTTCAGGTATCTCCAGATTTATTTGAAGATTTAGAGGTCGAGCATAAAGTTTCTAGTCCCCTTAAGCCGCTTCGCGTTGTAGGTAGTGACATGATACAACTTAGGAGAAAGATCGTAAAGCTAGTCAAGGTAAAATGGAGTGAGGACGATAACCATTGCACATGGGAAATGGAAGAGAGTATGAAGTCGACCCATCTAGAACTCTTTGAGTGGAATGTCCCATATATCATATCTTACTTGTACCATTGTGTCTTGTGCTGTTATAAGTTTCGTATGCTAGGATTTTGGATGCATGGATTGTTGGATGCTATATTGCATGGTAGATTGACTACGTATGGATGGTAGGCATGTGAGATTCTTTTGTTTCCTCGTGTTCTCTTGGAATTTCAGGGGCAAAAATCTTAAGGGGGGAGAATGTAACGACTCATATTTTACGTATCGAAGGATCATAATTTTTTTCCATAGTGGTTGGATCATTCTTAGATTTTAATATGTTATTAATAGGGATGTCAGACATGATGATTTTTACCAAATTTAATTGTGAATATTTCACCCTTGAGTTTACTGTTTAGACAATAAATTTTGATAGGGATCGAATCAGGTGCTCAAAGTGGCCTCAATGGATCGAAATGGTGGTTTGCAATTCCATTATGTGTCCACATTAAAGAATTGGTTCAAAGATTTGGGAGGAATCACAGTTTTAAGTTTTAGCTTCTATTAGGCAGACTAATTAGCTGCTAATAGGCTGGTTAGCCAATTCCATTAGCCTAATGACCTATAGCTACAAATAGGGGAATTTAGGGAAGAATAAGGTTTTTTTTTGTTCATTCTAAACTTTAGGATGCGTGAGACACCCCACGTCCGTTAATGTCACTCACTAAGGGAATGCATTAAGTTTCGTGAAGCACTATAGGTAAACAGACACAGAATAATTACAAGACAGATATAAATAAGGCAGCAGTGAAAAATTTAAACTTCTATTTCAAGCATAAGTCATAATACCGTGGTCCACAATTTTATAAGTCACAAAAACCATTATAATAAAATAACTTCTGTCTTGCACCATCAGAGTACATAAATAAATAAAAAGCATCATTCCCCAATTAAAAGAGTTAAACCATAGTAGAGACAAGAACTTGAGCCATACTTCAGAAGTTGCTCCTAGCAAGATGATACCTGATTCCTGATTAAGTCTGAGTGTTTCCTCCCTGAGAACCTGGGAGGAATGGAAGAAAGAAGGAGAAACAACAGGGTCAGGCATAAAGTCTGGCGAGTCTAGTTACTTTTGGCCAGTAGATAAATAAAAGCAACATGATAGGCATATAAAGTGGGTAAGAGAGATCACTACATAAATGGTAGGTGTGACAAGGTAATCAAGATAAGGTGTATGTGCCTCACTAAGATTAATCTGCATTATTACAAGTATAACTGAAATGAGATGATCCCTTCCATTATGAGTTGGTAGGCTTAGGTCATACGACCAAGTATACCCTAACCACTACCCTAATCGATCGGCTCCCTACCCTGTAGATATCCTGTGATGGCCCCACGGTAGGAGGTATCACTTCCTAAAGTGGCAATCCATGGTGTGCACAACCATATCTACTTGTGTCACGGTCGTCTTAGCCCCTTCTGTCCGGCCCATGCACACACATGTCCCCGGCCTGTTTGCGCCGCCCACACCATCCATCTCGTTTGGATCTCTTACAATCAATCAGTAAGCGTGCCCCTTCTCCACCTAGTACGGAGTTCTTTACTTGATACCAACTCCGGGTTACTAACTGAAATGGGTCCCACACAATATGATACAAGCTCTCCCCCTTGTCTTTTATCCCCACTAAGTTTTCCACTGACTATGTGTACCGTTAGGTCTCTTTAATTACATAGCCCTATACCAATTATGCTTACCCTAACGGGTGTCTTTGATTACATAACTTCATTACATTATCTATCGGTTATGTATACCACTAGGTGTCTTTAATTGAATAACCTTATTACATTATCTACCGGTTATGTATACCACTATGTGTCTTTAATTACATAACCTTATTGGGTTAAGTTCGTGGGCCTATATGTAAATATTACCCACTCCCTCTAATTTACTTAACCCACCCACTACCCATCCAATTTTACTTAACCCTAATTTAAGTTCATAGTCATACAATCTTTATGGATTAAATTAGGTTAGGTAGTTCAATTTTTTACCATGTCCATTTATGGTTTTATAATGGGCTAGACCTCCCACATTAGGTCTACAACATGTGGATGCTGGATATACCGGCCGGGTCCGGGTAGTCTTATTCCACAGTTGGGCCTAACCTTGCCCGATTCATATTTGCGTACTTAGACCTCCCACATTAGGTTCAACATTAGTGGCTGCTGGATATGCCGGTCGGGTCCGGGCAGACTTCCACCACTAATGTAACCTAACCTCATTTCATAAGTACAATTTATAATTCCTAATTGTAAATTACTAAACATTCCAAATTAATCCAAATCCACCTATGTCATTATAGGTAACTATTTCTATGTTTTTCTCATTTGAATTACATGTCCCATTTCATACAAATATTACATAAATTATGCCAATTATAATCCCTTTTTCCCTGTTTCCTCTAACATATTCGTATGCATTTTAACGGCATCTAGGCTATAAAGTAGCCTAGCTACAACAATGAAAAGAGAATATGACGAAGGTGATAGTTTCAACATATCTTGGCATAAACATAAACATAAACTGGTATGATAACAAGGTGAATGATCATGTAATAATTATGGCAAGGTAGGCATAAAAGTGATTAACTTGTAGCAACTACGATGTCAACGCAACATGATGAGATCTAAATTAACCATAAGGTGTCTAATTATTTAGATCTAGCATAGTTAGGGTGGCATAGTAACATGTTTAGATCTAAAGATGGATTCGCATGTCAAGTTTGCAACATATCTCAATGGATCTCAATATGACAGGTGAAAGGTGATTAACATAAAGATCTAGATCTAAGTAATGTTACAACTGTCCAAATTAATAGATGTACATCAACCGTAACATGGTTACAAGTCAAGATCCATATAAGCAACATAATCGAATAACCACAATTTTATTAGATCTAGGAAAATAGATCTGTCATGACATAGTATAGGATTTCACATTAACACAGAATCATACTTTACAACATATCCAATTCATAGTCTTTCAAAATATACTTTTATTTAACTAAACCTAAAAACAACTAGAACTCACAACATTAGGTTTAGAGAATTAAGGAAGAACGGATCTAGAATTTCTGAATTGGATTTGTAGAATATGTTGTTGCAGAACATGGTTCAGTTCGCACTCCAGCAGCATATGGCCTCCATGACTTCCAATGAAGAAAATATGAGAAATAGGACACGTATATATAGCTGCCAGACCCCCTGAAACTGAGTGCCACGTCAGCCACAGGGGTGTCGACACCCCTGTGGATGGGTCGAACCCCTCTTGAGCAGGAATTTTGCCGCTCATAGGAATTTTTAGAATTTGAATCCTCTGGATAGAATTTTAACTCACCTCTGACTCATGCGTATATATAAAATATTTATGTGCATATACAAACTTAAAACCCTCATAACTTCTTCATACGGTGTCCGTTTTACGCAAATCAAATGTCTATTTTAACCAGAGTTTTAAGACGGACGCACGGTGCAGTCCGTTTCCTCTAATTCTGAATATTAAACTAATTATTATTTAATTTATTCTCTTTAATGTCATTAAAAATTTAGGGTGTGACATTCTCCCCTATTTAAAGGATTTCGTCCCGAAATCTCTAAGACGAGAAGAATGCATATCCTACCATCCATCATCCATCTACTCATCCACCAATCACTGGCATCCATTGTCCTTAAAGATTTCTAATGCTTATATGAATATATGCAAAGGTGTGTGTATATGTCCCAACACTAATGCGAAGATCAGGCGATCTACTAATTCAGTTGACCTCCTTAATGCAATGTATGTTAGTTCCATGAATTCAATATGTATGAAAATAAACCTATTATATCATATAAGTTCTATATGTGTGCACGTTCATTCGTCCAAATGCAACATCCGTATGCTAGTTCATCCATTTCCATCCATAAAAGAAAAGAAAATGCACACACATCCATATGCAATATGAAAGTGATTGAGCCAATCTTAGTGCCTAGCGTGTGTGTATATGCGGCCACAGGCAACCATTAGCAAACACATACATCCACTTGCATCCATTAAACATAACATGTTTCAAACACATGTTTACATCCAAAGGATTCTTGTCTGAAGGTCGAAAATACTATGGATAAGATGTGCTTTATTGACAGAAACAAGCACCAATAAAACTTAGGAAAAGGAGTTAAGAACATACCCTCGAAAAGAAAAGGGTACAAAGCATGAATCTTGTCTTCGGTCTCCCAAGCTGCATCTTTTGGGTTATCTCCCTAATGAACCTTTAGCAACTTGATTTCCTTATTGCCCAGCTTCATAACTTCTAACCTAAGAATACGGGTAGGGACTCATCTGACTATCGCCTCCCATTCCACTTCGACTACTTCCAACATGCTCGGCTCAACAACTTTTGCGGTGTCATGCAGGCACTTCCGCAGATGAGATACGTGGAAAACGTCATGAACACCAGATAGATTTTCTGGGAACTTTACTCTATAGGCCATTTGGCCAATCCTCTTGGTTATGGGGAGTGGTCCCACAAACATAGGTGCCAACTTCCCTACTGATCCGAAGCGAACCACATTCCTTAAAGGTGATGCTTTGATAAAAACTAAGTCTCCCATTTCAAACTCGATGTCAGTCCTTCTCTTTTCTGCATAGGACTTCTGCCTATCTTGAGCTGTCTTCATCCGCCATCGAAAAAGATCAATCTTTTCGGATGTTTCTCTAACCATATCTGGTCCATGTAATAATCTTTCTGTAGAATCCCACCAACAAGTTGGCGATCTGCAGGGTCATCCGTACAATGCTTCGAAGGGTGCCATGCCGATGCTAGCTTGAAAACTATTATTATAGGCAAACTCTACTAAAGGAAGATGCTCTTCCCAAGTCCCTCTGAAGTCTAGGATACACAGCCTTAAAAGATCTTCTAGAATCCTATTCACCCTCTCCGTATGCCCATCGATCTGAGGATGATAAGCAGTGCTTGAACACAATTGTGTACCTAATGCTTCTTGCAAGCTCCTCCAAAATTCGCTGGTAAAGATGGGGTCACGATCGCTCACGATGCTAGCAGTACTCCGTGAAGACAAACTATCTCTCGGACATAAACATCTGCCAACCATGATGTTGTCCTCTTACTCTTAACTGGAATAAAGTGAGCACGCTTAGTGAGTCTATCCACTATCACCCAAATACTGGTATTACCTTTCTTCGATGTAGGCAAACCATCTATGAAATCCATAGAGACGCTCTCCTATTTCCACTACGGAACCTCCGACGGATGAAGTAATCCACCGGACTTCCTTTGCTCAGCTTTGACTTGCTAGAAAACTAAACATTGAGAAACAAATTCGGCCACATCCTTCTTCATCCCAACCCAAAAGAAAACCCTTTTCATGTCCCTGTACATTTTATCACCGCCTGGATGAATGGTCATCTTAGAATGGTGGGCTTCTTCTAGGACTGCCTTTATCAAGCTTCTCGTTTGAGGAACACAGAGCCTTCCATCTCGTCGCAACCACCCCTTTTCATTTATGGCATACCTACTGAGGTGACTAGAAGTCTCCCCTCTTCTGAGCTTATCCATGAAGTCTAGAATCTGTGGGTCACCTTGTTACGATGCTCCTATCTGATCCACAAGAGTCGGTCGTATCTCCAAGGATGCAAATAAATCAGGCGAAACCTCGATGGAGGGTCTAAAATAAAAAGCTGATATGAAAACTCCAAGTTCTTTCTTTCCACAAACAGAGGACTCAGGCCACCCTCTGCCTACTTAATGCGTCTGCCACCACATTAACCTTGCCAGAGGTATAAGCAATTTCAAAATCATATGAAGCTAAGAACTCCATCCACCGTTGTTGCCTTAAGTTGAGATCCTTCTGTGAGAATAGATAGTTGAGAGATTTATGATCGGTGTATAATTCGAACTTTTTTCCAAGTAAATAATGACGCCACGTCTTTAATGTGAATACTATGGTAACTAGCTCTAGATCGTGGGTTGGGTAGTTCTTCTCATGAACTCTCAACTATCTACCCCCATAACATATTACCTTCCCTTCTTGCATCAAAACCACACTAAGCCCTGTACCGCACGCATCAGTGTAAACAGTAAACATTTTACTCTCATTGGGCAAGGTCAAGACTGGGTCTGTTGTCAGAGCCCTTTTTAGTCGTTGGAAAGCAATGTCACAGTCTATGTCCCATGAAAATGCCAAATTCTTCTTTGTCAGTCTGGTGAGAGGGACTGATATCTTCGCGAAGTCCTTAATGAACTTCCTATAATAACCTGCCAACCCAAGAAAGCTTCTCACCTCGGTTGCATTTTTAGGAATCTGCCAATCTTGTACTGCAACCACCTTCGCGGGATCTAAAGATATCCCTTCTATGGAGACTACATGCCCCAAGAATCTCACCACCTTTCTCCAGAAATGGCATTTGGAGAACTTTGCTTTTAGCCGATGGTTAGGGAGAGTTTACAAAACTTCTCCCAAATGTTGGGCATGCTCTTCTTCACTCTTGGAGAAGATCAAAATATCATCAACGAAGACTATGACCAATTTGTTTAGGAACTCCCGAAACACACTACTCATCAAATCAACCAAATAAGCGAGTGCATTTGTCAACCCAAAAGGCATTACTAGCCATTCAAAGAAACCATCTGGAGTTCTAAAAGCAATCTTATCTATGCTGTCTTTAGCCACCCTCAACTGATGGAACTCCGTAGCCAAGTCCAACTGAGAAAATACCGAGGCACTAACAAACTGATGGATTCATTGTTATATGATAATTTGATGATTTAGGCTTGTTTATATGATCATGAACTGTTGTATCGTTAATTTTTTTGTTCGAATTGGATGAATTTCTTGAGTTGTATGTTTGATTGTTTGTATAGAAACATAGAACTGAAGTCTAGAGTAAATAAGAGGTTTAGATTACCGAAATCAAAGGAAACTTGGCGAAGGCGCTCTGGTAAACAAGGGAAGGAGGAACAAAAAATTTCATGCCAAAATAAGCTAAGTGTATGGACCGGTACCAATCCATCATGGACCGGTACCAATCCATCGGGATAGATCGGGTGGCGGGATTTTAGAGGCTGGCTTTGTGGTGATAAATCAGGGTTGCTTGCAAATTTTCAAGTCATTCGGAAGATGCTTGGGGTGGGTCAAAGGTTTATTATTCAATAGATGGATCAAAAGAGGTTTCTATAGGAATGTTGAAATGTTTGGAAAATGGACCATTGGGATGCTCACGAGACATGGATGGACCTGAGCCAAACACTTAGTGAATTTTTGCGAAGTGTATGGACTGGTACCGATCCATCATGGACTAATACCGATCCATCTGGATGCTAAGTTAGGTGTAGAGATTTTAGGGCCTTGATTGTATTGACTTCTTCGTGTTGTTGGTGAAGTTTGGATGAAAATGGACTTGGATGATTGACATGCAACTCAAAGATGGATAATGCTTCGATTGTGAATCTACGTGGGAATGGTCGAAGCAGGATTGATGTAATATTGGTCGTAGGATGATGTACGATTCAATATGATGATGGATTGACTGGATGGGAGTCAATCATGAATGATAATGGAATGGTTCAAGAACGAACAGAGTCGCCAAGTAGAAAGGCTCAACAAGAATGAAGCAATAAGAAATCATTAATAATCAGAGTGTTCTAGTGGACTCAAAGAAGGCATATCATGGGGACACCCATCAAGATCAGAATGGATAGATTGCGTACCCTGGGCAATCATGATAGGCCTAGTTGTCTTAGTCAATTAAGGCAAACATACGTAGTCACGATGGTGTATGGTAGTTTGGCTAAGACCGAGATTTTCCATTATCCCTTTTGATCGTTGAAAGCAAGCTCGGTTATTGATGGATTCAAGGATGAAGTCAGTGATAGTTAGGACATTGGATGCTATGTTGATTGTATGTTTTCTTCTTTATTTTCTCTAGGTAGTTTATCATCGTAGGTTATCGAAGAGAAGCAGAATTGGGGTTTTCCTTCCCTATTCTGATATGGCATGTGGTGGATTATTTTCACATGTTAACTCGTTCGTTGCTGGGCAAATAAGATGGTTGATCTGGCTATACTCATGTTATTCTATGTAATTGTTGTTAGTTATTTTATCGCTTACTAATACTATTTTCTAACTCAAGGTTTTTTGTTTCCATCTTATTACCCATGGTTGTTCATCAATATTTTTGATGAGAAGACTGAGTAGCAGGTAGTAGGTTTTGGTGCTGATGATGTTATACGATAACGAGTAGGAGGCCTGCGTATTTATGCTACCTACTATATTACTACTGCTTTTATTTTTCAGAGTTTTATTTATTGAGATGTATTGTACTTAAGATTCCATGGTTTATGGAGATTTTTATTTTCTATCCATTTATGCTTCACTACTATATCTTATTATATATTTTATTATTATATATTAATTGTGCACTGTGAGTTATACGGAAGTTTGAATTTTGAGTTATTCTTCCTCGATGATCGTCCCATATCGGCCTGGCACATCTAAAGTGCACATTTTCCTTAGTTAAGGGTGGTATTATGCGGTCGTCACACACCGTGTCATATATACTATTACGATTTTTATAGTACTTTGATATTTGTTTATCATTCACACCACACTTTTGTTTGACCCAAGGTTTTATTTCCCTTTTATTACCTTGAGTGCTCATTGACGATGCTAATGAGCAAACCAAATTATAGATACATGTATTGCTTGGAGTTGCGCATGTGATTTTTAGAAGTGATGATTTATATATGTATACTTGTATTGTATATGTTTATTTCCAATGTGTAGCATTATGGAGCCCTGGCAGTTTTGTGTATTCTGTTAGTGACAGTGATCAGTTTAGTTTATTCATATCTTGTGCAAACTCTATTATTGTTATGTATAACTATATGAACCTGTATACTCCGATCATCTGGTTTATATAGTCACTACTGTCTCGCATGTTTTATATCTATGATTTGATTATTATATGTTATCTGATGCGATGTGAGATATATGACATGTTCTGTGATTGTGTTTATATTTTGTTCTCTTTTTTCTCCTCTTCTATTTTCTTCTTTCCTTTCTCCTTTATCTCCTTTTCCACTATTTCTTTCCCTTGAAGATTGCTTTACATCGTCTGGGTGCCTATGCAACATGAATTTTTATTTCTGAGCATCGTTGATGTAAGGTAGGTCATCACATTTGGTATCAGAGCTTAGGTTGCATTGTTTAGCCTAACCTGTATCGAATTTGAGAATTAATATATGTTGTATATTCTTTGGTTTTCAAATCTATATATTATTAGAATGTATATGATATTGATTGTTTTTCACATGAGTTCCATTGGAATAGTTTTCTCTATTAGCGACCAATCTTCTTATTACTTGAGACAATCCAGCAAACGAGAAACTCTCTAATTACTCCGCCTCCAGAGTTGAGAGTCAGGTAGAGTTAAGAATTACTAGTCTCGATTTACAATTTTTGTTCTCAATAACGGTACTATCCATTATCTGGCATGCCTTTAAATCTCTGATTAGTTATGGCACTCAAGTGCAACGAGTTGAATATACCGCGTTGTATGGATGCTTATGTGTCCGGTGGTATACCGTTCCTTGGATCTGAATCGACTGCTGTAATATGAGAGTTGTTTGGGTTCTCGTGTGGGTTTCTTCGATGAATTGGAGTTGAATAAATTAGTTGTTTACTCCTAAGAAACTTTAAAGTTGAGCTTGAATTGGTCGAATGTCGTTATCATTTCGATTTCTCAGAATAGATTCGCTTGAGACCATTCCACGGTTTGTTTCAAAGTGATCTTGCATCCGCTTCATGGGAGTTAATGAGAGTTCGCCTATTTAAGCGATGTGTTTTTGTTATAGAGTTTGGCTGAGTTCAATGTGATATCGAAGTAAGGTTATATCTCTCCTTAGTCAATCTGAAGTTTGTGGCTGGGTTGAGAAATTGACTAGGAGGTGGTTGATTTCATTGTGAGGGAATGATGGTTTAGAGGAGTCGATCGAGTAAGCTTGCAATGTTTGAGCTTGCGCCCAGTATACAAGTTCATCCTACTTTGTCGGATGAATCCTGCAGACGTGTGTGTTGATTTTCATTCCAAATCGTTTAGTGCTCTCTCGATGAACTAGGAAATAGCGACGTCTTCGCTTGATATATGTTTCCGTTAATGGCGTTTTCATACATGTTCTAGTTTAACTTCAAGATTTCATCATTCCATTTGCTTGTTCGATTTGATGGATGGGACAAGATTGGGACTCATGAATTCATCTGTCTCTCTTGATTGTGACTTACCGTGTTTAGGGCTAAATTAGATTATGTATCTGTGTAACATCCCATGTTTTGTAAGACTCGGTTTTAAATAAAGAGTAATTAAATAGAAAAGAATAATAAAATGGATATTAATTAAAATAATATTCAGAATTAGGAAAAAAGTAGTCCACAGTTGCATCCGTTATGAAATTCTGGTTCAGATAGACTTTTAGTTTGCGTAAAATGGAAAAATAATGAACAAGGTGTGGTTTATTAAAGTTTGAAATTTAAAAAAGAAATTAAATAAATAATCAAACTAAATCAATGACATAATTGGGCAATCGAGGACAAAACTGGGTCGGCCCCTATGTCTACCGACATAGGAGGTGGGTCGACTCATATCGAGCCAGGCATAATTTCGTGCCTAGCATGATTTTGAACATGTTGTGCGTTCTGGACACTTCTTTACTGATGTGTTTTTAAATTTGATATTGAAAACATAAAACCCTAAGGCTTAGATTATTCATCTACACCTATATATTGATATGTACTCTTCCCTTTTTGCTCACACTTCTCCTTCTTCATTTTCTTGGCCTTTACACCAACCATGTTCTAAATTGAAATAAAATTGGAGGATAAGTCAGACTACTGTCAAATTGTCGATCTGAAGGATTATTTTTCTTCCAAAGCCTTCTCTGGATTTACAATCTTTTTTTTGTGAGTTTTATGTGATTTTTAGATCAGTTATCTATATAAGAAAGATCTGACATTAAACTAGTTTGAATCCACCAAACTTTTATTTACAGTGTTTATAAATTTATTTTCTACAAGTTGTTATTGTCTATTTACTGTCTATTGTTTATTCCTTTTCAGGTGTTTATTTATTGCAACAATCCTTTTTTATCCCCTATTTTTCTATGATTTTATTTACAGTCTTTCAAATGCCTATTTATTTTGTTCATTTTTGAATCTAGGCCTTACAAGTAGCCAAAACCAATTCTCCTTCTTTTAATTTATTTTTGTGCCGCGTCTCGGCTAACTAGAGCCTAGACCTTTATCGATTCATATAACTAAAATTTGGGATAATATGGAATGTAAACTAAAAAGAAGTTTTTTGGGCATGTTAGAAATTTGTTGATATTATATATAATAAAGGACTGTAATTTGGGACAAATCTTAATTGAAAAAAATTCAAAGTTATGAATTGGAATAAGTTATACTTAATCGGACATTAGGTAACATGTAATCAGAAAACATGTAAATTAGAATGAATTGCACTTAATTGGATGTTAAGTAACATAGGGAAAGGGTTGTATAAAAAGATTACATTAATTAGAAATGTTAATTACAACTCAGGAATATAACATGTGTTTATGTTAGGCTTATTAATAAACTTAATTGTGTTAATTTATATTTACGAGATTAATAAGTTAAGATAGAGGGAGTCCGTTCCGATAGCATGAGGTTGATTTGGGAAGATAAGGGGCTTGTAGATTATGTCAGTTTCGGCACGACGAGGCTGATTGGGGAAGATAAGAGGCCTAATAGTATAATGAAATCCTAGTTATAAATTGAGGGCCAAGGGTGACTTGTGTCAAATGCATTTTTTGTTTGGGAACCTGTATCAGCCAGTATCCCTTTGTTATCACGGAGTCTCACATTAGGTATAAGCTAAGGCACGCTTTATTGAACTGGATAATAAGTGGGTCAAACGAGGTGGATACGGGTGCGTTCCAGTGGAATTACGAGCGTGCATCGTTCCAATTAAGGAAGATAAGATGTTGTAACATCTATGATTAACGGCTGCGTCCTTTTAAGTTATGGACTCGGGATTAATAGCCCCGAATTCCATAGTTGGTATAGGTTATTCACATTTAGGTGAAGTATCCGATCGGCAGGTAGAAATTGGGTAAAGCCTAATTATGATATTTTGGTAGTTGGTGTAGTAAATTTAGGATATCAATAAGTAGCCTACATTCTTTCGAGTTTATCTTTTCTGCTATTTCACTTATCTTTTATGTCTTTTACTTTTAGAACTATTCTTTTGTCTAAATGATTCCTTATCTTATGATCATGCTAGGAATTACTATAACTCACTAGACGTATGTCTGACCTAGTTTGTTTTTCTCCTTGTTTCTTCCTTTCCCCCATCTCCCCAAGTTCACAGTGTGGAGGGTCTCCGTAGTGATTCTTGACTATTTGGTTCAGTTCGGATTCAGAATCCTTACTTCTTTATGTAATAGTTCGGTTCTTGTATTTTGATCATTGTATGACTTATAAGAGGGATTGCTTTTATGTACTCTGATATTTTCCATAAGAAAGTATGTTAGTTTTCTGATGATGATTCTGTTTACTTTGAAATGCAATAAATGTTGTGACTTGATTTTCTTATTTTAGTAAATGTTTTAAAAGTTTCCTCAATGTTTTACATTTTTTTCTTGTGAATTTTAGTTTATTTGTTGTTACTTTATACCAAAGCGCTTCACAAAACTTAATGCATCCTCAGGTGAAATTAAGGGATGTGGGGTGCCTTACTTGGTACTGAAGCCCAAGGTTACAAGAGCAGAGAAAAGTTTTTTAAAAAATGTTTCTAAAGGTAAAGAATTATCAAGTAAAACTTATTTTTGAAAAACATCCCCTCAAGTAAATTACAATATTCATTCAATCTATTTTTGAATCTTTGTCTCTTTTCTTTCCACCATGTATGGAGCCCCCAATTTTCCAAAGGGTGTTCCCATTCCGACATGGTTTCATATATATGTTGAAGCTACGCCATCTGTCGAAGGGAAAAGAAATGCCCCACCTCCAGTTGTAGCTGCGGTATTTCCACCTAATCGACCGGTTTATTTCTCTAATCTCTGTAAGGAATTTTCTACTATTGGTGGCAAGACATTTCTTGGGTTGAAGAGTTTTGTTGATGCTTGTAATTAGTAGAGAAAGACCGATCGTGTGTTCGAATTATTAAAGCCTGACGTCCGAAGGAGGATTTAGTTGGCCACTTGGCAACTAGAAGGAGAGGCGTCATATTTGTGGGAAGTAGCTGAGGCTGAGCGTGCCGTCGAGACATGGGATGAGTTCAAGGAAAAGTTCGAGAAGAAGTTTTTGTCATAAGCTGAAGTAGTGATGCAATTGGAAAAGTTCTTGAGTCCGAAACAAGGAAGTATGTCAGTGAAGGAGTATATGAATAATTTCAATGAGTAAGCAATGTTTGGCTTGGATCTAGTTAATACTGCACATAAGAAGGCTTTGAGATTTCCAAGGGACTAAACCAACCTCTCCAAGGATTGGCGATGACACATACTCTGATGGAATCCACGTTTGAGAGGCTTGTAGAAATGGCTCTTATGCATGAGGATGGAAAGGTGAATAAGAAATAGGATAAGACTGAAGAAGCCAAACCAAACAGTGGAAAGAAAAACCAGTGGCCCTAAAATGGTGTAGTGAAAAAGGGAGAGAAACTAGAGAAAACATAGATCAAGAAGGAAGTAAAGTGCCATAGTTGTGGTATGATGGGACATTTCATCAATGACTGTAGGAGGAATAAGAAAGGTGCATGTCTTCAGTGCGGAAAGATGAGGCATTATAACAAGTAGTGTCCTCAAAGCCAAGGACATGGGGCAGGATCATATGGAGCATAGGTTCATGCACTTGAGGGGATTCACACTAGTGGTAGCAGTCAGGACAGAGGTAGAAAGGCACCGTAGAAGGTTTGATTTCTCTTTTCGATTTCTGATTAGGACTTTGTTCGATTTCGGTACTTCTCATTCTTTCATATCAAATTCTGTTGTAGATAGTCTGTACCCTGATACTTCTATACTTTCTAATCCGGTAGTTGTCTCAAACCTTATAGGAGGTATGACTCACCTATCTATGATGTGTAGGGGTTTGAGGATTTCTATTCTTGGTGTCGAGTTTGAGTGTGACGCATATGTACTAGGTTTTATGTGCCATGGAAGGACTCTCGAGATTTCTTACGACCTGTGCGGGTCATTCATGCTCAATTTCATAGATTCCCTAGCTGCTTCTGTTAACGATCTCAGTTTGATGCCCGTAGTTAGAGACTTTTCGGACATATTCGAGGAGGTGAGAGGGTTACCTCTCAGGCTCGAGATAGATTCACCGATATACTTGGTGGATAATGCTAAGTCTGTCGTGTTACTAGTGCGCCACATGTCTCAGAGAGAAAGGAGGAAGCTTAATAAGCAAGTGGGTGAGTTGTTCGATAAAGGATTTATTAGACGGAGCATTTTTAAGTGGGGACCACTTGTCATCTTTGTGACCAAGGCGGACGACTCTCTCCGTCTATGTATAGATTATTGGGAGTTGAAGAAACCCAATAAGAAGAATAGACATGCACTCCCTTGGATAAATGACTTGTTTGAGCAGTTAGTGGGCACTTCGGTTTTCTCGCAGTTGGATTTAGCTACAGGTTTTCATCATCTTTGGGTAGCGGATGACAGCATAGGCAAGACTGCATTTAGGACTCCCGACTGATTCTTTGAGTGGTTAGTTATGCCTTTTGGGCTAACCAATGTACAAGCGTGCTTTGTGGATTTGATGAGCCGTGTGTTTAAGGAGTACCTGAACAAGTTTGTAGTGGTGATCATAGATGATATCTTGGTTTTCTTGAGGATTGAGGAAGAAAACGCCTTGCATTTAGGAGAGGTCCTTCGTACTCTCCATGCACATCATTTGAAGGCAAAGTTTTATAAGTGCCATTTCTAGCGGAAGGAGTTAAGGTTCTTGAGGTATGTTATCTCTATTGATGTTATAGCGGTGGCCCCTGCAAAAGTGGTCACGGTTTGAGATTGGAAAGCCCCCAAGAATGCGTCAAAGGTAAGGAGGTCTAGCGGGATATTACCAGAAGTTCATTAAGGATATTGCGTGGATCTCAGCTCTTCTTACCCTCCTACTACTTTTTTCTTGGCATGTAGAGTGCGAGGATGCATTCTTGAGGTTGAAGAAGGCTCTTAAATCATATCCAGTTTGGACTCTTCCTGATGATACGAAGATATTTACCATTTATGTGAATGCTTCAGGCATGGGTTTAGATGCAGTGTTGATGCAGGAGGGTAGGTTGTCTGCTATGTGTAACGGCCCAGATTTTTTGACCATTTAGTTTAATATTTAAAAATGTTTTTTTATTGTTTTGGAATTTTATATGGTTTAATTTCAATAATTTTGAATATTTTATTTTATTCCGAAATGGTAGAAATTTAGTGGATCTGCAATATAATGTGAACTGGCAGTATAAAAAGATAAATTTTTAATTTAAAATAGTACGTTTACAAAGGAAGTAGTAGCTAACGAACTCAGATTTCAATGAAATCAGTTTCATTAAATCCGAAATGATGAAATTAGGTAACCAACCAAGTTACGTCAAAAATGGCATCCGTATGTGGAAAAGAAAAAATAAAAGGCCAAAATTTGAACTAAATTTTGACGGTAATTGGTATTTGCTAATGCTAACGGCAAAACTGGAACCTGAGACCTATCTAGGAAAATTCTAAACATAGGATATTAGCTATATATGAAATCTGGGAAAATCCTATAACGGATATAGAAAGTTATTAAGGAAACAAAATTTAAATAAATTATTTGAAAATCTAAACGAACTCCGATTTTTGATTTGAATACATAGGATTGAAGTACGTTAAAAACCGGACCAGATGGTGGAAGAATTTCTGAAAATCGTTATCGTTTGATACTCCAACATGAGACCGGAAGGTGTTGAAACTAACACAAAACACTATTTTGAATTTGAATTTAAATTATTTGAAAGTTCAAACGAATTCAAAATTTAAATATTTTTATATATTATTGAAGAGCAAGAAAAATTGAACAACATGGTTGAAAAAGATTTTGGATAAGTTATCAATAAGTAAGTTAAATTAACGTCCGAATAGGGTTGAGAAAACACACTTTACTATTCATAAATTATTAAATTTATTTATAATTTAATAAATTTAAGGATTAATCCTAACCATCCATTTTCGGCCGTTGGATTCGCGCCACCTCAGCAATCCATGTGACTCCTTCGGCTATAAATAGCCCCCCCCCCCCTTCATTTTAAACTCACTCCTCCTCTTTCAAGCTTTGGCAATGGCAGAAATAATAATAAAATAATAGAAAATAGGGAAAAGGAAGGAAGGGAGAAAGGAGGGCAAGACGGGGAGCTAGGGACTCTTAGGCAGAGGCTTGGGCTTCACGGGGTAAGTTTTTAAATAATATTTATTTATTATTTATTTTTGTAATATATATATATATATATATATATAATAATTAAAATAGAATTTGTAAAAATAAATATCGGAACATTCTAAGGGTGACAGAGAGGATATTGTCTAAGGCTTGAGTTTGGAAAATATAGTTTCCTGCTCTCCCTGGCTATCCCTAACTGATCCGACGAATGGGACGATTAATTTAAATTTTAAATTTTAAATTTAATTTGAATTTAAAACAAACCAGGGGCAATTTCGTAATTTTTAACCATAAACTTTAAAAGCTTATAACTTTTCCAAAACAAGTCGGATTTCCACGAAATAAGGACCGTTGGATTCTTATCGAAAAATACTTTAAAATGAGTGGAAGCAGATTTTTGATCCGGGTTAAAAATTTTAAGTTATAATTAAATGAATATTTTTAAATATTTTATTTGAAAATTAAATTTAATTAATATTAAAATGGTTTTTCAATTTTAAAAAAAAATTGGATATGGCTAGAGATGGGAAAGTAGGATTTTTTTAGAAGGGCAGGGAAGGTAATTTGGTTAATAACGCAATTAGAAATTAATTAAAATAAAAATAATTTAATTAATTTAATTAAATATATATTCATTTAAATTAGGTAAATATTGTAAATAGCATAACTTTTGCATACATTAACGAAATTTAACGAAACAGGATCCGTTGGGATCGTATGGACGAGCACTACGCAATGGAACCGATCGCAAGTGGATTGGAGCTCGTTTGGATTTATGGTGAAATTTAACGTCTGAACCAAATCAATGACCGATTATCGTTATTCAACGATAAACCGTCCAATGTGAGTAAATCTCACTACCTCTGAACACTTTATATTTTTATAAAGTATTTTTAGAACTGATAATTATTGGTTGAATTGCTGAGTGTTGATTGTTTGGTTGAACTGCTAGTCAATTGATTGAAAATACCGATATAGTTATATATATCGTTAACCGATGTTGATTTTGTTTATCAGAATACCTCATATTGAAATGAAATTGATGTGACTTATATTGTGTAACATCTGTGGATGCAGGGAAACAGGTCGGAGGAATCCAACTGGATTCCTCAACATTTATTTACCGTTTTTCATATATTCTGATATATGATGTGTTATATCATCTGTTGTTGAACCTGTGTGTTTGGATGATGATTGAACCTTTTGATTTGGTATTTTTATACCATAAGTGATACTAGAAAGTGAAAAGGGATTTTCAAAGTTTATTTTGAAAATAAATTATTTATATAAAATCAATAGATTTTATATAAAAAAGGAAGAGAATTTCATGAGAGAAAATGATTATAGAATCAAAGCATTTGTAAAAAAACAAATATTGGTGAAATCAAATAGAAGGGAAAATATTGGTGAAATCAAATAGAAGGGAAAATATTGGTGAAATCAAATAGAAGGGAAATATTTGTGAAACGATTACAAATAGAAATAAAAAGGGAAACATTCGTAAAAGTATTTACAAATGGAATTGAAAAGGGAATATTCATGTAGGGAATAAAGAAAAGTTGACAGAAGTACTTATTTGTTAAATAAATAGAAAAGTTAAAAGAAATATTTATTTGTTGAATAAATAGAAAAGTTAAAGGGAATATTTATTTGTTAAATAAATAGAAGCGAAAAGAGAATAGTTATTTGTTGAGTAAACGAATAGAAAAAGAATCTATTCAAGGGAGGTAATTCAAAGGAATTATTCCAAAGGAATTATTCAAAAGAGAAAAGTCAAAGGGATTAATTCAAAAGAGTTAATCAACTAGAGTTAAACCATTGGAGTTAAACTGTTAGAGTTAAACCGTTGAAGTTAAACTGTCAGAGTTAGACCGTAAAGTTAAAGAGTTAGAGTTAGTTAGTTAGAGTTAACTAGTTAGAGTTATTCAGTTAGAGTTATCCAATTAGAGTTATTCAGTTAGAATTAACCAGTTAGAGTTAGTCAGTTAGAGTTAATCGTTTTGAGTCAAATCGAACTAGAGTTATTCAAATATAGTAATCGAATAAGGGTTAATTGAATATTAGTTATTCTATTAGAATTGATCGAATATAATTATTCGAGATAGAGTTAAAAATAGACAAAGTTATTTAAGGATGAATTTCCATTTAGCACGACTGCTAGCGTAATTCGCAGGGCTGCAGATAGCCTACGGCGGTCGCATGTTTCCTGGGGAAATCAGGCGTAACCATTGTGATCGCTGCGATCTAGAGTCAAGCAAATGGTGTTAAATCAAATAGTAATTAATCAATAGAAGTTAATTAAGTCGAGTTAGTCGAGTATTAGTAAATTAAGTAGGGTTAGTCAAAAAGGGAATTAATCAAATATCACCTATTCGAAGTAGAGTTATCGAATATAGTTTATTCGAGAAGAGTAATCGAATATAGTTCGTTCGAAGTGTGTTAAATCGAATATAGTTATTCGAAGGAGGGAATTATCGAATATGGTTTATTCGAAGTGAGATTTTTCGAATATTAGTTATTCGAAGAAAAGGATTATCGAATATTAGTTATTCGAACAGGGGAATCGAATATAGTTTATTCGAAAGAGAATTATCGGATAGTGATTATTCGAGAGCGAATCATACATGGAAATTCGATTATATCGAATCAAGGGAAGTAATGTTTACTTTCCATTTCAAATCAAGTTTTAATTATCTGTTAATAAAGTAATTGGTTGTTTATTTATCCAAATTAAGATATGGAAATATATTTAAGTTAACATATTTTGAAAGCATGGAATTATAACATTTACAGTTATAATCAAATGATTCAGTAAAGGAAGTGGATTCATAAATAGAATCCGAGAGTTCGCAAGGAAGTTTCTTAAAGTGTAATGTTTGAACTTTGTCTATTTCGAAATTAGAAATGGTGTTCAGTTAAGGTATAGACCTAATTATACCCCAACTTGATTGACTTCGTTTTTAACTAAGAAGTGGATAAGGTTCGAGAGTGGAAGGGGTTAAGTGAATTTAGTTAATGAGCGAAATGGTTGGTGTTGGCATAGCGATGTTTATTCAAACATCAGTTTAAACCCAATGAAGGAGATTTGGAAATGTCTTCCAAATGAAAATCAGAAATGTTTTCTGAATATAGAAAATGAGAAATGGAATTGTTTTCCATTGTTAATAACGTATATTTTCTAAATATAGTAAATAAGAAATATAGGAAAACAAGAATAAGGAAAAGGGTAAATTTATGATAATTTGATGATGAATGATGATTGATCGATAGAATTTCCATCTGGAAATAATATCGTTGTTTGCACACCGACATGTTTTTATTTGATAGTAAAATCACCGACTATCAAAGTTTTGACCATTTTAACGTTGTTAATATGGAGAGACCGGTCGGATTATTATCCCGAGAACCACTCCGTATTGACATAAGCGTTGCGAATCAAGTATGCTGAATATATTGAAGACGGAGTTATGCAAGGGCTATCCTATTTACAGAATAGTGCCATCGGTTTGTCCAATCCCAGGACAAACGTGAATGGACGAATGTCTGACAGAGTATATTCAAAGGATCGCGTAAGTTGATCTCTTCAAACGTACTTACGTTTGGTGGCGGAGGAATTCGTTTCTCTTAGCTGTATACCCGTGGTATTTTTGGTGAAATCAATTTGTGATTTGGCGGGTATGACGATGTGGCATTCAAAGTAATGGAGGTGGGATCTGTCAAAAGATACGTTATGACCTCAAGCCTCATCCACCGGGAAATGACAAAAATCGGGCAGGCAGCATGGCTATGTGGGTCGCACCCATTAGGATGTATGATCACCTATCTGGAGAAATTCCAATTGCTTCTTTAATCTATCGATGCTGTCCCTTATCGGGAGACGGTTGCTGATCCCAACCGTTGGTGATATATATTCGATACACTCAAGCGAAATGAGTGGTCGGTCATGTGTGGGCCGGGTTGCAAGATGTTCTTGTTGAACCCAGTGTATTTGCCTCTAGAGATACACGTTCGGAAGGTGGTCCCATACCTTTTCAAGTTGGAATCCAATCTCCAATAAGTGCCCGCGAGTTTGATTTGTATATTATATATGTAGAGCGTGAGATGCAAGCGTTCTACTAGATTTTAATTACTTGTGATTAGACATTATTATAATATCAGATAATATATGATTTCCAAAGTGTTTTGGGTTATCGTAAGGTAAAAGCCATCCGTATTTATGAGTGGATTGGTCTTACGATTATCTTTTCTTTTGAAAAGGATTTTGAAAAGTTAAACCAAATGATTGGAGTTTACTCACACCAGTCCCATGACTGACCCAGAGTTTTATTTTGTTTTGTTTTCCCTAAACTCTTGGGTGCCCAAATTTGTACGGGCAGTCAAGTAGTCAGGATTTACAGGTATGCTTGAAGAGCTTGGAGCAGGAGGCTTCAAGATTTTTTCTAGCTATTGATTATTCCGCTGTGATGAAAGTGTTGTACTCTGATAATGGTATGATATACATATACTACTTTGATTTCAAGATATGTTGTCTATTATATTTTATTCGTTCCGTTGTGAGATTCGTGTTACTCTGATGTTGTTGTGTTCTTCTTCTTCTTCTGTTCTAATTTTCTATCTTATCTATCCTCACCCTCTAATTTCTTTCTTGGACTATCCGGTAATTTCGACTATTGATTGTTCGATAGGTGTTATATATCGGATAACCAAGGTCGCTTTTTCCCGGGTCGTTACAGTTGGTATCAGAGCTGAAGGTTAAGTATTACCTTGGCTCTGTGGCGTGATTCAGTAGAGATGGGGTTAGTAATACCCTAGACTGAGTTTGAGTGTATATATACGAGTGAACGTATTTGTTATTTGATATAAAATGATTTTATATTGTGGAGATTTATTGGTTGAGTTGTTTATGAATTCTGGTCGATCAGTTTGATCCACCGTATCGATAGGGGTTTCTAAACGCTTGAATACGATGAATCGACACAGTATGTTTTGAAAAAGGGTGAATGAAATAATTTTACCCAAATTATATTTTGATATAAGCAAAGTACAGATATTTGAAATTATTATAGTATATTGAATGTGTTGGTTGTGATTATAATCGAATAAGATTATAAAATGTGGAATGGTTATGTAAATAAAAAATCAAAATTCATATAAGTGAAATATATGAAATCAGATGAATTAAATCTGAATTTAAGTTCAGAATTGGAATTAAAATTGCTAAAATTTGAATAAGCATTGTAAATGGAATTAAATTGAATATATGTGAATTTTAAAATCCTGGGAGATTTTAAATTTGTTACAAGCATTAAAAAGGGATATTCTGAAATGAATTTCAAAATGAAAGTGTTTAGAAATGGTTTTGAAAGTGACATAGTATTGAACTCACTTCGGTAGCTGGAAAATAAATTCCGATGTTGATCCGGACATCATCGGTGTTCATTTTCGAGTATGTAAGTGACAGATTACTACCAAAGATTTTGTTTTTGAATTGTTTTGAGAGACCAAGTTGTTTTGATATTCCAAAGGGATATTTGGTTTTTGGAAAAGGCAAAGCTATTTGAAACTCCCAGGTAAGATTGTTTGAAATAAACACAAATTAAATAGAAATTTGTGAAAGCAAATTTGAAATTGAGTTGAAGCCAGTTCAGTGGAAATTGAGTTGAATTGAAATAAAATGGTATCAAGTAGAATTGGACTGAATTAGAGATTATCTGGGATAGAAATGGATGGTCGAGCAAGAAATTTGAATTGAGATTGGATTTGCAGTTTGATTGAAATTTGGCTTGGTTATAAGCGGATGGTCGTGCTGAAGACAAAAGTGATTGGGAGTTTGATTGGGATGATAGTGGTATATGCTAAATTGATAGCAGAATTGAATGCCGACAAAAAGGTACACGTACATATTCATATGAGTTTGATGAGATTTATGAGCCTGTTTGGCAAGCCACTTGGCTGTTTGATTTTCTTTTGGGTTGAAGAAGGCCTATGGAGGCGAGTTGGAGTTTGGGCAATTGACCAGTACAAAGGAGGTGCTGGCGAAATTTTTCAGAAATTTCGATTGTTAGAAAATTTTGAGAATTTTTGAAAATTTTCGTTTATAGAAATAAATTAATTAGAATAGATTGGTTTAGTGAAACCAGAGTAAACAAATAATTTTAACCTAGTTATAAAGTTCATTTTTCTACCTTAGCAATTTCGAGAACGAAATTATTTTAAGGGGGAAAGAATGTAACGGCCCAGATTTTTTGACCATTTAGTTTAATATTTAAAAATGTTTTTTTATTGTTTTGGAATTTTATATGGTTTAATTTCAATAATTTTGAATATTTTATTTTATTCCGAAATGGTAGAAATTTAGTGGATCTGCAATATAATGTGTACTGGCAGTATAAAAAGATAAATTTTTAATTTAAAATAGTACGTTTACAAAGGAAGTAGTAGCTAACGAACAAAAATTGAATGAAATCAGTTTCATTAAATCCGAAATGATGAAATTAGGTAACCAACCAAGTTACGTCAAAAATGGCATCCGTATGTGGAAAAGAAAAAATAAAAGGCCAAAATTTGAACTAAATTTTGACGGTAATTGGTATTTGCTAATGCTAACGGCAAAACTGGAACCTGAGACCTATCCAGGAAAATTCTAAACATAGGATATTAGCTATATATGAAATCTGGGAAAATCCTATAACGGATATAGAAAGTTATTAAGGAAACAAAATTTAAATAAATTATTTGAAAATCTAAATGAACTCCGATTTTTGATTTGAATACATAGGATTGAAGTACGTTAAAAACCGGACCAGATGGTGGAAGAATTTCTGAAAATCGTTATCGTTTGATACTCCAACATGAGACCGGAAGGTGTTGAAACTAACACAAAACACTATTTTGAATTTGAATTTAAATTATTTGAAAGTTCAAACGAATTCAAAATTTAAATATTTTTATATATTATTGAAGAGCAAGAAAAATTGAACAACATGGTTGAAAAAGATTTTGGATAAGGTATCAATAAGTAAGTTAAATTAACGTCCGAATAGGGTTGAGAAAACACACTTTACTATTCATAAATTATTAAATTTATTTATAATTTAATAAATTTATGGATTAATCCTAGCCATCCATTTTCGGCCGTTGGATTCGCGCCACCTCAGCAATCCATGTGACTCCTTCGGCTATAAATAGCCCCCCCCCCTTCATTTTAAACTCACTCCTCCTCCTCCTCTTTCAAGCTTTGGCAATGGCAGAAATAATAATAAAATAATAGAAAATAGGGAAAAGGAAGGAAGGGAGAAAGGAGGGCAAGACGGGGAGCTAGGGACTCTTAGGCAGAGGCTTGGGCTTCACGGGGTAAGTTTTTAAATAATATTTATTTATTTATTTTTGTAATATATATATATATAATAATTAAAACATAATTTGTAAAAATAAATATCGGAACATTCTAAGGGTGACAGAGAGGATAGTGTCTAAGGCTTGAGTTTGGAAAATATAGTTTCCTGCTCTCCCTGGCTATCCCTAACTGATCCGACGAATGGGATGATTAATTTAAATTTTAAATTTTAAATTTAATTTGAATTTAATTTGAATTTAAAACAAACCAGGGGCAATTTCGTAATTTTTAACCATAAACTTTAAAAGCTTATAACTTTTCCAAAACAAGTCGGATTTCCACGAAATAAGGACCGTTGGATTCTTATCGAAAAATACTTTAAAATGAGTGGAAGCAGATTTTTGATCCGGGTTAAAAATTTTAAGTTATAATTAAATGAATATTTTTAAATATTTTATTTGAAAATTAAATTTAATTAATATTAAAATGGTTTTTCAATTTTAAAAAAAAATTGGATATGGCTAGAGATGGGAAAGTAGGATTTTTTTAGAAGGGCAGGGAAGGTAATTTTGCTAATAACGCAATTAGAAATTAATTAAAATAAAAATAATTTAATTAATTTAATTAAATATATATTCATTTAAATTAGGTAAATATTGTAAATAACATAACTTTTGCATACATTAACGAAATTTAACGAAACAGGATCCGTTGGGATCGTATGGACGAGCACTATGCAATGGAACTGATCGCAAGTCGATTGGAGCTCATTTGGATTTATGGTGAAATTTAACGTCTGAACCAAATCAATGACCGATTATCATTATTCAACGATAAACCGTCCAATGTGAGTAAATCTCACTACCTCTGAACACTTTATATTTTTATAAAGTATTTTTAGAACTGATAATTATTGGTTGAATTGCTGAGTGTTGATTGTTTGGTTGAACTGCTAGTCAATTGATTGAAAATACCGATATAGTTATATATATCGTTAACCGATGTTGATTTTGTTTATCAGAATACCTCATATTGAAATGAAATTGATGTGACTTATATTGTGTAACATCTGTGGATGCAGGGAAACAGGTCGGAGGAATCCAACTGGATTCCTCAACATTTATTTACCGTTTTTCATATATTCTGATATATGATGTGTTATATCATCTGTTGTTGAACCTGTGTGTTTGGATGATGATTGAACCTTTTGATTTGGTATTTTTATACCATAAGTGATACTAGAAAGTGAAAAGGGATTTTCAAAGTTTATTTTGAAAATAAATTATTTATATAAAATCAATAGATTTTATATAAAAAAGGAAGAGAATTTCATGAGAGAAAATGATTATAGAATCAAAGCATTTGTAAAAAAACAAATATTGGTGAAATCAAATAGAAGGGAAAATATTGGTGAAATCAAATAGAAGGGAAAATATTGGTGAAATCAAATAGAAGGGAAATATTTGTGAAACGATTACAAATAGAAATAAAAAGGGAAACATTCGTAAAAGTATTTACAAATGGAATTGAAAAGGGAATATTCATGTAGGGAATAAAGAAAAGTTGACAGAAGTACTTATTTGTTAAATAAATAGAAAAGTTAAAAGAAATATTTATTTGTTGAATAAATAGAAAAGTTAAAGGGAATGTTTATTTGTTAAATAAATAGAAGCGAAAAGAGAATAGTTATTTGTTGAGTAAACGAATAGAAAAAGAATCTATTCAAGGGAGGTAATTCAAAGGAATTATTCCAAAGGAATTATTCAAAAGAGAAAAGTCAAAGGGATTAATTCAAAAGAGTTAATCAACTAGAGTTAAACCGTTGGAGTTAAACTGTTAGAGTTAAATCGTTGAAGTTAAACTGTCAGAGTTAGACCGTAAAGTTAAAGAGTTAGAGTTAGTTAGTTAGAGTTAACCAGTTAGAGTTATTCAGTTAGAGTTATCCAGTTAGAGTTATTCAGTTAGAATTAACCAGTTAGAGTTAATCAGTTATACTTAATCGTTTTGAGTCAAATCGAACTAGAGTTATTCAAATATAGTAATCGAATAAGGGTTAATTGAATATTAGTTATTCAATTAGAATTGATCGAATCTAATTATTCGAGATAGAGTTAAAAATAGACAAAGTTATTTAAGGATGAATTTCCATTTAGCACGACTGCTAGCGTAATTCGCAGGGCTGCAGATAGCCTACGGCGGTCGGATGTTTCCTGGGGAAATCAGGCGTAACCATTGTGATCGCTGCGATCTAGAGTCAAGCAAATGGTGTTAAATCAAATAGTAATTAATCAATAGAAGTTAATTAAGTCGAGTTAGTCGAGTATTAGTAAATTAAGTAGGGTTAGTCAAAAAGGGAATTAATCGAATATCACCTATTCGAAGTAGAGTTATCAAATATAGTTTATTCGAGAAGAGTAATCGAATATAGTTCGTTCGAAGTGTGTTAAATCGAATATAGTTATTCGAAGGAGAGAATTATCGAATATGGTTTATTCGAAGTGAGATTTTTCGAATATTAGTTATTCGAAGAAAAGGATTATCGAATATTAGTTATTCGAACAGGGGAATCGAATATAGTTTATTCGAAAGAGAATTATCGGATAGTGATTATTCGAGAGCGAATCATACATGGAAATTCGATTATATCGAATCAAGGGAAGTAATGTTTACTTTCCATTTCAAATCAAGTTTTAATTATCTGTTAATAAAGTAGTTGGTTGTTTATTTATCCAAATTAAGATATGGAAATATATTTAAGTTAACATATTTTGAAAGCATGGAATTATAACATTTACAGTTATAATCAAATGATTCAGTAAAGGAAGTGGATTCATAAATAGAATCCGAGAGTTCGCAAGGAAGTTTCTTAAAGAGTAATGTTTGAACTTTGTCTATTTCGAAGTTAAAAATGTTGTTCAGTTAAGGTATAGACCTAATTATACCCCAACTTGATTGACTTCGTTTTTAACTAAGAAGTGGATAAGGTTCGAGAGTGGAAGGGGTTAAGTGAATTTAGTTAATGAGCGAAATGGTTGGTGTTGGAATAGCGATGTTTATTCAAACATCAGTTTAAACCCCATGAAGGAGATTTGGAAATGTCTTCCAAATGAAAATCAGAAATGTTTTCTGAATATAGAAAATGAGAAATGGAATTGTTTTCCATTGTTAATAACGTATATTTTCTAAATATAGTAAATAAGAAATATAGGAAAACAAGAATAAGGAAAAGGGTAAATTTATGATAATTTGATGATGAATGATGATTGATCGATAGAATTTCCATCTGGAAATAATATCGTTGTTTGCACACCGACATGTTTTTATTTGATAGTTAAATCACCGACTATCAAAGTTTTGACCATTTTAACGTTGTTAATATGGAGAGACCGGTCGGATTATTATCCAGAGAACCACTTCGTATTGGCATAAGCGTTGCGAATCAAGTATGCTGAATATATTGAAGACGGAGTTATGCAAGGGCTATCCTATTTACAGAATAGTGCCTTCGGTTTGTCCAGTCCCAGGACAAACGTGAATGGACGAATGTCTGACAGAGTATATTCAAAGGATCGCGTAAGTTGATCTCTTCAAACGTACTTACGTTTGGTGGCGGAGGAATTCGTTTCTCTTAGCTGTATACCCGTGGTATTTTTGGTGAAATCAATTTGTGATTTGGCGGGTATGACGATGTGGCATTCAAAGTAATGGAGGTGGGATCTGTCAAAAGATACGTTATGACCTCAAGCCTCATCCACCGGGAAATGACAAAAATCGGGCAGGCAGCATGGCTATGTGGGTCGCACCCATTAGGATGTATGATCACCTATCTAGAGAAATTCCAATTGCTTCTTTAATCTATCGATGCTGTCCCTTATCGGGAGACGGTTGCTGATCCCAACCGTTGGTGATATACATTCGATACACTCAAGCGAAATGAGTGGTCGGTCATGTGTGGGCCGGGTTGCAAGATGTTCTTGTTGAACCCAGTGTATTTGCCTCTAGAGATACACGTTCGGAAGGTGGTCCCATACCTTTTCAAGTTGGAATCCAATCTCCAATAAGTGCCCGCGAGTTTGATTTGTATATTATATATGTAGAGCGTGAGATGCAAGCGTTCTACTAGATTTTAATTACTTGTGATTAGACATTATTATAATATCAGATAATATATGATTTCCAAAGTGTTTTGGGTTATCGTAAGGTAAAAGCCATCCGTATTTATGAGTGGATTGGTCTTACGATTATCTTTTCTTTTGAAAAGGATTTTGAAAAGTTAAACCAAATGATTGGAGTTTACTCACACCAGTCCCATGACTGACCCAGAGTTTTATTTTGTTTTGTTTTCCCTAAACTCTTGGGTGCCCAAATTTGTACGGGCAGTCAAGTAGTCAGGATTTACAGGTATGCTTGAAGAGCTTGGAGCAGGAGGCTTCAAGATTTTTTCTAGCTATTGATTATTCCGCTGTGATGAAAGTGTTGTACTCTGATAATGGTATGATATACATATACTACTTTGATTTCAAGATATGTTGTCTATTATATTTTATTCGTTCCGCTGTGAGATTCGTGTTACTCTGATGTTGTTGTGTTCTTCTTCTTCTTTTGTTCTAATTTTCTATCTTATCTATCCTCACCCTCTAATTTCTTTCTTGGACTATCCGGTAATTTCGACTATTGATTGTTCGATAGGTGTTATATATCGGATAACCAAGGTCGCTTTTTCCCGGGTCGTTACACTATGGGAGTGAGCAGTTAAGGGTACATGAGAAGAACTACCCTACCCATGATTTTAAGCTAGCGGCAATAGTGTTTGCGCTCAGGTCTTAGAGATACTATTTATTAGGTGAGAAGTTTATGCATTATACAGATTATAAGTCACTCAAGTACTTGTTCTCGCAAAAAGATCTTAATTTGCGACAGCCACACAGGATGGAGTTCCTTGCATCTTATGACTTTGAGATAGTGTATACTTAGGGAAGGGGAATGTGGTAGCAGACGCATTGATTAGGCAGAGAATGACTTTGAGCCCATTATTCGTAGAGTGGCAGAGTTTTGAGTTCATCTCGTCATTCGATTTTATACCATCTATGGATTTGGCACCCAGATTATTGACATCATTGGAGGTGTGACCTACTCTTTTAGAGCGCATTAGATCCAGTTAGCGCAAGGATCAGCAATTAGCAGGCACCACGGACCAACCCAGTAGAGGAGAGACCTCTAGTTACCTTTCTAGGTATTCATCGGACAAGAGAGGGTGGCTACATCATGATGGGAGACTGTGTGTTCCTAGAGTTGATGATTGTTAAGATCGGTTTTAGACAAGGCTCATCATTCTCGGATGACTGTCCATCTGGGTGGTGATAAGATGTACAGAGATATGGAGAGGGTTTTTCTTTGGATAGGGATGAAGAAGGATGTGGCAGAGTATGTAGTTCGGTGTATGACTGGTCAACAAGTAAAGGTTGAGCAGAGGAAACCTGGTGGATTGCTTCAGCCCTTGGATGTGTCATAGTGGAAGTGAGAGAGTGTATCAATGGACTTTATAGATGGGTTACCCAGATCGAGGAAGGTTAACAACAATATTTGGGTTATAGTCGATGGGTGGACTAAGAGCGCTCATTTTATCTTGGTTAAAAGTAAGAGGACGGCAGCTTGGTTGGCATATGTGTATCTTAGAGAGATCGTCTGAATTCATGGAGTATCCTCTAGTTTTGTTAGTGACTAGGACACCATGTTCACGAGCGAGTTTTGGAAGAGCCTGCAGGAGGCATTGGGGACATAGCTACGACTTAGTATCCCCTGCCACCCTTAGATAGATGGACAGAAGGAAAATGTTAATAGGATTCTTGAAGACTTATTACGGCTGTGTATCCTAGACTTCGGAGGGACTTGGAAGGAGCATCTTCCGTTGGTCGAGTTCGCATATAATAACAGCTATCAGACGAGTATTGGTATGGTTCTCTTCAAGGCACTATATGGACGACCCTGCAAATCACCTACACGCTGGCGCGAGTCCAAAGACGGACTTCTACTTGAACCTGACATGGTTAGAGATACCTTAGAGAAGATAAATTTGATTCAGAGGCGGATGGAGGCATCTCAGGACTGGCAGAAGTCGTATTCAGATTAGCGAAGGATAGACCTAGAGTTCGAAATAGGAGATATGGTCTTTGTTAAATTGTCACCTTTGAGGAGTGTTTTTCGGTTCGGCTCGGTAGGGAAGTTGGCATCGAGGTTCGTAGGGTCATTCCCTATAATAGAGATGATTGGTCAGATGGCCTACAAAGTTACACTACCGAATATATTGGTAAGAGTTGATGATATGTTCCATTTTGCACACTTACGAGAAGTGTCTACATGATTCCGCGGTAGTAGTTGAGCCGAGTACCCTAGAGGATATTAAGATAGAGAAGGAGGCATCACTTATGAGAGTTCCTACTCAGATGCTAGGATTTGAAGTTAAGAAGCTACGAAATAAAGAGATCAAGCACGTAAAGATTCCATGAGGTGAAGATAAAATAATGCGACTTGGGGATCAGAAGATAAGATTCGTGTTTTTTTTCATCTCTCTTTGAGAGTACTCTCTTATTCCTTTCCTAGCTTTGAATTTGAATCTATCGTTTGAATCATAATTTTTAGGTAGTAGCCTATAGATGGTTGGAAATGGTTTAAAACATGTTAATAGAACATATTATGGTTGAATGAATTCATGTGGATGCAAGTGTTTGCCAGTGGATGTGGTGGATGCATATCAACACACTAGGCACTAGTTAGGGATCGTCTGAACTAGGACACTTACATATTGCATATGAATATGTGCGCATTTTAATTTATTTTAATATGGTTGAAAAATGGTTGAATCATCACTTGGGTGTTGCATTTTGGTTAGTGGTTGTTGCACACATATAGAATTATATATATATCGGTAAGATTCCTTTGCATACATATTGGATACATGGCACAAACTTGAATTGCATTAAAGGGGTTAACAGAATTAGTGGACCGCTTGATTTTCGCATTATCTTAGGGACATATACATAACACATTTGCATATGTTCATGAAAAGCATTCGAAAATCTAAGGAATATGGATGCCAGTGGTTGATGGTTAAGTAGATGGGTGTACATAATGGTTGATAACATTTATAACACTGTTTTAGCCTTGGAGATTTCGGGGATGAAATCCTTTAAGGAGGGGAGAATATAACATCCCGAATTTTTAATAAACAATGATTAATAGAAAAGAATAATAAACATATATCAATTAAAATAATATTCAAAATTGGGCAAAAAGGATTTCACGGTAGCGTCCATTGCGATATTCTGGTTCGGGTAGACATTTAGTTTGTGTAAAATGGATGAAAAGTGAACAGGATATGGTCAGTTAAAGTTTGAAATTTAAACTAGAAATTAAATAAATAATCAAACAAAATCAATAGTGTAATTGGGCGACCCACCCCATAACTAGGTCGACCCCTATGTCGACCGAGGACCTAAAATCTAAGGCTTCGATTATGGATTTACATCTATAAATTGACCTGTACTCTTCACTTTCCCCCCCACACTTCTCCTTTTTCATTTTCTTAGCCTCTACTCCAACAATGTTCTAAATTGAAATAAAATTGGGGGATAAGTCAGAATGATGTCAAATTGTAGATCTGAGGGATCATTCTTCTTCCAAACCCTTCTTTGGATTTGCAATCTTTTCTCTGTGAGTTTTAAGTGATTTTTAGATCAGCTTTCTATATATGAAAGATTTGACAGTAAAATAGTTTGAATTTACCAGTCTTATATTTACAGTTTTTATAAGTTTGTTTTCTGCAAGTTATTACAATCTATTTACTGTCTATTGTTTATTTCTTTTTAGTTGTCTATTTATTGCAAGAAATTCTTCTTCTTTATCCCTTATTCTACTATGATTTTATTTACAGTCTTGCAAATGCCTATTTATTTATTTTGTTCATTTCTGAGCCTAGGCCTTATGAGTAGCCTAGACTAACTCTCGATCTTTTTATTTATTTTTGCTGTGAGCCTAGGCCAACAAGAGCCTAGGCTTTTATTGATTAATTTGCGTAAAGTTTGGGATAATATAGAATGTAAACTAAAAGGGAGATTTTTGGGCATATTAGAAATGAGTGAATATTATATTCAATAAAGGACTGTAATTTTGGATAAATTTTAACTGAAAAAATTCAAACTTATGAATTGGAATAAGTTATACGTAAGACGTTAAATAACATATAATTAGAAAACATATAAATTGGAATGAATTGCACTTAATTGGACGTTAAGTAACATGGGGAAAGGGTTGTATAAATAGATTACGTTAATTAGAAATGTTAATTACAACCTAAGAATATAAATGTGGTTATATTGGAATTATTAATAAACTTAAATGTGTTAAGTTAAATTTATGAGATTAAAAAGCTAAGATAAAGGGAGTTTGTTCCAGCAGCATGGGGTTGATTGAGGAAGATAACGGGCTCATGGATTAGGTCCGTTCCGGCAACATGGGACTGATTGGGAAAGATAAGAGGCCTAATAGTATAATGAAATCCTAGTTTCAAATTGAGGGCCAAGTCTAGGGGTGACTTGGGTCAAATGCATTTTTTTGTTTGGGAATATGTATCAGTCAGTATCCCTTTATTATCACAGAGTCTCGCATTCGGTAGAGGCTAAGGCACGCTTTATAAAATTGGATAGCAAGTTGTTCAAACGAGGTAGGTACGAGCGCATTCTTGCGGAATGATGAGCATGCATCATTCTGATAGGGGAAGATAAGACATTGTAACGCCTGTGATTAACGGTTGTGTCCTTTTAGAGTATGGATTCGAGAGTGATAACCTTGAATTCCCTAGATGGCACAGGTTATTCACATTTGGGTACAGTAGCCGATCGATGGGTAGAAATTAGGTAAAGCCTAATTATGATATTTTGGTAGTTGGTGCACCAAATTTAGGATATTAATGAGAAGCCTACCTTCTTTCGAGGTTATCTTTTTTCCTATTTCACTTATGCTTTTATGTCCATTAGTCTTAGGACTATTCTTCTATCTAAATGTTTCCTTATCTTATGCTCATGCTTGAAATGACTAAAACTCACCAGACGTATGTTTACCTAGTTTGTATTTCTCCTTCTCTCTTCCTTGCCCTCCCCTCAGGTTCACAGGGTGGACAGTCTCCGCGGTGATTCTGGCAATTTGGTTCAGCTCGGATTCAAACTTCTTACTTCTTCGTGTATTGGTTCAGTTCTTGTCTTTTGATCATTGTATTAACATATGAGAGGGATAGCTTTTATGTACACTGATATTTTCCCCGAGACAACTTTTTAGTTTTATGATGATGATTCTCTTTATTTTGAAATGTAACAAATGTTGTGACTTGGTTTGCTTACTTTAATAAATGTTTCAAAAGTTTCCGTTGTGTTTTACATTTTTGTCTTGTGAATATTAGTCTTTGTGTTGTTACTTTATACCTAAGCGCTTCACAAAACTTAATGCATCCTCATATGGGTGACGTTAAGGGATGAGAGGTGTCACATGCTTGGTGGCCGAAACTTAGTGCTATGGGTGACTACATCATCCACAACTACTAATGTCCGACCTCGAGGTGGGGAGTGTTATGGTAAAGTTAATTTATACATGGCAGTAAGCATGGCTCGTTAAAAATTAAATTCATCGAGTCATGGTTACACGTTTGCTAAATTTTTTGCTTGTTGATTGTTGAGCTTGACTGAACTTAATCATTGAATCCAAAAGTTCAATTGCATGGAGGATATAGATTATGGGTGGTAGTGAGAGGTTCTTGGTGATGATAGTAGGCTATGACAGAGCTCAGTAGTGAGTCATTTTCGGTTTACCAATAGTGGGCTAAGACTTAGATCTTCAGTAGGGGAGTTGCTTATAATTGGATGGTAGCGGACTGAGAAGGTTCTCTAGTAGCGAGTCATTACCTAAGGTTATAGCTTGAGAGTTTCAGGATACATTCGATAAGGTGACTAAGTTGCTACCATGTTTGAGTCGATTTCTGTATCGATTTAGTTATGGATGTTCTTTCGGTTGGGAATTTCAAGGGGATTTCACTAATTATGAGTAGTTGGTTAGTGTATGCCGGTTACAACGTTTTATACGCTGCTTCGATTCTAATAGGTTGGTTGGGATGTTTGGGCCAACTAACGAACCGACATATTTTTTTTGTTGTGTTGTGGTTGTTGAGAATACACTACTTGAAGGGGTTTCACTTTTCTAAGAGAAAAGTGAAATGATATGGGTCATGTTGTCTCGCGTAGGACGTCGCTATGAATCCTGAGAGAGTTTGGATGGTTCAAGATGTTAGAGTCGACCCTTGAGTATGTTGATTTATCATTCCTAGCGGGAGTTAGAAACTGATAACACTCACTTGGTTGTGTCGGTGCTTTGAGTAGTGTGTTTTCGAATGGTGGGTTTTCGTATTTTAGTCGATAACCAAAACCATGCAAGAAAAAGTACTTGACTCCCAACATGAAGGTGATGGCGATAGAGTTTCGTTTTGGTGAGTTAGAGGCACTATTTATTAGAAGGTGGGTTGGATAACTTGGTGATGTTGTGTAACGACCCGGATTTTTTCGAACTGTTATTTTGAATATTTAGTATCTCTTAAATATTGAATTTACAATATAAAGAATTTTTATAGTAAATTATCGATCAGATTTTCGAAATACGAGAACTGAAATTCAATTTGAATTTATAATGGATTTTGAGTGATTCAAATGGTTAATATGAATTTAAATTGAATTTGAAAGATAATAATAGTAATTTATTTTTAAGGAATTTATTTGTTTTGAATTTAAATCATTTTATATCAATTTAATATGTTATTTTTAATGTTCGAATTAAATTATACAGTCTATTTCGTTGAATTCAAAATAGCGTATAACCTTATAACATTGGTCGTTAAATTTAAAATAAAGGTACGAGATTGGAGTTAAGGAACCGCGAGATATTTTGGTTATTTAATTAAACAAAATTCAAATCAAAATCCAATTAAATCTTTTAATTTCTCAAATCAGCCGACCTATGTTTGAGTAGCGCCACCCTAAAACTTAATCTCGCAGCCTATTTCCTTTCTCGAGCAAAAATTCTTGTCTCCCTCTTTCAGTATCAACGAGAACAACAAATTAATGGCTCGTACGTCTGCTCCCTCATTCACCCTTATAAAATCTACCCCCACGCCTTCATTTATTCCCATTTTTTTGAAGTCACGAGTTCCTCTTCGTTCAATTCCTCTTTCCAAACAAGAAAAATCGACTTCCACCATTTCAGAAAACCGAGTCTCTCCTTTTAATCGAAATCGTTCGTTCCCTCAAAGGGACGCGAGTTGAATGAATCCCAAATCAATCAGTCGAGATGGAAGAGCGATTTAAATGGTCCTGAAGGCCGATAATTTTGGTGCGACGGGGGTATGTCAAGCTCGATGTTGGTTTCAGCGTCGATCTTGGTTTAGGACATTCGGAGGTTTTGGGGTGCGATATGGTGGACTGGAGCTCGAAGACATCTTGGGGACAATTGCGATTTGGGATCTTGACGTCTTTGAAGGCTTGAGAAGCCCTGAAGCTCGACAGCAAGACCGGAGCATTCGCAAATTTGGGGTATGGAGCGTTGACTTTGGAACCCGCAAACTGTTGTTGTTTGGTTCGTAAAGGGGACTTGTCGGTTTTGCTCTTGGTGTTGATACGGAGAGCGATGATTTTGGGAAGGAGTTTTGGTGGTGTCAAGTGTTGAAATCGATGGGGGAAATGGGTTGGTTGATGGACTTGTCGTTAAGTAGGGCTGATGGTTTGAGGTCATTTGGAGGATGAAGTAAGAACAGGCAGTAGTTGTAACTAGTAGAAAAGGGGCGACAATTTTTAGTATGTAGCAGCGAGGGAATTACAGTACAAAGGAGAGATGTTCATAACCATAACTGTAGACAATGGCGTGGGTTTTGACAACGGAAGAACAAGAGTTCGACAAGGGTTTGTTTGGAGTTTTGGATGGCTACCATAAGGTATATAATTTATGAATTTAAAATATGCAAAGTAATTCATTTATTTAGTTAGTAATTAAATTAATTCAATTATCGTTAATCGCTAAATGAAAATAAATAAATCGTAGGTGCATAGTAGATTTGTTCGAGACAATCCATAGCTGCGATGAGATGGAAATTAATTAGATATTCAGCAGTGCAAAAACACGGTGAATAAATCTCACTCACCTTTAGAATTATTTTTATTTCGTTAAAAATAATTGTTTGTTACTTGTGTGAATGTTTTCTGCTTGTTTTATATATATTAGTTATTTAGGCTATATATATATATATATTGGGTTGATTGATTGGTTGGATTCCCGCAGTCTCATTAGCGGATGCCCGCAGTTTTATAGCGGATGATTACCCTATACGCCCCACGCTATGATTAGTGGATGACCTTCTATACCGCGATATTCTGCCACGAAGCAGAATGGGTATTATTTATGTGCTAACATCTGTGGATGCAGGAAAACAGGTTGGAGGAATCCAACTGGATTCCTCAAAAACATATTATCTGTTTGTTTATTTGTTTGCATATATATTGTTATATATGATGTGTTAGAAAATTAAATAATTCGTTGCTTTGTGTGTTTAAATATCACTGGGCTTAAGTAATGATATTTTAAAATATCGTGGAAGAATATTTGAGGTTTAAAAAGGGGAAATTCTATTTTTAAATAGAATTTGAATTTTAAATGGAAATAAAAGTATAAACTTGTTTTGAAAAATAAAACAAGTAGTTTCTTTATAAACGAAGTTTATAAATAGTTCTTTATAACGAAGTTATAAATGAAGTGAAAAGAATTATCATTTGATAATTCAGAAATAGAAATACAAGCGTGGAATTGGAATTTGAAATGAAATTTCAAAATAGGATTTGAAATGTAATTTTTAAATATATAACTCAAATGAAATTTGAGTATAACATTTGAATTTAAAAAGGGAGTTTAAATATTTGAAATTTTAAAAGGAGATTGAATATTAGAAATTTAATTAGAAGTTCAAATATAATTTGAATAGATGGAATTAGAATGAAAAAAAAAATAGAATTTTTATTCAAGGAATTAAAATAAAATTTGAATTCAAAGGAATTCGAATAAAGAAATTTGAATAGAGATTTGAATGTAGAATTTCAAAATAGAATTTGAAATATAGAATTTCAAAGAAGAATTGAATAGAATTTGAAATATAGTATTTCAAAGAAGAAATTCAAATGTGAAATTTGAATGGAATTTAAATATGAAATTTGAATTGAGATTTGAAATAGAAATTCAAGTGTTGAATTTGAACATGGAATTGAATACAGAAATTCAAGTAGAAAATTGAATATGAGATTTCAAAATAGAATTTGAAATAAACTTTGAAAATAGAATTTCAAAGTAGAATGGGAAATGGAATTTCAAATAGGATTTCAAAATAGGAAATCCAAAGGGTTTTGAAATGGAATTTGAATTCAAGGGAATTCAAATGAATTTGAATATTAGAAATTCAAATGGTGTTGAAAATGAATTCGAATATTAGAAATTCAAATGGGGTCGGAAATGGAAAATGGAATTTGAATGTAAGAGATTCAAATTGAATTCAAATATGATTTAATCTATGGGATTTGAATATGAAATTCAAATGGGGTTTAAACTATGAAATTCTGAATATAAAATTTAAAAAGAAGTTTGAATATTTGAATTCCAGTAGAATTCAAATGTAGAAATTGGAATATAGGAAGTTCAAATGGAATTTGAGTATAAAGTTTGAGTAAGAGAATTCAAATGAATTCAAGTCTAGAATTTGAATATAGGGAATTCAAATAGAAATTCAAATATTAAGTTTGAATATCAAATAGAAAAGGAATTGGGATTTGAAATATAGAATTAAAAAGTGAGATTGGAATTTGAATCAAGGAATTCAAATAAGGTTAAAACGAAGTTGAATTCATTTTTACGAAGTTTTAAAAAGTTTATATATATATAAATATAATTAAAACGAACTCGCCGCAGCGCTGCAGTTCATAAAATAGCGATTCGAACTTCAATTGAATATACCGAGTGCAATTGAAGTCGGAATTCTTCGAAACAAGAAACGTCAGGACCAGTTTGATAATAGTTTTCTAATGAAAGAGAAAAATCTGAATTTCGTCGTATAGATTTTGAGTTATGTCAAAATCAAATTTTCAGAAAAGCAGCGCCAGAATCGTTTTAAAACCATTATGGTTTATTTAATATTTTAAAAGGATTTTAAGCAAGAATATCCGAAGTTTCTATTTAGGAAATTCCAGAGCCGAGTTGTAAAATATATGCGAATTCAAGTTGTGTAAATGAATACGATTTTTGAAACAGAAATCAGATTTTTGATTATTGAATAGAATTAACTAATTCGAATGGTAATTAGTTAATGAGATTTTGAATTAATATTGGGCTTTGAATAAGTGAATTCGATTTGAAAATTTATCTTCGAAATCGGAAAGGAAAACTAGAATTGAAATTGAAATTCAATTTGGTTATGAACGAGTTAAATATTTTGTTTGAACATGTTATGTTCGACAAAGAAGTGAAATAGGCGAAATGATTAATTAAAGAATAAATGGGCGAAACTGAATTCAAACGATTAGATGGTATTGAATTGAATTGAAAACAGGTGAACAGGTGTTAAACAGATATGGGATGGAGTATATGAAGATTTTAATTTATGTGCTCGACAAAAAGGTACATGTTTAATTCATATATGAGTTTTATGCGCCGTATCGGCTAGCCGTTTGGCTTCTTCTTTTTCTTTTTGAGATTTGAAGATACCGGGAAGCTATTTGAAATTTCCCGATGCTCCCGATACAGGGGAGGTTATGGCGAATTTTTCCGGAAATTTAAGGAGATAGAATATTTTTAAGAAATTTGACAATTAGAAATCTATATATCGATATATATAGAATTCGACAAGGAACGAAATCAAAAATAGCGAAAAAGGGCCAATATGGTTATTGAAATATTTGGGTAACAAATATTGATAAGGAAATGGAGAAGAGATTTAATTAATGAAATATTAATTAAAGAGCCCAGTGATTTGTTTGATATGTTGATTGAACACTTATTTTTATTCGATAGTTAAATCACAGACTATCGAAGTTTTGACCATCGTTGTCAATATGGAGAGACCGGTTGGATTATTATCCGAAGAACCACTCCGTATCGGCATAAGCGTTGCGAACCAAGTATGCTGAATATATTGAAGACGGAGTAGAGTGCAAGGGCTTTTCTATTTATAGAAATAGTGCCTTCGGTTTCGTTCAATCCCAGAACGAACGTAAATGGACGAATGTCTGACAGAGTATTTCCAATGATCAAATGGGTTAGTCTGTATGAATATATATGGTTGCAACGGATTTATCCCTGAGCATAATATCCAGAATATTTGTGCAAATCAATTAGTGATTAACGGATCTGATGATGTGGCATTCAAAGTGATTGTGTTATCAATAAATGGTAAGTATGCGTAGCCTCAGGCCTCAACAACCGGGAAAGGACAAAAATCGGGCAGGCAGCATGGCTATGTGGGTCGCACCCATTAGGGTGTATAATCACCTATCTAGAGAAATTCCTTTTGTTTCTAAATCTATCGATTCTGCCCATTCGGGAAACGGTGGTTTGAGTCCATCCGTTGGTGATATACATTCGATACACTCAAGCGAAATGAGTGGTCGGTCATGTGTGGGCCGGGTTGCAAGACGTTCTTGTTGAACCCAGGTGTATCCGCCTCTAGAGATACATCATCGGAAGGTGGTCCCATACCTTGTCGTGTTGGAAATCCAATCTCCAATAAGCGCCATGCGGTTTTTGATTTTATAATATATATGTAGAGCGTGAGATGCAAGCGTTCTGCTATTTGGTTATTTACTTGATGTAGACATTATTATAATATCATTGGATTTGATATCAAAATGTTTTGGGTTATAGTAAGGTAAAAACCGTCCGTGTTTATGTGTGGACTGGTCTTACTATTATCTTTTCTTTTGAAAGGATTTTTAAAGTTAAACAAGTGGTTGGAGTTTACTCACACCAGTCCCATGACTGACCCAGAGTTTATTTTGTTTTGTTTTCCCTAAACTCTTGGGTGCCCAAATTTGTACGGGCAGTCAAGTGTTTCAGGCTTTTACAGATACACTTGGAGGAGCTTGAAGCTGGAGGCTTCAACATTAGTTATTTAGAGTTACTTCCGCTGAATCAAGTGTTATGTGTACTCTGATGATGGTATGTGTATATGTACAAAACAGATTTGTATTTCAAAGCTTATGTTATAGAATATATTTTATTCGTTCCGCTGTGAGTTGTGATCTTCGTTTTTTTCTTCTATTCTAACATTTCTTTCTTCCTATTTCTCATCTTCTAACTTCTTTCTAATAATGAGTCGTATTTCTGTGCAATCTGAGTTGGACGTGTGGTGTTTTTAGTCAACTCAGATAGTCGGATTTGCGGGCCATTACAGTGGTATCAGAGCTTAGGTTGAGCAAACACCTAGGCTTGTGTGGCATGTGCTCATTAGAGATAGGGTCAGTAGTACCCTAGAATGAGTTGAGTGTATAGATACGAGAGAGCGTATTTGTAAATTGATATAAAATTTGTTTTATATTATGTTGGCTAGTCTGTTGAGTGGTTTATGAATTCTGGTCGAATCGTGGGACGCCACGAAGTCGATAGGGATTTCTAAACACTTGAACAGAAAATACGACATGATATTGTTTTAAAGTGGGTAAATGAAATAATTTTACCCAAAATTTCTATTTTTGATATAGAAAGAATAATTTTCTAGAATTATTATATGGATGTGTTGAATGTTAACATTATAATCAGATAAGATTATAAAGTTAGAATGGTTATTTATAACCAAATAGAAATTGTATAGAAATTAAATATACAAATGAGATGAATTAGAATTAAATTCAAACCAGAATTAAGAATTCAAAATCCTGGGAAGTTGAAATTTATTTTTCAAGGTATATTAAATAATATAGATTTTTTTTAGAAGGATTTGAAAGAAAATCATTTTAGATGGATTTTAGAAGTGATAAAGCACTGAACTCACTTCAGTGGCTGGGAAATAATTCTGATGATGATTGCAACATCATCGGTGTTCATTTTCGAGTTTCTAAGTGATGGATTGCTACCTTAGAATTTTTTTTTTTTGGAAGAAACCATGTTTTTGGAAAAATGCAAATGTTTGAATTTGTGATGGAAATAAATATATGTATATATTTATGGGATTTCAAAAGGATTTGAAAAGAAAAACCCTGGGATTTGGATTCTGGAATTAAAATTTAACTGAAGCAAGTTAAATGGTTCAGGGTGAATTAAATTGACTAGAATCAATTCGAAATAAATTGAAATGAATATGAATTAGAATGCATGTGAATGAGAAACCAAATGTTTTGGTAGAACTAAAATTGTTGAAATATGAAGAGATGAGTTTCAACATAAAGAAGTTGTGAAAGGTAATAGGTTTGTACCATTTTTCCTACCTTAGCAATTTCGAGGACGAAATTATTTTAAGGGGGGAAGAATGTAACGACCCGGATTTTTTCGAACTGTTATTTTGAATATTTAGTATCTCTTAAATATTGAATTTACAATATAAAGAATTTTTATAGTAAATTATCGATCAGATTTTCGAAATACGAGAACTGAAATTCAATTTGAATTTATAATGGATTTTGAGTGATTCAAATGGTTAATATGAATTTAAATTGAATTTGAAAGATAATAATAGTAATTTATTTTTAAGGAATTTATTTGTTTTGAATTTAAATCATTTTATATCAATTTAATATGTTATTTTTAATGTTCGAATTAAATTATACAGTCTATTTCGTTGAATTCAAAATAGCGTATAACCTTATAACATTGGTCGTTAAATTTAAAATAAAGGTACGAGATTGGAGTTAAGGAACCGCGAGATATTTTGGTTATTTAATTAAACAAAATTCAAATCAAAATCCAATTAAATCTTTTAATTTCTCAAATCAGCCGACCTATGTTTGAGTAGCGCCACCCTAAAACTTAATCTCGCAGCCTATTTCCTTTCTCGAGCAAAAATTCTTGTCTCCCTCTTTCAGTATCAACGAGAACAACAAATTAATGGCTCGTACGTCTGCTCCCTCATTCACCCTTATAAAATCTACCCCCACGCCTTCATTTATTCCCATTTTTTTGAAGTCACGAGTTCCTCTTCGTTCAATTCCTCTTTCCAAACAAGAAAAATCGACTTCCACCATTTCAGAAAACCGAGTCTCTCCTTTTAATCGAAATCGTTCGTTCCCTCAAAGGGACGCGAGTTGAATGAATCCCAAATCAATCAGTCGAGATGGAAGAGCGATTTAAATGGTCCTGAAGGCCGATAATTTTGGTGCGACGGGGGTATGTCAAGCTCGATGTTGGTTTCAGCGTCGATCTTGGTTTAGGACATTCGGAGGTTTTGGGGTGCGATATGGTGGACTGGAGCTCGAAGACATCTTGGGGACAATTGCGATTTGGGATCTTGACGTCTTTGAAGGCTTGAGAAGCCCTGAAGCTCGACAGCAAGACCGGAGCATTCGCAAATTTGGGGTATGGAGCGTTGACTTTGGAACCCGCAAACTGTTGTTGTTTGGTTCGTAAAGGGGACTTGTCGGTTTTGCTCTTGGTGTTGATACGGAGAGCGATGATTTTGGGAAGGAGTTTTGGTGGTGTCAAGTGTTGAAATCGATGGGGGAAATGGGTTGGTTGATGGACTTGTCGTTAAGTAGGGCTGATGGTTTGAGGTCATTTGGAGGATGAAGTAAGAACAGGCAGTAGTTGTAACTAGTAGAAAAGGGGCGACAATTTTTAGTATGTAGCAGGCGAGGGAATTACAGTACAAAGGAGAGATGTTCATAACCATAACTGTAGACAATGGCGTGGGTTTTGACAACGGAAGAACAAGAGTTCGACAAGGGTTTGTTTGGAGTTTTGGATGGCTACCATAAGGTATATAATTTATGAATTTAAAATATGCAAAGTAATTCATTTATTTAGTTAGTAATTAAATTAATTCAATTATCGTTAATCGCTAAATGAAAATAAATAAATCGTAGGTGCATAGTAGATTTGTTCGAGACAATCCATAGCTGCGATGAGATGGAAATTAATTAGATATTCAGCAGTGCAAAAACACGGTGAGTAAATCTCACTCACCTTTAGAATTATTTTTATTTCGTTAAAAATAATTGTTTGTTACTTGTGTGAATGTTTTCTGCTTGTTTTATATATATTAGTTATTTAGGCTATATATATTGGGTTGATTGATTGGTTGGATTCCCGCAGTCTCATTAGCGGATGCCCGCAGTTTTATAGCGGATGATTACCCTATACGCCCCACGCTATGATTAGTGGATGACCTTCTATACCGCGATATTCTGCCACGAAGCAGAATGGGTATTATTTATGTGCTAACATCTGTGGATGCAGGAAAACAGGTTGGAGGAATCCAACTGGATTCCTCAAAAACATATTATCTGTTTGTTTATTTGTTTGCATATATATTGTTATATATGATGTGTTAGAAAATTAAATAATTCGTTGCTTTGTGTGTTTAAATATCACTGGGCTTAAGTAATGATATTTTAAAATATCGTGGAAGAATATTTGAGGTTTAAAAAGGGGAAATTCTATTTTTAAATAGAATTTGAATTTTAAATGGAAATAAAAGTATAAACTTGTTTTGAAAAATAAAACAAGTAGTTTCTTTATAAACGAAGTTTATAAATAGTTCTTTATAACGAAGTTATAAATGAAGTGAAAAGAATTATCATTTGATAATTCAGAAATAGAAATACAAGCGTGGAATTGGAATTTGAAATGAAATTTCAAAATAGGATTTGAAATGTAATTTTTAAATATATAACTCAAATGAAATTTGAGTATAACATTTGAATTTAAAAAGGGAGTTTAAATATTTGAAATTTTAAAAGGAGATTGAATATTAGAAATTTAATTAGAAGTTCAAATATAATTTGAATAGATGGAATTAGAATGAAAAAAAATAGAATTTTTATTCAAGGAATTAAAATAAAATTTGAATTCAAAGGAATTCGAATAAAGAAATTTGAATAGAGATTTGAATGTAGAATTTCAAAATAGAATTTGAAATATAGAATTTCAAAGAAGAATTGAATAGAATTTGAAATATAGTATTTCAAAGAAGAAATTCAAATGTGAAATTTGAATGGAATTTAAATATGAAATTTGAATTGAGATTTGAAATAGAAATTCAAGTGTTGAATTTGAACATGGAATTGAATACAGAAATTCAAGTAGAAAATTGAATATGAGATTTCAAAATAGAATTTGAAATAAACTTTGAAAATAGAATTTCAAAGTAGAATGGGAAATGGAATTTCAAATAGGATTTCAAAATAGGAAATCCAAAGGGTTTTGAAATGGAATTTGAATTCAAGGGAATTCAAATGAATTTGAATATTAGAAATTCAAATGGTGTTGAAAATGAATTCGAATATTAGAAATTCAAATGGGGTCGGAAATGGAAAATGGAATTTGAATGTAAGAGATTCAAATTGAATTCAAATATGATTTAATCTATGGGATTTGAATATGAAATTCAAATGGGGTTTAAACTATGAAATTCTGAATATAAAATTTAAAAAGAAGTTTGAATATTTGAATTCCAGTAGAATTCAAATGTAGAAATTGGAATATAGGAAGTTCAAATGGAATTTGAGTATAAAGTTTGAGTAAGAGAATTCAAATGAATTCAAGTCTAGAATTTGAATATAGGGAATTCAAATAGAAATTCAAATATTAAGTTTGAATATCAAATAGAAAAGGAATTGGGATTTGAAATATAGAATTAAAAAGTGAGATTGGAATTTGAATCAAGGAATTCAAATAAGGTTAAAACGAAGTTGAATTCATTTTTACGAAGTTTTAAAAAGTTTATATATATATAAATATAATTAAAACGAACTCGCCGCAGCGCTGCAGTTCGTAAAATAGCGATTCGAACTTCAATTGAATATACCGAGTGCAATTGAAGTCGGAATTCTTCGAAACAAGAAACGTCAGGACCAGTTTGATAATAGTTTTCTAATGAAAGAGAAAAATCTGAATTTCGTCGTATAGATTTTGAGTTATGTCAAAATCAAATTTTCAGAAAAGCAGCGCCAGAATCGTTTTAAAACCATTATGGTTTATTTAATATTTTAAAAGGATTTTAAGCAAGAAAATCCGAAGTTTCTATTTAGGAAATTCCAGAGCCGAGTTGTAAAATATATGCGAATTCAAGTTGTGTAAATGAATATGATTTTTGAAACAGAAATCAGATTTTTGATTATTGAATAGAATTAACTAATTCGAATGGTAATTAGTTAATGAGATTTTGAATTAATATTGGGCTTTGAATAAGTGAATTCGATTTGAAAATTTATCTTCGAAATCGGAAAGGAAAACTAGAATTGAAATTGAAATTCAATTTGGTTATGAACGAGTTAAATATTTTGTTTGAACATGTTATGTTCGACAAAGAAGTGAAATAGGCGAAATGATTAATTAAAGAATAAATGGGCGAAACTGAATTCAAACGATTAGATGGTATTGAATTGAATTGAAAACAGGTGAACAGGTGTTAAACAGATATGGGATGGAGTATATGAAGATTTTAATTTATGTGCTCGACAAAAAGGTACATGTTTAATTCATATATGAGTTTTATGCGCCGTATCGGCTAGCCGTTTGGCTTCTTCTTTTTCTTTTTGAGATTTGAAGATACCGGGAAGCTATTTGAAATTTCCCGATGCTCCCGATACAGGGGAGGTTATGGCGAATTTTTCCGGAAATTTAAGGAGATAGAATATTTTTAAGAAATTTGACAATTAGAAATCTATATATCGATATATATAGAATTCGACAAGGAACGAAATCAAAAATAGCGAAAAAGGGCCAATATGGTTATTGAAATATTTGGGTAACAAATATTGATAAGGAAATGGAGAAGAGATTTAATTAATGAAATATTAATTAAAGAGCCCAGTGATTTGTTTGATATGTTGATTGAACACTTATTTTTATTCGATAGTTAAATCACAGACTATCGAAGTTTTGACCATCGTTGTCAATATGGAGAGACCGGTTGGATTATTATCCGAAGAACCACTCCGTATCGGCATAAGCGTTGCGAACCAAGTATGCTGAATATATTGAAGACGGAGTAGAGTGCAAGGGCTTTTCTATTTATAGAAATAGTGCCTTCGGTTTCGTTCAATCCCAGAACGAACGTAAATGGACGAATGTCTGACAGAGTATTTCCAATGATCAAATGGGTTGGTCTGTATGAATATATATGGTTGCAACGGATTTATCCCTGAGCATAATATCCAGAATATTTGTGCAAATCAATTAGTGATTAACGGATCTGATGATGTGGCATTCAAAGTGATTGTGTTATCAATAAATGGTAAGTATGCGTCGCCTCAGGCCTCAACAACCGGGAAAGGACAAAAATCGGGCAGGCAGCATGGCTATGTGGGTCGCACCCATTAGGGTGTATAATCACCTATCTAGAGAAATTCCTTTTGTTTCTAAATCTATCGATTCTGCCCATTCGGGAAACGGTGGTTTGAGTCCATCCGTTGGTGATATACATTCGATACACTCAAGCGAAATGAGTGGTCGGTCATGTGTGGGCCGGGTTGCAAGACGTTCTTGTTGAACCCAGGTGTATCCGCCTCTAGAGATACATCATCGGAAGGTGGTCCCATACCTTGTCGTGTTGGAAATCCAATCTCCAATAAGCGCCATGCGGTTTTTGATTTTATAATATATATGTAGAGCGTGAGATGCAAGCGTTCTGCTATTTGGTTATTTACTTGATGTAGACATTATTATAATATCATTGGATTTGATATCAAAATGTTTTGGGTTATAGTAAGGTAAAAACCGTCCGTGTTTATGTGTGGACTGGTCTTACTATTATCTTTTCTTTTGAAAGGATTTTTAAAGTTAAACAAGTGGTTGGAGTTTACTCACACCAGTCCCATGACTGACCCAGAGTTTATTTTGTTTTGTTTTCCCTAAACTCTTGGGTGCCCAAATTTGTACGGGCAGTCAAGTGTTTCAGGCTTTTACAGATACACTTGGAGGAGCTTGAAGCTGGAGGCTTCAACATTAGTTATTTAGAGTTACTTCCGCTGAATCAAGTGTTATGTGTACTCTGATGATGGTATGTGTATATGTACAAAACAGATTTGTATTTCAAAGCTTATGTTATAGAATATATTTTATTCGTTCCGCTGTGAGTTGTGATCTTCGTTTTTTTCTTCTATTCTAACATTTCTTTCTTCCTATTTCTCATCTTCTAACTTCTTTCTAATAATGAGTCGTATTTCTGTGCAATCTGAGTTGGACGTGTGGTGTTTTTAGTCAACTCAGATAGTCGGATTTGCGGGCCATTACATGTTGTGTCATCGAAATTTCTCTTCCCCGAGAGGTATCTCAACCTTTTCTAGCGGCAGTGGTTGAAATTCTTAGCCTCCTACATGTTTGAGGTTTCCTATAGATATATATAGGAGTTATAGTTGTTCGTGTGTGTCGAGTTGGAGACATACCAGTTTGGAAGCGATTTTCCTTTAATGAGCGCGCTTGCATTTATTACTGATGATGATTCCATAACTTATGGTGAGGTAGTATGTATTCAACCATGATGGTTGGTTCCATATAGAATGGACATTATTTGTTTCCGGCATCATGAGAAGGGGTTGAATGCACTTTTATTTATAATAAATTTGATGTCATCTTGCTATAACTAAAAGGATTGGATCGAATAATTTTCAATAACTATTCGAGATTTCTAATATGATGCGGGAATAGCTGTCAATGGTTTCCATCGATGGTTGCCATAAACTAGGAATAGTATGATAGCGCTCGAGTCATATTCGATTTAGTGACGAGAGATGCTAGATTATTATTCCGTATTTTGAAATGGTAACCAAGTTGTCGGGTCGTATATGGATTTAATTTAATGTTGGATGTATTGTATTAGCTAGGTTAGTATCCTACAAACTAGGATAAAATGAATGTTATTTTCCACGACTGCAATTTCTTTGTGTATCCACGCTTGATTATGATGTTTGAATGTTTGCTTATATTTGTATGGTTGTTAGACATGCAGGGCAACTGCATTGTTGTGTTGTTAAATTCATATGTGACTTGACATGCTATCTTAGGTAAATTTAATTTATTTAACATGTTTATTCCTTTGTGGCTATTTTTACTATAATGTCAAATCCTCTTTGTCGAGTACATGCCCAGGTACACAGAAGCATGATTTAATCTGTTTGGATGCTAATTCACTTTTATTTGCACCTAAATGTTAAGCTTGCTTAAAAAGAAGTATGTAGGAGTTGTAGAGTTGTGGTGTTTTCCATTGGTTCATTTTTGGTGATTTTTGTTTTTGCCCCATCTTTGGGTAGCCACTTTTGGGCTTTTGTTTTCTTTCAGTGAGAAGGGCCTTGCATGGTGATTTGGGATTTTTATGGATCAAGACGTATATGGGAGGTGCTACCGAAATTTTTAGTGAATTTTTCCATATTTGGAAAATTCAATATGCGATGATATGTTGAATTGTCTTCCAAATAATAAGTTATAGCTTTTATTTTCCAATATCTATTGGTTGGGAAAATAAATGTACAAGTTAGGCGTTTGCCTTGGTTGCATCAGTCCTGAATTTGATTGTGGTTATATAAAGGAATGAGAATGTTGTTTTTGTACCAAATTTCGAGTTTATTTCCATTGTTATAGTCACTTCAATGGTTGTTGTTAAGAGCAGTAAGTGATGATTCCTTTTGTGTTGCCCCCTATTCGAGAGTGTTGGGTTGTTTTATTCTTGAGGATTTCGGGGATGAAATCCATTCAGGGGGAAAAAATGTAACAACCGTATTTTATCAAATGGATACTAAAACATTTTATCTAAATATTGATTGTAATTGTTCGATAGTCGGTTCCAAAAGGTGATTTTCACAAATGATCGAATAGGGAATCGAGACTAGTCCCGTTGATTTCATATGATACGTTACATTAATAAAAAGCATAAATATTAATAAATTTCGAGTTCGGACCATTTGGTGGTCATAACAATCTCGAATTACGTGTGAAATTACCATTTTGGGCAGCAATCTTGGATTTCGATGAAACTTGTACCATCAGAACCGTATCATGATATTGATACCTATAGTCATGTTTCGTAGCGTTTGGATGAGTTATTTAATCACGGCAACCTAAAACTCACGTTGACTCCATAAAGAGAATTTTGAGATTTAAAACGGAATGGATAATAAATAAACCCATGAGCCACAGTAGAAAGCCATCTTCGCCTTTTCCTAACTACTGTTCCATTGCCAAGACTCATGCCTATTTTTCATACGACTACAAAATTTGATCCCGAACGATTTTCTTTACAAAAAAACCCCAATTTCAATTGTGTTTAGTTCGTATGGGGAATATCCTCATCTCCATACCTAATGTAGGAGGTACTATCACTGTTTCTATGGTGTTGTTTCAGTAACATCGGCTAAGGTTAGCCGTAGGTTACAATGGAGGGGGATTTGAGTAAAACGACGAGCACCATTGTGCTCCTTGTGGCGGGCACCATTGCGCTCCTTGTGGCGGGGCACACTTCCCCGTATCAAAAAAATTTGGTCCATTCAACAGCATTAAATCATGACCATATGAGGAAGCTACATGAGTATTAGGTCACAATTTTCTATGGGGCATCGAGTTCGAGTATTTTGGGTCTGAGGCGCAGAGAGTGAACGACGAACATTTTGGCGAAGACAAATTGAAGTTTCGTTGATTTTCGAAAAAGAAAATTCATGACTGAATATTTTCATGGATGGTAATTTTTCCTATGCGTGTTACAACATTGTATGGGAAGAAAGATTAGAAGGAAGGTAATCAAACTATATTAATTTAATTAATTTTAGCTTAAGCCAATTATATTGTCAATTTAAATCGTGTAATATCTTTTTCATACGAGGTCAGAATTGGATGTTGTTTCTTTCTATGGACTCGTATTTACAAACTCTATGTTTTAGAGAAGATTTGGGTTGATTTGGATAAGGTATGTGATATTGTCTCTAACTGAACTGTTATTGTTCGCATAGTGTAAATTTAACGTTTTAAATGACTTATGATTATAAAACGTAATATTTAGGGTTGTTGAACCTAGTAAATAATAAATAATAAATAATAAATAAAAATATTAGAAAGTGATTAAGAAGAGTTAACCTGATTATCACATATTTAGCCGTTTACATGCTATTACACGCTATTTTGACTATATTATTAGATGTAGGTTATTCAGACACTTATTTCACTTTGATTGCTATAAATAGGTTCTATCTGACTTATCACTGTTTTTTGGATGTTTTGTATGCTAGTTTAAGGATTTGTTTGATTATTGGATGCATTGTTGAATTTTTGCTTAGTATAGACTAAAACGATGTTCGTAGGCGATCTAGTATTAGGAAAATCTCGTTCGTATGAGTTTGTGCTTATCGATCGAACGCACAAGCGGGTGTCTACTGATTGAATGCACAAGGATGATAAACTCGAACCGATAAGGTAAATTCTCGATGGAGTATCATAGCGCTTGGATGGATCTGACAACTTAACAACATTGGAACTTGGCTATGGGTTTGACAACAGAGCAGCATTAGAGCTCAACGACAGATTTGAAGATGGAGTGATACTAGAGCTTGATGGCCGAACTAAAGACGATGGATGGACTTGGCGACGTGATGGACTTCGCAACGAATGCTAGACGTTTTCCTCGGATGGGTATTTAACCATTTTTTGTTAAATACATGCTCTAAGTAGTCGTTATCGATTAATATGCAGTATTGAATATCAATTGTCATTGTTATTAGCCATTTGGTCAACTTGACATCGACAATGGTGCCATTTCGAGGAGCAAGGTATGATGGCTCACTCGATACGATGGCTCTTTGATCAGTGGCTCTGGCTTGAGATGAGGATGAGGTGCTTATACGCATTGATCCGTCATTCGACAACGATGATTCTAGGATGAATACCAAGGTTGCTGCGATGGATTGGTTTACTTGGAGAGCATAAAAGGCGACATTAATTCATATTGAGTTGACCGTCAGAGAGAGAGAGATGGGAGGCACATGATGATATCCTACGACATATGATGATCATCGGGGATAACTCCCATATTGTTGTGACTTCGGATGGGAATCATTTGGATAATCTAGTGATGGATTCTACCGTGGAGACGTGTTCAAAGGGATTATCAATAATGCAAAGTTTTAGCGGTTACTTGTAAATAGGGGGCAGTGGGTGTGATGACCATTTAAACCAGACGGGTTCTTATTTTGACCAGACGGGTCCTCTTAGTCTCCAGCGATGGGAGACTTATGGCATTCACCTGAATTTATAGGTGTCTTTACCTTTGGGGAGTACAAGTGGGTACAACCTAGATCCTAGCCGACTGAGTGGCTTGGATTCAAGTATTACGGAAACCGAGCGTTATTGTATATCCAACGCACTGAGTGAGTGAATGTGCAGATGGATGTTATGGACGTTTTTTCCATTATTAGTACTTAGACATTTATCACTCCTTATTTTATGGTGTTTATCACATTATAGTATATATCGACTATTATGTGCTAACTCTCTTGATGCAGGGGTAGGACAGATATGATTCTTCATACCCTTCGTGTCATATATACAATTATGATTTTTGTATTACATTGAGATTTGTCTATCACTCACACTAGACTTTTGTCTGATCCAAGGTTTCATTTCCCTTTTATTACATTGGGTACTGATCCACGATGATGATTAGCAGACTGGGTGATAAATACAGGAATTGTTCAGAGTTGCGCAAGTGATTCGCAGGAGGCGATGATTCAAATATTTATACTCGTATGTATCTGTTTATTTATATTGTGTAGCATTGTGGAGCCTTGATAGTGTTGTGCATTATGTTTGAGACAATGTATCAGTTGAGTTTGTTTATCTCTTATATAAACTCTATTATTATTATGTATAATTGTATGAACCTGTATACTTCAATTATCTGGTTTATATAGTTATTACTGTCTCGTCTGTTTTATATCTATCATTTGATTATTATATGTTCTCTGATGCACTATGAGATATACAATAGGTTCCGTGATTATGTTTATATTATGTTATCTTCTTTCTCTTCTCTTATATTTTCTTCTTTTCTTTCTCTTTTCTTTCTCCTTTCTCTCATTTTCCATTATTTCTTTCCCTTGACGATTGCCTTACATCGATCAAGTGCTTGAGCAACGCAAATTTTTTGTTCTGAGCACCGGTGTTATAAGGCGGGTCAGCACAATATGATGAGATAATGCTTCAAAGACTATCATTTTCATAGTCAAAATTCATTAGCATGATTTACTTATAGCTGCATAGTATGTCGCTTATTAATGATCCATAAAAAATAAAGTTGTGTGTTATTTTATTCTTATATGTCTGGTTTTATTGTTCATGTAAGATCCGAATAATATTCCAATAGAGTTAATTAAGTTAAACCAGATAATCAAATAATATCCAATAAAATCATTAAATACAATAAATTTAGAGTAAAAAAATATGAAACAAAATTATGATGGAAATCAAATTAATGTTGTAGGTAAGCATCGATGATATCATCAAAGTTATATAAAAATAACTATAAATGTAATGGCTCGAATGACCTGAAGATTAATGAGTAATAAGATTTTCTGCTCCAATCATTAGTTTGAATGAACTAAAACTCAAAAGATTTGTATATTGAAAGAGTTTATTGGTAAAATATTTTGTTGGAAGCAGTCAGCAAATAAATTAATAAAAATTAATAAATGAAAAAAATTATGCTCCTTTAAATCTCTAGAAGAGATTTTTCTTATTTTTCTAAAGTTGAGAAAAAGTTTGTTGAATTTAGAATCTCCAAGAGGGATAAAGGATTTATGTCCATTATTATTTACTCTTTGTGTTATAATTACATATTTCTGACATAAGTTAGTAAAAACGTTGAGTTAGTTTTCTTTTATTTATTTGTTTTGCTATGATGTAAGTAGTATAAAAAAATATTTTATTTATGAGCATTTAGCAATGACTATATTAAACAAAAATAATGATACGCTTGATATTTATTTTGTTGTCATCCAAATCAAGGAAAAATCACTTCAGAATTTAGTTATTTATATCTTCCATCTTTTCAATCAAGATTAATAAAACTTAATTTTTTTTCTTTAATGATTTTTTATACATCTAACATAACTTAAACCAAATGTTTAAACGAGTATTATAATAAAATAGTAAACCAGAATTTTACTTGTCACATCATGTTATAAAACTAAAATTTTGGATAAATTATTTGTGTATATTTATGAATGTATTTGTTTATATATTATTCTCTTGAAGAGATGTTTTAAAGTTGTATTTATATATTTGTATTGAAAAATCTAACATCCTAGAAGAGATGTTATAGAAAATCTATTTTTATTAAATTTCCTGAAGAGATACAGTAACACCTCGCATTTTTAAAGATAATAAAATAAGAATAACCTAATTAAATATTCAGAATTAAGTAAAAAGAGCTGCGTCATTACGTCCGTCTAGGAATTTTGATCAAGATAGACACGTGGTTTGCATAAAAACGGACACCGTATGAAGAAGTTATGGGCATTAGAAGTTTGTATACATATAAGGAACTTATACGTGTACATATATTTTATAAATAAATATAACCAGAAAATTCGAAAATCAGTTCAAAAATCGAATTCACAAAGCGGGAAAATGGGGCGGGAATTTTGCCTGTTGGGGGGTCGACCCATCAACAGGGGGTTGACCCCACCGCAGATCTGAATTTTTTTAGACGTGGACGGTTCTGATGGTTTGTAATCAAATCTAAGGGATCTGGTTTCTCTGATACACCTATAAATATGTCTGTGGAACTAACCCTAAACCACGTATTTCTGAGGCTACGCTTAAGCTCTGCTCCTTCTCCTCCCTTAAAGATCTCTTCAGAAAATATAAATTATTAGTTAGGAAAATTTTAAATCAAAATCTGGAGGAAAGAGATTGACGATAATAAAAGGGTGTTCAGAATTATGTGAAAAGTAAGGAAACTTTCTAGATCCGATCTGTTCAATTTTCCTCCTCTTTCTTATCCTTTCTATTTTAGTAAAAATAGTCAATCCATGGTTGTTAGGTTCTGAATCCAATTAGGGGAAAACCATGAAAGATTAGATCTGGACCAGATCCTAGATTTGAAAAGCTTACGAGGTGAGTGGATTTAAGCTACAGCATTTTAGATAATAATATGTTATCGTTTAAAACATTCCTCGTTATTATATGTGAGATTGCCAGAATAATTAAGAATTACTGTTATAACAAGTTGAGATGTTAATATAAATAATTCATATGTTGAATCTGTAAAGTGTGGGAATGATTACATGTTGAAAAACAAACTTGTTAGAATATGGGTGACGACTACTGTTGTTATAATTACATGATTCACTTGTGGCATATTACTGAGTAAATGACATGTTAATCTGTTAGATTTGAACAATTAACCGATTAAAAGTTTACATGTCAAAATTGAATTAAACACATGTTAAAAGGGACATGCCCCATAATATAGGCATAACTTGATGACATACAAATTAGATTACAGTAAAAAGGTTAACATGCCTAAATTTTATAGTAAAAAAGAAATTGTAACGCACTTAGGCACGAGGTTAGATTACACTTCTGGTAGAAGTCTGCCCGGAACTGCTCGGCATATCCAGCAACCACAAGTGGTAAATCTAATGCGAGGGGTTTAAGTGCATGAATAAACATGTAATGGTACTAAGAGACGAGGTTAAGTCAACTTATGGTAGAAGTCTACCCGGACCCGCCCGGTAAATCCAGCGTCCACAAGTGTAGGCTTAATGTGAGAGGTCTAGTGCATATATATATATATATATATATATATATATAAGAAGATGTGAATAAATGACAATGATAGTAATTAAATTCCTAACTCAGAAAATAAGAAAGGAAGGATGTAACAGCCTGAGTTAGTGTGATGTGTAAGAAAAGTGATGTATTTACCTAAGTGACCTATTTCTGAGAACGTGGTTGTAAGTAAGCCACAGTAAATAAAGTAAAAAAAAATTACTTGCTACCACGGATTTAGATGGGAACACGTTATGAAAATAAATCACTAATTCCTTCTATAAATCAAACTAATAAGGTGCATGAAGTGTTTTCCTTAAATAAATAAGGAACATATATTACAGTGAATGAAGAATAATGGGATACAACAGTAAATGGTTTAAACAGGTAATGATAATAACCAATTATAAATAAATTACATTAATGATAATGTTGTATAATAGGTAGACTTGTCCTAGGAACAAGTGAAGATTATACCTTAGGTTATAATAAACTAGTAAGGAAATGGGATAACTGGTGAAATGAGATAAGGGACACTTAATTGTAAATTAAGTAATCAGTAAACGGGGAAAACCTGAAACCAGTTGAGAAGGGGGGGGGATTTATGAAATATAAAAGGTTGTACTTAATTATAAATTAAGTAATCTGTAAACTTGGAAGTCTGAAACCCGCTGATAAGAATAACATGTTTATACATGTCCTATGGATGAGGAAATTATAACATAGGTTATAATAAGTGGGTAGAAAAACTTATTAATGGACCTTAGTTAAGAGAACTAAGTTAATAAGTAAACAACGATAAGTTGTAGTAACAACGTAAAATGGAATTATGATTAAATGAGAAAGAAAGAGGAAAAATTATGAAATAAGTTATATATAATCATAAATAATGACTGACGTGTTAAACAAGAAAACATGTGAGTTGAGTTATACTTAATTACATATTAAGTAGAACTGTTATTGTAATGACAAAATCAGACAAGAATATAAAGGGATTGTGGATTACAGACCTTGGGCCACAATCTAGAGAATAACATGTTGTGGGCTTATTAATAAACATAAATGGGTTAAGTTATATAACCGAAATTAATAAGCAAGAGGAACTCGGTAACTTGATTAAGAATTCAATACGAATGGGAATTACCAAGTTAAATGGAAAACTGTTTGAGATAAGGCAAGCGCATAAAAGAATGTTTAGACATAGGTCTAACAACATATTAAAGTAAGGCGCTTGGACCAGTCCGCACATTTGAAGGTGAATAACCGAACGGGGTAGATCATCGTGGTGTTATAAGGCACGAGGGGAGCGCACGTTCATCTGATTATTATGTCGGCTTCAAACGACTAGAAGGGGAAGCACACGGTTTTTTGAGATACATAAGGTGCTCCTGATTGTCCTCTGTGTGGTGGCAGATGTTTAGGCTGTGCTCGCAGAGGTTGGGTCTGCGCGTAACTACTAGGTGGTTGGGCCTTAACTACAAGAGTAGCTTTTCAGTCAGAATGCTGTGACACGGTGATATTAGGGTGATTCAGCAGTTGCCTCAATGGGGAGGCGAAGGTTCACGACCAATAAGGATAGTAGATCACCGAATACCCGTCATCGGCAACCAGTGTGATGCGAAAAGAATAGAGCTAAAACCAATATACCATTCACCTTTCACTGTCGAGGTACGGTGGTTGAGGGAAGATGTCAACTGGATATTTAGATTGTTTGTTAAGGGCGATTCATTTAGCTCTTGTAGTCTTTACTAGTTGAGGGAGGGGCCGAGGTAGGGCCATAGCCACCATGAAAAACACACCCGAGAGATATCTATATTTGAAGGCTCTTAAAGGCGGGCCTATACAGATATGGAAAACCTCCCGACCGAGTTCCGTACTTCTTGTATCGCCCTGCCACGGAACTTAGTGCACATTAGAGGACATGCAGTTGAGGCATCGAGCCACAATTAACGGTATGTACGTGGGACAGTCTAGATACACGCATGTCGGCTGTGGGTGGTGTATGGTAGACTTAAGGGCATTATTCCAGTATGGAATCTGATTCGATCAAAGATGGCAGTCTGTATGCTTATGTAGCATAGAAGTGACAGATATATGCGAAACGTAACATTGTTTTTTAGAGATCCGTACGTCATTTCGACATAGGATAAAGGACTGCGTACATTTTGGTGGTATTACGGTGGAGACCGTGTGAGTGGGGTATCGTGGGGTGTACCTTAATTTTAAGGGTAGCTACATATATATTGTATTATGTTTATCCACCGGGAAGTAAATAGGTGCGACGTGTGTCTAAGCCTTGAGTACTATTAACCCAAGTAACCTAATAAATAAGAAAATGTGATTGAACGGTATATGTAGTGTTATCTAAAGTGTATGATTTAAATCCGGTCACCAGAACTTGTGTTTAGACCCCCTCCTCATAACATACTCGCAGGTTAGAGTTTTGGCAGAAACATGATAGCTTTGGATACTGGTTAGGCATTATTATTAATACGGTAAGGCTATACTTCGAGTATATTATAATTTATCTATTCTGCTGTGAGATATTTTCTAAGCTCTGACATATTTTATGTCTCTGTATTTTCTGCAGGTTACTAGAGTAAACCAACCCGAGTTTCCATAGATTGGAATTTTGAACAAAAAATTGGTCTGTCGGAATTCGGGTTGTTACATCTGGTATCAGAGCTTAGGTTTAGGATTCCTGTATAAATAGTGGGTGAACGTGTTTGAATTTTTAAAAATATGAATATTATATATATACCAAGATCCATAGGGAAACCCACTAAATAGAAAGAGTATAATATGGTAAGAAATGGGATTTTTGTTTTGTACACTAAAGGAATGAACATGGAAATCTGAGACCCTTAGGTAATTTAGGTGGAGAGTGTACAATGTACTTTGTATGGAAGGAAAGTGAATCCCATATAGTTAGTATTTTGGGTTAGTGGGTCTGAAAACCTTATAAATTGGAAAAGGTTGAAAAGAGAAAAATGGATTAAGAATAAATATAGTTGAGATAATTGACCTTGGGAGTGTCTAGGAAAGCCTAGAAAATTGGAAACCCGCTTTGAGTCTAACCCATTGTTAACTTTTAAGAATTTGAAATTATAAAAGTTTTGGAAAAATGGTTTATGGTGTTTTCAAGTTTTAATCTTAGAAGTTAAAGTTTTAAAATATGTAAAGAATACATATTGGGTTTTGAAGTAAAATGGGGTATATTTTGCAAATAGTGATTTATTGTAAAAAAAAAAATCTATGATAAAATTCTCTCTATAAAAGGTGGATATTATAGAGCACGTATAGCTTGCTAGTTTTCTTGTTATACTTCATACAAGAATTTTTAATAAAGAAAGTTATGAAGTCTCCATTCTTATGATAATCCTTTTTGATAAATTATTTTGGATGGAATAAATAAGTTGAAGAAATTAAGAGTAGAGTGGATGGTTGCACCTTGTAGTAAGAGACCGAATCGACCTTATATATGTAAGAACAAGTGATAAACCCGATTCAGAAATAGTTGTCCGTACCTACTCTATTTGTGATTTGAAAAAAATGATGATTTACACTTTTAAGATGACATGTTTTATAGTTTGGCAAAAGTAAGTTTTCACGAGGAAAATAAAATTTTGACACTTCTGATTTTTGAAAAAAAAATTAAATGAAATAGCCAAACCGTGTTTTAAAAGGATGGAGTAGGTAGGGATTAGTGCCTAAGAAAGACGGGAAATTTTTTGAGGCTATAAGAATTATCTTGGAATAATAGTAAGTTCCCGTAGAATGCATAAGCATTGAAAAGCCTAGGATGTTGCTTTGAAGTAATTATTAGTACACAGATAGAATTAGTAGTGACTACTAGATAGTAAAGGGCAAGTAAGTGTTTAGATCATGTTGCTAATTTTCATGTTAGGGGTAAAACCCGTTACTACATTTCTGTTGGGATCGTTCCATTATTTTGTTCTTGTTGGGTAGTTAGGGTAACACCTAAACCTATCGTGGATCCCATAGTTTGGACTTTTCTATTTGAGGGGGACATAGTCCCGAGATTCTTAGCCCTTAGTAGTAGCTGTGTAAGGTGTCTGTTCTCCTGTTTTAGTTGAAAGACTAGAAGCTTATTTAAATTAAAACTTAAACCAGATGATTAAATAAGCTAAGAAAAGAGAAATGGTACAACTAAAAAGGAAACAACAAGTTCAATAAAGCAACAAACATGATAAATTATGAGAAAAGATGAATAGAAGTAAAAATTTCCAAGATAAGATGAAAAGGAAAATCAGTAACAAAAGAAAATTTTCTTATGTGGGCTGTGCTTGGATAGGAAAATAGGGAATCTTTATAAATAGTTACATAAAATCCAAGTACGGTTGGAAAAAGGTACATAAAAGAAAAAAACGGAAGATGTGAAATTTTTCATTTTTCACCTTTTTGTAATATAAGAATTCGAATTTAGAAAATTAGATTTTTCTGAAATTCGAAAAATAAAGTTGGTTGGTAGGATTATGGATGCAACAATTGGATGAACTACGCTCTTACTCAGTAAGAGTGTGGGAAAAATTGGATGAAAAAACATTTTGATTTTCAAAATATTGCATTCATATAGAACTGCCAGTATATTTAGAATGTGAGCACCATATTTTAAAAGGAGTTTTGAAAATTTGCATACACATAGGAGGTATCACTTAGACATACATGCATTATTATGTTGTATTTCACTTTGCCCAAGTGCACAATGGTTGCAAAAATTGGATGCACACATGATGGATGGATATTATGCAAGTGGTTACTTGATTTTACCCTTATCAAATTTTGGGGATAAAATTCCCTAAGGGTGGGAGAATGTAACACCCTGCATTTTTAAAGATAATAAAATAAGAATAACCTAATTAAATATTCAGAATTAAGTAAAACGGAATGAATCATTGCGTCCGTCTCGGAATTCTGTTCAAGATAGACACGTGGTTTGCGTAAAACAGAAGTCGTATGAAGAAGTTATGGGCATTAGAAGTTTGTATACATGTAAGTAACTTATATGTATATATATTAAATAAATATACCCTGAAAATTTGGAAATCAGCTCAAAAATCGAATTCACGAAGCGGGAAAATGGGGCGGGAATTTTTTCCGGTTGGGGTCGACCCATCAATAGGGGGTTGACCCCACCACATATCAGAGTTTTTTTTTTAGACGTGGACGGTTCTGATGGTTTGTAATCAAATCTAAGGGACTTGGTTTCTCTGATACACCTATAAATAAGTCTGTAGAGCTAACCCTAAACCTCATATTTCTGAGGCTACGCTGAAGCTCTGCTCTTTCTCCTCCCTTAAAGATCTCTTTAGAAAATATAAATTATAAGTTAGGAAAATTTTAAATCAAGATCTAGAGGAAAGAGATTGACGATAATAAAAGGGTGTTCAGAATTATGTGAAAAGTAAGGTAACTTTCTAGATCCGATCTATTCAATTTTCCTCCTCTTTCTTTTCTTTTCTATTTTAGTAAAAATAGCCAATCCATGGTTGTTAGGTTCTGAATCCAATTAGGGGAAAACCATGAAAGATTATATCTGGACCAGATCCAGGATTTGGAAAGCTTACGAGGTGAGTGGATTTAAGCTATAGCATTTTAGATAATAACATATTATCGTTTAAAACATTTCCCGTTATTATATGTGAAATTGCCAGAATAATTAAGAATTACTGTTATAACAAGTTGAGATGTTAATATGAATAATTCATATGTTGAATCAGTTAAAGTGTTGGAATGATTACATGTTGAAAAACAGACTTGTTAGAATATGGGTAATGACTACTGTTGTTAAAATTACATGATTCACTTGTGGCATATTATTGAGTAAATGACATTCTAACCTGTTAGATTTGAACAATTACCCGATTTCAAATTTACATGTCAAAATGGAATTAAACACATGTTAAAAGGGACATGCGTCATAATATTGGCATAACTTGATGACATACAAATAAGATTACAGTAAAAAGGATAAGATGCCTAAAATTTATAGTAAATAAGAAACTATAACGCGCTTAGATACGAGGTTAGCTAACACTTGTGTTATAAATCTTCCCGGAACTGCCCGGTATATCCAGCATCCACAAGTGGTAAATCTAATGTGAGGGGTCTAAGTGCATGAATAAACATGTAATGGTACTAAGACACGAGGTTAAGTCAACTTATGGTAGAAGCCTGCCCGGACCCGCCCGGAAAATCCAGCGTCCACAAGTGTAGGCTTAATGTGAGAGGTGTAGTGCATATGCATATATATATATATATATATATATATATATATATAACAAGATATGAATAAATGGCAATGAAAGTAGTTAAATGCTAACTCAGAAAATAAGAGAGAAGGGATGTAATGAACTGAGTTAGTGCGATGCAAAGGAAAAGTGATGTATTTCCCTAAATGACCTATTTTTGAGAACGTGGTTGTAAGTAAGCCATAGTAAATAAAGTAAGAAAAAGGAAAGAAATTACTTATCACCACGGATTTAGATGGGAATACGATATGAAAATAAATCACTGATTCCTTCTACAAATCAAACTGATAAGGTGCATGAAGTGTTTTTCTTAATAAAATAAGGAATGTATGTTACAGTGAATGAAGAATAATGGGCTACAACAGTTTTAAATGGGGAATGATAATAACCTATTATAAATAAATTACATTAATGAAATGTTGTATAATAGGTAGACTTGTCCTAGGGACAAGTGAAGATTATAACTTAGGTTATAATAAACTAGTAAGGAAATGGGATAACTGGTGAAATGAGATAAGGGACGCTTAATTGTAAATTAAGTAATCAGTAAATGGGGAAAACCTGAAACCAATTGAGAAAAGGGGGAAATTTGATGAAATATAAAAGGGTGTACTTAATTATAAATTAAGTAATCTATAAACTTGGAAGTCTGAAACCCGCTGATAAAAATAACATTTTTAAACTTGTCCTAGGGACAAGAGGAAATTATAACATAGGTTATAATAAGTGGGTAGAGAAACTTATTAATGGACCTTAGTTAAGAGAACTAAGTTAATAAGTAAACAACGATAAGTTGTAGTAACGGTGTAAAATGGAATTATGATTAAATGAGACGGAAAGATGAAAACTTATAATATAAGTTATATTTAATCATAAATAATGACTGGTATGTTAAACAAGAAAACATGTGAGTTGAGATATACTTAATTACATTTTAAGTAGAACATGTTATCGTAACAATAAAATCTGACAAGAATATAAAGGGATTGTGGATTATAGACCTTGGGCCACAATCTAGAGAATAACACGTTGTGGGCTTATTAATAAACTTAAATGGGTTAAGTTATATAACCAAAATTAATAAGCAAGAGGAAATCGGTAACTTGATTAAGAAAATCAATATGAATGGGAATAACCAAGTTAAATGGAAAACTGATTGAGATAAGGCAAGCGTGTAAAAGAATTTTTAGACATAAGGTCTAACAACATATTAAAGGCGCTTGGACTAGTCCGCACGTTTGAAGGTGAATAACCCAATGGGGTAGATAATCGTGGTGTTATAAGGCACGAGGGGAGCGCACGTTTATCGATTATTTTGTCGGCTCTGAAGGACTGGAAAGGGAAGCACGCGGCTTCCTGAGATACATTAGGTGCTCCTGGTAGTCCTCTGTGTAGTGGTAGACATTTAGGTTGTGCTCGCAGAGGTTGGGTCTGCGCGTAATTAGTAGGTGGGTGGGCCTTGACTGCAAAAGTAGCTTTGCAGTCAAAATGCTGTGGCGCGATGACACTAAGGTGACTCGGTGGTTGCCTCAACGGGGAGGCGAAGGGTCACGACCAATAAGGATAGTAGATCGTCGAATACCGTCATCGGCAGCTAGTGGGATGCGAATAGACTAGAGCTAAAACCAATAGGTCATTCACCTTTCACTATCGAGGTACATTGATTAAGGGAAGACGCCAACTGGATGTTTAGATTGATTGTTAGGGGTCAGTCGTTTAGCTCTTATAGTCTGTATTAGTTGAGGGAGGGGCCAAGGTGTGGCCATAACCACTATGAAAAACAGACCCGAGGGATATACGTATTTGGAGGCTCTTTAAGGCGGGCTTGTACAGATATGGAAAAGCTCCCGATTGAGTTTCATGCTTCTTGTATCGCCCTGCCATGGAACTTGGTGCACCTTGGAGGACGTGCGGTTGAGGCATCGAGCTACAATTAACGGTGCGTACATGGGACAGTCTATATACTTGCATGTCGGCTCTGGGTGGTGTATCGTAGACTTGAGAGCATTATTCCAGTATGGAATCTGTTCAATCAGAGGTGGCAGTCCGTACGCTTATGTAGCATAGTAATGACAGATATATGCGGAACATAATATTGTTATTTAGAGATCCGTGCATCACTCCGGCGTAGGATAAAGGACTGCGTACATTTTGGTGGTATTATGGTGGAGGCCATGCAAGTGGGGTACCAAGGGGTGTACCTTAATATTGGGGGTAGCTGTAACGTCCCAGAAATTTCGACAACTGGAATATGGAATTAAATAACAGATTTAATTAATAATGATCATATTATTGATACCGGAATTACAAATAAAAAAAATTATATCGAATATATGGTTTTGTGTATGAACTGAATTCAATATTTAATTTATTATGCTCGGTTGAAAATCAAATATTTATTGTTGAATATTTAAATTTAATTGGATTGATATTTGAATTGGATTGAAATTTGGAATTTGATAATAGACGGTATTAACGTTAAATAAATTGGAGATTCGATTTGTTGACATTCATGGAAAAATTGACTTGAATATGTGTGTATTTGTGAAGTTGAATTCAACATTTCAAATTTGGAAACGATCAGAGTTATTGGTGAATAAATAAAATAAAATCGGTGAACCGCTAAATGATTTAAAAATAAAATTTACGTTGTATGTAGATGGAGTCAGAATTCATCCAAACAAATTTTATTGGATTTAGAACATGAAGACGTAGCAGCACGTTAAATTTTGTTGCGTTTGAAGTTCGTTTGTGGTGGAACAACAATAAAACAATTAACGTGATTCACGATAGAATTAAATTAATTAGAGTTCGATTAACTTTCTTGGACACCACGCTGTTAATTCCTTTACCCTCAAATATTTCACCGTACACTGAAAACATCTGCAAATAACCTTCCTCAGAAAACATCTCCGCCAACCTATACTGGAAAACGCAGATTCCCTAAAAACCCTATGATTTACATTGATCTTATCCCTAATCTTTTTCTCTATAAGTTTGCGCGTACTCTCCATTTTTTCCCAAGTTCCCTTCAGCCAAGCAAATTCTCAAATCCACTTTCCCCTTAAATTAAAATCATAGGCCGAGATTTTCCCCAAAAATCGTGGCCGTCGCTCCACCAGTAATTGATTTCCCTCTTCTTCAATCAGCAATCAAACCACAAGACCAAGTTTACTACTGTTCCCGTCATCTGTAGCCATCTTTCTGAACCCAATCGCTGAGCTGTTGCTTCTCTTCGAGACCAGAAACCATCGTGCGAAGTAAACTTCACTCCACCGTTCGCAACCTGGTTTTTCCTGATCACCACCATCGAAACCCACTTCAACAACCACCGAGCCATTATCTTTTCAGCAACCTAGGAAACACGACAGTATTATGAGTACCCTCTCACGATTTAATCGATTTCAAGTTTTTAAATTTCGATACTACTGAAATAAAATAGTTAATGCTTAATCTGAGAGGCTCTATGGTGGTTGATTTTTCCATGACATGATTGTTTTGGCCTGCACTAGTTATTGCTTCGAGTTGTTACGGTTTTGAATGCCTTGGTCTGATTTTGCACATTGTTTTGAATTGCACGATTGTTTTGTTGATTTGTATTCTTGCTATGAATTCCTGTAGATTTTTTGAAATAAATAAAATTGTTTTTTTTTGGTCTAAAACATTACGTGATTTCTGAAACAAATTAAATGGTTTTCATGGCTACAAAAATAAATAAATAAATACATATTGGAATTCTGTAAATAGTCGATTTGTTTTTATTCTAGACAAACATCTGGTCTTTGAAAATTTTGATAGATTTTATATGAGTAACACCAGAAAACCCTCTACTGTTTTACCTTAAATCTTAGGTGAACTCAACCATGTGTTACTACACATAATTCCTGGTACATTGTCCATTGTAACTGTCATGTTATGGATTATTATATGTATATTTATTGTTGGGTACTAAACCATGATTTTTGATTCCCTTTTTGGAATTTTGTCGGCTACTCAATGCACACTATGTTTTTCTAAAAATCTAAATGAATTTAACAAGATCTGAAATGTATTTGACCTTGTATACATGTCAGCCTTGAAACATGCATATACACCTGAATACAATACTGTTTGTTGTATTCATTTCGCAGTTTCTTTTGTTGGCCTTAATCTTCTATTTCAGAGATATACCCCTTGAATGGCTTCATGATTTTGATTCAGTAAAATAGTTAAATCTTAATATACGTATGGTTTACATCCATATAACGATTTATATAAACATTAAAGATATTAGAGTGTTTACACACATTGTAAATGTTCACTGTCTTGCGTTGTATTTGGTTCACAGCTTTGCGTATTGGAAATATGAAGAATGCATTTATTAGCTAGTACATCTCGACGATTTGCAGACCAGTTTAAGAGAAAAAAAAAGTGAAACGTAAAATCAGAGAATGAGTGCAGCAAAATAGTGGATTTTGTTGCATCTGGAACTTTAGCAATGTAACTACCCGTTAGCAAAATTTCATTTCCTCTCTGAGCATCATTTCTGAAATTGAAATGGGGTGTCATTTTTTTAGTATTAGTTAGAAGTGTTTGTATTGATCTCACAAGCGCGGTTTGTCATCTTGTTCATAATACCATTCGCAGAGGGAATACATGATTTATCAACTCCCAGTTTCTTGTGTCAAGTGCCAACTTTATAAAATTCTGGCTATCAAGTAACACAGAAGTATAACTTTATAATTTTATGTTCACTGTGATATATATTAAACATCCATCCAACATGAAACTTTGATATGGTTAACAGTTTGGTATTTTTAAGATTTTTGAAGTAGCAAGAACCTTAAGGGATCCTACAGGGAATAATTTGTGATTTGGACCATGCAACCTACATCACTATGTATCATGCAAACAAATACATATGTATATTCTATGATTTACCTTGCAGTACGTAGCAAGTAAGGTTAAACTAAAGACCATCCTCATTTGCTTAGTTAACTTCAGCAGATTAATTGGTCTCCATATTGGTGTCACCAAACCATGTTTGCATGTGTTTTATGGTACTCATCGGTACATCGGATGTAATGATGTCTTTGTATATGTATTTGATCTTTATTTGAACTATAACTTGTAGAACTACGACTGGATCCGTTTAATTTCAGCAAAAACCCAATACGTAACTTGGATTTTTCAGTGAATCACTCATAGGTTTCAACTTGTTGTTAAATACATATGTTGTTTTATAAAACCCATTGCTAGATGAATGGACTCAGAAACGAATATATATGAATAGATACTGGAGATGATACTATGCAGTGTTCATATTTTAAATGGGTTATCTTTGTTCACTTTAAAGAAAAAGGATAACTAATTTGCTAAAGGGTTATGGGAGATTAAAGACAAAATAATAATATGTTTGATTAGGAATTGTATATGGTCTTGTGTGTAAACTGAAGTCACACAAGTTCGTGCGTAGTATTGGCCATAGTTGATATAGTCATTAATATAGAAATGATATGAACCTGTTTTGAGCTGCATATATGTTTTCTATATATATATATGGACACCTGTTACGAACTACATATATATTTTCATATATGGTCACCTGTTTCGACCTACATAGATGTTTTCTTATATATAGGAACCAATTTCGAACTGCATAGATGTATTCTAATATATATAAATGTGACCCATGGTTATAAAATGTTAACTAATTCGAGCACGTTACACGTATATATATGTGTCGCCGATGTACACCTATATATATATATACACACACACACACCATCGTATGTGTACATATACGTATACACGCTGTCCCAATTGGTTTCTCCCCAAGTTGCTATGATATATCTCGGTGTTTTCTCATGGGCTCGATGTACTTGAATTTTTGTAGGATGGACTATTATTATTTCAGTTTTTGTTGAAATTAATTTACCTGCACTATGATTTAATCCTGACTCGATAGTTTTATGTTTTTGCATGGAACGCTCGGGTCAGACCCGAGCAATGTGGATTTAAAGATTTCAACTTAGGATTCGAAGATTTGCGAAGCTGGGAATTCCAAAGACGACGTACTCTGAAGAATTTAAACCAGTAAACATTTTAATGTTTTCAAACTATATTTAATTCCGTTGTACAAAGAAAAATTCTTGCATTCAAAATTTTGGTTAATATATATATATATAAGTTTATTTTGCTTTTCAATACTGTGTTATTTAATTATTCTATGTTTTCTATGTTGATTCTATTTTAATCTCTGTAAGCTAAATAACGATCCGTCGATTTGAACATTTTAAATTGGTTTTATCACCAATTTGAAGCGGTCAAAATGGTGGGATGTTACAAGTGGTATCAAAGCTGTTTGATGGCTGTGAGCTGGGAACGCATGATAGGGGGTTCTCGCTTCGCGGTTTGGTGGCGAACGGGAGACTCTTACACCTACATGTCCCTTGAAAGTAGCGGAGGGTTGGTCGAGTCGAGAGGCAGGCCGTAAAAGCAGTTCTGAGGTATTATTGTAAAGCCACGATGGCAGTGTAGGCCATTGGTTGAAAAGCCTAGACCCTTTACAAGTGGTATCAGAGCTTTGGTTTATTCAAAGCATAGCTTATCAGGTTTAAAATGAGTAGGATCAACATTAGAAAAGCGGATTTTGAAAATAAAAAGGGTTTCGAAAATAAATTTGGAAAGGAAAATAATTTTGAAACTAGTATTTAGAAATAGATACAACGGAAAAATTATTTGTTTTGAATTTTAAAAATTTGTTCGGAATCCCCAGTCCTCGAACCCGGATTTGTAGGAGCTGTTCTTCGATAAGTTCCCTTAGGTTTGAATCTTGAAACCATTGACAAATGGTATCTAAAACAGACAAGTATAAGAGAATCAACAAATCGATTCTCTAGTCGTATATTATAGAAATCAAAGATGGAGAAAAAAATTATATATTAAATAAATAAATATAATTTCGATGGAAATTTAAATGAAAAGGGGAATTTGGAATCGTTCCAAAAATGGAACGATGGATTTTATTCTGGATAGAAATAAATGAAGATAAAATCGGAAAAGAGATATAATTGCATACGACTGTGTTAAATTTGATTAATTTATTCATAACTTGACAAGATAAATTATAATTAGTTTCAAACCAATAATGTGTAATCGAATATATGAATTCGATAGTAAATATAAACTTGTTAATTAATTAATGCGAAGCGAATAGTGAACGAGAGTTATGGATAAAGCGAAATATGAATGAAGATTTTGAAGAGATTTGAACTGAGATTTAAACGGAATCAAAATTAATTTGATATGGCAAGTTCAGATTCCTGAAAAAGGAATACTATTAACTTTTTAGAAATGAATAACGTCTGAAAGCAAAAATGTTGCAGATGGAATTGGAGATAAATGAAATGGAGTTGATCGGTATGGTGAGATTATTCTGAAGTTCAAAATATAAATCCAATATGATTTTTTTTTTTGAAGTTCAGAATATATTATCGAAAAAGAGATTATTCGGAAGGAAGTTTTTCATGGGAGTCGATTATGCGAGTTGCAGGAAAATATTATTTAATTTTTGTTTTTAATCAAAATTTAATTAATTGTTTATGTACTCAGATTGAGGAATGAAGTATATTTTAAAGGTGAATTATTGTTACAATTAACGATTTTCGTTAAAGAAGTAAATTTTTTATTCGAATCTGAAAGTTATGAGAGAATAAATGTTTTGTTAGTATTTGAAGTTGTGAATTTTATCTATTTCAAAGTTAACAATGTTGTCACTTAAGGTCTGAGAGGTAAATATACCCCAACTTGACTAATTTCATTATTGACTAAGGAATGGTTAAGGTTCGATAGCAAGAGTGGTTAAATGAAGTAAGTAAATGAGTGTCAGTGGTTAAGGGAAAATAGCGATGTCTTATTTAATATCTGTTTTTAATCCAAATAATGAATTTGGAAATGTTTCCCATGGGAAAAAAAATAGATTTTCTATGGAAAATAGAGATTTGCGAATATATAGAAATGTTTTCCGGTGGTAACAAGAAATTTTGTAAGATTTTAAATATGATAACTAGATATAATTTTTCCAAACATAGCGTGAGGGGCTAACGGGTTTTGGATAAATCAGAATGGCGAGAATTGAAGCATAAAAAGCCGCACGACAAGAACGAAGAACGGCAAAACATAAGAAAAGTGGATTTGTTGCATAAAAATTGATTTGAAAAAAAAAGAAAAATAAATAAATTAAGAAACGAAGTTAAGGAAATTGAAAATTGACAGGTGATTAGTAAGTTGAATAATTCTCGAGTGCTGATCTGATGTTGGTTTCGGCCTTCGGGATTAACGCTTAGGGAGTTGTTCGCTTGCTGATTTACAGTTGATGCATGTGAATATGGAAAAGTAAATTGTGTGGGAATGAGAAACTTATTATTTGAAGGGAAAATTCTGGAATTTTGATAACACAAAGATCTTAGTTAAGCGATGAATGTAATAATGAAAATTTGGAAGAGAATATGGTTTATAACCCGAGTTTGGAAAGATATTAGAATTGATCAAAACAGAAATTTTGAAATTTGAATGGAAATTTGAAGATATTTATATTGGATTGGAAGTAATTGATTTGAAATAAAATCTTATATATAAAGGAATTTATATAAGACAAGAGGTTTGAAATATGATTTGGGAAGAAAATCTTAAGTATGATTTTTGAAATAAAGTATTATATGTTTTCAAAGCAAAATAAGGAAAGCACCTTCCTTTCCCTTTGGATTTCGAGCTTAGTGAGATATACTGCTGGTGGTAGTAGGTTCTCCGGACATAAAACTCGAGTTGTCTGAAGAACACGATCGTGTAGCGTAATTTGGAGGGCTGTAGATGGCTTATGGCAGACGGATGATTCTTCAGGGAATCAAGCGTAACCATTGTGTTTGTTGCGATCTACGGTCGTGATAAGGGCGTAATCCGCAGAGCTGTGAAAGCTTACAGGTATGGATGTTTCCTGAGGGAATCAGGTGTAACAACCTGGGTTCCAACGAACTGAATTTTTTCCAAAATTTCAATCCATCGAGACTCGAGCTGTTTTAACATACTGCTTAACCAGTATCCCTAGCTATCATATCCATGTCACTACCTAACCTGTGAGTATGAAATGAGGAGGGGGTCAGAACATAAGTTCTATGTGAATGGGTTTAAACTACAAATGTTGAATAACCCTACATATACCGGTCTATTGCATTTTCTTGTTTATTAGGTTATTTGTGTTGATAGCCCTTATGGCATGTACTCACGTCGCACCCATCTACTCCCTAGTAGATCAACCTAATATAGTGTATATGTAGCTACCCCCAACTAAGGTATATCCCACTCGCACGGTCTCCTCCGAATGTATGCAGTCCCTTATCCAATGCCACATGTCATACAGAATCTCATGTGTATATATGTATGTGTATACCAATGCTACGTCTGCATAGAACGTTCATTACTATATTACGTAAGCGTTTGGACTGCCACCCTAGGTTCGACTAGGTTCCGTCATCGAGTGACGCCCCCTAGTCTATGATACACCACCCAAAGCGATGTGTATATACCTAGACTTTTTCCCACGTACGTATCGTCAATCGTACTTACTGTTTACTTGCACATGTTCTCTATATGTGCGAACCCGAGTCCCGTGGCAGGGCTAATAAAAAAACACGGAACTCGGTCGGGAGCTTTAAGATATCTGCCGATGCAGATGCTAAGGTCTGCCTTTACAGTGGCTATGGTTCCACTAGACCCCTCCCTCAACCAACAAACGAAAGGCACCCATGAAAATCAAGAATGAGAACTTTCCCTGGCACAACTGCCTGACCCTCTATGCCCTTCCCTATTGGCCTTACCTCACCCATAACTAGATAGCAAGCATATGATCTATTGGAGTTCTCTGCCTTTCCGCTTTTCGTACTGACTGAAGTTGGTAGGTAGACGACGAGTAGCTATCACAGGGCACTAAATGGTATCTCCGACTCACGCTGGTCCATCCTAGTCTTTAGGTTGCCTTCTAATTATTGCAATTAAGGCATACTCTTGGTTCGTAACTATGCAGACCTAACCTCTGTGTGCCCAGGTGGATCATCTGCATTCTCACATAGGGATACCAAGAGTACCCTACTACACGTCCCGTGAAGCCTCGTGCTTCATATCCCAGTCCGTTGGAGCCTTCAAGAGTTTCTAGATGGACGTTCGCTCCTCCTCGTATTCTACGACTTAGTGATGATCTACCACGTTTGGTTATTCATCCTATATCTGGACTGGTTCAAGCGCGTTGTTTACTTAGTTCTCTTAACTAAGGTTTAGTACTTAGTTCTCTTAACTAAGGTTTGATACTTTGTTCTCTTAATTAAGGTTTACTACTTGGTTTTCTAAATCGTTCGTCTTCTTAACTAAGGTTTAATACGTAGTTCTCTTAATCGTTGTCTACTTAGTTACCTTAATTAAGGTTTACTGACAAGTTCTCTTTATCGATCATATTTACATTAGTAAGAGAATAATGCCCTAAGTGTCAATCCCGAAGACCGAGATCAACATCAGATTGACACTCAAAGAATTACTCAACTCAACCAATCTCTTGTTATGTTATTCATATAACTTATGTCATCTTCTTTAATAGATTACACATTATCACTTTACAATTTATATCCAACTTATTTGTTTAATACTTAGTTTCCTCTAACTAAGGTTTATTACTTAGTTTCTTTTAACTAAGATTTGTTACTTAGTTCTCGCTAACTAGTTCTCATTAACTAAGGTTTGTTTACATAGTTCTTCTTTAACTAAGGTTTGGTTACTTAGTTCTCATTAACTAAGGTTGGTTTACTTAGTTCTTCTTCAACTAAGGTTTGGTTACTTAGTTCTCATTAACTAAGGTTTGTTTACTTAGTTCTCATTAACTAAGGTTTGTTTACTTAGTTCTTCTTTAACTAAGTTTTGCCAACGAATTCAAGCATGACTTAAGTTCTTTTTATCAAACGATAACGCATGGGAGCTTTTATACATTTTCAGCATAGATTAACTTATTTCATGGTGTAAGTTGTCCCACCCTTGCAACCTTGTATTACATCTTAAGTCATAACCTTCCCTAGGTCTATCTATTATTCAATCTTTACATTACCACAACTTTGGTTTATAATAGGTTGTTAACATTCCCCATCTCTATGTTGGTTAAGTTTACCCAAGTTGACTTAACCCCATTCACTTATTCTTCACATGTTATATTTGTTAAGCGTTGTCTATTCATTCATGTTAACTTAACCCTCCCACATATCATGTCATATTTGTTAAGTGTTGTTAACCCTACCATACTTAGCATGTGTCATTAGCATTAATTAATTATTAATGCACCAACCTCTCACATTAGACCTATTGTTGCGGTTGCTGGAAGTGCTAGTCGGTTCTGCGCAGGCTTACACCACAACTCAGTCTAACCTCGGGTTCAAGCACGTTATGACTAACTTCTCACATTAGACCCTATTGTTTGCGGTCGCTGGATGTGCCGGGCGGTTCCGGACAGTCTTACACCACAAACTCAGTCTAACCTCGAGTTAGCCATGTTTCATCTTTAGCTAATTAACAGTTCATGTCAATTCTAGGTGTCGTATGCTACTTACCAAATGCACAAATATGTTCATGTTCAAGTTATGCCAATAGTGTCAATTTCATGTTTATACCCCAAATTACCCAAATTTTAAGTCGTACATTCCAAATTCACTTATATTCATGTTCAGGCATATTCCATGTTATAATTAATTATCCAAACCACATATTTATTCATACCAAATTACAGATAAATTTCACATCACATGTTATCCAATTATATGTCAATCGTACTAAATTATACAAATTCCATATCCAATTTAATTGTGCAAATCTACACAAATTCAACGTTTCAGTATAGTCATACCCATAATTCAATTTCAAATTATACATCAATATATCCAAACCATATTATGCCCAAACAACCCATTTCCCTTCTTAATTTCTCATTCATGTTTAAAACGCATATATCCATGATAGGCGTAGGCTCGAGATAGGCTAGCTATAAAAATAAAAAGGGGAAAGAATAAAAAAGGAGAGAATTCAACGTAGGCATAAATAAAATAACTGATCTTTATTGAATTAACATCATATTCATTGTATGTATACATCGTGAATGGTGAACGATATTCATAACATTATACAAAAAATATAATTTAAAGTCCACTCACCTTGCTTTGCATTCCAAATTCTAGATCTGATTTATCTTTGATCTGTTTACGTTGCGTAGATTGTCGATCTGGATCTCTTCTCTTTTCTTGCGCAGTATTTTAGATCTTGAATTTCTCCTTTGTTTTATTCGCGGTTGTGTTAATTCTAGATTTGATTCTCTTTAATTTAAGAATAGCCTTTGAAGAGAAAGGGGATAAGAATAGATCTAGTTTTAGTGGAGAAGAAGTGTTTAGATCCATTGAGGAAGAAGGAGGAGAGAATTCTGCAGCATAGAGTTACAATGACTTGGTGTGGAGAGAAAGCAAGGTCTAGGGGTCATTTTATAGCTGTTTGATCAACGTATGGGGCCAAAAACTCGTCTAGATGCAAAACTATGAATTCTTCCCGAAACTGGGGGTAGGTCGACCCCCAAGTCGACCTGCCTGGGCGGGAATTTTTCCGCTCAGCCCAGTTTTCGTGATTTTGAACTGTTGAATTTTTTGAAGGCTATAACTTCTTCATACAGAGTCCGATTTTCGAAAACTTGGACTCTATTCCATGTAAAATTTCGAGACGAACGCAATGGTGATGCCCGTTTTACTTAACTCCAGATATTTGAATTAATTATCCGTACTTTATTATCTTCTCCGTTACACACACTGTTATTTAATTAATCTTTCCTTTTCTTTCATGTATTGATTAATTTTCATTGTACATCACCATTATTAACCTATCTACGCATATATCTTATTTTTAATTATATTAAAAATGCGGGGTGTTACATTCTCCCACCCTTAAAGAATTTCTTCCCCGAAATTCGATAAGAGTAAAATAGATAATCCCTCGCAACATCCAGTTAGTGTTCATCCAATTGTTGCAACATTGTGCACATGTGCAAGGTGAATCACATCATAGTAAATAGTGTATGCCTAATTTGGATCCACCTATATGTATGCAAATCTTAAAAGCTCTTTCAAAACATGATGCTCACATCCTAAATATACTTGCAGTTCTATATGAACGCAATATATTTGAAAAATCAAAACATTTTTCACCCAAATTTTCCCATACTCTTACAGAATAAGAGCATAGTTCATCCAATTGTCGCATCCAAAATCCTACCAATCATCATTAAACTTGAAATTTAGAAAAATCCAATTTTCTAAATTTGATTTCTTATGTTACTTAAAGATATAAAACGGAAGAACTTACATTTTCCGTTGTACCTTTTATAATTGTACTTGAATTTTTATATAACTATTCTATATAGATTTCCTATTTTCCTATCCAAGCACAACTACATAAGAAAATTTCTTTTCCTTCTTCAATTATCTTGAAAAGTTTTCATTTCTGTTCATCTTTGTCTTAAGATTTTCGTTTCCTTTTCCCGTCTATTTTTGTTGCTTCACTGAATTTGTTGGTTTCTTGTTAGTTAGGCTATTCTCTGTCTTAGCTTATTTGGGTCAGTCTGATTTCTCAAGTTTATTTTTCAAATAAGCTTTTCCGTTTTCAACTCAAACATTATCCTACACAGCTACTATTATGGGCCAAGAATCTTAGGACTTTGTCACCTTTGACAATTGCCAGTCCACACAACAGGATCTATATACTTGCTTGCCCTTCACTACCTAGTAGTTACTACTAGTCCATGCTGTGTATCACTAGCCTATACTTTACCTTTTTTTGTTTTTTTTAAGCAACAATTCTAGGCTTCTCAATGCTTATGCATTCTACGGGAATTTGTTTTTATTACTATTCCAAGACAGTCCTTGCTATTTACTTTATAGCCTAATATTTTTCTTGTTCTTTCTAGATACTACCCTCACCTACTCCATTCTTTTTAAAACATGGTTTGGCCTCATTTTTTTTCTTCCAAAATGCGGTAAAAATTTATTCTCTTTTCCAAAGCTTGCTTTTGCCAAACCTTAAAAATAATATCATAAAATGCAAAACATTTTTTTTCAAATCACAAAACTGGAGTAGGCAAGGACTACTATCGGGTTTACGTTGTTCCTACTTGCAATGTTAATCTAGCTTCTCGGTACTAGGTGTAATCACCTTCTCTACCCTTAGTTCCTTCAACTTATTTTGTCTACCACACAAAATTTATTTTTAAATCAGTAATCAAAATTTATAATCAATAGAGTAGAGATTTCAAAACTTTCTTTTCAATCCTTTAATATATTATAATATGAAAACTAGTGAGCTATACATGCTCTATAATATGCATCTTTTTATGAGAGAATTCTTTAAAACAAGAAATCGTTGTTTTACAAAATATACCCCACTTTACTTTAAAACACAATATGCATTTTTCAAATATGCTCCTTACATATTTCTTTCAAACATTTAAAAATACTTTTAAGATTAAAAACGTGAAAATACCACAAACTCTTTTGCCAAAACTTTTACAATTTCAAGTTCTTAAAGGTTTAATAGTGGGTTTGACTCAAAGCGGGTCTTCAACCCAACTAGGCTTCCCTAGGCACTTTCGCAAATTCAATTCTCTCGACTATATATATTCCTAATTCATTATCCACATTTTAACCATTTTCTAATTTATAAGGTTTCACTTTTAAACCCACTACTCTGAAATATCATTTCAGTTTCCATCCTATGGGATATTTTCTTTCTCTAACTCCAAGCCATACTGCACACTCTCCCAACCACCTAATGGTTTCAATTTTTTTTTTGTTCATTACATTAGTGTAAAAACCAATATCCCAACTCTTTCCATATCTAGTGGGCTACTCTATGCTTTTAGGTTTTTATATATTTATATTTTAGAAAATACAAATACGTTCACTCAATATCTCCCTAGGAACACTAAACCGAGGCTCTGATACCAGATGTAACAACCCGGGTTCCGACGGACCAAATTTTTTCCAAAATTCCAATCCATCGAGACCCGAGCTGTTTTGCTCTGGTATCCTGCAGAAAAGACAGAGATAAAGAAACATGTCAGAACTCGTAAAGCATCTCACAGCAGAAGGAATAAAATATGTTGCAATTAAAATATAGCTTTACCTTGTTAAACATACTGCTTAACTAGTATCCCAAGCTATCATATCCCTATCACTACCAAACATGCGAGTATGAAATGAGGAGGGGGTCAGAACATAAGTTCTGTGTCAATGGGTTTAAACTACAAATGTTGAATAACCCTACATATACTGGTCTATTGCATTTTCTTGTTTATTAGGTTATTTGTGTCGATAGCCCTTATGGCATGTACTCACGTCGCACCCATCTACTCCCTAGTAGATCAACCTAATATAGTTTATATGTAGCTACCCCCAACTAAGGTATATCCCACTCGCACGGTCTCCTCCGTATGTATGCAGTCCCTTATCCAATGCCACATGTCGTACAGAATCTCATGTATATATATATATGTATGTGTATACCAACGCTACGTCTGCATAGAACCTTCATTACTATATTACGTAAGTGTTTGAACTGCCACCCTAGGTTCGATTAGGTTCCGTCATCCAGTAATGCCCCCTAGTCTACGACACACCACCCAGAGCGATGTGTATGTACCTAGACTTTTTCCCACATACGTATCCTCAATCGTACTTACTGTCTACTTGCACATCTTCTCTATATGTGTGAACCTGAGTCCCGTTGCAGGGCTAATCAAGAAACACAGAACTCGGTCGGGAGCTTTAGATATCTGCCGATGCAGATGCTAAGGTCTGCCTTTACAGTGGCTATGGTCCCACTAGACCCCTCCCTCAACTAACAAACGAAAGGCACCCATGAAAATCAAGAATGAGAACTTTCCCTAGCACAACTGCCTGGCCCTATATGCCCTTCTCTATTGGCCTTACCTCACCCATAACTAGATAGCAAGTATATGGTCTTTTGGAGTTCTCTCTCTTTCCGCTTTTCGTACTGACTGAAGATGGTAGGTAGACGACGAGTTGCTATCACAGGGCACTAAATGGTCTCGCCAACTCACGCTGGTTCATCCTAGTCTTTAGGTTGCCTTCTAATTATTGCAACCAAGGCATACTCTTGGTTCGTAACCATGCAAACCTAAGCTCTGTGTGCCCAGGTGGATCATCTGCATTCTCACAAAGGGATACCAAGAGTGTAACAACCCGTAAAATCTGGGCCAGTTTAAAATTTTTATTTTGGCAATATTAGCGAATTTTAATTATTTGAAATGAATTATTTTAAATAATATCGACGTGAAATTTATTTTGAATAGAATTAGAACGTATATATTATATACGTCGTCGTTAGAATATATAATAATTATATATAATTAAAAGGAATTGAAAATGGCGCGGTAGTTCGATAATTCGATTTCAAACTTCAATTGAATGTACCGGGTGCAAAACAATCCGGATTTTAGTGAAACCAAAAATAATGGAATCTAATAGTGAATATCTTTCTAACGAATCCGAAAAATCAAGATTTCATATCAGGAATCAAAAGATATGTCCAGTTGAAAATTCTGAATAGTCGCTATGGAATTCAGGCCCTTAAAAATGGACATTTTGCAAATGACCTCGGATTTCGACGAAACCACTTTTGTTGGGTCCGTGATGTCGAATTATTACTAGGTTTCAAATTTCATAATTTTTCGAATCAATATGTGAGCGTGGCAAAGGAAAACGCGTTTGACCAGTTTCAGTTGATTTCAATCGACTGGAAAATGGCCATTTTTCCAACGGTCTCAGAATTCGACGAAACTAGTTTTGTTAGGACCGTATCGTCAATACGAAGCTAGAAAATATTTTTCTGGAATTTTTCTAGTTAGTATGTGACCCCGGTAATTTGAAATGTACGTTTAAAATTCAATATAGAGATTTAAATGTAAATTTAACGGAAACTGATTGTAACAGCCGAATCAGCTTGCGTGGCATATCCCATTGTGTTCGGAATGGGGGTGAAACGCTATGGACGACAGGCGGTGGGCCTCGTTTAGAGGTCATGTGTGAAAAGTCAACTTCTTCGAAAATAAAATAATTAAATAAAAAAAAAAAAAAAAAAAAAATATAATAACTCCCTCCTTTTGACTCTGGCCCCCCCCCTATTTCCCCAAAACCTGATTCATCCATCAGATAAAAAAAAAAAAAAAAAAAAAAAAGAGAAAAACCGCAATCGAACCATCGCCGCCGCCAAAACCCTGGAAGCCGCCCTCCGTTCATCCTCCTCCCACCGAACGACAACCCGAAGCCGCCTCATCCCGAAGCAGCGCCACCCCGTTCGAGCCCCCTGGAAGCCACCGCCCTCCTCCTCCTTCAATTCGCCAGCCCCCCCCCCCCTTCGAGACATCACCGACGAAGCCCTCCCCCTCGCTGACGACGATGAAGCCGCCGTCCATACCTCGAAACCCTCCGACGCAGTGAAGACCCCCCCCCCCCCCTGTTTCTTCGGCAGTAAGTTTTTTTTTTTTTCTTTTCTACTTTACTTTATTTTATTTTTATTTTTCAATTCTGTAATTCTAATTTTGAAAAAGGTTTTTAAAACTGTTTTTTTTTAAAAGAGCAAAACTGCATTTTTTTTTAAGAATTTTAAAAACTGTTTCTTTGTTTTAGAATTTAAAAACTGAATTTTTTTTACAGTTAGAAAACTGTTTTTATTTTAGTTAGAAAACTGTTTTTAATTTGATTTAAAAAAAAAAAAAAAAAAGAAACAGATTTGATTTTAAAAAAAAGTAACAGGTTTGATTTTTTAAAAAGTAACAGATTTGATTTTTAAAAAGGAAAAAGAATTGATTTTTAAAGCATAAAAATATGATTTTTATATATTGAACTTCGGCATAAAAATATGATTTTTATATATTGAACTTCGGCATAAAAATATGATTTTTATATATTGAACTTCGGCATAAAAATATGATTTTTATATATTGAACTTCGAGTTAAAAATATGATTTTTATATATTGAACTTCGAGTTAAAAATAGAATTTTTATATATTGAACTTCGAGTTAAAAATAGAATTTTTATATATTGAACTTCGAGTTAAAAATAGAATTTTTATATATTGAACTTCGAGTTAAAAATAGGATTTTTATATATTGAACTTCGAGTAAAAAAAAAAAAAATAATAATATGATTATTATATATTGAATAGCGAAGTAAAAATTCGATTTTTACATATGTAGTGAAAGCGGACAACGAAAGCGACAAAAAGGCGAGTTGGCGAAGGTTTCCTGCATTAGAAGGGCCGTGGAGCTAGGATAGCTAAATGTGAGAACTTCTCACTCTTAATTCTCTTTTTCTAGATATATATATATACTAGGATGCAGACGGTGCTTATTAGAAGCACCCGACACCCGTCCACATACCATGGACTTGTTTGTTTGGATGTTTGGTGATTGATTGAGATATTGGTTTGAATGTGGTTTGTGGTGTGAAAAATCGAATCGATAAATTGGTTAGGATTAGACGTGCGCCGTTATAAGGCGAAGGAGTAAGACTAGGTTAGATTCTTACCCCAAATTTTGTAGTTTGCATAACGAAAGTGATTTGATTGATGTGTGAATGGCGTGGGCCTTCACTAGACCGGGGATAAGGCTAGGCCTTGTCCCGTTTCTAGTATCGTGCCGTTATGCCGCCGAAATTTTCTAAAATATGTTAGAAAAATAAAAATAACATTTTATTTAAAGAATGAATTGAATAGAAATTCATAGGTTGAAATAAAATGTTTTATCGTTAAAAATATAATTTTTAACGTGAAGTGAATAAAATAAAATATTCATTTATAAACCGGACGGTTTGTTTATGTACACCTATTTGAATGACATTGATTGGGACGATAAATTTTACACATCGCCCAACTGCACAAATAAAATATGCGTTTGATTGTTTGAAACCCCACACGGGTGTTGGGATGAAATTTGAAGTTCACTCATCCTGATTGATTAATATGTCGATCGATCGATTGACAGGCTGTTATAAGCGTTGAATATCTATATTTGATGCTTATACAGTGTAGTGCACTTTGGTTGATGGTTGATTATTTTTCAATGCTATGATATACATGTGTTGTATGAAAATCCATATAATTAACTTTATATGGTAATTGATTGGGCCTCATTCCAATTTGAAAAATAAAGAATATTATAAAATAAAAGTTCATGTGTTGACAGTACTCATTCATTGAGATTGGTCATGTGTTGAACGAAATATTTTAATAATAGAAATATTTGAAATAGAATATTTGAAAATGGAAATATATGAAGCCGTGTTGATTAGATGCGCCATTTTGACGTGAACGATATTTTTATCGATTTTATTCATTTTGAAATGGATATTGAAAAGTAATTTTGAAATCAAATATTTCGAAATGAATTGAATTGAAAATATTTCGAAATGAATTGAATTGAAAACGATTTCGAAATGAATTGAATTGAAAACGATTTCGAAATGAATTGAATTGAAAACGATTTCGAAATGAATTGAATTGAAAACGATTTCGAAATGAATTGAATTGAAAACGATTTCGAAATGAATTGAATTGAAAACGATTTCGAAATGAATTGAATTGAAAACGATTTCGAAATGAATTGAATTGAAAACGATTTCGAAATGAATTGAAAACGATTTCGAAATGAATTGAATTGAAAACGATTTCGAAATGAATTGAATTGAAAATATTTCGAAATGAATTGAATTGAAAACGATTTCGAAATGAATTGAATTGAAAATATTTCGAAATGAATTGAATTGAAAACGATTTCGAAATGAATTGAATTGAAAACGATTATGAAATGAATTGAAAACGATTTCGAAATGAATTGAATTGAAATATTTCGAAATGAATTGAATTGAAAACGATTTCGAAATGAATTGAATTGAGAACGATTTCGAAATGAATTGAACTGAAAACGAATTCGAATTGAATTGAAAGCGAAGTGAAATAAATTCAAATTGAATTGAAATTTGAATTGAATAGAAATGGATTTTAAAACGAATTTATAAAGAAGAATTCAATTTTGATTTGAATTGAAATGGAAGTTGAAAATGTTTTTGAAACGAATTCAAAACTATTTATATAATTCGTTTTAAATAGAAATCGACGATATATATATTATATATATATTATATATAATATAATGGCCTGAATAGAACGCGCCACGCCGCGGCAGTTCGCGAATTTCGACCATTTATTTCAAACGGGCATTACGGGAGATCCGACCGTCGGATTCTCCTAAAACCGGAACCGTTGGGTTCGTATCGAAAAGAGCTTTCTAATGAATGTTAGAAATTTGAAATCTAACGGTTGGATTTGGAGATATGTCCAAATCAAATTCAAAAAAGGTCGCTGTAAGTGCAGTTCGATGGCCATTGATGGAAATCGACTGTACGGGCCTTGATAAAATTATTAAAAATAGCAATAATTTGTGTAAAATCATAATAAATGATTTAGAAAGAATTGGGATGAAAAACTCCATACTTGAAAAGATAAAAATAAATTTTTATCGAAATGAACTAGTTTTGAACTAGAATTATAATCCTATTTATTTTTAAATAAATAAATTGAATTCGAAAAGGGTTTTAAAAATAACCAAAATTTCCAATGATTGCATTGGAGTGGATTTGAATCGAAATTGTCTTCGGAATATTTCGATGTTGGAATTCGTGATTATACAGGTGTTGTTATGGAAATTTGAAAGATATATATTGATATCGTTATTTCCAATACGACATTTGTTAGTCGTAGAATTCGATATTGAATATAAGCCGATATATTTTCTATTCAGAGCCTTGTATTGAATATCGAATGTGATTTGGGTTTGTCGTGAATGGTGTCTTCACTAACACTATTCTTGAACCCAGTTGAGAAAAGATTAAATCTTTTTATTTAGATTTAATGAAGTGTACCAATTAAATAATATTTAATTGGAATTGAATAGATATTGATTTTTGGGCTTATCGTGAACAGTGTTTTAAATAACACTTGTTCTTTAACCCGATAATTAATGAATGTGATTTTGGGTTTATCGTGAACCGTGTTTTAAATGACACTGATTCTTTAACCCAGATAATGATTAAAACTAAGTGGAGTTTTAATGAATCTTTAATTAGATTGAAAAGATCGAGAATGGAGTATCACCAGTTTTGCTCCAGGCGATAGATAAATCTGTAATTAGATTTGAATGTGAAATTTAGAAACTAACTGGCGGTTAGCCAAGCAGAATGGTTTTCTGGATATTGATCTGATGTTGGTTTCGGCCTTCGGGGTTAATATTTGGGGAATTATTCTCTTGATTAATTTACGGTTAGTGACTAATGAATTGGAATGAGGCGTATGTTGTGTTTGTGTAACACTTATTTAAAATATACGCGAGTTATTCGGAAAGACCGGGTTTATCCCATTCTGAGTAACTGATACGACGATAAGTCGAAGACGAAGACGATGGTCGAAGACCGGAGGTCTTCACGTCGTTTGGGTGATAACTGATGATCTTGATTGGGCTGTACACCCAAGAAGATGGAAACAGTTAGTGATCGTCCAGACGTACTTGGAGATCGATGGATATGCGGGGTACTAGGTGCCTCCGGTTTCGTTCAGACCCAGAACGGACTTGTAAATGGACTGTGTGTCTGACATCGGATTTCATTCTGTGTGACTGATATCGGTTGCATAGGATGGCTTGCCTGTGTGGCATGCTAAGATGCAAATGATCAAGGCTTCTGTTGAAAAGCAAAGTCTTGTGGTTGATGATCAAAGCACGACCTTTGTGGCGTAGCTTTGTGTAACGTTTGATTCGCGAGTTTCACACCCGGTATGAATCAAAAACGGGAGACGGACCTCAGGGAGGGCATGCGTTTCTTTCTAGTTAGAAGTGGCGTCAGTGGTTTTACACGCCCTGACGAGTTTGACTTATGTTGTTGTTGCTGTTGCGAGGCGCCTCGGTTATATCGGTTTCGGCCGAATGCATTCTGGTCGGCTGACGGACCAGACTTACACCCCATAGGGTGGGGAGACGTATTGTTCAGGCATAATAATCCACTCCGTGTGGACCGGCCCTGACGATCCAAGGGGCAGTTGCGGCTGTTCCTGAGGGGCGGGCTAGAGCGTCTCGAATCGGTTGAGGATCTTGCCCCTAGCCTCGGTTCATAGATGGAAACCCAATTTCCAAATACGTGACATTTGCGGTTTTATTTGTAAACCTATATATGGCGACATAGTGGTATGGGGCATTCATGCCGCCTATGATTGATACTTATGATTTGAAGTTGTTTTATACACTATGCACTTATTATAGTATCAAATGATTTGTTTTAAACGTATCAAGCATTCTTTGGCTGTTATAAGGGAAAACCCTATCCCCCGGTTTGCGTTGCATTGTGTGATAGGAACTGGGTCTTATAACAGCTTCATCTTTCTTTATTTAGCATTGCGCTGCTGTTTTATGCACTGGTATTCTTGGGAGGAAACCCGTTCCGTGTTATACGGCGTGGTCCCTTGATTTACCTAACTTTTAAAATAAAGAATAATAACTATTTTAGTTCTCACACCAGTCACATGACTGACCTGGAGTTTATTGTTTTAACCTAAACTCTGGGTGCCCTTATTTTGACACGGGCAGCTAGTAGTTTTGGTTTTGCAGATTTATATTCACAGGATCCTGGTTTACAGCTGGAACGATATCCGGAAAGCTTTGTATCCGTATATCTTCTTCTAGTTGTGTATTGTATTATTTTCCGCTGCGATGTATTTAAATGTAATTTAAATCTCTGATATTTCTGTGTAATATTCTTTTATACTCTGCATATTCTTGTAATCTGATGCATCGTTGTAATAAGCAATGAAATGTTCTTCTGTATGCGTTCTGCTGTGGTTTGTTCTCGAACTATCCGACGCTTTCCTTTACGGGGAAGTTGCGGGTCTTTACATTTGGTATCAGAGCTTTGGTTTACAAAGCTAGAGAACAAGACACATTAGAACCATACGAAAGAATACATCAGATATTGGATTAGTAAAATCCAACGGGAATGACTCGTTAGAGATGGGATCAGTAGTATCCTAGAACGAGTGTGAAGAGTATATTTTTGAAAGTGAAAACAAATTTTTGTTTTGAAAATTTAAATCAATTATTCGTATTTGATTACCTATTTATATTGATGTGGACAATCCAATATATATAGATTTTGCGTATACGTCTGATCCGCGTGTATTTGAAATTTTAATATATTGGATAGATATAGAGTCACATTCTAGACACCCGGGGATAATTCTGATGATGTGGCCACATCATTAGTATTTATATTCGTGTTTCGAATGTGTGATATCTATATATTTCCATTAGACTGGTGTGAGAACCAAAATTAGATAGGGCCTATTGTTGTGATTTGGTATCAAAAACATGATTTTTGTATATGTATCAAAATTATGAATTTGAAACTCTAATTCACTAATTGATTGATGTTTGTGTTGTTTGTTTAGTTGTTTGCTAATTTTGAACCATTTAGCCTAATTGAATCAAATATTGAATTGTATTGAAGTTTGGTTGCATTTGCTTGCATACATGTATATCTTTTGAACAGGTCATAGCAAGGAGGCTAGAGCCAGAGAATAAAATTTGTTTGCCCGACAAATAGGTACATGTTTACTACATAATTTCCTGTTTTGTTTGGGTGATGATGATTTTGTGAGCCTATTGGCTAGCCGCTTGGCTTTTTCTTTTTCTTTTTTTAAGATCTGAAGGACCGGGGAAGCTATTTGAAATTCCCCGATGCTCCCATTGCAGGGGAGGTTATGGCGAAATTTTTCAAAAATTTCGGGAGTTAGCCAAATTTTTGAAGTTTTGAAAATTCTCAGAAACTAAAGAGTTGGAGAATGGAAGCCAGATCGAGCGTAGAGTTGATTAATCAAACCACTTTCGACTTTGTTCCTTTTCGGGGACGAAAAGTTTTAAGTGGGGGAGATTGTAACAACCCGTAAAATCTGGGCCAGTTTAAAATTTTTATTTTGGCAATATTAGCGAATTTTAATTATTTGAAATGAATTATTTTAAATAATATCGACGTGAAATTTATTTTGAATAGAATTAGAACGTATATATTATATACGTCGTCGTTAGAATATATAATAATTATATATAATTAAAAGGAATTGAAAATGGCGCGGTAGTTCGATAATTCGATTTCAAACTTCAATTGAATGTACCGGGTGCAAAACAATCCGGATTTTAGTGAAACCAAAAATAATGGAATCTAATAGTGAATATCTTTCTAACGAATCCGAAAAATCAAGATTTCATATCAGGAATCAAAAGATATGTCCAGTTGAAAATTCTGAATAGTCGCTATGGAATTCAGGCCCTTAAAAATGGACATTTTGCAAATGACCTCGGATTTCGACGAAACCACTTTTGTTGGGTCCGTGATGTCGAATTATTACTAGGTTTCAAATTTCATAATTTTTCGAATCAATATGTGAGCGTGGCAAAGGAAAACGCGTTTGACCAGTTTCAGTTGATTTCAATCGACTGGAAAATGGCCATTTTTCCAACGGTCTCAGAATTCGACGAAACTAGTTTTGTTAGGACCGTATCGTCAATACGAAGCTAGAAAATATTTTTCTGGAATTTTTCTAGTTAGTATGTGACCCCGGTAATTTGAAATGTACGTTTAAAATTCAATATAGAGATTTAAATGTAAATTTAACGGAAACTGATTGTAACAGCCGAATCAGCTTGCGTGGCATATCCCATTGTGTTCGGAATGGGGGTGAAACGCTATGGACGACAGGCGGTGGGCCTCGTTTAGAGGTCATGTGTGAAAAGTCAACTTCTTCGAAAATAAAATAATTAAATAAAAAAAAAAAAAAAAAAAAAATATAATAACTCCCTCCTTTTGACTCTGGCCCCCCCCCTATTTCCCCAAAACCTGATTCATCCATCAGATAAAAAAAAAAAAAAAAAAAAAAAAGAGAAAAACCGCAATCGAACCATCGCCGCCGCCAAAACCCTGGAAGCCGCCCTCCGTTCATCCTCCTCCCACCGAACGACAACCCGAAGCCGCCTCATCCCGAAGCAGCGCCACCCCGTTCGAGCCCCCTGGAAGCCACCGCCCTCCTCCTCCTTCAATTCGCCAGCCCCCCCCCCCCTTCGAGACATCACCGACGAAGCCCTCCCCCTCGCTGACGACGATGAAGCCGCCGTCCATACCTCGAAACCCTCCGACGCAGTGAAGACCCCCCCCCCCCCCTGTTTCTTCGGCAGTAAGTTTTTTTTTTTTTCTTTTCTACTTTACTTTATTTTATTTTTATTTTTCAATTCTGTAATTCTAATTTTGAAAAAGGTTTTTAAAACTGTTTTTTTTTAAAAGAGCAAAACTGCATTTTTTTTTAAGAATTTTAAAAACTGTTTCTTTGTTTTAGAATTTAAAAACTGAATTTTTTTTACAGTTAGAAAACTGTTTTTATTTTAGTTAGAAAACTGTTTTTAATTTGATTTAAAAAAAAAAAAAAAAAAGAAACAGATTTGATTTTAAAAAAAAGTAACAGGTTTGATTTTTTAAAAAGTAACAGATTTGATTTTTAAAAAGGAAAAAGAATTGATTTTTAAAGCATAAAAATATGATTTTTATATATTGAACTTCGGCATAAAAATATGATTTTTATATATTGAACTTCGGCATAAAAATATGATTTTTATATATTGAACTTCGGCATAAAAATATGATTTTTATATATTGAACTTCGAGTTAAAAATATGATTTTTATATATTGAACTTCGAGTTAAAAATAGAATTTTTATATATTGAACTTCGAGTTAAAAATAGAATTTTTATATATTGAACTTCGAGTTAAAAATAGAATTTTTATATATTGAACTTCGAGTTAAAAATAGGATTTTTATATATTGAACTTCGAGTAAAAAAAAAAAAAATAATAATATGATTATTATATATTGAATAGCGAAGTAAAAATTCGATTTTTACATATGTAGTGAAAGCGGACAACGAAAGCGACAAAAAGGCGAGTTGGCGAAGGTTTCCTGCATTAGAAGGGCCGTGGAGCTAGGATAGCTAAATGTGAGAACTTCTCACTCTTAATTCTCTTTTTCTAGATATATATATATACTAGGATGCAGACGGTGCTTATTAGAAGCACCCGACACCCGTCCACATACCATGGACTTGTTTGTTTGGATGTTTGGTGATTGATTGAGATATTGGTTTGAATGTGGTTTGTGGTGTGAAAAATCGAATCGATAAATTGGTTAGGATTAGACGTGCGCCGTTATAAGGCGAAGGAGTAAGACTAGGTTAGATTCTTACCCCAAATTTTGTAGTTTGCATAACGAAAGTGATTTGATTGATGTGTGAATGGCGTGGGCCTTCACTAGACCGGGGATAAGGCTAGGCCTTGTCCCGTTTCTAGTATCGTGCCGTTATGCCGCCGAAATTTTCTAAAATATGTTAGAAAAATAAAAATAACATTTTATTTAAAGAATGAATTGAATAGAAATTCATAGGTTGAAATAAAATGTTTTATCGTTAAAAATATAATTTTTAACGTGAAGTGAATAAAATAAAATATTCATTTATAAACCGGACGGTTTGTTTATGTACACCTATTTGAATGACATTGATTGGGACGATAAATTTTACACATCGCCCAACTGCACAAATAAAATATGCGTTTGATTGTTTGAAACCCCACACGGGTGTTGGGATGAAATTTGAAGTTCACTCATCCTGATTGATTAATATGTCGATCGATCGATTGACAGGCTGTTATAAGCGTTGAATATCTATATTTGATGCTTATACAGTGTAGTGCACTTTGGTTGATGGTTGATTATTTTTCAATGCTATGATATACATGTGTTGTATGAAAATCCATATAATTAACTTTATATGGTAATTGATTGGGCCTCATTCCAATTTGAAAAATAAAGAATATTATAAAATAAAAGTTCATGTGTTGACAGTACTCATTCATTGAGATTGGTCATGTGTTGAACGAAATATTTTAATAATAGAAATATTTGAAATAGAATATTTGAAAATGGAAATATATGAAGCCGTGTTGATTAGATGCGCCATTTTGACGTGAACGATATTTTTATCGATTTTATTCATTTTGAAATGGATATTGAAAAGTAATTTTGAAATCAAATATTTCGAAATGAATTGAATTGAAAATATTTCGAAATGAATTGAATTGAAAACGATTTCGAAATGAATTGAATTGAAAACGATTTCGAAATGAATTGAATTGAAAACGATTTCGAAATGAATTGAATTGAAAACGATTTCGAAATGAATTGAATTGAAAACGATTTCGAAATGAATTGAATTGAAAACGATTTCGAAATGAATTGAATTGAAAACGATTTCGAAATGAATTGAATTGAAAACGATTTCGAAATGAATTGAAAACGATTTCGAAATGAATTGAATTGAAAACGATTTCGAAATGAATTGAATTGAAAATATTTCGAAATGAATTGAATTGAAAACGATTTCGAAATGAATTGAATTGAAAATATTTCGAAATGAATTGAATTGAAAACGATTTCGAAATGAATTGAATTGAAAACGATTATGAAATGAATTGAAAACGATTTCGAAATGAATTGAATTGAAATATTTCGAAATGAATTGAATTGAAAACGATTTCGAAATGAATTGAATTGAGAACGATTTCGAAATGAATTGAACTGAAAACGAATTCGAATTGAATTGAAAGCGAAGTGAAATAAATTCAAATTGAATTGAAATTTGAATTGAATAGAAATGGATTTTAAAACGAATTTATAAAGAAGAATTCAATTTTGATTTGAATTGAAATGGAAGTTGAAAATGTTTTTGAAACGAATTCAAAACTATTTATATAATTCGTTTTAAATAGAAATCGACGATATATATATTATATATATATTATATATAATATAATGGCCTGAATAGAACGCGCCACGCCGCGGCAGTTCGCGAATTTCGACCATTTATTTCAAACGGGCATTACGGGAGATCCGACCGTCGGATTCTCCTAAAACCGGAACCGTTGGGTTCGTATCGAAAAGAGCTTTCTAATGAATGTTAGAAATTTGAAATCTAACGGTTGGATTTGGAGATATGTCCAAATCAAATTCAAAAAAGGTCGCTGTAAGTGCAGTTCGATGGCCATTGATGGAAATCGACTGTACGGGCCTTGATAAAATTATTAAAAATAGCAATAATTTGTGTAAAATCATAATAAATGATTTAGAAAGAATTGGGATGAAAAACTCCATACTTGAAAAGATAAAAATAAATTTTTATCGAAATGAACTAGTTTTGAACTAGAATTATAATCCTATTTATTTTTAAATAAATAAATTGAATTCGAAAAGGGTTTTAAAAATAACCAAAATTTCCAATGATTGCATTGGAGTGGATTTGAATCGAAATTGTCTTCGGAATATTTCGATGTTGGAATTCGTGATTATACAGGTGTTGTTATGGAAATTTGAAAGATATATATTGATATCGTTATTTCCAATACGACATTTGTTAGTCGTAGAATTCGATATTGAATATAAGCCGATATATTTTCTATTCAGAGCCTTGTATTGAATATCGAATGTGATTTGGGTTTGTCGTGAATGGTGTCTTCACTAACACTATTCTTGAACCCAGTTGAGAAAAGATTAAATCTTTTTATTTAGATTTAATGAAGTGTACCAATTAAATAATATTTAATTGGAATTGAATAGATATTGATTTTTGGGCTTATCGTGAACAGTGTTTTAAATAACACTTGTTCTTTAACCCGATAATTAATGAATGTGATTTTGGGTTTATCGTGAACCGTGTTTTAAATGACACTGATTCTTTAACCCAGATAATGATTAAAACTAAGTGGAGTTTTAATGAATCTTTAATTAGATTGAAAAGATCGAGAATGGAGTATCACCAGTTTTGCTCCAGGCGATAGATAAATCTGTAATTAGATTTGAATGTGAAATTTAGAAACTAACTGGCGGTTAGCCAAGCAGAATGGTTTTCTGGATATTGATCTGATGTTGGTTTCGGCCTTCGGGGTTAATATTTGGGGAATTATTCTCTTGATTAATTTACGGTTAGTGACTAATGAATTGGAATGAGGCGTATGTTGTGTTTGTGTAACACTTATTTAAAATATACGCGAGTTATTCGGAAAGACCGGGTTTATCCCATTCTGAGTAACTGATACGACGATAAGTCGAAGACGAAGACGATGGTCGAAGACCGGAGGTCTTCACGTCGTTTGGGTGATAACTGATGATCTTGATTGGGCTGTACACCCAAGAAGATGGAAACAGTTAGTGATCGTCCAGACGTACTTGGAGATCGATGGATATGCGGGGTACTAGGTGCCTCCGGTTTCGTTCAGACCCAGAACGGACTTGTAAATGGACTGTGTGTCTGACATCGGATTTCATTCTGTGTGACTGATATCGGTTGCATAGGATGGCTTGCCTGTGTGGCATGCTAAGATGCAAATGATCAAGGCTTCTGTTGAAAAGCAAAGTCTTGTGGTTGATGATCAAAGCACGACCTTTGTGGCGTAGCTTTGTGTAACGTTTGATTCGCGAGTTTCACACCCGGTATGAATCAAAAACGGGAGACGGACCTCAGGGAGGGCATGCGTTTCTTTCTAGTTAGAAGTGGCGTCAGTGGTTTTACACGCCCTGACGAGTTTGACTTATGTTGTTGTTGCTGTTGCGAGGCGCCTCGGTTATATCGGTTTCGGCCGAATGCATTCTGGTCGGCTGACGGACCAGACTTACACCCCATAGGGTGGGGAGACGTATTGTTCAGGCATAATAATCCACTCCGTGTGGACCGGCCCTGACGATCCAAGGGGCAGTTGCGGCTGTTCCTGAGGGGCGGGCTAGAGCGTCTCGAATCGGTTGAGGATCTTGCCCCTAGCCTCGGTTCATAGATGGAAACCCAATTTCCAAATACGTGACATTTGCGGTTTTATTTGTAAACCTATATATGGCGACATAGTGGTATGGGGCATTCATGCCGCCTATGATTGATACTTATGATTTGAAGTTGTTTTATACACTATGCACTTATTATAGTATCAAATGATTTGTTTTAAACGTATCAAGCATTCTTTGGCTGTTATAAGGGAAAACCCTATCCCCCGGTTTGCGTTGCATTGTGTGATAGGAACTGGGTCTTATAACAGCTTCATCTTTCTTTATTTAGCATTGCGCTGCTGTTTTATGCACTGGTATTCTTGGGAGGAAACCCGTTCCGTGTTATACGGCGTGGTCCCTTGATTTACCTAACTTTTAAAATAAAGAATAATAACTATTTTAGTTCTCACACCAGTCACATGACTGACCTGGAGTTTATTGTTTTAACCTAAACTCTGGGTGCCCTTATTTTGACACGGGCAGCTAGTAGTTTTGGTTTTGCAGATTTATATTCACAGGATCCTGGTTTACAGCTGGAACGATATCCGGAAAGCTTTGTATCCGTATATCTTCTTCTAGTTGTGTATTGTATTATTTTCCGCTGCGATGTATTTAAATGTAATTTAAATCTCTGATATTTCTGTGTAATATTCTTTTATACTCTGCATATTCTTGTAATCTGATGCATCGTTGTAATATACAATGAAATGTTCTTTTATATGCATTCTGTTGTGGCTTGTTCTCGAACTATCCGACGCTTTCCTTTACGGGGAAGTTGCGGGTCTTTACAAAGAGTAACCTACTACACGTCCCCTGAAGCCGCGTGCTTCATATCCCAGTCCGTTAGAGCCTACAAGAGTTTCTAGATGGACGTTCGCTCCTCCTCGTATTCTACGACTTAGTGATGATCTACCACGTTTGGTTATTCATCCTATATCTGGACTGGTTCAAGCGCGTTGTTTACTTAGTTCTTTTAACTAAGGTTTAGTACTTAGTTCTCTTAACTAAGATTTGATACTTAGTTCTCTTAACTAAGGTTTACTACTTGGTTTTCTTAATCGTTCATCTTCTTAACTAAGGTTTAATACTTAGTTCTCTTAATCGTTGTCTACTTAGTTCCCTTAACTAAGGTTTACTGACAAGTTCTCTTTATCGTTCATATTTACATTAGTAAGAGAATAATGCTCTAAGTGCCAATCCCGAAGACTGAGATCAACATCAGATTGACACTCAGAGAATTACTCAACTCAATCAATCTCTTGTTATGTTATTCATATAGCTTATGTCATCTTCTTTAATAGACTACACATTATCACTTTACAATTTATATCCAACTTATTTGTTTAATACTTAGTTTCCTCTAACAAAGTTTATTACCTAGTTTCTTTTAACTAAGGTTTGTTACTTAGTTCTCGCTAACTAAGGTTTGGTTACTTATTTATCATTAACTAAGGTTTGTTTACTTAGTTCTTCTTTAACTAAGGTTTGTTTACTTAGTTCTCATTAACTAAGGTTTGTTTACTTAGTTCTTCTTTAACTAAGGTTTGGTTACTTAGTTCTAATTAACTAAGGTTTGTTTACTTAGTTCTCATTAACTAAGGTTTGTTTACTTAGTTCTTCTTTAACTAAGGTTTGCCAACGAATTCAAGCATGACTTAAGTTCTTTTTATCAAACGATAACGCACAGGTGCTTTTATACATTTTCAGCATAGATTAACTTATTTCATGGTGTAAGTTGTCCCACCCGTCCAATCTTGTATTAAATCTTAAGTCATAACTTCCCTTGGACTACCTATTATATAATCTTTACATTACCGCAACTTTGGTTTATAATAGGTTGTTAACATTCCCCATCTCTATGTTGGTTAAGTTTACCCAAGTTGACTTAACCCCGTTCACTTATTCATTCACATGTTATATTGGTTAAGTGTTGTCTATATCATGTCATATTGGTTAAGTGTTGTTAACCCTACCATACTTAGCATGTGTCATTAGCATTAATTAATTATTAATGCACCAACCCCTCACATTATACCTATTGTTGCGGTTGCTGGAAGTGTTGGTCGGTTCCGGGCAGGCTTACACCACAACTCGGTCTAACCTCGGGTTCAAGCACGTTATGACTAACTTCTCACATTAGACCCTATTGTTTGCGGTCGCTGGATGTGCCGGGCGGTTCCGGGCAGTCTTGCACCACAAACTCAGTCTAACCTCGAGTTAGCCATGTTTCATCTTTAGCTAATTAACAGTTCATGTCAATTCTAGGTGTCGTATGCTACTTACCAAATGCACAAATATGTTCATGTTCAAGTTATGCCAATAGTGTCAATTTCATGTTTATAACCCAAATTACCCAAATTTTAAGTCGTATATTCCAAATTCACTTATAATCATATTCATGCATATTCTATGTTATAATTAATTATCCAAACCACGTATTTAGTCATACCAAATTACAGATAAATTTCACATCACATGTTATCCAATTATATGCCAATCGTACTAAATTATACAAATTCCATATCCAATTTAATTGTGCAAATCTACACAAATTCAACGTTTCAGTATAGTCATACCCATAATTCAATTTCAAATTATACATCAATACATCCAAACCATATTATGCCCAAACAACCCATTTCCCTTCTTAATTTCTCATTCACGTTTAAAACGCATATATCCATGATAGGCGTAGGCTCGAGATAGCCTAGCTATAAAAATAAAAAGGGGAAAGAATAAAAAAGGAGAGAATTCAACGTAGGCATAAATAAAATAACTGATCTTTATTGAATTAACATCATATTCATTGTATGTATACATGGGGAATGGCGAACGATATTCATAACATTATACAACAAATATAATTTAAAGTCCACTCACCTTGCTTTGCATTCCAAATTCTAGATCTGATTTATCTTTGATTTTTTTGCGTTGCGTAGATTGTCGATCTGGATCTCTTCTCTTTTCTTGCGCAGTATTTTAGATCTTGAATTTCTCCTTTGTTTTATTCGCGGTTGTGTTAATTCTAGATCTGATTCTCTTTAATTTAAGAATAGCTTTTGAAGAGAAAGGGGATAAGAATAGATCTAGTTTTAGTGGAGAAGAAGAATTATTTGGATCCATTGAGGAAGAAGGAGGAGAGAATTCTGCAACATAGAGTTACAATGACTTGATGTGGAGAGAAAGAAAGGTCTAGGGGTCATTTTATAGCTGTTTGATCAACGTATTGGGCCAAAAACTTGTCCAGATGCAAAACTGTGAATTCTGCCCAAAACTGGGGGGTAGGTCAACCCCTAGGTCGACCTCCCTAGGGGTAGGTCGACCCCCAGGTCGACCTGCCTGGGCGGGAATTTTCCCGCTCAGCCCAGTTTTCGTGATTTTGAACTGTTGAATTTTCTGAAGGCCATAACTCGTTCATACGGAGTCCGATTTTCGAAAACTTGGACTCTATTCCATGTAAAATTTCGAGACGAACGCAATGGTGATGCCCTTTTACTTATTTCCTGATATTTGAATTAATTATTCGTACTTTATTATCTTCTCCGTTACACACACTGTTATTTAATTAATCTTTTCTTTTCTTTCATGTATTGATTAATTTTCTTTGTACATCACCATTATTAACCTATCTACGCATATATCTTATTTTTAATTATATTTAAAACGTGGGGTGTTACATCAGGCATAACCATTGTGTACCTACGACCCCCATGGCATATCTACAAGTGAAAGAAATGTAACCATTAGAGTTACAAAAGGTAGAATGGAGCCATCCAAGGTTGATATATCTTAGTTATTGCGAGCCTCCTATTTGATGCAGCAGTTAGTCTTCATGACTTGATTGGTCTTCGTGATCTGATTTGTCTTTGTGACTTGTTTTGTCCTCGTGACTTGAAATATCTTCATAATTCCATGATCCGTTTCCGTGATTCTGAGATAGAGTCGCCAACGCACAATAACCTCAGATTGTCTTTTGATTCTTAAATATCTTCTGTTGATCTGTCCATGACGAAATTCGCATGGAAGTGATTTCCTACGGATACAGATGTTTTCTAGGGGATCCAGACGAAACAATTGTGTATCTGTGATTCATGAACAATCAACATATAATATCACATTGGTACTTTCCGTATCTGATTTTAAATTGAAATTTTGAAATATTTTCACTTGAGTGTTGAAGCAAGGATATTTAGTACTTGGAGATTTTAGTTGTGCGCCTGGCCAGCGTATGCCTTACATCTGTGGGAACGACAATAAACTTGTCAAACTTCGAGTTATCAAATATTTTAAAATCAATAATTTGAAATTAAATTTAACAATGAATTAAGAAAAAAAATGATTTTGAAATAGCTTTAAGGAATAATATAAATATTTTCTGCATGAATTTTGTGCTATGTATAAAAGTATAAAAGATTTCGTATTTTGGAAAATTTCAAGTCGGTTGTTTGTGACTTGAAGAGGAAATGTTATATACACTCCTCAATGAGTGTTGGAAAAGGTTAAATGGATTGTAAGTAGGAGATGTAGTTGAATTTGGATTAAGTGCAATGATGGATAAGTAAACAATGACAGATGGGGAATAATTTGAGATGCATAAATCTGACTTATACAGCATTTGAAATTTAAAGAGAAAATGGTTTTGAAAAGAAATTATATGATTTTGAATTTCTTAGAAGATTAGGTAGAATGAGAAGTTGAGAAATATCTCAAAATAATTTGAGATAGAAATAGTCTAAGAAAATTGAATATAGTGGAAATAAATAAAACCCGATTCGGAAAATAAAGAAATCGTATTGATCAAAATTGATTTCCATCTGTAAGTAATAAAATTTGATTGTCTGAGTAATTTGAATACAATCGATGAACTTAAATATCGATGTTCAAATTAGTTGTGGAAAAATTTCACATGAATATGAAAAGTTGAAGTATACATGGGTATAACTCTAACGATCTCTCCTTTTCGAGGATGAAAAGTTTTAAAGGGGGAGATTGTAACGTCCTAGAAATTTCGACAAATGGAATATGGAATTAAATAAGAGATTTAATTATTAATGATTATATTATTGATACCAGAATTAGAAACAAAAAATATATTTATCGAATATATGGTTTTGTGTATAAACTGAATTCAATATTTAATTTATTATGGTCGGTCGAAAATCAAATATTTATTGTTGAATATTTGAATTTAATTGGATTGATATTTGAATTGGATTGAAATTTGGAATTTGATAATAAACGGTATTAACGTTAAATAAATTGGAGATTCGATTTGTTGACATTCATGGAAAAATTGACTTAGATATGTGTGTATTTGTGAAGTTGAATTTAACATTTCAAATATGGAAACCATCAGAGTAATTGGTGAATTAATAAAATAAAATTGGTGAACCGTTAAATGATTTAAAAATAAAATTTACGTTGTATGTAGATAGAGCCAGAATTCGTCCAAACAAATTTTATTGGATTCAGAACATGAAGAAGTAGCAGCACATTAAATTTTGTTGCATTTGAAGTTCGTTTGTGGCGGAACAACAATAAAACGATTAACGTGATTCACGGTAGAATTAAATTAAATAGGGTTCGATTAACTTTCTTGGACGCCACACTGTTAATTCCTTTACTCCCAAGTATTTCACCGTACATTTAAAACATCTGCAAATAACCTTACTCAGAAAATATCTCCACTGACCTATACTGGAAAACGCAGACTCCTTAAAAACCCCATGATTTACGTTGATCTTATCCCTAATCTTTTCCTCTATAAGTTCGCGCGTCCTCTCCATTTTTTTCCAAAATTCCCTTCAACTAAGAAAATTCTCAAATCCACTTTCCCCTTAAATTAAAATCATAGGCCGAGTTTTTCTCCAAAAATCGTGGCCGCCGCTCCACTAATAATTGATTTCCATCTTCTTCAATTTGCAATCAAACCGCAAAACCAAGTTCACTATTGTTCCCGTCATCTGTAGCCATCTTTCTGAACCCAATCGCTGAGTTGTTGCTTCTCTTCGAGACCAGCAACCATCATGCGAAGTCAACTTCACTCCACCATTCGCCACCTGGTTTTTCCTAATCGCCACCACCGCAACCCACTTCAACAACCACCAAGCCATTATCTTTTCAGGAACCTTGGAAACACGGCAGTATTGTGAGTACCCTCTCACAATTTAATCGGTTTCAAGTTTTTAAATTTCGATACTACTGAAATAAAATAGTTAATGCTTAATCTGAGAGGCTCTGTGGTGGTTGATTTTTCCATGACATGATTGTTTTGGCCTGCACAACTTGTTTCTTTGAGTTGTTATGGTTTTGAATGCCTTGGTCTGATTTTGCACATCTATTACTTAAACAAGAAAGGATGCTTACGTGGCAACCTAATCTCCCAAGTTTTTGAAAACGGCGAACATTCAAACAGTTTCCTTATTTCAACTCCCAAATCGGTTTCTTCCCTTTTTCGCTCAATCCCTAAAAAAATCATTCTCGGTCTTCTTCAACCCCACCACTCCTTTCCACCCTTCTTCTCCAGATTATCATTTTATCGCTGTTATTCACTTCTTTTCGCACGACTAGATCGGTTCTCCACTCGGTGAAGCACGACGGAACAAGAAATTGACATCTTTTTCCATTGTTTACGATCAGTCGGAAGAAATTTGTACGCCCGCCTCTTTCCCTTCCATTTACCATACATGTTTTAACACGTTTTCTTCCTACCACTCCGAAATCAAAGATGTTAGAATCAGAAGCCCTACCCTTCTTCAGCAATCATCAGGAAACCTCACTACATCAGTCTTCCGTTCTGATTACCAGAAACGTTTCAAGAATGTTTGAACCCATCGGTCTTCGACTGAAGGCAGCCGTTCGACCAGTTTCACTACTCTAACCCTAAGCGCCATCGGCTTGACTAAAGCCAAGGTTTGTTCTCCACAAAGTTATACTGTTAAAATTGATTATTAGTTGGAAACTTTCTTGGATGTTACAATGCAATTTGTTGGTTGTGTAGGGTCATAAATTTATAACTTATTAAAGTTAGTCGACTGTACCGTTCAATGGGTGATTTAGAGAAGAGACATCAATTATCATGTGACTGTGTTAAGATTACTGCCAATTTTATGTATTACTTAGAATGAGGCTTGTGCTTCACATACGGACCATTGTTTTATCACTGATTTTAGTTTTCACATACGAACCATTGTTTTTTTTCCACTGATCTTAGTTGTGACATTTGTACATAGTTAGAGATTGATTTTTTTTTTTTTAACTAATTGGGTTGATATACCAAGTCTATGTTGCATGTTACTGATACATGTTCTGACCATTTTCAATAGAACTCACATGTATAATGATTTCTCTATATCAATTGTACTGAAATATTATCGCTCAACCTTTAAAGGAGCTCTGTTTAGCAGAACCTTCAGTGCTCATAAGAACTAGCAATAGCAATGTTAACATGCTTGCCCATTCTACTTTAAAGTTTTGCTACTACCGAGCCTTTTTTAAGGAAACATCACCCTTATGTTTATCTGTGTATTTTTCTTAAACTCCTCAATGTGATCTGCGTGTGGAGCGTGAACTTAAACTACTACTTTCTTAGTTGTAGGTTAGTCGTTATCCTCTATTTCCATGCTTATACAAGTTACTTTTATTTAATTTTTTCCGCAAATGTTCACTTCCTACAGCCTTTAAAACAACAATATGACAAGTTTATCATGTTTATCATTTTTCTTATCTTCATCCTGCCATATACAATTTTTCCAAACGAGCTATTTGACCGTTAGTACATGGCATGGGTACCCATTTTGGATCCACAAACTATATTTTATAAGATTAAAACCAAAATATTATTATTCATATTACATGATATTAGCAATGAAAATTACATCCGCATAATGAATACAAAAGTACTTGGACTAATTTTTGCTATGAAACAGCCGTAACCTGTTTTCGGACTAACTACTATTGGTTAATATATGATCAAGTGATTTTCAGCTTTGCTGGCATTTCGTTCCTATAAATTAATATAACTCCGACTTATAGATTTAATAAGGTATATAAACAAGTGTTAGGTCACTGTAAATGTACTGGGGGAAGTGTAGGAATTTTTTGTATTATTACCTGCATTTTCCTATATGTTCTACGTTAGTAACATGCAAGTGATATCAATGGTTTGACAAGCGAGACTGTTAATCGTTCCAGCATCTCCATTGGGAAAAACATAGCTCTGCTAGTTATTTTTTTATGTTTTGCATAATGCAAACCCTAAACAAAATCCTGATACTGATTTATACAAATAGAGGCTTTTATTGATATGTCATTAGTAGTTTATTTCAATTTAATGAAAAGATTGTACATATTATGTGAATAATATGACAGTTTCGTAAAAAAAATTTTTTTGAAAGTAATATTTTCACGAGCACTAAAAATATTAACTAACATTTTTTATACTATGATAATGATGATATATACGAAGAATAGTTCCAATCACTTATTTTTCTTTATGTATTGCGATCTAGAATTTTTGTTGTTATAATGACAAATCATTTAAACTATTATTATAAGTATTTATCTATCATTGACAAACTATGCTTTGCACTAAGGTTAACCAAATTAGTACAGCATATGTGCATCCATGGAAGACAATGTGTGTACTGTTATTTAAAACTGGTTTTACTATCATAAAAATGAATTCTCGCTAACTATATACAAGCCTTTCATTGTTTTCTACGCACAGTACTGTTGTTATATTTTATAATCTTTTCTCATAGTACTGAGTGTCTTCGCACTAAACCCTTGTGATAATGTACATCTGTAAACATTTTTTTTCCCTGGCTCTACTTTATTGCTTATTCGTTTAAACAAATTATCCACTATTCTAAGATAGTGCCTTTCGATAGCTGTGTCCCACCGAAGCAGAGAATTTTAACGGACCATTTAGTTAAACGGAAAATGCTTTTGCGGATTTAAACGGACCGTTTTATTTTTATTTTAATTTAATTAATTTACATTTAAACCCAACGGCCAAACTGAGAGGAACCATCGGCTCTCAACAGCCAGATTTTGGTCTTTGGGACAGCGGGGCAAAATGCTCCGTTGTCGTTATGGGCGCGTCAGTAACGATAACGGGACATTTGACATCCCGAACACACCCTTAGGGTATGTTTGAGTGAAACGTTAGCGGGGTAATTTAGCAGGATATTTTAGTGCGGTATTTTAGTTAGCGGAGAATGCATTTGGGGCTTTAAGCGGACTATTTAAGCGAATCATTTTTTATTTTGTTTCTCAATTTAAGTGGACGTAATCGACGTTTGGCTTGACATGGAGCTGTTTTGCTTTGACACATCGAATCCCAACGGCTCCATTTCGAACCGTTGGACAAACTGACAAAAATGCCCAATGTCATCACAGATGCGTCGGACGCGAAAACTGGGAATTTTTGCCTCCGGAACGCCCCCTTAATACTATGGATGCATGGCGCCATACAGAATAATATAGTATCTTCTCTCCCTCTCTCTTCCCTTTACAGTTAACATTTTCTATGGTTATATCATGCATGCATGCCTGGCTGAGGACTTGCGTCAAATATGTTTTGACAAATCACATAACATTACTGCTATCTAACAAAAAACAATCGTAATATTAAATACAATACTTATTAAATTTAACTGCGCATTTGGGCACCAAAATTTTGTTGTAATGTACATCTTTAAACATTCTTTTCCTTAGCTCTGCTATATTGTTTATCTGTTTAAACATTTTTACCCCTAACGATGCATGGTATTTTTTTTATGGAATGATGCACTTAAAAGCACCGTGCTGTCAGTGATGTACAACAGTTTCCAGTCATATAAATACTTTGTATATGAAATTAATTATATGTTAGATTAACAGGTCCTCAAAACAATTATCTCTTATGAAATCATACCACGTTTTCCAAATACAATATCACATGATATTTTTTTCAGTTTCCAGCATTGTTGCCACTCATTACTTTTGTACATTCATTCATATTAAGGGTGTGTTTGAGCGAAACGGTAATGGGGTTTTTTAATTAGCGGAGAATGTGTTTGGGGCTTTAAGCGGATGATTTTTAATTTAAGTGGATGTAATCGACGTTTGAATCGAAATGGAGCCGTTTGGCTTCGACGCGTCGAGACCCAACGGCTCCATTTCGAATCGTTGGACAAACGGACAAAAATGCCCACTGTCATCGCGGATGCGTCCATAATGAAAACTGGACTTTTTTTCCTTCGAACGCCCCCCAACTTAGAGAATAATCTATAGGGAAAATCAATTGGCAACAAAAGTGGAATAGTGCGTCCCTCACATCTGTATATTGCTTCCATAGATTTATTCACACTAGCAACGACGACTGCACACCTGTTTATAAAAACTAGAAATAACAATTGTGCACCCAAGTCAACCCCCCAGATCAACATAAGTTGAGAAGGCTCAAACATGAATGCATAAACCAGATAGCATGATGCATATGGGTAGAGACAAACTTATACTTGTGTATCACTCGCTAACGTATAAGAAACCTAGCAAGATTAGTCATAGTTGTGAAGCCTAGGATGTATTAAATATCAACCCAATGGAATCATTCTGAATACATAGTGGAATAGTTTATACGTTAGCATTATTGTTATGAATGACACAGACAAACCCAGCAAAATGCACCACAATCACCAATGATTAATGCAAATAATCAACAGAACAAGAGACAATAATAAAATAAGAACACACTAATTTTTAACGTGGAAAACCTCTTCGATGTGAAGAGTAAAAACCACGGGACCAATGACGGGGGTCCTCCCAAACTTCTCTTACTATGATAATGGAGTGGTTCACAAATCCAGATCCAAGTTACAAAGTGGATACACAAATTATCCAACAATAGCTAGCAATAACAGCATCAAAATAAAAGCGAGAAAAGTGAAAAATATCACCGGGAAACAGAGCTTAGAAAAGCTGAGAGATCTCGCACAAATACTCCAGCAAATGGTAATCTCAAAGTAGTAGAAGCAGCCCACAAAGTCTTTGAGAAACTGACAAAGTTTTGATGTTGTTGTCTTGTATCTTGTGTGTATATTTGCTACCCAAAATTCGGATGTATATATAACCACCAAAGAGGCATCTTGAAGTCTCTATTCAACTGCCATAATTAATAAGGTTACTATTCCCAACAAGGTGCAATAACCAAAGCGCACCAAAAAGGTCAAATAGTCACCTATTCAAATAAAAGCACGAAATATCGTAGCAACACTTATTGCTACAGTTAAATAAGTATGAGTTTTTCCACATAGGAAGGGACTCATTCCCAACAAACCTCCCCCTCCCGACTATATGGAGGTGGTTCTCATTCCGGCCATCGAACGACAAGTCTCAAATTTGTCTTTTGGCAAAGCTTTAGTCATCATGTCGGAACTATTGTCATCAGTATGAATATTCTCAAGCTCAATTAAGTTATCATAAAGAACATCACGTATCCAATGATATCTCACATCAATATGCTTCGACTTTGCATGAAAAATGGAATTTTTAGCAAGATGGATTGCACTTTGACTATCACAATACAACACATACCTCTTTTGTGAAAATCCAAGCTGACGAACAAAATGCTTCATCCACAACAACTCCTTACATGCCTCTGTCACTGCAATAAATTCCGACTCAGTAGTAGACAAAGCCACGCATTTTTGTAGTCTAAATTGCCAAGACACTGATCCCCCTGCAAAACCTGATTACTTCCCGCTTCTTAGTGGCGTTGTATCGAAACTTATCTTATTCATCAAATGAAATTGAAATATGCAAACCTGATTGAAACACAAAGTTGTAAGTGCATAAAGTGTGTTCATAAATAGATACTTATAGTATACAAAGCACAAAGAGAAGGCGCTTTAAATAAGAAAACATGCCTGAAGTATGGAAATATACATGAAATTTTTGTTCATTAAGAAGTATCTATAAGCAATTTGAGTTATTGAAAGATGAATACGAATTCAGAGGAAATTATTACATCAGAAGAAGCATCCATGGGTATGTTATAATTCACTCTTTTTCCTTAACCAAAGTTTTTTTATTGGGTTTTTTCATAGTAAGTTTCTAATGAGGTATTATCTTGATCTAGAAGTATCAACCCAAAATGTAACATATGAAAGTAAGTTATAATATACTCTTTTTTCTTATTTAAGATTTTTCCCACTGGGTTTTTCTTATTAAAGTTTTAACGAGGAATTACATTGATCTGGAAGTATCAAACTCTATTTGATGTAGTAAATTATTAAAATATATTTCCTTATATTGTACTCTTTTTCCCTTTACTAAGATTTTTCCCATAGAGTTTTTCTTAATAAGGTTTTTAATGAGGTACTATCCTAATCTAGAAGTATCAAACTTCGTTAGATGAAATGAGATATTAAAATATGTCATTGTTACTCTTTTTCTTTACTAAGATTTTTCCCATTAGAATTTTTTTTAATAAGGTTTTAACGAGGCATTGTTTTGATCTCGAAGTATCAAACTCTTAGAAGGAATATCAATTTAATATGATATCTATAATCTCTTATGTTGCACAATTTTCCTCGTTTAAGGTATCTCTAATTAGGTTTTCTTATTATAGTTTTTTTAATAAGGCAACGGACAACAACTGCAATGATTGAATGGATTTATGCAAGCAAGATAACAATAAGTGGTAGCAATCATCATACTTGTTATAAAAGAGACAACTTTAAGTTAGCATAGCATTCACGATTTTGAAGACGCGTATTTAAGGCGTTGTATTGTAATATACAAATGAATATGCTTTTGTATTTTCTATTTAGTCCCACATCATAGCACTACAACAAAAAACACTTTTCGCAACAGGCAATATCTGTTGCAGTAGACCAATTGCAACAGACCAGCGCCTGTTGGTATAGCCGGAATTGTAAAAAGTCACGCAACATTTTCCGCCTGTTGCAATAAGATATTACAATATACTTTTTTGCAATAGGTCTTTGCTGTTGCAACTGATTCTTTTGCAACAACAAATGCCAGTGGTAAAATAGTCTTATACAATTTTGTGTCTGTTACAAAAGAATTTTTCACAACTGTTTTTGTCCTTTACAATTGCAACTTTTACAAAATGTTTTGCGGTTTAAACTATTATGAAATCATGATTTCATAAATTAAAATATATACAATTTAAATATCAGCTCAAAGATAATACTACTCTAAAATATTTCATTAAATATTCACAAAAATTCAAATTTTATTACAATAACAATACATTGTTGACAAAGATGGTTACAAATATATATCAACATTTCTCTTTAAGATTACAAATTATTTTCAATATAAGTTGATTAAAAACTTAGCAACACAAGCATTAACCATATAATCATTCCTCTCCCACATCCAAATTCAATTACACAAATTCTATATCCTTACCACCGTGCATTTCAGTCTAATGCATTGTGTCTTTCATCCACTCGCCGCGTTTTAAACTATTATCAAACACAGCCACCGATGCACTCGCTTCGGCTCTTTCAAACACATCAAAGCAATGGTCCCCCGATAAAAAAAACTTACCTGAATGCAATAATGTCTCTTTCCCATCAAAGCAATAGCCCGCACCAATCTTTTTCACCCGGCATGTAATGTAATAGGAATTGTTAATCAGATGTGCAAAACATAATAACTTCACGAACAAACATTAATAACCAAACTTTACAAATACAGATAGCGAAAGGAAAGGTCAATAACACACCTCTAGTTTGTCTTCTTTGGCTCTGTAACCTGGAGGAAGTACACGGAATTCCTTCGCCAATCGCATACATTCCCAGATATTTTCGGGTGAGACAAAATCAACAGCAACCTTAATAAAGGACTGTATTCATAATTACAGAAAGCATTAGTTCTGTCAGTAATCTGGCATCATTTCTCAATTGATATTTAAGGGTTGAAAGTAAACATTAAATACAAGCAGAAAATTACAAATTGGTAGTCATGATCAACGAACAAGAGCCTTATTCATTGATTACCTTGAGGTTTCTAATTGATGTGGGAAACCAGCAGTGATAAATGTAGCTTCACCAATCTTTTGCTCAAATGTCCTAGGTTTAACGCCTATAGATGTGTACAATTAGAGTAAAAACTAAAAAGGGTGCTTCGAGGGATATACATAACATCCATTTCCAACAAACAAATAATTACAGACCATATTCTTCCTTCAATTTTCCTCTTGTGTTCCAAACTTAAATAAAAAGACTGATCGGTAATAGGATGAGACACCTGATCATCAGAATCAGTTTTAAATAGTACAACAACTAATGTTTTATCATGTTAATTTGAATTATAGAATAGCAGTGTAATATTGATACAAAAAATATACGCCACCTCTACTGGATGACCATATAGATCCCTGAACTCTTTACAATGCTTCCTAATGTAATCTTCAAACTTCAGGACGTCTTCCCGTCTAAATATATCCCAAAGAGCACCTCCTTCTGGGTATTTTATATCTTTTTCAGAATCCCCCCCCCCCCCCCCCCTCCCCCCCCTTTCCACCCAAGTTTATCACCAGCTTGTTTTAGGAACTCACAAGCATCAGTATCACCAGTATTTGTTAAAATGGATTCACTTTGATATTTCTCATCCGACTCTTAATTTTCAGTTATCTTTGATTTTGAATTCAGTTTTGATTAAAACGTAATTTCCTACTATACTTGCTTTATAAAACGAAGGGGGAATGAGCAATAGCAAATGGATGTAAAGAATGGTGGACGGTTCAAATCAAAGAAAACTTATGATTTCCAAACAATAATAATGCAATTTGTGAATCTAATGGAATGCTCTTGCCACATTATGTTTGTGTGTTTCTTTATTCGTTTTTTTTTGTAAACAGCCTTGGTTATGTTCTTTGCGCAACTACTGAAGTGCGCTTGTCATGACAAAGTAATAAAGTTTATCAGAAGGGAAAAATGAAAGCACATGACAAGCCTTCCAAAAATAAAAATGTGTACATCTTTGCCAACACAGCACATCGGACATCAAGTAAATGCCTCATATATCAAAGTAGAACCCGCGTGCAGCATTTTTGCTATATTTGAATTGCTTTTATACTCAAAATATATCCCCATAGAAATAATGCACATTGCTGTGATCTACATAACCATGGAAGCCAACAGAAATAAGCATTATGAACATAATATGCTAAATAATCCTAAGATGAACCACATTACCACACATAAGATTACTAGCTCTGCTCTAAGAACACACAAAAAGAATACATTGAAAACCAGTGATGCATTTGGACAAAATTATCTTTAAACGTAGTTAAAAATAAATAAATAAAGATTGCGACTTATGTTAAAGGCTACGTTGTTTTATTGTCTATGCAAAATAAGTTAGTGAATTTCTATATTAGAGAATATATAGTTTAACAGACTAGGACATAAATTTTGTGGTGAATCGAAGCAAAAGTGTAGAGTTACAAAGAAAAATTTACTGATGTAAATCATGTAACAGAAACTACAAAAAGCAACAGTACATAACAAGAAGTGCAAGACAAAGATCAAAACTAACCCCACACCAATCTAAGCAATTTACTGCAACTACAAATTTCCCAGCACCGCTCATCAACAACCTCTTTCCACTTCAAATTGGGAACCATGGTTGAAATCGAGGAAGTCGCAACCACCCTTTTGGCCTTGTACATCCTTGCTTCCTCCAACACGTTAATAGTCCTAGACACAGCGAGACCGACCACCTCATTATCCCCGACCTCTTCCAGTGTGCACGGGCTCACGACGTGGAATACCCCTGTTGTTCACCCTTCAGCTGCAGCGGCGATGGCCTCGACGTCAAGGAGATCGGCTGGGAAGAGATGGATATGGCAAGGGGAGGCGTTGGGGAGGGTGAGCAGGTGAATGGAGACGTGGATGGGTGGTAGGTGAATCGTGATGGGAACCGCCATGGGGAAGAAAATAAAACGATATCTGAGAAAAATGAATGCTAATTAAAAAAAATGGTGCTAGTCGGACCGAAGCAAATTCGGCCCAATAGTGCGAAACAGTGCAATTCGTGTAATCAGAGGGCGTAATTTTGTAATTTGCAGTGGGTCCCTCCCTACTTTTTCTTTCTGTCGCATAATCCGACAAACTATTCTTCAGTTCAGTAAGCATTTCTGAATAAAAAAATGGAGCGAAGGGGATATATTTTGGGGGATTTAGATTATTGGGTCCGGGAGGGTGAAAGCAGGAAATGAAATTTTCGGGGGAAAGGGGCGCGAACGTACATCTACGAACTAAAAATTAGTTGGATTCGTAGCGGTTGAACCGTAATAAACTGGTATGATTTTGTGTTGTACAAAGTTGTAAACCTTTTACGGTAAATTATTGAATAATACTATTAAATATAAATATCAATTTATAATAATTAAATTTTATTATCAATTAATAATAATACTAAATTGTAATCTTAATTATTCAATAATTACGAATGGTTAATTACTTAGTAATTATTGTGAATATTTTATTAATTATTCAATATTATGAATATTTTATTAATTATTTAAAATTTGTTATTAATTTGATTTATTTATTATTAAATGTAGTTAATCATTGTTAAATATAATTTATACACTATTAACGACTAACCGTGGTAAATTATTAAAGTATTAATTCATATTAATTAATTATTATTACTTAATACTTATTATATTATAACTAAATATAACTTATTACTTCGCACTTTTGTATTTAATAGCAACTAGACTTACCAAATGTTAATTATCAGTTAAGTAGTAATTATTATTATTTAATTATCAGTTACAAATATCACTTTATAATACTTAAATTTTATTAATAATTATTAAATATTAATCTTAATTATTATATATTTATTAGTAGTTAATCATTTAATAGTAACTATTTAAAATTAATTAGTAAAAGTTAGTCATTAAAAGCCGGTACTAATTTTTAATAGTATGTTTTTCACTTTTTTGCAACTGACTTTACCAGTTGTAAAAAAAAAATAGTGTTATTGCAAGAGGCGAAAACAGTTGCTAAAGATATTTATTCACAACTGGTTTAGAAGCGGAGTTGCAAATAATATGTTTGTTGCAACTGTTATGAAAGCACAATTGTTAAAAGTATGTTTTTGCAATAAGAATGGAAGCGCAGTTGCTAAAAATATGTTTTTCGCAACAGAAAGAAAAAGCATGTTGCTAAATCTCACCTATTGCAGCTGCAATAATAGGTCTATTACTAAATATTATTTACCGCAACTGTCGTTTGTCGCCTGTTGCAAATAGCTAGTTGCAATAGGGCATTTTTCTTGTAGTGTAAGATGAGTTTAATCGCTAGTTACAATACCTATATATATAAGTGTCAATGTAATATAAATAGATAATTAATATCTTGAATTAATAAAAATTTCTTCTCCTTTTTCTCTTTTGTGGATTTTAATTTCATTATTTTATAATAAAAATAATGTTTTTGCACGTACCCGTATTACCGCACAACGGCGGAGAAACCGACAGTTTGGTTGAATTATTTAAAAGAAATTATTCTAGTTTTACATAAATTCCAATCAAACATAACAAAATATGATAAATGTATAGTAAAGAATAATAAACGAGTCAGTACATAAATTATCATATGTGTACAACTATATAATAATTAAAAAATATGAACATTAAATAGAAATTTGATATAATTAGAAGAAGGAGAGGAGAAACTGGTATCATAAACACGCAAAAGGTAAGAAATCAAGATAAATCCAAAATCAAGAGAAATTGGTAGCTTAAACATTGTCAAATATCTATGGTGGTTTTTCGTGATCATAGACGGATTTTGTTGCATACAATGATTGTGATGCTTTCCTTTTACCACAAGACGGGAATGAACAATACACTATTTTTCTTTAAGATTTGTTTGGATGATATGTATAATGTAGCAGATACCTCCATCTTGTTTGCAAATGTATGCATGAATTCTAGCAGTTGGGTCTTCAAGAGTCAATCTCATCCAATAATGCCCATTGATAGGTGAATGGAGGTCACTTCCTCGCTATAGGTACGATGCAACAACTCTAACAAAACACTTGAATTTGTATACAACCTTCAGCATTAGGGAGAAAAAAAGTAGTAGCTAGTATGGTTTAACCTGTTTTATCCCCTCTTTTTTCTTGATGTTATTACATAAGCACAAATGAGGTCATGTAATTTTTTGAGAACAACATTCATCTGGACCTAGCTTAAGTTTTATGGTAAAAATACATACTTCCATTATTGAACCCTAGTCATTAGCATTTAGGTCCACTACCACTTAATCAATATATCAACGCAAATATAGTTATCGAAAATTATTTACATACAAATTTTCTAGTTGTTGCCCATATTAAGTCCATTGCCATAGTCGATGGGCTCTCTCGACTTCCCCTTGGGTCGGCTCTAACATTTGAGTATATTTTATTTATACATACTGTGCATAATTGCAAGCACGTATATTTGCATGCCCTTTTAAAGCGCAAATTTTAGTAAAGGCACTTTTGGAGAACATCATAATAAGCTCCATTCAAAGATAATAAAAATATGGTTCTGTCCGAGCCTTGAGACTTTGAGCATGCACATTTCATAACTATATATGTGCAATGTACATGCCCATAAGCGGAAAGCAATTATGCAGATCTACATAATCTTGTGTGTGTATATATATATACATACATATATTACATATATATGTATATGTATGTATGTACCTATGTAGGAGAGGCTATTTAGATGAATTAGAGGACACACATCTTAACCGGTAGATCATTTTGTCTTTATAAGTGGAATTCATGGCGTGATCCAATGGTGTAAATTCATTGTTTCACCAATTGTGTCTAAATCTTGTGTCAAAATAAACTTTCCAGTTCTTGAGCTATGATAATCCAAATTCAACAAGAATTTGTAGATGTTAAATCCACATATATATTATCATCTGTCCAAAATTTGAGCTCGTTTTGACATTTGTAGAATGATATATTTGATGTTTAAATTTAATGTTTCGAATAAATATCTGAACGGTGAATAATAGCAAATGAGGCTGCATAAGCTTACTCCCTATTTACAAATTTGATAAATCAGTAATTCTCCATTTAATTTTCAGAACCAAAGAAACAACCAAGCTCTTGTCTGAAACTGATTCAGCGTCAATGCCCAACTCTTAGAACAGAGATTCAAGCAGCCAACATATTACTACATCCTAAATTCGGATTGAAATTGTAACAACTAGTAGAATACACCCATATGATTGAACCATTACTACATAAGTGAGATCAGGCAAGCATGAACCAACACCTGTTAACACCAATTAAGTCCCTAGGAAATTGTAGAGATTCAAACCGGGTTATTAGATAGCCTTCCTGAATCGCCAATTTGTATACGTTGAAGTTAATAAATAACAACAACGAAAGCCCAACTCTTCGTGTAAACAAACCCAAACTCAGCACAAAAGAGATCGCCATTATCCTAGGCAAATCGTCGCCGCCACTGGCCTTGGTAGTAGAGAAAAAATCGGGAATTTTGACACCGAGAGACCGGTTAGAGGAAATTTGAACTGAATTAAGTCAGTTGCGCTGACAGTGTTGGAACCTAAATCTGTGGTGGCTAAATCCTCCATATTCGAGAATTCTCCTCTTCCCCTTGCAAAAAATCAGCGTGTTGAAGGAGTACCGTTAGCAGCCGAGGCGACGTAGCACTAAGCTTTGGATTTTTTGTAGAAAAGTAGGATAATTGGGTAGTATCATGTGGATCGAAACCGGGAATTTTCATTTCTCGATGCATTTAGGGGAAATCGCAATCTGATGTAACATCCCATTTTGTTCAGTCTATTATTTAAATTATTTTATTCTTTTAAATGTCGATTCGAATTTAAATAACTGAATTTAATAGTTTTGAATTTTTTATTAATATAAATAATTAAATAATATTTTAACTTCAAAATATTTGCAAAATGTTGAATTTGCAATATAATGTGAATTGGCAACATAATACAGTTTAATATTATTTATATTGGAATTATATTACATTTTCTTTTATTAAACGACGTTTGTGTTGTGATTTGTGACATGAAAATCACATATGTTGATAGAGACGAGGCGTGGATGTGCTTGCCGGTAGAGGAGATGGTGCAGCAACAGAAAGAAGGCTAGAAGGAGCAGTTTGGCATTTGAGCGGATTTATTGCTGGATTTTGGCCTGGTCTTTCTGTGACTTATTATGCAAGTATTGAGGGGATATATTCCTAATGTATCTCTAAGAGAAAAATTGGATATTTTTCCTAGGCCTGCTATTCTCCTATAAAAGCAACACATAGGGTTGGATTAATACATGACCGAATAGAGTGGTGGTTGCGTGCCTCTAGGGCTTGATGCCCTAGAGAGGATTTGTGCCTCCCAGTTAATCCAAGGGTTTGCCTTTGTTCTTCATTGTTCTCCTTCTCCAACAAAAGTTGTAGTCATCTAGATATTCTTTCCCTTTCTCAATAAGGTTATAATTTTGTTTATTGTTGGTTTTGATCCATTGAGTGTAAACAAAATTTGTTTTTGTTGAATCAATAAAGAGGGTGGTTGGGTGGAATATCTTGTGTTTGTGCGTGTGATTTCATATCTGTGTTTGTTTCCATAGAAATCATCTTTAAGTAATTGGGTAAAGAAGATCCCTTCCGCAAAGGCGCAGTTTTCATAACAGTTTGAACATTTATTTTATAATTTAATTATAAGACGAGCTGCAGTGGCGCTGTAGTTCATAATATAACGTTTTGAACTTTAATTGGTTGTACATGATCCAATATAAATCGTATTTCTTTGAAACAAGAAACAACTGAATCTATTAGATAACATTTTTCTAATGAAGGAGAAAAAAATGAGTTTTCATGTTGTAGATTTTGTTTTATGTCTAAATCAAATTTTCAAATAGTTGCTATGAAATTTATTTATAAATTATAACGATTTATTTTATGACCATACGCAATATATACACGTATAATTTAGCCAGTTGAAACTAAAATAGCGATTTCACAAACGACTTTTGAATTCGGCAAAACTAGTTCTACCGTGTTAGAAATACTTAATTATTGTACAGTTTCATGTTTCATCACGAATGTAGTTCATATGGGGTGTACGAACTGCGAACATCGAACGTTACACACTGCAAAATATCGTTGCTCACCTAACCAGAAATCTTCGGTCAACTCACATAAAATATCTTTGCTTCCTGACATGAATTACGTTCTATTTTCTTCTGCGGGCGATCAGTAGACTATGAACCATGAAAGAAAATATACTTGACTCCATCGTACTAGATGCGGTTGAATTGATTTGTTGAAGGGAAATATTCTTGTCCCATTCAAATATGGCATATATAAATGTATGTATGTATGTTTATGTGTATGTATATGTATATATTGAAGCCTTCATCAAATTTTCATCCAATTCGAAACCAAAGGTACTTCATTCTTCATTCTTTGAAAATATAAAACTCCATTTCCTTCCATTCGAAACCCAGCATATTGAATACACAACCGATACTTTCAAAAATTCATAAGAAAACCATCGAAACTCCACTGTTTCCTCTCTTCTCAGGAATCACGCACGTTAATAATAATAATAATATAAACCATCTAGTTTCGTTCCTCCATTCAACCACAAAACGTCACTTAGTTTCCTTCCCATTCAAAACTGCGGTGGAACTCAATGATGACCTGGAAATGGGATATGCGCGTGATAACGAAGGCTTGGGTCTTCGTTTGTTGCATTGGCTACAGGGGTCGCAAGTCAATCGGGTTAATGGAGAGAGGGATGGAGGCGTTCGGGCGAGGCGGCAATGAGGAGTTTTACTCTGATATGGTAGTAGTCCAGCAAGTTTTGGTATGACAGCAGCAAGGAGGAGTTGATGTAGCGTGAGTAGGGGATCGGATTAGTAGGTTCACAGTGGGGTTCAGTGACGAGATGGCAGAGCAGTGTGGGATGGAACAGAGGTTTGCTGAGTGGGTTTTTCACATTGGTATTGGTTTTGGAGGAAGCAGGTAGCCTATAGGGTTGTGGTGAGGAGTTCGTCTATGATCGGTGGGGTCGGTAGTCGAAGGGTGAGGGGGCTCTAAAGTTCATCGGAGGGAGCAAATGGAGGTCTGGATGGATGAAAGGTATGTTGGTTCCTGTTGGCTCGCTTTTTGACCAAGCCATCCAGGATCATTCATAAAAGGAAAACAGGGAACCAAGTCCCCCAAGAAATTGGAGGAATGGATCGCACGCCATCGTCTCGCCCAGGAATGGATCGCACACCATCGTCTCGCCCAGGAATGAATCGCACTCTATCGTCTCGCCTAGGAACGGATCGCTCCCATCTCGTTAACGAACGACACTTCCAGGCGATCCGATCCAAACTTACATACCGTTGCCCAGAACGATCCGATCCGATCCCTTGGTACGAACCGAACCCTCCGACCCGTTTAACCACGAGCTGGTCTTCAGCGATCCGAATCGCACGGATCTGGCGACACGTGTTCCTAACCGTCATCTGGACCAATTCTTCACGTCTGCACAATCCGATTTTCAAGCAAATCACGACACCTGTTCATAACGGCTAGTTTGACTGTTTCTTCAATGGTGGCGATGCGATCCGAAGATCTCGGGATTCGTGCCACGTGTCCGCGATCCGCCTGACAAAATCAGCTATAAATAGCCCAGAGCTTGGCATTTTTCGGGATCCTTTTGGCAATAGTGAGGACTGAATCCGCCATTGTTGTCAAACCACTGAAATATTGAGAGAAATTACTGTTGTACTAGCTTTTAAAGCATAATCAATAAGATATAAAGTGGACGTAGGCTCGTTAACGCCGAACCACTATAAATTCTGAGTGTTATTTTCTTTTTCCTTGTTCCTCATTTAGAATTCTCTACAGGTTATAACAATTTGGGTGTTAGGTCCAAATTTCGATCTAACATTTTTGGTGCTTTCACTGAGAGGCTCAGTCTTAAAGTTTCGTCATTCTTTTCCTTGAAGATTCCAGCGATTCGGATATCATGGCTGGAAAAAGATCTAAAGTTTCGCAGACCAACGAAACGATCGAGGAGAGTGTACACGAACTGGGCAACGAAGAGATTCTGGATCGTGGAGCGCAGGGGGCGATCCGATCCGACGAAGACGCCTCGTTCCGAGTCGATGAGAACGAGACGATCCGTGCTACTGAAGGGGTTGTTACTCGATCCCGGGGCAACACCTCGCAGCCTCCGCGCACCACGACCACGAGTCGATCTCAGGGGGCGCAGCGAACCGCCCTCCACGAACCGCAGCTACCCGAACGGATGGTCAGAACACAACTCGACCTGGAAAAGAACCTATGACCCACTCCTATCGTCCTGGAACCTCTGCTCGACCCGGTCCGAGCACTTTGCCCATAAGAGAGGGTGATGATGACCACTATGATCCTGTTGCTCCTGTCACTGAGGGGGATCTTTCTCGATTTGTCGAAATGTGGGATAGGTTGTTTGACGAGTTGGCCGCCCAAAGACAGGAAAGTTCCATCCTGCGGCAAAATTTGACGGCTATGGATAGAAGACTTGATGAGCTAGCAAGGCAAAGAGCATCGCCGGTTCGTCCACTCACCCCAGCATATTCATCTTCATCTGAAGAATCGCCGAGACCTCCGCGGCGACCGTATGAAAGAGCCGAAAACATAGAACAGCTTCGGTTCGGGACCCTGCCCTCACAAGAAGAGGAAGAACTAGGGGCAAGACCCACAAACCGTAATATGGATGGTCAAGCAACGACCCTCAGGACTCGAGGTATGAACAGTCCTGTGCATGACAGACCGCCTCAGCCCCGTCGTCGTACGCATACTCATGATAACAGGGGGCAGCGAGGCCCCGTCCAAGCCCCGGACTTTGTGGATACTCCCCGAAGAGAGATCAGAGAACCTCGTCGGGCCAGAGGCACTAACCCTGAACCTCCTTTGACTAGTGCAAACGTTGCTGCCATGGTTCACCAGATTTTGGCCGACAGCCGTGGACAGCGGAACGAAGATTGGGGGATTGACCGCAGTCATACTCCCTTTACTGACGATATTTTGGATGCAACTTTTCCAAGGCGTTTCAACATGCCACAGATGAACCGATATGCAGGAAGATCTGAACCTGTTCAGCACCTAATGAGATACTCTTGGTCGATGACTGCTGCCGCCGCTTCTGACGCGGTTAAGTGTAAAGCGTTTCCCATATTCCTGGAAGACGTGGCTTTGCTATGGTTTACTCGCCTGCCGGCGAGATCGATTTCTAGCTTCAGGGAACTAAGCGAGAAGTTCGTAGAGCAATTCCGTATCTACGCACAGAAGACGAAAAGCGTGATCGATTTATTCCTTGTCAAACAGCGACCAGGCGAAAGTCTAAAGATGTACCTGGATCGTTTTAATTTGGCCGCCACTGAAGTTAAAGATCCTCATGAGCCGACCATTGTCGCAGCACTAATTGATGGAGTGGACAAGGACACTGAATTTGGGAGGTACTTGGCAGGCAAACCGCCCCACACCAGAGAGTTATTCTATGAGAAAGCCAATGTACATCTACGCCGGGAAGAGGTTTACGCAAACCGAAAGCTTAAAACGACTGATAAGGAAGAAGTTCAGAGCAATGTCGCCATCAAACAGACTGGAGACAACTCGGGGAAAGTTGAGGTTAACGTCGGAAATCAGAACCAGGGTGGTCGCCGACCAGGTAACAACAATAACAATGCTAACGGCAACAACCGGAAGAGGGGCCGAGGGAACGACTCCCAGAGAAGGACTCGTCCCAGGGCCTTTGAAAGTTATACACCCATAAATGATACTTTGGAAAATATCTTCATGGATGCGTATGAAGTCCTCCAGAATAAGAGGCCACCTCCTAGGGAGTCGACAGAAAAAGAGCGTGAAACAGGGAAGTTTTGCCTCTTTCATCAAATCCACGGCCATTCGACGAATGAATGCCGTCACCTGAGGGACGTAGTCGAAAGGCTGCTTCGAGAAGGGAAGCTAGACGAATACAGAGTAACGCCTAGGGACAGGGGGCAAGCAGTGCAGGCCCCGAATCAGAATCAAAATCAACTTGCTGCTAGGCCAACTGCTCAGCAAAAGAGAAAGAATATTGTAATCAACACCGTGATCGGTGGACTTTACCTTGCTGGGCACAGTTCCAAAGCTTTAGATCAATATGTCAACGCAGCCAAACAACACCTCGAAGTGGGGGAATGTAGCAACCCCGAGGACAGCGTCCCGGTAAAGCAACAGAAGATGATGACTGATGACGTTATTTTCCGAGAACGAGAAAGCATCGGAGTCCATGCTCCAACTGAAGATCCACTTGTAATTACGATACCCATTGGGCCAGCCACTGTTCATAAGGTTCTGGTGGACAATGGGAGTTCCGTTAATATTCTTTTCAAAAAGGCCTTTGACCAGATGAATCTTGAGATAAAAGACTTGAAGCCCTGCCAAGGATGGATTCGTGGATTCAACGGAGCATCCACAGCACCTATGGGTTATGTAGAATTGCCGGTTACACTTGGGGAAGGAGAACGCCAGAGAGTGAGAATCCTTCCCTTTGTGGTTTTGGATGTCGAATCGCCGTACAATGCCTTCTTGGGCCGACCGGCCCTCGCAAAATTCAGAGCCTGTATAGCCCCCTGGTGCTTGCTATTGAAGTTCCCCACAGAAGCTGGCATTGGTATCGTCAGAGGGGATCAAGTTGCTGCGCGAGCATGTTATGTTGCCGAATTAAAGTTGCTTCGCAACGGCGGGGATATCGAAACTAAAGGCACTCCTCCCCCTTTGGGGGCGGAAACCTTATAGCAACCAAAGAGGATAATTGTTGGAGAGTTGCCTAGAGTGATGCCCGAGGATATAGATCCCAGAGAGGATCAAGAACCCGGGGGCAGAACGGCAACTCCCAACGAAGCAACTGTGGATGTGCCAATCGATGACAGTGACCCGGAGAAGGTCCTTAAGATTGGATCCCAGTTAAGTCCGACTCTTGCCGAAGAATTGACGGCTTTCTTAAAGAACAACTTGGATGTATTCGCTTGGACCCACGCGGATATGTGCGGGATATCCCCATCAATCATGAGCCATTCTTTGAGCATTAACCCCAAACATTCTCCAGTAAAGCAAAAAAGGCGAATGCTGGGCCCAGAGAGGTCCGCTGCCTTGAAAGAAGAGGTTGGAAAGCTAAAGAGTAATGGGTTTATCAGAGATTCCACTTACCCAGACTGGATTTCGAATCCAGTCCTGGTAAAGAAGGCCAACGGGAAGTGGCGAACGTGTATCGACTTCTCGGATCTAAACAAAGCTTGTCCCAAAGACAGTTTCCCATTACCTCGAATTGACCAGTTGGTAGACTCGATGGCAGGTCACGAGCTTCTCTCATTCATGGATGCTTATTCAGGATACAACCAAATTCCGATGCATGTTCCGGACCAAGAGCATACTAGCTTTATCACTGATCTGGGATTATATTGTTACGTAGTAATGCCCTTTGGTTTGAAGAATGCAGGCGCTACGTACCAACGTTTGGTCAACAGAATGTTTTATAACCAAATCGGGAAAACAATGGAAGTATACGTCGACGATATGTTGGTTAAATCCAAGCAATCCTTTCAACACACTACTGACTTGGCAGAGATGTTCGGCATTCTTCGAAAGTATGGGATGAAACTCAATCCCACCAAATGTTCATTCGGTGTTGCTTCTGGAAAATTCTTAGGATTCATTGTCAGTTCGCGCGGTATCGAGATTAATCTGGACCAGATCACGGCAATCAGGAACATTCAGGAACCTAGGCAAATTAGGGATGTGCAAAGCCTTGCCGGAAAAGTGGCCGCACTAAGCAGATTTATCTCCAGGGCTACGGATAAGTGCATCCCATTCTTCGAATTAATAAAGCGAGGAAAACGCCACTTTAAATGGACACCTGACTGCGTAGAAGCATTTCAGAATTTGCTCAGACACTTGGAGAAGCCTCCAATTCTATCTAAACCAATAGACCACGAGGATTTATTCGTGTATCTGGCAGTATCATCTCATGCAATCAGCTCAGCGTTGGTAAGGGAAGAGGAAAAGGTCCAAAGACCTGTGTATTACGTGAGCAAAAAATTAACAGCAGCAGAACGTAATTATCCACGGATAGAGAAACTGGCGTATAGTTTACTGATTGCCTCCAGAAAACTTCGGCACTACTTTCAAGCACATCCTATTACCATATATACTGATCACCCACTCAAGCAAGTTTTACAGAGACCGGAGGCATCTGGAAGGTTACTCAAATGGAATATTGAGTTAAGTCAATTTGACTTGAACTTTCAGCCCAGACGATCAATTCGGGGGCAAGTGATAGCTGACTTCATAGCAGAGTTCACCGTTCCCGAAGAAGACATAGCAAACGAAGAAGGGGAACCCTCAAAGTTACTTTTCGACCCTAATGTCTGGAGATTATATACTGATGGTGCTAGGAACAACGAAAGATCCGGCGCGGGAATAGTGCTTGAAACCCCCGAGAAACGATTGATAACTTATGCCATCCGAATGGAGTTTCAGGCCACTAACAACAATTCTGAATATGAAGCTCTGATAGCCGGATTAAAGATTGCAAAGGTACTAGAAGTCACAAAACTGAACATCTTCTGCGACTCCAAGTTAGTTGTGAACCAGGTTACTGGGAGATTCCAAGCTAAAAGTGCAAGATTGATTCTATACTTAAAGAAAGTGAAAGAACTGCTGAATGAGTTTGATCACTACAGCATATCTCATATTCCGCGGTCAGAAAATCAGCAAGCAGACAAGTTGGCAAAGATGGCTAGTTCTAACGATCCTGAAGTGATAGGGCTAGCCCCCGTTGAAGTACTTCGGTCTCCCAGCATTAATCAGATGGAAATCGACCTAGTACTAGAGACGGAACCAGAAAGGGAGTCATGGATGACCCCTATAAAGAATTTCCTAATGGATGGAGCGCTTCCGACCAAGAAAAGCGAGAGGCGTAAAGTGATTCGTAAAGCCGCCCGATACGTACTGCAAGGCGGAGTCCTTTATAGACAAGGGTATTCAATGCCCCTCCTTCGGTGTATAGCCCACGATGACATCAAACGTGTGCTGCAAGAAGTCCACGAAGGAGAATGTGGCGACCACACTGGAGGGCAAACTTTGGCCAAAAAAGATATTGCGGCGTGGTTACTTCTGGCCTACCATAAACAAGGATGCAGAAAGATATGCACGACGATGTGATGCGTGTCAGAGATTTTCAAAGATACCTAGAGCGCCTCCAAATCAGTTAAAAACAATGATGAGTTCATGGCCTTTTGCTATGTGGGGAATTGATATCATAGGAAGTCTCCCCATAGCGAGGGGCGGAGCAAAGTTCGCCATTGTGGCCGTAGATTATTTCACTAAGTGGGTCGAGGCAGAACCACTAACTACAATCACAACTAAACGGGTGATCAACTTCATCGTGAGAAACATCATATGTCGATTCGGGATTCCAAAGATTGTGATAACAGACAACGGAACTCAATTTGATAGTGCTGAATTCAGAAACTTCTGCCAAAAATACCACATCGAGAATCGATACACCTCCGTGGCACACCCACAATCGAACGGGCAAGTCGAAGCTGCAAATAAAGTAATTAAGTCCATTCTGAAAAGAAGAATGAAGCGGGCTAGAGCCATGTGGGCTGATGAATTGCCCTTGGCACTATGGGCCTACAGGACGACATATAAATCAGCGACAGGACATACCCCGTTCTCCCTTGCTTTTGGAACGGAAGCAGTCATCCCGATTGAGATAAAGGTACCTTCTCATCGGGTGACCTATTATGATCCAATGTCCAATAATGAATTGCTCCTTGAGTCCCTGGATATGATCGAAGAAAAGAGGGATGAAGCCGACCTGCGTGCTCTGAGATGCAAACAACAGGTCGCCCGATATTACAACAAAAAGGTCCGAGCTCGGACCTGGGAACCCGGAGACTTGGTTCTGAAACGTGTCTTTCCACCCCCAACTCATATGGGAGCGAAGTGGGAAGGACCGTACTCTATTCTCAGCAAGCTTGATAACGGAACCTTCAAGCTGGCAACCGTAGATGGGAAGGAAATCCCCAGAGTGTGGAATGCCCAACACCTACGGCCATATCTAACATGAGAAGTTTCAAATCTATTCTTTTGCTTTGTTAAAAAACTATGTACAGGGCATGACTTGCCTAGAACAGTCTAATTCCTTAAAGCAAGAGATTATAAAGTGGACGTAGGTCATGATTCGACCGAACCACTATAAAAATACTGTGTGTCATTTACCTTTATTGCATCTTTATTTATTTGCCTATGAAAATCAGTGTGAATAATGCAGGTACCCGAAGTCTGGTGCCACCAGTTCCTCTCGTAAACTAATCAGAGGAACCCAAAGCCTTGGTAAATACTCCAACTGCCTATCCAACTGGCTTTAATCCTCGGAGCTTGGATTAAGATGTAAACCTAAGACGAGATTGATAAGCGGGCATGATTGCAGACTGCCGAGTCCCAACTCTAACTCTCCAGAGAGAGAGAGAGAGTATAAAAGCGTCTCCGATTGAGCGCTGAGAAAGAGCTCCTTTCCCGCTGAAGGATCGGGGAGCGAATGAATCGCTGAGCTCGAACTCTAACTCTCCAGAGAGAGAGAGAGAGAGTATAAAAGCGTCTCCGATTGAGCGCTGAGAAAGAGCTCCTTTCCCGCTGAAGGATTGGGGAGCGAATGAATCGCTGAGCTCGAACTCTAACTCTCCAGAGAGAGAGAGAGAGAGAGTATAAAAGCGTCTCCGATTGAGCGCTGAGAAAGAGCTCCTTTCCCGCTGAAGGATCGGGGAGCGAATGAATCGCTGGGCTCGAACTCTAACTCTCCAGAGAGAGAGAGAGAGTATAAAAGCGTCTCCGATTGAGCGCTGAGAAATGGCTCCTTCCCCGCTAAAGGATCGGGGCTCGAACGAATTGCCAAGCGTAAAACTCTAACAATTGATTAGGGGGCATCACGCGCTCCTATGCAAACACTAAACTTTGATATAACAGTATAACTTAGCATGAACATTCTTCTTCCTGTTGATTGATTGACTTATAATTATTAATAGTTGGCTAACGACTAAACGTGGAAAGTTTCTATGAATACAGGTACGCAATGATGTAAGAAGAAACAAATCCTTGTTTATGTACTGCAAATCAACAAAGTGAAAACAATTTAGAAACAAAAGTGAGGACCAGTCTCACAATTACACTTCCTGGCCAGTGGGAAATCTAAAAGACAATATATCAACAAACATCCTATTTATGCTTCGATTTCTTCTCTCGCTTCTGCCTTTCCAGCCTCTCCTTGTCGGCTTCAGACGGATCCTCTTTCTTCCTTTTCCGCTTGTCCACAAGGGGAGCATCTGACTCCTCTGAGGTCTCCTCTTCCCCTTCTTTTCCCTTGCTTCTGCTAGAGAGGGAAGCCGGGAAGTCATCGGGGTTTGCAAAGTGAAGTTGCCGGCTGATGGACTTGGACTGGATTTTCATAATCATCCCAGTTTTGGGATCGAACTCTGCAAGAGGGACCACGTCCAAAGCCTCGTCTCCCCCCTTCTTAGAAGCCAACCCTTTCTCTTGTCTGGCTTTCCGGCTAGCCAGGGGCTCTTCATCATCATCATCATCATCGTCGGCCTTTTTGGTGCCGGTAGTATCCTCTTCATCATCCACATGACGACCATCCAAGTCTTTTAGAGCCTCGATAGTCTCAGCATCTTTGGGTACTTCGGCGCTAGGCACCAGGATGCTTCCTTCTGCTGTTGTGACCTCGACTCGCTCTGAAACATCGATATCGGCACCCGGCAGGGTGATCTCCTCCTCCACTTCTCTCTCTTTTCCAGCACCCTTGTCGACGGGCTCGCCACCTGCATTACGAGAGACACACATTACTAATTCAATGGGTTGTCCTGTTAGACGACGACAATTCGCAATCGCTCTAGCAAATTGCGGGGAAAAGAGAGAGATACCTTCAGCAGATACTCCCTCCTGAGTAGATCCGGATGCTCCAACAACCACGGGGGTTAGACCTAAAGGGATTAGCGGATCGTCAGGATGGTACTCCTCGACTTCGGAGGTTTTAGACTTTGCGGCGGAGCTGGAACCTTCGTCAATTTTGCTTTTACCTTTAGCCATGGTTCTCTCCTTCTCCATTTCCGCCAGAATTAGGCGACGACCCTCTGCCAGGTCCTCGGGCTCGTTGTCTCTTAGGATGCTCTTCATCAATTCATCCTCGTTGATTTCTTCGACACCCAGTCTGAATTTTTCGCCTTCCACGATGGCATCCCATAAGTTGGCCAAAGTAACATGATAATCCGGGATCCATGAGATATTGCGAGTTTTGAGAACCTGGCCAAGGAAATCAAAAATCATCTCCTCAAACCCCTCGATTTCTTTCTCTCTTTCAAGGAGTTTGTTGTTAGAGGCAGTGGCCATTTCAATAGCGCTATCAACGTTCTTTTCGGCAAGAGCTGCCTGTCTCTCCGCGTCTGCCACCTGATCATTCAATATCACTTTTTCCGCCTCAGCCAGAGCCAAACTTTCTTTTAGACTCGCTCTTTCCGCCTCCCAGGCAGCCTTCTCAGTCTCAAAATGGCCTTGTGCCGTTACCAATTCGATGTTGGCCATTCTGAGGTCTTCAACCTCCTTTTTTAAGGCCATTTTTTCCTGGCTATTGGAATCCAGTTCTGAATGAAAGCGCTGCTTGGCATTTTCTAATTCAGTTTTGTAGTTTGCAGCGTTTCTCTGTGCCAAAGCGAGCTGGGCTTGAGCGTCTTCCAGGTCCTTCTCTAATTTTGTCCTAGCCCTTTCGTTATTTTTGAGTTTTGCTTTAGACCTGTGAGCTTCTATTTCGAGTGTTCGGATGACTTCCGAAAGATTAAGTGCGTGCTTTTTCATCATCTCGTACTGCTTGGCCACGTGACGAATATGCCCGATAACTTCTTTATCCCAGTTTTTAGGGACCGGTTCCAGGGCAGGAACAAAGACCATCCTATCAAAGAACATTCCTGGAAATTGTTCCCGTAGCTTTTCCAGCCTACCTTGGATTTCGGGACCGTGAACGTAATCCCGTGAACCGGAGGCAGCTAACTCTGGTTGGCTGGTGGGGACAATGTTACTTCTCTCTTGCTCAGTTTCTTTGGATGAATCTCTGTCCCCATCTTTGGATTCGTGACGCCTTTTTGACGACCGACTGTGGGAAGGCGCACTCTTTGGAGGAGTCAACTCTTTTGGAAGTGTCTTTCCCCCGGTCGGAATTGTCGGATGACTCGAAGGCCTGGTAGAGGTTGATTTGGGTGGAGATCGAGGTTGCGAAGAGCTCGGCCTATGAGGGGGACCGCGAGGGCGCTCAGTACCCGGACGGAGGCTGGGGGTGCCTTCGCGAAGAGAACGGTACGAATAGGATTTCCTGCGAGACATCGCTCCTGTAAAAAGAAAAGAAGAGCATATTATAACTTTGAATATCCACGATATAATAGTGCACGGTCGGGCGGTGTGTGTAAGATGTGCATCCCATATAATTCCCCCCTAACAGACCCGGGCCTGGAGACAGGCTCATTTGACCCGCTTCCTGTCCCCTTGTTGAATCAGTCGCCTCTTCGGGAGCAGAAAAGAAAGGCTCCTCGCCGAAGTCTTTTTCCGTGTACTCAATGTCGGGTAGAGGGATCTTATTCAGCTCGTCGAATAACTGTTCTTCTGTCAAGTCATCATCACCAACAGTTTCCATTGGAGCAGAAGTAGGGATTTCCTTCGACACATCACCATGGGACTCATCCCCTCTGTATACATTCAAGTCTTCGTCATCTTGGATGACTATCGGAGAAGGACTTTTGCGAAATTTAGTTGTTTCCACCGCTTGTGAAGTTCCCTCTCCTTCCGTTGGGGGCACATATTTATAAGGTTTGCCGCCGGTCCCAAGTCCAAATTTCCTATCCAAGAGGCGATGCTTATGAAGGTTGTCATCAGTAATGCATTTTTTAATCCTTAAAAAGTCGGATCTGCTTTGCAAAAGAATGGACAACCGATTGTTGTATAATGCACCCTCTGTTTTCGGGAAGACATGATCTGTTTAAGACAAAGGAAAAAGCGGAAGAATGTTATTACTTAGACTCCTCAAGCAAGATATTCAACTAGGCGATCAAAGTTTACTTGATTTGAGCCATCTCCGTGAGCATCCAGCCTGTTTTCTTATGTAAAACCAGTCGGACTTAGGATCCCCGATGTTGCTGTATCCGTCGTACAGAACTTTCCTGTTCGCCACTGATTCAAAAAAGGAAAAGTTTGGAGTTGCAGAAGAACGGTGCTTGAAGAGAAAGAAGAACACCAGATCTCTGAATTTAAGTTCGACATGCAAGATCTCCGCATAAGCAACATATAAAGAGTATAGAGATGCGTAGGCGTTTGGATGAAGCTGCATCGGAGCAATGCCTAGTCGTCTCAGAGTTTCAATGGCAATTGGAGGGAACGGAGGAATAGCTCCTACTAGACACATTGTTCGACTGATCGACATGTACCCTTCCGGTGCTAGATGGGGTCTGTCTTCGCTTCCAGGTGTCAAGACATCGTCCCAAGGAATGCCGTGTCTTAAGCAGATTCTCTTGAGTTTTATCTCGTCAAGCTTGGACGCTAAAGAATCAGAGAATTTATCTATCCCGATTGCGCCGGGGACTTCGTCCGGAGCTCGCTCGTCAGACTCGGAGTTGTTGCTGGATGAAGTACTTTCTGTCGGATCTGATTCTGTGGCTTCATACTCAGATCCAGAATCTTCACCTCCTGGATTGATTGGAGGAATTTGAGGATTATACTGTTCAGGAGTCTCGGATTCCGTTTCGGCTACAGATCTTGAGGAAGAGTGATCGTTCGACATTGCTGCTAGGACGAGAAAATATGAACGATGAGATCAACACTACCCGTCCCCCGTGTGTGCAAGTGCTGGTGTGTGTGCGCATTATTAAAAAACAATAATAAAGCATGAAAGCAGTCAAGGTTATCAGAAGTCGTTAGTCGTCATATGCAATCAAATCATGATGTCATTTAGTCCAGAAAGGTCAACATCAAGGCTCTATCCTAACTGTTCAGAGTTTTGTAGCGACAAGGCGTTGATTAAAGTCTGAAATTTCTTCGTATCACCAGCCGTGAGACGGATCGCATAGCAGAGGGATCGCCCCCTTCGACTCGCATGGCAGAGGGATCGCCCCCTTCGACTCGTAGGGCAAGGAGATCGCCCCTCATCGAATCGCCGGACGAAGGGAAGGCTCCCTCACGAACCGTTACGAATGCCACGATACGACCCTTTGTTACCACCGCAATCTTTCGTCTCGCCACTTGCTTTCGTCTTAAATCCTTGACCACGATCCGAGTCGGCCTTCCTTCCTCTTCTGCATCCTTCTTCTTCCTTTTCTCCTTCCCATCCTCAAGTTCTGAGCTCCACACTCAATGGCCATGGCGACTTGGTAATTTATTCAGAAAGTAGCGGATTTCTATTGTTTCTCCCTCGAATCAGCCGTAGAAATTCAGGAAAGTAATATGAGAGTGCTTTCTATAAAGTTACCTTTCTAAAAACTGAGAGAATACTTGGATTTTCGAAAGTTTTAAAAGGATTCGTTTTTCAATAGCTCACGCGAGACGATTCGGCAGAGAGAAAGAAGAAGGAGAATGAAGAGGGGAGCGTCGGCTTATATAGGCAAAGAAGGTGACCGTTTGTCTCCCCTCCTTTGTCTTATTCGGTCCACGAAGCACCATATAGGCCACGATCCAAAGATGGAATCGCAAAGAAGCCCACGGACCGCTTTGAAATGATGGCCCACAAAACTCAAAGCCTGACACGACTCGAAGGAAGATACGCCCCGTTTCGCACAAGAGCCTAGGAACTCGGCACGAGACGAGCAGATGATCAAATCGGACCGTGTCGTCCTATGGCGATCCGACTCATACATGTGTCGATTTGAACCAATGCGACTGTTGACTTACATCCCTTCAGGAGAGGGTAAATATGAATCTTCGAAGCATGTTTCATCATCAATAAAACATACTTCGAGGGGGCAAAATGTTGGCTCGCTTTTTGACCAAGCCATCCTGGATCATTCATAAAAGGAAAACAGGGAACCAAGTCCCCCAAGAAATTGGAGGAATGGATCGCACGCCATCGTCTCGCCCAGGAATGGATCGCACGCCATCGTCTCGCTCAGGAATGGATCGCACTCTATCGTCTCGCCTAGGAACGGATCGCTCCCATCTCGTCAACGAACGGCACTTCCAGGCGATCCGATCCAAACTTACATACCGTTGCCCAGAACGATCCGATCCGATCCCTTGGTACGAACCGAACCCTCCGACCTGTTCAACCACGAGCTGGTCTTCAGCGATCCGAATCGCACGGATCTGGCGACACGTGTTCCTAACCGTCATCTGGACCAATTCTTCACGTCTGCACGATCCGATTTTCAAGCAAATCACGACACCTGTTCATAACGGCTAGTTTGACTGTTTCTTTAATGGTGGCGATGCGATCCGAAGATCTCGGGATTCGTGCCACGTGTCCGCGATCCGCCTGACAAAATCAGCTATAAATAGCCCAGAGCTTGGCATTTTTCGGGATCCTTTTGGCAATAGTGAGGACTGAATCCGCCATTGTTGTCAAACCACTGAAATATTGAGAGAAATTACTGTTGTACTAGCTTTTAAAGCATAATCAATAAGATATAAAGTGGACGTAGGCTCGTTAACGCCGAACCACTATAAATTCTGAGTGTTATTTTCTTTTTCCTTGTTCCTCATTTAGAATTCTCTACAGGTTATAACAATTTGGGTGTTAGGTCCAAATTTCAATCTAACAGTTCCAATATAAGATAGAAGCGGTTGTTTTGCTTTTACATCATTTGCAGAAGAAGAATAGGAAAAAGACGGGCTGTGTGAGTGGGCTTGGGCCATGAGAGAAAGAAAAAAAACACAATATATGTTGTAAAATATATGTTTTTAAGGGTGAATACGCTTAATGCAAGGGACACTATTGTAATTGATGAGACATGTAAAGCCTATAAATAGAGAGTTTGTGTATGTTGTAAATGTATCTGAATGAATAAAAATGTCTGCTCTCTCACATTTCTTATGTTCTTCTTTTATTTTTTGCAACACGTTATCAGCACGATCTTTCTATTTTATAATATTAATATATGTAGATGGTGTTTACGGTTTCATGTGCGTTTTATTTATTTATTTTAAAGCTACTGCAAAGTATCCATCCGTCTCTTATAGCCGTTACTTTTTGCTATGAAACTATATGTTCATATTTTTACTCAGCATGGAATCGTGATATATTTTTTTTTTCTTCTCTCGATTCATTTTTTTTTGACCCGGTAAAACTGCCTAGAGCAAAGGCAGTTTGAACAAATACTACTTTACTTATGCGCACATTTTATTGCTGGATATTTTTATCCGTTCTTAATGGAACGATATTCTTACTCTTGTTTTATAAATATCTTGTTTCGTATGCATCCATTTAAAGTAGCAAGTACTCCCATTATTATTTATCCACACAGATAAGCTACCGACTTCACCTTTTATAAACCCATCTCTGTATAAACAAAAGGCTGCTTTCTTCCTTATTGTCTTTGCCGTTTTCGTATAACAAGGTACAATGCTTTATATATATTTTTTAATGTAGCATGAAGCTCTAGTTTCATGCCATGTACGGTGAAGTATATAACATACATCACTTGGTTTATTTTATCTTGTTCTTGCTGTTTTTGAGGTAGAAAGCTGCTGCATCATTTTATTCTTACTTCCCTTTGATAATTTGATTGAGACTATGTCGTGGGATGTGATTCCATATTTTGATTTATTCATCTTCATTTATTATTCGGACGCGTGGCTTCTAATGAAATGTATTGTACTATGTATGCTCTGATGTATGGCTCCATGACAGTCTGTATTGTTTCATTGTTGTAATAAGTTCATTGTATATGTATGGAGAAAGAGTTGCAGATCTGGATTTTTTTTTATTATTATGTGCCGTAATATATCCTCTTCTATTTTACGTCATTTCTGAGATCTGCATTTCTTTTGATGATGTGACAATACTATAGTTTCATTGTTTCGTCTGTTCGTTAATTTATTATTTCGTTTGGATGATTATAGAACATGTATACTGATCTATGAATTAAGCATCTGCAATTTTTTTTTGTGTAGTTCGAAAAATGTCAAACGTTGCTAAACTTGAATTTAAAGCATTGGACATTTCCGGAGACAATTATTTGTTATGGATTCTGGACGCCGAGATCCACTTGCAATCTCAGTGCTTAGAGAACGCCATTAAAAATGGCAATAATATGTCCCAGCAGGACAAAGCAAAGGCTCTGGTATTTTTAAGACGCCACATCCATGATGATTTAAAATCAGAATATTTAACTGAAAAAGATCCTCTCCACTTATGGAACTCCCTGAAGGAGCGTTATGACCACCAGAAGACGGTCATACTTCCAAATACAAGGCAAGAATGGTTAAACTTGAGGTTTCAAGATTTTAAAACCGTAAGGGAATATAATTCCGCTATGTTTAGAATTACTTCTAAACTAAAATTATGTGGAGAAAAGGTAGATGATGCGCAAATGTTGGAAAAGACCTTCTCAACATTTCATGCTTCGAATGTGCTCCTGCAGCAGCAATATCGAGATCGTCACTTTACAAAATATTCTGAACTCATAGAATGTCTATTGATTGCTGAACAAAACAATGAACTACTTCTTAAAAACCACTCCTCAAGACCAACTGGTTCAGCTGCATTACCTGAAGTTAATGCTAACTTTGCCCACTCCGGAAGAGGTCGTGGCAGAGGAAGAGGAAGAGGGCGTGGTCGTGGACGTGGACATGGATACAACCCCAGCAGAGGTGGTTATAGTGGTTTTGGAGTCAACAAAACTACTGATTTTAAGCAGCAAATGAAAAATGAGCCTGGAAATAGCAATAATTCAGCTGCTGAAAATAAGAAGCATTATGAGGAAATTTGCTACAGATGTGGGCGTACTGGTCACTGGTCACGGACATGTAGATCATTAAAGAAAACAATCGAAGAGTATCATAAATCGAAGAATATCGAGACAAATAACACTGAGGGATTGTCCGATAACACTGACCTGAAGTTAGATGATTTCTTCGAAGACTATGATGGGAATTTGTTCAGCGACGAAAATTTGAATGCAATATTCGAAGAGATGACCGAACCAACCAATAAGTAGCCTGAAGCTTATTATATGACTTTCAGTTTGTTTCTTTTCAGCATGTATTAGTTTGGAACTTTTGTTTATTTTTTTTCTTTTAGTATTTTCTTATGGAACTGCAGAAATAATGTGATGACTAGTTTATTCTCGTGGATATTTATTTTTTTCAGTTATTAACTAGCTGTATTGTTTTTAATTCTTAAGGTATGGATCGACAATGTTTAAACGATGATATTTGTCTGGTTGATAGTGGAACTACTCATACGATATTGAAAAACCCGAAGTTTTTCTCTGAATCATCTGAAAATATTTCATATAAAGTTTCAACTATAGTTGGTTCAGCCAATATAATTGAAGGGTCCGGAAGAGCCCATATAGTGTTACCAAATGGTACACGTATATTCATTCAAAATGCACTATATTCGAGCAATTCTAAAAGAAATCTGCTTAGCTTCAAAGATATAAGAATGAATGGATATCATATTGAAACTATAAATGAAAACAACAAAGAATATCTTTGTGTTATTTCTAAAATTGAAAGCCAGAAGCTTATTTTAGAAAAATTTGGTACAATTTCAACTGGATTATACTTTACCAAAATTGGCATAGTTGAATCTCATTTTATAAACATGAGCCAGAAGCTCACAGATACAAAGAAATTGATTCTTTGGCATGATCGTTTAGGTCATCCTGGATCAACTATGATGCGTAAAATTGCTAAGAACTCAAATGGGCATGATTTACCAAAACAGTTGAATTTACCAAATGATTACATGTGTACATCATGTGCACAAGGAAAATTAATTACTCGACCCTCATACAGTATGATCACCTCTGAATCTCCAGCATTTTTGCAAAGAATTCAAGGTGATATATGTGGTCCGATTCATCTCGCTTGTGGGCCATTTAGATACTTTATGGTCTTAATTGATGCATCAACTCATTGGTCACATGTACGTTTGCTCTCTACTAGAAACATGGCATTTGCCAAATTACTTGCTCAAATAATTAAATTAAGAGCACACTTCCCTAATCATCAAATTAAATCAATACGATTAGATAATGCAGGAGAATTCACTTCTCAAGTATTTGATGATTATTGTTTATCACTGGGAATTGAAGTTGAACATCCAGTAGCTCATGTTCACACTCAAAATGGTCTGGCAGAATCATTAATTAAGCGTTTGCAACTTATTGCAAGAACGCTGCTTATGCAATCAAAGCTGCCTGTTACAGCTTAGGGACATGCAATTTTGCATGCATCCAAATTGATTAAAATTAGACCAACGGCTTATCATCAGTTTTCACCATCACAGCTTTTAACCGGATCCCAGCCAAATATTTCACATCTACGAAAATTTGGTTGCGCTGTGCATGTACCCATTAATCCCCCACTTCATACTAAAATGGGTCCTCAAAGAAGGTTGGGAATTTATGTGGGATTTGACTCACCTTCGATAATTCGTTATCTTGAACCTCTTACGAGTGATGTATTTACTGCAAGATTTGCAGATTGCAAATTTGATGAGTCAAATCTCCCGCCGTTAGGGGGAGAAAAGACCGTTCCAGTAGAACGGCGTGAAATTTCATGGAATAATCCCTCTATGTTTCATTTGGATCCACGTACCAAACAATGTCAATACGAGGTACAAAGAATTTTGCATATTCAAAATATTGCAAATCAAATGCCAGATGCATTTAATGATGCTGCAAAAATAACTAAATCTCACATTCCAGCAGCAAATACACTAGTTAGAATTGAAATCCCCGAAGGACCGATAGCAGCAAATGAATCTAAAGCTAGACAAAAACGTGGAAGACCTATAGGTTCAAAAGACTTGGCGCCTAGAAAAAGAAAGTCTAATGAAAAATCATCAATTAACAAACCTCCCGAAGAGGTTCTGAATGATCCAAAGGATAACTCAAAAGAAAATCTCAATTCTCCTAAAATCAGTGTAGGAACTATTATCCCAGAAGAAATAATAGAAGCTTCCGAAAATAAAATGGTACCTAATAATAATGAGATCTCAATATTCTATACGAATTATGGAGAAATGTGGGATCGATGTAAAATAACAATTGATGATGTATTCTCATTCGCAGTAGCTACTGAAAAAACTGAAATTCATGACTATAATGAGAATAATGATAATGAACCAACTAGCATATATGAATGTCAAAAAAGACAAGATTGGCCAAAATGGAAAGATGCTATTCAGGTTGAGTTACATTCACTTCAAAAACATGGTGTATTTGGACCAATAGAGAAAACACCAGAAGGTGTTAAACCAGTCGGTTACAAATGGGTATTCGTTAGAAAACGAAATGATAAAAATGAAGTTGTGAGATACAAAGCAAGGCTTGTTGCACATGTTTTCCTGCAGAGACCAGGTTTTGACTTCAAAGAAACATACTCTCCTGTTATGGATGTCATAACATTTCGATATTTAATAAGCCTTGTAGTTTCTGAGAAGCATGACATAAGATTGACTGATGTTGTGACAACTTATCTATACGGTGAATTAGATACCGATATTTACATGAAAATCCCATACGGATATAAATTGCCTGAAGCAAAATCAAAGTTAATGTATTCATTAAAATTGAGAAGATCACTATACGGTTTGAAACAATCTGGAAGAATATGGTATAACCGTCTTAGTGAATATTTAGTAAAAGCTGAATACAAAAACAACCTCATTTGTCCATGTGTCTTTATAAAGAAATCGGTAAAGGGATTTGTTATCTTAGCGGTATATGTTGATGATATAAATTTGATTGGAACTCCAGAAGAGATCAATGAAACAATAGATTACCTAAAACAGGAATTTGAAATGAAAGATCTTGGAAAAACCAAATACTGTCTTGATCTATAGATTGAGCACAGTAAATATGGCATATTAATCCATCAATCAAATTACATTGAGAAAATCCTGAAGCGTTTTCAAATGGATAAAGCATATCCACTTAGTACACCTATGGTTGTCAGATCACTAGATATTAAAAAGGACCCTTACCGACCAAAAGAAGATGATGAAAATATACTTGGTCCAGAAGTACCATATCTCAGTGCAATTGGTGCATTGTTATATTTAGCCCAATGCACGAGACCATATATTGCATTTTCAGTCAATCTTCTAGCAAGATATAGTTCTGCACCAACTAAAAGACACTGGAATGGCATAAAACATATCATGAGATATCTGCGAGGAACCACAGATTTGGGCTTATTTTATTCTAACACAGGCAATAATCCGATTCTAGTTGGTTATGCTGATGCAGGTTACCTTTCTGATCCACATAAAGCAAGGTCACAAACTAGATATGTGTTTACTAACAGTAATGCAGCTATTTCATGGCGATCTACAAAGCAAACGTTGGTAGCAACATCATCTAATCATTCTGAAATATTAGCACTACATGAAGCAAGTCGAGAATGTATTTGGTTAAGATCATTAATCGAACATATTCGAAACACATGTCAACTTCCCTCAACTACAGAAAGATCAACCATTATTTATGAAGACAATGCCGCATGCGTAGCTCAGATTCAAGCAGGATACATCAAGGGTGATAGGACGAAGCACATTTCTCTCAAATTCTTCTTCACACATGAACTTCAAAAAGACAATAAGATAGAAGTGAAGCAAATTCAGTCTCAAGAAAATCCAGCAGATTTATTCACCAGAGCACTTCCAAAGTCAACATTTCAGAAGATGGTTTATAAAATTGGTATGCGTCGTTTGCATCACCAAACTATTTGAATAATGCGTTACGAATCAGGGGAGCATGTATAATGCTATAGTGTACTCTTTTCCTTCACTAATATTTTTCCCACTGGGTTTTTGTTAGTAAGGTTTTTAACGAGGCATTATTTTGATCCAGAAGTATCAACCCTCATTGGAACATTGTCAATATGTTACCTAGAGATGAAAATTGTACTCTTTTTCTTGTTTATGATTTTTCCCATAGGGTTTTTCATAAAAAGGTTTTTAATGAGGCAATCAATCTTATCATCTTTGCATACGCATATTCAAGGGGGAGTGTTGTAAAATATATGTTTTTAAGGGTGAATACGCTTAATGCAAGGGACACTATTGTAATTGATGAGACATGTAAAGCCTATAAATAGAGAGCTTGTGTATGTTGTAAACGTATCTGAATGAATAAAAATGTCTGCTCTCTCACATTTCTTATGTTCTTCTTTTATTTTTTGCAACAATATAATATATATAACGTGGCCTGTGGAGGAAAATATGGGGTACAGGGTAGCGGGTTTGATATATTTCATTTGGGAAGAAGGTTTATTGAGGAGAGTTTGGTGTCGGGGCTAGATCCTCTACAAAATCGTGACTTTCGAACTCACGAAGAAAAAGATTCAGTAAACATACAGAGCGAATGCGCAAATGATGGGATTACAGGGTATTTAAGCCATAATATGTAATTAAATGGACTGATTTTATATAATAAGTTATTAAATGATTATATTATATTTAATCATGATAGGGTTTGAGAAAAAATGTGGGGCTTGGATATGGACCAATTCTAGGCTTGGGAAGAAGAGGTTTAACGCGTGATTAGGTACAGGATTAGCTTAATTAAATTATTTAATCAGTGATGATTTATTTTCTATAAACTTATAAATTCATAACTCAGTCATACACAAACAGAATTCAATGAAACAAGACCTGTTGGAACCGCAGTGACGAAATTTATGCATACGAACTGGTTCAGAAAGATTTGGAGCTCATCGGAAATTCGTTTAATTTTAAACAGTCGTTTAAAATAGAATGAAACAACGTTGAAATCAATCAACAAATAAAAAGTGAGTTAACTCCCACAATTTTATGGAATATTATGATGTGATAAATTCATATAATTATAACTTATCATTGATAGTATAAAATAAGATGATTGGATGCTATGGATGTTATTGGTTATTTATTGTTGATGGTTGACGTTATTTATATTTCGTCATTTTAAATGCATTATATTAATGAAATCATTTCGTGTATTATTATCAAATGCTATTGTGATATGTGATGCAGGGAAGAACAGGTTCGAGGAATCAAACCGGATTCCTCAAATAAATAGTATGTTATTTGCTGTTCACATTATTCATATATATGTATATAAGTTGTTTACCTCAAATAACCTTAAAACATGTTTGGATGTTGATGATTGAACAGATGTTAATAACTGTTATGATTTTAATCAATTGACATTATTGATTAAGTGGTTAGCAGTGATGGCCTAAAATATATCGTTTTATGACGTCGTTTTGCCGCTAGGCGAATAGATGGAATTTTAAGTTATAAAATTTATATTTTTATAAATGAGTTGAAGTTACAAGTTTATTTTTTATAAGTTAATTAAAATATAAGTTTATAAATATATTTATATTTAAAATCATGTTTTGCAAATGGGATTATTAAACGTTTTATATAATGAATTCTGATGCCGTTTTCTGAGTAGAAAGCCGTAAACTAACCTACGGGTTAGTAAAATGGAATAATTGTTTTTATGAAACAATTAAATGATGTTTTTAAATTAATTAATATAAGGGGAAAGAGGAATAAAAATCAGTTAATAGCTTAACTGATGTTTACAGTTGGCAAAGTCAATTGTTTTAAAATTGAAATTGATGATTGAGATAATTTGATCTAATCAATAGTTTTTCAAAATATTCATTAAACTTAACGAATGTTGTTAACAGTTAGTTAATCTTTAATTAACTATATTTTAAAGTGATCATCAGATTATTTATTATTAATAAAGTTAATCATGTTTTAATAACCTTTTAAAAATAATTAACTATTCTATCTTTAGTTAATAACGAAGTTAACTACTTTTAATGTCGTTAATGTTGAAATTAATTAATATTTTAATTAATAATAATTAAAGAGATTACTTTTTGATTGAAAATTTAATTAAGAAGTGATCAAATAGATATAAGCTCTGATTTCAGTTTAGTAAGAGTTTTATAAAAGGATTATAATCCAAGTTTGAAAAAAAAATTGTAGATGTGACTTGTAAGTTAATGCAGGGGTTTAAAGTAGGTTTTATGTGATAAACCCAAACTCCCGTAGTACGAAAGAAAGGATAATCATTGGAATATAACACATAAACAATAACAGCAGAACAGAAATATATAATTACAGCAGATAAAGTACATCAGATTACACTGGGAATAATATATCATCAGAGTTACATAGCATAATAGGATCATATTTAGTACATAATACAGTTTCAACTTAATATAAAATATCTAAAATGGAATCAAACATAATATACTAAATGAAATCTGAACAGCATAATAGAAATGATAAGATCCATCTTCAGCTCCATATCTATATAGAGCGGGTCCGCTAAACCTGTATACAGGGCTAGCCGTGTGGAAAGAGGGCACCCGAGTTTGCAAAGTGAAACAAACTACGAGTCAGTCATTGGATTGGTATGAGAAATCTTATCTAACCTATTTGATAATAAGGCTAATCAGAGGACCACGCTGCTAATGCGAAATGGGTTTACTCCATTGGATTGTCAGTGCATAAATAAAGTAAATCGTTAAGCAACGCAAACCGGAGGATAGAGTTTTACAAGCCCAGATATTTTTACTTATGTGGATGATGGAAAGCGAGGTACCTCGGATTTGAGTCCCTAGTGGCTCTATTTACGCCCCTTAGGGCGAGGAGACGTATTGTTCAGGAATTATATATAATCCACTAACATTAATTGTGGACCGGCCTTGCGGCTCCTAGGTGCAGTTGCGACTGTATCCTAAGACATGGTAGGCTATATTGTCTCGAATTCGATAAGGACGATCCCTTGCCTTTGTTCATGATGGAAATCCAACTTCCAATACGACCCATACAGTTTTGATTGTAAACCTATATATGGCGACACAGTATATGGTAGTTATGCCGTCTATGATTGATATATTATGATAGAAATGTTTTTGAAACATATATACACTATAATAGTATCAAATCTGTTTTATCGTATCGAGCATTTTTGACCATTATAAGGTAAAACTCTATCCTCCGGTTTGCGTTGCATTGTGTGATGGGACTTGAGTCTTATAATGGTTTCATTTACCTAAAAAGCATTGCGTTGTTTAATGATTTACTTTATTTATGCACTGGCAATCCAATGGAGTAAACCCATTCTGCATTAGCAGCGTGGTCCTGTGATTAGCCTCATTATCAAATAGGTTAAATAAGATTTCTCATACCAGTCCCATGACTGACTCGTAGTTTGTTTCACTTTGCAAACTCGGGTGCTCTCTTTCCACACGGGCAGCCTTGTGTACAGGTTTAGCGGACTCACTCTGGATAGATATGGAGCTGAAGATGGATCTTACCATTTCTATTATGCTGTTAAGATTTCATTTAGTGTATTACGTTTGATTCTACTGCAGACATTTTATATTAAGTTGAAACTGTATTATGTACTAAGTATGATCCTATTATGCTGTGTAACTCTGATGATATATTATTCCCAGTGTAATTTGATGTACTTTATCTGCTATAATTCTATATTTCTGTTCTGCTGTTATTGTTTATGTATTATATTCCAATGATTATCCTTGCTTTCGTACTACGGGGGTTTGGGGTTATCACATTTTACTTAATTCAATAAAAGGAATTATCATGTAAATTGGGTATTTAAATAAAAGAAAATGGTTTATAAAACCATGGTAAATGGAAATAAGAATAATATATTAGATTTTTGAGTTGAAAACTTTTATTATCTTGAGATAAGAACGTTGTCGATCAATGTCTGAGTGGTAATTAAAATACCCAACTTGAACGACTTCAATATTATCAAAAGATGATATTAGTTTGTAAGGTAGAGGATGTTGGAAACAATTTATTGAGAAAAATATTGTGATATTAATTTGTAAGGATTTAATAATATCATAAAACCATTGGGTTTTAAATAAGCAGTGTATTATTTGACATTCTTTGAGCGAGATACGAAGTATGATTATTCTATACAATGTGATTAGGTGCATAGCACTATTTCCGAGGTAATGTAATAATATGTTTTTGGTAAGTGCAATTATCCAAAGAAATAAGTCGATAATGTTGTTCTTCATGGAAAATGAGAAATAAAGAGTGACACTAGTTTTGAAATGGAATTATATTTTTCATAAGCAAGATTTGTAAATTTTAATTGATTAAGTTCAAAGTTAATGAAACCTTTCAAGATCATACTATGAAGAATACGTTGTTGACGTTATTTTGGGCATGTAAGATTTGTAATTAAACTTATACCAATTGTTTAAGTATAATTAACGATATTTCCAATGGTAATGGAAATGGAAAGTGGGTTTATGTAACTATAGCGATATTTTCAAAGATAAGGGAATACGAAAAGGTTTTGAGAATAGAAACGATGTTTCCAAGATAAAGGGAAATAAAATATGTTCTATGAAATATAATCATATTTCCAAAAAAAAAAAAAGTAAATAAAAAAGGGAAGTATGGTAAAAACATTATTCTAAAAGAGTGTCGGTTAATATTTTCAAGTAATGAAACAGAAGAGTTTTGTTGAGTTATAATTTATGAATCGATTGTAAGAATCGAGGAAATGGTTTAATGAAATATTGACCTAAGCTACCAATTTACTTATCTTTACTATTATGATTTGATAGTTAAATAAGTGACTATCTAATGAATTATTCTATTGGACCTTTTGACGTGTTGTTTCGAAGAGAACGGGATGGGAACTAGACCAAAAACCACTTCGAATCAACTGTGCGGACGCGACTAACTTACGGGCCTAGAAAGATAGAGCATTGAAGACTGTTGATATTCATGAGCGGAAGAACTACTTGATAAATTTCTATGACTTGAAAGCAGAGATCTTTTGATTGTGCTTCTATTGCGATTGTAATTTTCGGATTTCAAGGACATCTCTCTAATGATCATTGGAGTGATTCCTATATTGGAAGCAGTAGGAGGGTGTCTTTGGTTCACCATGTTCCTGGATGTCTCGTATGGACGAATGTTGGACAGAATATTTCTTCTAGAATCACATACTATTGATTTTTACAAATATCCCAAGTTTAGTGGCGGAGAAATTCTCTTGCTTAACACCCAGAGTATATTTGTGGACGTCAATTAGTGGTTGATGGATCTGACAATGTGGCATAAGTAAATATTGATGTTATATTCTGGAAACGTAATCGTAATCTCAAGCCTCATCAACTGAGAAATGACAGAAATTAAGCAGGCAGCATGGCTAGCTGGGTCATTCCCAAGCAGGGTATATTGTCACCATCTAGAAAAAACATATTATTTATTCTCCTTTCGTTTCCGTATCTCCACGGATGTACGATGGTCCCTTAAAATCGTAATTGGTGACAATATATTCGATACACTCAAGTTAAATGAGTGGTCGGACATGTGTGGCTTGTGCACATGAATTAAACCCTGCTCTGATACCAAGATAGAGAACCCCAAGTTATCACAAAATCAATTGGCGATAGGAAGTGTGTATCCTTAATATTTGTGCTGAGTAAATTTCATAAATTCTCCGATGTGAGACTTGTCTCAACACGCCCCCACACATATGGATTGTGAGCTTAACACGTGGATCTTAGGAGTGATATGGGAAAGTGTGTCTTGTGCACTTGAATTAACTACTCTGATACCATGTTAGAGAATCCCAAATTATCACAAAATCAATTGGCTATGTGTGGGGTGAACTGATAATGTCTTATACTGGATTTATTTTATAAATTCCCCAGTGTGGGACTTATCTCAACATGCCCCTGCACATGTGGCTATCTCACACGTGGATCTTAGGAGTGACGTGGGTAAGTGTGGCTTGAGAGCAGTTAATTCGCGTGCACAAGCCACACATGCCCACGTCACTCCTAAGATTCACGTGTTAGGCTCAAGATCCATACGTGCGGGGGAGGGAGGGGTTGTTGAGACAAGTTCCACATCGTGGAATTTACAAAATAAACTCAGTACAAATATTAAGGGTCCACCCTTCACATCGCCAATTGATTTTGTGATAATTTGGGGTTCTCTAACATGGTTGTTGTATATAACGTTGTTATATACACAATTATATGATTTTTGTTTGATGATAACAACCAAATATATATTATTATAAATATGTTATTTATTGTACTGTTATTCTACATCACAGACATAAATATAATATTTATATTTGTATAAAATACTACTGGACAAGAATTTAAATATTCAAACAGTATTTTATTAAATACAAATTTTATACTCCACTATTTGTTCATTTCACTGATATACAATTATGTACAGTCTTTTTCACTCATACAGTGCTCCTCGCTACAAAAACACTCACACTCAGTTATACAGACTCATCACTCAATACATAAACTTTTGATCCATACATTTCACTGACTACATTGTCTTTTGTCTTCACAGTTCATAATCGGTCCAGTCTCTATCTGCATACCTGTCACATGAAACAGAAACACATAGTACACTGCAATAGAAATAAAACTGTAGTGCATACAAATATAAATTTAATTTTTAAATTTTATTTGCCTCAAAATTTCTGTGTTTTCTCATCATCTTTCTACCCACTGATCAGCCTTAACACACTACACCAGTTTGCTGATCGGAACCAGTTGATTCTGAATAGCCACAACACAGTGCAGCGGCCTGCTGATATATATTCATTTGAATAGACACACATATATATATATATATACGCACATATATATATACACATGTATATATACATATATGTATATGAATGCAAGCATAAAATGAAATGTGACTCAAGTACAAGAGGAAATCAGACATGGTCGAGCCAAATTAGCAAAATGGAGCAATTTTAAGCATGGTGGAGCTACAACATGAAAATAGAAGTAACAACAAAACAACAATCGGTCATGGTGCATACACACACTTTCAGTTTCAATGCCAAGTGGTACTTGGTTCAATGTCAAGCAAAGTGAAGTATACAAGTACTCAACAAAGACCAAGGTGCACAAATATACGCACAGTAGTGAAGCAAAATGCAAGTGCCAAGCTTGGTGTATGATGCATAGTCAACACAATGGAGCTAGAGTGATAATGCCAAGCATATTTGTACTCATTCATGATGACATCATATACATGGAGTATTTTTCAAATGGACATGGTCAAGACAAGTGCATGCACAAATATTGGTAAAGCAAAAGGATGGTCAAGTGTACATGCTGGGTTCCACATAATAATGACAGTATATGTACAAGTGTGAAATGAATTATAACAGCTAAGAACTGATGAAACAACATACATTTGATCAAACCAGTACAAACAGTTTGGAGCAGTGCACAATGGCCATAACTCATTGATACATGAAGCACAAGTAAAATCAAAACAGTGGACAATTTGAATATGAAGTGCTCAGGAGCAGCTAATCATTTACACAGTGCAAAGCAGTGTGTATACGATGGTTCAACAGAAGACAACATGGCCAAGATTTGTTGTACACAAGCCAAACAGTGCAACATGGTTATCGTGGAACATGTGTACAAACATGGATGTACATGCAACAGTAGCATTTTAGGGTATACATGACATGTAAGTGTATACACAATAAAATCAAAGTTCAAGCCCAAAGTGTTCATGTTATACCGTGTCAAGTGTTATAGTCATACAACAGCTACTGGTCATGTATGGACAAGCATGAGCAAAAAGGGGAAACATAGACAACATGTGAAGAATATCATGATCGGGTGAACCAGTAATGCACAGAAGTTACAACAAGAAATCAGTGAAGATTAATTGCAAGTATTTTAGGCAAGTGCTTCAATCTGCTGAAAGAAATGTTTCTAGAAATTGCTTTTCAACATAAAAGGAATATAATTTATTTTTCAATTGGCTCCAGAAAATTTGCTAAAACCAACAATCCAATTTTGGCAAGCATTTTCTATTTTTCAGGAAAAACAGAAAGTTTTTTTGCAAAATTATCATTCTAGAAATCAAGAAATTCGAACAATGCAACATTCGATTTGAAAATTCATTGAAGGCCAAATTCAAGACCAGTGTCATCAACTTATAACAATGCCGACAATTTCAAAATCAAAGGAGACAAAATCAGCAAGTCATTTAAATCGAAATCAGAGCATTTTTAGGGATTTCTAAACCCTGAATGTTATCACCAAATCATAATCGGCAAAATAAAGAAGGGATCGAAATCCAACAAAAAAATTCAAAGGCAAAATCGAATATTAAATTCACATTACTCACAGGTTTTCAACTGCAAACCAAGTTAGTGAATCGATCAAGAGCATCAAATAAAAGAAGCTTCAAAGATAATCTCTTTCAGAACATCAGTCAATCGATTCAATTTGGAGGATTTCAAAAACCCTACGAGCCGCCGCCATATTTTATTCCAGAAGAGGAAAGTGAACGGGACAAATGATATAAGGGTGAACACTTTACAAAGGGGCCGACCTAGTTCAAGTGTTATAAGGGAGTTTTTAATTCCTTATTAATTCTAGGGTTTTGTTTTTGTATTGTATTTCCATTTTTATTTGTAAACCATTTTGAACAATTTCTAGAGTCCGTAAAATTCTAGGTAATCCGGTTAGGGTTTAACTGGTAGTTTACTAAAGTCTATAAAAACTAGGGTTTACGGGTTACGGGGTTGAAATCCATGGAAATTCGATCTAGAGGATATAGATCAGTCTAGGGTTTTAAGCATAGGATTAGAGTAGGAGCGAGGGGTTCGCGAGTTTACATAGTCTTATAAGCGGGATCTGTTCTATTACCTAGTAGAAACCTTAGTGAATGCAGCAGTAAGCAGAGTCTGCCGAAGCTGGGTAAAAATTGTGTGTCATTTACTTCTGCTTTTATACTTACTACTGCTATCTGTTCTGATATTTATTTTAATATCCTGTAAGATATTAACTCAGTAATAAAATTCAATAAACCCTATTCACCCCCATTTAGGGTTAACCTAGATCCAACAATTGGTATCAGAGTAGGTATTTTTTAAATCTAAAGCCATGGGTCATTCTAATTGTCAACCATCTGAGAGTCAGTTTAGTTCATCTCCAACTATTTTCGATGGAATAGATTTTTTTAAATTGGAAATCCAAATTGGAATTTTGTTTAAAATCTGTTAATATTAAATGTTGAGATACTATTATCAATGGGATTAATATGTCAGATAAGAGAAATATTATTTTTAATACTCGTGCTATGAATATGATATCTGATTATCTTAGTACTGAACAGTTTATTCATACATCTAATTGTTTATCTGCATAGGAAATCTGGGATACGCTCAATATGAAGTATGGAAGATCTGACAACCGCAGCTCAAAATCCAAGAAAGTCAACTCAGATTCAGAGTTCTGCTTAACAAGATTTACAAATGAAAATTCAGATGGATCAGTCGATGGATACTTATCAGATGATGAGACAGGAAATTTCTCTTACGAAGATTTGGTTTATATGCATGTTGATTTAACTAAATCTGTTGATAAACTCCAATCTAAAAACAAATCTCTGAAATCTTCTTGAGTTGACTAGTAAAATTAATAAAACAAAACTTGAATGCTCTAAAAATTCTTCAAACACTGATTGCAAAAGTTGTTTAAATTTGGAAAACAATCTTGTTCATCTAAATAAAAATATTTAAAAGCTTGAAGATGAAATTCTGATTTTAAAAGAGAACTAGATCAACCTTGAAAATACAAACAATTTTTTGCAAAACGAATTTGAAAGATGACAAAGAATTCCAGTCTTGAAATTTTTGAAAAAAAAGCTTATTGAAAACTGAATCTATTTTGAAAGAACATGAAAAGGAGATTGAAAAATTCATGTGCTCTAAGAAACAACAACTTGTAAAACGAATTCAATTTGAATCAATGATTTTTGAACCCAAGACCAAAATTAAACTCCTTAAAAACGGAAATTTGATTTTGAAACAGAATGATACTGAAAGGAGAAAGATCAGCATTAATCGTTGTTCAAATCTGATGAAAAAAAATTATGATCTTAAATCCAAAGTTGACAATCTTGAATTAAGTTTGAAATGTTTTTCAACCAGAGAAAAATATTTAAATACGTTGTTGAAAAACCAATTTTCTTCTGAAAATAAGTGTGGTCTTGGATTTAGGAAAAATAATGTTTTTGAAAATCAAATTTCCAATGATTTGAATAATCCTTCAAACTGCTTTGGAAAGAATCATTTTGAAAATTTGAATTCTGAAATTTTCAAAGGAATTTTAAATCATAAACATGATGTGAATTTGTTTTATAATAATCCATTTAAACATTCCTGGACCCCAAAAGGAAATAAAACAACTTTGACTAAATTCAAACAGATTTGGGTTCCTAAGGGTACAAAAGTAAAATTTGATGGGTTGTTATATAAATAGATTTGGGTATCGAAATGTGTGAATAAAACTGTGAGTGGTTTTACAAATTTTGTTAGACCACTCGATTCTATAAACTGTTAGGTATCGGAGGAGGCTGAGTAATTGCTTTGCTAAAAAGAGATCAAATTCAAGTTGTTCTCCTTCTACCCCTTCTGATTTGATCTCTAAACTCATCTTTATAAATATTTTGTTTCTTTGTGTATTGAGTTACAGAATCAACATTGTCTTCAAAGAATCTGGTATGATCTCTAAACTCATCTTTATAAATATTTTGTTTCTTTGTGTATTTCTCCTTCTACCCCTTCTGATTTTTTTTCCTATTGATTATGATGATTTGATTTGTCACTGTTATATTTTTTTTCTTCTTCTCCGAGCTTTCTTGACTTCAAATTGCAGAATTCGTAATTTTCTGGAAATTCACTTCATTTGTATAAAACTATGATGTTTTAATCATTTCAAGATCTTGAGTTTAAATTTGTAAATATCCATAATTGTTTTGAAGTTTATTTTCTGATTTCTGAATTCATAACAGTGTTGATGTATTCTTGTCAAATCTTGAACACTGTTGATTTGAATTCTAAATTTTTGAAGATATGAAAGTTAAATGGAATTTCACACACCTCTGCTACTTTGAGTTTCTTATAATTCATTTTAGAAAAGCTTGAAATGTTATACTCATTACAGCACACTACTACTTTTTAGTTGTGATAATTTCATTGATTATCATATTGGCTTGGAAATTTTTAATTGTCTTGAATCACAGTGATACATCTTGAAATTCATTTTTATTCATGACCATTATGGTTGAAATGTGTTTGTTTGAAATCATCTAAAATTCTTGATATTTTGAATATCACACACGTCTTAAATTTGAAATTATCAATCTTGTGTGACTGCTTCATTATATCTCAAAACTTGACATTGATTAAAGTGATTTCAAATATATTATTTTTAATTTTTTGGATCATGAATATCTCTCAAACTTGATGTAAATAATCTGAAATTTCTCTTATGCTTATCAGACATAATTATGAAAAATTCTTTTGAAAAATAGGTCTTGAATCACATCTATTTCATGATGATTTGATTTGAATATTTGTTTGCTTAAAATCATTTGAAATTATTGATTTCTTGAATCTCACACACATGTCAAATCTAAAATTTATAATCTGGTGTGATGATTCATTGAATCATGATATTTTCATACTTTTTCGAATGATTTGAAATAAACTATATTTTTAAATCTTGGATCCTGAATCATCTTTTTTTTACCTTCTGAAATATCTATGGAACATTTTCTTGTCAAGTCTGAATTGAAATTGTTTTTGTGCTACCGTGATATTGATGTGAAAATTTTCAGTAACTGCTTGCTTTGATTAATTTTTGTCTGCTGCACTGATAAAAGGAACCATTTTTGAAAGTGTTTTTGAAACTGCTTATTTTAGTCAAAAATGCTTACTGCTCTGATAAATGAATTTTGTGTGTTTAATTTTTCTGATTGGGCTTTGTGTTTAAAATTCTTTAGTCTGAGATATCCTTGGTAGGCCACCGGGGTATGATTAAAATCCCTGTTAATTGGGATATCAATTGGTATCAGAAGTGCCTTATATTTTGCTCATTTAATTGCCTTAAATCTTCACCATGTATAGATTTCACACATTCCTTTTATCTTGTATAAATCTTTCTGTTATCCCTCTTGTAATTGATTTTCAATTTTAAAATTATTTATTGATTATTCATTCAGAAATTGAAATCAATATCCAAATTGAACTATATTTATAATTCATCAAAATTATTATCAGATTTTGAAACTGTGATGAATTGTGATTGTAGTATATTTCATAACAAGAAGAGATTTTATTTAATTTTCATGATGGTTGAACTATTATTATAATATCTTTGAATTGGCGATTATTTCACGAACATATTCTTTATCTTCCATCATCCTGCCACCCATCATGATTTTATATTAATGTGGAGAATTTAATATTTTTTAAGATTATCTTAAATAAATAGTGAAAATATTTATGATGGAAATGTAATTGTATTATTTTTCAGAATTAGTGATAACTGAAAATTTTCAATGATTCCGGTACAGTTGAGCATATTTCATAGTATGATTAATTTAGAAATTTATTTCACAAACTATCTCTGTACCTACCACATTTCTATCATCCATTTTCATTTTATATATTGAAGAGTTTTTCTGTTTGAACTGAAATGATAAATAAAAATAAAAATAAATTCATATGTGTTTCTCTAACCTCATTTAAAAAAACAAGCTCTGGTCATGCATAGTTAAGAGACTGCTTATAATTCAAGCTGCGACTGACCTCATTTATAAATCCAAGCTCCAGTTATGCGTGGTCAGTGTGCTCTTAAATAAACAGAAAAGAAAATGAAGAATGTGCTATAAATAGAAATTAATCTGAAATTCTCCTTGGTGTTTAAAAACCAACCTATCAATCCATTTTCTAATATGTGAAATGCGTTAATATTTTATGACGTGTTATGATTTGTTGATTGATAACTATTGGGATTTGAGATTATTCGATTTTGTCACTTAAATAGAATTAATAATTATAGTCCAAATCCATCACTGTTTTGGGTTTTATTTTTATAAAAATTCTTTTGAAAATATTTGAAATTCATATTTTAACTCTCCCTATTTTTATAAATTTCATCGTAAATCCATCATTCTCTACAATGTGAAATACGGTACTAATCCTTAGAATATTATGATTTTTGTTTGACTGATTGAGATTTATAATGACCGTTCTTCCTCTTAAGATGAAATTATATAATTTAGTCATTTTTTGTCTATATTTTAATCTCTATATTCTTTTGATGATAACAAAAGGGGGAGAATGGTATGAGATTTTGATTTATGAGTGAATATTTTATAAATATTTTAATTTTGAAAATTCTTCACTCATACACAGTTATAGGGGGAGCATACGAGTAGGGGGGTTCAATATTCACTGTCAAACACATTTATTATGCTCAAAATTTTTTATTTGTTTGTCATCATCAAAAGGGGAGATTGTTGTATAAAACGTTGTTGCATTAACAATTATATGATTTTTGTTTGATGATAACAACCAAATATATATTATTGTAAATGTGTTTGTTATTGTACTGTTATTCTACATCACAAACAGAAATATAATATTTATATTTATATAAAATACTACTGGACAAGAATTTAAATATTGAAACATTATTTTATTAAATATAAATTTTTATTTCAACATTTCAAACAGTACGAATTTTATATTCCACTATTTGTATATTTCACTGATATACAATTATGTACAATCTTTTTCACTCATACAGTGCCCCTCTACAAAAACACTCACACTCATTTATACAGACTCATCACTCAATACAGAAACTTTGATTCATACATTTCACTGACTACACTGTCTTCTGTCTTCACAGCTCACAGTTAGTCCAGTCTCCATCTGCTTACCTGTCACATGAAACAGAAGCACACAGTACACTGCAATAGAAATAAAATTGCAGTGCATACAAATGTAAATTTAATTTTAAATTTTATTTTCCTCAGAATTTCGGTGTGTTTCTCATCATCCTTCATGACTTGGTCTGGTACGTATATATTTCTAGTACCCACTAATTAGCCTCAACACACTACACCGGTTTGTTGATCAAAACCAGTTGATTCTGAACAGCGACAAAACAGTGCAGCGGTCTGCTGATATGTATTCATTTGAATAGACACATATATATATATATACACACACATATATATATATACACACATGTATATATACATATGTGTACACATGAATGCAAGTAGAAAATACAATGTGACTCAAGTACAAGAGGCAATCAGACATGGTCGAGCCAGATTAGAAAAATGAAGTAATTTCAAGCATGGTGGAGCTACAACATGAAAATGGAAGTAACAACAAAACAACAATGGGTCATGGTGCGTGTACACACTTTCCAGTTTCAATACCAGGTGGTACTTGGTTCAATGTATACAAATACTTAACAAAGACCAGGGTGCACAAATATATGCACAGTAGTAGAGAAAAATGCAAGTGCCAAGCATGGTGTATGGTGCATACTCAACAAAATGGAGCTAGAATGACAATGCCAAGCATATATGAACTCATTCATGAGGACAACGTATACATGGAGTATTTTTCAAATGGACATGGTCAAGACAAATGCATGCACAAATATGGGCGAAGCAAAAGGATGGTCAAGTGTACATGCTGGGTTCAACAACATAATCATGGCATTATATATACAAACGTGACATGGATTATAACAGCAAAGAACAGGTGCAACAACATACATTTGATCAAGAAAGTACAAACTGTTTGGAGCAGTGCACAATGGCCACTACTCATTGATACATGAAGCACAAGTAAAATCAAAACAGTGGACAATTTGAATATGAAGTGCTCAGGAGCAGCAAATCATTTACATGGTCCACAGAAGTGTGTATGCAGTGGTTCAACAGAAGACAACATGTCCAATATTTGCTGTACACAAGCCAGACAGTTCAACATGGCTATTGTGGAACATGTGTACATACATGGATGTACATGCAGCAGTAGCATTTCAGGGTATACATAACATGCAAGTGTATACAAAATAAATCGAAGTTCAAGCCCAAAGTGTTCATGTTATATTGTGTCAAGTATTATAGTCATATAGCAACTACTAGTCATGTATGGACAAGCATGAACAAAAAGGAAAAACATAGACAACATGAGAATAATATCAAGATCGGGTGAAGTAGCAATACACAGAAGCTACAACAAGAAATCAGTGAAGATTAATTACAAGTATTTTAGGCAAGTGCTTCAATCTGCTGAAAGAAATGTTTCCAGAAATTTCTTTTCAACATAAAAGAAATATAATTTATTTTTCAATCGGTTCCAGAAAATTTGCTGAAATCAGCAATCCATATTTGGCAAGCATTTTCTATTTTTTGGGAAAAACAGGAAGTTTTTTTTTGTAGAATTATCATTCTAGAAATCAAGAAATTCGAACAAGGCAACATTCGATTTGAAGATTCATTGAAGGCCAAATTCAAGACCAGGTTCATCAATTTATAACAATGCGACAATTTCAAAATCAAAAGAGACAAAATCAGCAAGTCATTTAATTCAAAATCAGAGCATCTTTAGGGGTTTCTAAACCTTATTTGTTATCACCAAATCATAATCGGCAAAATAAAAAAGAGATCGAAAACCAACAAAAAAAATTCAAGAGTAAAATCGAATATTAAATTCACATTACTCACAGGTTTTCGACCGCAACCCAAGTCAGTGAATCGATCAAGAGCATCAACTAAAAGAAGCTTCAAAGATCATCTCTTTCAGAACATCAGTCAGTCGATTCAATTTAGAGGATTTCAAAAACCCTAGGAGCCGCCGCCATATTTTATTCCAGAAGAGGAAAGAGAACGGGACAAAGGAAATAAGGTTGAACACTTTACAAAGGGGCCGACCTAGTTCAAGTGTTATAAGGGAGTTTTAATTCCTTTTTAATTCTAGGGTTTTATTTTTTGTTTTTGTATTGTATTTTCATTTTTATTTGCAAACCATTCTGAACAATTTCTAGAGTCTGTAAAATTCTAAGTGATCCAGTTAGGGGTTTAACTGGCAGTTTACTAAAGTCTGTAAAAACTAGGGTTTACGGGTTATGGGCTGTAATCCGGGGAAATCTGATCTAGAGGATATAGATCAGTCTACGGTTTTGAGCGTAGGATTAGAATAAGAGCGAGGGGTTCACGAGTTTACATGGTCTTGTAAGCGGGATCTGTTCAATTACCTAATAGAAACCTTAGTGAATGCAGCAGTAGGCAGAGTCTGCCGAAGTTGGGTAAAAACTGCGTGTTATTTACTTTCTGCTTTTATACTTACTACTGTTATCTGTTCTGATATTTATTTTAATTTCCCGTAAGATTTGAACTCAGCAATAAAATTTAATAAACCCTATTCACCCCCCTCTAGGGTTAATCTAGATCCAACAATGGTATCAGAGTAGTTAATTCGTGTGCACAAGCCATACTTTCTGTAACAACCCGTATTTTGATAACGTGTTATAACTATAAATCAAGGTAGAATTAATTTTTAAAATAAGAATCAAGGGAAATGGGTTACGCCATTGCGTTCGTCTCGAAATTCTGCTTGGAAACGAGTCCGAGTTTTCGAAAATCGGAGTCCATATGACCAAGTTATGACCTTTCAAAGTTTTCAGAAAATTTCAAGTTCAAAACAACTCAGAATTCGAATTCAAATCACAGAACAGACTGGGTGGGAAATTTCCCGCCCAGGACCAGGTCGACCTGGGGGTCGACTATAGAGTCGACCTGCCCAGGACCAGGTCGACCATAGAGTCGACCTGGTGACAGAACCGAATTTTGAGTCTGAGTTCGCTTTGATGTTTCTGGCCTCGTTTCTGTCTACATTCGTTGACCTGACCCTATATAAACAGCCCCTAACACTAGTCTCTCTACACAAAATTCTCTCTGACCTTATGCTGCTCTAATTCTGGTTGAAAAGTTAGAGAAAGGGACTACTTCTTCTACGTCGAAACTACGTTAAGAGAATTGCTGATTTGAGGATTTCTGTTAGGACTCGACTAAGCATATAAAGATTCAACATTGACTTTCTTTTTCTAATTCTCGAACCACGATCTGTAAGCCCCGGTTACTTTTAGATTTAAACTGTAAACATAATATGAATATGTTGTAAATTGAAATTGGACCCGTGTATGATGACTGTTATACATCCATTCTTGTTCATCTTAGATCTTGAATTTTGGGTATATTACTATGACATTGATTTGGGGCTATTCATGTTGTAAATCAAAAAGAAAAACCCCTCATAATATCATGTCTGCAATGTTGAATCTTTTATTAGTCACAAGTTTATGACTATCACCTTATGTTAACCGTTACTATGACTATCACCTTATGTCAACTATTATCATGACGAGTACCCTATTTTGCTAGATTTGGAATCTTAATGTTTGAGGCCGATATTCCATATGCCAGTAATGTTGCAATCATTTATCTCAAGTTATACCATGCTATGCTAGTAATCACTTTTGCGTCCTTATACCCGTCCTTTTTTATGTTATTCCCTAATTAGATTCATTTGTATCGATTCGAGTTTACATGCGATGGGAATACGATTTGGGTAGATTAGGTAAAACATGAATTGGCTTTGAGCTTGAACATGAACGTTGTTATAATTTGAACTTGGATATGAACATGAACTTGACACGATTTGAGATGAAACATGACCTGAAAACTTGACATGAATTTTGACATGAAAACTTTAACATGGACATGACACTTAGATAAACTTGAAAATGGCCAACTCGAGGTTGGGTTGAGTTTGCAGTGTAAATTTGTTAGGAAATGCCCGGCGAATCCAGTGACTGCAAACAATAGGATCCAATGTGGGTAATTAGTCATATCGCACGTAAAACCCGAGGTTAGACTATGTTGTGGTGTAAATCTGCCCGGAACCGCCCGACAAATCCAGTGACCACAATAATTCCTCTAATGTGAGAGGTTGGGGTGCATTAATGAATTAATGCCACATGATAGGGTTAAGTCATGAACCACTTGAATACTCTTAACCAATTTGACACGATGATTTGATAGAGTTAAGTCATGAACCGCTTGAACACACTTAACCAACTTGATACATGATTTGGATAGGGTTAAGTCACGAATTTGAATGACAACACTTAACCCATTAGAAACCCTAGCTACGCGGTCCTTTTCAGCAGTAACCCACTTAGATGTATCACGATACCCTGGGACTAGACAGGGTGGGGCACGATTACAGGGCTGATTGTAAGCGACCAGAACGACGGCTGAGTAGGTGCGCCATTGTAGGTTCAGGCAGACTATGGTCGTGCACATAGTCCGGAGTTGAAAAAGCAGGCATTGGGCACCAGTAGGTTTACACTGTGCGTGCTTAATTCGTGTCGGTGGTTGGCACCATAGGGCTCGATACACACTATGGTGGACCTAGCACATGTGACTACATTTTAGGATAGGGCCGTATGACACAGACACATGACGAGGTAGAACTTGTAGGGAGCCGATCGATTAGTAGATCGTACCGTAGGACCCCGTAATGGGTCACTTCATGATATTGGGCCAAGGGATCATTTCATGATATATACTTGACATGGATTAGAACACTTGTACAGTTGGTGCAGCGAATCTTGAATATGCGATGCTAGACTTGACTTATCTTGTTATCCTAATTATCATACCAGTCCTGTTATCGTCCTTATGTTTAATTCCAATTTTTACATGTCATGTTACCTTTACTAGTTTTTATACTGAAAGCCACTAGGGCTTACCAGTCTTATAACCGACCCTTTTCCTTTCGCCTCTTTTTCTTTCGTCCCCCCTCCCCTTCCCCCCCCCCCGAGGTTCTCAGGGAGGAAACACCAGCTCTTAGCTTGGATTTAGCTTGCTTTCTGTCAGCTCATGTACGGTTTGGTCTTGAGCTATGCTATGGCTGCACTTCTGCTATTTATGGGGAATAATTTACTTTTGTTATCTTAAGTTTATGCTTCTTTTTTTGGAACTTGATGTAATGGAATAATTTGTACCTTGGATATATGAGGTTTTGACTCTTTTCTTGAAAGTAATAAAAATTTGGTTTTTAATTTCTACCACTGCTTTATATATGTTCTGCCTTGTGATATCTCTGTGTATGTTTTACCTAGATAATACTCCACCAAAACTAGTGCATTCCCTTTGTGAGTGACCCTAGCAGAGGTGGGGTGTTTCATTTGGTATCAGAGCAGAAGTTTACCAGGCTGGGCAAAAGTTTTAATAACCTTCTGAAACTATTTTCAAAACCATTTATAAAGAAGCATTTTTCAAGAAAAGTTTTATGTTTAGAAAGGCTATTCCCCAAAAGCCATTAGCACTTTCCTTTGTTTCCTCGTTTGAATCTTTTTCTTTTCGTTTTTCAGCATGTCTGATCTTAACCTTCCTGAGGGAATACCCGTACCTGGATGGTTCTGAAGGTACTTAGAAGCTACGGCCAACGGCGCGGACCCGACAGACATCCCTCCTCCTCCTCCCCTAGTGGTCGCGGTTCCTCCTCCTCCTAGTACCGCCTTTGCCAAAATATGCAAAGACTTTAAAGCAATGGGCAGCAAGAACTTCGTTGGAACTAAAACCTTTGTCGAGGCACGAAACTGGCTAAAGGAGATGGAAGACTTGTTTATTATCTTTGATGTGGAGGACCATAGGAAAGTTCAGTTGGCAGCATGGTTGTTGAAAGAGGAAGCTGCATTTTGGTAGGAAGTCACCAATGCTACCAGGCCAATTGAGACTTGGGCAGACTTTAGAGAGAGGTTTGGGCTTAAATTCTTATCGTTGGCAAAAGAGAACCTTCAGATGGAAAGGTTCCTAGCACTTAAGCAAGGGGACATGTCTGTTAGGGAGTACGTGAATAAGTTTAATCAGCTTGCTCGGTTCGGTTTGGACTTGCTCAACACGGCCCAGAAAAAGGCTGTATGCTTTGCTCGAGGATTGAATGAGCCACTACACAGTTTGGCCATAACTCATATACCCATGGGGGCGACCTTTGAAAGCTTGGTGGATATGGCTCTACTTCATGAGGAAGACAAGAATAGCAAGAAGGAGGTTAAGCCTAATGAGACTCAGAATAAGAAAGTTGACTTCAAGAAGGGAGGCAACAAGAATAACAAGAATAACAACGGCAACAACAACAATAATAACAAGGCACGTGAGACAAGGAAATGTAACTTTTGTGGTATTACGGGATATCTAGCTAAAGACTGTGGAAAGAAGAAGAGGAAGTTGGGTGAATGCTTTCATTGTGGAGATACTGGACACATCAGCAAGGATTGCCCTAAGAAGCAAGGACAGGGGCAAGGGCAGACCCAGCGAGCAGGACCTTCTGGAGGGCAGTTGCATGCTCTCAACACCACTCCAACACTTGACCGAGGTAGTAATATTTCCGTAGAAAGCCTTGTTTACATTTCTAACTTTCCTGTTCGAACCTTATTTGACTATGGCGCATCGCATACTTTTATTTCTTCTGATATTGTTGAAAATCTGCACCTAAGTACTAGTCTGGTTGAGGATCCCGTTATAGTTTCAAATCCAATTGGGAGCTCCGCCCATTTATCCATGATGTGTGTGGATTTGAGGATCTCTATCTTAAGCGTAGAATTCATGTGTAATGCTTATGTTCTCGGATTTATGGGATACGGTTTGATCCTAGGTATGGATTGGCTGTCCGATTATGGAGCCATTCTTGATTGTGAACGAAGGGTAGTGAGGCTCATAACTCGCCTTGGTAATACCCTTGAAATTTCTTGTAACCCTAAGGGTCCGGTCATGTTGTGTTATCTTGAATCTCTTGACTCGTCCGTCGATAATTTGCAATCTGTAAGAGTGGTCCGAGAATATCCAGATGTCGTTGATGAGGTGAGGGGGTTACCTCCTAAATGCGAGATAGACTTCCGAATTTATCTTGTTGATAATGCCAAGCCAGTTTCATTGCCCGTTAGGCACTAGATCGGCTCAGTCACATTTTCATGTTGCATACGCATGGGTGCTTATACTTGTACATGGATGGAACTTGTTATGCTATCACTTGGATGTTGCATATGAATGAATGTCTGTGCACTCATGTAGAGATTATAAAGTATGTTAGGAATTTTTGCATACATGTTGTATTCATCACACTAACATATTTTGCATTAAGGAGGTCTACTGAATCAGTAACCGCCTGATCTTTTGCATTAGATAAGTACATATACACACACTTTCTGCATATGTTCATACAGCACTAGAAACCTTTTAAGGACAATGGTTGCTTGTGGATGATGTTTTGAGTAGATGGATGATGGATGGTAAGACACATCCTCCCTAACTTAGAGATTTCGGGGACGAAATCCTTTAAGGAGGGGAGAATGTAACAACCCGTATTTTCATAACGTGTTATAACTATAAATCAAGGCAGAATTAGTTTTTAAAATAAGAATCAAGGGCAACGGGTTATGCCATTGCGTTCGTCTCGAAATTCTTCTTGGAAACGAGTCCGAGTTTTCGAAAATCGGAGTGCGTATGACCAAGTTATGACCTTTCAAAGTTTTCAAAAAATTTCAAGTTTAAAACAGCTCAGAATTCGAATTCAAATTTCGAATTCAAACTACAGAACAGACTGGGTGGGAAATTTCCCGCCCAGGACCAGGTCAACTATAGAGTCGACCTGCCCAGGACTAGGTCGACCATAGAGTCGACCTGGGGGTTGACCTGGTGATAGAACCCATTTTTGAGTCTGAGTTCGTTTTGATGTTTCTGGCCTCGTTTCTATCTACATTCGTTGACCTGACCCTATATAAACAGCCCTTAACACTAGTCTCTCTACACAAAATTCTCTCTGACCTTATGCTGCTCTAATTCTGGTTGAAAAGTTGGAGAAAGGGACTACTTCTTCTACGTCGAAACTACGTTAAGAGAATTGCTGATTTGGGGATTTCTGTTAGGACTCGACTAAGCATATAAAGATTCAACATCGACTTTCTTTTTCTAATTCTCGAACCACGATCTGTAAGCCCCGGTTACTTTTAGATTTAAACTGCAAACATAATATGAATATGTTGTAAATTGAAATTGGACCGTGTATGATGACTGTTTTACATCCATTCTTGTTCATCTTGGATCTTGACTTTTGGGTATATTACTATGACATTGATTTGGGGCTTATTCATGTTGTAAATCAAAAAGAAAAACCCCTCATAATATCATGCCTGCAATGTTGAATCTGTTATTAGTCACAAGTTTATGACTATCACCTTATGTTAACTGTTACCATGACTATCACCTTAAGTTAACTGTTACCATGACTATCACCTTATGTCAACTATTATCATGACGAGTACCCTATTTTGCTAGATTTGGAATCTTAATGTTTGAGGCCGATATTCCATATGCCAGTAATTTTGTAATCATTTATCTCAAGTTATACCATGCTATGCTAGTAATCACTTTTGCCACCTTATACCCGTCCCTTTTTATGTTATTCCCTAATTAGATTCATTTGTATCGATTCGAGTTTATGTGCGACGGGAATACGATTTGGGTAGATTAGGTGAAATATGAATTGGCTTTGAACTTGAACATGAACGTTGTTATAACTTGAACCTGGATATGGACATGAACTTGACACGATTTGACATGAAACATGACCTGAAATCTTGACATGAATTTTGACATGAAAACTTGAACATGGACATGACACTTAGATAAACTTGAAAATGGCCAACTCGAGGTTGGGTTGAGTTTGCAGTGTAAATCTGCCCGGAACCGCCCGGCGAATCCAGTGACTGCAAACAATAGGATCCAATGTGGGTAGTTGGTCATATCGCACGTAAAACCCGAGGTTAGACTATGTTGTGGTGTAAATCTGCCCGGAACCGTCTGGCAAATCCAGTGACCACAATAATTCGTCTAATGTGAGAGGTTGGGGTGCATTAATGAATTAATGCCACATGATAGGGTTAAGTCATGAACCACTTGAATACTCTTAACCGATTTGACACGATGATTTGATTGGGTTAAGTCATGAACCGCTTGAACACACTTAACCAACTTGATACATGATTTGGATAGGGTTAAGTCACGAATTTGAATGACAACACTTAACCCATTAGAAACCCTAGCTACACGGTCCTTTTCAGCAGTAACCCACTTAGATGTATCACGATACCCTGGGCTGATTGTAAGCGACCAGAACGACGGCTGAGTAGGTGCGCCATTGTAGGTTCAGGCGGACTATGGTCGTGCACGTAGTCCGGAGTTGGAAAAGCAGGCATTGGGCACCAGTAGGTTTACACTGTGCGTGCTTGATTTGTGTCGGTGGTTGGCACCATAGGGCTTGATACACCATATGGTGGACCTAGCACAGGTGACTACATTTCAGGATTGGGCCGTATGACACAGACACATGACGAGCTAGAACTTGTAGGGAGCCAATCGATTAGTAGATCGTACCGTAGGACCCCGTAATGGATCACTTCATGATATTGGGCCAAGGGATCTTTTCATGATATATACTTGACATGGATTAGAACACTAGTACAGTTGGTGCAGCGAATCTTGAATATGCGATGCTAGACTTGACTTATCTTGTTATCTTAATTATCATACCAGTCCTGTTATCATCCTTATGTTTAATTCCAGTTTTCACATGCCATGTTACCTTTACTAGTTTTTATACTGAAAGTCATTAGGGCTTACCAGTCTTATGACTGACCCTTTTCCTTTCGCCTCTTTTTCTTTCGTTTCCCCCCCCAGGTTCTCAGGGAGGAAACACTAGCTCTTAGCTTGGATTTAGCTTGCTTTCTGTCTGCTCATGTACGGTTTGGTCTTGAGCTATGCTATGGATGCACTTTTGCTATTTATGAGGAATAATTTACTTTTGTTATCTTAAGTTTATGCTTCTTTATTTGGAACTTGATGTAATGGAATAATTTGTACCTTGGATATATGAGGTTTTGACTCTTTTCTTGAAAGTAATAAAAATTTGGTTTTTAATTTCTACCGCTGCTTTATTTATGTTCTGCCTTGTGATATCTCCGTGTATGTTTACCTAGATAATACTTCACCAAAACTAGTGAGTGACCCTAGCAGAGGTGGGGTGTTTCACTTTCCCACATCACTCCTAAGATCCACGTGTTAGGTTCATGATCCACACATGCGAGGGCGTGTTGAGACAAGTCTCACATCAGAGAATTTATGAAATTTACTCTGTACAAATATAAAGGATACACACTTCATGTCACCAATTGATTTTGTGATAACTTAGGGTCTCCATCTTGGTATCAGAGCAAAGTTTAATTCATGTGCACAAGCCACACTTGCCACGTCACTCCTAAAATCCCCGTGTGAGGTTGTCACATGTGCGGGGTGTGTTGAGACAAGTGCCACAGTAGGGAATTTATAAAATAAATCCAGTATAAAACATTATGAGTTCACCCTTCACATAGCCAATTGGTTTTGTAATAATTTGGGGTTCTCTAACATGGTATCAGATAATTTAATTTGTGTGCACAAGCCACACTTTCCCTCGTCACTCTTAAGATCCACGTGTTAGGTTCAAGATCAACACTTCCAGAGGCATGTTGAGACCTGTGCGGTTTATGCCCCGCTATTACCCCACCATATCCCCGCTATATCATGCAGCGTATTTCTACCGCTACGCTATTTCCAAATAGCCTTCGAAATAGCCTTTCCGCTTTAATCTCCGCTATATTCCGATATTCCCGATATTTCAGCTATATTCCGCTATTTCTGCTATATCTTCTATGAAAGAAACGAGTTTAAAAATGACATTTATACATTATAAAATTAGTTTTTTAATATAATTTTTAACATATATTTTTCGGGATAGAAAATAGCATATTATTATATTAAATATAATCAAGTTATAAAAATGTTTATATTCATTTTCATATATTCGCATATGCTTTCATTTAAAATTAATAAGGTATAATTAAGTTGAACGTTAATTTTCCAATTATTTATCATTTCTATATTTGTAAAAGCATTAAATAGGAGTTGTATATGCTATTTTAAACTCATCTTCTATATCCTGTTATTTTCTCGCTTTATCCCCGCTGCAACTTTTTGCACTTCTGCCATATTAGATCCGCTGAGCGCTTTAACTGCACAGGTTGAGACAAGTCCCACATCGGGGAATTTATAAAATAAACTCAGTATAATTATTAAGGGTCCACCCTTCACATTGCTAATTTGTTTTGTGATAATTTGGGTTTCTTTATCTTGGTATCAGAGCAAGGTTTAATTCGTGTGCACAAACCACACTTGCCCACATCACTCCTAAGATCCACGTGTTATGCTCAAGATCCACACGTGTAGTGCCGTGTTGAGACAAGACCCACATTGGGGAATTCACAAAATAAACTCTATACAAATATTAAGGGTCCACCCTTCACATCGCCAATTGGTTTCATGATAATTTAGGGTTCTCCAAGAACACTTGTCTATGTCACTCCTAAGATCCACGTGTCAGGCTCAAGATCCACACATGTGGGGGCATGTTGAGACAAGCCCCACATCGGGGAATTTATATAATAAACTTAGTATAAATATTAAAGGTCCACCCTTCAAATCGCCAATTGGTTTGGTGACTTGGGGTTCTCTACCTTGGTATTAGAGTAAGGTTTAACTCGTATGCACAAGCCACACTTACCCACGTCACTCCTAAGATCCGCGTGTTAGATTGTCACACGTGTGGTTGCTTGTTGAGACAAGTCCCACACCGATGAATTTATAAAATAAATCCAGCATAAAACATTATGAGTTCGCCCTTCACATAGCCAACTGGTTTTGTGATAACTTGGGTTTAATAAACTCTAACATGGTATCGAGCAAGGTTTAATCTGTGTGCACAAGTCACACTTGCCCACGTCACTCCTAAGATTAACATGTGAGATTTCCACATGTGCGAGGCGTGTTGAGACAAGTCTCGCACCGGGTAATTTACAAAATAAATTCAGTATAAAACTTTATGAATTTACCCTTCACATAGCCAATTAGTTTTGTGATAATTTGGGATTCTCTAACATGGTATCAGAGCAGTTAATTCGTGTGCACAAGTCACACTTGCTCCCGTCACTCCTAAGATCCATGTGTTAGGCTCAAGATCCACACATGTGAGGGAATGTTGAGACAAGTCCCATATTGGAGAACTTATAAAATAAACTCAGTACAAATATTAAGGTTTCACCCTTCACATTGCTAATTGGTTTTGTGATAACTTGAGGTTCTCTATCTTGGTACCAGAGCAATGTTTAATTTGTGTGCACAAGCTACACTTGCCCATGTCACTCCTAATATCCACATGTGAGATTGCCACACGCGTGGGGGCATGTTAAGAAAATTCCACGTTAGGGAATTTATAAAATAAATCCAGTATAAAACATTATGAGTTCACCCTTCACATTGCCAATTGGTTTTGCCATAATTTGGGGTTCTCTAACAAAATCGTAGTGCGCCATCATAGGAACTACTACCTTCGAAAATATAGTGTATGAGTCACACACAATCGTTAACTTCTAACATAGGTTTTTGCAATTATATCATAAATCAATATAAAAGTTACTGTATCTCTTCATGATAGAAGGCTTTTGTAAAGATCAAGCCACTTTAAGAAATCAATGTAGAATGCAAGTAAATCTGAACTAAATCTTAACTGAACTAAAAATTCAAGAGTGAGGAAAGAAAATTTAAGTATGCTTAAAGAATCGAAAATCCAAAAGTAAAAGTCGGTGAAATCCAAGCGATAGTTGAAGTATGTGAATTTGTTAAAAGATGGTTTTTTTGGAGGTCTCATGAGTCGAAAATTCGCCGATCAAATGGGAACGATGAGAAAAGAGGAGGGATTTGCGCGTTTATTTGGATTGCGGAGGAATTACGACAGATTTTTGTTGCGGAGGAAGAAACGGAGGAAGAACCGAAGGAGAGAAAGGAGGAACTGCGGAATTAAAAGAGTTTGATTTAGGATCTTTTACACTAGCGAAATCTTAATAATGGTTTGACAAGCGTTCGTAACGATAAAGCAACCAGCAAAGAACAGATACCCATGCTTACGCGATTTTGTTCACATCTTTTAAGTAATGTGAACAAAACACTTGGTCCCCATTAGTGAAAATTAGGGGATCCATATTGGTCCCCTGATTTCCACCAATCAGGGTGGAGTGTTTTGTTCACATCCCTAAAAAGGACGTGAACAAAATCCTATTCCATGCTTACTGGTGCAGAAAGTAGCATAATATTTAATAAGTCTAAAAAGAGAATGAATAGGCAAACCGATTTCAAATACTTATCTGAGATTTGGGCTGCAGAAACTGATGGAAAAAAATGACAAAAAGTATTTTAAGCATACATAAATCCAATCTAAACACCAACAAGCAACAAAATTGCTTTATATTCGAAGATAAATTGGATTTATGTTTGCATCTAAGACCAAATATCATCAAAATAGGTAGGCAATTTTTTTTGAGAAGTATTCATGTAAACCCAAGCAACAGTGTTGCTTTATAATTGAAGATGAACTGCATTCATGTCTGTATCAATACCAAATCTTATCATGCAACGAGGGCGGTGTTGCCTTGACAAAGCTTTGCATAGCTAGAATTAAACACCATAACAAACAATCGTGCACGGAATTGCCGATCAAGGTCACGTTGATACTAAATCTGACAAAATATATTACAGCTAACATTTACATAAACCATAATGCGATATTTTGAGGATGAGAAACAGCTTAAACTGGTGCCTGTAGTATTAGGAGATAGGATAATCATATTGGATAAAAGACAAGAAGATTAAGTTTTAAAATATAAGAGTGGAGTCACCATTGAAAAGTTAACAGAAAAGAAAGTTGGCGAGCAAATAAGAAATTAGTCCCTAATATAGTTTTCGTAATCGTTTTAGAGTTGTAGACCAGGCAAGTAACCATATCACTCAACCAGTGTTTCAAAGACCCATGCGACTTTGATTCGATCGCAATTAACCTTCAACTTTAAAGCGTTACGATTTTGAAAATAAAATGATCTTCGATCTTAAAGCCATGAATCAGTACGTACTTTTACATCTGATTTTGCTTTGGAGGGAAGACTAGTGTGCCCAGAAATTTATAGATCTGTTAGACGGTGTGGGTACACACTCGAATAGTGTTCACAGCAGCAGTCTAAAAATTTACTTCTTTTACAAAGAAACTATATGGATAAAAAGATGCTGTTGTATTCAGAGATTAAAATAGTTAACATAGATTCCATAAATCACTGCACCGCAATAAGACCGAATGGGCCAGCGATGCACAGACCCAGCCTGTAACAACGAAACAGACAATCAAATAAATAAACGATGAAGCAGCACCAGCCTCAATAAACATTAACTCCACAACTGAAATTTGTCAACCAGCATGTGACCTTGTACGCGTGATTACCCTCACTGAAACGAAGACCACCTCCCATTTCTTCTGTCTTCTCATGCAAACATTAACATGTTCCTCTCTCCCCTAAGAAAAAGCTTAAATGCATCAAAATCACCATCAACCATGGATCATGAACACAACACCAGATCCATAGACTGGAAACTCTACAACAACCCGCATTACTCGTTCTCGGCCCAAAAGCTCCTTGCCAATCCAAGTACTTCTTCGTCCAAAAAGTCGTCGGAACTTGAAAAGGCACTGGCAGAGATCAAGGACTTGAGAGCGGAGCTGGAGAGGGAAAAGGGAATGAGGAGAAAGGCAGAGGAGGCATGTGAGAGATTGATGAAGGAGTTGGTGGAAGAAAGAAGAGCGAGAGAAGGGGCCAATGAGATGTGTAGGAGTTCGAGGAAGGAGAACTTGCCTGTAAGTGGTAAAGAAGTTGGTAAGGAATGCGTCGAGAATCCACATATAAAGAGAGGGATCAGTGGAGTAGAGTTCTTCAGGGCGACGCGGGCGAAAAGGTCGGCTTTTGTGAAGTGCAGGGAAGGGAAGGGGGTTTCGGCGGCGAATTTGGAGTGCCAGAGAGCGCAGCTGAGGGTTCTCATGCGGTACAAGAGCTGTGTCGGCAATGGCCAGAACTTGGTGATGTAACTCGGATTTGTTTTGCAATTTTTTTTGCTTTTGTTTAATAAAGTCGTATGCTTGTGATCTGAGTTATGATAATTTTGAGGTTGTAAGCATGAATGAGGGCAAATGTAACATACTGCGTTGTAAAGAGAAAAGGAATATGTCCTGAGAATGCAAAACAATATTTTGTAGATTATATGAAGTTTCTTATGCTTACTTTTGGGATATCTGTTGTCAATAGCATGGAGCAATGGACCTTCTTCTTCTTCATAGTAGAGTCATGATCATCTTATAGAACATTCATTCTAAACCCCTTGGAAAGTTTTAAAAAAATTACAATAAAAATGGAAATGGTTATAAATAACCTTTCGTAGAATGGTTTGCACAAAGCTGAGGAGTTGATTTAATTTGACTGATGTCCAATTCACAAGTTCATGAGTTACTTTTGTATCTCGCCTAATTTTTCAGAATGATGACGAGAGTTTTACTGAAAAAGCCATTAGTTCATCTGGTAGTATTAGGAATTAGACAAATATATTGTGCCCTTTAAACTGAAGTAATATGTTGGAGTATATGTCCATAGGTGTTGGGCAACAGAAAGTGGAAGCCCCGAGAGTTTATTAATAGATTCAGGTTCAAGCTTTGAAGAGGACTGACAAAAATGGTTAGTACCGTGAGTTACTGGTACCACGAATTGAAGAGGACTGACAAATTTTCATTTAGGAATGTTACGGTTCTTCGGTTCTCCACTGAAAAGGAAAAGAAAGTTGAGTGATATGCAGGTTGAAAGCTAAACTCAATATTACTCAGAACTTCGATAGTTCCTAATTTCCTATGTAATACCATGTTGAGGCCTGTGCTACACATACGCACAGTTATCGTAAGGCTTCATGTTGGTATAATAGGTTTTGGATTTGTAGCCTACGAAACAAACACAGGGCCTATGATTGTCAGAATAAATACTATGACAAAATGTGCTTACAACTTGTTGAAATACTTTTATAGTTCGACATATATCAGAGCGAGCTCGTATATTGTGAAATAAGTACTATTTTATGTGACATGCAACTCGAATTAAAACTACCACTTGCAGCATGGAAATACAAAATTCACTCCACATTAAGTACAAACACTAATGGTCATTGTCTATACGTAGGCAATATGAAAGTACAAACATATGAACTGATTTTTAACACCAGCTTAATAAATTGAAATTTTAATTGATCTGCAACCTGCTGATAGATATGCATCTAACATCAAAATGTACTCATAGGATGTTGATAAGGATCCAAGCATATTTGACACAAGCATAAAAAAGAACCACAACGACATAAAGAAGCTTAGGATATAGGAAATTTTGCATATGCTTAATATTCTCTATTCAGGTTGGTTAAACTCTTAGAGGTATATATCTTCTATTTCCATTTCTTTATTTTGGGTCTTCTGCGTGCCTCGTTCAATTGCTGAACAGACCAGATTGTGTATGATTACAACATATGGTATGCACAATTGTATGGTATGCACAATTGTATGGTATTTCAATTGTATGAGTACGGGAAGTATATGCATAACGAGGAGGACAATGCTCTAAAAAGAAGATTACAACATATGGTATGCACAAGTATTATAAGTATTCCATTGTGTATGATTAGACTTCATGATACACCTCAGTTTCCGAAGTGTTGAATGTTGAATTTTTTAATTCAAATATTCTACGAAGAGGATGTAATCAATTAAATGACTGATTGATTGGATTGATTGGTTGATTGATTAATTGATGATTGATTTATTGGTTAATTGATTGATTTGATCATATCATAGAAAGAAAGAAATGAATTGGTTATATTTTGGAGATATCTTGAAGGAGCAACTTGGATATTTGTCTAGGCTTTCGATTCTCCTATATATATGCAGCCTTCTTGGCTAGATTGTGAACATCAGAAAAAGAAACCATGTGAGCATATATGGTGAGGTTGTGTACGTTCATGGGCTTCCGCCCTAGAGAGGAAGATGTAGGAATTTGAGCTAAGGGTAGTTATTCTTATTTACTGCTGAAAGACGCAGTTGGTGCATCCAGATTGTCCAAGGGTTTGTCGTCGTTCTTCATCGCTCTTCTGCTCCAACAATATTTTTAGTCATCTAGATATTCTTTGTCTATCTCAATAAGGTTATTGATTCATTGTATTTTGTTTATTTTTGGTTGTAATCCATTGAGTATGAAGAAAGTTTGTTTTTGGTGAATCAATAAAGAGGGTGGTTGAGTGGAATATTAGCGTACTGCTATTATTTCCGATTTGTTATGTTGTTATTTTCAATCAAATCTATTTTCAAGTGATTGGATGATAAAGATCTTGTTTTTCTTGGCATTTTGTCAAACTTTCGCTGCGCACAAAAACCCCAACAGTTTGGTCAGAGCAATTTTTGCATAACAGATTGGTATCAGAGCAATTTTGGCATAACAGTTTGGTATCAGAGCCCAGTTCATCGCATAGCTTGGAGTGATTTTGGATTGAAGATTGTAGATGTCGGAGATGATGTTGCTTTCGTGGATGACTATTTTTGATGGCAGATATTGAGGGGATTTGGAAGCCTATAATGGTGGATGTTCCATGCCTCAATGGTCCAATTGATGGAGATGTAAAGAAGCCCTCTGATATGAATGATGGAAGATGAAAGAAGACGAAGAAGAAGGCGAGTGACGGTTGAAGAACCTAGTTCACAGCAAGGTGGAGAGGTTAATATGGTCGTTGCTTATGGTCCTAAGATGGGGGATCATGGTATCGACAAGGGTCTAGATGTTGATGATGCTCGAGGGATCCCAGAGATGAAGAGATCATGTCAAACAGAAGACGGATGTCGAGTTTTGAAATCCACAAAGACGATGGAGATCTTATGGTATTGCAAGCACTTTTTAGACCGTTGGTTTTTGCATGGTGTAGCTCAGATGGTAGATGCATCTTTTGCAGACGGTGGGTTGTGTTTGTAATTGAGGTGTGGTCGTAGTCCTTTCAAATCGACTGGGGTATATCTCGTTGCCTTGAAATCGAGGCTGGTTTTAATTGAGAGTAGGTGTTGTTGAAAGAGCTAGGTTGACTTGTTTAGTGATTATTGGAGATATGTGATATTTGAATCAAGGTGGAGTGTTGAATTTTTTGATTCAAATATTTTATAAAGAGGATGTAATCAATTAAATGACTAATTGATTGGATTGATTAATTAATTGACTAATTGGTTGATTGATTAATTGATTGATTGATTTATTGGTTAACTGATTGATTTGATCATAGAAGGAAAGAAATGAATTGGTTATATTTTGGAGATATCTTGAAGGGGCAACTTGGATATTTGCCTAGACTTTCTATTCTCCTATATATATGCAGCCTTCTTGGTTAGATTGTGAACATCAAAAGAAGAAACCATGTGAGCATATCTGGTGAGGTTGTGTGCCTCCATGGGCTTCCTCCCTAGAGAGGAAGATGTAGGAATTTGAGCTGAGGGTAGCTATTCTTATTTACTGCTGAAAGACGCAGTTGGTGCCTCCAGATTGTCCAAGGGTTTGTCGTCGTTCTTCACCTCTCTTCTGCTCCAACAATATTTTTAGTCATCTAAATGTTCCTTTCTTATCTCAATAAGGTTATTGATTCATTATATTTTGTTTATTTTTGGTTGTAATCCATTGAGTATAAACAAATTTTATTTTTGATGAATCAATAAAGAGGGTGGTTGGGTGGAATATTAGTGTACTGCTATTATTTCCGATTTGTTATGTTGTTATTTTCTATCAAATTCATCTTCAAGTGATTGGGTGATAAAGATCCTGTTTTTCTTGGCGTTTTGTCAAACATCCGCTGTGCACAAAAACCCCAACATTGAAAATATAAGTATTCCATTGGAAAATACAGAAGTACGATGGTGAATAAATACCAAGAGACCACTATATGAATGGCTAAAGTAATCTTCCAGAAAAGCATTTAATGGCGTGTTTAATTTGTCTAACAAATCACATCATGAAATAATACATATTATATGATGTAAAACACCAAACTGTTAGCAACTAGCACATATAGGTGGCTTTGAAGATCGCCATTAAGGCGAAGATGAAATGTAAACGAAAATATGATTTATTATTTCGTTACCTTTACAACTGTCAGTACAACGCTTTATATACATTGCCTAAAAGAGAAAAATACACTTTACACTAAGCCTACGAAACAAATAGTATTTACAACTTTATTATACTAATAATACTCAATATCCCTCCCCCCTCAAGATGGGCTTGGTGAATGCACAAGACCAATCTTGAAGCTTAGAAACTGATGTTGCTCAATCCCAAGTGGTTTAGTCATCAAATTAGCAAGTTGCATTTTGGTGTTGACATGAAACATTTGAATAAAATCACTCTTAATATGATCTCTTATATAATGACAATCCATCCTTAAATGCTTGGTTCTCTCTTGAAATACTTCATTCTCTGCAATATATTATGCAAATTATTCACAAAATAGAGAAATCGATTTAGGAACATTTACCAACAATTTTTGCAATAAGCTTTTAATCCAAACAACTTCATTTGTCGTTTGACTCATTGCTCTATATTCAGCCTCAGTGGAGCTTATTGTTGGAGAATGGAGTTTTGATGACAACAACCTTTTTTCAATATTATCTGATTATGAAATATACACTAACACTTTTGTCTAGAATATATATATATATAAACACACACGCACACACACACATACACATGTGCAAGAATTATTACTGAAGACTGTACAATTTAAAGATTACAGAGATTCAGAATTCAGAGATGTTTAAAGACTCATGAGTATTCAAGATTTTAAAAGTTCAAGATAAATATAATTATAGAGTCTAGATTATGTAGAAAAGCACTCCAGGTTCAAATTCAAAATAATTTCAAATTTTGTTTTTCAAATTTTATCTTCAGTCTCTATCTTCTCTTTTTTACTTTAATTTTATTTTAAACTTAAGTTTTATATGTTTATACTTTATAAATTTTATAACTTTTTATTTTATATACTTTATATTTATATGGTTTTAAACTTTATAATTTTATAAATATGTTTATATAGTTTATATTTATGTTTTCATATGATTTTCTACTTTATAATATTTATTTATAACACTATATTTTAATTCAAGAATTTTCAGAATTATATACATATCAAAACACTTGAAAAATATTCAAATTTCAATTTTTTACATGTATATGTCGACATACATATATATACATGTCGACATATAACTGTCATTTTTCAAAATTGAAAGGAAGTGTCTTTTCATTATTTGTGACGGTTCAGAAACGTTGCAACCTTTCAAATGTTATAAATAGGGCTGATTTCAAATTTTTTATTACTTCTTCTTCTCCATCTTCATCTCCTTTCATTACACCATTATTCTTTCTCATTTTTATGATTTCTACACTTATACTCTATTGAATTCAATTTTGTCTTCATTAAACTTCTTATCTTTTCACTCTCTACTCAATACTCTCTGAATCAAGTGCTATTGAAGAGTTATAGGGCTGCTTGTAATTGTTTGGGTTGTGTAAGTAATCGATGGTATCCCTTGTAGCCGTGAAATCAAGGACGGGTAATCGGTGGTTTCCCTTGTATCCGTTAAATCAAGGAGTTTGGAATCGGTGGTATCCCTTATAGCCGTGAAATCAAGGAGGTTGTAATTGGATATTGATATAGTAATAAAACTCTAAGCAATCCAGCGTTGCGTGGAACTGGATGTAGGAGCAATTCCGAACTAGTATAAAATCCAGTGTGTTCTTTCCTTTTCTGTACTTTTATTTATATTTGTGTTTGTGATTGATTCTGTGTCTATGATTGTCTCTGGGGTGTTTGATTCATATAGTAGTTCATGTAAGTTTTAGATTTTGTTTAAAATTCTCAAAAACACTATTTACCCTCTCTAGCGTTTTTTTTGTCTTAACGATCCATTCTGCAATACCTTACAATTGGTATCAGAGAAAAGTCTTTAAAACAATTTTTGAAAAATTTTAAATGGTAAATTTTGAGATAACTGTTAACACTAGTTTTAATTCATGTATTGCTTCAGTATTAGATGAGTCTGCATTCAGTTTTATTGAAAAGTCAAGTTATTATGATATGATTTCTTGAAAAGTTTAAATGGATATTCGCTGAATCTTCATGATGTTATTATCTCAAATTACAATTAGTTATTTTGAAAAACCTCTTGATTCTTTGAAAAGATGTGTTATATGGCTTTTGAAAATTCAAAAGTTGAAAAGATGGGTAAAGTGGCTGCTGGTGATTCAAATTCCAAAATGGTGGCTATTGAAAATTCAAATTCTGAAAAGGTGGCTGTTGGAAATTCAAATTCTGAATTGGTGTACATGGGTGTTAGGAATTCAAATTCTGGAGGACAATTGAAGAAAAGTAATAACGGTTGGTGAAAAGACATCAAGAGGAAGAAATGGAAATATAGAATGTAAATTGACAAAAAAATGGTACTATACAAGTAGATTCAGTACTGTACTTCTCTTCATTTTCTTTGGAATGTCGCTAGTTTCATATAAATCCGTCAAGAATTGATCAAATAATGACCAAATGAAGTTTTGGTGAATAAAGAAAGAAGGAAACCAAAACTATCGACGGTTACCTTCAGATTGCATCCACATGTTAGACTATTTTGTCTCAAATCCTTCGTTAGGTTATAATTGTCATTCTCGCGGTCGATTTGATGGGTAGATCATCAAATTTCAATCAAAATTGAGTGAGATATGACTATTTGAAATTGGCTCTGCAAAACTGAAAAACTGTTACGGGATTTCATACATATCTCTTACTGTTTCGAGTTGTTACACCCCAATACAATCCAAATTCATCCCCAAACTGTCACTAGATTGTATTACTTGAATTCCTCTTCATTTGCCGCTGATTTCATCCAATTCTGTTGAGAAACGAAGTAGTTATGCCTCCTGAAAGTTTGATTGAAAGTGAAAAACGAGAAGGAGAAGAAGAAAAGTGATTGTGAGGAGACATGATTTTTGGGTCTTTATATAGTAATTGAAGTGTCCATTCATTCAAAATTAAAAATTCAAATTCAAATTTTGGTGCCAAGTTGGTTGAACTACGAAATTTTAGCAGATTTCATCATCAAATTCTAGAAGATGTGAATGTGTGATTCATGACAATGGGAGAACAACAAAAAGAAGGATTGCAAAAATAGGTACGCTTTAATTAAATTTTAAATTTTTTGGTTGAATGAATGCTTTGATTGTCTTGCTTGTTTGCTTTGCTTTGAATTTGAAATTTAAAACTTTAAAACTCAAATTTGAAATTTTAATTTTGAAATTCAAAATTTTAGTAAAATAATAAAATAAAATTTGGATGTTTGTTAGGATTAATATTATTTCAGAAAATAATTAAACCTGAAATATAAATCGTTAATATAAAACCAAGAAGTAAAAAAAGAAATCTTTTGATTTTCTACACGTATGTCGACAAACAAAAATGGTCATCTCGAGAAATTTAAAATTTGAATTTCAAGAGTTTAAACTTTCAAACTTCTCTCCATCTTTTCAATTAGAAAATGCCAGTTCAAATTCTAATTATTAACTTTATTTGTCTACTTATTTTCTTGCTTCAAAATATATATATATATTATAAGCATATAAATTAATATTATATAAACATGTTAATATGATATAAGAGTTAAAATAATTTTTTATTGTTATAAAATATAATTTTACTTATCTTTCATATATAGTTTAAACATATATATTGTTCATATGATTTCACAAATACTATTTGTAACTTAATACTTATTTTGATTTCTTATTATGATTTATAAAAGCCTGAATATTTAACCTAATATTTTGGTATAATATATATATATATATATATATGATTTTTGTGTCTTAAAAATATAGTTTAAATATAAAAAATTATAGCTTTATATATTACTTCATATTATCAGTTTTCATTAAAATAATTTTGTTATAACTATAGATTTCTTTTAAAATTTTAACATATAAATTGTTCTCTTTCAAATAAATATGTTTGGATTTCTAAAGTTTAACTTTAAAATCAGTTTTTATATACTATTATGAATATATGTTTATAGTCTACTTTATATAATTTTATATTCTCTCTAAAAAGATCTTCAAGTCTTACTATATTTACCCTACTAATATTATTTAACTCCATAATTATTTTGAATATTTTACTACTTGTCACGGATGTTTTTTAATTATACTTTATCTTTATTATTATTTCAATCACTTTCATTAGTATAATTAACCTAAGTCTATAAATTGACATTATCCTTGTTTGATTCAAATAATTTATTATATGCATAATAGTTAGAAATTACTTTAAGTGTCTTTTATAGAAATACATATCATCATCAAATCATTCTATATATTATTACCATAATATCATTACACATCTTATTTCATATCATATATCATTACAGTGCATCTCAAATTAAAATCAATATATCACTTCATATAGTTTTGCATATGTCATACTGCATTATTACAAACAACATTGTATTACATGTTAACTTTAACTCCACACATAACAAGTATGCTATATGGATAATTATTGTCTTAGAAATACACAGGATTATTAAACACATAACATATTTACTTTAACTTGATTAACTTGTTTGGTTTTATTAATTGATTAATTGATTGACTTGTTTGGTTTGTTTGATTTGTTTGACTCTAATAACCTGATTGACATGGTTAAATTTCATTAGAGCTTGATAGGAGCTTTATAAGTTTTAGGATAAATAGAAGTACAAGAAATGTTTGGTTTTATGTTTGAATTGATTGATTGTTTGGATTAAATTGCTTTGCTTATATCATAATTTTAAGGATATCATATTAGAGTTATTTCTTAGTCTAGATTAAAAATCTTATTATAGTTTTAAGGGAATTAGAGTATAGGATAGGTTTAGTCTTGTATTAGATTAAGGGGGAGTTTTCGAGTTTCTAGGGATTAGTTAAAGTTTCAAGAATGCTTTGGTTGATTTAACTACTTAGAATTGTTTGTTTGAATTGCTTGTTTTTTTTTGAATTGCTTGTTTTGATTAATTTGCTTGTTTGAATTGATTGGCTTGCTTAGTTTATTATCCTTCTATTTAGTTTATTAGACTAGTGTAGTCATAGATTTAGGGGAGTTATAGAAATTTATAGAGAATTATAAATTAAGGGAGAGTTATAGATTTATGAAAAGTTATACACAGAATTATGATATTGTATAGGCATAAATTTTGGGGGAGTATTTTACTTTAGTATAGGAATTATTTAGATATGATTTAAGGGGAGTAGTTTTAGAATTTCTTTTTGATAATGCCAAAGGGGGAGAAATTATAAAACATAGGATTCATATAGACGGGGGAGTATTTGAAGGATCATCATCAACAGGTATATACAGGTATGATATTTTATAAACAAAGGTTGTCGTCATCAAAAAGGGGGAGATTGTTGAAGAATGGAGTTTTGATGACAACAAACTTATTTCAGTAATAATTGATTATTATATATATATATATACTAACACTGTTGTCTAGAATATATGTATATACACACACACACATGCAGGATTTATATACAAGAATTATTACTGAAGACTGTACAGTTTAAAGATGTTAGAGACTCAGAATTCAAAGATGTTTCAAGACTCATGAGTATTCAAGATTTCAAGATAAATATAGTTATAGAGTCTAGATTATGTAAGACTCTGAATAGCACTCTAGGTTCAAATTCAAAATAATTTCAAATTCTATTTTTCAAATTATATTTTCAAATTATGTCTTCAATCTCTATCTTCTCTATTTTACTTTCTATTTTAAATTTATTTTAAACTTAAGTTTTATATGTTTATACTTTATAAGTTTTATATATTTATATTTTATATACTTTATATTTATATAGTTTTAAACTTTACAATTTTATTAATATGTTTATATAGTTTATATTCATGTTTTCATATGATTTTCTACTTTATAATATTTATTTATAACACTATATTTTAATTCAAGAATTTCCAGAATTATATACATATTAAAACACTTGAAAAATATTCAAATTTCAATTTTGTACATGTATATGTCGACATACATATATATACGTGCCGACATATAACTGTCATTTTTTCAAAATTGAAACGAAGTGTCTTTTCACTATTTGTGACGGTTCACAAACATTGCAACCTTTCAAATGTTATAAATAGGGGCTGATTTCGAATTTTATTATTACTTCTTCTTCCCCATCTTCATCTCCTTTCATTACACCATTCTTTCTCATTTTTATGATTTCTACACTTATACTCCATTGAATTCAATTTTTTTTCATTAAACTTCTTATCTTTTCACTCTACTCAATACTCTCTAAATCAAGTGCTATTGAAGAGTTATAGGGCTGCTTGTAATTGTTTGGGTTGTGTAAGTAATCAGTGGTATCCCTTGTAGCCGTGAAATCAAGGATGGGTAATCGGTGGTTTCCCTTGTAGTCGTTAAATCAAGGAGGTTGGAATCAGTGGTATCCCTTGTAGCCGTGAAATCAAGGAGGTTGTAATTGGATATTGATATAGTAATAAAACTCTGTTCAATACAGTGTTGTGTGGGATTGGATGTAGGAGCAATTCCGAACCAGTATAAAATCCGGTGTGTTCTTTCATTTTCTTCACTTTACTTTTGTTTATATTTGTGATTGATTCTGTGTCTGTGATTGTCTCTGTGGTGTTTGATTCATATAGTAGTTCACATAAATTTTAGATTTTGTTTAAAATTCTCAAAACACTATTCAACCCCTTCTAGTGTTTGTTTTGCCTTAACAATCTGTTCCGCAATTCCTAACGCTTTTCGAAGTTACCTTTTGTTTCTTTGTTTTCCATGAAACCAATGAATCACCCAGAAAAACACAAAAACCAGTCAGTGATTTGCCTGAATACACACAACTTCCCCAATCTGCATCGCTGTACACCTTGATCTGTAATGCAGTGTTAGCAGCATAGAATAAACCATGACTTATTGTTCCTTTCAAGTATTTTAAAAACATGCAGTGCAGCTGAAAAGTGTGGAGTTCTTGGGTCTTGCATAAATTGGCTAAGCTGTTGAATAACATATGATATATCAGGCCTTGTCATGTTAAGATATATAAGTTTACCAATTTATCTTCTATACATCTCTGGATTAGGTAGCTATGTACCTTCAATAGTACTCAACCAACCCTTTTGGAAGAGGAAAAGAAGCAGTTTTGCAATTTTCCATATTTGTAGAGTTTAGCATGTCCAATATATACTTCCTTTGGTTCAATAGAATTCCTTCTTTAGTTCTTGTGACCTCAATTCCAAGAAAGAAAACAAGATCACCTAAATCTTTGATCGTGAAAACATGATGCAAGGCTTTCTTAACTTCAGAAATAATTTCCAAACTTGAACCAGTAACAAGCAAATCATCTACATAACAAACTATGATAGTAAAATCATTATTATTAGACCTGGTAAATAAAGAACAATCTTGTTTAGATTGAGTAAACCCCAGTGGACGGCCCGTAAATCCGTACACATTTGAGCTGACTAATATCCTACACATTTGACCCAAAGTGCATAAAAATACATATCTTTAATAGAAAGAAATAAGAGGATGAGAAAGATAAGATCGAACTATTAGAATAGAAGAATAAGAAGGACATCAGAATCTCACAGCGGAATTTTAACAAAATATAATATCACATAATATATTACAAATCAGAGTCTGTTACATCAGATAATACAACTTACATGGTTACTGGCCTAACACAAACATACGAACTTGATACTTAGATATAGATAAACTGACTCCGGAACTCCTTGTCTAAAATACTCCAAAAGATTTCCACTTATTACCTGGATCACTTGTCTACCCATAACAATTGTTATGAGTACTCAAGAGTTTAGGAAAACACAGAAAAATAAATTCTGAGTCAGTCAGAGGACTGGTGTGAGTAAACAATTTAAAATAGTTAGCAAATATGGAACGGGGCTTTTCTCTTATGAGAACAGATTGATTTAACTTTAGAAATCCTTTCGAAAGAAAAGATAATAGTAAGACCAGCCTACACATAAACATGGACGGTTTTTACCTTACTATAACCAAATCATTTTTTATATCAAAATCATCTGATATTATAATAGTTTTTATCAAATAAATAACCATCTAGCGGAACGCTTGCATCTCACGCTCCACATATATATAATAATATAAAATCAAAAACCGCGGGCTCTTATTTGAGATTGGATTCCGACTGACAAGGTATGAAACCACTTACCGATCAGTGTACTCTAGGGGGATACACTGGGGTTCAAGAAGAATATCTTGCAACCCGACAACACATGACTGCCCACTCATTTAGCTTGAGTGTAGCAAATATATTACCACCAACGGTTGGGTTCAAACCATCGTATTCCAAAAGCTACAGCAGCGAAAGAGATTAAGAAACAAATAAGAATTTCTCTAGATGGTGATAATACACCCTGCTTGGGAATGACCTACCTAGCCATGCTGCTTGCCCGATTTTTTTCCCTTTCCTGGTTGTGAGGCTTTGAGGCTACATTTTCTTCTAGAACACCTGTCCAACATTCACTTTGAATGCCACATCGTCAAATCCTCCTGAAATCACTAGTTGATTTCCACAAAAATAACCGGGCTGTTAAGTTTAAGAGAAGGTGTCTTCTCGCCACCACAGAATACGTTTGAGGATCGTACATGACCCCTTTGGAAATACTCTGTCAGACATTCGTCCATACAAGTTGTCCTAGAACTGGACAAACCGAAGGCACTATTCTGTAAAACAAATTAGCCCTTGTATATCTCCGTCTTCAATTATCTTTAATAATATCTGACACGTGATGTATAAATCAAATCGAAGTGAAATATTAATTCCGGACTGTTCGAAATGATTAGCGTAATGCCTTTTATGGCTAGCCGATAATTAAGGAAACTGATTTCAATATTTTATCTCAAAGCATTTCTTGTTTTCAAAGGGAATAGTTATCAATTCAAAATGATTGAATTAGATACACTTCAAGGCTTAACACAAATGAATTACTTAGGTAGTCGATAGTAATGTCAACTCCAGTTTGATTAATTCATTCCATATACTTTTTAAATTATAAGCTTCGACCAAACAAAAAAGCATATTTCTGTATGGTTTCAGATCCAGATATTTGACTCTCTATTATAGATGAATAATTAAAGCGTGTGCTTCGCACACGGTACTTTACTCTAAAATGTCAGCTTGTTTATAAGACATTTTATACCTTTGTCATACTTTGTAAATTATCTTTTTTATTTCTAAATAATCATAAATAACTTAATTTATACTGCTTCCTATTTTATATTTTATTATTTCCTTTTGTTTTTATTTTTAAACTTGTTGAAAACCCCTTTAAACCCATCTACCTACGATTAATCTTCCTCTTAAGGTTTCCATTCCACCGGACCAAGATATTGACTTCTTTCCTTCTTTGATCCTCTTAAATTTCAAAAACTCTTTTTATTTATTTTCATTTTTCTTCTTCTATTTAATATTTCCTTTTTGTCACTATTTTCTTTTAAAACTTCGTTTATTAGAAAGCCCGGCCCAAAATACTTTAGCCCATTTCCTAATTTCTTCCTTCATTTGCTAGATCCAGCTTCCCACCTCAAAACCTGATGTTGCACACGCTGATCACCCCCAATTCCCTTTTCCCGATCCATTTCATTCACTGGTTTACCAAGTACCAGATTTCCACTCCAGACTTGATGCCGCACATGCTGATCCATACCATATTTCCTTGCCAAACCCTTGTTCCCTAATTTTGCCAAATCCACTTGTCAGTACCACTTCTTTTATTTGCCAAATACCACTTTTCCCTTTTCCTATTTTCTCTCAGCCATTTCAGATACACACCCATGCACTGGTGCACGTGCACTGACCATCTGACCATCCTACGGCTACCGGATCACCACCCGCAAATCACTTTACTACCCAGTGTCACCTCTAACCCATCATCCAAGCCGCAGTCTCTCTTCTTCTCAAAAATGCTTTTTTATACTTTATTTCAAAAACATACAGCTGTAGGTGGTCCTTAAACCAAACTCCCCCATTCACCTCCATTCACCTGGAACACCGGCGTCACCTCTGCGCACTTCCCTAACCTCAGGCGCACACCCTCCACCAATATTAGCCCACTCGATCACGTCTTGACCCTATATGACGCATATAAAGGAAACAGTACCCAAACCTTACTTAAAACTTAATTTCATCTATCTCCATCCTCCACGACCACCGAACGTCGTCGAACTTCGTCTATATCTGCTCCTACACTCAACACAACTCCCCTATGTACAGTTTTGAATACCATGGACCGAATTGTGAGAAATAAATTATTTTACTCATAATTGTAAAATAGCCATACTCGTTATATAAGTTGTTAAAAATCTGAATTCTTGGTTTAAAAATCACAATCTTACACACAAACATCTTTAAGTGACTAATCTTTAATTTCACGATGATTGAATTTCGGCTTGTACAACTACCCTGCTGTGTTTATCGTTATATATATGAATATATTTAGACATAAAATAAGAACACAAGATTACACACAATGAATCTCAACCACTGGATCCTCCCATGAATTCCACTCTCCACATAAAGACAAACAAATCCAACGGTGGAGGTTTTGTGCCTCTATTTTTGTGTCTAATTTTGTGTTCAAATAGTCGGCCCCTATATATATATATTTATACATATATTCGAATTGAACCTCTTTTTATTATAAACTCCAGGTGTGTATATACCACTTAAATGCTAAACACCCTTCCTTAAATTCATTTGGATTTTTATATTTGATTTCGAAGCTGGATGGTGGGTTATATCAGTAAACATAGTGACATATATACTTGACTACTAGACTTCTATCCTGTTCTGTTATTCATATAGGTTCCTATCAAATCCAGTTTGATATGAAGGTGAAATCTTACATCCCGGAGTATTCGACTACATACACATATATGGCTGATACTTTCATAAATCTTAGTTAGCAATAGGTTTAAATGGCAAGAGGATTTAACTTAAATAGTTTGCTCCTGAAATATGTTTAACAGATACATATACTAGTACAAACATATATACATGAGTATCAATGTTTAACATATAACCATGTCATGATTTAAATAGAGAATCAGTGGGTATTCTCTATGCGTCTGTTACATATACTTACAGGGTTTATTTGGCATTGTCATCAGAACAAATAGATGGTGGAGACCAAACTAACTAAACATTATAACATTCAATACAAACATGTTAAAGCTTTAATGATGATCTAAAGGTTGAGCTTACTCACCAAATAAATAGCTAGTAATCGAATAAATGGTTTACTCAGTTTAGTTCCTGGGTTTTACTGACAACTAACACCATCATCTAGACCAGTGTGTCATATATATACTTGAGTATTACTATATATATATATATGTGTGTGTGTGTGTAAAAATTTGAAGAAAGAATAGGTTTACTCACAATTAGCTCACCTCTTGTTCCTAGTTATCTTTGTTGTCTGATTTCCATGAACTCCAAAGTTTTTGTGAGATAAGATATGGAGATTTATGTGTTATTTATACCCAGGTCCTCCCATTGAACAATCCATTTTTCTTCATAAAATGAGTTAATGTTACAGTATAAATTAACTGTAGACTTCCCCTCTTTAGCCTTAATCCTATATGGTTAGGCTCTCAGTAATAAAGTTACTGTATATGCTAGTTTCTAGGCCTCCCATTCTCTCCATCCTATTCGATCCAGTTCCCAGAATTTCATGCATGGAAATGAAATATTTACACTAGATTTTTACTTACTCCTGTCTTCACCTTAGCTTCTAGAAGTATTTCAACCATCACTCATAAATGTAGCGAATGGCCGTGGATTTAGTTGTCATATAAAACAGATTTTCTATTGTAATTAAATAGTCTAGCTGTGCTATCCTATTACATAATATTAGCTACAAGATTTAGTTATGTTGTTTTAGGGAATGACCTGCGCCTATTTCAGCCACTATTTAAATGTTGCATCACATTTAAGAGTTTGACTTTGGCAATACATCTCTTGTTTTACTTGTTGAGTCATGTCATCAAGCACGTTATGTTCGCCATAATATAATTTATTTTTAACATTCATGGATCTTTGTACTTGCTGTATTGACTAGCTTGCAAATGTTTTCTACATCATTTTCCTCACTGGTTTCTAAATTAGAGTTTATTTATATCCTAACTTACTAAATGTCATATTCCATAAATATATGCATCGAGTTTTAATTGTATGTGTATGTTTAATGTTTTTGTTGCAAGCTTTCATTATGTATTTATGTTAGAACACACTCCAAATATATGTATATTTCTATGTATATACATTCATTTATATATTTATATATAATCATATTTGTTTAAGTTTGTTTATTAAAACCATTTTATTTTAATTATCTCATTAAAATAAATATTTATTATTAAACAAAAGTTAGCTTAAAACCAGGACATTACACCCAGATTTAGAAGAAAATTCTTAAGTTCTTTGTTCCACTGTCTAGCAGCTTGTTTAAGGCCATAGATAAATTTTTTTATCTTACAAACCTATCCAGGTTTAGCTTTTGTGTATCCAAGGGGAGGTTTCATGTATAAATCTTCATCAATATATCCATGTAAAAAGGCATTATTTATATCGAGTTGATGCAAATGCCAATTATTTGTTGCTGCTACTGCTATCACAATTCTAACGGTTATAAATCTTGCAACTAGACTAAAAGTAAATTTGATATCTTTACCTTTAATTTGTTTGTCTCCCCTTGCAACAATTCTGGCTTTTCATCTTTCAACATCACCATTCTTCAAAAAATATATTTTATAAACCCATTTGCTGCCAATTGCTGTTTTATCGGAGGGAAGATCCATTAAATCCCAAGTATGGTTCTTCTCCATTGCTTCTGTTTCTTTTTCCATAGCCTCCATCAACCTTGGATCATCTTTTGCTTGGCTATAAGAAGTAGGTTCTTGTGTAGATAGTATTTTGTTAAGACTGCATAGAGAACCTGAATCCAAATATTTCAATGATGGTTCTGTAAAGACATTAAAAACCATGAAAGTAGAAGAAATATCATGTGGAATAGAAATGGGTTTAATATGCTGAAGTTCAAAATCTTTAAACTTTGATGGCAATACTGATTGTCTTGTTGATCTTCTTACTAGCAAGATGGATGCATTAATACTATCATTCTGGTTGTCATTAGCTGTAGAACTTTGCTGATGAGGAATAGAAGAAGATTCTTCAATTGATGCATCATTATTAATAGGAGAATTTTGTGAAGCATGAAATGGAAGAGTATTCAAATTAGTACCATAGATTTGTTCATCGGTATTAAAATTTTGAATCTAAGGTGGTGAAGACTTCTGCTGATCTTGTGTATACAGAAGGGACTTTTCATTCTGATAAGGAAACATAGATTGTCGAAATATCACATCTCTACTAAGAACAATTTTATGATTATCCAAATCATATAATTTATATCCCTTTTGTGCATATGGATAACCTATTAATATGCATCTTAGCTCGAGGAGCAAACTTATTTCTTGGTTTGGTTGTTGGGTAACATAAACACCCAATTACTCTCAAATGTATATAATAAGGTACTTTCCCTATAAACTTTTCATATGACGTTTTCCAATGAAGTATTGAACTTGGCATCATGTTAATTAGATGTGCAACAACTAAAATGCAGTCTCCCCAAAATTTAACAGGTAAACCGGCATGAATTCCGATTGCTCTAATAGTTTTTAACAAGTGTTTATGTTTTCTTTCAACCCTTCCATTTTGTTGGGATACCCCTAGCATACTTCTTTGATGAATTATTCCTTTTTTGGCAAACAATAAATTACATGCTTCATTAAATATTTCTATACCATTATCACTCCTTATCACATTCACTTTGGTACTAAACTGGGTTTCAACAAAAGCTAGAAAGGTAGAAATAATGTTGTATAATTGTTGCTTGTTATGTAATAGATGTACCCAGGTTATTCTGGTATGATCATCTAAAATAGTCAAGCAATAAACTGCTCCAGATAATGTGGGTGTTCTATCTGGTCCCTATAAATCTATATTAACTACTTCAAAAGAATGATCAGCAATAGAAGAAGACAACATAAAAGGCAGTTTATGATGTTTACCTAAAATACGTGCTTCACAGGTAAAATCATCAATTTTATTTCCAGAACATGTATTTGTTAGATGCCTCATATTAGAAACACTTATATGCCCTAATCTTGCATGAAAAATGTAAAAATTAGGCAAAGAACTAGAATTGTTTGCTAACAAATTATTAGACTTAACATCAGTAAAGCTATCATTATTTGCTAAAAGTAAAGAGAAAGAGTTACTAGAACTTGAACTTAAAACTTCTTCATCAAATTTGTACAGTCCAGCTTCTCTCCTTCCACATCCTTTTATCTGTCTAGACTGAGGGTCCTAAAATGTACATCTTATTTTATCAGAATAAACAATCAACTTGTTATGATCAAGCAATCTTCCAATAGACAGTAAGTTGTGCTTAAAATAAAAAATGTATAATACACTTTTGAGAATTATCTGCAGTGTAAGATAAATTGTTCCTGATTTTGTCAATTTCTTAATGGTTCTATCAGGTAAACTAACACTTAAAGGATGCTTCAATGTTTGAATTGAAGCAAAACATTTTAAATCATATGCCATATGATCAGATGCATCAGAATCTATTATCCAAGTATTATGACATAATTCATTTGAATCATAAGCTACATTAGAAGCTATTATACCTGCAAAGTTGAATGTGGCATACCTCTGTGATAAAGGATCGGATGGTGAGTTCTCTTGCTGCATCATTTGCATAACTACCTTGTATATATTAAAAACCACCCTCTGATCAACTTGAGTTCCAGAATTATTACTCTCGGCTTTTTGCATAGGGGAACTTCCAAGAATAGCAGTTCCATAAACATTTATTGCTGGCCTACTAGTTGATTTTATACCTTTCCCTTTATGAAACCACTCTGGATACCCTATGAGCTTAAAACATTGATCAATAGAGTGTCCCTTCATCATACAATGTTCACAATTTAATTCACTCTTAAGCCTTTTGAAGTCTCTTCTTCCAGGAATCATTGTTGAAGATTTTTGTGTGCTCTGTTTTGCAGTTTGCACTTGTAAGGCACTAGTATCAGCAATTAAACTATTGATTCCATTTGAATTTTGTCTTTCAACTTCCTGTAAAATATTATAAGCACGATTGACAATTGGTAATGGATCAGCACTTAGCAAATTAATTCTAACTTGATCATAATCTGTAACACCCCGCCTCCGCTAGGGTCACTCGCAAAGGAATGCACTAGCTTTAGAGGGGCATTATTGGTAAACATGCACAGAAATATCACAAGACAGAACATATAAAATAGCGGAAGTAAAATCGAACTTTCATAAACATTAATAATTAAGGTCTAAAGCCTTTTACATCAGAGTACATCAAAACCTGTCTTGCAATAGTAAAGAAGCATAAAGACTTTTTCATAAATTATTCCCCAAGTAAAAACAGTAAAGTAGCCATAGCCAAGAAACGTCCAAGCCATACATGATGACCTTCAGGCAGAAGAAGTCCGAACTAAACAACAGTATTTCCTCCCTGTAACCTAGGGGGGAAACGGAAGAAAAGAAGCGAAACAAAACGGGTCAGTCAAAAAGACTGAGTAAGCCCTATCTACTATCAGCATAAAAACTAGTAAAGTTAACTGGCATGAGAAACTGAGATGAACATAAGCATGATGACAAGATAGATAAGCTAAATCAAAATAACAGGGTGAACTACTGAACTCAGATAAACTAAGGTGTCATGATAAATTACGATGTCAAGATAAAACAAGGTATCCCATCATCAGGTTCCCATTAAGTATAATATCCCCAAGATGTCTATCACGTATAACCTCCCATGGTATCTATCCTGTCTTTTAGCTTTGCACCTACCGTACTAGTATCCCCACCGTATCATGTGTTAACCATGAATGACCCTTACTCAAAAGTCGTGTAATGGTCCATGTCAACCTAATATATCGCATATATAGGTTACTCAACTCGTATGTTTCATTCCATGTAAATGTTCAGTCCCTTGCCGTAGACCATACGGGTTTTCCCATGAGATTCTATACTACTTTAACATAGTTCCATGATCCTTAAGATCGTTTTGGACTGTCACCCTATATCTAACTAGGGTCTTTCAACATGAATCATCATTTGTACAACTAGGACTTATGCTACCTAGGACTACTAGGGATTATGCTTACCTATTGCACGTTTTCGTATCTCGGTTTTGGTTCAACCACCCAGGGCAACTAGGAATTACGCTAACCGTCAACCGCGCCCTTTTTCCCACGCATTCATCGTGAATCGTTTTTCCATGACTGTATGCACATGTATCACATCGTGCCATCCGAGTCCTGTCACAGGGCAGATCAAGAAATACAGGACTCGGTCGGGAGCTTTCGATTTATCTGCCGATGCAGATGCTAAGGTCTGTTTTTTTCTATACGTGGCTATGGTCCCACGAGACCACTCCCTCAACTAGTGAAAGACAAGACAGGATAAATCCTGTATGAGAACACACTACTGGCCAACCCACAATCCTAGCCTTACCGCAACCATAATTAGATAGCAATTATGGTCTTTTGGGTGTTCTCTGCCTTTCCGTACGTACACGCTTGACCAAAGATGGTAGGTAGCCTGACGAAATGCTATCTAGGGTACGACCGTGTATCGTCGACTATCCCATATCCATCCCCGTCTTTAGGTCGCTCGTATAGCAACCAAGGCATACTCTTGGTTCTTCTAACGCAGACCTTAACCTCTCATGAGCCTAGTATGATCACCTGGCAGCTCACAGAGGGATACCAAGAATATCCTCACGTTCCCCGAAGCCGCTGCTTCGTTACCCAGTTCGCTGGAGCCTTTATCTAAATCAGATACTTGCTCCTACTCGTATACTTAAACGATGACCTACCGTATCAGGTTACTCATCTATCTATGAACTGGTCTAAATTTCCTTGACTAACAATCATTACTTAGTTATTCTTCAACTAAGGTTTACCACTTAGCCTTATTCCCGTTATCCTTGTTAACTACGGTTATCCACCTAATCCTCAGAACTAGGGTTTACATAATGGATTAAGTGTCACTTAAGTTCATGACTTAACCCGTCTACAAATCATGTCAAAATTGGCTAAGTATCCAAGTTCAAGACTTAACCCTACAAACCATGCTCAAGTTGGTTAAGTATATATTAACTTGACCCTATCAAATTACTGAGTCAAATCGGTCAAGCGTATTTAAGCGATTCGTGACATAGCCTTATCATGTTTTCACGTTAGATTGGTTAAGTATAGGTTAACTTAACCTCAATAAATTAACGAGTTAGATTGGTTAAGTATATGTCACTTAACCACATCAAATCATCATGTTAGATTAGTTAAGTGTTTAACTTAACCCCATTAAACTACCAAGTGGGATTAATTAAGTCTAAGCTAACTTAACCCCATCCGATTTCCATGTTTAGACTAGTTGAGTCTAATCTTAACCCCATCCATTAACTGTATTTTTCGGTTAAGTGTCATTAAGAAAACTTACTTAACCTTACCAAATTATCGTGTTGGATTGATTAAGTGTTGGTTAACTTAACCCCGTCCACTAGTCATATAAAAAAATGGTTAAGTGTCATTAGGCAAATCAAGTTACTTAACCTACCCAACCTTGTCATGTTTTGTTAAGTATCATTGGCCTAGTCAATTTACTTAACCCATTGTCCATGTCATATTTGGTTAAGAGTCATTAATCAAATTAACTTAACCCTATCATGTGGAATTAATTACTTAATGCACCTCAACCTCTCACATTAGACTTTGTTGTGGTTACTAGTTAAGCCGGTCGGTTCCGGGTAGCTTTACACCACAACTTGGTCTAACCTCGGGTTCAAGCACAACATGACCAACTTCTCACATTGGGTCCTATTGTTTGCAACTACTAGTTAGGCCGGTCGGTTCCGGGTAGCTTTATGTTGCAAACTCAACCCAACCTCGAGTTGGTCACTTTCATGTTTAGTCTAGTGCCATGTTCATATTCAAGTTTTCTTAAGAATATGGGTAGACCTAACTCAATAGGTAAATTCCCAATTCCATAGTATGGGTAGACCTAACTTAATAGGTAAATTCCCAATTTCATATTTTCAAGCATACTTATATGTCAACTTCCATGTTATATTTCAAGTCATGTTTTCAAGTTGTATTTTCATGTCATTAGAAATTACCCATAACATAACCCAACGCTTTTAAACTCGCATATACGTTCGCAACAACGTAATGGATTAAAAGAAGAGACTTGGCAAAGGCATGACAAAAATGGATATTAAGCCACAAGTTAATCATGGTGGCAAATGAGGCACAAATGTGTTCATTAACTTGCATGTTACATTCTTAAGCCTCAAAAACATTCATAAACCCAAACTTGGCACATAAGCGAATCATGGTGACAAAAGACATGGAATGATGACTAGTAACTCGCATATATCATCATATAAGGGTTATGACTTCATATGCAAGTTGACTTAAAGGTTATGAGGGTTCTCATGTTGCATAATGCAACATTTCAACAAAAAGGTTGTAGCTTTTAGCCCACAAGATCAAGATAATGACTTCATAAACTTGCATGACATGATAGCATGTATCATACTTAATGATCAAACCCAAACTTGCAACATGAACATTTAACTTCATAGTTAATATCTAAGAGTAGGGAAAGGGCTTACATTGCTATGAAGGCACAAATCGATTAAATTAAAGATTGAGACAAAGCTTATGCATGCCATCATCCAAAAACCCAAAGATGAAAGCTCCAAATCAATAAAAAAAACCCCATCTTGATGAACAAAGGTCAAAGCTTTAGCCTTGAAATCAACTTGAGAAGCTCTCATACTAATATAGAGACTCTCTAACACTCACATGATCATGAAACCTCTCATAGAAATGAAGATAGAAGGCTAGGGTTTTGAGTGGAGGCCATGAGAGTAATAATTTTGCCATAGTTTAGTTGCATGAATGAATAATGAGGATTTAGGGGTAGGTTAGGGGCTTATTTATAGAGATTAGGATTAGTTAGGGCCCTTAGATTAACCCTAGGATCAACCTGAACCATCAGATTTCGAACCAGGCCCAAAAACCTAGCCAAGACAGAAAACAGGTGCACCAGGCAAAACTGCCCGGCCACCATAAGTCGACCCCCAAGTCGACAGGGCTGTCGACTTGGGTCAAGCCATGTCGACTCCCAAGTCGACAGGGCTGTCGACTTGGGGTGCCTGGCGGGAATTTTTCCCGCTTAGCCTTCAAGCCCTAATTTTCGAAATTAGAACTCGTTTTTGAACTTGAATTTTCTGAAAACTTCGTCGGATCATAACTTGGTCATACGGACTCCGATTCTCGAAAACTCAGACTCTATTTCGCGTATTTTTCCGAGACGAACGCAATGGCATAGCCCGTTTTACTTGATTCAGAATTTAAAATTAAATTCTGCCTTGATTCTCGTTTTAACATGTTATCGAAATACGGGTTGTTACATTCTCCCCACCTTTTAGGATTTCGTCCCCGAAATCTCCAAGTTAGGAAGAACATATCCTACCATCCATCATTCATCTACTCAAAACATCATCCACAAGCAACCATTGTCCTTAGATGATTTCTAATGCTGTATGAATATATGCAAAACGTGTGTGTACATGTTCCTTAGCTAATGCTAATGATCAGACCTGAATAATCTTTCTAATGCAAAATATGTATAGTGCCATGAATCCAACATGTATGCAAATAATCCTAGTCATATAGATACTATATGCGTGCACAATCATTCATTCATATGCAACAACCGCATGATAATACATTCGATTTCATCCATAAACAAGTATAAATACTCGTGCATATGCAATATGAAATATGACCGAGTCGAGCTAGTATCTAATGTGTATTCGCGCATCCACGAGCAACCACTTGCAACCACTTGCAACCATATCAATCATAACATGTTTCAAATACATGTTTACATCCATAGGGTTCTACCTAGGATTCCCTGAAACAGGGCCGAGAAGATAAATAAGACAAACTCCTTACGGGGTTTGTAACAGAAAATAGGACCGAGAGGATGTCCACAAAAGATAGCCTACAAGTAAGCTCTACAGAAAATAGGGATCAAGGATATACTCCCAAAAAGAGATATCATGCGCGTATCTAGTCTTTGACCATCAAAGTCGTATTTCCTTGAGCTTAATTCCATTGTGCCTTGACCGTCTTTTAACTTCGCGATTTCGTAGCTTCTTATTTCCTGTTTCCATAACATGAGCTGGAACTCATTTCTTCGTCGCCTCTCGTTCCACTTGCACTTATCCTTTTTCTAGAATACTTGGCGCAAACATGACTGCGTACTCATGATCTCATGCAAGCTTTCCAAAATTCACTAGTGAATCTTGGATCTCGTTTATATACTATAAGGTATTCCATGTAGAAGAACTTTCTCTTGAAAGTAAACAGATGTCAACCAGGTTATCATGCGCACTTACTAGGGTGATCTCTATAACCCATGCATAAATGAAGTAAACCATCCGTCTTATTGGCGAACACCACTCGATCGGGCTTCAAATTTCCAATAAAGGCATCAAGGGATTCTAAGTAACTAGTCATGACAGAACCTCAAAAAGGTTACACGATACTTCGAGGGTATTACAAAGGCTAGTCAAAAGGTCTAGCTACCCTCCTATCAAAACCGAGAGTGGCACCCCCTACTGGATAACCACTTCATCCCTAGAATCCATCCATAGCTTATAAACATAAGCATTATTTCCAAACTCAACACTTGGCATAGACATTCTCAAATCCAAACAAGTCATGTATAAATGGACTGATTCTCCAATAGGACTTTGAGACAAAAATGGGATTCTCTATTATGCTAGAACTTAAGGTGCAGAGACTCAACTATCGAAGCAGACTTAAATGATACGAAAAACGAAGTCCTAACGGGATGATAGAGAAGAAAAGCTAAACCTTTAACAAGATCGTTACCCTCCTTCCGAGGTACCCTAGAAATGAGAGCATACTATTTCCCTCCCGATGATCTTGTCCTTGTCCCATAATACTTAACTATCCGCCCCGTTTTACCATGCCAAAGGTACTCTCTCGTCATGGGTTTCATTGTTCATCTTTCTCCCTCCTTTGAGGACTAAGCCATACCAACAAGTTGCTCATCCTTAAGCTCGTATCCTTTATCCTCTTTCTCACTATCCTTTCTTATAACGCGGCCACTGGTCTCTCGAGAACCACCTCCATCGTATGGAAAGCACTTTCGTAGATAGAAAAGACTAGTCGCAGTTAAAACCACTGTGACTACAGATGGAGGAAAGAAAGGAAAAGAGATTCAATTGAGGAAACAAGGATAGTGCTAATGGCCTTTGGGGAATAGCCTTTTTCTTTTAAAAGAAAATTTTCTTGAAAAATGCTTCTTTGTAAACGATTTTCAAATAGTTTTCAGAAGGTCTTTAAAAACTTTTGCCCAGTCTGGTAACCTTCTGCTTTGATACCACGTGTAACACCCCGCCTCCGCTAGGGTCACTCGCAAAGGAATGCACTAGCTTTAGAGGGGCATTATTGGTAAACATGCACAGAAATATCACAAGACAGAACATATAAAATAGCGGAAGTAAAATCGAACTTTCATAAACATTAATAATTAAGGTCTAAAGCCTTTTACATCAGAGTACATCAAAACCTGTCTTGCAATAGTAAAGAAGCATAAAGACTTTTTCATAAATTATTCCCCAAGTAAAAACAGTAAAGTAGCCATAGCCAAGAAACGTCCAAGCCATCCATGATGACCTTCAGGCAGAAGAAGTCCGAACTAAACAACAGTATTTCCTCCCTGTAACCTGGGGGGAAACGGAAGAAAAGAGGCAAAACAAAACGGGTCAGTCAAAAAGACTGAGTAAGCCCTATCTACTATCAGCATAAAAACTAGTAAAGTTAACTGGCATGAGAAACTGAGATGAACATAAGCATGATGACAAGATAGATAAGCTAAATCAAAATAACAGGGTAAACTACTGAACTCAGATAAACTAAGGTGTCATGATAAATTACGATGTCAAGATAAAACAAGGTATCCCATCATCAGGTTCCCATTAAGTATAATATCCCCGAGATATCTATCACGTATAACCTCCCATGGTATCTATCCTGTCTTTTAGCTCTGCACCTACCGTACTAGTATCCCCACCGTATCATGTGTTAACCATGAATGACCCTTACTCAAAAGTCGTGTAATGGTCCATGTCAACCTAATATATCGCATATATAGGTTACTCAACTCGTATGTTTCATTCCATGTAAATGTTCAGTCCCTTGCCGTAGACCATACGGGCTTTCCCATGAGATTCTATACTACTTTAACATAGTTCCATGATCCTTAAGATCGTTTTGGACTGTCACCCTATATCTAACTAGGGTCTTTCAACATGAATCATCGTTTGTACAACTAGGACTTATGCTATCTAGGACTACTAGGGATTATGCTTACCTATTGCACGTTTTCGTATCTCGGTTTTGGTTCAACCACCCAGGGCCACTAGGAATTACGCTAACCGTCAACCGCGCCCTTTTTCCCATGCATTCATCGTGAATCGTTTTTCCATGACTGTATGCACATGTATCACATCGTGCCTTCCGAGTCCTGTCACAGGGCAGATCAAGAAATACAGGACTCGGTCGGGAGCTTTCGATTTATCTGCCGATGCAGATGCTAAGGTCTGTTTTTTTCTATACGTGGCTATGGTCCTACGAGACCACTCCCTCAACTAGTGAAAGACAAGACAGGATAAATCCTGTATGAGAACACATAACTGGCCAACCCACAATCCTAGCCTTACCGCAACCATAATTAGATAGCAATTATGGTCTTTTGGGTGTTCTCTGCCTTTCCGTACGTACACGCTTGACCAAAGATGGTAGGTAGCCTGACGAAATGCTATCTAGGGTACGACCGTGTATCGTCGACTATCCCATATCCATCCCCGTCTTTAGGTCGCTCGTATAGCAACCAAGGCATACTCTTGGTTCTTCTAACGCAGACCTTAACCTCTCATGAGCCTAGTATGATCACCTGGCAGCTCACAGAGGGATACCAAGAATATCCTCACGTTCCCCGAAGCCGCTGCTTCGTTACCCAGTTCGCTGGAGCCTTTATCTAAATCAGATACTTGCTCCTACTCGTATACTTAAACGATGACCTACCGTATCAGGTTACTCATCTATCTATGAACTGGTCTAAATTTCCTTGACTAACAATCATTACTTAGTTATTCTTCAACTAAGGTTTACCACTTAGCCTTATTCCCGTTATCCTTGTTAACTACGGTTATCCACCTAATCCTCAGAACTAGGGTTTACATAATGGATTAAGTGTCACTTAAGTTCATGACTTAACCCGTCTACAAATCATGTCAAAATTGGCTAAGTATCCAAGTTCAAGACTTAACCCTACAAACCATGCTCAAGTTGGTTAAGTATATATTAACTTGACCCTATCAAATTACTGAGTCAAATCGGTCAAGCGTATTTAAGCGATTCGTGACATAGCCTTATCATGTTTTCACGTTAGATTGGTTAAGTATAGGTTAACTTAACCTCAATAAATTAACGAGTTAGATTGGTTAAGTATATGTCACTTAACCACATCAAATCATCATGTTAGATTAGTTAAGTGTTTAACTTAACCCCATTAAACTACCAAGTGGGATTAATTAAGTCTAAGCTAACTTAACCCCATCCGATTTCCATGTTTAGACTAGTTGAGTCTAATCTTAACCCCATCCATTAACTGTATTTTTCGGTTAAGTGTCATTAAGAAAACTTACTTAACCTTACCAAATTATCGTGTTGGATTGATTAAGTGTTGGTTAACTTAACCCCGTCCACTAGTCATATAAAAAAATGGTTAAGTGTCATTAGGCAAATCAAGTTACTTAACCTACCCAACCTTGTCATGTTTTGTTAAGTATCATTGGCCTAATCAATTTACTTAACCCATTGTCCATGTCATATTTGGTTAAGAGTCATTAATCAAATTAACTTAACCCTATCATGTGGAATTAATTACTTAATGCACCTCAACCTCTCACATTAGACTTTGTTGTGGTTACTAGTTAAGCCGGTCGGTTCCGGGTAGCTTTACACCACAACTTGGTCTAACCTCGGGTTCAAGCACAACATGACCAACTTCTCACATTGGGTCCTATTGTTTGCAACTACTAGTTAGGCCGGTCGGTTCCGGGTAGTTTTATGTTGCAAACTCAACCCAACCTCGAGTTGGTCACTTTCATGTTTAGTCTAGTGCCATGTTCATATTCAAGTTTTCTTAAGAATATGGGTATACCTAACTCAATAGGTAAATTCCCAATTCCATAGTATGGGTAGACCTAACTTAATAGGTAAATTCCCAATTTCATATTTTCAAGCATACTTATATGTCAACTTCCATGTTATATTTCAAGTCATGTTTTCAAGTTGTATTTTCATGTCATTAGAAATTACCCATAACATAACCCAACGCTTTTAAACTCGCATATACGTTCGCAACAACGTAATGGATTAAAAGAAGAGACTTGGCAAAGGCATGACAAAAATGGATATTAAGCCACAAGTTAATCATGGTGGCAAATGAGGCACAAATGTGTTCATTAACTTGCATGTTACATTCTTAAGCCTCAAAAACATTCATAAACCCAAACTTGGCACATAAGCGAATCATGATGACAAAAGACATGGAATGATGACTAGTAACTCGCATATATCATCATATAAGGGTTATGACTTCATATGCAAGTTGACTTAAAGGTTATGAGGGTTCTCATGTTGCATAATGCAACATTTCAACAAAAAGGTTGTAGCTTTTAGCCCACAAGATCAAGATAATGACTTCATAAACTTGCATGACATGATAGCATGTATCATACTTAATGATCAAACCCAAACTTGCAACATGAACATTTAACTTCATAGTTAATATCTAAGAGTAGGGAAAGGGCTTACATTGCTATGAAGGCACAAATCGATTAAATTAAAGATTGAGACAAAGCTTATGCATGCCATCATCCAAAAACCCAAAGATGAAAGCTCCAAATCAATAAAAAAACCCCATCTTGATGAACAAAGGTCAAAGCTTTAGCCTTGAAATCAACTTGAGAAGCTCTCATACTAATATAGAGACTCTCTAACACTCACATGATCATGAAACCTCTCATAGAAATGAAGATAGAAGGCTAGGGTTTTGAGTGGAGGCCATGAGAGTAATAATTTTGCCATAGTTTAGTTGCATGAATGAATAATGAGGATTTAGGGGTAGGTTAGGGGCTTATTTATAGAGATTAGGATTAGTTAGGGCCCTTAGATTAACCCTAGGATCAACCTGAACCATCAGATTTCGAACCAGGCCCAAAAACCTAGCCAAGACAGAAAACAGGTGCACCAGGCAAAACTGCCCGGCCACCATAAGTCGACCCCCAAGTCGACAGGGCTGTCGACTTGGGTCAAGCCATGTCGACTCCCAAGTCGACAGGGCTGTCGACTTGGGGTGCCTGGCGGGAATTTTTCCCGCCTAGCCTTCAAGCCCTAATTTTCGAAATTAGAACTCGTTTTTGAACTTGAATTTTCTGAAAACTTCGTCGGATCATAACTTGGTCATACGGACTCCGATTCTCGAAAACTCAGACTCTATTTCGCGTATTTTTCCGAGACGAACGCAATGGCATAGCCCGTTTTACTTGATTCAGAATTTAAAATTAAATTCTGCCTTGATTCTCGTTTTAACATGTTATCGAAATATGGGTTGTTACATAATCCTTGTTGAGATGAGACAGAAATTGAATTAGTTTCATTCGTTGATCAGCCTCAATCAGATTTTTAAGAATTCCACAACTGCAATCCTTCATCACCCCACACATACAGTCAGGAAAACCATCAAGAATTTGTAATTCATTCCAGATTCTTTTCATTTTACAATAATATTCAAAAGTTGATAAATTTCCTTGTTCAATCAACATTAGTTGGCGATGTAAATAATATAATTGTGGAACATTTGTTTTACCATATCTTTCAGAAATTTCAATTCATAACCGATGCGAAGAATCACTAAATATAAAACTTTCAGCAATTGATTTATCAATTGAATTCGACAACCAGTTCATCACCACATAATCATTTCTGATCCATTTCTGGTAATCAGGAGATGTTACCTCTGGTTTTGACAATGTCCAATCAATAAACTCTAATTTGTTTCGAGCAGTAAGCGCCATCCTTATCACGCTGCTCTAGTTGATAAAACTACTTCCATTGAAGATGTGACTCACGATTGGTACAGCCGAAGTATCTCCAGATGTGAAAAATACGGATTATTGTAGTTTATGATAACATTGGCCCGTGGAGGAACATAATTAAAGGTTGAATTTTCCGATTCATTCACCATTAGATCGAAGAAAATAGGTAAAAAGATAAAGAAGAAACGAAACTAGGGTTTAGTCTACTCTGATACCATAAAGATCGCCATTAAGACGAAGATGAAATGTAAACGGAAATATGATTTATTATTTTGTTACCTTTGCAGCTGTCAGTACAATCGTTATATACATTGTCTAATGGAGAAAATACACTTTACACTAAACCTATGAAACAAACAGTATTTACAACTTTATTATACTAATAATACTCAGTAGGCTTCTTGTTCAGAACTGAAGTAAGTAGATTTTCTCATATTATATCCACATATAAGGACTTCACTCAACATGCACAGAGGGCCTATTTGTCATGTGTGCATGGGGTTGTAAAAAATTTGTTCCTATTTGTCATGTGTGCATGGGGTTGTAAAAAATTTGTTAATTGCTACGGTATCCCTTTAAACCTGAAAGTTGTGATTACAATTTATTCAATATGGACCAAAAGTTGAATATGGCAGAGAATATCGCTTGAGGTTAATAAGACAACGTAACCATGTGCAATACCATTTTAGTTAAGCAATAGTAAGTAAATTTTGGTCGTCATTGTTCAATTTATCTCTGGATTTTATTAATTGAATGAATGTCTTGTTGCTTCTCATGTGGCTAGCGTTTTCATTTAGGGGGGAGACACATGTTTATTTAGTAGAAAGGGGAGTTTATATATGTGTTGTTCAATGTTCATTGCACTAATTAATGCTCATGGTGTTCAGTGGCTTAATTCCATCAGATTAGAATAGTTCATAAGGAAGGAGCTCTTTATAAACATGGTGTTCACCACAACAACGGTTTTTTGAAATTAAACATTCGATAAATGTCTTGGCCAAAGCCCAAAAATATAGACCGAAAAGATTTTTATACCTTATTTTTTAGACACAACTTCAGTTTCCAGAATGACATGTAAAAAAGTAGGAGTAATAATATTAAAATGTAAACCCGTGCTAAAGAATTATATCGACTTTTGGCATACCTTCGTAATTGGCCGGAGCAGTTGCTACCAAGATACAATGGGAACTGAACTGGACTGACATTTGAATTGAAGAAATTTGATTGAAATCGGAGTTGAGAAATGGGGCTAGGTGTTCATTCTGAAATCAGGGCAGTTCAAAAATAATTGATACTGCCAAACTGCTAACGAACATGTGTACTTCAAAAACGTGGAGAGGGAAGATGGCTTTAGGGTGCGTTCGCAGCATTTTTTTACCACGCTCAACATTTTGTTCGCGTCAGACGCCAACTATTTTCTCCCCGTTCAGATGGAACGATTTCCGAACGCTGAAAACCAAGGTGTTGGCGTTCGACGCGTCGGACGCCAACCCATTTTGTTTGTTAATTATGTGTGCTTCATGTGTTAATTAAATGCACAGTTGGTTCGAGACGTTGGCTCCAGCATTAAATCCTTTCGCTTGTTCCCATTAAATCCTTCCAGCATTAAATCTTTCCAGCATATTAAAAGACGCTTGGTTCCAGTAATTCAAAGACGTTGGCTCCAGCATTAATCCTTTTGCTTGTTCCCACACAAACTTTCAAAACCAACACAGTATATTATTATTGAAGATTTCCAATGAAATTGTTTTCAACAAACACACAGTAAATTAAATTAGAGTTAACAAATAAATTAAATAAAAATTACAATTAATAAATAAATTAACAAATGAATTAATCATAAATTACAATAAAACGCATAAATTAACAAATAAATACCCTGTTCAGATACCACGCTCAATTAATGGCTTCGGGCGATCCACCGTCTGGTCAGCCCTCTAGGCGCAGACAGACAGAGCATGCCAGCTCGTGGGTGACCGACCATACGAGACAACTTGCTGCTCGTTGTTTGGAGCTTGTTCGGAGATCGGGGACGCGTGTGGATCTTTGGGAGATTCTGACGGTTTTTCGCAACGATGAGCGAAATGTTGATATTGCTCAGGAGCTTAGCGATGAGGGCTTATGTGCCTTTATTTTATCGGAGTTGAACTTATTACCTCATCGTCGTTTATTGTAGATTTTCATGTATTTGTTTTAATTCCAGTACCGTTGTGTTCTTTATGTTTTATGAAAAACGTGGTCATGTTATGAAATATGTTGTCGTTATAGTTTGATGCAATTAGAATTTAATTAAATCAAAACCATTAATTTAACAATTAAATACCACGCTCAAATACCCCGTTCGTAGCTAAAAACACATTTCCCCTTCGCTACAGTACCACGCTCAAATGGCACGCTCAAATGGCACGCTCAAATGTCACGCTCACGTTCGTTAAGAACGCACCCTTAGTTGTAAACAGGGGAGCAGTTATTGCAAAGGTAAAAGAAAAAGTGATAAATAAGTCCAACGCTGAATTCAAAGTTTCCACGGTGCCTCATTTTTTGACAAAAAGTTGCACCGGATATTGTAGCATTACTCTTTTAATTTAGGGTTGTTACGTTAACGATTACCATACCGCTACCAATCAATTGGTAACCGATAACACAACAAAATGATGTACCGATATAATTAGTACTGTAATGGTAAAATTACCGTTTGGAAGAGTAAAAAGATCGGTGGTAATTTTTTTTTTTTCAAACCGACAGTAATTGTAAAATTACCGAATGTTGCTTCTCTACGGAAAAATTTCAAATCGGTAATTTGATACAAAACAATTTGAAGCCGCTGGATTCTTATTTTCTCTAATCTAAATCGACCATATTTGTTTTTTAATATCTTCTATCTTTCATTAATTTTCTTTCTATGGTCACCGCTGCAATAACTATCCCTTTCTTCCTCGCAAAATAAACCCAAACGCTGCCGCCACTAGAGATATCATTGTTGGTCACCGCCTCTTGCTTACTGCCTCATCGCCGATCAACGCTCAGATAATCTGATTAGATAGAATGACCGATTTTGTTTCTATGTTTCTTTTCTCTTAATTTTAATTTTTAATTTCAATTGCTGAACTATTCGTTAGGCGTGAATCACAATTTGTACTGACCATTTGCATTACTAGATAGTAGAACAAACTATTTTTTCCCATGCGCTAAAACATCACCCAATATGGAGAAAAGAAGAAACGGATTTTTTTTTTATTGTGGCCATTTGCAGTGAGAAAAAGAAGAAATAGGAGGAACTTGGAAGAAGAGCAAGTGAATCAATCTTTGATGAGAAAATGAATGGGTGCTGCTACTATTAAAGATAATGGTTTGTAAAGTTGGAAGCAGTGTTTTAAAGACCCAACCCAACCTCGGTTCGACCGCAGTTAACCTTCGACCTTAGAGCGCCACGACTCTTAAAATGAAATAACCTTGCGCGTTCACAGATCCGCGGTTTAACCTCAAAACCCTATAAAACCTCTGATTCGACTTCTTTGAACCTCACGGTTCTTCAAATTTACGAAAATATAGTTACTTCACTCTTTATTTTTTACTATAATAAATTTAACAAATAATTTTATAGCAATTGTTATTAAATTTTGGATTATATAATTCATTATTATGTACATTTTACGAACTATTATTGAACCAATCCTCTTTTACTATAGAAAATTAGTAAATTTACAACTATAATTATTTCAATTAGGTAGTTTGGACACGGATGTTTGTCATAATTGCTTAAATTTTATCTATATTTAAATTAATTTTACATTTAAGTCAAAAAATAAAAATAAACTATCAGCGCGGTTCTCGCGGTCTGACCGGTTGAACCACGAAAACCTTGGACCTTTCACTGCCACGGTTTGACGTACGGTTCGGTCTTCACAACTATGGTTGGAAGTATTGCGTTTTAGGCGATATTGTCTATGATAGAAATTTAGGTTGTTTGTATTAATATTTTCCTTGCATGAATAGGTGCTGCTACTGTTAATGATACTCGTTTGTGAACTTGTAAGTATTGCATTTTTTAACGTGTTGATTGTTAGATTACTGATGGTTTTAAGTTTACCATTGGATGATTGAGTTTTCGATGTAAAATAAGTGCACCATTTTTTTATATCTTTAGGGAGCTTTAATTTACCATTACCGACCGAACCGTTACCGATGTTTCGGTATACCGACCTTCGGTATACCGATAAATCGGTAGTGGTAACAGTAAGCATTTTTTATTTACCGACAAAAAAGGTATGATAACAGTATTCACATAACGGTAACGGTAACTATTAACATAACAGTCCTATTTTGAAATGCTTGATTCGTGATCAAAGGTACTAAAAGGTCCGAAAGAATTTTATCAAAATGTGTGGATCTACAATTAAAGGGCTGAAAATAAGGGGGAAACCTAAAAACAAGGGAGTGATGCAAATCATGCGGTTATAAAAAAAATATCACTTTCTCTAGCCTATTTTCCTAGCATCTAAACATTTTTAATTCGTGATAGTCCAACGCAACATGTTTTGTTTCCTGTTTCCTATGGTAAAGTAATATATTAAACACTTACATCTTTTTTAATTTTTCTAGCTTCTTCTCATTCCGACTCTTACATGTTTAATTTAAGTCAAATGATCAAGGGTGTTTAGGGGCCCTATATAAATATATAACACTCTGCCTTTTTACAGTAATTAATTAATATGAATATAATGAATAAAATTAGAAATTACTGAAAATTAGACATTTTACGAATGTTGGAATCTGATTTTTATACTTATATCATTATGTTCATGACGGTTTTCAAATAAATTTTCATAAATAATATTTTTCGATCAGAGTTCAATTGAAGAATTCATCATCGTTTGAAGTTTCAGAATTGAAAATAAATATATGTGTATATTCGGCAATCAAATTAATTAAGATTAGTCGATTGCTAGCAAGCACTAACATTTAAATTAAGGAAATGATGAAATTTATAAAGTGAGAAAATTTCGATACGGTTAATTAAGACAGATAACTTAATATCTCAAATCACTGTGTAACATACACATACAAACCACGAAAAAGAAGAATTTAGCAATGATATCAATTAACAAAGACAATTAGTCAGCGTAACCAGTTAAGTGATTAATTAACTTGTAATGTATACAATTAATTAGAAGAACAAACTAAAGGAGGAAACATATAAGTTAATATAATTAAAATACGTTACTGTTACTACTAGATTTCGATACTAAAACCAATTAAATGAGCTGAAGAGGTATCGGAATGAACCCGACACCAGAGTAGAAGCCTGGAAAGTCTGCGGTCGACACGAAAGCACAGGATAGAACCGAAATCAGAAGCAAAAGGCTAAAGAACTAAGCCGATACCGAAAGCAAGAGGGAAAGAGCAGAAAGTCGACACCAAAATAAGGGTTTGGCACATACACTATCTGCACCAACAAAGGGGAGCAAATAGCTTGGTGTTGATACCAATACCAAGAAGATAAAAATAAAGGCACGATGCTGATACCAACGTGCAATAAGCAATAAAGCTTGGTGTCGGTATCGAACAACGAAAGCAAAAGCATGAATCAAGTACCAAAGAAAGCAAGTTCAAAATGTAAAGGCAATACCCAGAATTGATACATCAAGCAGCAGAGGCGAAGCCAAATACCAAAACTTGGTATCATTGGAGGCGATACCAAGCACGAAGAGAAGGAAGCAATCGAATCTGATACCAAACATACAAGCTCAGGAAACGAGACCAAAACCAAATGCATGCAAAGGAAGAGCATGGCTAACAACCAATATAGGAGCAAATAAATCTTTATCGATACCAACAGGCTTGGTATCGATATCATTACTGAAGGCGGCACCAAAATTATAAAGCAAGGAGCACAAAGACAACACCCAGAAGCCACTAGAGTGGGTCGATACCAAAGGCTTGCTACCGATACCGGAAGCCATTGAATCAAACCGACACCAAGGTTTGCCACCGAAACCAAAAGCTACAAAAGAGGGTCGATACTGGTGGATTGATGCGGAACCGGGCTTCCCTCTTGATTGCTACCAAAAAGGACCCAAATCTTTTATAAACAAGACCCCAAGGGTTACATTTTGTGGGACTTTTCTCATTCTACAATCTTGTACTCATTTCTAAGAGACAATACCCTAATTTTGAAATCGAATTAGGGATTTCCACATCAATTGTAATACATTAATGATAAATAAAAGAGGGGAAATCAGGATCATACTTATTCTCGATTCGATAATCATATTGTGTCCAAATTGATTTAACAGGGAGATATCACTAACCTCGTATGTGAAAGATTTAAGTACAAACATATCGGAAGGAGAATCACCAAATAAAGTCATTGATTCTTCCATTATGATTCACACTTGTGATTCTATCTTTTCGTAATATGTCTACCAAATCACGACGTTCAAATGACTATTATAGCCTCATGACATGATTACTAACACAACCAAAGCCTGGGATGGATCGATGTGGAAGTATTACCTTTTGTTATTAAGGGCTATAATGTATCATAACACACAACCGTTGGGGTATCTTAGCCTGTTTTCTCTTAACACAATGTATGTTATTATATTTTGAATCTAGAGATATACCTTTGTAATAAGGTTTCTTACGCTCATGAAAGGTGTCCTCTACATTGATCGTCCGCTAGTTCCATTTTATATGGTCTGTCAATTCTCAAAACTAGGTGTTGGTAATTTTTATCGTTAATAGTTATAATGAAAAAAATTGTTCCTCCCATGGAGTTCCCTAGGTGCATTGCTCGGACGTGCTGTGCGAGCTGTTTTCGCGACTCCGCCAATTCTAGATCTAGTAAGCCTCGTTCATCTCTTCTATTAACTGAGTCTACTATGGGGAAGCAGAACGTCTCTAGCTTGTTGAGCTAGTTTAGTGATGGCTTAGCTTTTTTGGATCTGCTGTGTTGGTTTGTGTTGGGGCTTTTCATAGAGTTCGAACGAATATGGATTTAGGATTTTCGTCTTGTTGGTGTACAAGTTGGTGGTGTTTAGATCTGGGTTGTTTTGAAGATGTTTATATGTGTATATGTTTCTTGTAGAGTATGGAGTTTGTGATTTCTTCCAATTTGAGATATTGTTTGTTATGGGTTGGGGATCAGCAAAAGAATGCGTGTAATTGGATGTTGGATGTCAGATTGTATGTGAGAAGTTTCTACTCTTGCCTACTTGGCCTTGCTTCATGCTGGTTTAGGTTCGCCTAGCTACGCTATTGCTGTTTTGCCAATGTTAGAGCTTGTAATCTGTACCATTTGGTATATGTCATATGGTTATGTAATACCGGTTGGTTTGTTTTTGTCTTGCCAACATTGTAAGATCAAACTGCACGGAGAATGTGAGTCTTTGTAGTCTAGTACCTTTGACTAGCTCCAGTGCCTTGAGTTTGTTTAGGTGTAGTAGAAGGACCACTATAAACTCCATTTATGGTGAACGATCCACCTTAAAAACCGATAGTAGTTTGGTAATGTGTCTAACTTCTGCAATTTTGTATTTGTTATTTACTATAATAAATAGTGTTACAGATCGCTTTAAAAATCGGTTGATTTTGTCAAAATTCAAAACACATAAAAATAAAAGAAGGAAAAAAATTAAGCATGCATGGTAAACCATGACTATCAACAGTAGGCCATGGTGGTCCATCATTGAGGAGCAGTCGACCCACACGAATGTGAAGGCAACGATTAATTTCAGTCCGTGTAGTCCGGACTTGATGGGATTGGATCTAATGATTTTTAGTATCGACTTAAATCTCCATAATAGATACAGAACTTTACTTTCAACATATTATTTTTCCAATCAGCGCAAAAGCTCAGCCAATATTCTTTCTCTTACAAAACTTTTGAACATAAAATTTAAGATCTAGAATGTAACAACCTTGTATTCCCACCAAATTTTTTGCATGAGTTTAATTAAAATAAAAGTGTTAAAATTGAATTATGACAGCTGGCGAATTGAATAAGCGGATTAAAATAGATAATACTGTTTGTGAAATTAAGTAATTTTATTATTATTATTATTATTACTATTATATGTATATATATGCGTGTGTTTGAGATATATGAAAATATAATTATTTTATATTGAATGTTGGATTATTAAATAAAATACCGAGCGTTGAGTTAAAATAAAATATATGTGTGTGCAACAAAAAAATTATCAAAACGTTTAATTGATAAATAGAATAGACGAGGATGAGTTAAACAGAACTTACAATTATCAAACCAAAAATTGTACCATTTAGATATAAACAAATTTATATACATGATTGAAAATCGTTTTGCGAATTTAAACATGAACTCATGCAAAACTCGATGGTAATTGGAAAAATTAATTAAAATGGGAATCAGGTCTAACTAGAGTGAATCAAAACTTAACAATCTAGGCTTACGTCTTCTTTTACTAGTCAGGCGCACTTATCCTCACCCTCCTTTTTCCCGAACCTAATCCCTAACTTTCATGCGAAACCGAAAATCTTGATAAAAAAAGAAACGGGCCACGTAAGCTTCTAGAAAGCCGAGCAACGTCCAAGCAAGAAGCGACCAGGCAAAGCAGAAAGGCGACCTTGTCCCGACTTTAAGCCACGCTTATAGAGAATCCACATACAAAGAGAATCTGCATATAAAGGGGGAGATCAAGGGAGTGGAGTTCTTCAGGGCGACAAGGGCAAAAAGGTCTTTTGTGAAGTGCAGGGATCAAGGGAAGGGAGTTTCGACGTGAATTTTGAGTGCCAAAGGGCGCAACTGAGGGTTCTCATATGGTACAAGAGCCGTGTCGGCAATGGCCAGAATTTGGTGACGTAACTCATATTTGTTTTGTATTATTTTCTTTTATTTAATAAAATCGTATGTTTATTATTTGAGTTATGATATTTTTGAGGCTGAGCGTAAATGAGGGCTAATCTATTGAGTTGGATTTCGACAGCACACAAGCATTTTGAGCTTTTTTGTGAAATCAAATGTCACAATTTCTATTTTTTATACTATTACATTATTATTGAGTTGGATCTCCGCCCAAGCATTTTCAGCTTTTTTGTGAAATCAAACGTCGTAATTTCTATTTTTAATACTGTTATATTAAAACTGAGCTGGATTTCGGCAGCGCACAGGCATTTAGAGTTTTTTTTGTGAAATCAAACATTGCAATTTCTATATCTTTCTTTCCGTACTAGATCCTCCACAACTCGCACAATCTTCCCCTCTCTCAACCTCTCCCCTTTCACTTTCTTTTCAACCCTAAGAGCATTTCCAATCCAGGGGTTTGCTCGTGGTCCGCACAGAATCAACTGAAAGCAACCCCCAATAAGGAAATTAGTGTGGAATTGCTTAGCCGGCTTATTTTAAGTCGGCTAAGGCAATTCACACGAATCGCAATCCAGCACCGTTGGATTGCAATCCGTGTTGTGGTGTGGAAGTAAATCCACACCACAGGCTTAACCGGCTTAAAATAAGTCGGTTGAGCATTAGCTATATATAGCCGGCTTCTATGAAGTCGGCTATACCCAAACCCTTCTCCAACTCTTCAGGCTGCCTCCCCTTCCCTTCCCCTATTTCATCACCCTTCCCCCCGTAAAAAGAAAATTCTAAAATTAAAAATGAGACGCGTATGGAGAGCAATGTGAGAAAGCAGAATCCGTAGTGGAAATGTTAATTCGTCCGAGGAGCACATACTTATAGAAGAAAACATATTGACTGGCGATACGGGAGGTTGACGTACAACGACGGTCAAGAGAAGACGTGTTGCTAGACATAATGATCATATAGTTCTAGATTTTCACAAGGACCATATTTGAGACCGGAGAAACAATTGACCAATTTTCCTTAATTGGCTGAAAACGAAGAGAACATCAACACTTTAGTTGACACATCTGTAAGTTTTATTTATATATTTTTAACAAGTTTAATGTCATTTAAAAAATTAATTAGTCTCGTACTTAATATTAGGCTCGACGCAAGTGTACACGTGACTCTTGGGTTAGTATTGTGCTTCTATACAGACTGATTCGTGAGTATGACACAGTGACTATTATTCATGCATTTCTCCGTGATATTGGGTTTGATGACTTTTTGAGTTTTTTTTTAAACATATCTAGATACAAATTTGCATATTCATTTTAATCGCTATTAATTATTTATAATTGCTTAAATAGGTATCGAAAATCTTTTAAATAACGATGTTCAATTTTGTGGTGCATTGGCTGCTTGTTCATGGAAAACTACTATACGTTCCACTTTAGTTTTGGGGAGTTGGGAGTCACTCCACTAAACTTTTCTGTGTTTACCGGTATAGTCGTAGGTCGGGGGAAACCTTTGTAACACCCCGAATTTCGGTTAATGCTAAAATTCACAAATTAAAGAATAACTAATCCCAGATGTGGGAATTAGGGGAAACGGGTTGCACCATTGCGTTCGTCTCGGAAAAATACGTAAAATAGAGTCTGAGTTTTCGAAAACCGGAGTCCGTATGAAGAAGATATGGACGAACGAAGTTAGGCAGAAAAACCCGAAACATGCCAGAAATGCACTGGCGCACTTGTGAAGTGCGCCAGCACAAAAATACACTGGCGCACTTGGGAAGTGCTCCCATGTCGGGACAGGAAACCTGCACAGTTTCTAGAGAGTTCTGTGGTTGGGTGCACCAGTTTGGGGTTTGGGCTTGGTCTTAGGGCTGGTTTCTGGAAGGTTCCGAAATCTAAGGGTCCTAATCTAATTTAGGGTTAATCTAATGGCCTAAAACACTTGCCTAATCCTATAAATAAGACCCTAAGCTAGCCCTAAATGGTCATAATCCTATCTCCTAACTAAACTATGCCAAAATTTTCTATGATCATGGCCTCCACTCAAAACCCTAGCCTCCATCCTATTTCTAAACTATTTCTATGAAGGCTTTCATGTGCATACAAGCATCTTTGAGTTGTATGAGTGATCATTGGCTTGCATTCATCATCAAGTTGCAAGCTTTATGTTCAAGGCTAGAGTTTTTGGGTGATTTGTGGCAAGGGTTTGCTTATTGGAGTTTAGTGGTGAGTTTCTATAGACTTAACAATCAATTGTTAAATTGATTATGATAGGATATGATAAGATATGGCTATGTTTGTGGAATCAATGTGTTTATGCAAGTTTAGTATAGTGTATGTTGTGTGCTATATGCAAGTTTAATGCTATGTTTTATGATGCAAAACACTATGTTGAACATTGATTCATATGTAACATGTTATGCAAGCTATATGGGAGATTATATGCAAGTCTATATGTAACATGTTATGCAAGTTATGTATTTGGTTTTATGCATGCTAAGTATTTGGTTTTATGCATGCTATGTATTTGGTTTTATGCATGCTATGTATTTGGTTTTATGCATGCTATGTATGTGGTTTTATGCATGCTAAGTATTTGGTTTTATGCATGCTAAGTGTTTGGTTTTATGCAAGTTATGATACATATTCATATGCAAGTTATGATGCAAGTTCATATGCAAGTTATGATACATATTCATATGCAAGTTATGATGCAAGTTCATATGCAAGTTATGATACATGTTCATATGCAAGTTATGATGCAAGTTCATATGCAAGTTATGATGCAAGTTCATATGCAAGTTATGATGCAAGTTCATATGCAAGTTATGATGCAAGTTCATATGCAAGTTATGATGCAAGTTCATATGCAAGTTATGATGCAAGTTCATATGCAAGTTTATGTGCAAGTTCATATGCAAGTTGTCTCTTTTATGATATGCATAATGCAAGTTTGGGTTAAATACTAGTTGGGTTTAATGTATGTTCATATATGCAAGTTGACACCTTTTGAACCCATGATAAAGTTACATGCTATGTTGGCTAAACCCATGACATTTGTGATGAATCTTCCCTTTTATTATGTCACGTTACGAGAACGAATTACGTGGGGAACGATGGGGTTAATATGCATGTTAATAAAATGATGTGGAATGGGTATGCTTAAAGAGTAACATAAATTAAATGGACATAATTGGGAATTTACCTATTGAGTTAGGTCTACCCATATTATGGAGTTGGGAATTTACCTATTGAGTTAGGTCTACCCATACTACGGAGTTGGGAATTTACCTATTGAGTTAGGTCTACCCATATTCTGGAAAACATGATTAATTAATTAGGGATAATTAATATAAATTATGAGGGTGATTAATTAGGTGTAATTAATCGACTAAGACACGAGGTTGGACTCAGTTGTAGCGTAAAACTGCCCGGACCCAACCGGCTTAACCAGTTGCTACAAATGTTAGCCCAATGTGAGAGGTCTTAGGCACAAATTAAATACGTGATTAAAGTAAAGACACGAGGTTAGACCCTTTTTATGACAGAAGTCTGCCCGGAACCATCCGGCAAATCCAGCAGTCATAAAAGATGGTCTAATGTGAGAGGTCTTTATGAGGTCATGATCTTAATTAATTAAGAAACACTTAACCATATTAGCATGTAGAGGGACATGAGGGGTTAAGTGGGTGCCTTGGGTGGCATGTGGAAATCTAGTGGGTTGCCTTGGGTGGCAATAGAAAATACGATTAGAATACTTAACCAAAGAGGAACATGTAATTAAACATGGGTAAAGGGTTAAGTAAGTGCTTTGGGTGGCATGTGGAAATCTAGTGGGTGCCTTAAGTGGCAATTGATATATGATTAGATGACTTAACCAAACCTTAACATGTAGGTGGGCATGATTATAAAAGGGGTTAAGTGGGATACACTAGATAAAATAACAAGCTTAGGTGGTAGCTTGTGGGGGCCCATTTCAACCAATATCCCAAACGTATCTTAGTGGGCTCGACTCTAGTCGAGTGACGGGACACGCATATTGGGCTTGACTATAAGAGGCCAAAATGGGTTAGCGGTGGCAACGCATGACCAACGGGTTTCATATGCGTGTGTGGACCCGGGCTGGTAAATAAGACGTTGTTGCATCGTGTAGATATAAGCCGTGCACCGTTAGTTTTATCAGGTTGCCACGCTGGGGAATGGTACACCCCACGGTGGGGCCAGCACGGGTATCTACGTTAGGGAGCCGATCGAATGGGGAGTAGTGTGTACACCTAGTGGATTGTAGGGCCCCGTGGCGTCTACTTAGTCACCTAGGGGTACGCGAGAACTATTAAGTTAATTTTATAAGTCCATGGGTGGGATCAACCTTTAAGTTAGGAATGACTGGTGTGGTGCAGTGTAGGAATTACCCTTGGGTGGGTAGATCTGGGGTGGTGTAATCCAGTAATTATCCTTGGGTGGATAAATGCGCCTTTTCGGTTATCTTAGTACATCCTGTGTTTAGTTGGCTACTTAGTGTAGTCATTATCCCCAGAGGTACCGTACCTTGTTTATATCATACGCTAATTACTTTAATGATTGTATTGTTAGGGTTATAGGACTCACTCAGACTTATGTCTGACCCCGTTGTTTTTATCTTTTTTTCCAACCCTCAGGTTATCAGAGTGGGCCCAGTACGAGTGGGCTTTGATCAGGCTGCTTTATTCTCTTTTGGAGCTTGGACCATAGATGTAGAGCTCAACTTACCCTTTCTTTTATGGCTATCAGTTCATGTATTGGGATTATGTACTTTTATTTATCAGGATGGATATTTTGTACTTGACTCTTATTATGGTTTTGTGATGTAACCAAACATGTTTTACTTTCCGCTGCAATGAAATGATGTTTTAAAATTTTCAAGTATTACTTATACCCGTCTTGTTGTAATTTTTCTGTTCTATATTCACTTAAAATACTCCACCGATGTTATGGCATTCCCTTAGCGAGTGACCATAGCGGGTGTGGGGTGTTACACGTGGTATCAGTGCTTAAGGTTACCAGAACCGATAAATTTTTTAGAAAAACTATTTTCTAAGAATATTTTTGAAAGGAGTATTTTCAAAAACATGTCTTTTAAGAGAAAAGTTTTTGAAAGAAAAGCATAATCCCCAATAGCCATATCTATATCTTTCGAATTCTCCGTTTTGAATCTCTTCCTCTCTCGTTTTGAGTTTCCCCTCCGCGTATAGATGACCTTTCTAAGATAGATAAGAACGGAAAACCACTTCAAGGGACTTAGACATTAGTCGGATTAGAAGTTGGTTCAAGAAGGAGGAGGACTGGTAGGTATCTATTAGACAGACGATAGGAGGAAGGCTCAAATAGTTGTTTGGTTAATGAAGGATGAAACCTCATTGGTGGGAGGTTACGAGTGGAGAATGGGAAGAAGAAGGCGAGTAGTTATCCTTTTGGAGGAATGGGACACCGTATTAGGATTGTCCAAAGGGGCATGGGCAAGGTATGGAATCTCCTAGAGGGTAGTTGTATTCCCTCACGACTAGGGTACCAAATGGGGATAGACCGTCTAGGTTGGAATTTGGATTTCTTTATTATCCGATTCGAACTTTATTTAATTCTGACTCATCGAGTTCATTTATCTCATCATTGTTAGTTGAGTCACTGTACTTAGACACCAGTTGGTAGATGATCCCTTAGTTGTTTCAAACCCAATTGGGGCTCCATGATGTGTTTGGGTTTGAAAGTTTCTATACTTAGCGTTGAGTTTAGATGTGATTCTTTTTGGGCTTCACGGGCTATGGGTTAGTTTGGGCATGGACTGGTTATCCAGTAGGGGTGCCGTTCTTGATTTTGAAGGGAGAGTTGTTAGGCTTATGACCCGCTTGGGTAACACTCTCGAGATCTCTTGTAATCCCATGGAATCTGTTATGCTAAGTTATCTAGAATCGCTTGACACGTCGGTCGAGAGTTTGCGATCTGTTAGAGTGGTCCGGGAATACTCGGATGTGTTTGAGGAGGTGAAGGGCTTACCTCCGGAGCGGGAGATTGACTTCCGAATATATCTGGTAGACAATGCTAAACCTGTATCTTTACCGGTGCGCCACATGGCTCCTCGCGAGAGGAGGGAACTCCATAAGCAAGTAGGGGAGTTGCTTGAGAAGGGGTCCATAAGACAAAGTATATCAGAGTGGGGTGCTCCAGTAGTTTTTGCTACGAAGGCGGATGGGTCCCTCAAACTTTGTGTAGGCTAAAGAGAACTAAATAAACTCACAAAGAAGAATAGACACCCATTGCCGAGGATTGATGATCTCTTTGATCAGTTGGTTGGCGCCTCAGTATTTTCGCAAGTTGGACTCAGCCACAGGGTTTCGTCAGTTGAGAGTGGCTGAGGATAGTATAGAGAAGATTGCCTTTAGGACTCCGGATGGTTTTATGAGTGGCTGGTGATGCCATTTGGTTAGACGAACGCCTCCGCATACTTTGTTGATTTGATGAGAAGGGTGTTCAGGGAGTACCTAAATAAGTTCGTGATGATCTTGGTGGATGACATCTTGGTCTTTTCTAGGAGCGAAATAAGTTTTCGTATGTGCTCAATAGGTTGAGCAAAGCCAGTTATGGGATAAACGGTGGTTTTGGAGCGAGACTGGCAAGGACATCCAGAATTGGACAAGGGCTTAATTATTTAGCCATTTTTACTAGTATCATCTCACGTAGGTCGTCTGAATTCGAAGGAGGTATCCCTTGGGTGTTTGTCTGATATTGGTTTAGGCCTTTGGGGCTTGCATTTGGGGGATGTCGAGTTCGACTAAGGTGGTCTGCGTGAGAGATGGATAGTTGTGACGATTTTGCATGGGAGAATATCCTGATTTTCTCTAGAAGTGGAGAAAAGCATGCCCTACATCTTAGGGAAGTGTTGGAGACTCTTTGAGCGCATTGTCTTAAGACAACAAAGGAGGATGGAATTCTTAGCATCCTATGAGTTTGAGATAGCGTATACCCCTGGCAAGGGTAACGTGGTGGAAGACGCCTTAAGCAGAAAAAGGCTGTCTTTGAGTCCATTGTTCGTGGAATGGCGAAGCTTGGAGTTTAATTCTATGTTTGACTTTAGACCTTCCGTTGACTTTGTACCCGGTTTGCTAGCCTCCTTGGAGGTTAGGCCTACTCTTTTGGGGCGGATTGGCGAGGCACAGCGAGACGACCCACAGTTGGTTGAGTTAGTAGAGAAGCTCATAAGGGGGGGAGTCGTCCAGCCATTTGGGTAGGAACACCCTAGATGGTAAGGGGTGGTTGCGTAGAGACGGTAGACTTTGTGTACCGCAAGACGAGGGTTGAGGAAGGCTATACTCGATGATGCACATCGTTCGAATATGACCATTCATCCTGGTAGGGACAAGATGTACCAAGACATGAAGAGAGTTTTCTTCTGGGCCGGTATGAAGAAAGATGTGGCCGAGTATGTGGCTAGATGCTTAGTGTGCCAACAAGTTAAAGCGGAGCAAAGGAAACCCGGTGGGTTGCTACACCCATTGGAAGTTCCGCAATGGAAGTGGGATAGTGTCTCGATGGATTTCATCGATGGGTTACCGAGATCGAGGAAGGGCAATACGGGAATTTGGGTTGTGGTAGACAGACTTACCAAGAGTGCCCATTTTATACCCGTGAAGAGTAAGAGGACCGCTCCATGGCTTGCTTCAGTCTATGTTAGAGAGATTGTTAGATTGCATGGCGTACCATCCAGCATTGTGAGTGATCGAGATCCTATCTTCACTAGTGAGTTTTGGAAAAGTTTGCAAGAGGCGGTAGGGACTCAGTTGTGTTTGAGCACCGCATATCATCCTCAGACGGGCGGTCAGACCGAGAGGGTGAACCGTATCTTAGAAGATCTCTTGAGGCTTTGTATCTTGGATTTTGGAGGTACATGGGAAGAACATCTTCCTTTGGTGGAGTTCGCATACAATAACAGCTTTCAGTCTAGTATTGGCATGGCACCTTTCGAAGCTCTTTATGGAAGGCCTTGTCGATCTCCTACATGTTGGTGGGAATCTACGGATAAGATCTTGCTTGGGCCAGATATGGTTAGAGAGACTTCAGAGAAGATTGATTTGATTCGAAGAAGGATGAAGGCAGCGCAAGATAGACAGAAATCTTATGCGGATCGGAGAAGGACGGATCTTGAGTTTGAGGTTGGGGACATGGTTTTTGTCAAAGTATCTCCGTTGAGAAATGTTGTTCGCTTTGGGTCCGTTGGGAAGTTAGCACCGAGGTTTGTTGGGCCGTTTCCTATTAAGGAAAGGATTGGACGGATGGCATATAGGGTGGAGTTGCCTGACAGACTTAGTGGTGTACATGATGTATTCCATGTATCACATTTGAGGAAGTGCTTGCATGAGACCACAGAGGTTGTAGAGCCGAGCTTGCTTAGAGATGTAGAGGTAGAGCGTGATGCGACGATTCGACGAGCTCCTACTCGCATCCTTGGGTCAGAAACTAGGAAGTTGAGGAACAGAGAAGTTCAGCTAGTTAAAGTGCAATGGGGAGAAGACGAGGCCAACGCTACTTGGGAGACGGAAGCGAAGATGCGTTCATTGTACCCATTCCTTTTTGAGAGTATGTCTTTTAACTTCTCCTTTATCGTTTGTCTAGTACTTATCTTATCTTTAGTATGTCCTCTCGTTAGTACCTTTGACCTTTAGATAGGGTAAACCTATGGTTGAAACATGTGTTTGAGACATGTTATGTTTGATGGATGCATGTGGATGCAAGTGGTTGCTAGTGGTTGCTCGTGGATGCATGTATACACACTCTAGGCACTAGATCGGCTCAATCACTTCATATTGCATATTGCATAAAATTGTGTGTAGGAAGCTATATTTATGGATGTATAATGATTGTGTTATCATATGGATGATGCATTTTGGTGAATGATTGTGCACTCATATAGATATTGTATGTGTCGATAGGGTTCTCTCGCATACATAATGGATGCATGACACTATTATGGTTTGCATATGTTCATACATTAGATAGGGAACATATACACACACTTTTTGCATATGCTCATACATCATTAGAAACTGTTTTAAGGACAATGGATGCCCGTGTTTGATGGATTGAGTAGATGGTTGTTTGGATGGTAGGATATGCATTCTCCTTAGCTTAGAGATTTCGGGGACGAAATCCTTTAAGGAGGGGAGAATGTAACACCCCGAATTTCGGTTAATGCTAAAATTCACAAATTAAAGAATAACTAATCCCAGATGTGGGAATTAGGGGAAACGGGTTGCACCATTGCGTTCGTCTCGGAAAAATACGCAAAATAGAGTCTGAGTTTTCGAAAATCGGAGTCCGTATGAAGAAGATATGGACGAACGAAGTTAGGCAGAAAAACCCGAAACAGGCCAGAAATGCACTGGCGCACTTGTGAAGTGCGCCAGCACAAAAATACACTGGCGCACTTGGGAAGTGCGCCCATGTCGGGACAGGAAACCTGCATAGTTTCTAGAGAGTTCTGTGGTTGGGTGCACCAGTTTGGGGTTTGGGCTTGGTCTTAGGGCTGGTTTCTGGAAGGTTCCGAAATCTAAGGGTCCTAATCTAATTTAGGGTTAATCTAATGGCCTAAAACACTTGCCTAATCCTATAAATAAGACCCTAAGCTAGCCCTAAATGGTCATAATCCTATCTCCTAACTAAACTATGCCAAAATTTTCTATGATCATGGCCTCCACTCAAAACCCTAGCCTCCATCCTATTTCTAAACTATTTCTATGAAGGCTTTCATGTGCATACAAGCATCTTTGAGTTGTATGAGTGATCATTGGCTTGCATTCATCATCAAGTTGCAAGCTTTATGTTCAAGGCTAGAGTTTTTGGGTGATTTGTGGCAAGGGTTTGCTTATTGGAGTTTAGTGGTGAGTTTCTATAGACTTAACAATCAATTGTTAAATTGATTATGATAGGATATGATAAGATATGGCTATGTTTGTGGAATCAATGTGTTTATGCAAGTTTAGTATAGTGTATGTTGTGTGCTATATGCAAGTTCATGCTATGTTTTATGATGCAAAACACTATGTTGAACATTGATTCATATGTAACATGTTATGCAAGCTATATGGGAGATTATATGCAAGTCTATATGTAACATGTTATGCAAGTTATGTATTTGGTTTTATGCATGCTAAGTATTTGGTTTTATGCATGCTATGTATTTGGTTTTATGCATGCTATGTATTTGGTTTTATGCATGCTAAGTATTTGGTTTTATGCATGCTAAGTATTTGGTTTTATGCATGCTAAGTGTTTGGTTTTATGCAAGTTATGATACATATTCATATGCAAGTTATGATGCAAGTTCATATGCAAGTTATGATACATATTCATATGCAAGTTATGATGCAAGTTCATATGCAAGTTATGATACATGTTCATATGCAAGTTATGATGCAAGTTCATATGCAAGTTATGATGCAAGTTCATATGCAAGTTATGATGCAAGTTCATATGTAAGTTATGATGCAAGTTCATATGCAAGTTATGATGCAAGTTCATATGCAAGTTATGAGGCAAGTTCATATGCAAGTTATGATGCAAGTTCATATGCAAGTTTATGTGCAAGTTCATATGCAAGTTGTCTCTTTTATGATATGCATAATGCAAGTTTGGGTTAAATACTAGTTGGGTTTAATGTATGTTCATATATGCAAGTTGACTCCTTTTGAACCCATGATAAAGTTACATGCTATGTTGGCTAAACCCATGACATTTGTGATGAAACTTCCCTTTTATTATGTCACGTTACGAGAACGAATTACGTGGGGAACGATGGGGTTAATATGCATGTTAATAAAATGATGTGGAATGGGTATGCTTAAAGAGTAACATAAATTAAATGGACATAATTGGGAATTTACCTATTGAGTTAGGTCTACCCATATTATGGAGTTGGGAATTTACCTATTGAGTTAGGTCTACCCATACTACGGAGTTGGGAATTTACCTATTGAGTTAGGTCTACCCATATTCTGGAAAACATGATTAATTAATTAGGGATAATTAATATAAATTATGAGGGTGATTAATTAGGTGTAATTAATCGACTAAGACACGAGGTTGGACTCAGTTGTAGCGTAAAACTGCCCGGACCCAACCGGCTTAACCAGTTGCTACAAATGTTAGCCCAATGTGAGAGGTCTTAGGCACAAATTAAATACGTGATTAAAGTAAAGACACGAGGTTAGACCCTTTTTATGACAGAAGTCTGCCCGGAACCAACCGGCAAATCCAGCAGTCATAAAAGATGGTCTAATGTGAGAGGTCTTTATGAGGTCATGATCTTAATTAATTAAGAAACACTTAACCATATTAGCATGTAGAGGGACATGAGGGGTTAAGTGGGTGCCTTGGGTGGCATGTGGAAATCTAGTGGGTTGCCTTGGGTGGCAATAGAAAATACGATTAGAATACTTAACCAAAGAGGAACATGTAATTAAACATGGGTAAAGGGTTAAGTAAGTGCTTTGGGTGGCATGTGGAAATCTAGTGGGTGCCTTAAGTGGCAATTGATATATGATTAGATGACTTAACCAAACCTTAACATGTAGCTGGGCATGATTATAAAAGGGGTTAAGTGGGATACACTAGATAAAATAACAAGCTTAGGTGGTAGCTTGTGGGGGCCCATTTCAACCAATATCCCAAACGTATCTTAGTGGGCTCGACTCTAGTCGAGTGACGGGACACGCATATTGGGCTTGACTATAAGAGGCCAAAATGGGTTAGCGGTGGCAACGCATGACCAACGGGTTTCATATGCGTGTGTGGACCCGGGCTGGTAAATAAGACGTTGTTGCATCGTGTAGATATAAGCCGTGCACCGTTAGTTTTATCAGGTTGCCACGCTGGGGAATGGTACACCCCACGGTGGGGCCAGCATGGGTATCTACGTTAGGGAGCCGATCGAATGGGGAGTAGTGTGTACACCTAGTGGATTGTAGGGCCCCGTGGCGTCTACTTAGTCACCTAGGGGTACGCGAGAACTATTAAGTTAATTTTATAAGTCCATGGGTGGGATCAACCTTTAAGTTAGGAATGACTGGTGTGGTGCAGTGTAGGAATTACCCTTGGGTGGGTAGATCTGGGGTGGTGTAATCCAGTAATTATCCTTGGGTGGATAAATGCGTCTTTTCGGTTAGCTTAGTACATCCTGTGTTTAGTTGGCTACTTAGTGTAGTCATTATCCCCAGAGGTACCGTACCTTGTTTATATCATACCCTAATTAATTTAATGATTGTATTGTTAGGGTTATAGGACTCACTCAGACTTATGTCTGACCCCGTTGTTTTTATCTTTTTTTCCAACCCTCAGGTTATCAGAGTGGGCCCAGTACGAGTGGGCTTTGATCAGGCTGCTTTATTCTCTTTTGGAGCTTGGACCATAGATGTAGAGCTTAGCTTACCCTTTCTTTTATGGCTATCAGTTCATGTATTGGGATTATGTACTTTTATTTATCAGGATGGATATTTTGTACTTGACTCTTATTATGGTTTTGTGATGTAACCAAACATGTTTTACTTTCCGCTGCAATGAAATGATGTTTTAAAATTTTCAAGTATTACTTATACCTGTCTTGTTGTAATTTTTCTGTTCTATATTCACTTAAAATACTCCACCGATGTTATGGCATTCCCTTAGCGAGTGATCATAGCGGGTGTGGGGTGTTACAACCTTACCATATGATGCGCGGTTCCAGGACATTGACCATCTGGCTAGTAGTTTATTTCCGCATCTTGACTTGCAGAGGGGCATCACTGCTGGTTTCCATATTAGATGCTAATACATTAGACAAACAATCCAAGCTTTAGTAAATATGCTTCATGCAGTTCACCATTTGGATATTGTTAGATTATTTGTTTTGCATATGATGGAAAATTTATTTTTAACAATTGCTTCGAGCACGCTGCCTTGTGGTTATGTAGAGGCAGTTGAAGAGTTTTCATTTGATAGTAGTCCTAATGTGTATGACTGGGGAACACCTATATTAGCCTACTTGAATAAGTCATTGGATCATCAGTGTATCATTAGGCCCAAGATTGCTTCGATTATCGGTTTTTGGGAGATCTTGCAATATTGGTACTGAGAGTACTTTCACAACATGACTTGTGCTACCTTGGATCTCACACTATCCCTTTACTTCCCCAAAGTATGAGCATGGAGTCTCGATAACCATAGACAGGTTCCGAGAGGACATGCACGACATGTTTTTGCTATAGCTCGTAACCAGATAGAACTGCAGGCCACACGAGAGTCGGTTCTCTGGCATCTCTATGATGGTTTGTTGTTTCTGACCAACCCCAACATAGTGCGTGCTAATTTTCTTTTGGGAAGATGCTTTCCACGAATATCTTGTCCACCTAGTTTAGGCTGCTACTGGTACGTAGGGGAGCATTGCTGGAGAAAGATATTTGATGGTGATTTTGTTCCTGATGTTCCACACCCAGATACAGCTACTCCTAGTGCTTATTCTATCAGTGACTTTCATGACACGCCGGGGAGTAGTGACCAGCTAGTGAGTTCATTATTTTGGGTAAGGGTTATTTTCTTTCTGGCAGCAGTATTACACCCCACCTCATACAGGAAGTTTTGTGCATGCCGAGGCAGTTGATTCCGTTGGTCCTTCTTCTATTCGAGGTGGACTTGTACCCCTATTATTCAGGACATTTCACAGAGCATGGAGGTTTACCAGCCTCCATGGGCTCCATTTCGTACCGAGATGGACATCTAACCAGAAGAATCGCTCTCCCAGTCGACCAAACGTCTTGCTCCCATACAAAGCGCATCAGCTGAATATCTCGAACCAGCGTGGAAATATTCAATTGAGCTATTCCGATGCTTAGCCCGACTTTCAAGGAAGTAAAGGCGGTCAACCACATCCGGACAAAGCTCTACTTTTGATACACCTCACTATGGATGCCACATAAGCCACAACTTCTAAGGATACTATTTATGAATAGTGAAATCAGTCTTCCAGCCGCTATTCTAACCAAGGAACGGACTCCACGCATCCAAGCTTTTCCGAAAAGGCCGAGCCACGTCACAACAACCCAAGTCGCCATCTCCACCTATAAGTACCTCAAAGCTCGAAGAGGAAAAGGAGAGAGGACTTTCTTTATAATCTCTTCGGCACTCCAAAGGCTGAAGCACCCTAAGCTTTTTCCTCCAAAACTTCTCATCTCTCACATTTCTTTAAACAGAGAAAAAGCATTGTACTTGTAATAAAAAAACAAAAGTAATACATATAAAGTGGACGTAGGCGCAATCTTTTCCGAACCACTATAAAAATTCTGTGTGTGCTCCCTGTTTTCTTTACTATTTCTGCATCTTATAATCATTATTTATGTGTTATCCAAACATTTGGGGGTTGGTTGTCACTAGTGACCAACTTTTGACATCAACACTTTGGCGCACCAGGTAGGGGGAACACACGCGCTGCGACATCTATTTGCCTTAGTCCATGGCGAATAAGCGAAAGAAAGATGCAACATCCTCTCATCCCGCGAACACCAACGCAACCGATACCAATGCTACGGAGGTAAGCCACAAAGCTTCCTCTTATGAAGATATGTCTCGATTTATTACCTGGGACGACATGGATAAAATCATTGTCGAATTCAGAGACCATATGGCATCTCAGGGTAAACTCCTCGAATGACGTTAGCAGTTGATGGATCACCTTCTCAGTTGAATGGAGATGGGATTGAACGCTTCAACATCAATTCCTCCACCGACCGGGACTGGGGTAACAACTGATCTTCGGTCTGCATGGAATCAGGCCATTGATCAGGCTACACTTTTATTTCATCCTGGCTTGACTCTACTTCCCAACCAATCACAGCCAGGAGTATCACTTCCAGCAACCAGCGCAGCTGCAGCAGCAGAACCCCAGGAGGCTCGCGATCAAGATCTAGGTCGGTCGAACACTTTTTCTCCATTCTGGGAAACAACTCGACCTCTCATGCCTGTCGAGCGAATACCAGGTCCACCAGAATCGATGCTATTCCCATTACAACATGGAATCTTACCGCAAACCTGTCTAACCACTCTTCCCCTTCAATAAAGAGCTGGTGCAGCCTTCCCTTCGAACCAGGGAGACCATCCTACTATACCGGTCTTCACCATGGTAGAAGAAAACGCTACCGTAGACCCTCCTAACCTTGCTCCTATGGGGGGCAACCCCAAGCTTCGAACATCACATGCTATGGAGGATCAGCCTAGACCCTCTGTTATAGGAACGGCTCGACCCAATATTCATCAGGTTCAAGAGGGGCCATTCTTCCCAGAACCGCCTACCGGAGCTCACCCTCACTCCCACCTTCACTCAACTCTCGGAGGCCGAGCCCAGCAACGGTCGCCCTTCCGAGCATGCTTTTGTCAGATCCTCGCATTGAAGCTCTCCCAAATGCAGAATTGAATTCATGACAACGACTCTCGGAGATGGAATCCAGTTTGCAAGTATCATCCGACGTTTCACTCGGGGCACTTCCTCATAGCAGGACATAGATAATGTCAATCGCAACCCCTTTACTAAAGAAATCGGAAACTCCCGAAACCCTCTGGACTTCAAGTTCCCAGCTATCGAACCATACAATGGCCGCACTGACCCAACCATCCACCTCATGCGATACATACGACACATGGAAGTACTTGGTGCACCGACCAACATCCTGGAAAAGTGCTTCCCACTCTTCCTCACAGATATAGCCGGCATGTGGTTTTGGCAGCTAAAAACGGAGTCGATCAGCAGTTGGAACACACTGGTCACCCGCTTCATCGAGCAATTCAGAGTACATATCACTCGACCAAAGAGCATTATGTTCTTATCCACCATCAAGAAGCGATCAGGAGAGATGCTCAAATCCTTCCTCGAAAGGTTCAACGCGGCAGTAGCGTCAGTCGACCGGCCCGAGCCATCGATGGTACTTATGGCCGCCATTGCAGGAGTTCAGAACCGATCAGAATTCTCAATCTCTTTAACTAGAGATCCCCCCAAGGATATAGATGACTTCTATTCCGAGGCCGAGCGATTCCTCCAACAAGAAGACGCCAGCATTGAAATGGAGATCCTTGAGGTCCTAGCCACCGAAGAACAAGGTCCATTCAACAATAATGACCAGAATAAAGGAAGAGAAAAGGCCCCGGAAAAGAACGAGCATCACGTACGACCTCGAATCAAAAATAAGTACAACCAGTACACAAAGCTCAATTCCTCTCTGCTCGATATCTACCTTGACATACGAGGGTCCCTTCCTACACCAAGACCACCTCGAGGAGAACCAACCTAGATGGAACTCGATTCCAGAAAAAATTGCGTATTCCACAACGTAGATGGACATAGCACTGATGAATGCCGGCATCTGCGCGATCTCATCGAGGATCGAGTCAGGCGAGTGGAGCTTCCCGAGTATGTTAAGAAGCACGCCCCAGCCATGTTGCCGCGATCTTCTACCCAAGCTCCTCTGATCGATCCTCGATCTCCTAGAAACGGAAGGGACCATGAGACTAGCACTCGCGGCATTATAATTAATTAGATTTTTTTTATTTTAATGTATTTCTTTTAATAAAAAGGACATCTTGATGTACACATGTATGGGGTTAGGATTTAGCTCCTAGGCATGCTCTGGAATCAACCGTTGTCCTCTTAGAATTTCTTTTCTTTGTAATAATTCTTTAGCTGCTATAAATTTTCTTTTGCAAACATGGATCATGTTTGGAAACTCTAAGCCGAGCATGGCTGATGCTCGCCCCCTTTCTTTAATATAGTCCGAGAGAAAGCCCCCCATTATTTCCAAAAACCTACTCTACCAACCGAGTATGGTAGAAATCTTTAACCGAGTGTGGACTATACTCACCCTTTTATTTGCACCACGAGCATTTACTGCTCGCTGGATATACTAATTTAACATGAGTCGAGCATAAAAAACATTTGCACCAAGCCGAGTATGGATAATGCTCGCCACCTCTCTAAGCCGAGTATGGTTAGTGCTCGCCACTAAGCTGAGTATGAATAATGCTCGCCACCTCTCTAAGCCGAGTATGGTTAATGCTCACCACTAAGCCGAGTATGGATGATACTCACCACCCCTCAAAGCCAAGTGAAATATAATGTTGGACCCATCAGCCTTCTCCAGATCGAGAGTGGTTTATTTTTTCTTTGCAGGAACTATGAAACACCCCACCTCCGTTAGGGTCACTCTCAAAGGGAATGCCCTAATTTTGGTGGAGGTTTATAAGTATAAGTCACGGATATACAAGACAGATATAAGAACACATATTTTTGAACAGCGGAAAACAACAACTTTTATTTCATTAAAATACGTGTTACACCAACCATACCATAATTGTCTTACAATACTCCCAAAAACATAACATCTTCATAACTGTCTTGATTACATTATTTAAAGAAGCATAAAGAAAACATAAATAAACTGCAAAAGTCCCATAATTGCTGTCCAAAGCCATAGTCCAAAACGAAAAGATCCAAGCAATACATTCTTTCTCTTCAAGCTGGATATGAAGGCTGGTCAAGCTGCGGTATTCCCTCCCTGTGGACCTGGGGGGGGGGGGGGACGGAAGAAAAGTAGACTCAGACATAAAGCCTGAGTAAGTCTAGGGCTATTCAGTCTATGAATAAAGAACTGGGTATGATAAGTATAAACTAGAAATGGGAAAGCACCATAAACTAAGTTAAGTTGTCTAGGGTCGAATATACTATCGTACCCCATATTAATCTCTGTACCCATATAAACTAGTTCCCAACAGGTACCCCATAATCAGGGTGAAGTGATCCATTTTATGATGATCGGCTCCTACTCGCATAGTTACATGTGTCTTACGGCCCCCGATGCTGTAGTTACCTATGCTGGTCCCACCATGGGGTGTATCAAGTCCCATGGTGGCGGCCCAACACAATCCTAGAATGCACAGGTATGCTACTGGTGCCCAGTGCCTTATTTTTCTGCGCCGGAGTGTGTGCACGCCCGCACCCCGTTAGAACCTACACTGCTGCACCACCGCCGTCGATTTGACCTTTTACAGTCAGCCCAGTAATCGTGCCCCACCCTTCCTAGTTTTAGGGTATCATGATACCTTGTAGGGTTACTGCTGAAAAGGGTCCCCCGCTACTAGGTTTTTCTATTTCTAGCCAACATGCTAAGTTGGTTAAGTGTTTTATAAACCTAACCCCCAATCAGTCTGTTTAGTTTAGCATGTTCCATTTTGATTAAGTCTTAATTCACTTAATCCTATCAATCCTGACTCAGCCTTAATTGTCTTATTAAAGCCTTGACCTCTCACATTAGACATGTATTGTTGTGGCTGCCTGTTGCCGGTTGGGTTCGGGCAGTCTTACGCCACAACTAAGTCTAACCTCGGGTCCTTATTGAGCTCCGTGTTTAACCACCCACATTGGATAGGTATTGTTGTGACTACTGGACAGCCGGGCGGTTCCGGGCAGGTTTACATCACAACTCAATCCAACTTCGGGTTAAACACATCGTATTTTCTACATTTACATATTTTGTCTCTTTTCTTTTTATATTTAAAGATTTGCGGCCCATTATTCAAATTCATCTTTATTGATTAAGATTTATTTATGCCACCTAATTGTTTTTCAAGGTTGCTGGCAGGCGTCAAAACATGCCAACACATATGTTCTATATTTTAGCCCAAACGTCATTACCCCCGTTTTATACGTTCGCTCCAATGTAAGGTGTGCTGGGTTTAATACTTAAACCCAATTTAGCCATATGAAAAGGGGAGGCTTATAACATGGTGTTTATAAGGTAACATAAAAAGGGGAGTGTGAACGCATGAACTTGCAACATAACGATTCAATTAACATAAGGTAGGCACATGTGAACTTGCAATTGTAACAACATATAATATAAGCAATATTTAAACATGAATCATTCTATTCACATAATCATGGTATAAACAAAACATGAATCATTCTATTCATGTAGTCATGGCATAAATAATACTTAAACATGAACCATTCTAATCATATAATTATGGCATAATCATAATTGAACATGAGTCCTTCTATTCATATAGTCATGGCATAAACATATTTGAACATGATTCCTACTATTCATATAATCATGGTTTTTATCCTATCTATGTAACTTGCAAGTGGGATGTAATTCTAGTGTAATTCTAATGTAACTTATGTGTCACATATATTATCATATGATTATGATAACAACGTAAGCCTAAAAACATGTTTTCAACTAGGCATAATAACAAACATAGTTCAGTCATGTTCATAAAATTAATACAAGCTTATAAAGATGCTTGCTTTTGTCACTATCACAAAAGCATGATTTTTATACTTGAACTATGATGCTAATTCCAACATAACCTTCATATGAATCATAATACTTAAGTGGATCAAATTACACTAAAGATGACCATAGAATTATACATCATGTTGGCATAACAATAAACCATATATTCACATGAATTTCAAATAAACTATTACAACATATAGTTGTTATTTTCAACATGAATCATATACTTGCAATTATCAAATGGGTGTTGTAAATAACTACCACAAACATGTAGTTTTCAATATGAATCATATGCTCGCATGAATCCCAATTAAAATTCCACAACATGTGGTTGTCAACATAAACCATATACTTGTATGAATCCAATCGTACACCATAGCATTGCCAAATCGTTTAGAATCAAAATAACATACAAATATAAGTTATTATCGCCACAATTCCATTTCGTTGTTAACTTCGAACGCAAATCGCGTACTTGCAAATATCCAATCGTATACCATAATATTCCCAAATCGTTTAGCATCAAAGCAACATACAATTATAGATTATTATCGCCACAATTCCATTTCTTACTTTACACAAATCAACACAATTATTTAATTCACATCGGAATAGCACTCTACTTACTACGTATGACGAATCTTCAATTCAGGAATCTGAATTCTGAATTTGGAGATGCTATCCTATGTTGTAGGCGTTGATTCGATTAACGTTGCTTTAAGCTTTGAATTATCTCCTAATTGTCTCTCTATTTCGGACGGCTATCCTCAGTCTCTCCTCAGCAGCATGACGGTCTCATCTCCATTTTAGTTTGTGTGAATTAGGGTTAGTCTTAGGTCCTTTTTATAGAGTTTGTGAGTTGATTTAGACCGTCGATGAAGCTTGGTTTAATAATAGCCGTTCGTTCAAAGGAGAGGCCAATCAGGAGCTGACACCTAGCCCTAGTGACAAGGCAAGGCTCAGAAAATCGACCAGACACAGACCAGGCCAGCCAGGGTGGGCTGGGTTCGACCTGGCTCAGGGGCCAGGTCGACTCCCCAGTCGACCCCCAGGTCGACTCTAGAGTCGACCTGCCTAGGGCAGGTCGACACCTAGGTCGACTCCCAGGTCGACCTGGCCTGGCAGGTCGACCCCTAGGTCGACCTGGTGGGTTTGGGCGGGAATTTTCCCTCCTACTCTGATTGGGCTGGAATTTAAATCTATTTTCGAAATTTGAATTTTCTGAAACTTCATCGGGCCATAATTTGGTCATACGGGCTCCGTTTTTCGAAAACTCGGACTCTATTTTGCGTATTTTTCCGAGACGAACGCAATGGCATATCCCGTTTCCCTTAATACTTTGATTTGAAATTTATTATACTTTAATTTGTGAATTTCACTGTTATAAGATACACGGGGTGTTACATTCTCCCCTACTTAAAAGGATTTCGTCCCGAAATCTTCAAGTTCAGGAAGAATGTACATCCTGTCATCCAAACACCCATCTACTCATCCATCAAACACGAGCATACATTGTCCTTAAAAGACTTCTAATGCTTCATGATAATATGCGAAGTGTGTGTGTACATGTACTTATCTAATGCAAAATCAGGCGGTCTACTGATTCAGTTGACCTCCTTAATGCGAATTATGTAAGTGCCATGAATCCATTATGTATGCAAATCCTCCTATTCATGATTCTACATGAGTGCACAATCATTCATACAAATGCAACATCCATATGACAACACATTAAAGTTCAACCATATACGAATGCAAACATATATGCATATGCAATATGAAGTGATTGAGCCAATCTAAAACCTAGATTGTGTGTGTATATGCAACCACGAGCAACCTCTAGCAATCACTTGCAACCACTTGAAATCATCATCCATAACATGTTTCAATTACATGTTTTCATCCAAAAGGGTTTCTACCTAAAAGATAGGGTCGAGGAGATATACCTAAAAAGATAGATAAAAGCGCAACTTAAGGAAAAAGGAAAGATCAAAGATGTACCCTCGAAAAGAAAAGGGTAGGCTGCGCGTATTTTAGCTTAAGTTTCCCAAGTTGCATCTCCTTCGGCGTCGCTCCACTGAACTTTGACGAGCTTGACTTCGCGGTTGCGTAGCTTCTTCACTTCCGTTCCTAATATGCGGGTTGGAACTTTCCTTACGGTTGCTTCGCGTTCCACTTCAGCTTCTTCTAGGATATTTGGCTCTACCACTTCAGTAGACTCATGTAGACATTTTCAGAGATGTGAAACGTGAAAAACGTCTCCGGCCAATTTTTCGGGTAGCTCTAATTTATAGGCCATTTTCCCAATTTTCTCGATGATAGGGAATGGCCCTACGAACCTTGGTGCTAGCTTTCCTGTGGTTCCAAAACGAACAACGTTCCTTAGCGGAGATACCTTAGGAAAAACTCTGTCTCCAACCTCAAATTCAAGGTCGGTCCTCCTCTTGTCGGCGTAGGACTTTTGTCTGTCTTGGGCCGTCTTCATCCTTCTTCGTATTAAGTCTACTTTCTCTGAAGTCTCTCGGATCATATCTGGTCCAAGTATGAGCTTATCAGTAGACTCCCACCAACAAGTGGGTGATCGACACGGTCTTCCATATAAAGCTTCGAAGGGCGCCATTCCGATGGTTGCTTGATAGCTGTTGTTGTAGGCAAATTCCACCAAAGGAAGATGGTCTTCCCATGTCCCTCCGAAGTCAAGGACGCACAGTCTTAGAAGGTCCTCCAAAACTCTGTTCACTCTTTCTGTTTGGCCGTCGGTTTGGGGATGATAGGCTGTGCTCAAGCATAACTGTGTGCCTACCGCTTCTTGCAGACTCCGCCAAAACTCACTTGTGAAGATAGGGTCTCGGTCACTAACAATGCTGGATGGTATTCCATGGAGTCGAACGATTTCCTTGAGGTAAAGAGATGTTAGGGATGAGGCAGTTCTTTTACTTTTGACGGGTAAAAAGTGGGCGCTTTTAGTAAGCCTATCCACTATTACCCAAATGCTAGTGTTGCCTCTCCTAGACCTAGGCAGCCCATCGATGAAGTCCATTGAGATGCTATCCCACTTCCACTGCGGGACCTCTAGAGGATGCAGCAGACCGCCAGGCTTTTTCTGTTCCGCCTTAACCTGTTGGCACACCATACACTTAGAAACGAATTCTGCCACGTCCTTCTTCATGCCGTTCCAAAAGAAAGTTCTTTTTATGTCCTTGTACATTTTATCGCCGCCTGGGTGTATCGTCATCTTGGACTGATGTGCTTCCTCGAGAACCTTCTTTACTAAATCCCTTGTCTGTGGGACGCATAGTCTTCCATCTCGCCTTAGCCAACCCTTATCGTCGATGGAGTATCTGTTGAGGTGACTTTTTAAGTCTCACCCCTAATTAGCCTATCAATCGTCTCCACAAGCTGAGGGTCCTCGCGTTGTGTTGTCCCTATCGAGTCCACTAAAGTCGGGCGTACTTTGAGAGATGCTAGCAAGCCTGGTACAAAATCGGAGGAAGGCCTAAAGTCGAAGCTGGCTATAAACTCTAGGCTTTGTCTTTCAATAAACAGCGGGCTTAGGGTCAGTTTCTTTCGGCTCAACGCGTCTGCCACTACGTTGCCTTTGCCCGGAGTATAGGAGATCTCGAAATCATACGAGGCAAGAAACTCCATCCACCTCTGTTGCCTCAAGTTAAGGTCCTTCTGCGAGAAAAGGTATTTCAATGATTTATGGTCAGTGAAAAGTTCAAACTTCTCACCTAGGAGATAGTGTCGCCAAGACTTGAGTGCAAAGACGATGGCAGCTAACTCAAGATCGTGGGTCGGGTAGTTCTTTTCGTGCACTTTCAATTGTCTCCCGCCATAAGCTACTACCCTTTCTTCTTGCATTAAGACGGCGCCTAACCCTGTCCCACATGCATCTGTATAAATGGTGAACATCTTGCTTCCATCTGGCAACGTCAAAACTGGGGCTGTTGTAAGGGCCCTTTTCAGTCGCTGGAAAGCAAACTCGCAATCCAAGTCCCAATTGAACACTAGATTCTTCTTGGTCAACTTTGTGAGCGGAGCTGAGATTTTCGCAAAATCCTTTATGAACTTTCGATAGAAACCTGCTAGTCCTAGAAAACTTCGGACCTCAGTTGCATTCCTTGGTGTCTTCCAATCCTGTACCGCCACTACCTTAGCAGGGTCCACTGCTAACCCTTGTTTGGATACTATGTGCCCAAGGAACCTCACTTCTTCTCTCCAAAAGTGGCATTTGGAGAATTTGGCTTTTAGCTGATGGACTCGCAGAGTTTCCATGATTGCCCTCAAGTGCTGAGCATGTTCCTCTTCATTCTTTGAGAAGATAAGGATATCGTCTATGAAGACCACTACGAACTTATTGAGGAAATCTCTGAATACCCTACTCATCAGGTCCACGAAGTAGGCAGGTGCATTTGTCAAGCCGAAAGGCATGACAAGCCATTCAAAGAAGCCGTCTGGGGTTCTGAATGCCGTTTTATCGATACTATCTTCAGCCACCCTTAGCTGATGAAAACCGGTCGCTAAATCGAGTTGGGAGAAAACAGACGCTCCTACAAGCTGATCAAACAGATCGTCAATTCTGGGGAGAGGGTGCCTATTCTTTTTCGTTAGCTTGTTGAGCTCCCTATAGTCAACACATAGACGGAGTGAACCATCCGCCTTTGTAGCGAACACCACTGGAGCGCCCCATTCTGAAATACTCCTCCTAATGAACCCCTTTTCTAGAAGCTCTTTAATCTGTTTACTGAGCTCTTTCCTTTCCCGTGGAGCCGTGTGTCTAACGGGCAACGCAACGGGCTTTGCATTATCTACAAGATATATGCGGAAGTCTATCTCCCGCTTCGGAGGCAAGCCCTTCACCTCTTCGAAGACATCCGGATATTCCCGGACCACTCTAACCGATTGCAAATTTTCAACGGAGGCATCTAGCGATTCAAGGTAACTAAGCATAACCGCATACGAGGGATTACAAGAAATTTCCAAAGTATTACCGAGCTGGGTTAGGAGCCTAACAACCCTTTTCTCACAATCAAGGATGTCCCCATTACCGGATAGCCAATCCATGCCCAAAATCAAACCATATCCCGAAAAGCCCAAAACAAAGGCACTACATTTAAATTCTACGCTTAGAATAGAAATTTTCAATCCCAAACAGATCATAGACAAATGAGCTGGGACCCCAATTGGGTTTGAAACAATTAAGGGGTCCTCAACCATACTAGTTTTTAGGTGCAGAGATTCTACTAAAGCAGACGAGATAAAGGAGTGTGATGCGCCAGAATCAAATAAAGTGCGAACGGGGTGATCATAAAGATAAACTACACTTTCTACAGAAGTATTTATACCTCGCTGTTGCAGAGGTGGCACTTCTAGCACATGAACTTGTGCCCCTGAGGTGGATCCAGCCCTCTGCCCCTGTCCTTGTTTCTTTGGGCAGTCCTTAGCCATGTGGCCTGTCTCACCGCAAGAAAAGCACCCACCATTCATCTTGGCCTTCTTTTTCCGGCAATCTTTCACTAAGTGCCCCACTTTGCCACAGAAATTACACTTCCTCTTCTCTTTGTTGCCTTTCCCGCCCTTCTTAAAGTCTGTCTTCTTAGGCTGCAAACCTTCTTTCTTCCCTTGAGAGTTTTCTGTCTTTGTCTCCTTCTTGCCCTTATCCTCTTCATTCAGCAACGCCATCTGTACCAACCTTTCATACGTAGCTCCCATGGGTATATGGGTCATGGCCAAACTGTGTAATGGCTCATTCAACCCTTTGACAAAACGGAGAGCCTTCTTGTGCGGGGTGTTGACTAGGTCCAGTCCGAACCTAGCCAGCTCATCGAACTGATTAACATACTCTTTGACTGTCTTGTTCCATTGCTTAAGAAATAAGAATTTTTCCAACTGCAAACTCCTTTCCGCGTCTGAGAGAAATTTAGCCTCAAACCTTGCCCTAAAGTCCTCCCATGTTTCCACTGGTCTTTCTGCATTAGTGACTTCCCACCAGTAGGAAGCCTCGCCTTTAAGTAGCCATACTGCCAGTTGTACTTTCTGTCTATCCTCTACCTCAAAGATGATGAATAAGTCCTCGGTTTCTTTCAGCCAATTTCTAGCTGCCACGAAGGACTCAGTTCCATGAAAATCCTTTCCTCCCATAGTTTTAAAATTTTACATATCTTAGCAAAGCTGTTTCCCCGCGTAGGAGGTGGAGGAAGAGGTGCTGCTGCAGCTGGATGATTTCCTGCAGCTGGGGGAGGAGGAACGGTAGGACCTGGCTGAGTGGCCCTTGCTTCTAAGAACCGTCTAAACCAACCAGGTATTGGTACACCCTCTGGCAAGTTAAGTTCTTCGGACATGCTGAAACAAAAAGGATAGATTTAAAACGAAGGATAAGAGATAGTTCTTCTGGCAAGTTAACTGTCTTGATTACATTATTTAAAGAAGCATAAAGAAAACATAAATAAACTGCAAAAGTCCCATAATTGCTGTCCAAAGCCATTGTCCAAAACGAAAAGATCCAAGCAATACATTCTTTCTCTTCAAGCTGAATATGAAGGCTGGTCAAGCTACGGTATTCCCTCCCTGTGGACCTGGGGGGGGGGGGGGAACAGAAGAAAAGAAGACGAAAGAAAAGTAGAGTCAGACATAAAGCGTGAGTAAGTCTAGGGCTATTCAGTCTATGAATAAAGAACTGGGTATGATAAGTATAAACTAGAAATGGGAAAGCACCATAAACTATGTTAAGTTGTCTAGGGTCGAATATACTATCGTACCCCATATTAATCTCTGTACCCATATAAACTAGTTCCCAACAGGTACCCCATAATCAGGGTGATGTGATCCATTTTATGATGATCGACTCCTACTCGCATAGTTACATGTGTCTTATGGCCCCCGATGCTGTAGTTACCTATGCTGGTCCCACCATGGGGTGTATCAAGTCCCATGGTGGCGGCCCGACACAATCCTAGAATGCACAGGTATGCTACTGGTGACCAATGGCTTATTTTTCCGCGCCGGAGTGTGTGCACGCCCGCACCCCGTTAGAACCTACACTGCTGCACCACCGCCGTCGATTTGACCTCTTACAGTCAGCCCAGTAATCGTGCCCCACCCTGCCTAGTTTCAGGGTATCATGATACCTTGTAGGGTTACTGCTGAAAAGGGTCCCCCGCTACTAGGTTTTTCTATTTCTAGCCAACATGCTAAGTTGGTTAAGTGTTTTATAAACCTAACCCCCAATCAGTCTGTTTAGTTTAGCATGTTCCATTTTGATTAAGTCTTAATTCACTTAATCCTATCAATCCTGACTCATCCTTAATTGTCTTATTAAAGCCTTGACCTCTCACATTAGACAGGTATTGTTGTGGCTGCCTGTTGCCGGTTGGGTCCGGGCAGTCTTACGCCACAACTCAGTCTAACCTCGGGTCCTTATTGGGCTCCGTGTTTAACCACCCACATTGGATAGGTATTGTTGTGACTACTGGACAGCCGGGCGGTTCCGGGCAGGTTTACATCACAACTCAATCCAACCTCGGGTTAAACACATCGTATTTTCTACATTTACATATTTTGTCTCTTTTCTTTTTATATGTAAATATTTGCGGCCCATTATTCAAATTCATCTTTATTGATTAAGATTTATTTATGCCACCTAATTGTTTTTCAAGGTTGTTGGCATGCGTCAAAACATGTCAACACATATGTTCTATATTTTAGCCCAAACGTCATTACCCCCGTTTTATACGTTCGCTCCAATGTAAGGTGTGCTGGGTTTAATACTTAAACCCAATTTAGCCATATGAAAAGGGGAGGCTTATAACATGGTGTTTATAAGGTAACATAAAAAGGGGAGTGTGAACGCATGAACTTGCAACATAACGATTCAATTAACATAAGGTAGGCACATGTGAACTTGCAATTGTAACAACATATAATATAAGCAATATTTAAACATGAATCATTCTATTCACATAATCATGGTATAAACAAAACATGAATCATTCTATTCATGTAGTCATGGCATAAATAATACTTAAACATGAACCATTGTAATCATATAATTATGGCATAATCATAATTGAACATGAGTCCTTCTATTCATATAGTCATGGCATAAACATATTTGAACATGATTCCTACTATTCATATAATCATGGTTTTTATCCTATCTATGTAACTTGCAAGTGGGATGTAATTCTAGTGTAATTCTAATGTAACTTATGTGTCACATATATTATCATATGATTATGATAACAACGTAAGCCTAAAAACATGTTTTCAACTAGGCCTAATAACAAACATAGTTTAGTCATGTTCATAAAATTAATACAAGCTTACAAAGATGCTTGCTATTGTCACTATCACAAAAGCATGATTTTTATACTTGAACTATGATGCCAATTCCAACATAACCTTCATATGAATCATAATACTTAAGTGGATCAAATTACACTAAAGATGACCATATAATTATACATCATGTTGGCATAACAATAAACCATATATTCACATGAATTTCAAATAAACTATTACAACATATAGTTGTTATTTTCAACATGAATCATATACTTGCAATTATCAAATGGGTGTTGTAAATAACTACCACAAACATGTAGTTTTCAATATGAATCATATGCTTGCATGAATCCCAATTAAAATTCCACAACATGTGGTTGTCAACATAAACCATATACTTGTATGAATCCAATCGTACACCATAGCATTGCCAAATCGTTTAGAATCAAAATAACATACAAATATAAGTTATTATCGCCACAATTCCATTTCGTTGTTAACTTCCAACGCAAATCGCGTACTTGCAAATATCCAATCGTATACCATAATATTCCCAAATCGTTTAGCATTAAAGCAACATACAATTATAGATTATTATCGCCACAATTCCATTTCTTACTTTACACAAATCAACACAATTATTTAATTCACATCGGAATAGCACTCTACTTACTACGTATGACGAATCTTCAATTCAGGAATCTGAATTCTGAATTTGGAGATGCTATCCTTTGTTGTAGGCGTTGATTCGATTAACGTTGCTTTAAGCTTTGAATTATCTCCTAATTGTCTCTCTATTTCGGACGGCTATCCTCAGTCTCTCCTCAGCAGCATGACGGTCTCATCTCCATTTTAGTTTGTGTGAATTAGGGTTAGTCTTAGGTCCTTTTTATAGAGTTTGTGAGTTGATTTAGACCGTCGATGAAGCTTGGTTTAATAATAGCCGTTCGTTCAAAGGAGAGGCCAATCAGGAGCTGACACCTAGCCCTAGTGACAAGGCAAGGCTCAGAAAATCGACCAAACACAGACCAGGCCAGCCAGGGTGGACTGGGTTTGTAACAACCTGTATTTTTTTAACCTGTTAAGATATAAATCGAGGCAGAATTTAATTATAAAATGTAAATCAAGGGGAAACGGGCTGTGCCATTGCGTTCGCCTCGGAAAAATACGCGAAATAGAGTCCGAGTTTTCGAAAATCGGAGTCCGTATGACCCAGTTAAGGCCCATTGAAGTTTTCAGAAATTTCCATGTCAAAAATAGATTTGAATTTTAGGTTCAAAAGTTGGAAATTAGGGCAAACTGGCGCAGGCGGGAAAACTCCCGCCAGGACCCCCATGTCGACAGGCATGTCGACAGGGTCCCCAGGGTGTCGACAGCCCTGTCGACAGCCCTGTCGACACAGGGTGGCCGGGCAGTTTTGCCTGGCGCACCATTTTGGGTCTTGGTCTGGTCTTGTGGCTTGGTTCTGGAGAATTCCGAAATCTGATGGACCTAATTCAACTAGGGTTTAATCCAACGGTCTAAATCACTAGCCTAATCTATAAATAAGACCCTAATCCTACCCTAAAACCTTATTTATTCATTCTAGTAGCTAAACTATGGCAAATTGATTTCTCAAATGTCCTCCACTTAAAAACCCTAGCCTCCACCCTCTTCAAAAATCATTCCTATGAAGATTTTGATGTTCATACAAGCATTTCTAAGTTGTATGAATGATCATTAGCTTGCATACATCATCAAGTTGCAAGCTTTATTGGCTAAGCTAGAGTTTTTGGAATTTTTGTTAAGAGTTTTCTTATTGGAGCTTTGTTTTGGGTTTTTATATGCTTGCATAAAGGGCTTCTCAATCTTTATTAGTAGATTTGTGTCTTCATAATATTTGTAAGCCCTCTTACCTTCATTTTAGAAACTCTAAAGTTAATATGTGATGCAAGTGGGATTTATGCAAGTTTATTGAGTTATGCATGTTTATGCAAGTTCACTAAGCCATGATTTGCAAGTTTATTGAGTTATGCATGTTTATGCAAGTTCACTAAGCCATGATTTGCAAGTTTATTGAGTTATGCATGTTTATGCAAGTTCATTATGCCATGATTTGCAAGTTTATTGAGTTATGCATGTTTATGCAAGTTCATTATGCCATGATTTGCAAGTTTATTTAGTTATGCATGTTTATGCAAGTTCACTAAGCCATGATTTGCAAGTTTTATGGGTTATGCATGTTTATGCAAGTTCACTAAGCCATGATTTGCAAGTTTATTGGGTTATGCATGTTTATGCAAGTTCATTATGCCATGATTTGCAAGTTTATTGGGTTATGCATGTTTATGCAAGTTCATTATGCCATGATTTGCAAGTTTATTGGGTTATGCATGTTTATGCAAGTTCACTATGCCATGTTATGCATGTTTAATAAGTTATGCATGCTTATGCAAGTTCACTATGCCATGTTATGCATGTTTAATAAGTTATGCATGCTTATGCAAGTTCGCAATGACATATTATGTATGTTTGACAAGTTATGCATGTTTATGCAAGTTCCATATGCCATGTTAGGCAAGTTTAACATGTTATGCATGTTTGTTGTGATATGCAAGTTCATCATGTATGTTATGTCAAGTTCCCTCTTCCTATCCTTTATGCGTTATTACGAATATGTAAGCGATAGAATGATGTTGGGGGGTTTGGGTAAACTTAAAATACATGAAAATATAAGATTGGGAATTTACCTATTAAGTTAGGTCTACCCCTTGGGAATTTACCTATTAAGTTAGGTCTACCCAAGTATTTGTTGACTTGTAATTATGTGTTGAAATAAAGTGGACATGACACTTAGAAAACATAAGTGTGGCCAACTCGAGGTTGGGTTGAGTTTGTAGCGTAATTCTACCCGGAACCTACCGGCTTAACTAGTGGCTACAAACAATAGGACCCAATGTGAGAAGTTGGTCATGTTGCACGTGAAACCCGAGGTTAGACTAAGTTGTGGTGTAAACCTACCCGGACCCGCCCGGCCTAACTAGTAACCACAACAAGGTCTAATGTGAGAGGTTGGGTGCATTAAATTAATTAATGCCTCATGATTAGGGTTAAGTCAGGGTCCACTAATACTTAACCAATTTGGGGATTCGAGGGATTGAAATGGGGTTAAGTTGTGAACTGTCGGTTACACTTAACCAATTTAATCCATGATTAGTGAAGGGTTAAATCGCACTTAACCCTCTTAGGAAACAATAGCAACGTGGTCTGTTCCGGCAGTAATCCCAGTTTGGCATCATCACAACCCTAGAGGCTAGGCTAGGGCGGGGCACGATTACTGGACTGATGTAAGCGACCAAAGCGATGGCTGAGTGGTACAGTGGTGTGGGTCCAGGCGGGCTACGGACGTGCACGTAGTCCGGTATTGGACAAACTCGAGGCACGGGTACCAGTAGGTTTAGACTGTGCATTATTGCTTCAGTGTCTGGGGTTGACACCCGAGGGCTTGATACACCCGAAGGTGGACCCAGCACAGTCTGACTACATCCATATGTGGGCCGTATGGACACCAACACTTGACGTGTTAGGTTTATAGGGAGCCGATCGACTAGACCGTTTGATTGGACCTTACATTAAGGTCACTTCATGTTATTGGGTCAAAGCTTGGGCCAAGGGATCAATACCTGTTATGTTGGTTTGCTAGTACACCGTGGTGCAAAACTTAATCGTGTTTATGCGATGACACCTCTATCTATCTTGTAGTTAATTTATCATGCCAGTATGTTGTTATCTATGATCATCTCAGTTTCCATCATGCTGTTAACTTTATTAGTTTATAGACTGATCGTAGCAGGGCTTACCAGTCTTTATGACTGACCCGTTTTCTTTTCGCTTCTTTTCTTCCGTTTCCCCCCCAGGTTCTCAGGGTGGGAACATTGGTGCTTAGCTTGGATTGCTTAGCTTGCTTGCTGGATTAGCTCATGTACGTTTGGATATTGAGCCCGCTATGGTTTATCACTCTTATTTGGGGATAGTACTTATGTATTTCAGTTTATCAGATGATGTTTTTATCTAGACTTGTAATTTTGGGAAATTGACGTTTTGATGTACCAGACTTGTGTTTTGAAATGGTTTAAAAATCTTCCGCTGTTTTATCTACTTACTCTGTTTATTTACATATATATATATATATGTCATGTCCTGCCTTGTTATATCATTATGCATGTTTACCTTGTTTTAAAACGCCCCACCAAAGTCGGAGTTGCTTGCAAGAGCCACCCTGGCGGAGGTGGGGTGTTACATTTGGTATCAGAGCATATGGTTTACGAGAAGGGATAAAAAGGTTTTTAAAACTTTTGATAAACTATTTTCAAAACCAAGTATAAAGTATTTTCCAAAGAAAAGTCTAGTTATTTTTAAAGGCTATTCCCCAAAAGCCATTAGCACTATCCTTTGACCCCTCGTTTGAACTCTTTTCTTTTCGTTTCCAACATGTCTGATAATCTCATCTTGCCCGAAGGAGTAACAATACCCGATTGGTTTCGTCGGTACTTGGAAGTCACGGCACCGGTCCCGAGTGTCTGTAAAGTTGTCTTTCCAGTCAAGGCCGCTGTTCCTCCTCCTCCTTCTGTAGCTGATGTTCCTCTTCTCCCTCAGCCTCCACAAGCGGATTTTCGGAAACTTGTAAGAACTTTAAGATGATGGGTGGCAAGAATTTTAGTGGAACAGAGACTTTTGTAGAGGCAAGGAATTGGTTGAAAGAGACCGAAGATCTTTTAGCCACCTTTGATATAGGTGACCGCAGGAAGGTTTTATTAGCAGTATGGTCGCTAAAGGAAGAAGCTGCATGTTGGTGGGTAGTCACCACCGCTACTAGGCCAATTGAGACTTGGGATGACTTTAGAGGAAGGTTTGGACTGAGGTTCTTATCACTGAAGCAAGGGGACATGACTATTAGGGAATACATAGATAAGTTTAATCAACTGGCTCGGGACGATTTAGACTTGGTTAATACAGCTCAGAAGAAGGCCCTACACTTTGCTCTAGGATTAAACGAGCCATTACATGGTTTGGCCATGTCTCATATACCCTTGGGGGCGACTTTCGAGAATTTGGTGAATATGGCCCTACTTCAAGAAGAAGATAAGAATGACAAGAAAGAGGTCAAGGCGAATGAGTCTCAAGGCAAGAGGGTAAATTCCGGGAAACGAGGCAAGAATAACAACAACCGCAAGGACAAGCCAAGAGAGAATAGGAAATGCAACTTCTGTGGTAAAGTTGGACATATATCCAGGGAATGTAGGAAGAAGAAGAGAAAGCGGGGTGAATGCTTTCATTGTGGTGAGTTTGGACATCTCAGCAAGGATTGCCCGAGGAAACAAGGGCAAGGTCAGACTCAGTGTGCAGGACTATCTGGAGGGCGAGTTCATCCCCTCAACACCGTTCTTCCAGCTCATGATAGAGGTAGTGTTTCTGTTGAAAGTCTTGTTTACATTTTCTGATTTTCCCTGTTCGTACTTTGTTTGATTCTGGCTCATCGCATAGTTTTATTTCATCTGATCTAGTTGAAAGTTTGCACCTAAGTACTAGTCTAGTTGATGATCCCGTATGTGTTTCAAATCCAATTGGGGGTTCTTCCCGTTTGTCTGTGGTCTGAGTGGATTTGAAAATTTCTATCTTAAGTATAAAATTCTCGTGGGATGTTTATATTCTCGGTTTCAGGGGATATGGGTTGGTTTTGGGCATGGAATGGTTGTCCTGTTTTGGAGCCATTCTTGGTTTTTGTATATAGGGTTGTGAGGCTCATGACTCGCCTCGGTAATACCCTAGAAATTTCTAGCAACCCTATGGGTCCCGTCATGTTATGTTATCTTGAATCCCTCAACTCGTCTATCGATAGTTTGCAATCTGTGAGGGTGGTCCGAGAATATCCTGATATCTTGGGGGAAGTAAAGGGGTTACCCCTAGACGTGGGATAGATTTCCGCATTATCTGGTTGGTGATACCAAGCCAGTTTCGCGGCCGGTTAGGCACCTGACCTCACGAGATGAGAGTTAAGAAAGCAAGTCAAGGAGTTGCTTGAGAAGAACTTCCTGAGACGAAGCATTTTCGAGTAGGATGCTCCAGTAGTATTCGTTACTAATGTGGACAATTTGCTTCGCCTAGGTGTTGATTATCGTGAGAAGAATAGACAACCGTTACCAAGGATCGATGATTTGTTTGATCAGCTTGTAGGAGCATCTGTTTTCTTTTGATCTAGCTACCGGATTCCATCAGCTTAGGATGGCTGAGGATGGAATTGACAAGACTGCGTTTAGGACTCTAGATGGATTTTTAGAATGGCTAGTCATGCTATTTGGTTTGACTAATGCACCCGCATATTACGTGAACTTGATGGGTAGGGTGTTTAGGGAGTCCTTGAACAAGTTTGTCGTGGTCGTCGTAGACGATATTTCGATCTCCTTAAAAGAACGAGGAAGAGCATGCTAGACATCTCAAGGAGGTGATGGATACGCTTAGAGCCACCAGTTGAAGGTCAAGTTCTCCAAATGTCACTTTGGAGGAAAGAAGTTGGATTTCTTGGGCACATAGTTCCTAAGTAAGGCTTAGCGGTGGATTCCGCTAAAGTGGTTGTGGTTTAAGACCGGAAAACTCTGAGGAGGGCAATTGAAGTAAGAAGCTTTCTCCATTTGGCTAGTTAGTTAGCATTCCCTGAGCTTAGACTTACTCTTCTGGATCAAGAAGGGGGTTTCACAGGAAGAAGACCCGCAGTTAGTCAAGAACATGGACCAGTTGATTCGAGGCGAGACGTTAAGTCACCTTGCTAGATATATTATAGATGACAAGGGATGACTAAGGCGCGATGAGAGATTATGTGTTCCTCGAGTGGAAGACTTGGTGAAGAAGGTTCTTGAAGATGCGCATCACTCGAGGAGGTGGCCGAGTTGGTCTCAGGATGCATGTTGTGCCACCAGGTTAAGGCCAAGTCATAGAAGCCCAGCGGGCCATTACCTCCATTGGAGGTTCCACAAGGGAAGTGTGAAAACATCTCGATAGATTATGTGGATGGACTACCCAGATTAAAGAAAGGGAATATGGGTATGTGGGTCATAATAGGTAGACTCACGAAGAGTGCTCATTTCAGTCCGGTGAAGAGCGAGAGGACTGCATCATGGTTAGCAACGGTTTACCCTCAAGAAGTTGGCCAGTTTTGAAATAGCCTACAGGAAGCCATGGGTAGGCAACTGAATCTAGGTATGGCCTATCACTCATAGGCGGATGGTTCATTTCGATTAAGCATGAGTTATAGAAAATCACGTTTATAAGGGCAATTGGCAACGTGGATTGGTATTTTCAAGAAAAGTTCTGCTGCGTGGAATACTTTATAGTAAGTAGACGAGATCCAGGATTCACTAGTGAATTTTGGAGAGCTTGCATGAAATCATGAGGTTACAGTTATGTTTAAGCCAAGAATACAGAAAGAAGAATAAGTGGAAAAAGGAAGACGAGAGGCGATAATGAAATGAGTTCCAACTCGAATTTGGGAAATAGGAGTTAGGAAGCCAAGAAATCATGAAGTAAAAGACGGTCAAAGCACAGTGGAGTTAAGCTCAAGGAAACGTGACTAAGAAGAGTGAAGACTAGATACGCGCATCATATCTTTTTTTAAGAGTGCATCCTTGATCCTTGTTTTCCTGTGGAGCTTGCTTGCAAGTTATCTTTTGTATATATCCTCTCGGTCCCATTCTCGATCTTATTTCTGTTGTAAACTCCATAAGGGGGTTATGACTCATCGGTTAGTACTATATGTCAGAGTTTGAATGGATTTCTTGTAATCCAAAAAGGAGTTTATCTTGCTTATCTTCTAAGATCTCTTTTTAGCATATCTCTCTGTCCATGTTTATCTAGTTTATCGTGTTTATCTTGTCATGAGAACCTTAGGTAGAAACCCTTTGGATGAAACATGTATTTGAAACATGTTATGCTTGATGTTTGCAAGTGGTTGCAAGTGTTTGCAAGTGGTTACTCGTGGGTGCATTATACACATTAGGCACTAGATCGGCTCACACACACTCTTCATGTTGCATATGCATGAGTGTTTATCCTTATTCATGATTGGAACTTGTTGTGCCACCACATGGATGTTGCATATGGACGAATGTTATGTGCACTCATATAGATACTATGAATTATGTTAGGAATTTGCATACATATGGATTCATTTCACTGACATACATATGCATTAAGGAGGTTTACTGTATCAGTAACCGCCTGATTTTTGCATTAGGTAAGTACATATACACACACTCTTGCATATGTTCATACCACATTTAGAATCCTTTAAGGACAATGATTGCTCGTGGATGATGTTTTGAGTAGATGGATGTTGGATGGTAGGATATGTTCTTCCTAACTTGAAGATTTCGGGGACGAAATCCTTTAAGGAGGGGAGAATGTAACAACCTGTATTTTTTTAACCTGTTAAGATATAAATCGAGGCAGAATTTAATTATAAAATGTAAATCAAGGGGAAACGGGCTGTGCCATTGCGTTCGCCTCGGAAAAATACGCGAAATAGAGTCCGAGTTTTCGAAAATCGGAGTCCGTATGACCCAGTTAAGGCCCATTGAAGTTTTCAGAAATTTCCATGTCAAAAATAGATTTGAATTTTAGGTTCAAAAGTTGGAAATTAGGGCAAACTGGCGCAGGCGGGAAAACTCCCGCCAGGACCCCCATGTCGACAGGCATGTCGACAGGTTCCCAAGGGTGTCGATAGCCCTGTCGACAGCCCTGTCGACACAGGGTGGCCGGGCAGTTTTGCCTGGCGCACCATTTTGGGTCTTGGTCTGGTCTTGTGGCTTGGTTCTGGAGAATTCCGAAATCTGATGGACCTAATTCAACTAGGGTTTAATCCTACGGTCTAAATCACTAGCCTAATCTATAAATAAGACCCTAATCCTACCCTAAAACCTTATTTATTCATTCTAGTAGCTAAACTATGGCAAATTGATTTCTCAAATGGCCTCCACTTAAAAACCCTAGCCTCCACCCTCTTCAAAAATCATTCCTATGAAGATTTTGATGTTCATACAAGCATTTCTAAGTTGTATGAATGATCATTAGCTTGCATACATCATCAAGTTGCAAGCTTTATTGGCTAAGCTAGAGTTTTTGGAATTTTTGTTAAGAGTTTTCTTATTGGAGCTTTGTTTTGGGTTTTATATGCTTGCATAAAGGGCTTCTCAATCTTTATTAGTAGATTTGTGTCTTCATAATATTTGTAAGCCCTCTTACCTTCATTATAGAAACTCTAAAGTTAATATGTGATGCAAGTGGGATTTATGCAAGTTTATTGAGTTATGCATGTTTATGCAAGTTCACTAAGCCATGATTTGCAAGTTTATTGAGTTATGCATGTTTATGCAAGTTCACTAAGCCATGATTTGCAAGTTTATTGAGTTATGCATGTTTATGCAAGTTCATTATGCCATGATTTGCAAGTTTATTGAGTTATGTATGTTTATGCAAGTTCATTATGCCATGATTTGCAAGTTTATTTCGTTATGCATGTTTATGCAAGTTCACTAAGCCATGATTTGCAAGTTTATTGGGTTATGCATGTTTATGCAAGTTCACTAAGCCATGATTTGCAAGTTTATTGGGTTATGCATGTTTATGCAAGTTCATTATGCCATGATTTGCAAGTTTATTGGGTTATGCATGTTTATGCAAGTTCATTATGCCATGATTTGCAAGTTTATTGGGTTATGCATGTTTATGCAAGTTCACTATGCCATGTTATGCATGTTTAATAAGTTATGCATGCTTATGCAAGTTCACTATGCCATGTTATGCATGTTTAATAAGTTATGCATGCTTATGCAAGTTCGCAATGACATATTATGTATGCTTGACAAGTTATGCATGTTTATGCAAGTTCCATATGCCATGTTAGGCAAGTTTAACATGTTATGCATGTTTGTTGTGATATGCAAGTTCATCATGTATGTTATGTCAAGTTCCCTCTTCCTATCCTTTATGCGTTATTACGAATATGTAAGCGATAGAATGACGTTGGGGGATTTGGGTAAACTTAAAATACATGAAAATATAAGATTGGGAATTTACCTATTAAGTTAGGTCTACCCCTTGGGAATTTACCTATTAAGTTAGGTCTACCCAAGTATTTGTTGACTTGTAATTATGTGTTGAAATAAAGTGGACATGACACTTAGAAAACATAAGTGTGGCCAACTCGAGGTTGGGTTGAGTTTGTAGCGTAATTCTACCCGGAACCTACCGGCTTAACTAGTGGCTACAAACAATAGGACCCAATGTGAGAAGTTGGTCATGTTGCACGTGAAACCCGAGGTTAGACTAAGTTGTGGTGTAAACCTACCCGGACCCGCCCGGCCTAACTAGTAACCACAACAAGGTCTAATGTGAGAGGTTGGGTGCATTAAATTAATTAATGCCTCATGATTAGGGTTAAGTCAGGGTCCACTAATACTTAACCAATTTGGGGATTCGAGGGATTGAAATGGGGTTAAGTTGTGAACTGTCGGTTACACTTAACCAATTTAATCCATGATTAGTGATGGGTTAAATCGCACTTAACCCTCTTAGGAAACCCTAGCAACGTGGTCTGTTCCGGCAGTAATCCCAGTTTGGCATCATCACAACCCTAGAGGCTAGGCTAGGGCGGGGCACGATTACTGGACTGATGTAAGCGACCAAAGCGATGGCTGAGTGGTACAACGGTGCGGGTCCAGGCGGGCTACGGACGTGCACGTAGTCCGGTATTGGACAAACTCGAGGCACGGGTACCAGTAGGTTTAGACTGTGCATTATTGCTTCAGTGTCTGGGGTTGACACCCGAGGGCTTGATACACCCGAAGGTGGACCCAGCACAGTCTGACTACATCCATATGTGGGCCGTATGGACACCAACACTTGACGTGTTAGGTTTATAGGGAGCCGATCGACTAGACCGTTTGGTTGGACCTTACATTAAGGTCACTTCATGTTATTGGGTCAAAGCTTGGGCCAAGGGATCAATACCTGTTATGTTGGTTTGCTAGTACACCGTGGTGCAAAACTTAACCGTGTTTATGCGATGACACCTCTATCTATCTTGTAGTTAATTTATCATGCCAGTATGTTGTTATCTATGATCATCTCAGTTTCCATCATGCTGTTAACTTTATTAGTTTATAGACTGATCGTAGCAGGGCTTACCAGTCTTTATGACTGACCCGTTTTCTTTTCGCTTCTTTTCTTCCGTTCCCCCCCCCCAGGTTCTCAGGGTGGGAACATTGGTGCTTAGCTTGGATCGCTTAGCTTGCTTGCTGGATTAGCTCATGTACGTTTGGATATTGAGCCCGCTATGGTTTATCACTCTTATTTGGGGATAGTACTTATGTATTTCAGTTTATCAGATGATGTTTTTATCTAGACTTGTAATTTTGGGAAATTGACGTTTTGATGTACCAGACTTGTGTTTTGAAATGGTTTAAAAATCTTCCGCTGTTTTATCTACTTACTCTGTTTATTTACATATATATATATATGTCATGTCCTGACTTGTTATATCATTATGCATGTTTACCTTGTTTTAAAACGCCCCACCAAAGTCGGAGTTGTTTGCAAGAGCCACCCTGGCGGAGGTGGGGTGTTACAGGGTTCGACCTGGCTGAGGGGCCAGGTCGACTCCCCAGTCGACCCCCAGGTCGACTCTAGAGTCGACCTGCCTGGGGCAGGTCGACACCTAGGTCGACTCCCAGGTCGACCTGGCCTGGCAGGTCGACCCTAGGGTCGACCCCCAGGTCGACCTGGCCTGGCAGGTCGACCCTAGGGTCGACCCCCAGGTCGACCTGGTGGGTTTGGGCGGGAATTTTCCCGCCTACTCTGATTGGGCTGGAATTTAAATCTGTTTTCGAAATTTGAATTTTCTGAAACTTCATCGGGCCATAATTTGGTCATATGGGCTCCGTTTTTCGAAAACTCGGACTCTATTTCGCGTATTTTTCCGAGACGAACGCAATGGCATATCCCGTTTCCCTTAATACTTTGATTTGAAATTTATTATACTTTAATTTGTGAATTTCACTGTTATAAGATACACGGGGTGTTACAAACTAATTCTCATACAGACGGTGATCATCATCTCGGCCTTAATACAGTTCTCGATAGTTGTCGGTTTTCCAGCCTTAATACAACCTAGTTCGCTCGTAGGTTTTCTGGATTTAATACAACATCGGGGCCGTCGGATTTCTGTCCTTAATATGGTCCGGGGCGACCATAGCTTCTTAAGCGATTGTGCTTCGATTCATATTTCAGAACACACCTCCCTCTACTGAATAAGATGCATTCTGAGGGGCAAAGTGTTAACCCTCTTTTTGGAAAAAGTCGGGACGTGCCAGATCGAAGCCTAAATGCGCAATAAGTTGAATCAAATAAATCATGCCTCAGAAAGCCCAGCGGAAGCTCAACCTGGAACGGTCGTATATAGGCCCAAGTCAATTCTCATAAACTGATGACTTACTCCAGAAGAATTGCTCTCCCAGTCGACCGAGTATATCGCTCCCATACAAAACGCATCGGCCGAATATCTCGAACCAGCATGGAAATATTCAACTGAGCTATTCCGATGCTTAGCCTGACTTTTAAGGAAGTAAAGGCGGCCAACCACATCCGGACAAAGATCTATTTTTGATACACCTCGCTGTGGAAGCCACGTAGGCCACAACTTCTGAAGATACTATTTATGAATAGTGGAATCAGTCTTCCAACCACTATTTTAACCGAGGAACAGACTCCACGCGTCCAAGCTTTCCGAAAAGGCCGGGCCACGTCACAACAGCCCAATTCTCCATCTCCACCTATATGTACCTCAAAGCTCAAAAAGGAAAAGGAGAGAGGACTTTCTTTATAATCTCTTCGGCACTCCAAAGGTTGAAGCACCCTAAGCTTTCTCCTCCAAAACTTCTCATCTCTCACATTTCTTCAAACGGAGAAAAAGCATTGTACTTGTAATCAAAAAGCAAAAATAATACATATAAAGTGGATGTAGGCATAGTCCTTGCTGAACCACTATAAAAATTATGTGTGTGCTCTCCATTTTCTTTATTATTTCTGCATCTTATAATCATTATTCATGTGCTCTCCACACGATTGGGGGTTGATTGTCACTAATGACCAATTTTTGACGTCAACAGATATTTTAATATTTTAAATTCTATAAATTTGAATGATAATAACGAATTTGTTTATTAAACGACGTTTGAACATATAATTTATATTTAATTAAAAGCTTGCTTTTAACATCGTGGTTGTTCATAGTTTTACGTTCTGAACTTTAGCTGAATATACATAATCCAATATATAAGTCGGAATCCTTTGAAACAAGAATCATTATGATCTATTGGGTTATAATTTTCTATTGGTGGAGAAAAATCTTGTTTTCATATTGTAGAGTTTGAGTTATGTCCAAATCATATTTTCAAAAGTCGCTATGGATTCGTTTATAAACCATAACATTTATTTTAATATTTAAAATGGATTTTTATGGATTCGTTCGGGAAATTTTTAATGTTGATTTTTACTAGTATAAAACGATTCCACTTGTATATCGTCTAATTAAGAATTACCATTACACTTTTCATTATTCAATTAAAATAAGTACTAAGAGGACGACCTATGCAAACTTACTTTAATAAAACCACTTCAGATAAATAAAAGGAGGATGACCCTGGTAACGATACAACCACGATACTATATTCAAAAGAGACTGACTTTTACAAGAAATTAATAATATTTTAAAAAAATCTAATATTTTTGAACACCTGATTTTCTCCTTAAAAAAGCAAAAGATTCACTATTTGAATTTGGAAGCCAGCACTGTAAGAAATTCAACTCTATCATAAAGAGTTAAACTGTTAAAAGATTTTGATTTTTTCAAAGAAAAATTACGGTAAGGCTAGTGTTATCATAAAGTTTTGGACTTAAGACAAATTAAGTATGTTAAAAAAAAGTTAATTATATAATAAAAACCCATTTTTTCAAAAGACTGTTTTCTTCATAGAAACAAAAACATCATAAAAACAGATTTTTGATAGGCAATCCTTTTTTTTAATGAATGGAAATCCAAAATATTTAAAAGTGGGTTAAAAATTAAAATTTATTCACTTATTAAGTGCATGGAAAGAAATTAACCATTGTTATCAAAATGGCTAAAATGTTCTACAATGATAATTCCGAACGACTTCCTATAATTACTCTTCTTTTATTATTTAGGTTATCTTAGATCTTGACAATATTATTTGTGTATAAAATCGTGAACCCCGTTACACTTAACAAGATCATACTCAACAGGTATCATTCTTAGGGAAGAAGAAATTAGATTGATCTCACTTACAAATTTGTGGGAAACCATTAGATTGTTCAATTTAGGATAGGCACCATATATTCTTCAAAATATATATCCTAGCATCCTTTGTTTATATTATATAAAATTTTATATTACATTTTATTACAATAGAAAATTTTCCTTTGATCCATTAGATTGTTTTGTTTTCCTTATTATTTTAATAAATGATCTCAACTATTTTGACTGTAAAACGAAAACACAGAAGCACTATTATCTTATTTGCAGCTTTAGCAGTAATTCATTTTTTCTTAAATAAGTTAACATTCCTATAATAGGTGTAACAACCCGAAATTTAATAACATGTTAAAACCATAAATCAAGGCAGAATTAAATTTTAAAATAAGAATCAGGGGAAACGGGTTGCGCCATTACGTTTGTCTCGAAATTCTGCTTGGAAACGAGTCCGAGTTTTCGAGAATCGGAGTCCGTATGAGGGAGATATGACCCTCCGAAGTTTTAGGAATTTTCAGAATCAAAAACAGCTCAAAATTCGATTCAATCTCCAGCGCAAACTGGGTGGGAATTTTCCCGCCCAGGACCAGGTTGACCTAGTGGTCGACAGTATGGTTGACCTCCTAGGGACCAAGTCGACCTGGGGTCGACCTGGGGGTCGACCAGGTGCTGAATCCCAGTTTTGAGCCTGGGTTCATTCTGATGTATCTGGTCTCGTTTTCTGTCTAGATTCGTCCGCCTAATCCTATATAAACAGCCTCCTAGCCTCATTCTCTTTACACCATTCTTCTCTAACCTTATGCTGCACAAATTCTTGATGGACATGGCTTCTTCTTCTTACTCTAAATTAAATTAAGATAAATTAAAATAAAACATGAAGACTATTTCTTGAAGACTACGGCTAGGAATTGCATATTGGGGATTTACTTCTACAATCAAATCAAGATTCAACGATTCAACTATTCGACGACTAGTTTATAGATTCAACTTTTGCATCTCAATTTCTTAGACCACGATCTGTAAGTCCAAGTTACTTTTAGATAAAAACTATAAACTTAATATGGACATGTTATAAATTGGAATTGGATCTATGTATGATAATTGACTCATATCTATTCTTGTTCATCTTGGATCTTGACTTTTGGGAATATTGCTATGAGATTAATTTTGGCCTATTCATATTATAAATTGGAATTGGATCTGTGTATGATAATTGATTCATATCTATTCTTGTTCATCTTGGATCATGACTTTTGGGAATATTGCTATGAGATTAATTTGGGCCTATTCATGTTATAAATTGGAACTGGATCTATGTATGATAATTGATTCATATCTATTCTTGTTCATCTTGGATCTTGACTTTTGGGAATATTGCTATGAGATTAATTTGGTCTTATTCATGTCGTAAATCGAATCCTTTCATGTCCATAATATTATCATGCCTGTGATGTTGAATCGGTTATTATTCACAAGTTTGGGACTATCACCTTATGTCAACTTTTATCATGACTATCACCTTATCATACTAGATTTGAAATCCTTATGTTTTGAGGCTATTATTCCATATGCCAGTGATGTTGTAACCAGTTATCTCAAGTTAGCTCATGCTAGACTTGTAATCCCTTTTATCACTTTATGCTCGTCCTTTTTGCCTATCATAGTTTTGATGTTATTCCCTTTATTTCGGGATTAGGATTTACTTGTAATATAGATCGATTCACGTTTACATACGATGGGAATACGATTTGGGTAGATTAGGAAAAACATGAATTGGTTATGAATATGAATCATGAACTTGATAATAGGCATAAATTGAAACATGAATATTGCTATAACTTGAATCTGGATATGGACATGAAACTTTCCTTGAAACTTGTCACGAACTTGATATGAAATTTGAACATGGACATGACACTAGAATGAACTTGAAAATGGCCAACTCGAGGTTGGGTTGAGTTTGCAGTGTAATTCTGCCCCGAACCGCCCGGTAAATCCAGTTACTGCAAACAATAGGATCCAATGTGGGTAGTTGGTCATATCGCGCTTGAAACCCAAGGTCAGACTGAGTTGTGGTGTAAATCTGCCCGGAACCGCCCGACATATCCAGTGACCACAACAACAGGTCTGATGTGAGAGGTTGGGGTGCATTAATGAATTAATGCCACATGATAGGGTTAAGTCATGAACATGAAAGACAACACTTAACCAACTTGATACATGATTCGTAGGGCTAAGTCATGAACTTGAATGACAACACTTAGTCAAATTTGACATGACACGTAGGCGGGTTAAGTCACGAACCCTGAATGACAACACTTAACCAACTTGACATGCTAGACTGATAAGGGTTAAGTCACGAATTTAAATGACAACACTTAACCTATTGGACGAAAACCCTAGTTACGCGGTCCATTTCAGCAGTAACCCACTAGATGTATCATGGTACCCTGGAACTAGGCAGGGTGGGGCACGATTACTAGGCTGATTGTAAGCGACCAGAACGACGACTGAGTTGGTGCGCCAGTGTAGGTTCAGGCGGACTATGGTCGTGCACATAGCCCGGAGTTGAAAAAGCAGGCATTGGGCATCAGTAGGTTTACCTGTGCATGCTCGATTCGTGTCAGTGGCTGGCACCCTAGGGCTTGATACACCCTATGGTGGACCTAGCACAGGTGACTACATTCGTGATAGGGATGTATGACATAGACACACGACGAGTTAGAACTTGTAGGGAGCCGATCGATTAGTGGATCGTTCCGTTGGACCTAGTAATGGGTCATTTCATGATATTGGGCCAAGGGATCATTTCATGGTTAATATAAGACATGGGTTTGGGATACTAGTACAATTGGTGCAGTGGACCTTGAACATGCGATGCTATACTTGATTTATTACGTTATCTTAGTCTATCTTGCCCATCTTGATAGCATCCTTATGTTTACTTTCAGTTTATACATGTCATGTTACCTTTACCTGTTTTTATGCTGAAAGTCACTAGGACTTACCAGTCTTTATGACTGACCCATTTTCTTTCACCTCTTTTTCTTTCGTTTCCCCCCAGGTTCTCAGGGAGGGAACTCTAGCACTTAGCTTGGATTTCTCTTTCTTTCGGTTCAGCTCATGTACGGTTTGATCTTGAGCTATGCTATGGCTGCATTTCTGCTACCTTTGGCGAATTAAGCTACTTTTGTTGTTTTAAGTTTTTGCTTCTTTATTTATGCAAAACAGAATTTGTTGTAATGGAAAATAATGACTTTGGCTATTTGGTACTTTGAACGTAAAAGGTTTTGACTCTTTTTGAAAGTAATGAAATTTATCTTTTGATCCTTCCGCTATTTTATCTATGTTCTATCTTGTAATATTTCTGTGTTTGTTTACCTCGATAACGCCCCTCCAAAACTAGTGCATTCCCTTTGTGAGTGACCCTAGTGGAGGTGTGGTGTTACAATAGGTACTTTGATCAATTAACCTTGACATGCAATAATAATTCTTAATTTATGTTCCGGAAGAGAAAAACAAAAAATTAGTGGTATTGTCAAGCAGTAGCACAAAATTATGGTGGTTTGATAAGTTTATAGCAAAAGTTTGGATCAGTATCTAGTGATGGTTTACATGATTTCTCCCTTTACATAATTATTTGCTATAAGTTCATTTTTGAAGTTTTTAAAAGATTATGTCTATTAAACTAAAATTTGAAAAAATACCCCTTTGCAATATGGTTGCCAATCATTTTGGCCTCTGCTATTGTGTTAATGATGATGATAAAAAAGTACAATGTTTTCTATATATTTCATGATGTTACACAAATCATTATGATGGCTTTTATGCACAAGTAAATGATCAATTTTGAATATTTTGCGGTAGTTAAGAAGTCTGCAATTTCCATCTTAGTATTTTTTTGCATGACTTTATTCTATGGTTTTTGCCTTATATCATATAATTATAAAACTAAACCACACTTAGAATTAGGAATTATTACTACTGCTGATGCGTGTTTTCAAATATAATAATCAAGTAGTTTGAGTCTCCTCCCGCCAGACCCATGTCTAACCCCAAGTTTTATTTTCTTTTCCCAAAAACTCTTGGGTGCTCAAATTTTTATGAGCAACCATCTAGTTCAGGTTTGCATGGATGCATTTGGAGGAGCTTAGATGATACGACTCAAACCCCTGATCCAAGGTGGTAAGGACTGTCTTTGGAATATAACACATTAATTATGTCAGTAGATCACAAAATATAGCATAATATGAAATACCAGAGAATAGTGTACTTCATCACAACAACATAATATAAACATCATCACCATTAGAGTTACACAGTTTACAGGATCCTACTTAGCACAAAACAAGTTTCATCAAATAGATAATAAGTCTACAACGGAATCAAATATAATTATACATATAATAGTGTCTTAAAGTTAAAAAGGATGATAAAAAGATAAGTCTTCATCTTTAGCCAAAATAGCACCCACTGCTATGGTGCATCTTTAAAAGAAAGCTAATCACTTGTTCACTTAGCTGCCCGTGGCAAAATAGGGGAACCCGAGTTTGCAAAAGGAAAAACAAACTACGAGTCAATCATGAGACCAAAATGAGAAATCCTACTATTACTTATCTTATTTAAAAGATAAGGCAAATCACGGGACCATGTTGTATAACACAGAACATGTTTCCTCCACTAGGTAGCCAATCTAATCATGCAACGCAAGCCGGAGGATAGAGTTTTACCTTATAATGGCCAAATATGCTTTAAACATGTAAAATGAAATTATTTGATATTATTATTATCATCTAGGTGTTTTAAAACAATTTCAAAATAAATGTATCAATCATAGACAGCATAGGTACCATATATTATGTTGCCATATAGGTTTACAACTAAAATCGTAAAATCTCGTATTGAAAATTGGATTCTATCTATGAACCAAGGCAAGGGATCTTCCTCATCCGAATTCGGACCATCTCTAGCGGGATGCCCAGGATCAACATATGTGACCCTTGGGAGCGATAAGGCCAGTCCACACTTACTTTTGTGAATTGGCAATTCCTAAACGATACGTTTTCTAATCCTATCAGACTTGTCACTTGGTCAGTACGTCGATCATATAGGCCTTTTACAACCCTATATTCAAGGCGCTTCGCTTTCCATCATCCACATAAGTAAAATGTCTGGGCTCCATACCATGACATCACTTCTAGCTAGAAAGAAACGCAAGTCCTCCCTACGACCCCTCATTCCGTTTTTGGTTCATAATGGGGTGTGAGGTTTGCGAATTAACGCTACAACACAAAGCTATGCTATATCAAAGTCGTGCTTTCGTCCACAAAGCTCTGCTTTTCAACAAAAGCTTTGATGATTGCATCTCAGCATGCTACATTGTCAATTCATGCCATACAACTGATGCCTATTGATAAATAACCTCTAAGCTCGTACATCTCAGAGAAGGGTGTTAAGCTAAGATAATAAATTCTCCGCTACCAAACAAATATATATTTAATAGGAATCAATCAGCACAAACTAAAATACAATATCAGACACACAATCCATTTTCAAGTCCATTCTAGGTCTGAACGATACCGAAGGCACCTTATTTCTCGTCCCATATGTACAATATAGGAGAGAGGCCCTTGCATATCCGGACAATCAACAAGAACTTCTGGACAACTACCACTATAACCCCTTCAAGGGAGCTACCCAAATCCAGGGCATCAGTGGTAATCCATTCGATGTGAAGATTGCCGGTCTTGCACCGTCTTCATTATCTTTGACTTTAATCATTGTTTAATTATTCGAAATGGGTTAAACCCGGTCTTTTCAAATAGTTCTCGCATAATAAATCAATTAAAATTCTCATTTCTGATTAAGTCATTGGCTTCCATGATTTATTTCTAAGCATTACCAAAATCTATTTTATAAGTTTCACGCCAAATCGCACTTAACCATTTTTGTTTTGTAAACCAAGTAAATTGGTTTATATGCATTCCAAATCGTTTATAATAATAAAAAATGATTTTTTGCTATTTTTGTATAAAATAGTCCATTTCAGTCGAACGACGTTTCCGGTCATTCAATTGCACTAGCGCTATTTTTATTTAAAATTTAAATAATATTTCTAACAATCTATCCATTGGATCTTAACATATTTATTATCGTTAGAAAGATCTTTTCGAAATGAATCCAATGGTTTGAATTTCGGGAAAATCCGACGGTCGAATCTCCTGGTGTACTCATTTAAAATTACGAGTCGGAAACACAAACTACTACTGCGCGTTTCGTTTAATTTAATTTATATTTAACGTATATAAATATTATATTATAAACGGCTTCCAAACTATTTATTTGTTAAATATTTGGCCAACGCCTTATTATTTTGGAAAAACTCGCCATAAACTCCTTTGTATTGAGTGCTCGGAAAAATCACAACTAACCTCAAAAGGCTCCACTAAATCAATATATATAAATCAAACAAATGCCCAGTGGGAGATGTGTAAAAATTAATCATCCCAATACCCATGAGTGAGATTTAAAGTCATGTGAAAAACCATAGTCACTTGCATATATATATATATATATACATACATATATATATATATATCCAAGAGTGACGTGTATGTTTTTGTCATCTCAAGACCCGTGTGGGGTATATTATTAAATCCTGCAATTTTTGTTGTATGTTTATTTAGTCCATATCATGTCCAGTCCACATATGATAATCGTTATGCCATATACCTGATCTCTGGTCATTCAGTTCTCGTCGTGTAGCATCCACGATTACAAGTTATACGGTTCATAACATATAAGCATCAAGTAGCTACATGCTTATATGGGTATGCTATGCAATGTAGTCCGTACCTGTCTACTATCCTATTGCGTATGTTCAATTCATCCAAGAAACCATCACAATGCATCCAAATCACACACAGTAGTAATAAATAAATAAATCTTCCAATGTCGTTTAAGGTGCAATATATTTAAAATAAACTGGGTGTGCAGTTCAAGTGTTGAACGTATAAACATAGCAAATAACTAATAAAAATGATATTTTAATCTAACTAATCAATGTTTACCCTTGAAATAAACTTGTGATAGCAACGATAAACATGATTAACTTTTTCTAATCAACAACTAGTAGTCAAATTAAATTTAATACACTATTATGCAAATTCAAGTTTAGCGCAAACGCAAATAATCACTTGTATATTGATTAAAAATAATATTTTTATGTTACCCATCGTTAACTACCATTTTAATAAATTATCATTATTTCTTCGTATTAATCGCATAACTTTGTAGTTAATTTTATTTTAACTACCATTTATTAACCCTTTAATCATTAATTTTATTTAATGAATTCATGTTAAAACTTCTTGTAATCGATACGGTTTTATTTATATTTTTCACGTATTCAATCTTCATAGCATATAATAGTTAAAAATGATATGTTTAACTTACTAAACATCGTTTCCTATCTTAATAAATTTTAATTACTAACTAACACTAATTTTTTAACTTGATAATTAACTTTCATATGATTTATTTTCTAATCTACCCCTTTTAAATGTGAGTTTGAAAATTTCCACCGAGAGTTCCACTCCACCAAATCTTTATGCGGAGGAATGCAGACTTCTCGGGATTCTACGCGGTTTAATCGAGGTCCACGGAGCTCGAACTTCGCGTCAACACTCTCCAATACTCGGAGATTAGTAGATCCGGATGTTTGGAGCTTAATGGAGGCGGAAATGGACATGAACTGGGGCACCCGAGGCTAAGGCTTTGGTGTTCGGATTTGAAATGGTGAAAGGAGAGAGCTTTGGAGGGTTTAGAAGGGATACAAGGTGGTGCAGAAGAGATTATGGGGTGTAGAAGGCGACGGGGTTTGGGGGGTGAAAAGTAGGAGTTTTGTTCGAAAGGGGGGTACTAGGGCTCGGCCGTAGGTTGAGGGGAGTGTCACCAGTGTCGGGCGGGGTCAGGGAGGAGGCGGCAGCGGTTCTTAGGCAGAGGGGGAGGTTGCGGCAGCGGATGGAAGGGAGTGGGAGTTCATTGATGAGAGATAAGAGGAAGGAAAGAGGGAGGAGAGAAAGAGAGAAAGGAAAGAAAGAGTAGGGTTTAATTGCAAAATTCACCACTCATGCAAATCGCCGACGTGGCGTGATCCCATGAGTCGAAACAAAACCACCTTGGCCTATTGGATGGTCTTTATTTTAATTTAAATCCAATAGCTTTACGTTCATAAAAGTGTTCTAGTTAGCCTCCACTTCTTTTGATCGCACGATCACAAATTAAATCCATTAGCTACGAAATTTTTAATTACGATAATAAATGTATTTACGAATCCAACGGATCAGGTTTCTTCGAACTCTGAGTTTGTTTGATCTTTCGTTTTATTTTTCAATCGAGTTTAACTAGATTCAAAAATGTGATTTTAGTGTACATTTTCTTCTTGCACCCCCGCACGCTAACTCCAAAAATTATGTAACTCGAGATTCTACCATCGTTTGACGCTACGCATTCAATAAGAAGGTTTTGTTGAATTTTGAGGTCATCTCAATAACGTTCCTTTGTAAACTGATCGTCAACATCACAACAAATGATTTTATCGCGCATGACCACACATTAAATTCATTTGGTGCGAAATTTGAAATCTAGCAATGATTTATTATTCTGAATCCAATAAAAAATAATTCGTCGGATTCTGGGGTTGCTGGCAAAATTTCAATTTTTATGGCAATGCGATGATTTAAAAATCGAATTTTTAAATTTTGACGTATTTTCCTATAAAATTATATTAAAAATAAATTTTAAATTGGCTGCGAAATTCCGGGATGTTACAATCTTCCCCACTTAAAACTTTTCATCTTCGGAAAGGAAGAAAATGGTAAAGCATGAAAGTAAACGGTAACATATCAAAAATTTATCTCACACAAGAACTAAATCAGAGATATCCACTCTGCACTTGGGATATGCCTACTTAATGTTATCCTCCATCTCCCATGTACAGTCTCTAGGATCTCTGCTCCATTGTACCTTGATCAGATGGACCTTCTTGTTTCTTAGAACTCTGGTTTCTCTGCCAATGATCTTCATCGAGTCCTTATGCATAGCTAAACTTGGGGTAATATCTAACATTTGTTGTGATGCCTCTTCCACGATCAACTTTGGATCGAGTACATGCTTCCGAAGTTGAGAAATGTGAAACACATCATGTACTCCAGGAAACCAATCTGACAACTGAACCTTGTAAGCTAGAGTTCCTATCCTCTCCAGTATTGGGAACATACCAATATACTTAGGTGTTAGCTTCCTGGTTTTCCCGAAATGGACCACTCCTCTCATCGGAGAAACTTTCAGATATACATGATCACCATCAGAAAATGCTAAGTCTCTTTTTCTAGAATCTGCATAACTTTTATGTCTGCTCTGTGTTGCTTTCAACCGCTTCTTAATAAAATCTATTTTATCTGCGGCTTTTTGGATCATGTCCGGACCCAACACTAGCTGATTACTTGGCTCTATCCAACATGCAGGAGATCTACATTGTCTACCATATAATGCTTCAAATGGTGACAACTTTAAACTTGCTTGGTAGCTATTATTATATGAGAACTCAACCAAGTGTATATAATCTTCTCAAGATCCACTGAAATCAAGAATGTAAACTTGTAACAGATCCCCCAAAATACGATTCACCCTCTCAGTTTGCCCATCTGTCTGAGAATGATATGTAGTGCTAAGATTAAGTTTTGTTCCCATTTCAAACTGAAATTCTTCCCAAAATTTACTAGTAAAGATCGGATATCGATCACTGACATTTCTACTGGGAACACCATGCAATCTAACCATCTCTTTCATGTATATTTGAGCAAGACTCTAAGCCATTCTATTCGATTTTACTAGAATAAAATGAGCGCTTTTTGTTAGACGATTTACTATAACCCAAATGTTATCATTGCCTTTCTTGGTTCTAGGAAGACCTTCCAGGAAATCCATAAAAACCTGATCCCACTTCCATTCTGGGACCTCTAATGGTTGCAACAATCAATCAACCTTCTTCTGATCACTCTTAATCTTTTGGCAAGTTAGACGCCTGCTAACATACATAGAAATGCCTCTCTTCATCAACTTCCGCCAGATTGTGCGCTTAAGATCATGTTACGTCTTATTCAACCCTGGATGGACGCTAAGCTTAGACTTGTGACTTTCACCCATTACTTCTCTCCTAGGCTCAGGAATATTCAAAACACAGATTCAGCCTAATAGCCTTAGAACTCCCTTGATATCTATCTAGAAACTCGAGACTTCGCCTTCCTGGATTCTTTTACTAATCTTTTGAATAAACTCATCGTCTTTTTGAAGAACAGAAATCTTCTTAATTAAAGAAGGCGTAATAATAAGATTAGCAATGATTGCATTCTTCCTGCTAAGTGCATCAGCCACAACGTTGGCTTTTCCTGGAGTATACAAAATATCTAGATTATATGCTGCAAGAAATTATAAATAACGCTGTTTTCTCAAGTTTAAATCTTTCTGGGTGAACATATATTTCAACGACTTATGATCTGTATACAATTCAAACTTCTCACCCAATAGATAATGCCTCCAAATATTCAAAGCAAATACCACCACTAACAGCTCTAAATCATGTGTAACATACCTCTTCTCATGCGACTTCAAATGACGGCTAGCAAACGAAACTACTTGGCCTCTCTGCATCAATACCGCACCTACTTGTTCATGAGAAGAATCCGTATATACAGTCAAATCCTGATTGCTATCTATAATAGTTAACACTAGAGCAGTAGTCAATCTTTCCTTTAGCTCTTGGAAAGCTGCCTCACATTGTGTTGTCTAAATAAATTTGGCATTCTTCTTCGTAAGCTTCGTCAATGGACTAGATAGAATTGACAAATTCTTAATGAATTTATGAAAATAACCTGTCAATCCCAAAAAACTTCGGACTATTATGGGAGTGGTTGGTTGCTTCCAATCTTGAATGGCTGTAATCTTGCCTGGATCAACTAGTATTCCTTACTTTGATACAACATGATCAAGGAATTTCACTTCTTCTTTCCAGAATATGTATATAGAAAATTTGGCTGTTAATATATTCTCTCTCAGAATTTCCAAAACCTATTTTAAATGCTTTGCATGCTTGCTAGCTGACTTCGAAAAGATTAAAATATCATTAATGAAAACTTGCACAAACGTATTCAGTACTCCGCGAAATACTCGATTCATTAAATCAAAAAAATAAGCAGGGGCATTGCATAACTTGAATGACATTACTAAAAATTTGTAAAAGAAGTCTGGACCCTTGAAAGCTATCAAAGGAATACATTCTTCAGCAATTCTTAACTGATGAAAACCTGTAGCTAGGTTCATCTTCGAAGATACTCTCGTTCCATTCAAGCGATCTAACAAATCATCGATACACGGTAATGGATATTTATTCTTGAGAGTCTACTTATTGAGGTCTCGGTATTCTACACATAATTTGAGAGTACCATTTGACTTCGGAACAAACACAACGGCTGCTCCCCAACTCGAAAAACTAGGCCTGATTAGACCTTTCCATAGCAACTGTCGAGTTTGATCACTTAACTCTTCTTTCTCTTTCAATGACATTTTGGAATCACATGCATAACTGGCCTTACATTTGGAACTAGATCAATCCTGAAATCAATTTCTCTTCGCGGAGGTAGGCTATCAACTTCTTCAAAAACATGTGCATAATTCTTAACAACTGGAATATTCTCTAAAGAAGTGGGAGAAACTTCATGAGCAGACCAAATTTCTTTTCTACCTGAATTCGAACCTTCGCATGGTATAGTAATAATACTTTCAAATTTTTTTTTCACTATAACTATTCTATCCATACATTTAAGTTAATCCTAGTACATAATCAAGCAATCTAACCCAAGAATAATATCGAACTCAGTGAGATTCATGACGACTAAATCAACCGAAAACCGATAACAGGTATAAGAAACTAACACTCTACAATACCAACCAAGATCGAGGGAACCCCCAATCAGATTATTAACGCTTATGGGCTCTCTAACACATCTCAATTGCAAACTTAATTTTTTATTTCCAGGTTATTCGAAATAAAACTCCATGATCCGCCCATATCAAGCAATACTTTAACAGGAATATTTTTAAATGTAAGTGTACCTTCTAAGACATCTGGAATTCCTCCACCAATAGAAGTTGTTGGAGTCTCTGCCACATTATACACATGATCCACTTCAGACTTTTCAGCAATGGGCAGTACTTGATGATATGCCCTATCTTGTGGCAGTTTTAGCATTCCCTGTTATTATGAGGTTTATGGCCAGATTTAGATTAATTTCTCATTGGCCTTCTAGGAGCTTTACATTGGTTAAACCATTGCCCATACTGGTTTCAGTTATAACACTTAACCTTGGTTGTTTATCTTCTTAGGGTTTAGCTTCTTCAATCTTGTTTGCCTTAGGCTTCTTGTTTGCAATTTTTCTTTTATTTCCCGACTGACTTCTTTCCCTGTCTTCTTGAGAGTTTCTCTTATCAACATTCTCATATCTGCAAGCCATCTCGATAACCTAGGCGAATAGGAGCTTTATATGGGTTGTCACTCTGTTGCGGTACCTCCTTTGAAGACCCTCGTTGAACCTCTTGTTCTTCTTAACTGGGTCCTGAATTAGTTCCGATCTGAAATGAGAGAGTTCAATGAATTTGTTGACATATTCATGGACGGTTCTGTCACCTTGCTGGAGTTAAGCAAACTCATCATACAAGCGCTCAATCTTTTGCTATGGTACAAATCTTTCTTCAAAAACTTCCTTAGATCTCACCCAAGTCATATCCATACCCAGATTACTCACTGTCATAGCTTCCAACCAAATCAGGGCTTCGTATTTGAGTAACCAGGATGCTATGAGCCTCTTCCTGTTATCCGCCAATTCTAGGCCTTCCAAGATCTGTTCGCAAGACTTCATCTATGCTTGATCTTCAATTACATACCCAATGCATGTGAATGGTACTCCACCCAAATTCTTATACTTCTTGGCGATAACATTAAGATCAAATGGATGATGCGGCGGCTATGGCAATATAGGCTCATTGTTAGCTTCTAATTCTATTCATTGAGGTTGGGTTCATCATTAACAACAAGGGTATAACCCCTTCCTCGGCCTTTACCTCTTCTGCCTCTTCCTCTTCCACTCATTTTCCTTTACTTTTGCGAACAACAAGAAAAGAGTCAGGCCAACAGAAAAGATATCTTAAGGAATGGTAAAAGCAAAAAGACAATTGCCTAAACAATGATGTATTTACTGAGTTATATGTTATTCTGTCGTACTTATTCTAGGATATTTCTAATCCTATCTATAATGAGTTACTCATCCTAGAATACTACTGTATCTATCTTTGATGAGTCGTTTAATACATTATATTCCAGAACTAAGGTTAACCAAAGCTCTGATACCACCCTACACGACTGAAACTCCCGATCCACGATGGTAAGGGTTGTCGTTGGAATAAAACACATTAACTACGTCAGCATATCATAGAATATAGCATAATACGAAATACCAGAGAATAATATACTTCACCATAACAGCTGAAAATAAATATCGTCATCATCAGAGCTACACAGTTTATAAGATCCTGCTTAGTACATAACAAGTTTCTTCAAATAGACGATAAATCTACAGCTGAATCAAATATAATGATACATAAGATAGTGTCTTAAAGTTAAAAAGGATGATAAAAAGTATATCTTCATCTTCAGCCAAAATTGCACCTACTGCTATGGTGCATCTCCAAAAGAAAGCTAATCACTTGTTCACTTGGTTGCCCATGTAAAAATAGGGGCACTTGAGTTTTCAAGGAAAAATCAAACTACGAGTCAGTCAAGGGACAATTATGAGAAATCCTATTACTTAACTTATTTAAACGATATGTCAAATCATGGGACCACACTGTATAACACGAAACGTGTTTCCTCCATTAGACAGCCAGTGCATAAAATAAAGTAAAATAAAACAAACAACGCAATGTTTTTAGAAAAATGAAGCCATTATAAGACTCAGGTCCAATCACACCATGCAACGCAAGCCGGAGGATAGAGTTTTACCTTATAATGGCCAAATATGCTTGATACGTGGAAAATGAAATCATTTGATATTATTATTAGTGTCTAGGTGTTTTAAAACAATTTCAAAATAAATGTATCAATCAAAGATGGCATAAGTACCATATATTATGTCGCCATATAGGTTTACAACTAAAATCGTAAAATCTCATATTGAAAATTGGATTTTATCTATGAACCGAGGCAAGGGATCTTCCTCATCCGAATTTGGGCCATCCCTAGCGGGATGCCCAGGATCAACACACGTGTCCCTTGGGAACGGAGGGCCGATCCACACTTACTTCTTTTGAATTGGCAACTCCTGAACAATATGCTTTCCGGTCCTATCAGACCTGTCATTTGGTCAGTACGTCGACCATATGGGCCTTTTACAACCCTATATCTGAGGCGCCTCACTTTCCATCACCCACATAAGTAAAATGTCTAGAATCCATGCCATGACATCACTCTTATCTAGAAAGAAACGCAAGTCCTCCCTACGGTCCCTCATCCCATTTTTGGTTCATACTGGGGTGAGAGATTTGCGAATTAACGTTATAACACGAAGCTATGCTATACAAAAGTCGTGCTTCGATCATCATCCATAAAGCTCTGATTTTCAACAAAAGCTTTGATCATTGCTTCTCCGCATGCCACACCATCAATTCATACCATACAACTGATGCCTATCGATATATAACCTCTAAGATTGTACGTCTTAAAGAAGGGTGTTAAGCTAAGAGAATAAATTTCCCACCACCAAACATATATATATTTAATAAGAATCAATCAATACAACTGAAATACAATGTCAGACACATAATCCATTTACAAGTCCATTCTGGATCTGAATGAAATCGGCGGTACCTTATTCCTCGTCCCATATGTCCAATACAAAAGAGATGCCTCGTATATCCGGACAATCAACAAGTACGTCTGGACGAGCTACCCAAATCTGGGGCATAAGTAGTAATCCATTCTATGTGAAGATTACAGATCTCGCACCATCTTCATTAGCTTTTACTTCTAATCGTCGTTTAATTATTTGTAATGGGTTAAACTCGGTCCTTTCAAATAATTCTTGCATAATAAATCAATTCAAATTCATATTTCTGGTTAACTCATTGGCTTACACCATTTATTTCAAAACATTGCTAAAATCTATTTTATAAGTTTCACGCCAAATCGCACTTAACCATTTTTGTTTTGTAAACTAAGTAAAATTGGTTTATATAAATTCCAAATCGTTTATATAATATTAAATGATTTTTCTCTATTTTTATATTTATAAAAATAGTCCAATTCAGTCGAATGGCGTTTCAGGTCATTCAACTTTACTGGCACTATACTTATTTAAAATTTCAATTAAACATTTCTAACAATCTAACCATTGGATCTTAACATATTTACTATCATTGGAAAGATCTTTTTGAAATGAATCCAACGGTTCAAATTTCGGGAAAATCCGATGGTCGGTTCTTCCAATATGCTCGTTTAAAATTACGAGTCAAAAACGCGAACTACCGCTGCGGGATTTGTTTAATTTAATTTATAATCAACGTATATAAATATTATACTATAAACGACTTCCAAACTATTTATTTGTTAAATATTTGGCTAACACCTTATTTTTTTTGGAAAAATTCGCCATAACCTCCTTTGTATGGAGCGCTCGAAAAAATACAACTGGCCTTAAAGGCACCAATAAATCAATATATATAAATCAAACAAATGCCCATGAGAGAGACGTAAAAATTTATCATCTCGATCCCGTGAGTGGGATTTAAAGTCATGTGAACAACCATTGTGACTTGCATATATATCCAAGAGTTACGTGTATGTCTTTTCATCTCAAGACCTATGTGGGGTTTATTATTGAATCCTACAATTTTCGTTATAGGTTTATTTAGTCCATATCACGTCCAGTCCACATCTTATAATCACTATGCCATATACCTAATCCTCGGTCATTCAGTTCTCGTCATATAGCATCTACAATTACATGTTATATGGATCACCACATATAAGCATCAAGCAGCTACATGCTTACATGCGTATGCTATGCTATGTAGTCCATAGCTGTCTACTATCCTATGGCGTATGTTCAATTCATCCAAGAAACCATCTCAACGCATCCAAATCACACATAGTAGTAATAAATAAATAACTCATCCAATACCATTTAAGGCGCAATATATTTAAAACAAGCTGGGTGTGCAGTTCAAGCGTTGAACATATAAACATAGCAAATAACTGATAAAAATGATACTTTTATCTAATTAATCAATGTTTACCCTAGAAATAAGCGTCCAATAGCAATTATAAACATGATTAAATATTTCTAATCAACAACTAGTAGTCAAACTAAATTTACTACACTACTATGCAAATTCAAGTTTATCCCAAATGCAAATAATCACTTGCATATTGATTAAAAATAATATTTTTATGTTACCCACCGAAAACTACCATTATAATAAATTATTATTATTACTTCATGTTCATCGCATAATTTTGTAGTTAATTTTTTTTAACTACCATCAATTAACACTTTAATCGTTAATTTAATTTAACGAATTCAAGATACAACTTCTTGGTATTGATACGATTTTATTTATATTTTTCACGTATCCAATCTACTCACATATAATAGTTAAAAATGATATTTTTAACTTGTTAAACATCGTTTTCCATCTTAATAAATTTTATTTATTAACTAACACTAATTGTTTAACTTGACAATTTACTTTCATTTGATTTATTTTCTAATCCACCCCTTTTAAACGTTAGTTTAATATATTTTTTCACCGAGAGTTCCACTTCATCAAATCTTTATGCGGCGGAATGCGACCTTTCTGGGCTTCTACGCGGCTTTACAGAGGTCCACAGAGCTCGAACTTCGCTTCAACACTCTCCAATACTCGGATATTAGTAGACCCGGGAGTATGGAGCTTAATGAAGGCGGAAACAGACAAGAAAAAGGGCACACAAAGCTAGGGCTTTGCTGTTCGGATTTGAAATGGTGAAAGGAGAGAGCTTTGGAGGGTTAATAGGGGATATAAGGTGGTGTAGAAGAGGTTAAGGGGTGTAGGAGGCGACGGAGAGTGAAAATGAGGAGTTTTGATCGAAGGGGGGTGCTGGGGCTTGGCCGTGGGCTGAGGGGCGGCTTCGAAGTCTGGTGGGTCAGAGAGGCGGCGACGGCGATTCGCAAGCAGAGGGGGAGGGTGCGGTAGCGGATGGATGGGAGGAGGAGGCCATTGGCGAGTGGTAGGAGGAAGAAAAGGAGGAGGAGAGAAAGAGAGAACAGAAAGAAAGAAAAGGAAAGAAAGAGGAGGTTTTAGTTGTAAAATTCTCCCCTCACGTGGATAGCCAACGTTACATGATCCCATAAGTCTTAACAAAACCACCTTGGCCCGTTGGATGGCCTTCGTTAATTTAAATCCAATAGCTTCACGTTTATAAAAGTGTGATAGTTAGCCTCCACTTCTTTTGATTGCACGATAACAAATTAACTCACTTTGCTACAAAATTTTGGATTATGATAATAAGCATAATTCCGAATCCAATAGATCAGGTTTCATCGAATTCTAAGTTTGTTTGATCTTTCGTTTAATTTTACATCGAGTTTTAACTAGCTTTAAAAATGTGATTTTAGCGTACTTTTTCTTCTTGCACTCCACATGCTAACTTCAAAAATTATGAAACTGGGGATACTACCATCATTTGACACTATGGATTCGATAAAAAAATCAATGAATTCCAAGGTCGCCTCAATAATGTTCCCTTGTAAACTGATCGTCAATATCAAAACAAATGGTTTTATCATGCACAACCACACACTAACTTTGTTTGGCGCAAAATTTGAAATCTAGCAATGATTTATTAGTTCGAATCCAATAAAAGTTTTCTCGTCGGATTCTGAGGTTGCTAGCAAAATTTCACTTTTTAAGGCTATGCGACGATTTAAAAATCGAATTCTCAAATTTTGACGTATTTTCCCATAAAATTATATTAAAAATAAATTTTAAATTGGTTGCAAAATTCCAATGTTACATTAGAGTATGTGGCTTTGCCGATAGTTAGTTATTTCTTAGTTTCCACTGTGTATTGTGTACTCTATATTTGATGTATAAGGACAGATTGCTACAACTGTTCGAGGGTATGATTATTCTAGTGTAACTTTGATGTAATCATTTTTGTAAAAGATTTTGTAAAGTATTTTGTGATTATTATATGTTATTCACTGCAATCATGAGATTCCGTTCTATTTCTTTTTCTTTAACCCCTAATGATTTGGTTTTTCGACATTTTGGTATTCAACATGTTAATACAGTGGATGTATTAGTGTCGACTCTGAAGGCCGAAAAATTTGGATATTACACTCATTGATTCCCATGCAAGAGTAAACAGTTTAGCTTTTTATTACAAATTGACTGAAAAACAAAAGAAATAAAACCGGTTGTTCATCGTCGTCCAAGAGCATGCCTAAGGATCTCGTCTGATCCCATACATGGGTAGGATACTTAGCTACCATTAACTTTCAAATTCCACAAGTCAATTGATGACAAGGCCCCGATGAGAGCTAGGCTCACCTCTGTCCCTTGCAACCAATGGTCGTTCCTATTGCATTGTTGCAGTTTGATTCTGAACATATTGCCACAGGTTTCCATTCCTCACATGCTCTTTAACGACATCCCATAAGTGTTTGCATTCATTTGTTTCATGTCTAGCTATCCCATGAAACTAGCATAATTTTTCAAAAGCTATGTCTCGTTCAGTAGGCTCCCATCCAGTTTTCCTTCTTACCGGAAGGCAGCCTTTGATGTCCATAAAGATTTGTTTTTGATTCACATTCAACTTTATATACGAGTCGTACTTCAAACATTTTTTTGGGGCTTGCTTTACCTTCAGATCTGTGCTTTCCCTTTTGGCTTTGAAAGATAGATAGTCCTCCATCCTTGGCATTGTTAACTTAAAGAGCTTCATGATCTACTCTTGCAACTTCGTGCTAGATATACATGTTAGATTCGAAGTAGAATCCACCGAGATCCCGGAGGGTCCCTTTCAAAAGAGATATCGTACTCATAATTGTCCAAGATGTCAAATACTATAGGTATCAGAACCATTAATGGATTTGGTCGATCCACCAAAATGACTACAACATTAATTCATTTCAGGAGTTTGCGTAGAGTCTCACCAGCTTTCTGCTTGATCGTTATTAAGGTTATCACATTTTTGGGCCTGCCATATGGACCTGAAATTGTTCGATAAAATTTCCTACTAGATTGCTCCAACTTCCAGTTGAGTTTGATTCTAGCTGCCCGAACCACATACCAGCTATGTCTGAGAGAAAGAGAGGTGGCCATGACATCGTTAGATGCCCTTAGTACTTCCATTATGTGAATGCATCATATGAGAAGGGTGATATGATCCATCCTACCATTGTAAGTGTTGACGACTAAAATTGTCGTCAACACCCGAGAGTTCCAAAAATTTGAAACAAAATGTCCAGAGAGGAAAGTATGGGACATGCAGTAATAATGTGGGAGAAAGTAAAGGACACAGTAATTTATCGTGGTTCGGTTCGGATTGAACCCACGTCCACTTTGAATGTTTGCAGATTTTATTTGATTTCAACAAAGTACAGTAAGACATCATTGCAAGAAGTTACAATGATTGTCGATGTTTAATAAATTCTTATTGCCGAGCTTCCTTGCTGGTCAGGAGTAGTCGAGGAGTTTCCGATGTCCGGAGCATGTCGTGATGTTCCAAAGTCCGGAGGGTGTCGGGAGTTTCCGAGGTCTAGGATGTGTTAGGAGGTTCCGAGGTCTTGAGGATGTCGGGAGTTTCCTAGTTTCAGAGGGTGTCGGGGGCTTCCGAGGTCCGGAATGTGTCGGAAGGTTCCGAGGTTCGGAGGGTTCTGGGAGGTTCAAAGGTTCGGAGGGTGTCAGGAATTTCCAAGGTCCGGGATGTGTCAGGAGGTCCTGAGGTCTGGAGGATTTCGAGAGTTTCCAAGGTCCGGGATGAGTCAGGAAGTTCCGAGGTTCGAAGGGTGTCGGGAGGTTCCAAGGTTCGGAGGGTGTCAGGAGTTTTCAAGGTCCGGGATGTGTCGAGAGGTTCCGAGGTCCAAAGGGTGTCGGGAGTTTCCGAGGTCCGGGATGAGTTGGGAAGTTCCAAGTTTCGGAGTGTCAGGAGGTTCCAAGGTTCGGAGGTTGTCGGGAGTTTTCGAGGTCTGGGATGTGTCGGGAAATTCAAAGGTCCGAGGGGTTTCGGGAGTTTCAGAGGTCCGGGATGAATCGGGAAGTTCCGAGGTTCGGAGGGTGTCGAGAGTTGCCAAGGTCGGGAGTGAGTCGGGAAGTTCCAAGGTTCGGAGGGTGTGCCGGGAAATCAGGAGTCTGGGGTGGATCGGGAAATTAGGAGTCCGAGGTGTATTGGGAAATTTGAAGTCTGGGGTATGTCGGGAGAATCTGGAGTCCGGAGTGTACCGGGAGAATCTGGAGTCCGGAGTGTACCGGGAGAATCTAGATTCCGGGGTATACTGGGAAAATCTAGAGTCCAGGGTTTATTGCAAAAATCTGGAGTCCAGGGGGTACTAGAAAAATCTAGAGTCCGGGTTTACAGGAAAATTTGGAGTTTGGAGTGTATCGAGAAAATCTAGAGTCCATGGCGTACCGAGAAATCTGAAGTTCGGGTCCGGGTTGTACCAGGAAATCTGGAGTTCAGGGTCTCCTTCTTCCCCCAAAAGCTATGCTTCCATTGATGATGCTTGTGAGCTCCAAGAAATCCAAATTACCAAGTGAAAACCAACCCCCTTGATGTTGGAAGTAAGGGAGTATTTATTATGGAGTATTGTACTGGAGTAGGTGAGAAATGAGAGCCACACATCAAAATTTCATATCTCTGAGGGGCATTAAATTTGGATCCCAAAATCTGAGTCGAAAAATCCATGTTCTATCAAAATTTCTTATCCTGGGGTTTGAAAAACTCAAATCCCCAAAATCACATGTTGCACATGTGAAAAACAGTGGTTGGCCCGAGTTCTGGGCTATGCCAAACTGATCTTCCATTTTCTAGAACATTTCCCAAGTTCAATATTTAGTATCACAAAATCACGTGTTGCACACGTGAAAAACAGTGATTAGCACTTGTTTTTCCTTTGCCAGATCCGCCTAGCAATTTGCTAGATCTGATTCGAATACCTAAACCGAGCCGAACTTCGTACCCCATTTCACCATGTACATATGTGAAAATCTTCGGATCCCTCAGTGCGCTCCAGCTATTTTCGTACCCCCTTTTTAGTATCAGATCATTTACTAGGCCATGGTTTTTCCTCAGTTTTTTGGTGTGGTCGGCCTGAGTATGAGACGTGACTTTTGACTAATCCACCATTTTTTATGTATTTTCGAAGTGCCAAATCTGGTGATTGGCCAATTTTCATGTGTGATCAACCAAGGGCGCACACGTGTTTTTGAAGTGATCCGACGTGTTTTTTGGCTGTTTTTCTTCATGTTAAGCCTGAGTTTGCCAGACTTATGAGATTGACCGATTAAGGTAAAACACACATTTTTTCATGATTTTCACGCGTCTATCGGCTGTTTTTGTTGCGCTTAATCAGCTTTGCTAGTTTACCGTATTTTGACACCGTGACTCATGCGAGCCATTTTTCGTAATCAACGTGTGTCGATCAGCTATTTTTTAGTGTGTGACACTGTTTTTTTACTAAATCCATATATTTTTATGCGACGAGTTATACTACATAATCCTACCGATACGCTTAACCGTTTTGAGCTGATCGGACAGTGTCGATCATGTATTTTCACTGCGCCAGCTTTTTCGAGTACAATGATGACGAACTTACGAATTGACGCCATTTCCAATCCTTGTCTGAATATGTCACAACTTCGATTGAATCGCTTTGTGTTTTCTGACGATATTTTAGACGTGTGACAGCTTCGGCTAAAAAGCGTGTCAACACAGTGGATACATAACATGGTGAAGCGAGGCATGGTGGTGCGAGGCATGGTGATCCGAGGCATGGATGTGAAGCATGGTGATGCGAGGCATGCATGTGAAGCATGGGTGGAGCCAAGACTGGACTCGGGAATAGATCGGTGCCTGTTGTACCAGTTTTTGGAGGTCACCGGCACGTGTTGGGCAAGCGATCTTCAATGCTGATGAATCTCGCATTTGAGGGATGCGACATTCTACCAGTGGCCCGACTTGAGTCTTCTGGTGTTAGAACCATGATTTTCTTGATATGATCACACAGTTTTAAGTGCGTTTACTTGATCTGACTTGTATTGTTCGAGACCAGTTTGGCGAGCCATGCGAATATTCTTACGCGATCTTGTCTTAGCTTGATTCCTGAGGATGTTGGCAACACTTTTAGGTCGTTGAACCACGCGATGGGCTGTGTAGTGTGGGCCTGGACTACTTCTGGTAACCGGACCAAAATTCTAGTCAACATTTCCCTGCAAAGTATATCTTATGTTAAGGGGACATACTTTATAATAAGACAAGTATGGTGATGGCTGAAAGGATCTACATGCAATGCTCAATAATTGGTCGTGACCTTTCCATTAAGTTGTATGCCGGGAGTGCGCTGCTTCGTAGCAGTCGAGACGCATTGTTAAAGACTGTTGGTATGAGTTAGGGATTCCAACATTACTGAGAGTTTTGGCTTGTTTGAATCTTGTAGCTTGTCCTAGAACCTGTCTGAGGCATCTAACCTCTGCCGATTCAATAAACTAAACGTTTGACGCCGACTCCCAATATTACACCAAAGTGCAAATGGTTCATTGTCTGGCCAGAATCGCATATGCACTCACATGTTTATATGTGGTTTTGCGCGATGCGATCTGAGTTGGAATAAGTAACATGAAATTAATCAACATGCCATTGGCATGCAATCGCACAAGTTAGCTTCCGCAGAGTTGCTGAATCAATACTTGATCATTTTGTGTGCACTATTGGGTCATTTGAGCCTATGAGCACACAATTAGTTAACAGCTTGAGTATGTCGGTTGAGATTCCGAAAGCGTGTATGCATAGTCATAGCCATAGCCATAGCTTGGGCGCACGAACGCTTAAGGTAGTTAACAATGTTGAGCTGGAGCTTGATCGTTTTGTGTGTTCCATTGAATCACTTGGATTTATATGTACACAATCACTCACAATTCATGCGGGATCTAATGGTTAAAGTTTCGAGAACTCATATACGCGAACGTCGCTGTGGGGACAATACTTGGAGCATGTCATGGCATGCGATCACATAGATTTACCTTCAAAGCGAATTTAAACCCAAATTCCACGCGTGTGCACTCGGATGGTTGTACATTTAGTTAGTACACGAGTGGTCGTTGAGTCGAGATTGACTTGGTAGCAGGGGCCTTGAAGGCAAGTGAATGTGACCATAGCTTGGTGTACAATCCCGAATTCCAACCTCGAAATGTTCGTTTGGAGAAAGCTGAACCCAGAGTTGGACTTGCTTCCTTTCTTCTCTTCTCCAGACAGAAAATCAGCTTAACATGGAGGATACAAAATGGTGCTTGTGTACCTCGGATTTCCAAGTTGTTTTTGGGTTTTCAGGAAAAGGAAAGAGATATAGGGAAAGTGAGTGGGTTTCCGACATCGGGGCTCAGGAATGTGGAGTGGTGGGTTTTGGGATACAGGATAGGAGTTCAGGGAAAAGTCGCCAAGTATGTGCAAATACGGGATTAAACTTCGTATCACAAATACTTAGTAAATCTTCTAAGTTTTTCTGGGGCTCAAAGTTTGTTTGAGGGACATGACAACTTAGCGAGCACATAAGAACATGAAACAGAATTTCATACTCCGGAGGCTCCGCCAAGCTCCCTTGTCTCTTTGAATTCGAGCTCGAGCTAGCGAACTTGAATTGTTCCACAGCGTCTCATGACCGGATTGGGATTGGAGTGTTGTGGCCTTGCAGCATGACACTCGAGGAGTGGACTTGTTTCAAGTGGCGACTCGGATGTGCACATAGGATGTGGGCATATTGGTGAGTCGTCAACTTCACACTCTGGTCTCCAACCCAAACACGAGGTAGTCGCGTCTCGACCCAAGAAGCGCCAGTGGTCGGCGATGGACATATCGTTAGTTGTTGAGGCTAACAGTTATCACCGCGTTCCGAAATGTTTGCTTTTATGAAGTCTCGGCACTATTGGAATGTTGGTAATTTCCATGGCCTATGCTTTGGTTCTGGATCGCCTTCCCCGCGAGGTGAACGTGCTTTTAAGATGATTGCTCCAAGGGTTGCGGTGAAGATGATGCCAGTGCAGGAACTGGTAGGGATCTTCCTTGGGTTTTACGATGGTCAGGCCGATGAGGAATCGGTAGAGGGCTTCCCTTGGGCTTACATACCTACTAAATTATTTTTGATCCACATGATGAGTTAGCAAGTTTGGATCATCGCGTGACGTTGCATGTTTAGATTGTAATTGAAGTCGAACGTAACATAACCGATGGGCGTAACATTCAAGAAACGAACTTATTTGGACTGACAACTCGTATATGAACATGAGATGTGGATATATGATTGAGTTGTCATTGTCGGGGTTCGATTCTTGATCCAATCATGTCATAATCATGATCCGATCTGAGAATGGTACGTACTGATGGTCAGCGATGACAATGGACGTAGAAAGCCTTAGCATCGAGAGATGTCGTAGATGACTTCTATGATGCTAAGACTTGAGTTCTAGACCATCTTTTCCACGCGGTGGGTACGCTCCCAAAAGGCCGCTTCATGGTGGCGGAGTGGATGTCTTTGGTCATAATGCAGGATCAGGTGGAGCGATGGCACCCTCGAGCCTTCTTTCGATCGTGCCTTCGGTAGTACTTCTCGATGTGCCCCTAGCTAACTGGAGGGTTGCCGAAGCATCGGATGGAGGAGAAGGGCTATGACATAGAGAAGAGGATGTGTCTTTTGGAGAAGTGGGTATGCTTTCCATTTCCGTTTTGCTTCCAACGAGGGAGGCAAAGGTGGGAACGAGTTGCGCACCAATATCTCCGACGACGATCTAAGGGATCGTTGTGTCGTGGAGGACAATTGCAGATGTAATGCCCCAGAATTTCAGACCAATCAAAATTGCCGAAAATCCTTCCATTCAAAACAAACGATGACAGCTACCATCATATTTTATAATTATATGCAACATCACTAAATTCTCTAGATAAAATTTTAATAAATACTACTTATTTGATTAACTGTTTGTGCTGGAATACAAATTCAAACACAATTACCATGCATCTATCATTGTGCAATTCTAATGAGAGGGACATCGATATTCAATCCTGCACACTTGATAAAACGTCAGTATAACTTAAATGATAAACATGAAAGATGCACTTACACAAAATGTAATAACAACCAAAAATATTTTTATTAATAAAGCAGCTGCATCACTACCACTTGTGACTACCTACGTACCTTTATCTAATTGGGTAAGCAATTAGATAGAGGATTAAGCCAACACAGTTCTTCTTTAGAAAACATTTAAAATCAATTATTACTTACAAAAATACTTTTTACATCAAGAAGAAACACTCTTCAAATATTCGTTTTGAAATATGTACAAATATTTGTTGTAAAACTTCATTTCAAAAGATCTTCTCTTTTAAATAGCAAAAACTCCCTTGTGATAAAATAGATTATAACTTCGAACTAATTATTGGAATACTTGAGAATAACATTCCATAAGACATTAATCAAAGTAATGCATTTTTATAATGCAATTATGGCTATCAAACCATAGGTAGTTTATGTCTATCCCAGTCCCCTACTAATCCTTATGTTCTTGTTTTCAGGACCTTATGCCATTCGTGCTAAGTCATCAATGTCCTCAATCATCAGTCGTATACGTTCTTTACTTATCGAAGCAAAGATTGCAGTCAATATAGTATGTTGAAGTCATAGGCATCTTTAAATTAAAACACAAGCTTACGAAATAAAAATGGATTAGATGATAAGTATACTCACAGTACTCCTTGCTATCTTCATGAAAAAGTCTCGTCGAACATCATATAGTACTTATCATCATTCCCCGGTAATCAATTACTTTCCTCGAATCATCGAAATTAGTCAACCTTCCTTGTTCTCAATTTTGACACGTTTTGACTCTCTTTTACTTTGATTTAACATCCTCGATTTTATCTGTTTGTTTATGATACTATAAGGAAACTCAAGTCCAAATTTGAGAGGATTTGGAATATTTACCATGATTTTACACTCAAAACATCTGTAACAGTGTTTCTGTCATGCTATGAAAAGTTCTGTCCGCTTCAAAATACTTCACAGTCAATTCAAAGAAAAGACAGCACTTCCAGAAATGCTATGACAAGTTCTGTGTGGTTTATAATGATTTTAGACAAAAAAAGTTTACTACAACGTTTCTGGGACGCTATGAAAAGTTCTGGGTAGCTTATTAAGCTTCATAACTAATTCAGAGAAAAGATAGCATTTCAGAATGCTATAAAAAGTTCCGAAACTCAGATTTTCAGCCTGTTTTTGGGTAAAATGTTTGACGTTGTTTCTTTATGATAAAAATAGCTTTTGGTCCAAATTTTATACAGTAAGAAAATATCTTAGTCTACTTAATTATCATAAAAAGAAAAACCTCAAAATCGTTTATCAATTAAATATATAAAATCAAACATCGTGAGGCATTTTTTTACATGTCCATTTCGGGCTGATTTTTACCTGACATTGCATCCAGTTTTCAGGTACACAAAGGACCGAATTAGAAAAAGTGCAAAGAGTGAAAGTTTTATCCCTTTGAATTAGATTTCCAAATTGATATAGAAGTCGAAATTTCATTAAGAATTGCGAAAGTTATGCCCAAAATACCGGACGTCATTTTCATGGTTTCAAGTCCAATCATTCATTCATAAATTTCTCAACTTTTCTTCAAAATATTAAATGAATACATGAACTTAAATGGTTTTTCTCACCTTGAACTTGAAAACTGAACTTGTAGCTTCTCCTAAACCTCTCTTCCTTTTGTTATCTAGGTTTTATGTTTGTGAATGCATGAAATGAAATGAACATTTCCACCCTTTATATAGCATTTTTCAGGGCTAGTTTGGTAATTTGGTTTTGGACACTTGTCCACCTTATCTTCATGCATGCTTTAGGATGAAGACACATGTCTCTTAGGTGTCTTTAGATGTTTCTACACATGGACACCTAATATGTTTATGCGTCTTTACCTACTTACATCTCATGACATGTCCACCTTTCATTTTAGGACATGTGTCCCTGTCATTTTAACCCATTTTTCATATTTTAGAATATGTACACATATACCATTTGTATTTTATTTATATGCTATGTACATGCACATATATTTGTTCTTATATTGCCACTATATGTACATGATATTCTAACAACTTTTAACAAGTAAAATATCGTATCAACAAAACTGTTTTCTGTCACATTGTCGATATTTCTTCGAACTACTTATCTTGTAAACAAAAATTCAACAACATGTTTTCTCCTCATTAATTATTATTTATAAAGGGATTTAATCAAGGTTATAAAATCATTAAATCCAAGTTTTAAATATTTAAATAACGTCGATATTTAAATATTTAATGGCTGAAGCTTCAAATTGTTAATTAGGGCTAGTGGAGGTCTGGTTCCCCAAGGCCTTCTTTTGAATAGGTCTCTGGTAGTACTTCCTGATGTGCCTACAGCTAACTGGAGGGTGTAGGAGCATCAGATGGAGGATATTGGCTATGACACGGAGAAGAGGTGGTGTCTTTTGGAGAAGAGGGCATGCTTTCCATTTTCGTTTCGCTTCCGACGAGGAAGGCAAAGGTGGGAATGAGTTGTATGCCGATATCTCCGACGATGACCTCACGGATTTATGTGTTATAGAAGAAGGTTGCAGGGCTGGTAGAGGTCTGGTGCCCCCGGGCCTGGTTCCTAATAGGCATCTGGTAGTACTTCCCGATGTGCCTCTAGCTAATTGGAGGGTTTCCGGAGAATCAGATAGAGGATAATGGCTACGGCACGGAGAAGAGGAGGTGTATTTTGGAGAAGAGGTCGTGCTTTCCATTTTCGTTTTGCTTCCGACGAGGGATGCAAAGGTGGAAACGAGTCATGCGTCAATATCCCCGACGACAACGTAAGGGATCACCGTATCATAGAAGACGGTTACAGGGCTGGTGGAGGTCTGGTGCCTCGGGCCTGCTTCCGAATAGGCATGCGATAGTACTTCCCGACGTGCCTCCAACTGGAGGGTTTCCGGAGCATTGGATTGAGGATAATAGCCATGGTACAACAAAGAGGAGGTGTTTTTCGGAGAAGAAAGCTCGCTTTCTATTCTTGTTTCGCCTCCGACAAGGGAGGCGAAGGTGGAAATGAGTCATGAACCGGTATCTCTGATGATGTCCTTGGGGATCGCCGTATCATGTAGGTGGTGATCCCAAGTGCTCGAGCCACATGACTCGGCATTACATTCAGGGTTGAGTTGGTCGAAACTCCATAATCGAGAGACTCGAGTCGAGGAGAGTTCGAGGGCTGATTCGCCAGTGGGTGCCCGAATCCGGACCATTCGAGTCGGATAGAGCCAAATAGGTGATCGATGCTTTATTGATTCGGTTGATGGGCTGCCCCCACAGTCCAGAGACTTAGGAACAGGGTCATTTATACTCGGTCCCGTCGTTGGTTTGAGGCCTGAGTCGGTTTATTTATACTCGGCCTCATCGTTGATTCGAGGTTCGAGTCGGTTTATTTATATTCGACCTCGTCATTGATTCGAGGCTCAAGTCAGTTTATTTATACTCGGCCTCGTCGTTGATTTGAGGCTCGAGTCGGTTTATATATACTTGGCCACATCGTAAATTCGACGCTCAAGTCGGGAGACCAGTTCCCGGCTTAGAGGTGTCATTCCAGTGTTGCGTGCTCACGTATGCAAGTTTGTCATTGTTGCTGCAATCTTGCCGAATCGAGGAGATGATCTCGAGGAGTTTAGTTGTCAAACAGATTCCTTATTGGTTGGGATCTTTGATGAGTGTTGAGTGGCTTGGAGATCCCATGCGGTGGACCCTCTCAGTACTGCTTGAGGTGACCCTTGCAGATGAAAATTTTACTTTCAAAAACTCTATTAATCTTATTTAAATGATTATACAAATAATGTTTTCCAATTTAATTTCGATTTTCAAAGAGTTGATTTCGAGTGTGATTGTATATTAAAATGAACTTGAAATGGCGCGGTAGTCAGAACGTATGAATTTAAAATTTAATTAAAATGAACTTGAAATGGCGCGGTAGTTTTAAAAAAACTTCAATTAAATATTCAATTTTGATTTAAAATTGAATATTCCTTATCATTATAATATTAAATGATAATATTTTCAAAATATTAGATTTTGAAATCACTTCCCTTTCGTATTCAATATAAAATGAATAAAATCGTTCGATAAACCCGTTCGGGTTAAAATGGCGTTTAGCTACTTACTCGGCTTCATATATTCCAATATTTTTGTGTCCATCCAAAATCATAATTTAATTCTTTACAAAAAAGATTTTAAAATAATAATAGTAAAGATTTTAAAATAATATTTAGCAGAGATTTTAAAATATTTTTTAGTAAAGAATTAAATTACGATTCTGGATGGACACGAAAATATTGGAATATATGAAGCCGAGTAAGTAGCTAAACGCCATTTTAACCTGAATGGGTTTACCAGTCAATTTTATTCATTTTATAATGAATAGCAAAAGGGAAGTGATTTCAAAATATAATATTTTGAAAATATTATCATTTAATATTATAATGATATTCTCAGTGTTGTCCTGCAAGTGGCGACACATGTTTGTGTCATGCCCGTGGACGCTGTGGAGCCAACAATATTCTATAGAGTCCCTGGGTGCGCTCTTCGGACCTGTAGGCCTTATCCTTTTGTATGGTAGGGCATTGCATATTGCAAGGTAGATGTTCTTGGGGGGTGTCATTGAGAGGTGTGTAGCTATGGAAAGATGGAAGTCGGAGATGCTTCCTCTTATTATAGCGAATACCTCTGATGTCATCGGTGTGAGCAAGATTGCCAGAGTGATGAGGTTAAAGTCATTGGAGCTCTGGGCTTCATATTGAAGTAATCTATTAAGGCGAGAAGCTCGATTCCTTTATGCTAGCTCTTGGTGTAGGAAGTAGTTGGATTTCTCGTAAAAGTTCTCTAGAATCTTTGGTTGCTTTTGATTGATGCATGCTCCGAATTCGAAATCAGATGGCACGCCCTTAGCAAGTTGGACGAGCATGGTTCAAGGGGTAGGTTCTTCGACTTTGGCCAAGGCAGTGTCGAATCTTTTGACGTGGCTTTTGGGAGTCTCTTTAGTGCCTTTGTAATTGTTCGAGACTAAGATGATATCTTTTGACATTGCGGCGTGCATCCTGGATTGCCCGACCAAACTCCTGGTGAGTTGGTCAAAAGTTGAGATTATTCAAGGTGGGAGTCGAGCGAACCATGATAGAGCCAGATAAGGACGGGGAAGCACTTGCATTTTGTGGTGTCGATAGCGCGTGACGAATCCGTGTGCCATTCGTGGTGGTTAATGAAGTTTCGAGTACTAGAGTTCCCTAAGTAAGAAGTCCATTTTGGCATGTTGAAGTGCTTATGCCATTCGGTATTAAGGACAGCTGGAGTAAAGGGGTTACACTACCTATTGGTTTCCCAAACGTCGTTGGTGTGCCCTCGCGATTCCCTCACGATACTACGGATCGTGTCAGCGAGAATCTGAGGTTGGGTTCCTACTGTATTATGGCGATCGTGATCTAATTGAGGAGTTTGAAGCCTAGAGCGTCTTCTCGAAGGAAGTTCTTCATCATTCAGTGAGTCTCCAACCTCGATTGCACGATACCGTGGAAGTTGGTTGTGGTGATTTTGGACCTGGTTGGGTGCTAAAAGCATAGGCGACTAGTCCAGACTCATGGTAAGTTCAGTCTTCTTAGTGGGGGCTTGAGCGCTATTCCCTTGGTCGAGATTAAGTTCAAGCTAGTAACGACCGGGATGACGTGTCGCCTCTCTGGTGGTGATCCTGACATTGTCGAGGTTGATTCTATAATGAGTGCTTCGGTTGTCGGGAGGAGAGACGGATGTGGATCTCGAGGTAACACGATTCAGAGGAGGCTATATGCTCCTACTTGCCATAAAATGGGTGATGTCTCGTTGAGCGTGTCGCTGGAGCTGCTGGATCGACTCCTTATTTCGCTCGACTTGGGCTTTGAGTTGTTGCTCGGTTTCTTCCAGCCTTTGGGTCAAGGGTATTGCCACGTGAGCAGTGGCTAAGATGTCGGAAAGAGGTCATTGACGGACTGGAGTGCCTTGATTATCAGTAGATGGTCCACCGGTAATAGATTTTCCCTTGCTCGCCATTGTCAAGAAGTTTGCTTGGCGGACAAGAGGGAATCTGAATAGCATAAACAAACTTGCGGTCGAGAATCAGTTTGAAAATTCGGCTTCGTCGACTTTGAGCGAAAGTATTGGTCGATGGAGGCTGAGCGACCAAGTCTACCTGAAAGCGGAGAATGTCTCATTGAGCATATCGTTGAAGTCATTGTGTTGATCTGATATTCCGGTGGATTTTGTCGCCAAGGCAACATTGAGTCTCGCCCAACTTTCTTGATGTTTCGTCGAATTGGGCTCGACCGACGAATGCATCGGAGTTGGGAACATTAAGATTGGTCGGAGCTTCAAGGGGTCAAGGCTGAGGAGAAAATTACGAATCAGGATCGACAATGGAAGGTCCGACCAAGGGGTTCTTTCCTTTGTTCACTATTGTCTACAGATTTGCTCGGTAAGTCTGAGAAAACTTAAATAGCATCCCAAGTCTTGATGACTGAGTAGAAGGAAAGGCGAGGTTTCGAATCATTGAAGGAAGTGATAGAAAGTCGACCGTAGATGAGCGTTTTACTCCCCCTTCCAGGCGCACCAAAATGTTGACGACTGAAATTGCCATCAACGCCCAAGAGTTCCAAAAATTTGAAATAAAATGACCAGAGTGGAAAAGTACCAGAGATGTAGTAATAATGTGTGGGAAAGTAAAGGACACGATAATTTATAGTGGTTCAGTTCGGATTGAACCTACATCCACTTTGAATACTTTGCAGATTTTATTCAATTCCAATAAAGCACAGTGAGACATCATTACAAGAAGTTACAATGATTGCCGATGTTCAATAAATCCTTGTTGTCGAGCTTACATGCTGGTCAGGAGCAGCCAAGGAGTTTCTGAAGTCTGGAGCATGTCGGTAAGTCCCAAAGTCCGGCGGCATCAAGATTTTACTAGGTTCGGGATGAGTCGGGAAGTTTCGAGGTCCATAGTATATCGGGAGTTTCCAAGGTCTAGGATGTGTTGGGAGGTTCCGAGGTTTGGAGGGTATCGGGAGTTTTCGAGGTCCACACTACATCAAGACAACAAATTTGGCACATCAGGATGCGGGGATTTGATACGGCTAATAGCCGTATCAAATTTCATTTTGTACAGCTCAACCAATCCGCACCTACCTCAACCTTTAAAATCTAACTGTAGATCGTCGACAGATCGGATCACTTCGCATGATAAGGCTTTGAGCCATATCAAAATGCATGACGCTTCCTCCCAATTTTTATTTTTCATTTTTCCATTCTCGATTTAACTCTTTTCATTCTAGTCGGAAAAAAAATTCCCAAATGAAAAAAATGCTGCCTTTCCCCTCTTATCCAAATCACAGCTTCCCCAAATCGAATTTTTTATTCTGGACAACTGTTTTTCGATTTCTTGAGTATCGTTGCTTGCTTGTTAATGATTTTGATCGAAAACCGTGAGTTTCTCTAATCTGATTTTTCGATTTGATTTTAGTATTTGTTGCTTGGTTTTCGATAACCCTTAAAATGATGAATTAGTTAGTATATATAGGGTTATACAAACCCTAAAACTTCTCTGATTTCCACGAATGATTTTGGTCTGATTTACTTTGAATAGGCAATCGTGCTTTGCCAAGTGATGAAAGCTAAGGAGGACATGTTGAATATGTTATACGGTGTTGTGTGGTTAGTTATGCTATTGTTTTACAGACCTTAAGCTTTTGTATTATCAGTACCATCAACCCTTTCATTCTTGTTTGATGTTTTCTTCATTGTTGCTTCTGTCTTCTTGAAAAATAGTCTTTCAATGCATGATAATTTCTATCTATCTCATTATTTCTTGGATTGTTCTACATGCATCATCGGTTTGCATGTACATAATAGAAACTATAAATAGAATAGACCTCAAAAAGGAAAATATGTTTGTTGAACCAAAACTTATAATATGTTGTTCCCTTTTTAAAATGTAGCTCCCTACGTAACTCGAAAATTAAAGAGCTATTACAAGAAGATAGAAATGTCAGATGGAGACGTGAAAATTTCCAAAGATAGTTAAGTTGAAGTTCTGCTTGACTCATTTATTTTTAGCATAGGCTAGCACATATTTACCTATAAGACAAACAAAATTCGATCGGTAAGTTTAATATTGTTCAATTATGTTCTAGTGATAGTATTGATGATTTTAGGTACATTACGGATTATATTTCTTTATAGACCATATCTTATATTTTATTTGCATGGGGCAAACTAGTTTTAATTGTATACCACTTGGTCACATGTTTATTTGTTCTTTCAGCTTCTTCCAGAAATATTAATAAAAAATATTTTTGATTTTTCTTGAAGAACAAAGTTGCTTAAATTTTTGAAAATGAGAGTGTAAGCCTGTTGCCAAAAAAGGGGATAACTGAAGCTTGAATCTGACTGATGTATATATATTTGATTGTGTTAATTGTACTTGCACATATGCCCAATTTTATTTTTAGCCAATTGCTATGGTAGTAAAACTAAGAAGTTTGAACCATGTCGTTTTTGGTTGTACATACTTAGTTATGACTAGGTTAATAAAATAATTTGTTTTTAATGATGTATGCTTGAGGTGTGCATGATACTCAATTAGGAGCGAGTAAACTAGTCGAACCAATTTATTTTTGTTTTAACAGTTCAATTAATTTATCACAATGGTTTATAATAAGCTAATTTATTTGAATTAATCGGACTGGATTTGTTAACATCATAATAGCTGCTGTAGTTTCTAAGATTAGTTCGAAATGAAACTTCTCAAAAAATATTATTATGTGTAACAGTACAACCATATTTGAAGACACTTAAATAATTCGTGAATCTCTTTTAAGTATATTGTGACCAAATATAATCATAAAATATTCAAGAGTCATGTATTTCAGTTATTGGTTACATATTTGTAAATGTATATGAATTTAGATTATCATGTAATTTCAGTTGTTATGTTAGCAATCTCCTTTTATAAGCTCTACAAGCTCTTAGGCTTGCTGTTTCAGAATAGCAAGCCTTTGCAGTTCTGAACAACAAGCCTGCACTTGCTGTTCCGAACAACAAGCTCTTAGGCTTGTTGTTCGGAACAGCAAGCCATTGCTGTTCGGAACAGCAAGCATGGTATACAATGTAACTTTCGACCTTTTTTACATTTTTTTACTGCAACAAATAATATACTCCTTATTTATTTTGTGACCATTTCATATTTTTTTCTTATATTATTATGTAGATATAGGATTCTATCTTTATATAATAATCTTATGAGGAAACTCGTTCAGTAAGGTTCTGCTTTAACTTTATTGTCTACTAGTTTTACCTCTTCTAAATTTTACAAATGTAACTTTTTTAATTTAAGCTAGTACTTTTAATATGTGTTTTGCCATTTGAGATATGCCTCTTCTACAAAAATATTTTTGTTCTTCCTTTTTTGTCTCAAATTTCTCAATTACTGTCGGTAAATATAAATGTAATTTCTGGAAATATCTCTTGATAAATACTTATCTATTATAATTCAATTTTTAGAAATATTTCATGATAAGTATAATGTATGCATTATAATGCCACTTATACTATTTAAATTTCCTTTTCTTCTTGTTGACTAGATTATTCTTCCTTTAACTCACTTAATTTCACTATAATATGCCAAAGAAATGATTTTTCCTTCTCTCGCTTTGTGTCTTCTTTATTTAGGTTTCCACCCTCCGCAGATCAACTGATTTCATCTACTTTGACGAGTACGTCGTTTGCGTTATAATGTTGACAACGTTGTCTCACTGACTGATTAAATTATATTAAGGAGTTTCTTATATAGTTTCACATTTACTATTTTCTATTGAATATAGGTTCTGTGCAAAATCAGTGCTCATTCCATGTTTTCTGTATCTTAAGATATAAATATTATGTTGTTAATCATGCTTATTTTCCTCAGGTGCATATATTCGGTTGTGGTTTGCCCTCGATTAAAGAACATAATGTATTACAAGAGCAGAACGTTCACTGCCATTCAGGTGAAAAGAATGTTTATTTATTGGTTATTGTACCACTCCCGTTCCATTTTCATTTTATTTGATGTTAGGCTAGACTTTTTTTTTTTGATGCAAATGTTAGGCTAGACTTACTCAGGTTAAGTATCTTATGTGTTTTAAAACGTCATGGTGTATATTAATTGCATTTAACTTTAGTTTGTAAGCAATATGATAAATATGTTAACTGATGTGATTTGGTTAAATCAAATGCATCCCTTCCTAACATAAAGCAATTTGATATTGATAAGTGAACACAGTTCCATTTAATTTTAGTTTCATTTAATTTATTGTAATTTTTCAATGCAAAAATTACTAATTTCAGTATTTAGTTATTAGTTTCTGTATTATTTATTATATGTGAACCTCATCATCTATATTTTCTTATAACATAAGATAATTAGCTTTCTTAGGTCCCTGAAACGGTCACAACACAAACACACAGTTTTAATTTCTAAATATAATAAATAGGTCAATAAATAGTGTAAGCAAACATTCAAAGGTGGTTGCATTGAATCTTGGTTGCATGACAACCTGATTACTCAACTAGCTCTAATGTAAGTGGTTCATTTCACTCTGCATTAATAATTGCGCTTCTAATTCAAGAAATTCAAGTTTTAGTTCTATAGAAAACGGAAAATCAGAAGTTTTAAAGATACAACTGTGGAGATGTTTGTGCTAAACAATCACTTTGCATTGATAATTGCGGTCACTTTCCAAAAAGCTATTTTGAATGTTCCCCTTAAAGTCACTGACTGTGTAAGTTGTTCTTTACTCTAGGAAGTGGTTGATAAAATAAATATAAAAAGAAGTAATGCCTTGATGCTGAATTTAGCAATTTCCATCCACCATTTGATATTCAAATACTTATTGCATGATGGCGCGATTACATACACTACATAATTATCAGTCTTCTTCATGTAATTGCTGAATAGGTGTGTTCTTAAATCTGAATACTGTGCTACCATGTTTGGTAAATTATATATTTTTAATTATATAGACATTTTTTAACTCTATCATTGTAGAATGTTTTGGAAGTTAATGATAATTTTATATTCAGGTCCATAATTTTTATTTTTATTTCATTTAAAAAAATTGATATTTCTTTTAAATTAGTATTATATGTGATACACTGATTGGTTCTCTAATGTTTATCTTCATTGGCTTCTTACAGTTCTTATTGCTGGTAAAGCATTGCTAGTTCATTGAGTTGGATGTATTTTGTATTGCAGCTCACTAGGAATCATGGCAGTGGATTCAAGCACCGCAAATAAACCTAAATTTGAAGGAAAAGGAATGATTATGGTTGCAAATCATCTTCCATTTGAATCTCGTAAAAATGATAAAATCGGTAAATGGTCATTTTCATGGGATCAAAGCTCCCTGCTTCTGCAAATGGAAGATGACATATGTACTAGATCCATAGTTATATACATTGGTACACTAATGGTTGACATTGATGCAAGTGAACGTTAAGAGGTTACACAAAAACTATGACATTTCTCAACCCAATTCAACTTTTTATAATTGTGTTCTTGAAATATTACTTCATGCACTGATTACAAAAATATGGTAAACGAAGAGTGGTTGCTGATGAAAACAAATATGATTACAATGTAATCACTGATATTCTAGTAGGAATGTATTAATTTATTTACTTATTTATTTTAAATTAGATACGACTCACGGCCGTATCTAATTTTCAAATAGCTACGACCATGAGCCGCATCTCATTATCAAGTAGATACGGCCATGAGCCGTATCAATCTAAGAGTTTGATACGGCTCAAAGCCGTATCGATCCATGAATTCGATACGGCTTTGAGCCAAAACAAACCATGAATATTATACGACTTTGAGTCGTATCAATCTACGAATTTGATACAGGTTAAGCCCGTATCTAAGTAACAAAGACGCCATTTTTTGATATGGCCCAGAGCATTGCCAAATCGATTTAGATACGGCCATGAGCACTGCCATTGGCATTTCCGGTGTAGTGCCAGGATGTGTCGGGAGGTTCCAAGGTTCGGAGAGTGTTTGGAGGTTCCAAGGTTTGGAGGGTGTTGGGACTTGTGAGGTCTGAGATGTGTCAGAAGGTTTTAAGGTCCGGAGGTTGCCGGGAGTTTTCGAGGTCCGAGATGAGTCAGGATGTTCCAAGGTTCAGAGGGTGTTAGGTAGTTCTAAGGTTCGGAGGGTGTCGGGAGTTTTCGAGGTCTGGGATGTTTCGGGAGGTTTTGAGGTCTGGGGGGTGTCGGAGTTTCTGCGGTCTAGGATGGGTCGGGAAGTTCCGAGGTTCGAAGGGTGTCAGGAGGTTCCTAGGTTCTGAGAGTGTCGGGAGTTTCCGAGGTCTGGGATGTGTCGGAAGGTACCGAGGTCCGGAGGGTGTAGGTAGTTTGCAAGGTCTGGGATGAGTCGAGAAATTCCGAGGTTTGGAGTGTGTTGGGAGTTGCCGAGGTCCGGAGTGAGTCGAAAGTTCTGAGGTTCGGAGGGATGTATCGAGAAATTTGAAGTCCGGGGTGTACCGGGAAAATCTGGAGTCTGGGGTGTACTGGGAAATTTGGAGTCCGAGGTGTTCTGGGAAATCTGGAGTTAGGGGCGTACCGGAAAAATCTAGAGTCCGGCGTGTACTGGGAAATCTGGAGTCCGGGGTGTACCGGGAAATCTGGAGTCCAGGGTGTATGGGGAAAAACTAGAGTCCGTGGTGTATAGGGAAAATCTGGACTTCGTTATGTACCGGGAAATATCGATTCCGGTGTGTACCGGGAAAATCTGGAGTCCGGGGTCACCTTCTTCCGCAAAGACTATGCATCCATCAATGATGCTTGGGAGCTCCAAGTAGTCCAAAATACCAAGTGAGAACCAAGCCCCATGATGTTCGAAGTGAGGGGGTATTTATTGTGGAGTTTGTTAGTGGAGTATGTGAAAAAATTGGACCCACGCAGCTTAATTTTGTATTCTTGAGGGGTATGAAATTAAGATCTCAAAATCAGAGTCAAAAAATCAGTGTTCTATCAAGATTTCGTATCTCTAGGTTCGAAAAACTCGAATCCCCAAAACTTGCCAAAATCACGTGTTGCACTTGTGAAAAACAATGATCTGCATGAGTTCTGGGCTGTGCCAAAGTGATCTACCATTTTCTGGAACATTTGCCAAATCCAGTATTTTGTATCCCAAACTCACGTGTTGCACACGCAGAAAACAGTGATCGGCACGAGTTCTGCCTTTGCCAGATCCGATTCGAATCCCTGTGTCGAGCCAAATTTCGTACCTCATTTCGTCAATGTGCACACATGAAAATCTTCAGATCCCTCATTGCGCTCCAGCTGTTTTCTTACCCCTTTTTTCGTATCCGATCATTTGCGAGGCCATGGTCTTTGCCCAGTTTTTTGTTGTGATCGGCCTGAGTACGAGATGCGATTTGGCGTGATCCACCATGTTTTTCATGTATTTTTAAAGTGACAAATCTAGTGATCTATCAATTTTCCTGTGCAATCAGCCAAGGGTGCGCATGTTTTTTTTTGAGTGATCTGACGTATTTTTTGTTGTTTTTGTTCGTGCTAAGACCAAGCTTGCCAGATTTACCAGATTGATCGGCCAAGGTAAAACACGCGATTTTTCATGATTTTCACACATCGATCAGCTTTTTTTTTGACGCGCCGAATCAGCTTTTGCCAGTTTACCATATTTTGACGCCGTGAGTTGCGCGAGCCATTTTTTGTGATCGACGCGTGTTGATCAACTGTTTTTGAGTGTACGACACAGTTTTTTTACTAAGTCCATATATTTTTGCGCGACAAGTTCTACAATGTGATAGGGCCGACAAGATCAACTTTTTTGAGTTGATCGAACAGTGGATCACGTATTTTCACTACGCCAGCTTTTTTGAGTCCAATGACGATGATTTTTTGAATCAATGCTATTTCCAATCCTTGTATGAAAGTGTCGCGACTTCGATTGAATGGCTTTGTGTTTTCTGACGATATTCTTGACATGTGACAGCTTCAACTAAAAAGCGTGTTAACACAGTGAATGTGGAGAATGGTGAAGCGAGACACGATGGTGCGTGGCATGGCGATGCGAGGCACGGATGCGAGGCATGGGCGGAGCCACGGTCGAATTCTGGAACATATCGGTGCGTGTTTCGCAAGCTTTTGGAGGTGGCCAGCACATTCCGGGCGAGCGATCTTCAATGCTGACGAATCTCGCATTCGAGTGATGCGACATTCTGTTAGTGGCCCGACTCGAGTCTTCTAGTGTTAGAACCATGATTTGCTTAATACGATCACACAGTTTTGAGTGCGTTCACTTGATCCTTGACTTGTACAGTTCGAGAGCGGTGTAGCAAGCTGTGATGACTATTCTTGCGCGACCCTGTCTTAGCTTGATTCCTAAGGATGTTCGCACCACTTTTGGGCCGTCGAACCACGCGATAGGCCGAGTCATGTGGGCTTGGACTACTTCTAGTAACCAGACCAAAATGCTGGTTAACAGTAAGCTTCCAGGGCCGACAACCAGATTCTGAGAGTTCCTGTTGTTTTGAGTGAATGAACTTTAATTCCAGCCCAAGTCTGAGTGAGATAGTCCACCTCTCAAAACCCTCCTTGTCATGTTCCTGATTTGATTATCGTCATTGAACAACTAACGCCGAAATCCTAGTCCAACACCCATAGTCCGAGTGTTCAGAATGTCCAATCCTTCGTTCAAGCCTAAGCATGCTAGAATTCCATCGCTTAAGCAAGAGTTATGAGGTCCAGCAGTAAATACCAAGCTAGGGTTACGAAATCCAACACGTATGTGGGTTTCCTCTGCATTAAAGGGACCGAAACAGATCCCAAAGAGGTGGTCGATACCAACTTCTATAGGTGTGGGTCAATTTCCCCCTTTTCTAAGTTGAGATTCCTCATAGTGCTAGGTACGGGTCAAGGGATAGTATTTTGAGTGTCAAGTCTTCATGGTTGTCCAACTTCATTAAGGAGCTTAATCAACATTTTGTCTTGTCGCTTTAACAAGCTTTCTTAGTGCTTGAGGTGGGTTTGCAAGTTGTTCACCACCTCGCCCGTGTCTTCCCTTATGAGGTATAAGGAAGGATTTAATATGGAGGAGGACTTCTAACTCTCTTTTTGAGTTGATGTTGCGCCTTGTAGTTGTTTATCCACGGATTTCTTCTTCATGGTTTACTAAGAAGAGTAATTTTCTTATGTTTAAGTGGTAGCCTCTTCCTAGCATGCCAAAATGTTAACCCTAATTTTGGTCAATCAAGTGACAACACCTGATTTGTATGCAAAACATAGATAGTAATCACAAAGCAGTCAAAAATCGTAGAAATATAGTATGAAAAATTAAATAAAGACACGAGAGTTATAGTAGTTTAGCAAACGCTAGCCTACGAGCACTTCAAGTAATCGATTGATTATACAGTTGATTGTTGTATGATTGAAGAGAGAAAAGATTGAAGTTGTCTTCAAAGCTCGGTAGAATTTACATGTGGAGAAGAGCAAATCCATTTTTCCGAGCCCATGAAGGTGTATATATAAACGTAAAGAGAGGTCGAATCGACATGAGATTGCACAAGAGGGCCCACCAAGTGGGTACGATCTAGCTCACAAAGTGGGGTCAAGTTCACAACCCATCTTAGGAATTGGATAGACATTGGATTGTAAAATAGGGCCCACAAAGGGGGTGCGATCCCTGTAGTGTGTCCTATTTTCTATTAGCTTTCAGTTCTAACTGACGGTTTGTCATTCTGACCTTTTGAGCTCGAGTTATTGATGAAATATTGATTAGTTGTCTAGTCCTGAAATTTTGAATATTGGATACGTACCGATCTCATACTTAGCCATATTTCAAGTCCAGTCCTGCTTCCGAGCCCTACCGATCCCTCTGCGAAACCTTACCGATCCTTCTACGAAGCCTTACCGATCCCTCAATGAAGTATTACCAACCCCATACAACCAAATTATGAGTGTTTTTTCAAGCTTGTTCTAAAGCGTCATTCCAATGAATCCAATTGTTTGTGCATTCATATAATCATCCATACTCGATCCCGAGCAATCCAAATGTCCAAATTTAAAGCATAACGGCCTTGTTAAAATGTGGATTAACAATTAATGTCAACCAGCTCTATGTTCATCTGTGTCAACATTAGATGTTCATCAAACAATAACATCAACATCAAATATAGTTCATAAACAATATCACAACGCAGTTGATTTTCATCTCAATGCCACGTATATTGCGCATGGACGTAGTATTTCAATACACATACATATCAATATAACGCCAATGGGTAGTATGGAATCCATTCTTCCTTTTTCCCCTTGCCTTTACTATTTTCTATATTTGATGCTAAATGCTAACATAAATTATTTGGCAGACAAGTTTCTATGATTTTCGCAAAACATAAATTTTCAACAGCTAAGTCCAATACGAAGTAAAGATACATTTCACATATACATTAGAAATATGTATCTATACTTACTCGAGAGTGGTGATAGCATTTTTCATCAATTATTTCCAGTGAAATGCAAAGTCAACATTTCTTACTGGACTGAAAAACTTCGACTAATGAGCCACTAGGCCCATAAATAGATATGGCTTATCCATGCTTGAAATATTTGATGAGCATGAGCCACAGGAGTTGGCCGTAGTAGTAGTTGGCACATTTTGTTGATCTTCATGATATATATCCATACACGTTTCTTCCACTGGATCTGAATTTAAATGAGAACCAGCCAACATGATCAAAATGATACAGTAGACACCTCTTCATAGTGATTGCTTGCTTCTGTCCTCTACATGCAATCAACTAGTAGAATATTCCTTGCTTTCTGTGTGATATCTTCTCCGGTCTGAGTAATTGTAATAAAAAAACAAATAATTTGATATGAATCTTATGATAGCAAAAACAAAAGGAAAAAACTTCAAATTTTCTGTACTATTTTGTTGTGATTTGTGACATGAAAATCACATATGTTGATAGAGACGAGGAGCGGATTTATTGCTGGTTTTTGGCCCGTCTTTCTGTGATTTATTCTGCAAGTATTGAGGGGATATATTCCTAATATATCTCTAAGAGGAGAATTGGATATTTTTTTCTAGGCCTTCTATTCTCTTATAAAAGCAGCACATAGGATTGGATTAATGTATGACCGAATAGAGTGGTGGCTGCGTGCCTCTAGGGCTTGGTGCCCTAGAGAGAATTTGTGCCTCCCAATTAATGCAAGGGTTAGCCGTCGTTCTTCATTGTTCTCCTCCTCCAACAGAAGTTGTAGTCATCTAGATATTCTTTCCCTTTCTCAATAAGGTTATTGATTCTTGTAATTTTGTTTATTGTTGGTTTTGATCCATTGAGTGTAAACAAAATTTGTTTTTGTGAATCAATAAAGAGGGTGGTTGGGTGGAATATCTTGTGTTTGCGCGTGTGATTTCATATCTGTGTTTGTTTCCATAGAAATCATCTTTAAGTAATTGGGTGAATAAGATCCTGGACGCTTCCGCAAAGGCGCAGTTTTCCATAACAGTTGGTATCAGAGCTCAGATCACCGCATAGCTTGGAGTGTTTGTTGGATTAAAAAAAATTGATTTTTTTTATGTCGGAGATGATGACGTTGTCGAAGATGGCTATTTTGAATGGGAGGAATTGGGGTATATGGAAGCCGAAGATGGAGGACGTTCTGTATCTCAATGATTTGCATGATCCCATTGATGGAAATGGGGAGAAGCCCTCGAATATGGATGAGGGAAAGTGGAAGAAAATGGACAAAAAAGCGATTGCGTTGATTCGCCAATATTTGGATGATTCTGTGTTCCACCATGTGGCTAGTTGTGAATCCTCAAAGGCGTTGTGGGACAAATTAGTATCGCTGTATGAGTCAAAGAGTGCTACAAGCAAGGCTTTTCTGGTTCGAAAGTTGGTGCAACTTCGATTGGATGAGGAGAAGTCTGTTGCAGAGCATTTGAACGAGTTTCAAGATGTCATCAATCAATTGGCAAACATGAAGGTCAATTTTGATGATGAGTTGCAGGCTCTTTTGTTGATGAGTTCTCTTTCGGAAAGCTGGGAGACTTTGGTTGTTTCATTGAGTAATTCCAATGCTAATGGAACTATATCTTTGGAAACGGTTCAAAGAAGTCTTTTGAATGAGGAGCTAAAGAGAAATGGGTCGGAGTTGAAATCGGTTCAAACTGAGGCGATGGTAGCAAGGGACTCAGGTAAAGATACAAGGAAGAAGAAAGGTGCTATCTTTTGTCATTATTGTGGTAAGAAAGGCCACAAGCGCAATGATTGCTATTCATATATACGAGATATGAAGAAGAAGAAGGCGCAAGGTGATAATAATAGTGATGAGGCACAAGCAGGCTTTGCTGAAGGTACCGAAGGCAATTCTTCATGTGATGTCCTACTTAGTGTTGTGGAGCCTTGGAAGATGGATTCAGGAGCCAGTTTTCACATATGTCGAGATGTGAAAAGTTTTTCTTCGTATGAGAAGAGTGTTGGCATGATAAAGACGACCAATGGAGTAGAGCTACCAATTTGTGGAGTTGGAGCTGTTAGGTTTCGGATGCATGATGGAGTGGAGAGAGAAGTTGCCGGTGTGAGGCACATACCCACTTGTTCGCATAACCTCATATCTCTCGGTCAGTTAGATCGTCGCGGTTGCACTTATGAGACTCGAGGTGGAGTTTTGAGAGTGAAGAAGGGTGGTCATGTGATGATGCGAGGAGTTTTGGAGGAGGGGAACCTATATAGTTTGGTCGGTTCAGTGGTCAACAGTGGAAGGCGGGTGACAGTTGAAGAACCTAGTCCACAGCAAGGTGGAGAGGTTAATATGGTCACTGCTGATGGTCCTGAGGTGGAGGATCATGGTATCGACAAGGGTCTAGATGTTGATGATGCTCGAGGGATCCCGGAGATGAAGAGATCATGTCAAGCGGAAGACGGATGTCGATTTGTGAAATCCACAAAGACAAGATGGAGGTCTTTGTGGTATTACAAACGCTTTTGAAGATCGCTATTGGTGTGGTGCACGATGAGGGAGGTGCACCATTTGTGGGCGATGGTGGAGGTTTGTAATGATGTTAATTGAGAAAAGAAGGTTGAAAGTGAGAGCTAAGTTGGCTAGTGTTGAGTGGAGGAGATGTTGTGATTTGGTATCAAGGTGGAGTGTTGAGATTTGTGATACGCAAATCAAAAAATTGTAGGCAACAAATTTTCTATGTGGATCCATTTTTGGTGGAGATATTTGTTGCTACTTTTGTGGGATATTTGAAAATGAAGGCAAGGATTATTTGGTGCTTATCCAAATAGATATATTTGAGATATATGAGGATATATTTGAGATATATGAGGATAATTTGGGTGACAAGTTACTCTATAAAAGGCCTACATGATATCTTCATTATGTGGTGGAAAAATTTGTCATTGTTCTTCATTATCTTTCTCCTCAAATTGTTTAGCCATTAGATATTCTCTACCTATTTCTCAATAAGGTAATTGATTCAAGTTGTGTTTGTTTAACGATAGTTGAGATCGGTTGTAAACAATATTTTGGTGAATCAATAAAAAGGGTGGTTGGGTGGAATATCGTGTGTTCATATTTCCGATATTTTTTTGTGTTGTTGTTTGTTATTCAATCACATTCATCTTCAAGTGATTGGGTGAAAAATTTTCATTTTGTTTTTGGGTGTTTTGTCAAAACTTCCGCTGCGCACAAAACCCCAACATATTTATCCTATATTCTCTTATTAAAGGATACTGTTTTTGCAATATTTTGATGTTTTTTGTGGCTTGCCATGTGCATAATGCAAATAATTCAGTTAAATAGCAGCATTGTTATAGGAACTCCAATTTTAGCTAAAGGAGGGATAATTTTAAGGAGACTCCTCCTTATTTGTTTTTGTTAAAGGGGGATTGGGTATAAAAGTATAAAAACAAAAGGAGGCCAAACTAGCATTAACCACGTATCACGGCTTGACAACTCTAAGTTTTTCATTTTTCAAAAATCGATCCACAGAGGACCGCATTGCTTTAAAACCAAATTAAATCGCATACCTGACCCTAGTTCCTTCATCATGTTTGAACGAAGATGAAGAGAAATCAATAAAATGCCAATTTAATAACACAATTTTTGAGAAGGTTAGTTCAATCGGTTATTCTTTATTTTTGGAAATTGACAGTTTTGATGAAAAAAAGGAAAAGGAAGAGGGTTGCAATGTATGCTTATGAAAAAAGATTTGGATTACAAGGTTATTGTTCAAATTTTTATATGTTGTTTTAAGGGAAGGCTAATTTATTTGTCCCTCCCATAACAATTTTAATATAAATTAAATTTGTTACTCCCCTTTAAAATTGGAGTCGTAATAACAATCCCCTAAAAATAACATTATCATGATAATACGCACTGTGATTTAAATTAAAGCCGATTGTTCTTTCACATTACCTGATATATTTTCTAATAATACAAGGGATTGTAAAAAAGATACAATTTTGTAATATTATTCATGGATCCATTGATTTACATTACAGTGCTTTATATAGATGGAGTACATGCGGTTAAATCAAGCAATAACAATTTCTCTTTAATAAGATATAAAGGGAAAATAATATAAGAAGAAAGCATTAAGTGGATGAGTCAGCATGAGAAAGCATTAAGTGTATGAGTCAACATGATCCTTATCTTGTGAATGTATGAGTCAGCTTGATCCTTATCCTGCCTATGACGCAAATATTTACATAAATATACTTAACACTCCTCCTCAAGTTGGAGCATGTAAATCACAAATACCCAACTTGCGCAATAAAAATGTAAGTTGCTGACGTCCAAGAGCTTTTGTCAATATATCTGCCAATTGATGACCCGTCGGAACATATGCCGTAGAAATATTGCCAGATTGTAATTCATCCCGAATAAAATGGCAATCAGCTTCAATATGCTTCGTTCGCTCGTGAAACACTGGATTTTTTGCAATACGAAGAGCAGATTGACTATCACAGAACAGTCGCATTGGCCTAGAGTGTAGTACACCGAGAGAACGCAACAACAATTTTAACCACTTAAGTTCACAAGTAGCAACTGCCATAGCGCGATATTCTGCCTCTGCAGATGAACGTGCCACTGTAGGCTGCTTCTTTGTCTTCCAAGAAATAGGAGGCCTACCAAGAATAATATAATAACCTGACAATGATCGGCGAGTTCTGGGACACGTCGCCCAATCACTGTCACAAAACGCATTCAGTTGCATATCACCAGGTTGTAACAAAATACCTTGACTAGGACTTCCTTTAATATAATGCAATACACGAATAGCAACATCCCAATGAGCAACTTGTGGGTTGCTAAGAAACTGAGCTAGAGTATGAATTGAGTAACTCAACTCTGGACGAGTGATAGATAAGTATACCAAACGACCAACCAAACGCCTATATTGATCTGGGTGTTGATATGGCTCTCCTTTAACATTAGCAAGACGATGATTTTGCTCCATTGGAGTATCAAAAGGCTTACAACCCAACATTCCTGCTTCTGTTAGTATATCTAATGCATACTTTCTTTGGGAAAGATATATCCCTTAATCGCTACGAGCAACTTCAATGCCAAGATCTTTCATATGAGAACAAGTGCTCAAATATTGTTTGAATTGCAAAACAGCATTTTGAGAGGAACCTGCAATAATAAGATCATCCACATAGACAAGAACATACAAGGAAACATTACCCCGTTGATAAGTGAATAGGGAGTAATATGCATATGATTGGGCAAAACCAGAGCATCAGATAATTTAGCAAACCATTGTCGAGGAGCTTGCTGTAAACCATATAAAGACTTGCGTAACCTGCATACCTTTCCTGAAATAGGAATATGGTACCCAGGAGGTAGTTGCATATATACTTCTTCTTCCAAATCACCATGAAGAAACGCATTACAAACATCCATCTGATGCAACTCCCAATTTCGTGCGACAACAACAGATAAAAAAACACGAACCGTTCCCATTTTGGCAACTGGGGCAAACATCTCATTATAATCTGCACCCTCGACTTGTTGATTTTCAAACACCACAAGACGTCCTTTGAAACGTTCAATATCGCCATTAGCTCGATATTTGATTTTGTAGAACCATCCACTACCAATAGCCTTCTTTCCGGAAGGTAAGTCTTCCAAAGTCCATGTACCACTACATTCAAGTGCATCAATCTCCTCTTTCATAGCTTGTCTCCAACTTGAATCTTTGACCACCTCTTTAAATGAAGTCGGCTCCTTACCTTTAGTAATTGCTACCAAAAAAACTTTGTGTCTTGCAGAAAAATTATTATAATCAACATAACATGCTAGATTAAATGGTTTACCTAAGGTTCTTGATTGAGCAGACCTTGCAGAAGTAGCGGAGTCTATCTTATGAACAGTATAAGTCACAAAATCCTTTAATCTCGAAGACGGTTGGCGAACTCGAAAACCTTTGCCGAGTTGTTCGCTCTCCCTTACTGAATAATTCTCTCCTAAACGTAGAGGAGTAGTAGTGTCACAAGGAACAATACCATAAAGCTCGTCACTTCTTGGGGACATGGGTTGCACAACACCATCATCATCCATCGGATTTATAGCCCTAGCATCCTCTTCTGTAACTTTGTCACTATTGACAACTCGAGTATCCTCTTCCAAAGGAGGCTGGTGCAGATAGGCCCCCCTTTGTGCATTATCATTATCACCCGCGGTATCCATAAATGGAAAAATATTCTCACAAAATTTTACATCTCGGCTAACAAAAAATTCATGAGTTTCCAAATCATAAACTCGCCACCCTTTTTGATAAAAAGGGTACCCTACAAACATGCATTTTCTACTACGAGGTCCAAATTTGTCCTTTACATGAGGACGATTTGCAGCATAACATAAGCACACAAATACACGTATATCAAATAGGGGTGGAGGTTGCTTAAATAAAACTTCATATGGTGTTTTTTCGTTTAAAACTTGGGTAGGGGTCTTATTAATTAGATGAACAACAGCTAATACACATTTCCCTCAAAACTCCATTGATAAACTAACCTGAAATTTCAAAGCACGAGCAACATTCAAAATATGCTGATGTTTGTGTTCCACCTTACCGTTTTGCAGAGGTGTATCGACACAAGAAGTTTGATGTATCATACCATTCTTTGCATAAGAAAATTTCAAAACAACCTCTTGTCCATTATCACTTCTCAAAATTTTCACCTTTTTATTAAATTAAGTACTACTCATGACAAAAAAATTTTGAACCTAGTGCCCAACCTCGTACTTTCCAGACATTAAGTATACCCATACAGCACGAGAACAATCATCTACAATGGTCAAAAAGTAATGTGCACCACAACTTGAAGCAGTATTATAAGGACCCAAATGTCAAAGTGAATAATATCAAATAAATCATTGGCTTTACTCGTACTATTTGGAAAAGAAGTGCGAGGTTATTTTGCAAGATAACGTACTTCACAATTGTCAAAATAGTTCTTACTACTACCATCTACTCCAAGTAAAGGAAGCAAAACTTTTGATGAAGGGTGCCCCAAGCGTCGATGCCATAACACTATCAAATCTGCTGCTAACACTTTATTTGCTTGAAAACAATGAATTGGCTGATAAGGACAGACTCCATTACTCTGCACGCTTGCTCCAATCAGGTTCCTTAAAGTGTGGTCCTGTATAATACATAGCTTATTAGTGAATAAAATAATGAATTTTTGCTTTTTCAAAAGTTGAGACACAGACAACAAATTACATGTAAGAGCAGGAACAAATAATACATTTTCTAGGATCAATTTTTCATTTAGTTTTATTTGGCCCTCTTTAGTAGCATTTGTAACTTTTCCATTTGGTAAACCAACAGGAGAGGAAGGTATATCATGTAATTGGGTGAACAATTCAATATTACCAGCCATGTGATTTGAGGCCCCACTGTCGATAATCCATTGATCATTGTAGAATTTCTTACCATGCAATTTTGAAGTAGAGGATGGGAATTTGTGTTGATTGAGAGTAGTCATCAAAATACTGAATTGTGCATCACCCAGTGTAGGAACATATGCTCGATCACCATCGACAACCTCTTGTGCTACACCTTGGTTATTGCGACTTACATTTGCGGTGAAATTACCACTACGGCCACAACCTCTACCAAACTTGATTTTTTTTCCATAACTTCAGCTTTCTATTACCAACAGTAGGCACTGAAAAAAATAGCAATTATTAGCAATCCCTAATTTAGGGAAGCTCTGATACCATGATAGATTTTCTAATAATATGAGGGATTGTAGAAAAGGTACAATTTTGTAATATTATTCATGAATCCATTGATTTACATTACAGTGCTTTATATAGATGGAGTACATGCGGTTAAAACAAGCAATAACAATTTCCCTTTAATAAGATATAAAGGGAAAATAATATAAGAGGAAAGCATTAAGTATATGAGTTAGCATGAGAAAGCATTAAGTGTATGAGTTAGCACGATCCTTATCCTATGAATGTATGAGTCAGCTTGATCCTTATCCTGCCTATGACGCAGATATTTATATAAATATACTTAACATTACCAGCAAGAGAGAAAGAGAAACCAATTCTGAAGAAACCAAATTAACAAAATCATAATAATTGTTCAGCTGAAATGTTGTTATTTACAATATCAGACCTGTTAAAACCAACAAAATATTCCTCTACTTTTGGGGGGCAATTGTTTGTTCATAGATACAAAACTAGCTCGGTTAAAAAACATATACTTTTAGGTTCGAGTGTATCAATGGATACTTTAACTTTGGAAAGACATAATCAAAATTTATGTATATATGGATTAGCACACATTGTACACAATACGCAAGATAACATTGCTAAGCAAGTAATAATTTTCCCTGTTAGCCTTATAGGAAGGAAAATCTCAGAATTAGGTAGGTCGTAATGCTGAATGCTGAATATTTAATGCTGATTTCTGATGTTTGAAATATTCATTGTTTATAATAACGCCCAAAGATATCAAGTACCCTAGACTAGTAAAATTATCTTCAATTTTGATGATCCATTTTTTCCAAAACGTTGATATTTTTATATGTAAATACAAAATGCTATTCAATTTAAATTTTACATCGATCAAAAAATATAAATCAGCAGAATCAACTGGGTTGCATTTTAAAATATCAAAATGCCAACATGGTTTCATAAATTATCAATACATATTGATACAGACAACCTCTTTCATTTTGTTGAAACTTACTTTCACGTGATGTCTTTGTTTTGTCCAGGAAAACCTTTAGTTTCAATCAGTGGCTTAACTCTTGGTCCTCAATGTTTTTAAAGATGATGGTAATTGATCATTTTCATCTTCTTCTTTTTCCATCTGTATGTATTAAGACTGGATATATTTAAAGTATGATTTTATCTGTGGTTGGCATGCAGGCGATCATACAATATTTGCTTGTTTTTTGCATAAGCACCTGCAAAAAGTATATGTGAAAATGGCATATCTTTGTATGTCAAAAGGTCTAATTGTTTCAAGTTCCAAATAAATTGGTGCTTTTTCTGTGATAGAAAATCATTCACTAAAATAAATAAAAAACGCACTCTTAAACTGAATAGAAATAACCCCAACTATCTAGATGTCTTTTTGGATGCTGCAACCAGCATAAGAAAATAATGATTAAAAGGATTATAGTTCAACACTTCATTCAGTTTGTTTTGACTCTATCACAATTAGATTATATATTCTGCTTAATTCAATTCAGCTATTATAGCAATTAATATAATTTGTTTCACAATTTACTAGAATTTATCAACTTAGGAATCAAGATGAACAACATGCATGATTTATTATTTTGTGAATTAAAACAATTCATTCACTAAAGCAATGTGATTCATTCACTAGATAATAGAATTTGTTGTCTTCACCACCAGGAATCAATTGTTAAAGGGTTGCATTGCATTAAAGGAATATACACATTCAGTTATGAAACATAAGTTGATTTGCCGTAAAACAATAAAAGATTTTACAATTTTTAATTCATTTTGTCCTTGAGGCTAAAACCCCTTGCAATAAATGAAAACTTATAGTATAATAAATCAAACGTAAGACAATAGCAATAGAAATAAAAAAAATTAGGCTAGATGAAAGGAGCATATCAGTAGCTAGTGGTAGGGCAGCAGCAGGCGAGAAGATGGTGGCGTCTGGCTGTTGAAGGGGTATAGCGGATCAACGAAAGCGAAGCAGTGCAACATCAAGACAGAGAAGCCGGATATTTTTGTTGGAGGCCCGAAAAGTAAGCAGCCATCAGATCAACGAAAGCGAAGCAATGTAACATCAAGACATTTTGACAAATTAATTTATAATTCATGGGGAGCTGTTGAATTCAAGTAGTCGTGTTTCACATTAGTGTTGGTTGTCTTAGTCTCGGGCCTGGCCCAATTTTTTGCAGTCTTATTAAGAAGTATGTTGTTAAAATCACATAAATTTGTTTTTTTAATACCATAAGTGATATTAAGAAGTGTAAAACTGTATGCTTTTAGCACTGCACAAGCATGTGAAACTAAAAGCATCTGGTTTTACAATTTCTAATACCACTTATGGTATATGGTATAAAGAAGAAAAAATATGGGTGCTTTTAGCAACACTCATTTAGAATTAATCAGTTATATAAACAAAAATTACCACTTTGATAGTGTAATGCTGGAATTAAAATTAGTTATCCATTTGTGCAACCACGATATAAAATGTACTTAAATAAGCTTTTTTACGTCTTATATCATATATTTAAAAAAAAATGTCTTAAAATTAGACAATGAAATATTTAACAATTTAATGACCTAATTATATTTTATAAATTATAGATCAAGAAGAAAATACTTCATTACGATAGTTGAATCGTCTGATATTGTGTTTGGATTATTAAATTAATCATTCCCAGCTCTCAATATATTCAACATAAATAAATTTACTATATAAGAATCATAGCTTTGTTGACTAACTTTTCATAATTATTAAAAACATTGTTAACGACACTCCAATTTCAGGTAACTGGTGCTCATTTTTTTTCTGAGTTACTATGAGATGTACTATTAAAAATACTCGTTCCTTAAGAATACATTAAGATACGGCCAAATTACATCTTTCATGTCCTTTATGTCTTTTATGTTAATTTCTTACTGTGAGAGATGACCGTTTACACAACTAATTTTCGACCACCGAACACAGTAAAAAATGATCCTACAACTTGTGCAGGATGTAGTGGGGATAAAGCGGGATAATAGCAGGATGTAGCGGAGGCACAAAAAGGTTAACTAGATGTAAAATCAAATATTTGAAAATTAATTAATCATCTTTCTCACATTATAGGTGTACAAAAAACTAATATTAATTAATTTATATAACGAAATCAAGGATTATCATAGTTATGCATGATAAATTTGATTAGTGTAATTGATTGTTGCCATATATTACGCACTTATGCCTTAAATTTAGCCTTTCACGTTAAATGTAGTGAATTTTTTAAAAGGGAACTAGTCAAATCATGCTCTATTTAATGTAGCTAAAGCGGACGTTAAAAAGCCTTGGTTTAGCGGATGCAGCGAAAAATAGCGTGGCTATGAGCGGATCTACTATTCATCAGCGCTAAATTGAAATAGCGTAGTTGTTGAAGAGTGCTATGGGATATAGCGGGAATACTACTGGGACATAGCAGGGCTTTAACTGCATAGCCTACAATAGTGAAACGGTTACCCATCAACGTTTCAACCTACTAATTTCGACCAACTACTATCGTATTCCTATTCAAATTATAGCACAACTGGAAAATGACTACTGTTATCCATTTTCCAAACTTATTTATAGCAACAGATCATCATTTTACAATCTAAAATTCAAAAAACTGACATTGTTTTGTTTTCTTCCACAAGCCAAATACATGTTCAATTCTGTAACTACCATGCCAAAATAATCGAAACTCATCGAATAGAATGAATGTCAAAAAATGAAATAATTAAATTCTTAACCGGCCTTTTGACCTGGTTTCCAAAATCAAGTCGGCCCCATGCGACACGGCCCATCGCGTGGCACAATAGCCTGAATCATCGCCAAAATACAAGATTCAGGCCCGTAGGGAATCGGGCGAGGGTGGACCTCACAACCCCTCAATAATCCCAATAGCACAAAATTTCGCATCCCATGAGTGCCCCACATTCCAACCTTGTATCCCACCGGAGATGAAACTCGTAGCCCTCAAGATACGGGACTTTGTATCCTATAGGATACGAAACATTTATCCCACTGGATACGACATTTTGTATCCCTCGGGATACGAATTTCGTATCCCCCGAATACGAAATTTGTATCCCCCCGGGATACGAAATAAAACCAAGCCTGCTACTTCGGGATGTGAATTTCGGCATGTGGACCCCATTTCTCACCTACTCCAGCTTACTCATTCCTATGAATACTCCTTGGACTCACAATTGAAAGAGGTTGACATTTGCTTGATTTAACACCTTGAGAGGACCTTGGACACCATTTAAGTACCTTGGAGCTTTGGGGAAGAAGAGGCAACTTTTTCTCAAGGCTTTGAACTTTCAAAAAGTGACTCACGATAACTTAGTGAATCGTTATAATCCTATGTAACAATGATGTCCATCATTGTAATCCTTCAATAGTGAATAAAATCAGTAAAGCTTTAAAGTGGACATACGTCCAACTTGGACCAAACCAATATAAAACATAGTGTTCATTACTTTTTCGCACTTTGTCCTTATGTGAAATCTTATTCTCGTTAACTCAAGAATCTTTAGTTATTACACCAACTTTTGCACGTAAAAACTTTGGTGCTTTCATTGAGAACGAAGACTCGACATCTTACCTCTTTCCGACCGACTTCCATCTCAAACTAGAAGCGCTACGTAGGTCCCTTAGACCTACCTCCTAGGCTTGCTTACGATGGCTACAAAAGGAAAGACCCCAATGATCGAAATTCCGCTGCTACTGACATGGAAACTTCTCCTCAGCTTCAACCTTTGGAAAATCCGCTCGACATGGATATCGCTGCCTTCTATAATCTCGATGCTCTGGTAACCCAAGCTCAATTCTTCGAACTTAACAAGAAATTGGAAGAGGGACGAGAGAACTTAACGAGCAAATGAAGACAAACATCGAGTTGATGCGATGACTTCAAGAAAATGCTCAACGCGACGTCGCTCGCCTCGAAGTCAATTGAAATGCTCGTCCCCTACTGAATGCCTCGGAAAGCTCTTCTTTCAATAGGCACCACGAGAACTGAAGCCAAAGGAGGAGGACTAATGTCGATGGCAATGATAATGGTACCAGAACTATCGTCACCTTCAGTGAGGGAATGCGTCAACACGACTGTGACACCCCATGTCCGTTAATGTCACTCATTAAGAGAATGCATTAAGTTTCGTGAAGCGTTATAGGTAAACAGAAACAGAAACATTACAAGACAGATATAAATAATAACGGAATTTAAAAACTTTATTAATCATAACATCGTGGTTCAAAACATCATAAGTCTGAAAATACATAAACCCAGTACATCATCTTAAAATTTCTATCTTGTACTTAAAACATCAGAGTACAATAATAAAAGAAGCATAATTCCCCAAATAAAAACATAGCCATAGTAGAAAATATAAGAGCTCGAGCAATGCATCGAAGAAACTCCAAGAAGAATGCAAGCAGAATCCTGGTCAAGCTTGAGTATTCCCACCCTGAGAACATTTGGGGGGGGGGGAAGAGAAAGAAGAGAAAACAAAATGGGTCAGACATAAAGTCTGGCAAGTCCAGTTACTTTTAGATATAAATAAGTAAAAGTATCATGACAGACATATAAAGTGGATAAGAGAGATAACATCATAAAAGGCAAGTATGACAATATACAAAGGATAACATGATACAGTATACTATGCTCCTCTAATGATTTCTCCTTTTCTCTTTCTCTACAACAATACTAGTGTCTTATTAACAAGATGATCCCTAACAAGTATAGGATGGTAGACTTTGGTGTACTTCCAGTGAGAGGTTTGCACCCCATACAATCAACATACATCCCAACATATCTGAGTTACCCCTAAGGGTATTAACGGGCTCCCCGACATACCGGAGTCTAAATGTACCCTAGTTACTATCCTAATCGATCGACTCCCAACTCTGTAGATACCTTGTGCTGGCTCCACATTAGGTTGTATCACTCCCTAAAGTGGCAACCCTTCGTTTCCAGGATGTACACAACCATATCTACAGGTGTCACAACATCTTATCATCCTCTATCCGAACCATGCACGCACATGACCCGGTCGGTACGCGTCGCTGCACCATCCCCCACTTTTGGATCTCTTACATTCATCCCAGTAAGCGTGCCCGACTCCGACCTAGTTCAGAGTACTCGTTTGATACCTATATATGGGTTAAAGACTGAAATGGGTCCCATACACAAGATGATATAAGCTTCCCCCTACGCTTGCATCCCCACTAGGTTCTCCACAGGTTATGCCATACCAGAGTAAAAGATTGCGTAACCACAAGTTAAGTTTGTGGGCCTATATATAAATATTACCCACCCATTGTTACAAACAAGTTTACTTAACCCCTATTCAAGTTATATGTTCTTACAATCCCTATGGATTCAACTAGGTTAAGTATTCCAACTCATTACCATATTCATTTATGGTTATAATGTGCTAGACCTCTCACATTAAGCATATCACTTGTGGATGCTAGATATGTCGGTCGGTTCCGACATACTTCTTCCACAAGTTGGACTTAACCTCGTGTCTTAGCATGTCTCGTGTTTATGCAATTAGACCCCTCACATTAGATTCACCACTTGTGGTCGCTGGATATGCCGGGCGGTTTCGGGCAGACTTCCACCACAAGTGTAATCTAACCTCATGTCTAAGCGCAGTTACAGTTTCTAATTACTGTAATTCTGGGCATTTCAATTATTAACCAATTATTCCTATGTCGTTATAGGTTTTCATGTCCCTTTCCCAAGTGATGTTCATAATGAACCATACACCCCAAATTAATGTTTTTAATCATAATTCAATTCATTCCCAAATTCATATTCATATATTACATTCGAGTTATGCCCAAATTTAACGTTTCCCCTCATTCCCAATTTAATGTGTTCACATATTTCAGCAATTTGCCTAGGCTTGAAGGTAGCCTGGCTATAAAAATAAAAAGGGAGAAGATAGAGGGAAAAGGGCAGAAATGATCATACTAACCTAGTGGACATATAATGGAAGAAATAGGCATAAACATATAGTGGCATAATGACAAGATTGGCATAAAGGAACAGATCTAATAAACATGTGACAATAGAACTGATTCTAATATAATAGGGGTATTATAAACGTGCATGATGAGATCTAGGTAATAAATTAGATCAACTAACAATGGTAGATCTGACATGATAAATAGGTAAAGGTTTAGATCTAGTTCATAGTCATGTCAGAATAACTTAGATAAACAAGTTATAGTAGATCTGTTATGATTCAAACAATCACATGCATAGATCCAAGTTATAGTCATGTCAAGATTTACTTTTTAAACATTTAATATAAAAGTAATGTAAACTCACTGTGATTGGATCTAGAAAAATAGAAGAAAGAATTGCTGATGTTGAATCACAGATCTCTAAACTCTAGTTGATTGACTTCATTGAAGAAGAAGAAAAAGGCTTGATTTAATTTGGGCAGAGGCAGCAACTAGTCCTCCATTATTTTTGGTGTGGAGAAACAAGAGAAATGGGGTCTTATTTATAGCCTAAAGCCAATGAACCAGGTCAAGAAAGAAGTCAACATTCAGTCAGAATAATCTGCCCAGATCTGCCATAGGAGGGTCGACATCTCTGGGCGGAAATTTTCCTGCTCCCCGGATTTCTGAGATTTTGAACTGTTTTGAATTTTCTGGACCAATTATATGTATATATATTCTTTTTATGCGTATACAAACATCAAACCTTAATAACTTCTTCATAAAGTGTCCGTGTTATGCAAACCAGGCGTCTATTTTGACCAGAATTCCGAGACGAAAGCAATGGCGCAGTACGATTCCCTTAATTATGAATATTAAATTAACTATTATTTTATTTATCATATTTTAATGTTGTTAATATTACGGGGTGTTACATTCTCGCCTACTCAAAGGATTTCGTCCCCGAAATCTCTAAGTTAAGAAGAAGGTATATCCTACCATCCACGTCCATCTACTTATCCAACAATCACAGGCATCCATTGTCCTTAAAAGATTTATAATGCTTATATGAACATATGCAAAGGTGTGTGTGTATATGTCTCAATACTAATGCGAAGATCAGGCAGTATACTGATTCAGTTGACCTCCTTAATGCAATGTATGCTAGTGCCATGAATCCACCATGTATGCAAATGATCCTATTATAACATGTAAGTTCTATATGTGTGCACAATCATTCGTCCAAATGCAACATCCATATGATGATACATCCACTTTCATCCATTAAAAGAAGAAAAATGCATACATGTCCATATGCAATATGAGAGTGATTGAGCCAATCTAATACCTAATGTGTGTGTATATGCATTCACGAGCGACCACTAGCAAACACTTGCATTCACTTGTATCCATCAAACATAACATGTCTCAAGCACATGTTTACATCCATGGGTTTCCTACCTAAAGGTCGAAGATTCGATCGATATGATATACTCAAATGATAGAAACACGCATAAATAAAATCTTTGGAAAGGAATTTAAGAATATACCCTTGAAAAGAAAAGGTACGAAGAACGAATTTTGTCTTTGGTATCCCAAGTTTCATTGTCTGGGTTATCTCCGTACTGAACTTTCATCAACTTGACTTATTGGTTGCATAGCTTCTTAACTTCTGATCCAAGAATACGGGTAGGAACTCATCTAATTGTCGCCTCCCATTCCACCTCTACTTCTTCCAATATACTCGGCTCAACTACCTCTGCAGTATCATGCAAGCACTTCTGCAAATGAGAAACGTGGAAAACATCATGAACGCCGGATAGTCTCTCAGGTAGCTTTACTCTATAGGCCATTTGGCCAATCCTTTATGTTATGGGAAATGACTCTACAAATCTTGGTGCCAACTTCCCTACAGATCTGAAGCGAACCACATTCCTCAAAGGTGACACCTTGATGAAAACCATGTCTCCCACCTCAAACTCGATGTCAGTCCTTCTCGTGTCTACGTAGGATTTTTGCCTATCTTCAACTGTCTTCATTCGTCAGTTGATAGGATCAATCTTTTCGGATATCTCTCTAACCATATCTGGTCCAAGTAGTAGCCTTTCTGTAGATTCCTTCCAACAAGTTGGTGATCTACAAGATCGTCCGTACAATGCTTCGAAGGGTGCCATGCCAATGCTAGCTTGATAACTGTTGTTGTAGGCGAACTCTACTAAAGGAAGGTGCTCTTCACAAGTCCCTCCGAAATCTAAGATACACAGCCTTAAAAGATCCTCAAGAACTCTATTCACCCTTTATGTCTGTCCAATGGTCTGAGGTTGATAAGCGATGCTCAAACGCAACTGTGTACCTAATGCTTCTTGCAAGCTCCTCCAAAATTCACTGGTGAAAATAGGGTCACGATCACTTATGATACTAGAAGGTACTCCATGAAGACGGACTATCTCACGAACGTAAACTGCTGCCAACCATGCCGCCGTCCTTTTACTCTTGACTGGAATGAAATGAACGCACTTAGTAAGTCTATCTACTACAACCCAAATACCGGTGTTGCCTTTCTTTGATCTAGGCAAACCATCTATGAAATCCATAGAGACGCTCTCCCACTTCCACTGCGGAACCTCCAAATGATGAAGAAACCATTGGGCTTCTTTTTCTCAGCTTTAACTTGCTGACAAATCAAACATTGAGAAACAAGTTCTGCCACATCTTTCTTCATCCCAGCCCAAAAGAAAACCCTTTTCATATCCTTATACATCTTATCGCCACCTGGATGAATAGTCATCTTAGAACGATGGGCTTCCTCTAGGACTTTCTTCAATAAACTCCCAATTTGGGGAACACAAAGCCTTCCATCTCGTGGCAACCACTCTTCATCGTCTATGGAATATCTGCTGAGATGATTAGAAGTCTCCCCTTTACGGAGCCTATCCAAGATATCTGAAATCTGTAGATCCTCTCGCAGTGAAGCTCCTATCTGATCCATAAGAGTAGGTCACACTTCTAGCGATACAAATAAGCCAGGCAAAAACTCGGTGGAGGGTCTAAAATCAAAAGTCAATATAAACTCCAAGCTTTTCCTCTCCACAAACAAAGGACTTAAGGTCATCCTCTGCCTAATTAGTGCGTCTGTCACCACATTACCCTTGCCAGGGGTATAAGAACTCTCGAAATCATAATATACTAGGAACTCCATCCACCTTTGTTGCCTTAAATTAAGATACTTCTGCGAGAAAAAGTACTTGAGAGATTTATGATTGGTGTACAATTCGAACTTCTCTCCAAGAAAATAATGGCTCTACGTTTTAAGCGCGAACACTATGGAAGCTAGCTATAAATCATGGGTAGGGTAGTTCTTCTCATGAACTCTTAGCTGTCTACCTCCATAACATACTACCTTTCCCTCTTGCATCAGAACCGCACTAAGCCCTGTACCACATGCATCAATGTATACTGTAAACACTTTGTTTCCGTCAGGAAAGGTCAAGAATGGGGCTGTTGTCAGAGCCCTCTTCAATCGCTTGAAAGCAACATCACAATCTATATCCCATGAAAACGTCAGATTCTTCTTCATCAGCCTGGCGAGGGGGATTGATATCTTTGTGAAGTCCTTAATGAACTTCCTATAATAGCCTGCCAATCCAAGAAAGCTTCTCACTTACGTTGCATTCTTAAGAATTTGCCAATCTGGAACTGCAATTATCTTTGCAGGATCTACTGCTATCCCATCTTTAGAGACCACATGCCCTAGAAATCTCACCTCCTTTCTCAAAAAATGGCATTTGGAGAATTTCGCCTTAAGCTGGTGCGTGCGCAGAGTTTTCAAAACTCCTCTCAAATGCTGGGCATGCTCTTCCTTGCTCTTTGAGAAGATCAAGATATCATCAACAAAGACCACGATGAACTAATTTAGAAACACCCTACTCATCAGATCAAAAAAATAGGCGAGTTCATCCGTCAACCCAAAAGGCATAACGAGCCATTCAAAGAAACCATCTGGAGTCCTAAAAGCGGTCTTGTCTATACTGTTCTCGGCCACCCTCAGCTGATGAAAACCCAAGGCCAAGTATAACTGAGAGAATACAGATGCACCAAAAGCTGGTCAAATAGATCATCTATCCTCGGGAGTGGGTGTATGTTATTTTTTGTGATTTATTCAACTCCCTATAGTCCACACATAAGCGAAGCAAACCATCCGCCTTAGTTGCAAATACACCGAAGAACCCCATTCGGATATGCTTCGCCTAATAAACCCTTTCTCAAGTAGCTCCCCCACTTGCTTACTAAGCTCCCTCCTTTCTCTTGGAGCCATATGGCGCACAGGCAATGTAACTGGCTTTGAATTGTCCACTAAGTATATACGAAAATCGATCTCGCGCCTCGGATGTGATCCCCGAATCCTCATCAAAAACATCGGAATACTCATGGACTAATAGTACAAATCGCAGATCATCGATAGATGCATCAAGTGACTCTAGGAAACTAAGCATAACAAACCCCTTTGGGTCACAAAAAATCTCGAGGGTCCTCCCATGGCAAGTCAAAAGTCTAATGATCCTCCTCTCACAATCCAGAATGGCACCATACATGGCTAGCCAATCCATCCCTAGGATCAAACCATAGCCCATAAAACCGAGCACATATGCGTCCCACTCAAACTCGATGCCTAACACAAATATTCTCAAACCCTGACAAATCATGGACAAATGAGCCGAACCACCAATGGGGTTTGAGGCAACAATGGGATCCACTAGCATACTAGTATTAAGGTGCAAAAAATCAACCACAAAATCAGATATAAATGAATGTGAAGTGCCAGAATCAAAAAGAGTTCTAATAGGATGATTGGAAAGAGAAATCAAACCTTCCATGGAAACTTTTGTACCTCGATCTGGAGCACTGATCGCGAGAGCATGCATCTGCCCTCTAGAGGGTTCTGCCCTTTGACCTTGTCCTTGCTTCTTCAGGCACTCCTTAGAAAAGTGTTCGACCTCTCCACAACTGAAGCAAGTATTCTTCCTTCTTTTGCAGTCCTTGATCAAATGATCCTCGCATTCACAATTGTGACATTTCCTCTTATCCTTAGCCTTGTCGTTCTTCCTGCCTTTCTTTTGTTTTTGCTATTGTTGTCCCTTCTTGGGCCATACTTTCTTGTTTTGTGTTTCCTCCACTTTAGCTTCTTTCTTTTCAGTTTTGTCTTCCTCATGCATCTAGGCCATATCAACGAGCCTTTCAAAAGTTGCTCCCATTGGAATATGGGACATAGCTAACCCATGAAGGGGTCCATTCAGTCCTCTAGCAAACCGCAAAGCTTTTTTATGCAGAGTATCTACCAGCTCCAACCCAAACCTTGCTAGTTGGTTGAATTTGTTAATATATTCTTTGACAGTCATGCCTCCTTGCTTGAGTGCTACAAACCCTTCCATTTGTATGCTTTTCTCAGCTTGAGAAAGAAACTTCATTTCGAACCTCTGGCAAAAATCATCCTAAGTCTCCACTAGACGCCCTGCTTGCTTCACTTCCCACCAGAACGAAGCTTCATCTTTCAATAGCCAAACGGCTAATTGAATCTTCCTACGATCGTCTACTTCGAAAATTCCAAACAATTCATTTGTGTCTTCAAGCCAATCCTTTCCTCTACAAACGTCCCAGTTCCATGGAATGGCTATCCTTCCATAGCACATAAATCTTTGCATATCTTAGAGAAGTTATCTGCGCGTGGAGGAGGAAGAACGACGCGTGCAGCTGGGGGAGGAACGTCAGCTTACCATCGGCAGGCGCCGTGGCCTCTAGATACCAACGGAACCAGCCTGGTATCGTAACTCCCTCAAGAATATTGGGTTCCCCAGACATGCTGAAAAGAAAAGGAAAGAGATTCAGACAAAGGATTGAAAGATATTACGTATGGCTTTGGGGAATATGTTTTTTAAAACAGACTTTTTCTTTTGAAAATGCTTTCTTTTAAAACCCTTTTGAAAATAATTTTCAAAAACTTTTATCTAATTTGGTAACCTTCAGCTTTGATACCAAGTGTGTCACCCCACATCCATTAATGTCACTCATTAAGAGAATGCATTAAGTTTCGTGAAGCGTTATAGGTAAACAGAAACAGAAACATTACAAGACAAATATAAAATAGCAACGAAATTTAAAAACTTTATTAATCATAACATCGTGGTTCAAAACATCATAAGTCTGAAAATACATAAACCCAGTACATCATCTTAAAATTTCTGTCTTGTATTTAAAACATTAGAGTGCAATAATAAAAGAAGCATAATTTCCCAAACAAAAACATAGCCATAGTAGAAAAGATAAGAGCTTGAGCAATACATCTAAGCAGCTCCAAGCAGAATGCAAGCAGAATTCTGGTCAAGCTTGAGTATTACCACCCAGAGAACCTAGGAGAGGGGGGAAATGGAAAAGAATGAAGAGGAAACAAAATGGTTAAACATAAAGTCTGGTGAGTCTCAATTATTAATGTAATGAACAGGCGATTTTCGACCCCGAAAATCGACACAACAACACCATGTCGAACCTCCAAGCATCGAAAATACCGGAACATTATTAGAAAGAAAATAAAGTATGAGATAAGAAAGAAAAAATATTAGAATAAAAGAAGAAGAAGAACCATCACAACACAGAGTCTTACATCGCAGCGGAAAAAAATATAATATATAAATAAACTTTATAGAGAGCTTTGAAATAAAACCTTACAATCATTAGAGTACATCAATACACCGGGACAGTTATACTAATTTGTCCTCATATACATCACACAGTAGAATAATACTAGATAATATCACACGTCTGAACACCTTCAGCTCGTCACTAGATTTCACAACATCCGATAACCTGAACCTGTACATCCCTGTCTAACCCGAGCATTACCAACCCCGAGTCAGTCTGGTGAACCAGAGTGAGAAAAACTCGCTAAGTTTATAATATCATCCAACTTGAATTTATATTCAAAATCTTTTGAATGAAAAGGATAATCGTAAGACCAAATCCACACATAAATATGGACGGTTTTTACCTTACGATAACCCAAAACATTTTGAAATCAATATCTTATTCTGATATTATAATAGTTTCTAAATACAAATAAATAGAATCTAGCAGAACGCTTGTATCTCATGCTCCACATATATAGTATACAATCAAAACCACGGGCGCTTATTGGAGATTAGATTCTGACTATGACAAGGTATGGAACCACCTGCCGATAATGTATCTCTAGAGGCGAATACACTAGGTTCAACAAGAACGTCTTGCAACCAGGCCCACACATAACCGACCACTCATTTCACTTGAGTGTATCGAATGTATATCACCAACGGTTGGGTGAAACCCACCGCCTCCCAAAAAGGGACAACATCGAAATATATTAAAGAAGGAATTGGATTTTCTCTAGATAGGGGACTATACATCCTAATGGGAGCGACCCATATAGTCATGCTGCCTGCCCAATTTTTCTTTTGATTGACTGCGCATGCTTTATTCATTAGTACGAGGGTTCTAAAGTTGCCCACGTGCTTGTAGCTAGTTTTTCTTTCATCTTATATTTGCTCATGTGTAATTGTATATTTATTTTCTTACTCGAAGATTCATTTCATGTATCTGTTTGTCCAGCTTATATTCTTATAAATAACTCGAATATGAAATAAATTAAATATCATATATTATCCAAATTACACAATATTGCAACTTCGACTATTTCAGAAATAATTATATCATCCCATTATTTATTTTTAAATTTAATATTCAAAACATTTTAAATCAAACCATTAAATTATCAAACCACTATATTAGAAAATTATATCAGTAAAATTCCGGGACGTTACATTCCTCCCCCTTAAAAGAATTTCATCCCGAAATTGTTAAGTAAGAAAAATGAGCCAAACCCAATTATTTTCAAAATAATTATAAAAAATATTATCAAAAATGTATCCTAAGTTTAAAATTTTACGAAAAATTTGCCAGCACCTGCTCTGTACTGTTCGATCCAAACAAATGCAATTCACCACTCCGGCCCTTACATTGATCAAAAGAAACAAAGCCACGTGGCAACCAACGCAGGGGTATAAAATCAATCACCAATCAATATAATTAAATTTTACCTATTTATCGGGCAACCAAATTCCAGTCATGCGGAAAATCAACTAGCGGCTCTTCCTCTTTCCAATATGCGCTTAACCCCATATCTAATGCTAATAACAGATACAGGGTTATATCATTTCAATTTCATTTCTTATTTCATTCCGTTCGAATTCATTATACTGAAATTTATTACTTAGTTTTCATTCAATTGATGATGAATTTAATTATCCTACCTACTTATAATTCAACCAATTTATTAATCAAATTAGTCACAATCAACGAAACCAAGTCATCCCATATTAACTTATTGTTTTGTTAGCTATTTATTTAATTCTAGATTAAAATTTATCCATATATAATTCCCTCCAGGTTTATTAAAATCATTCAAATTTTCAATCTTATTAGAATTCACATTCAAATCAATCAAACAACCCAATACCAATAATTTGATAAAATTTATTTCTTTTCTATATCAAAATATAATTTGGACAAAATTATTTCATTTACCCTCTTTGGAAAACAATATTGTGTTAATTGCCAGTTCAGTTTGAACCGATCAACAACATAATTCAAAACATTTTTATATAAATTTATAAATATGTTCTCTCGTATATATACACACAATTTGGTCTAGGGTATTACTAACCCAATCTCTATCGAGTTGCACCATAGAGCCATGGTTATTCCTAAACCATTGCTCTGGTACCACTGTAACGAACAGGCGATTTTCAACCCCGAAAATCGACAAAACAACACCATGTCGAACCTTCAAGCATCGAAAATAGCGGAACATTATTTGAAAGAAAATAGTGGATGAGATAAGAAAGAATATTAGAATAGAAGAAGAAGAAGAAGAACCAACACGGCACAGAGTCTCACATCGCAGCGGAACAAAATATAATATATAAATAAACTTTATAGAGAGCTTTGAAATAATAACTTATAATCATCAAAGTAAATCAATACACCGAGACAGTTACAATAATCTGTCCTCATATACATCACACAGCGGAATAATACTAGATAATATCATACATCTGAACACCTTCACCTCGTCACTAGATTTCACAACATCCGATAACCTGAACCTGTATAGCCCGGTCTAACCCGAGCATTACAAACACCGTGTCGGTCTGATGAACTAGAGTGAGAAAAACTCGCTAAGTTTATAATATCATCCAACTTGATTTTAAAGTTCAATTTTTTTTGAAAGAAAAGGATAATTGTAAGTCCAAATCCACACATAAATACAGATGGTTTTTACCTTATGATAACCCATTTGGAAATCAATATCTTATTCCGACATTATAATAGTGTCTAAATACAAATAAATAGAATCTAGAAGAACGCTTGCATCTCACGCTCCACATATATAGTATACAAACAAAACCGCGGGCACTTATTGGAGATTGGATTCCGACAATGACAAGGTATAGAACCACCCGCCGATAGTGTACCTCTAGAGGCGAATACACTGGGTTCAACAAGAACGTCTTGCAACCTGGCCCACACATGGCCGACCACTCATTTCGCTTGAGTGTATCGAATGTATGTCACCAATGGTTGGGTGCGACCCATCCTCTCCCGAATAGGGACATCATCAAAATGGATTAAAGAAGGAAATGGATTTCCTCTAGATAGGTGATTATACATCCTAATGGGAGCGACCCACATAGTCATGTTGCCTGCCTGATTTTTGTCATTTCCCGGTTGATGAGGCTTGAGGTTATAATCAACTTTTGGAACATCCGGCCACCGTTCACATCTTCCATACACGCCATCCAGGAACAGGACGAGCCGAAGGCACCCTCCTACTGCGTCCTATGAATCACCCTATAGATCAGTAGCGAGTAGCCCTTTCATTCTGTAGATTTCAATCATGACAAAATCATTGTCGAATATATATCTCTAGGGATCAACTAGAGAAATTCAACAATAGTACCCTCGCTCATGAAGATTTACGATCTTCAATTGCTCCATCTCAATCAGCATCAGATATCTTCTTCGGTTACGTATTGTTGGTCGGAATGGTTTTCAAATATAAATTTGATCTCGGTCTTTCCATACCAAAAATGCATTGGGTATGATTTTGATAGTCGGCTACTTAACTATCAAAATAAACAATCATAAAATAAAATAGATCCATTGGTTTATTATATTGCATCACTTAACCATTAAAAATAGTGTGACGGCCCGACCCTCACCTGCCGACATTTCCAATGAAAGTGCGTTGTGCCAAATCTGTTGAATTGCTTAATCTGCTAAATCTATAAATAAATTTTTTAAGAAATGTTAAATCTGCTAATCTGCTGAATTGCTTAATCTGCTAAATCTGTTGAATTGCCTGTTCTGCTAATCTGCTAAATTGCCTAATCTGCTAGATCTGTTATCTACTAAATCTGTTGAATTGCTTAATCTGTTGAAAGCTGAATAATTGTAATTTGGAGGCTCGATATGAAATTGAGCAAAACATGTTAATCTGCCGTAACTTGTAAAGAAGTTAAATCTGCTAAATGGACATAATTAGCCTGATATTTTCTGTAATGGAATAAAGTGGCTATGACACGAGGTTAGACTCCGTTTACGATAAAAGCCTGCCCAGAACCAACCGGCTTAACCAGCGACCATAAACTGTCAGTCTAATGTGAGAGGTCGTAGGCATAACTAAAATATGCTTAGACACGAGGTTAGGTCTGGCTTGTAGCAGAAGTCTGCTCGGAACCGCCCGGCATATCCAGCGGCCACAAGCTACCGACCTAATGTGAGAGGTATGTGCATTAATATTTAATTAATGCAAATCTGAGATAAATATGATGTCTAAAACGTGTTGGATGGATAGGGTTAAACCAACTGGACTGATGAATTTAACAAACCCGTTTCGTGAATCTCTAGGCCCAATAAAAAGTTAGACAATCTGTAAGTCTGTTAAAACTGTACATCTGATCCGTTAGTCTGAAAACTTGTTAACTTGATTGTAAGATCTGTGAGCTAGTAAAGCTGAACTCTGTATGTCTGAAACTTGTAAACAAGTTAATCTGAAATCTGTTAGTCTGGGGACACAAGGTTAGGAGGGGAAATACTTGTGTCATCTGTTGTTCGGGACCCATATTAGTCAGTAACCCTTTCTGGTATCAAAAACTTTGAACCCACGCTATGTATGGGTCCGGGCACGCTTACTGAACTAATTATAATCGGTTCATTCTGATAATGGCGAGGGGTGTTGATGGTGCGTTCCAACCGGGTTATGTGTGTGTGCATGGATCCGGTCTTCTCTGAGGATGTAAGACACCGTGACATCTGTTAATAGGTTTGTGCCAATAGCTTGCCACTTTAGGGAGTGATACACCCTACTGTGGGGCCGACACAGGGTATTTATGTATTAGGGAGCCGATCGCTTGGGGTAGGACTTAGGGTACACTTAGTTCTGTCTGTTTCTGTTGGTACCGTCTGTTTCTGTTGGGTAGTAACACCTGTCTGTTTCTGCGTGGAACTATCTGTTGGGGTGGTAAAGGCCCATTACTAGTGTACACCTAATTCTAACATTCTGTTTCCACAGGGATTATTCTGTTTTAGTCTCTGATTCCGTTTCTGATTCTGTTTCCGTACCTTCTGTCTGTTGGGGTGGTAAAGGCCCATTAGTTGGGTGGTAAAGGCCCATTACTAGTGTACACCTAATTCTAACATTCTGTTTCCGAAAGAATTATTCTGTTTCTGTCTCTGATTCCGTTTCCGATTCAGTTTCCGTACCTACTGTCTGTTGGGGTGATAAAGGCCCATTAGTTGGGTGGTAAAGGCCCATTACTAGTGTACACCTAATTCTAACATTCTGTTTCCGTAGGGATTAATCTGTTTCCATCTCTGATTCCATTTCTGATTCTGTTTCTGTACCTTCTGTCTGTTGGAGTGGTAAAGGCCCATTAGTTGGGTGGTAAAGGCCCATTATTAGTATTCTGTTTTCGTACCTTCTGTCTGTTGGGGTGATAAAGGCCCATTATTAGTATTATGCTTCTGTACCTTCTATTTGTTGGGGTGGTGAAGGCCCATTACTAGCATTTTGTTTATGTATAGATTATTCTGTTTTGATTCTGTTTCAGTTTAGACATTAGGGTAACACCTAGCCCTGTTATACTAGTATTAGTGCAGAGAAGTAAGATGTAAGTAAGGAACATAACTTGGTTTACATCATTCTGTTTCTTCTGTTAACTTAAAGTATATCTGCTATTCCTGTTGATGTAATCTCTCATCCAGCTTTATTTACATGTCATGATAATATTATCCGTTTATATGCTGAAAGTCACTGGACTCGCTAGACTTTATGTCTGACCTCATTTGTTTTCACCCCTTTCCTTTCCGTTTTCCCCCAGGTGCTCAGGGTGGAAACATAGGAGCTTGATACTGATTCTCTCTGCTTGAAGTGCTTGGAGTATTTCTTGGCTTTGACTTTATCTTTTCATGGCAGTTTATGTTGGGGATTATGGCTTTGAAACTTTACATTCTGAAGGATTTTGTATAAGACTGGTAATTGTGTACTTGAGTTTTGGTATTGTGATTTAGAAAGATGTAACCAAACTTATTTCTGCTTCTTCTGTAATAAAGTTATAATTTTTCAAGTACTACTTATCTGTCTTGTAATATTTTGTTCTGTCTACTAAAACACTCCATCAAAGTTAAGGCGTTACCTTTGTTAGTGACCTTAACGGAGGTGGGGTGTTACACTTGGTACCAGAGCTGAAGGTTACCAGATTTGATAAAATGTTTTTGAAAACTATTTTCAAAAAGGTTTTAAAAAGGAAGTATTTTCAAAAGGAAAGTTTATTTTGAAAGACATAGTCCCCAAAGCCATATATCTATCTTTTGATTTTCTGTTTAATCCTTGTTCCTTTCTTTTCTGAGTCTCCGGGGTTCTTGGCTTTCTGGGAGGTAACCTCATTGCGACATGGTTCCATAGGCATGATGAGACTATGGCGCCTGTCGAAGGGCAAGGAAGTGCCTAACTTCCATCTGTAGCCGCAGTAATTTCACCCACGGCTAATCCTCTTTCGAGCTTCGTAGGGTTTTCCGTGTGATGGGGGCAACTTTAGAGAAAAACTTGTTAACATGTAAGAAGACTGGTTGTTTTCAGTGGGGTGAGATAGGACATCTGATCAAGGATTGCCCTAGAAGGCAAGGGCAAAGGGTAGAATCTTCCGGAAGGTAGGTGAATGTTCTCGTAGTTGGTGGACATGATAGAGGTGGAAAATTTTCCGTAGAAAGTTTAATTTCCTTAACTGATCATTCTGGCATTTTAATTCTATAGTTGAGTCTCTGCACTTTAATACTAGTCTTGTTTCTGATCCCGCTATAGTCTCAAACCCCATAAGGGTTACGACTCATCTGTTTGTGATAGGTTGGGGTTTGAGGGTATCTGTGTTAAGCATTAAGTTGACTATGACGCATATATTCTGGTTTTTGTGGGATATGGTGGGGTTTTATCATGATTAGTTTCCTAAGAATCATTTGATAATCTGATCTGTACTAGTAGTCTGTAAGTATCTGAATATTTCTGAAAGTATAGGGGCTTTTACTCGAAGCGTGAAGTAGATTTCCAGTTTTGACATTGTTTAATAGAAGTAATTCTCTTAGTGTCAATCTGATGTTGATTTTGGTCTTTGGAGTTGATACTTAGGGATTTATTTTCTTAACTGATGTCTAATGGGAACAGAACTTTTGTTTTAATTGTACTAGCTTCTATCACTCGACTGTATCCTATCGATTGAGTCTTCGACCTTTAGGTAGAAACTAATGGGCGTAAACATGTGTTTGAGACATGTTATGTTTGATGGTTGCAAGTGGATGCAAGTGGTCGCTAGTGGTTGCTCATGGATGCATATACACACACTAAGCACTAGATCGGCTCAATAACACTTTCATACTGCATATGGATGTGTGCGCATTTTTCAATTTTTGTGGATGCAAAATGATTGACTCATCACATGGATGTTGCATTTGGATGAATGGTTATGCACACATATAGAAATGATGTGTATCAGATAGGATTTCTTACATACATAATTGGACTCATGGCACCAACATGGTTCGCATTGAGGTGGTCAACTGAATCTGTAGACCGCCTGATCTTTGCATTAGATAAGAGACATATACACACACTTTTGCATATGTTCATACAACATTAGAAGTTTTCTTAGGACAATGGATGCTTGTGGATGATGGTTGAGTAGATGGATGATTGGATGGTAGGACACATTCTTTTAACTTGAAGATTTCGGGGACGAAATCCTTTAAGGAGGGGAGAATGTAACACCCCGTATTTTCTGTAAACGTATAAGTAGCAAATTAAATTATACTTAATTTTAGGAGAAGAATTAAGGGAAACGGGTTGCGCCATTGCGTTCATCTCGAAATTCTGCTTGAGATAGAGCCGAGTTTGCGTAAAACGGATACTGTATGAAGAAGATATGCACGAACGAAGTTAGGAAGAAAAACCGGAAACAAGCCAGAATACACTGACGCACTTGTGAAGTGCGCCAGTACAAAAATACACTGGCGCACCTGCCGAGTGCGCCCATACCGATCCAGCACAGAATTCTGGAGTGATTTGTGATGACGTGTCTTCTTCTGAGTGGATGGATGACCTGTCTTCGAGCTGGGTGGTTCTGATGACTTCTGGACTGATCTGAAGGCTCTAAATCACCCTATTCTCCTATGAAAACACCCCCAAACCTCACTTTCTCTCCATGCAATTTCATTCTGCCTATACTCTGCCTCTATTCTAATTAAAATAAAATAATGGCGTCGCTACTCTGCTGAAATCTAAGCTAGAACTAGCGCATCTTCTTCCAATCTGAATAGAATTAAAAGAGAACAACTATTTTCTAATCTAATCGATAGTCTACGCCAAAGGAGAGCTATTCAGTGTTAGAAAACAGATTCCAGAATACAAGAATCGTTCCCTTTTTGTGAGTACAATTATTTTCAGATATGAACTTTAATTATGATCTTGACATGGCTATAAATCTGAATCTGAGGTTATGCATATTCTTATCTGTCAGATCTATTTTTCTAAAGAGATTTCTGTTCTATAGCCAGGCTACTACGAGCCTGCGCCAAATCTCATAAGAGATTAACACACGAACGCTAAATTTTGGAGTAAATAATTAATAATGCGTAATTGGACATGACTGATCTGTGACTGATTTGAGAAAAGGACATATGTTGTCAATTAGATATAGGTCTGTGCATACTCTGTGATTTGGAAGAAGAGGAATCACTGAATGATAACATATGACTTGAAACTTGGGGACATAATGCATATAAAAATTAAGATCTGATTTTGAGAGGATATAATTGAAAGATCTATATTTTTGGGTATATTTTATATAACAATTCATGACTTGAAAAAGGAATATGAAACTTAGGCGTAAAGGCCTATATTAAAATAGGATAACTATTAATGTGAATACGCCTAAATATGGATTTTTGGATATTGGCATTAAAGACTATAATTTGGCATAATTCATATCATGATTTGGGGCTTTTAGAGAGTGTTCTGTACTGTGCAAAGTTTAACGAAAATTTGGGGGCATATATTGTATTATGAATTATGACCATGATTTGAGCATGTAAGTTTAGGTTTAATTTATGATTAGGCAAGATACGTAAATAGATTTTTTAAGAAATGTTAAATCTGCTAATCTGCTGAATTGCTTAGTCTGCTAAATCTGTTGAATTGCCTATTCTGCTAATCTGCTAAATCTGTTATCTGCTTAATCTGTTGAAAGCTGAATAATTGTAATTTGAAGGCTCGATCTAAAATTGAGCAAAACATGTTAATAGAACTTTGGATAATCTGCCGTAACTTGTAAAGAAGTTAAATCTGCTAAATAGACATAATTAGTCTGATATTTTCTGTAATGGAATAAAGTGGCTATGACATGAGGTTAGACTCCGTTTAGGGTAGAAGCCTACCCGGAACCAACCGGCTTAACCAGCGACCGCAAACTGTCAGTCTAATGTGAGAGGTCGTAGGCAAAAGTAAAATATGCTTAGACACGAGGTTAGGTCTGGCTTGCGGCTGAAGTCTGCCCGGAACCCCCAGCATATCCAGCGGCCACAAGCTACCGACCTAATGTGAGACGTTTGTGCATTAATATTTAATTAATGCAAAAATGAGATAAATATGATGTCTAAAACATGTTGGGTGGATAGGGTTAAACCAACTGGACAGATGTATTTAATAAACCCACTTTGTGAATCTGTAGGCCCAATACAAAGTTAGACAATCTGTAAGTCTGTTAAAACTGTACATCTGATCCGTTAGTCTGAAAACTTGTTAACTCGATTGTCTGATCTATGAGCTAGTAAATCTGAAATCTGTATGTCTGAAACTTGTAAACAAGTTAATCTGAAATCTGTTAGTCTGGGCCACAAAGTTAGGACGGGAAATACTTGTGTCATCTGTTGTTTAGGACCCATATTAGTCAGTAACCCTTTCTGGTATCAAAAACTTTGACCCCACGCTATGTAGGGGTCCGAGCACGCTTACTGAACTAATTATAAGTGGGTCATTCCGATAGTGGAGAGGGGTGTTGATGGTGCGTACCAACCGGGTCATGTGCGTGCATGGATCCGGTCTTCTCTGAGGATGTAAGACACCGTGACATCTGTAAATAGGTTTGTCAATAGATTGCCACTTTAGGGAGTGATACACCCTACTGTGGGACCGACACAGGGCATTTATGTATTAGGGAGCCGATCGCTTGGGGTAGGACTTAGGGTACACTTAGTTCTGTTTGTTTCTGTTGGTATCGTCTGTTTCTGTTGGGTGGTAACACCTATTTGTTTCTGCGTGGTACCGTCTGTTGGGGTGTTAAAGGCCCATTACGAGTGTACACCTAATTCTAGCATTCTGTTTCCGTAGGGATTATTCTGTTTCCGTCTCTGATTCCGTTTCCGATTCTGTTTCCATACCTTCGTCTGTTGGGATGGTAAAGGCCCATTAGCTGGGTGGTAAAGGCCCATTACTATTGTATACCTAATTCTAATATTCTGTTTCCGTATGGATTATTCTGTTTTCGTCTCTGATTCCGTTTCCGTTTCCGTTTCTGTTTCCGTACCTTCTGTCTGTTGGGGTGGTAAAGGCCCATTAGTTGGGTGGTAAAGGCCCATTACTAGTGTACACCTAATTCTAACATTCTGTTTCCGTACGGATTATTCTGTTTCCGTCTCTGATTCCGTTTCTGGTTCTGTTTCCGTACCTTCTGTCTGTTGGGGTGGTAATGGCCCATTAGTTGGGTGGTAAAGGCCCATTATTAGTATTCTGTTTCAGTACCTTCTGTCTGTTAGGGTGGTAAAGGCCCATTATTAGTATTCTGCTTCTGTACCTTCTGTCTGTTGGGGTGGTGAAGGCCCATTACGAGTATTCCGTTTCTGTATAGATTATTCTGTTTCGATTCTGTTTCAGTTTAGACATTAGGGTAACACCTAGACCTGTTATACTAGTATTAGTGCAGAGAAGTAAGATGTAAGTAAGGAACTGTAACACCCCACGCCCGCTATGGTCACTCTCTAAGGGAATGCCATAACATCGGTGGAGTATTTTGAGAATATAGAACAGAGTAATTACAGCAAGACAGATATAAGTAATACTTGAAAATTTAAAACATCATTTCAATTGCAGCGGAAAATAAAACATATCTGGTTACATCACAAAACCATAATAGAAGTCAAGTACAAATATCCATCCTACTAAATAAAAATACATAATCCCAATATAAAAGAAAAGGGTAAGCTGAGCTCTACATCTAGGGTCCAAGCTCCAAGAGAGTAATAAAAGCAGCCTGATCAAAGCCCACTCGTGCTGGGCCCACCCTGAGAACCTGAGGGTTGGGAAAAAAAAGATAAAAACAACGGGGTCAGACATAAGTCTGAGCGAGTCCTATAACTTTAACAATACAATCATTAAAGTAACCAGAGAAGACATAAACTTGACATACAGTAATGTCTGGGGATGAATGGCTACACTAAGCAGCTTGGTAGACTTAGGATAAACTAAGATAACTGTAAAGACGCATTTACCCACCCAAGGATAATTACTACACTGCACCACACCAGTCATTCCTAATTAAAGGTTGATCCTTCCCAAGGACTTAGAAAATTTACCCAGTAGTTTCGTGTACCCCTAGCTGACTACATAGGTGCCGTCTGCCGCTATCTCCACTAGGTGTACCCACCACTCCCAAGCGATCGGCTCCCTACCGTAGATACCCGTGCCGGCCCCACAGTGGGGTGTATCACTCCCCAAAGTGGCAACCCGATATAATTAACGGTGCACGGCTTATATCTACACGATGCAACAACGTCTTACCTACCAGCCCGGGTCCACACACGCATATGAAACCCGTTGGACTTGCGTTGCCACCGCTAACCCGTTTTGGCCTCTTATAGTCAAGCCCAGTACGCGTGTCCCGTCCTCGACATGGGTCGAGCCCAATAAGATACATATGGGTTACTGGTTGAAATAGGCCCCCACAAGCTACCCACCCAAGCTTGTCCCTTTTTCTAGTGCATCCCACTTAACCCTTTAATCATGTTTAATTACATGTTTCCACTTTGGTTAAGTATTCTAATCGTATTTTCTATTGCCACCCAAGGCAACCACTAGATTTCCACATGCCACCCAAGGCACCCACTTAACCCCTCATGTCCCACTACATGCTAATATGGTTAAGTGTTTCTTAATTAATTAATTAATTAAGATCATGACCTCATAAAGACCTCTCACATTAGACCATCTTTTTATGACTGCTGGATATGCCGGTTGGTTCCGGGCAGACTTCTGTCATAAAAAGGGCCTAACCTCGTGTCTTTACTTTAATCACGTATTTAATTTATGACTAAGACCTCTCACATTGGGCCAATCATTTGTAGCCGCTGGATGGCCGGTCGGTTCCGGGCAGACTTCCGCTACAAAAGGGTCCAACCTCGTGTCTTAGTTGATTAATTACACCTAATTAATCACCCCCCATAATTAATTATCCCTAATTAATTACACATTTTTCATAACATGGGTAGACCTAACTCAATAGGTAAATTCCCATGGGGTAGACCTAACTCAATAGGTATATTCCCACTTATGTTAATTTATTTTTATGGTATGCTTAATCATACCCAATCATACTTTTATTAACATATTTATTAATCCCATCGTTCCCCACGTAAATCGTTCTCATTTCATGACATAATAAAGGGAAGACCCATCACAAATATCATGGGTTTAACCAAATCTTAGCATATAACTTTGTCATGGGTTAAGAGGATGTCAACTTGCATATATGAGCATATATTAACCCAACTACATTTAACCCAAACTTGCATATTATCATACACATGACTTGCATAACATGTTGCATATGAACTTGCATATTATCATACATATGACTTGCATAACATGTTGCATATGAACTTGCATATTATCATACACATATCTTGCATAACATGTTGAACTTGCATATAAGCATTCTCATAACTTGCATAACATGTTAAACATGCATTTAAGCATACACATAACTTGCATAAGCATTCTCATACTTGCATAAGCATGCATAACTTGCATATCATGTTAAACTTGCATTTAAGCATATACATAACTTGCATATGAACTTGCATAACAACCTACACATAACTTACATAACATCATACACATAACTTGCATAAACCCACTTATTAAACATGCATAAACCCACTTGCTAAACATGCATAAACCAACTTATTAAACATGCATAAACCCACTTATTAAATATGCATAAACATAGGAAAGCATAGAGTAGCATATCATTACAAATGATTCAAACTCACTAATCCGCATTCAAGACCATAAGTCTCATTACACCTAATCTACTTACTTTAGCAATTGATGTTAAAGTGATAGAAACTCACCAAAACCAAGATTAGCAAACTTATGAAGTAGAACTAGTTGCTAAATATGAAGAAGATGATGATTAGAGGTTGATTAGCTTGCAACTTCCTTCATAAACTAGTGGAGGCTCCTCTTAAGTTTGATTTTGGCGGCATGAGGCCATCATTTCTATTTTTAGTATGGATTAGGCTTGCATTAGGGTGTATTTATAGGATTAGGGTGTGTTTTAGACCATAGGATTAGCCCTAGGTTAGATTAGGTCCGTCAGATTTAGGAAATCTCTAGAACCCAGCCCAGCCCTAGCCAGAAAACCAGACCTGGTGCACCCAGGCCCTCTGGCTCGACACGCCGTGTCGACAGGCAAGTCGACAGGGCAGTCGACTCCCCAGTCGACAGGCCTGTCGACATGGGTAGGGCGGGAACTTTCCCGCCTGGCCCCCGCTGGCTCCAATTTCAAAATCTGGTTTTGCATTTCTAAATCTGTTTTTTAACTTGATTTTTCTGCCAACTTCATTGGGCCATAACTGGGCCATACGGACTCCGATTTACAAAATTTCGGACTCTATTCTGCGTATTTTTCCGAGACGAACGCAATGACGCAGCCCGTTTCCCCCAATTCTCACATCTGAGATTATTTATTCTGTAATTAGTGAATTTTAGCATTAACTGAAATACGGGGTGTTACATTCTCCCCTCCTTAAAGGATTTCGTCCCCGAAATCTCTAAGCTAAGGAGAATGCATATCCTACCATCCAAACAACCATCTACTCAATCCATCAAACACGGGCATCCATTGTCCTTAAAACAATTTCTAATGATGTATGAGCATATGCAAAGAGTGTGTGTATATGTTCCCTATCTAATGTATGAACATATGCAAACCATGATAGTGCCATGCATCCATTATGTATGCGAGAGAACCCTATCGACACATACAATATCTACATGAGTGCACAATCATTCACTAAAATGCATCATCCATATGATAACACAATCATTATACATCCATAAATATAGTTTCCTACACACAATTTTATGCAATATGCAATATGAAGTGATTGAGCCGATCTAGTGCCTAGAGTGTGTGTATATGCATCCACGAGCAACCACTAGCAAACACTTGCATCCACTTGCATCCATCAACCATAACATGTCTCAAACACATGTTTCAACCATAGGTTTACCCTATCTAAAGGTCAAACAGTACTAACGAGAGGACATACTAAAGATAAGATAAGTACTAGACAACGATAGAGGAGAAAGTAAAGACATACCCTCAAAAAGAAATGGGTACAATGAACGCATCTTCGCTTCCGTCTCCCAAGTTGCGTCGCTCTCATCTTCTCCCCATTGCACTTTGACTAGTTGAACCTCTCTGTTTCTCAACTTCCTAGTCTCTGACCCAAGGATGCGAGTAGGAGCTCGTCGAATCGTTGCATCACGTTCTACTTCCACTTCTCTAAGCAAGCTTGGCTCTACCACCTCTGCGGTTTCATGTAAGCACTTCCTCAAATGGGACACATGGAATACATCATGTACACCACTAAGTCTGTCGGGCAACTCCACTCTATATGCCATCCGTCCAATCCTTTCCTTAATAGGAAATGGCCCCACGAACCTTGGTGCTAACTTCCCAACAGATCTAAAGCGAACCACATTTCATAACGGAGACACTTTGACAAAGACCATGTCCCCAACTTCAAACTCAAGATCCGTCCTTCTCTTGTCCGCATAAGATTTTTGCCTATCCTGCGCTGCTTTCATCCTTCTTCGAATCAAGTCAATCTTCTCAGAAGTCTCCCTAATCATATCAGGCCCAAGCAAGATCTTATCCGTAGATTCCCACCAACATGTAGGTGATCGACAAGGCCTTCCATAGAGAGCTTCGAAAGGAGCCATACCAATACTGGACTGAAAACTGTTATTATATGCGAACTCCACCAATGGAAGATGCTCTTCCCATGTACCTCCAAAATCTAAGATACAAAGCCTCAAAAGGTCTTCTAGAACACGATTCACCCTCTCAGTCTGGCCGTCCGTCTGAGGATGATATGCGGTGCTCAGACACAATTGAGTCCTTACTGCTTCTTGCAAACTTCTCCAGAACTCGCTAGTGAAGATAGGATCTCGATCACTCACTATGCTAGAAGGTACCCCATGCAATCGAACTATCTCTCGAAGATATACTGAAGCTAGCCATGGAGCAGTCCTCTTGCTCTTCACAGGCATGAAATGGGCGCTCTTAGTAAGTCTGTCTACCACCGCCCAAATTCCCGTATTACCCTTTCTTGATCTGGGTAACCCGTCAATAAAATCTATCGAGACGCTATCCCACTTCCATTGCGGAACTTCCAATGGGTGAAGCAACCCACCAGGTTTCTTTTGCTCCGCCTTCACTTGTTGGCACACCCAGCATCGAGCGACATATTCGGCCACATCTTTCTTCATACCGGCCCAGAAGAAAACCCTCTTCATGTCTTGGTACATCTTGTCCCCACCGGGATGAATGGTCATCCTAGAACGGTGTGCATCATCAAGAATAACCTTCCTCAAACCCTCGTCTTGCGGTACACAAAGTCTACCGTCTCTACGCAAGCACCCCCTATCGTCTAGGGTGTACCTACTCAAATGGCTGGACGACTCCCCCCTTATGAGCTTCTCCACCAACTCAACCAACTGTGGGTCGTCCCTCTGTGCTTCTACAATCCGCCCCAAAAGAGTAGGTCTAACCTCCAAGGAAGCTAGCAAACCGGGTACATAATCAATGGAAGGTCTGAAATCAAACATCGAGATAAATTCCAAGCTTCGTTGTTCCACGAACAATGGACTCAAGGACAACCTTTTTCTGCTCAAGGCGTCCGCCACCACGTTACCCTTGCCAGGGGTATACGCTATCTCGAAATCATAGGATGCTAAAAACTCCATCCACCTTTGCTGTCTCAAATTCAAATCCTTCTGAGAAAACAAGTACTTCAATGATTTGTGGTCAGTGAACAATACGAACCTCTCACCAAGAAGATAATGGCGCCAAATCTTAAGCGCAAAAACAATAGCGACCAACTCTAAATCATGGGTAGGGTAATTTTTCTCATGCACTCTCAACTGCCTTCCACCATAGGCTATTACCCTTCCCTCTTGCATTAAGACTGCGCCAAGTCCTGTCCCACAAGCATCGGTATAGACAACAAATGGCTTGCTCCCATCTGGCAACACTAAAACTGGAGCAGTGGTTAAAGCTCTCTTTAACCGTCGGAACGCATCATCACAATCTACGTCCCATGCGAAAACAAGATTCTTCTTCGTTAAGCGGGTTAATGGGGCTGATATCTTCGCGAAGTCTTTAATAAACTTCCTATAATAACCTGCCAACCCCAAGAAACTTCTTACTTCGGTAGCATTCTTTGGAATCTTCCAATCCTGAATTGATACTACCTTCGCGGGATCCACAGCTATCCCTTCCTTGGAGACCACGTGCCCCAAGAACCGCACCTCCTTCCTCCAGAAGTGACATTTAGAGAATTTAGCTTTAAGGCTATGTGCTCGAAGAGTCTTCAATACCTCCCCAAGATGTTGGGCATGCTCTTCTTCACTCTTAGAAAATACTAAGATATCATCCACGAACTTATTAAGGAACTCCCTGAACACCCTATTCATCAAATCAACAAAATATGCAGGGGCGTTCGTCAACCCAAATGGCATCACCAGCCACTCATAGAAACCATCCGGAGTCCTAAAGGCAGTCTTGTCTATGCTATCCTCAGCCACCCTCAACTGATGAAACCCCGTGGCTAAGTCCAACTGAGAAAATACTGAAGCGCCAACCAACTGATCGAAAAGATCATCAATCCTCGGCAATGGGTGTCTATTCTTCTTTGTGAGCTTGTTGAGTTCTCTATAGTCTACACAAAGTCTGAGGGACCCATCCGCCTTCGTAGCAAAAACTACTGGAGCACCCCACTCTGATATACTTCGTCTTATGAACCCCTTCTCAAGCAACTCCCCTACTTGCTTATGGAGTTCCCTCCTCTCACGAGGAGCCATGTGGCGCACTGGTAAAGATACAGGTTTAGCATTATCCACCAGATATATTCGGAAGTCAATCTCCTGCTTCGGAGGTAAGCCCTTCACCTCCTCAAACACATCCGAGTATTCCCGGACCACTCTAACAGATTGCAAACTCTCGACCGAAGCGTCAAGCGATTCAAGATAACTTAGCATAACAGAATCCATGGGATTACAAGAAATCTCGAGAGTGTTACCCAAGCGGGTCATGAGCCTAACAACTCTCCTTTCGCAATCAAGAACGGCACCATTACTGGATAACCAGTCCATGCCCAAAATCAACCCATAGTCCGTAAAGCCCAAAACAAAAGCATCACATCTAAACTCAATGCTAAGTATAGAAATCTTCAAACCCAAACATATCATGGACAAATAAGTGGAGCCCCCAATTGGGTTTGAAACAACCAAGGGATCATCTACCAGACTGGTGTCTAAGTGCAGTGACTCAACTAATGATGATGAGATAAACGAATGCGATGCGCCAGAATCAAACAATGTACGGACAGGATTATCAAATAGAAAAACCAGACTTTCAACGGAAATAGTTCTACCTCTTTCCTGAATCGGTGGAACCGCGAGAGCCTGTACTTGCCCCCTAGCCTGACCCGGTGCCATAAGAGCTTGCACCTGTCCTCCTGAGGTAGACCCCGTCCTTTGCCCCTTCTTAGGACAGTCTTTCACTAGATGCCCTGCTTCGCCACAGTTGAAGCAGTCAGTCTTCTTCTTCTTGCGACAATCCTTGCTTAGGTGGCCAGGTGTCCCACAATTGAAACACTTCTTCTTCCCTTTGCCACCGTTGCCTTTCCCACCTTTGTTTTGCTGTTGTTGCTGAGGTCTCTTTTGATCTCCCTTCTTCTCGGGTGCCTTATTAGCATTGGGACCCTTCTCTTCTTCATGCATGAGTGCCATGTCAACTAGCTTCTCGAAGGTGGCCCCCATAGGGATATGAGTCATAGCCAACCCATGCATCGGTTCATTCAAGCCTTTCACGAACCTCAAAGCCTTCTTCTCCGGTGTATTCACCATGTCTAGGCCAAACCTTGCCAATTGATTAAACTTGTTGACATATTCCTTCACTGAGAGATTTCCTTGCTTTAGGGTCAAGAATCTTTCCATATACAAGTTTTCCTCCGCCCTTGAGAGAAACTTTGCCACAAATCTTTGCCTAAAATCCGCCCAAGAGTCAACGGGGCGTTCTCCATTAGTGACCTCCCACCAGAATGAGGCCTCTCCTTTCATTAACCAAGCAGCTAACTTGACTTTCTTTCCTTCTTCCATCTCAAAGATATCTATCAACTCTTCCACCTCCTTAAGCCAATCTCTAGCCTCCACAAAAGTTTCAGATCCTTGAAAAGGTTTTCCTCCCATAGCTTTAAATTCCTTGCAAGTCTTAGCAAAAGTATCCGTGCGAGTAGGAGGGGGAGGAGGAAGATCGGGTGCTACGGTTGGTGGAGGAACATTTGCTGGACCCGCAGTGGTGGCCCTAGCCTCCATCAATCTCCTATACCATACTGGTATCGTCACACCCTCCGGAAAGTTAAGATCCTCAGCCATGCTGAAACGAAAAAGGAAAGATTCAAAACGGAGAATTCGAAGGATAAAGATATGGCTATTGGGGATTATGCTTTTCTTTCAAAAACTTTTCTCTTAAAAGACATGTTTTTGAAAATATCTCTTCCAAATTTTTTTTTAGAAAAATAGTTTTCTAAAAATTTTATCTGTTCCGGTAACCTTTGCTCTGATACCACGTGTAACACCCCAAGCCCGCTATGGTCACTCTCTAAGGGAATGCCATAACATCGGTGGAGTATTTTGAGTGAATATAGAACAGAGTAATTACAGCAAGACAGATATAAGTAATACTTGAAAATTTAAAACATCATTTCAATTGCAGCGGAAAATAAAACATGTCTGGTTACATCACAAAACCATAATAGAAGTCAAGTACAAATATCCATCCTGCTAAATAAAAATACATAATCCCAATACATGAACTGATAGCCATAAAAGAAAAGGGTAAGCTGAGCTCTACATCTAGGGTCCAAGCTCCAAGAGAGTAATAAAAGCAGCCTGATCAAAGCCCACTCGTGCTGGGCCCACCCTGAGAACCTGAGGGTTGGGAAAAAAAGATAAAAACAACGGGGTCAGACATAAGTCTGAGCGAGTCCTATAACTTTAACAATACAATCATTAAAGTAACCAGAGAAGACATAAACTTGACATACGGTAATGTCTGGGGATGAATGGCTACACTAAGCAGCTTGGTAGACTTAGGATAAACTAAGATAACTGTAAAGACGCATTTACCCACCCAAGGATAATTACTACACTGCACCACACCAGTCATTCTTAATTAAAGGTTGATCCTTCCCAAGGACTTAGAAAATTTACCCAGTAGTTTCGTGTACCCCTAGCTGACTACATAGGTGCCGTCTGCCCCTATCTCCACTAGGTGTACCCACCACTCCCAAGCGATCGGCTCCCTACCGTAGATACCCGTGCCGGCCCCACAGTGGGGTGTATCACTCCCCAAAGTGGCAACCCGATATAATTAACGGTGCACGGCTTATATCTACACGATGCAACAACGTCTTACCTACCAGCCCGGGTCCACACACGCATATGAAACCCGTTGGACTTGCGTTGCCACCGCTAACCCGTTTTGGCCTCTTATAGTCAAGCCCAGTACGCGTGTCCCGTCCTCGACATGGGTCGAGCCCAATAAGATACATATGGGTTACTGGTTGAAATGGGCCCCCACAAGCTACCCACCCAAGCTTGTCCCTTTTTCTAGTGCATCCCACTTAACCCTTTAATCATGTTTAATTACATGTTTCCACTTTGGTTAAGTATTCTAATCGTATTTTCTATTGCCACCCAAGGCAACCACTAGATTTCCACATGCCACCCAAGGCACCCACTTAACCCCTCATGTCCCACTACATGCTAATATGGTTAAGTGTTTCTTAATTAATTAATTAAGATCATGACCTCATAAAGACCTCTCACATTAGACCATCTTTTTATGACTGCTGGATATGCCGGTTGGTTCCGGGCAGACTTCTGTCATAAAAAGGGCCTAACCTCGTGTCTTTACTTTAATCACGTATTTAATTTATGACTAAGACCTCTCACATTGGGCCAATCATATGTAGCCGCTGGATGGCCGGTTGGTTCCGGGCAGACTTTCGCTACAAAAGGGTCCAACCTCGTGTCTTAGTTGATTAATTACACCTAATTAATCACCCCCATAATTAATTATCCCTAATTAATTACACATTTTTCATAACATGGGTAGACCTAACTCAATAGGTAAATTCCCATGGGGTAGACCTAACTCAATAGGTAAATTCCCACTTATGTTAATTTATTTTTATGGTATGCTTAATCATACCCAATCATACTTTTATTAACATATTTATTAATCCCATCGTTCCCCACATAAATCGTTCTCATTTCATGACATAATAAAGGGAAGACCCATCTCAAATATCATGGGTTTAACCAAATCTTAGCATATAACTTTGTCATGGGTTAAGAGGATGTCAACTTGCATATATGAGCATATATTAACCCAACTACATTTAACCCAAACTTGCATATTATCATACACATGACTTGCATAACATGTTGCATATGAACTTGCATATTATCATACATATGACTTGCATAACATGTTGCATATGAACTTGCATATTATCATACACATATCTTGCATAACATGTTGAACTTGCATATAAGCATTCTCATAACTTGCGTAACATGTTAAACATGCATTTAAGCATACACATAACTTGCATAAGCATTCTCATACTTGCATAAGCATGCATAACTTGCATATCATGTTAAACTTGCATTTAAGCATATACATAACTTGCATATGAACTTGCATAACAACCTACACATAACTTACATAACATCATACACATAACTTGCATAAACCCACTTATTAAACATGCATAAACCCACTTGCTAAACATGCATAAACCAACTTATTAAACATGCATAAACCCACTTATTAAATATGCATAAACATAGGAAAGCATAAAGTAGCATATCATTACAAATGATTCAAACTCACTAATCCGCATTCAAGACCATAAGTCTCATTACACCTAATCTACTTACTTTAGCAATTGATGTTAAAGTGATAGAAACTCACCAAAACCAAGATTAGCAAACTTATGAAGTAGAACTAGTTGCTAAATATGAAGAAGATGATGATTAGAGGTTGATTAGCTTGCAACTTCCTTCATAAACTAGTGGAGGCTCCTCTTAAGTTTGATTTTGGCGGCATGAGGCCATCATTTCTATTTTTAGTATGGATTAGGCTTGCATTAGGGTGTATTTATAGGATTAGGGTGTGTTTTAGACCATAGGATTAGCCCTAGGTTAGATTAGGTCCGTCAGATTTAGGAAATCTCTAGAACCCAGCCCAGCCCTAGCCAGAAAACCAGACCTGGTGCACCCAGGCCCTCTGGCTCGACACGCCATGTCGACAGGCAAGTCGACAGGGCAGTCAACTCCCTAGTCGACAGGCCTGTCGACAGCCCTGTCGACATGGGTAGGGCGGGAACTTTCCCGCCTGGCCCCCGCTGGCTCCAATTTCAAAATCTGTTTTTTAACTTGATTTTTCTGCCAACTTCATTGGGCCATAACTGGGCCATACGGACTCCGATTTACAAAATTTCGGACTCTATTCTGCGTATTTTTCCGAGACGAACGCAATGACGCAGCCTGTTTCCCCCAATTCTCACATCTGAGATTATTTATTCTTTAATTAGTGAATTTTAGCATTAACTGAAATACGGGGTGTTACAGGAACATAACTTGGTTTACATCATTCTTTTTCTTCTGTTAACTTAAAGTATATATGCTATTCCTGTTGATGTAATCTCTCATCCAGCTTTATTTACATGTCATGATAATATTATCTGTTTATATGTTGGAAGTCACTGGACTCGCCAGACTTTATGTCTGACCTCGTTTGTTTTCGCCCCTTTTCTTTCTACTTCCCCCCCAAGGTGCTCAGGGTGGAAACATAGGAGCTTGATTCTGATTCTCTCTGCTTGAAGTGCTTGTAGTATTTCTTGGATTTGACTCTATCTTTTCATCGCAGTTTATGTTGGGGATTATGGCTTTGAAACTTTACATTCTGAAGGATTTTGTATAAGAATGATAATTGTGTACTTGAGTTTTGGTATTGTTATTTAGAAAGATGTAACCAAACTTATTTCTGCTTCTGCTGTAATAAAGTTATATTTTTTCAAGTACTACTTATCTGTCTTGTAATATTCTGTTCTGTCTAATAAAACGCTCCATCAAAGTTAAGGCATTCCCTTTGTGAGTGACCTTAACGGAGTTGGGGTGTTACATCTCCGGTACAGCTACTCGTGCATAATCACCTGACCTGTCTCTAGTCTTCCTGTTTGAGAGCACCCAGAGTAATAAGAACATACATAAAACTCTAGGTCAGATAAAAGTCTGGTATGAGCGATAAGCAACATAACAGAACAATAACAGGTATACATAACCGTACCTGAACCTTCAACCAAAGAGTTAGCACACAAGATGTACAATACACTAAGGTAACATTAACATATGGTTAAAAGATACGGGGAACGGGGTGTGCATGTCACAGTGATGTCAAACAATCAAGCATAGTAACCATCCTCACATCTCTCACTCAGTGCGTAAAGCATACGATATCCCAAATACTTTGTTACGATCACTTTGCCCCATGGAGTCATGATTGCTCCACTGAACTGATCCATAGCCACTAATCCCTTGCTATGTCCACTCTGCCCGAAGAAGTCATGACGACTCCACTGCACTAGCTCATAGCCATGCTACAATCACTCTGCCCTATGGAGTAGTAACTAACCCACTGCACTGATCCGTAGCCTAACATCCGCCTTGGTGGTGAATCAAAGCTGTAGACGTCGATAACCCCTTTTGCTCACATCTCGCAGCAAAGCAACTCATGAAGTTAACTCGTTGGTTCCCAACTGGATCCTGAGTTCTACTTCCTATTTGGACTACCTTTTCATCTCGGGTTTTTGGTCAAATTGGAGTTGGTCTTAAGAAGAGTCATCATGTAGAAGTAGTTTAAGTCTGGTTCGGTTCGGCTATTCTGTGCTCAAGCCCCCTGTTCGGTTCAGTTTGAATACATCGTCTCCAGGTTCGTCGTTGGGTTCGAGTGCTCTGGTTCGGCTCGGGTTTCCCCATCCGGTTCAGTTCGGATTCTTCATCATGGTTTGGCTCGGCTCCCTCGTTTCCAAATCCTCTTACATTGATCCGACCTCACTACCTAGCTTCATTCCGATCCAATCTCCACGCCCTTGCTTCAGTCCGATCCGATCTCCACGCCCTTGCTTCCGATCCGAATCCAACTCCAACTCTTATGCAAATGGCCTTTCTTCTTTCCAAGCCTCTTGTGCCAAGTCTCAATCTGAATCGAATCCCCTTGCTTAGTTCCCTTATCCGATCCGAGCCCTATATCCGATCCGAAACCCTGCACATTCCCTGCAACTTTTCCAGCGACTGTTTTACGCCATATGACGACGTTTTTGACCATTCGAACTTTTATAATCAATCATAAAGCATTCCATACAGTCATAGCAACATAGAGAAGCGGCCATAAACATCAAAGCAACGATTTTACAAGTTAAAATGGATCAAACCTACCCAAAACCCATATTTTCCCTTAATCATGTTTATGTATAACTAATGATAGGATTAGCAAAATATATTCAAATTAACCCAAATTTCTAACAGAGGCTTAAAATAATATTTAAGAATTTCTAAACATTTTTCCAGAATTTAATCATGTATAATTTTGTTAATTAACACTAATCACCCGTAATTAGCTATAATTAGTGAAAAACAATGCAAATCACTCACCTTAGGGCTATGGTCGTGCACGTGGTCCGGAGTTGAAAACGCAGGCATTGGGCATCAGTAGATTTATCTGTGCATTCTTGACTCCTGTCGGTGGTTGGCACCATAGGGCTTGATACACCCTATGGTGGACCTAGCACATGTGACTACATTCGTGATAGGGCCGTATGACACAGAGACACATGACGAGCTAGAACTTGTAGGGAGTCGATCGAGTAGTGGATCGTTCTGTTGGACCCAGTAATGGGTCATTCGTGATATTGGGCCAAGTGATCATTTCATGATTAATATAAGACATAGGTAGGGATTCTAGTACAATTGATGTAGCGAACCTTGAATACGTGATGCTATATTTGATTTATACTTGATTTATCATGTTATCTTAGTCTATCTTGCCTATCATGTCATCATCCGTATGTTTACTTTCAGTTTATACATGTCATGTTATCTTTATCTGTGTTTATGCTGAAAATCACTTGGACTTACCAGTCTTTATGACTAACCAGTTTTCTTTCGCCTCTTTTTCTTCCGTTTCTCCCCAGGTTCTCAGGGAGGAAACTCTAGCACTTAGCTTGGATTTCACTTGCTTTTGATTCAGCTCATGTACGGTTTGATCTTGGGCTATGCTATGGCTGCATTTTCTGCTACCTTTGGGATATTAAGCTACTTTTGATGTTTTAAGTTTATGCTTCTTTGTTTATGCAAGACAGAATTTGTTGTAATGGAAAATAATGACTTTGGCTATTTGGTACTTTGAATGAAAAAGGCTTTGACTATTTTGAAAGTAATGAAATTGATCTTTTGATTCTTTTGCTGTTTTATTTATGTTCTTCTTGTAATATTTCTGTATTTGTTTATCTCGATAACGCTCCTCCAAAACTAGTGCATTCCCTTTGTGAGTGACCCTAGCGGAGGTGGGGAGTTACATTTGGTATCAGAGCAGAAGGTTACCAGACTGGGAAAAAGTTTTTAAAACCTTCTAAAAGTATTTTCAAAGCCGTTTACAAAGAAGCATTTTTCAAGAAAAGTCTTGTTTTATTTAAAGGCTATTCCCCAAAAGCCATTAGCACTATCCTTTGTTTCCTTGTTTGAATCTCTTTTCCTTTCTTTTCTCCATCTGTAGTCGCAGTAGTTTTTACCTGCGACTAATCTTCTTTCTAGATTGGTAGATGGTTTTCCGTACGATGGAGATAATTTCCATGAGGCTTGTTAACATGTTACATAGGAAAGGTATGAGTGATAAGTTAAGGCGGATGAGTCTCAGAACGAGAAGAAAGACTTCCAAAAGGGAGGCGAGAACAACAACAACAGTAATGACAACAAGACACGTGAGAAAAGAAAATTCCACTTCTGTGGTATTGAGGGCATATAGTCCAGGATTGTAGAAAGAAGAAGATGAAGATGGGAGCACGTTTCCAGTGTGGTGAAACTGGACATATCAGCAAGAACTGCCCTAAGAAGCAAGGGCAAGCCCCGCAAGCAGGACCTTCTGGGGGTACATCTTTAACTTCTTCTCCTAGATGCTTTGTTTTATCTTGCTTATCTCCTCAATCCTATCTTGGGAACCTTAGGTTGAACCTTTTTGGATGTAAACATGTGCTTGAAACATGTTATGGTTGATGTTTGCAAATGGTTGCAAGTGGTCGCAAGTGGTTGCTCGTGGTTGCATAACACACATTAGGCACTAGATTGGCTCAGACACATTTTCATATTGCATATGCATGAGTGTTTATACTTGTTTATGAATGAAATTGAATGTGTTATCATATGAATGTTGCATATGGATGAATTTTTGTGCACACATATAACATTTATGTGACTAGGACTATTTGCATACATGTTGGATTCATGACACTAAACATATTTTGCATTAGGAAGATCAATCAGGCCTGATCATTTGCATTAGATAAGGAACATATACACAGACTTTCTGCATATGTTCATATAACATTAGAAATCTTTTAAGGACAATGGTTGCTTATGGATGATGGTTGAGTAGATGGTTGTTTGGATGATAGGATGCATTCTTCTTAACTTGAAGATTTCGGGGACGAAATCCTTTAAGGAGGGGATAATGTAACAACCCGAATTTTAATAACATGTTAAAACCATAAATCAAGGCGGAATTAATTTTTAAAATAAGAATCAAGGGAAACGGGTTGCGCCATTGCGTTAGTCTCGAAATTCTGCTTGAAAATGAGTCCGAGTTTCCAAAAATCGGAGTCCGTATGAGGGAGATATGACCCTCCGAAGTTTTAGAAATTTCCAGAATAAAAAACAACTCAAAAATTCGAATTCAAATTCGAATTCAAAACCCAAAACGTGCTGGGTGGGAAATTTCCCGCCCAGGGACCAGGTCGACCATAGTGTCGACCTCCCAGGGATCAGGTCGACCATAGTGTCGACCTGGGGGTCGACCTGCCTCCCGAACCCACTTTCTGAACATGATGCATTCTGATGTATTTAGACTCGTTTTCTGTCCAGATTCGTCTGCTTAATCCTATTTAAACAGCCTCCTAGCCTCATTCTCTTTACACCATTCTTCTCTAACCTTATTCTGCTCAAACTCTTGATGATCATGGCTTCTTCTTCTTCCTCTAAATTAAATTAGAATTAAACGCGAAGATTATTTCTTGAAGACTACGGCTAGGAATTGGGGATTTGCTTCTGCGATCAAATCAAGATTCAACGATTCAACAATTCAACGACAAACTTCTAGCTTGACTTCTACATCTTTCTTAGACCACGATCTGTTAGTTCCGGTTACTTTTAGATAAAAACTATAAACTTAATATGGGCATGCTATAAATTGGAATTGTTTTATGAATGATTCATATCTATTCTTGTTTTCTTCTTTGATCTTGACTATTGGGAATATTGCCTATGATGTTGAAACTATTGTTAATGGCATAAGACTATGCCTATGCCTATGACTGTGAACATAAGACTATGCCTATGCCTATGACTGTGAACATAAGACTACGCCTATGCCTATGAATGGGAACATAAGACTATGCCTATGACTGTGAACATAAGACTATGCCTATGCCTATGACGGTGAACATAAGACTATTGCCTATGACTATGACAAGGACAATGGTGGCTAATCACCTATGACTCTTGACTATGAGAATTATTACTATGATTATGAACATAAGGCTATTATCTATCACCATGACTTTGAAACTATTACTGTTAATTGCCTATGACTATTTGTCTAGAACTATTTTGGATGAATTTCCATGACTATTGTGATTAATCGCTTATGATTCATAACTATAAGATTTCTACCTATGACCATGACTATGACTACTGGGGTTAATTGCCTAAGACTATTATAGTTGATTGTTCATGCCCATACCACTATAGTTGAAAACCATGTTGTACACCGAATTGGCATTTTGTTGGATCGTATACCTAGGGTGTGACTTGCTTAGTTTATTCGCTGTTATGTACACCAAAACCATTGGATCAATTATCCTTGTATTTGGATTGCTTTTGCATGCCTATTCTTGTATGTCAGCGTTTACCATGACTATCTCCTTATCTTGCTAGATTTGAAGTCCTATATGCCAGTGATGCTGTAACCAATTATCTCAAGTTATATCATGCTAGTCTTGTAACCCATTTTATCATTTTATGCTCGCCCCTTTGGCCTATCATAGTTTTGATGTTATTCCCTTTATTTTGAGAATTGGATTTATTTGTAGTATGAATCGATTCACATTTACGTGCGATGGGAAAACGATTTGGGTAGATTAGGCAAAACATGAATTGGTTATGAACATGAATTATGAACTTGATAATGGGCAAAACTTGAAACATGAACATTGTTATAACTTGAATCTGGATGGGGGCATGAAACTTATCCTTGAAACTTGACACGAACTTGACATGAATCTTGAACATGGACATGACACTAGAATGAACTTGAAAAGGGCCAACTCGAGGTTGGGTTGAGATTGCAGTGTAATTCTGCCCGGAACCGCCCGGCAAATCCAGTTACTGCAAACAATAGGATCCAATGTGGGTAGTTGGTCATATCGCACTTGAAAACCCGAGGTCAGACTGAGTTGTGGTGTGATTCTGCCCGGAACCGCCCGGCATATCCAGTGACCAAAACAACAGGTCTGATGTGAGAGGTTGGGATGCATTAATTAATTAGTGCCACACGATAGGGTTAAGTCATGAACATGTAAGACAACACTTAACCACTTGATACATGATTCGTAGGTGGGTTAAGTCACGAACTTGAATGACAACACTTGACCAACTTGACATGCTAGACTGATAGGGGTTAAGTCACGAATTTAAATGACAACACTTAACCTATTGGACGGAAACCCTAGTTACGCGGTCCGTTTCAGTAGTAACCCACTAGATGTATCATGGTACCTTGGGACTAGGCAGGGTGGGGCACGATTACTGGGCTGATTGTAAGTGACCAGAACGACGGCTGTGTTGGTGCGCCAGTGTAGGTTCAGGTGGGCTATGGTCGTGCACATGGTCCGGAGTTGAAAAAGCAGGCCTTGGGCATCAGTAGATTTATCTGTGCATTCTTGATTCGTGTCGGTGGTTGGCACCATAGGGCTTGATACACCCTATGGTGGACCTAGCACAGGTGACTACATTCGTGATAGGGCCGTATGACACAGAGACACATGATGAGCTAGAACTTGTAGGGAGTCGATCGAGTAGTGGATCGTTCCGTTGGACCCAGTAATGGGTCATTCGTGATATTGGGCCAAGGGATCATTTCATGATTAATATAAGACATGGGTTGGGATTCTAGTACAGTTTATGAAGCGAACCTTGAATACGTGATGCTATACTTGATTTATATTTGATTTATCATGTTATCTTAGTCTATCTTGCCTATCTTGTCATCATCCGTATGTTTACTTTCAATTTATACATGTCATGTTATCTTTATCTGTTTTTATGCTGAAAGTCACTTGGACTTACCAGTCTTTATGACTGACCCATTTTCTTTCGCCTCTTTTTCTTCCGTTTCCCCCCAGGTTCTCAGGGAGGAAACTCTAACTCTTAGCTTTGATTTCGCTTGCTTTTGATTCAGCTCATGTATGGTTTGATCTTGGGCTATGCTATGGCTGCATTTTCTGCTACCTTTCGGGGAATTAAGCTACTTTTGATGTTTTAAGTTTATGCTTCTTTGTTTATGCAAGACAGAATTTGTTGTAATGGAAAATAATGACTTTGGCTATTTGGTACTTTGAATGAAAAAGGCTTTGGCTATTTTGAAAGCAATGAAATTTATCTTTTGATTCTTCCACTGTTTTATTTATGTTCTTCTTGTAATATTTCTGTATTTGTTTACCTTGATAACGCTCCTCCAAAACTAGTGCATTCCCTTTGTGAATGACCCTAGCGGAGGTGGGGTGTTACAAATAATAAACAGTATTTGTTGTTTGAAAACCCCACACGTGTATTGGGATAATATTTCATACACTGATCCCAATAATTAGTGGAATGTCAATCGATGGGTTGACAGCCTGTATAAGCGTTAATTATTTATTTTAATGCTTATACAGTGTAGAATGCACTCTGGAGGTTGTATGAATTTTTAATGATTTCTTATCATTATTGTTGTATATATATGATGTTGAAATCCATATAAATAAAATTATATGGTAATTGATTGAGTCTGATTCCAGTTTAGAATTAATGAATATTTTAAAATAATATTCAGTGAATATTGAAATGTGAAGCTGTGTTAAGTAGTTAAACGCAATTTTAACACGAACGGGAGTTTGGTCGATTTTATTCATTTTATAATGAATATCGAAAAGTGATTTCAAAATCTGATATTTTGAAAATATTATCATATTAATATTGAAATGATATGGAATATTCGAATTGGATTTGAAATAAATTGAAATCGATTTGAAATGAATTTAAAACGAATATATATGGAATATTCAAATTGGATTTGAATTTGAAAATAAAATTGAAATCGTTTTGAAGTGAATTTAAATAAAATTGAAATCATTTTAAAATGAATTTAAAACGAACTAAAGTTGATTTGAAATCGATTTGAATTGAAATTGATTTGAAATGAATTTAAAACGAATTGAAATTGATTTGAATTGAAATCATTTTGAAATGAGTTTAAAACGAATTTATAAGGGAAATTTTAATTTTGATTTGAATTTGAAAAGGAAGTGGAAATCATTTTTAAAACGAATTTAAAACGATTTAAAAAATTTATTTTAATTGGAAATTGACGAAATATATAATATATATATTATAACGGCCTGAATAGAATGCACGGCGCAGTGGCAGTTCGCAAATTTCGACCATTAACTTCAAATGGACGTTACGGGAGATCCGACCGTCGGATTCTTCTAAAACCGGAACCGTTGGGTTCGTATCGAAAAGAGCTTTCCAATGAATACAAGAGATTTGAAATCTAACAGCTAGTTTTGGAGATATGTCCAAATCAATTTCAGAAAATGTCGCTATGGATGCAGTTCGGTGGCCGTTGTTGGAAACCGACTGTACGGGCGATAATAAAATTATTAAAAATATGGAAAAATTATGTAAAATCATAATAAATTATTTGGAAAGATTTCGGGTGAAAAATTCCAGTTTTGAAATGATAAAAATATATTTTTATCGAAATGAACTAGTTATTAACTAGAAAAATAATTTATTTATTTTAGAAATAAATAAATTGGATTTGAAATGGTTTTAAAAATAACCAGAATTTCCAATATACGAATTGGAATGGATTTGAATCGAAATTATCTTCGGAATATTTCGATATTGGATTCCATGATTATATGAACATTGTGGAGGAATTTGGAAGAAATATATATATATATATATATATATCGTTATTTCAATACGATATCCGTTGGTTTCAGAATTAGATATTGAATATAAGCCGATATATTTTCTATTTAGAGCCTTGTATTTGATATCAAATTGGATTTTAGGTTTGTCGTGAATGGTGTCTTCATTAACACTGTTCTTAAACCTAGTTGAGAAAAGAACAAATCTTTAAATTAGATTTAGTGAAGTTTTCCAGTTAATTAATATTTAATTGGAATGGAATAAAAGAATTGGATTTTTGGGTTTATCGTGAACGGTGTTTTAAATAACATTTGTTCTTTAACCCAGTTAACAGTGAAGAATATGATTTAGAATTTATAACCTTTTATTTAAGATTTACGGAATTTTCCAAAGTAAAGATTTCCAATTTAATATATTAAATTAGAATTGAATGGAATTCGATTTGGTAATAATCGAAGTGAGTTTCTGTGGAGGAAGATTGTAATTACATATGGAATTCTAAAGGCTTTGTCGTTATTCCATTTATATTATTAGTCGGATACGGAAATTGATATCGATTATATATTGATTTTTTTTTCCATGAAGATTCCATAATGAATGGAATGTGATTTCGGGTTTATCGTGAACCGTATTTTAAATGGCATTGGTTCTTTAACCTAGTTAAAGATAAGATTAATTTCTTAGCTTTGAGTAATCATTAATATGTATTTTTGGAAAAATAAAAACTAAATGGAGTTTTAATGAATCTTTGATTAGATTGAATAGTGAATGTGTAATTAAAATTATCAATTCAAGAAAATGATGGAGAACGGAGTATCACCAGTTTTGCTCCAAGCGATAGCTAAATCTTTAATTAGATTTGAACGTGAAATGGTAATTAATATTTACCAATAACACCGTGGTGTTAGATATGGAGTATTACTAGTTTTGCTACATGGGATGAATAGGTTGGGATTGGAAAATAAAATAAATGATTACTTCGGTGTGGTTCGCTAATCCTGACTAGTTTGGAAAACCTTAATATGGTTTGTTATCCAAAGGAAGATTTAATAATAAATTTAAAAGAATTTATGTAACAACCCGTATTTTAATAACATGTTAAATCTATAAATCAAGGTAGAATTAATTTTTAAAATAAGAATCAAGGGAAACGGGTTGTGCCACTGCGTTCGTCTCGAAATTTTGCTTGGAAACAAGTCTGAGTTTGCGAGAATCGGAGTCCGTATGAGGGAGATATGACCCTCCGAAGTTTCAAAAAATTTCAAAACCGAAAACAACTCGAAAATTCGAATTCGAATTCGAATTCAAAACCCAGAACAGGATGGGCGGGAAATTTCCTGCCCAGGACCAGGTCGACCTGGGGGTCGACCATAGTGTCGACCTCCCAGGGACCAAGTCGACCATAGTGTCGACCTGGGGGTCTACCCGCCTCCCGAACCCATTTTCTGAACCTGATGCATTCTGATGTATTTAGACTCGTTTCGTTACCATATTCATCCGCCTAATCCTATATAAACAGCCTCCTAGCCTCATTCTCTTTACACCATTCTTCTCTAACCTTATGCTGCATAAACTCTTGATGATCATGGCTTCTTCTTCTTCCTCTAAAATAAATTAAATTAAAATACGAAGACTATTTCTTGAAGAATACGGCTAGGAATTTCATATTAGGGATTTGCTTCTACAATCAAAGCAAGATTCAATGATTCAACAATTCAACGTCTTATTTCTAGACCTGACTTCCGCATCTAAATTTCTTAGACCACGATCTGTAAGTTCAAGTTACTTTTAGATAAAAACTATAAACTTAATATGGACATGTTGTAAATTGGAATTGGATCTATGTATGATAATTGATTCATATCTATTCTTGTTCATCTTGACTTTTTGGGAATATTGCTTTGAAACCAGTTTGGGCCTATTCACGTTGTAAATCAAACTCTTTCATAAGACTATGCCTATGCCTATGACTGTGAACATAAGACTAAGCCTATGCCTATGACTGTGAACATAAGACTATGCTTATGCCTATGACTGTGAACATAAGATTATGCCTATGCCTATGACTGTGAACATAAGACTATTGCCTATGACTATGACAAGGACAATTGTGGCTAATCACCTATGATTCACGACCATGAGGTTATTGCCTAGGATTAGGACTATGAAATTGGATCTAAGCTTGATTGTCTATGCAGACCTATTTTCTTTATTTTTCCTTGGATCTTGATTTTTGGGATTTTTCTATTTAAGTTAGATATATGCATGCTCTAGAACCTAGATTATTATTCAAACCCTTTCATGTTCATAATGTTATCAGATCAATATGCCTGCGATGTTTTACTCAATTTATTCAGTTATGTTATGCCTTGGAAATAAATTGATAATAGAACAATGTTTATTAGGATTATATGTGAAATTGAATGATATTCTATTTTATTGAATTGGGAATTAATGAATAAGTCTATTCATATGTATATTGGAGTATAACCTGTTATGACAAGTTGTGTAGTTCATCGTGTTATGCAAGTTTTAGGTTGTAAAATCATATCACATATGACCAATTGTTAGATCTACATGTTTATGTGTATATGTTAAACCTTTGTCATATTTCAAGTTCGCACTTATTCATATGCTCGTGATTGATTTGCAAGTTCACATATATGTAATTTGATTTAGTCTATGTTGCAAGATCACACCTATGATATTCATGTTGATTATTTTGCAAGTACACGCCTATGGTGTTCATATTGACTATGCCGAGAATGCCAAGTTTACACTTATGTCATGTTAATGTTAATGAATTTCTTTATGCAAATTTTGTGTACATTAAATTAGGTTAAGTTTTTAGCCTAATATTATATGTCAAAAGTCATGCGGACGGAAAATTAGGCTAAGATTGTTAGCCTAATATTTAGACGGGGTAATGTTGGAAAAAAATGGTAATTATAGGAAACTTGGCATGAAACTTGCCATGAAACTTGACACGAACTTGACATGAATCTTGAACATGGACATGACACTAGAATGAACTTGAAAATGGCCAACTCGAGGTTGGGTTGAGTTTGCAGTGTAATTCTGCCCGGAACCACCCGGCAAATCCAGTTACTGCAAACAATAGGATCCAATGTGGGTAGTTGGCCATATCGCACTCGAAAACCCGAGGTTAGACTGAGTTGTGGTGTAATTCTGCCTGGAATTGCCCGGCATATCCAGTGACCACAATAATAGGTCTGATGTGAGAGGTTGGGGTGCATTAATGAATTAATGACACATGATAGGGTTAAGTCATGAACATGAAAAACAACCCTTAACCAACTTGATACATGATTCGTAGGGCTAAGTCATGAACTTGAACGACAACACTTAGTCAAATTTGACATGACACATAGGCGGATTAAGTCACGAACTTGAATGACAACACTTAACCAACTTGACATGCTAGACTGATAAAGGTTAAGTCACGAATTTAAATGACAACACTTAACTTATTGGAAGAAAACCCAAGTTACGCGGTCCATTTCAGCAGTAACCCACTAGATGTATCATGGTACCCTAGAACTAGGCAGTGTGGGGCACGATTACTGGGCTGATTGTAAGCGACCAGAACGACGGCTGTGTTGGTGCGCCAGTGTAGGTTAAGGCGGGCTATGGTCATGCACGGGGTCCGGAGTTGAAAAAGCAGGCATTGGGCATCAGTAGGTTTATCCGTGCATGCTTGATTCGTGTTGGTGGTTGACACTCTAGGGCTTGATACACCCTATGGTGGACCTATCACAGGTGACTACATTATTGATTGGGCCGTATGACACAGACACACAATGAGCTAGAACTTGTAGGGAGCCGATCGATTTGTGGATCGTTTCGTTGGACCTAGTAATGGGTCATTTCATGATATTGGGCCAAAGGATCATTTCGTGGTTAATATAAGACATGGGTTTGGGATTCTAGTACAGATGATGCAGAAAACCTTGAATATGTGATGCTATACTTGATTTATATTTAATTTATCAGGTTATCTTAGTCTATCTTGCCCATCTTGTCATCATCCTTATGTTTACTTTCAGTTTGTACATGTCATGTTACCTTTACCTTTTTTTATGCTGAAAGTCACTAGGACTTACCAGTCTTTATAACTGACCCGTTTTCGTTCACCTCTTTTCCTTTCGTTTCCCCCCAGGTTCTCAGGGAGGAAACTCTAGCACTTAGCTTGGATTTCGCTTGCTTTCGGTTTAGCTCATGTACGGTTTGATCTTGAGCTATGCTATGGCTGGATTTCTGCTACCTTTGGGGAATTAAGCTACTTTTGTTATGCTTCTTTATTTATGCAAGACAGAATTTGTTGTAATGGAAAATAATGACCTTGGCTATTTGATGTAAAAGGTTTTGACTCTTTTTGAAAGTAATGAAATTTATCTTTTGATTCTTCCGATGTTTTATCTACATTCTGTCTTGTAATATTTCTGTGTTTGTTTACCTCGATAACGCTCCTCCAAAACTAGTGCATTCCCTTTGTGAGTTGTTATATATAACGGTGTTGTATACACTATTATATGATTTTTGTTTGATGATAACAACCAAATAAATATTATTATTAATGTATTTGTAATCGTACTGTTATTCTACATCACATACAGGAATATTATATTTATATTTAAATAGAATACGACTGTAAAAATATTCGTATTTTCTTACAGTATTTTATTAAAATAAAATATAATATTTCAATCACTCGAACAGTACAATTATTTACAACTCCACTATTTAATCACTTTACAGAATTTGCACTTGTAATTACACAGTATACGATAAACAAATTTTGTTTGACGACAATAAAATAATATTTTATTTCAAACAATTTGTTTATTACAAATAACAGTACAATCTTTTCACTACAACTTTCACACTCAGTACATTTTGCATCTACACATACATTCACTCAGTTACACATTGACACATACAAACTTATATACATTCACAAACACTGACACTATGTTCTTCTGTTTTTCCATCTTCAATCTTCTAACTTCAGTCTTCAGTCTTCACAGCACTTCACAGTCAATCCAGTAATCATCACCTATCATATGAAACAGAAACACACAGTACACTGCAACAAGAATAAAACTGAATACATGTGCATATAAATTTTATTTTTAAAATTTTATTTTCCTCAGTTTTCTGGTGTGTTTCTCATCATTTTTCATGACTTGATCTGATTCATCTGTGTCTAGTCAGTTTGTATATAGTACAGGGACATGAAATCTTGACTGATGGCTGCATATACACATGTGTATAGAAACACACATGTGCACTGCCTCGCCAAATAGTGTGCAACTGAGAAGTAGCCACGTGGACCATCTCAACTCAGTGCAACAATAATCAATACGGTCGAGGCAACCCAAAAACACCAAAGTGATCAAAACAGCATATATTGGCAAAACAGAAAAGTGGTGCAGCGCACCATAGAACAACATGGTCAATGATACAAGAATGTCAACAGAAATGGTGGATATACAACATGATGATAGCAGCATGAATCTTAATGGCAAGATCAATACACAGTTTTACAATGGAAAAATGCAAGAAACAAGTTGACATACATGGCAGATCACCCAAATTCAAACAGCAATGAAACATCATTATATTTTCTCAAACACAAAAAAATGGGGCCAAGCACAAAATGGCAACATCAAGCCAGCATACATAGGAAATTGACTGGACATGCACAAGTATACAGGTGCAAATGAATTGATGCATACATAGTGGATATAATCAGCACAACAGTTCAAGGTCAGTGACAAGTAAATTGGAAACGTCATACAAAGCACAAGTCAAAATGATGGACAAACATTTCATCCCAGTGTATTTCAATGGGGGTAACAGCAAACACAATATAAAAGCGTGCATGAGTAAAACAATGTTATGGAGAAAGACTGGTGTACAAGATGGTGCTCTCAAATAATGGTTTTAGTCTACATGAAGTTCTTTTCAAAACAATTCTTTTTGTGTGTGTTTTAATAACTGGAACATTGAGAATATTACAGTGCAAATGCTAATGAACACATTCAATCTAGAGCATGGACAAAAGTGCTGCAGGACAAGGTGCAAAACAGTGTTTACATTATGGACAAGAAATTGATCTCTTTTTCAAGTATACATGTTTGGCAAAGCATTTTAAACTTTCCGGTTATTTCACAATTGGCAAAAACTTCTTTTGGCAAAATATTAATACTTCCAGCATGGGAAAAATCAATTCGGAATACAACTTTAACATTTCCAGAAATTCAGTGATTTATTTTGGGCAACAGTTCAATCCAAGTCGACTCAATTAATTCAAGACATTCCAGTTTTACCATGGGAAAGAAAATCATTTCAGTATATTCAGTTTTTGGCAAGTTTTTCAATCCAAATATTTACTCCAGATTTTATGGTAATACTGATTGAAAAAATGATTATGGAATTGGCACAAACAGTTTTATTTTGTTTCCAGAAATCACGCAAAATTTTCAAGTCGATTTCATTTGGCCATGGACCAATCAAGCCAAGGAATTCGAACAAGGCAACAGAATCAATCAGAGAATTTTTTATCTTAAAGGATCAAAATCAATTCTTTCCTTTTTGATAAATATACCTTCAGAAATTCATTCAAGGCAGACGAGTTTGGTAACTTCTTTTAATCCAGATTCATCATTCAAGGCAGAGAATTTCAAAATCAAAAAGGGAAATTTTACAACAAATCAGGATTTTCACACGCAAGCATTCAGATCGAGACATTTATAGAAATCAGAGTGATTATAGGCTTTCTAAATCATATAAATAATCACACCAATTCATCACAAGCAAGTATCGAAAATCACAACAAAAACTCGAGAGCAAAAATTCCAAATCAGAGAAAACTCACAATTTTTCAATTGTTTTCGATCGAGCAAATACAAATTGAAGCACGAGAAAGCTACCAAGTCTTGGGCATTAGAGAGACATATTCGATTATTGAAGCATCTCGATTTGAGGAGGATTTGAAGAAAACCCTAGCCCCAAAATTCTCAGCCGCCATTTCTATTTTCCACGGATAACTCAAGAGGACGGGAATCATTTGACAAAGGGTGCAACACAATTCAAAAGGGGGCCGACCTATTCTTTTGGGCTAAGCTTTCTTTTTAAATTAAAAGGGTATGACCCTTTAATATTTAAAACCCCTCCTTTTAATCTTTTGAACTAGGGTTTCATATTTTGTTTTGTAATTTTTGTTGTATTATTTTTTGTAAAACAAATCAGAACAGTTTTTAGAGATATGTAAAATTCTAGGAAATCAGTCAGGGTGTTAACTGACAGTCCACTAGAGTCTGTAAATCTAGGGTTACTGGTTACGGGGTCGTAATCAGGGGAAATCTGATCGAGGGGATATCGATCAGTCTTGGGTTTTGAGCGTAGGGTTAGAATAGGAGCAAGGTTTGCGAGTGTACATGGTCTTGTATGCGGGATCTGTTCTATCACCTAGTAGAAACCTTAGAAATGCAGCAGTAGGCAGGGTTTTGCCGAAGCTGGGTATATCTGTGTGTGATTTATTTTCTGCATTTCTGTTTCTGCTATATTCTATGATCTGTTTATTATTATATATATCTCGTTAGATTTTCAATCCTGTTAAAATACTGTGATAAACCCTATTCACCCCCCCTCTTGGGTTAATCTAGATCCAACAAGTGGTATCAGAGTAGGTTATTTCTTTAACTCTAGAGTCATGGGTCATTCTACTTGTCAGTCCATAGAGAGTCGGTTCAGTCTTATTCCATCTATTTTTAATGGTACAGATTTTTTAAATTGGAAATCAGAAATGAAATCTTATTTAAAATCTGTTGATATTAAATGTTGGAATAGTATTATTAATGGGTACGATATTATAAGTAGGGCAGATGTTGAATTTAATTTACGAGCTACTCATATTTTATATTCTTATATTGATGATGTTCAATATAGCCTTATTTCAGATTGTTTAACTGCGCAGCAAGTCTGGCAGACTCTCAACACGTTGCATGGAAAACATAACAAATGCCCCAAACCCCAGAATGATATTTCGGCTTCAGATTTGTGTTTAACAGGTTGTACAAATAGAATTTCAGATGGAGTCTCGACAGGAAATGTTTCTTTGATTCATCGTTTAACTGAATCTGTTGAGAAGCTAAGATCTAAAAATAAACTTTTGAAATCTGAGAAGCTTGAGTTGATTTGCAAAAATAATGTTTTGGAATCAAAACTCAAAAACATTAAGAAGTCTTCAAATTCTAATTGCAAAAATTGTTTAAATTTGAAAAATGATCTTGTTCATCAAAATAAAAATATTCAGAAACTTGAAAATCAAATCCTGATTTTAAATGAGAACACGATAGAGCTTGAAAGCATAAACGATTGTTTGCAAAAAGAATTTGAAAATTTTAAGATGACTGAAAATTTCAAATATATTTTTGCTGAAATTTTTTTGCTGAAAAGTGATTCGATTTTGAAAGAACTTGAAAACGAGTTTGAAAATTTCAAGAATTTTGAATCTGAAAATCGAAAACATTTTTAGTCTAAGATTTCGGAATCCCAATCCTGAATTAAATTGCTTGAATCTGAAAATTTGTTTTTGAAACAATCTGATGCTGAAAAGAAAATCGCTATTAATCGTTGTTCAGATCTGATAAAAGAAAATGGTGATCTTAAATCCATGATTCAACGACTTGAGTCAATTTTGAATAAATTTTCGAATGGAGAAAAATCGTTGAATATGCTGTTACAAAACCAAGTTTCTGTTAGAAATAAATCTGGTCTTGGCTTTGGGAATATCAATCGTTTTGATATGATGAATTCAAATGATTTTAAAGACTCTTCAAATTATCTTGGAAAAGATTGTTTTGAATTTTTAAACTTTGGCAATTCAAAAGATTTTTTGAAACATAAACAAAATAAGAATTTGTTTTGTAACAAACCATTCTATCATTCTTGGACCTCAAAAAGAAGTAAAGTGAATTCGTCTAATTTCAAACAGATTTGGGTCCCTAAAGGTACTTTGGTAAATTCTGATGGATTGTTATATAAACAAGGTTGGGTACCTAAACATATGAATACAACTGTGAGTGGTTTTACTAATTTTGTTAGACCACTCGATTCTATGAACAGTTAGGTAACGGAGGAGGCTGAGGAACTGCTAGGCAAAAGAGATTTGGATTCAAGTTGCTCAATACTCCTGTAATCATTCATAGTTCCTTAGCCAAGTCTGTTGAGTTAGAGATTTATTTACTCACGTCAATTTCAGGTATAACCTCTAAACTCAACCTTTGTAAATATTTCTCTTTTTCTTTGTGTATTCCTCCTTCTTTCCCTTCTGTTTATTTTCTTTATCTCTTCTATTTTGTTTTGCCTCTACCATATATTTTTGTACTTTCTTAAACTTCCAAATTGTAGAATTCATATTTTCTGGAAATTCACTTTATTTGAATAGAACTATGATATTCTAATTATTTCCAGATCTTGAATTAAAATTTGTAAATATTTCTACAATTGTTTTGAAGTTTGTTTTCTGATTCCTAAATTTCTAACAGTGCTGAAGCATTCATATCATATCTTGAACACTGTTAGTACAAATTCTAAAATTTTGAAGATCTGAATATTTAATGAAATTTCACATATGTCTGTTGTTTTGAGTTTCTTCTAATTCAGTTTAGATAAGCTTAAAATATTATACTCTTTACAGCACACACTACTTCTCAGTCGTGATAATTTCATTGATTTTCAGAAAGGCTTGGATATTTTTGATCTGTCTTGAATCATTGCTTATACCTTGGTATTCACTGTCATTCATGATCATCTGGTATAGATTTTTTGTTTGTTTGAGATCATTTGAAATTTCTGATATTTTGAATCTCACACACCTCTCAGATCTGAAGTTATTAATCATGTGTGCTTGATTCATTGTATCTCCTGATTTACATTTTGTTCAAGTGATTTTGAATAAACTGTTATTTTTTTAATCATGAATACCTCTTAACCTGATGTAAATGGTCTAAAATTACTCTTGTGTGATTGACAGAAAAATTTGAGAAAAATTCTTTTGAAAAATGGTCATTAAAACTCACTGCTATTTCATGATGATTTGATTTGAATATTTGTTTGTTTAAAATCATTTGAAATTATTGATTTATTGAATCTCACACATATCCAGAATCTGAAATTTATAATATGGTGTGACTGATTCATTGAATCATGAGTTTTTCATATTCCTTCAAATGATTTAAAATAAACAATATTTTTAAATCTGGGATCATTAATCATCTTATGTGACCATCTGAAACTTCTGTGAAACATTTTCTGACAAGTCTGCTGTGATATTGATTTCTGTGTTGCTCTGATACTGTCTTTGAAAAAAAAGGTTTTCAAATAACTGCTAGTTCTTTTGCTGCTGCTATGATAGATGAAATTTATTTGCTAGTCTTGTCTTCTTGGGCCTTGTGATCGATTTTCAATTTGTTCGTGAAATCCTTGTTAGTCTCCAGTGTGATTATAATCCTCATTAATAGGAACACCAAGTGGTATCAGAAGTGCCTTATATTTGTCTCACCCATCTGTACTTAGATTCAAATCTTCACCATGTATAAATCCACACACTCATTTTGGCTTGTACACATTTTATCCCTCTTGTCCTGTATAGCTCTTCATGTTCCTCTTGTAATTGATATTCAATTTTAAGATTATTTATTGATTATTCATTCATAAATTGAAATCAATATCCAAATTGAACTGTATTTATAATTCATCAAAATTATTACCAGATTTTGAAATTGTGATGAATTGTGACTGCAGTATATTTCACATCAAGAGGAGATTTTATTTAGATTTTCATGATAGTTGAATATTTATTATAATATCTTTGAACTGGCAATTATTTCACGACCATCTTCATTATCTATCATATTTCTGCCATCCATGATAATTCTATATTAATGTGGAGAGTTAATTCAAAAAAAAATCTTTTTGAATAAACAGGGAAAATATTTATGACGGAATTGTGGTTATGTTATTTATTCAGAATTAGTGATAATTGAAAATTTTCAATGATCTCGGTACAGTCGAGCATATTTCATAATATAATTAATTTAGAAATTTATTTCACAGTCCATTTCTGTGCCTACCCCATTTTCTATCATCCATATATTGATTTTATATACCGAGGAGTTTTTTCTTTTGAAGCTAAAAACGATAAATATATAATTAATATATAAGTGTGTCTCTAACCTTATTTAAAAATCTAAGCTCTGGTCATGCATGGTTAAGAGATAACTTATAATTTAAGCTGCGACAGACCTCATTTAAAAATCCAAGCTCTGGTTATGCGTGGTCAGTGTGCTCTTAAGTAAAATAAAAAGAAAAAAGGAAATATTGTGCTATAAATTGAAATTATTCTGAAATTCTCCTCGGTGTATAAAAATCATCCTATCAATCCATCTTTCTAATCTGTGAAATGTGTTGAAATCTTATGACGTATTATGTTTTGTTGATTGATAGGCATTGGGATTTGAAACTATCTGATTTTGTCACCTATGTTGAATTTATAATTATAGTCCAAATCCATCACTGTTTTTGCGCTTATCTTTGTAAAGTTCTTTTGAAAATAACTGGAAATAATGTTTTGACTCTCTCCATTATTTATAAATTCATCGTGAATCCGTCATTCTTTACAATGTGAAATATGCCACCCGTTCTCAGAATATTATGATTTTTGTTTGACTGATTGAGATTTATGATGACCTTTCTTCCTCTTAAGCTAAAATTATATTTCTAGTCTGTATTCATATATATTTTAAATTCTGTATCCTTTTGATGATAACAAAAGGGGGAGAATGGATTAGATTTTGATTTATGAGTGAATATTTTATAAATATTGTTAATTTTGAAAATTTATTCCTTCACTTCACTCGTGCACAGTTATAGGGGGAGTTCTCTGTTGTATGGGGAGCTAATAAATAGGGGGATTTCAAGATTCATTGTCAAACACATTTATTGTTGTAACAACCCAAATTTTTATAACATGTTAAAACCATAAATCAAGGCAGAATTAAATTTTAAAATAATAATAAAGGGCAATGGGTTACGCCATTACGTTCGTCTCGAATTTTTACATGAAATAGAGTCCGATTTTTCGAAAATCGGAGTCCGGATGATGAAGTTACGGCCTGTAGAAGATTCAGCAGATTTTAGGCAGCACAAGACCAGGCAGGTCGATCTGGGGGTCGACCTGGGGACCAGGTCGATCTGGGGGTCGACCTGGGGACCAGGTCGACCATGTGGTCGACCTCCCCCCTTACAGGTCGACCTAGTCGGCCTGTTTTGACCCAGAACCTATTTTTGAAGTCTGAGACATGTTTTGATGGTCCGGATTGATTCTAGGGTTAATCTAAGGGCCTAAACTAGTTGCTACCCCTATAAATACATCCTAAGACCTAGCCTAATTCATACAGATCATTCTTACACTGCTATGCTACTAATTCACCTCTTGAACCATGGCCGTCGCCTCCAAATTAAAGCTTAAGCATTCAAACTCGATTCAAATCAAAGATCAACGCTTCTACAACAATTCAAGAGAATAGATCAGCGACACCGCAACAATTCGACGACTAATTTCTAGACTTGACTTCTAAATTTCTTAGACCATGATTTGTAAGTTCCAGTTACTTTTAGATTAAAACTATAAATCTAATATGGGCATGTTATAAATTGGAATTGATTTATGTTTGATTCATATTTATTCTTGTTTTCTTCCTCGATCTTGACTATTGGGAATATTGCCTACGACGTTGAAACTATTGTTAACGGCCTAAGACCATGACTATGCCTATGACTGTGGACATAATATTTTGCCTATGCCTATGACTATGACAGTGAACATAAGACTATGCCTATGACTATGACGGTGAACATAAGACCGCCTATGACTATGAACAATAAGACTATGCCTATGACTATGACAATTGTGACTAATTACCTAAGATTCATGACCATGAGCTTATTGCCTAGGATTATAACTTTGAAATTGGATCTAAGCTTGACTTTCATTATTTATCCTTGGATCTTGATTTTGTGGATTTTTCTATTTAAGTTAGATCTATCCAGGTTCTTGAAACTAGATTATTGTTCAAACCTTTTCATGTTCATAATATTATCAGATCTATATGCCTACGATGTTTTAGTCAATTTAGTTATGTCATACCTTGGAATTAAACTAATAATAGAACGATGTCTATTATGTTATAGGTGAAATTGAATGATATTGATCTATGTCTGTAGTTCTATTTTATTATCATGTTGAATTGAGAATTAATGAATAAGTCTATTCATATGTATATGAACTTGGAATATAACCTGTTGTGACAAGTTGTGTAGTTTATCATGTTATGCAAGTTTTAGGTTGAAAAATCATATCACATATGTGACCAACTGTTAGATCTACATGTTTATGTGTTGAACCTACGTCATATTTCAAGTTCACACTTATTCATATGTTCGTGATTGATTTGCAAGTTCACATATATGTAAGTTGATTTAGTCCATGTTGCAAATTCACATATATGTATGTTGAATTAGTCCACATTGCTAGTTCGCGCCTATGATATTCATGTTGATTACTTTGCAAGTACACACCTATGGTGTTCATATTGATTATGCCGAGAATGCCAAGTTTACACCTATGACATGTTTATGTTAATGGATTTCTTTATGCAAATTTTTTGTACGTTAAATTAGGCTAAGTTTTTAGCCTAATATTATATGTCAAAAATCATGCGGACGGAAAATTAGGCTAAGATTGTTAGCCTAATATTTAGACGGGGTAACGTTGGGAAAAATTGGAAATCATAGGAAACTTGACATGAAACTTGCCTTGAAAACTTGACACGAACTTGACATGAAACTTGAACATGGACATGACACTTAGAATGAACTTGAAAATGGCCAACTCGAGGTTGAGTTGAGTTTGCAGTGTAATTCTGCCCGGAACCGCCCGGCAAATCCAGTAACTGCAAACAATAGGATCCAATGTGAGTAGTTGGTCATATCGCGCTTGAAACCCGAGGTTAGACTGAGTTGTGGTGTAATTCTGCCCGGAACCGCCCGACATAACCAGTGACCACAACAACAGGTCTAATGTGAGAGGTTAGGGTGCATTAATTTATTTTAATGCCACAAGATAGGGTTAAGTCATGAACCGCTTGAATATACTTAACCAATTTGGCACGATGATTTGATAGGGTTAAGTCATGAACCGCTTGAATATACTTAACCAACTTGACACGATGATTTGATAGGGTTAAGTCATGAACCGCTTGAATATACTTAATCAATTTGACACGATGATTTGATAGGGTGAAGTCATGAACCGCTTGAATATACTTAACCAATTTGACACGATGATTTGATTGGGTTAAGTCATGAACCGGTTGAATATACTCAACCAACTTGACACATGATTCGTAGGGCCAAGTCATGAACTTGAACGATAACACTTAGCCAATTTGACATGACACGTAGGCGGGTTAAGTCACGAACTTGAATGACAACACTTAACCAAATTGACATGCTAGACTGATGAGGTTAAGTCTCGAATTTAAATGACAACACTTAACCTACTAGACGGAAACCCTAGTTATGCGGTCCTTTTCAGCAGTAACCCACTAGATGTATCACGGTACCCTGGAACTAGGCAGGGTGGGGCACGATTACTGGGCTGATTGTAAGCGACCAGAACGACGGCTGAGTTGGTGCGCCATTATAGGTTCAGGCGGACTATGGTCGTGCACGTAGTCCGGAGTTGAAAAAGCAGGCATTGGGCACCAGTAGGTTTACACTGTGCGTGCTTGATTCGTGTCGGTGGTTGGCACCCTAGGGCTTGATACACCCTATAGTGGACCTAGCACAGGCAACTACATTCGTGATAGGGCCGTATGACACAGACACATGACGAGCTAGAACTTGTAGGGATCCGATCAATTAATAGATCGTTTCGTGGGACCAAGTAATGGGTCATTTCATGATATTGGGCAAGGGATCATTTCATAGTTAATACATGACACGGGTTGGGTTACTAGTACAGGTGGTAAAGGCCCATTTCTGTTTCTGTTTCTTTTAGGGAGGTAGAAGCCCATTACTATTTCTGTAAAGATCACCCTGTTTCTGTTTCCGTTTCTGTTTGGACATTAGGATAACACCTAATTCTGTTATACTAGTACTGGTGCAGAGAATGTTAAACATGCGATGCTATACGTAGTTTATGTGGTTAGCATAGTTTATCTTGTTACTGTAGTTTATCTGGTTAGCATAGTTTATCTTGTTACCGTAGTTTATCTGGTTAGCATAGTTTATCTTGTTACCATAGTTTATCTGGTTAGCATAGTTTATCTTGTTATCTTAGTGTAACTTGCCTATCTTGTCAACATCCTTATGTTTACTTTCAGTTTATACATGTCATGTTATCTTTACTTCTTTCTATGCTGAAAGTCACTAGGACATACTAGTCTTTATGACTGACCCGTTTTCTTTTGCCTCTTTTTCTTCCGTTTCCCCCCTGGTTCTCAGGGAGGAAACACTACTACTTAGTTTGGACTTCTTTCTGCTTCAAGATCATCATATATGGCTTGGACCTTTCTTGGCTATGGCTTGCTTTGCTTTATTGGGGAATATCACAATTTATTTTTATGCTTCTTTGTTTTTGAGCAAGACAGATATTTTAGCTATGTAATTGGGTATTGGAAGTCGATGGGCTTTTATTGTAAACAATTATATTTAATAAATGATTTGAAGTACTTCCACTTTACTTTCTGCTATTTTATATATGTCTGTCTTGTAATATTTCTGTTCCTGTACCCATAATGCTCCACTGAAGTTAAGGCATTCCCTTTGTGAGTGACCCTAGCGGAGGTGGGGTGTTACAATTGTGATCAAAATCTTTTATTTGTTTGTCATCATCAAAAGGGGGAGATTGTTGTATATAACGGTGTTGTATACACAATGATATGATTTTTGTTTGATGATAAAAACCAAATAAATATTATTATTAATGTGTTTGTAATCGTACTGTTATTCTAAATCACATACAGGAATATTATATTTATATTTAAATAGAACACGACTGTATAGATATTCATATTTTCTTACAGTATTTTATTTAAATTAAATATAATATTTCAATCACTCGAGCAGTACAATTATTTACAACTCCATTATTTAATCACTTCACAGAATTTGTACTTGTAATTACACAGTATACGATAAACTAATTTTGTTTGACGACAATAAAATAATATTTTTTTCAAACAATTTGTTTATTACAAATAACAGTACAATCTTTTCACTACAACTTTCACACTCAGTACATTTTGCATCTACACATACATTCACTCTGTTACACATTGACACATACAAACTTATATACATTCACAAACACTGACACTCTGTTCTTCTGTTTTTCCATGTTCAATCTTCTAACTTCAGTCTTCAATCTTCACAGCACTTCACAGTCAGTCCAGTAATCATCACCTATCACATGAAACAGAAACACACAGTACACTGCAACAAGAATAAAACTGAATACATGTGCATATAAATTTTATTTTTAAAATTTTATTTGCCTCAGTTTTCTGGTGTGTTTCTCATCATTTTTCATGACTTGATCTGATTCATCTGTGTCTAGTCAGTTTGTATATAGTACAGGGATAGGAAATCTTGACTGATGGCTGCATATATACACGTGTATAGATATACACGTGTGCGCTGCCTCGCCAATCAGTGTGCAACTAAGGAGTAGCCACGTGGATCATCTCAACTCGGTCCAACAATAATCAATACGGTCGAGGAAACCCAAAAACACCAAAGTGATCAAAACAACATATATTGGCAAAACAGAAAAGTGGTGCAGCGCACCATAGAACAGCATGGTCAATGATACAAGAATGTCAACAGCAATGGTGGATATACAACATGATGATAGCAGCATAAATCTTAATGGCGAGATCAGTACACAGTTTACAATGGACGAATGCAAGAAACAAGTTGACATACATGGCAGATCACACAAATTCAAAAAGCATTGAAACATCATTATATTTTCTCAAACACAAAAAAATGGGGCCAAGCACAAAATGGCAAAATCAAGCCAGCATACATAGGAAATTGACTGGACATGCACACAAGTATACAGGTGCAAATGAATTGATGCATACATAGTGGATGTGATCAGCACAGCAGTTCAAGGTCAGTGACAAGTAAATTGGAAACGTCATACAAAGCACAAGTCAAAATGATGGACAAACATTTCATCCTAGTGTACACATGTATTTCAATGGGGGTAACAACAAACACAATATAAAAGCGTGCATGAGTAAAACAGTGTTATGGAGAAAGACTGGTGTACAAGATGGTGCTCTCAAATAATGGTTTTAGTCTACATGAAGTTCTTTTCAAAACAATTCTTTTTGTGTGTGTATTAATAACTGGAACATTGAGAATATTACAGTGCAAATGCTTAAGAACGCATTCAATCTAGAGCATGGACAAAAGTGTTGCAGCATAGGACAAGGTGCAAAACAGTGTTTACATTATGGACAAGAAATTGATTTCTTTTTCAAGTATACATGTTTGGCAAAGCATTTTAAACTTTCCAGTTATTTCACAATTGGCAAAAACTTCTTTTGGCAAAATATTAATACTTCCAGCATGGGAAAAATCAATTTGGAATACAACTTTAACCTTTCCAGAAATTCAGTGATTTATTTTGGGCAACAGTTCAATCCAATTCGACTCAATTAATTCAAGACATTCCAGTTTTACAATGGGCAAGAAAATCTTTTCAGTATATTCAGTTTTTGGCAAGTTTTTCAATCCAAATATTTACTCCAGATTTTATGGTAATACTGATTGAAAATTTGATTATGGAATTGGCACAAATAGTTTTATTTTGTTTCCAGAAATCAAGCAAAATTTTCTGGTCGATTTCATTTGGTCATGGACCAATCAGGCTAAGGAATTCGAACAAGGTAACAAAATCAATCAGAGAATTTTTTTTCTTAAAGGATCAAAATCAATTCTTTCGTGTTTTGATAAATATACCTTCAGAAATTCGTTCAAGGCAACGAGTTTGGTAACTTCTTTTAATCCAGATTCATCATTCAAGGCAGAGAATTTCAAAATCAAAAAGGGAAATTTTACAACAAATAAGGATTTTCACACGCAAGCATTCAGATCGAGACATTTATAGAAATCAGAGTGATTATAGGCTTTCTAAATCCTATAAATAATCGCACCAATTCATCACAGGCAAGTATCGAAAATCACAAAAAAACTCGAGAGAAAAAATTCCAAATCAGAGAAAACTCACAATTTTTCAATTGTTTTCGATCGAGAAAATTCCAAATTGAAGCACGAGAAAGCTACCAAGTCTTGAGCATTAGAGAGACAGATTCGATTATTGAAGCATCTCGATTTGAGGAGGATTTGAAGAAAACCCTAGCCCCAAAATTCTCAGCCGCCATTTCTATTTTCCATGAAGAACTCAAGAGGACGGGAATAATTTGACAAAGGGTGCAACACAATTCAAAAGGGGGCCGACCTATTCTTTTGGGCTAAGCTTTCTTTTTAAATTAAAAGGGGATGACCCTTTAATATTTAAAACTCCTCCTTTTAATCTTTTGAACTAGGGTTTCATATTTTGTTTTGTAATTTTTGTTGTATTATTTTTTGTAAAACGAATCAGAACAGTTTCTAGAGATCTGTAAAATTCTAGGAAATCAGTCAGGGTGTTAACTGACAGTCCACTAGAGTCTTTAAATCTAGGGTTACTGGTTACAGGGTCGTAATCAGGGGAAATCTGATCGAGGGGATATCGGTCAGTCTTGGGTTTTGAGCGGAGGGTTAGAATAGGAACAGGGTTTGCGAGTGTGCATGGTCTTGTATGCGGGATCTGTTCTATCACCTAGTAGAAACCTTAAAAATGCAGCATTATGCAGGGTTTTGCCGAAGCTAGGTATATCTATGTGTGATTTATTTTCTGCATTTCTGTTTCTGCTATATTCTGTGATCTGTTTATTATTATATATATCTCGTTAGATTTTCAGTCCTGTTAAAAAACTGTGATAAACCCTATTCACCCCCCTCTAGGGTTAATCTAGATCCAACATGAGTGACCCTAGCGGAGGTGGGGTGTTACATTTGGTATCAGAGCAGAAGGTTACCAGACTGGGAATTTTTTTTTAAAACCTTCTAAGACTATTTTCAAAACCGTTTACAAAGAAGCATTTTTCAAGAAAAGTCTTGTTTTATTTAATGGCTATTCCCTAAAAGCCATTAGCACTATCCTTTGTTTCCTCGTTTGAGTCTCTTCCTTTTTCATTTTAGCATGTCTGGGAATCTTAACTTTCCAGAGGGCATGCCAATACATGGCTGGTTCAAGAGGTACTTAGAGGCTAGGGCCAACGATGTAGGCCCAACAGATATTCCTCCTCCAGCTACAGCGATTCCTCCTCCTCCTCCCCCTCCTCGTGCAATTTCTTTCTCAAAGATCTGTAAAGATTTTAGGGCCATGGGTGGAAAGGATTTCAAGGGAACTGGATCATTCGTAGAAGCGAGGAACTGCCTCAAAGAAACCGAGGATCTGTTCGTTATCTTCGAGGTGGACGATAGACAGAAGGTACAGTTGGCGGTATGGTTGCTCAAAGACGAAGCTTCCTATTGTTGGGAAGTCACTAACACCGAGAGGCCGATTGAAACATGGATGGATTTCAGAATAAGATTTGAGATGAAATTCCTCTCGCAAGCTGAACGAAGTCTACAACTGGAAAAATTCTTATCCCTTAAGCAAGGAAGTATGATGGTCAAGGAGTACGTCAATCAATTCAATCAGCTGGCCCGATTTGGACTAGACTTAGTGAATACCCCTCATAAGAAGGCTTTCCATTTTGTCAAGGGATTGAATGAGCCGCTTCACAGCTTAGCTATGACCCACGTACCTATAGGGGCTACTTACGAAGAATTAGTAGACATGGCGCTCTTAAATGAAGAAGAAAAGAATGGCAAGAAGGAGGTCAAGGCGAATGAGTCTCAAAACAAGAAGGTAGGCTCCGAGAAAGGAGACAAGAACAACAACAACAATAATGATAACAAGACACGTGAGAAAATAAAATGCCACTTCTGTGGTATTGAGGGGCATATAGTCCAGGATTGTAGAAAGAAGAAGATGAAGATGGGAGCATGCTTTCAGTGTGGTGATACTGGACATATCAGCAAGAACTGCCCTAAGAAGCAAGGGCAAGCCCCGCAAGCAGGACCTTCTTGGGGTACATCTTTAACTTCTTCTCCTAGATGCTTTGTTTTATCTTGCTTATCTTCTCCATCCTATCTTGAGAACCTTAGGTAGAACTCTTTTGGATGTAAACATGTGATTGAAACATGTTTTGGTTGATGTTTGCAAGTGGTCGCAAGTGGTTGCTCGTGGTTGCATAACACACGTTAGGCACTAGATCGGCTCAGACACATTTTCATATTTCATATGCATGAGTTTTTATACTTGTTTATGGATGAAATTGAATGTGTTATCATGTGAATATTGCATATGGATGGATGTTTGTGCACACATATAGTGTTTATGTGACTAGGACTATTTGCATACATGTTGGATTCATGGCACTAAACATATTTTGCATTAAGAAGATTAATCAGGCCTGATCATTTGCATTAGATAAGGAACATATACACACACTTTCTGCATATGTTCATATTGCATTAGAAATCTTTTAAGGACAATGATTGCTTGTGGATGATGTTTTGAGTAGATGGATGATTGGATGATAGGATTCTTCTTATTAACTTGAAGATTTTGGGGACGAAATCCTTTAAGGAGGGGAGAATGTAACAACCCGTATTTTTATAACATGTTAAAACCATAAATCAAGGCAGAATTAATTTTTAAAATAAGAATCAAGGGAAACTGGTTGTGCCATTACATTCATCTCAAAATTTTGCTTGGAAACGAGTCCGAGTTTGCGAGAATCGGAGTCCGTATGAGGGAGATATGACCCTCCGAAGTATCAGAAATTTTCAGAATAAAAAACAGCTCGAAAATTCGAATTCAAATTCGAATTCAAAACCCAGAACAGGCTGGGGGAAAATTTTCCGCCCAGGACCAGGTCGACCTGGGGGTCGACCATATTGTCGACCTCCCAGGGACCAGGTCGACCATAGTGTCGACCTGGGGGTCGACCTGCCTCCTGAACCCATTTTCTGAACCTGATGCATTATGATGTATTTAGACTCATTTCGTGACCAGATTCATCCGCCTAATCCTATATAAACAGCCTCCTAGCCTCATTCTCTTTACACCATTCTTCTCTAACCTTATGCTGCATAAACTCTTGATGATCATGACTTCTTCTTCTTCCTCTAAAATAAATTAAATTAAAATACGAAGACTATTTCTTGAAGACTACAGCTAGGAATTTCATATTGGGGATTTGCTACTACAATCAAAGCAAGATTCAACGATTCAACAATTGAACGACTAATTTCTAGACTTGACTTCTGCATCTAAATTTCTTAGACCACAATCTGTAAGTTCAAGTTGCTTTTAGATAAAAACTATAAACTTAATATGGACATGTTGTAAATTGGAATTGGATCTATGTATGATAATTGATTCATATCTATTCTTGTTCGTCTTGACTTTTTGGGAATATTGCTTTGAAATCAGTTTGGGCCTATTCACGTTGTAAATCAAAATCTTTCATAAGACTATGCCTATGCCTATGACTGTGAACATAAGACTAAGCCTATGCCTATGGCTGTGAACATAAGACTATGCCTATGCCTATGACTGTGAACATAAGACTATTGCCTATGACTATGACAAGGACAATTGTGGCTAATCACCTATGATTCATGACCATGATGTTATTGCCAAGGATTATGACTATGAAATTAGATCTAAGCTTGATTTTCTATTCAGACCTATTTTCTTTATTTGTCCTTGGATGTTGATTTTTTGGATTTTTCTATTTAAGTTAGATCTATCCATGTTCTTGAACCTAGATTATTATTCAAACCATTTCATGTTCATAATGTTATCAGATCTATATGCCTGCGATGTTTTACTCAATTTATTCAGTTATGTTATGCCTTGGAAATAAATTGATAACAGATTAGGATTATGTGTGAAATTGAATGATATTCTATTTTATTGAATTGGGAATTAATGAATAAGTCTATTCATATGTATATTGGAGTATAACCTGTTATGACAAGTTGTGTAGTTTATCATGTTATGAAAGTTTTAAGTTGTAAAATCATATCACGTATGACCAATTATTAGATCTACATGTTTATGTGTATATGTTAAACCTATGTCATATTTCAGGTTCACACTTATTCATATGCCCGTGATTGATTTGCAAGTTCACATATATATAAGTTGATTTAGTCTATGTTGCAAGATCACACCTATGATATTCATGTTGATTATTTTGCAAGTACACACCTATGGTGTTCATATTGACTATGCCGAGAATGCCAAGTTTACACCTATGTCATGTTTACGTTAATGAATTTCTTTGTGCAAATTTTGTGTACGTTAAATTAGGTTAAGTTTTTAGCCTAATATTATATGTCAAAAATCATGCGGACGGAAAATTAGGCTAAGATTGTTAGCCTAATATTTAGATGGGGTAACGTTGGAAAAAATTAGTAATTATAGGAAACTTGGCATGAAACTCGCCATGAAACTTGACACGAACTTGACATGAATCTTGAACATGGACATGACACTAGAATGAACCTGAAAATGGCCAACTCGAGGTTGGGTTGAGTTTGCAGTGTAATTCTTCTTGGAACCACCCGGCAAATCCAATTACTGCAAACAATAGGATCCAATGTGGGTAGTTGGCCATATCGCACTCGAAAACCCGAGGTCAGACTGAATTGTGGTGTAATTCTGCCCGGAACCGCCCGGCATATCCAGTGACCACAACAACAGGTCTGATGTGAGAGGTTGGGGTGCATTAATGAATTAATGCCACATGATAGGGTTAAGTCATGAACATGAAAAACAACCCTTAACCAACTTGATACATGATTCGTAGGGCTAAGTCATGAACTTGAACGACAACACTTAGTCAAATTTGACATGACACGTAGGCGGGTTAAGTCATGAACTTGAATGACAACACTTAACCAACTTTACATGCTAGACTGATAAGGGTTAAGTCAAGAATTTAAATGACAACACTTAACCTATTGGACGAAAACACTAATTACGCGGTCCATTTCAGCAGTAACCCACTAGATGTATCATGGTACCCTAGAACTAGACAGGGTGGGGCACGATTACTGGGCTGATTGTATGCGACCATAACGACGACTGTGTTGGTGCGCCAGTGTAGGTTCAGGCGGGCTATGGTCATGCACGTGGTCTAGAGTTGAAAAAGCAGGCATTGGGCATCAGTAGGTTTATCTGTGCATGCTTGATTCGTGTCGGTGGTTGACACCCTAGTGCTTGATACACCCTTTAGTGGACCTAGCACAGGTGACTACATTCGTTATAGGGTCGTATGACACAGACACACAATGAGCTAGAACTTGTAGGGAGCCGATCGATTAGTGGATCGTTTCGTTGGACCTAGTAATGGGTCATTTCATGATATTGGGCCAAGGGATCATTTCATGATTAATATAAGACATGGGTTTGGGATTCTAGTACAGTTGATGCAGAGAACCTTGAATATGTGATGCTATACTTGATTTATACTTGATTTATCATGTTATCTTAGTATATCTTGCCCATCTTGTCATCATCCTTATGTTTACTTTCAGTTTGTACATGTCATGTTACCTTTACCTGTTTTTATACTGAAAGTCACTAGGACTTACCAGTCTTTATGACTGACCCGTTTTCTTTCGCCTCTTTTCCTTTCGTTTCCCCCTCAGGTTCTCAGGGAGGAAACTCTAACACTTAGCTTGGATTTCGCTTGCTTTCGGTTCAGCTCATGTACGGTTTGATCTTGAGCAATGTTATGGCTGCATTTCTGCTACCTTTGGGGGAATTAAGCTACTTTTGTTATGCTTCTTTATTTATGCAAGACAGAATTTGTTGTAATGGAAAATAATGACCTTGGTTATTTGATGTAAAAGGATTTGACTCTTTTTGAAAGTAATGAAATTTATCTTTTGATTCTTCCGCTGTTTTATCTATGTTCTGTCATGTAATATTTCTGTGTTTGTTTACCTTGATAACGCTCCTCCAAAACTAGTGCATTCCCTTTGTGAGTGACCATAGAGGAGGTAGGGTGTTACAATTTATCTTTGATAAAATTAATGGGAACCTATTCCCTAATGATGAGAATATTTGAATAAAAGAATATTCTGGAGTGGAATGAGGCGTATGATGTGTTGTTATAGCACTTGATTATAAGATACGCGAGTTATTCAGAAAGCTGGGTTTAACCCATTCTGAATAACTGATACGACAAAAACTCGAAGAGATTGAAGACGGTGCAAGACCGACGATCTTCACATCGAATGGATGGGTTGCTACTGATGCTCATGATTGGAGTAGCTACCTTGAAGGGGCTACAACGGTAGCCGTCCGGACGTACTTGTTGATTGTACGGAAATGCGAGGGACTCTCTCTCCTATATTGGACATACGGGACGAGGAATAAGGTGCCTCCAGTTTCATTCAGACCTAGAATGGACTTGTAAATGGATGGTGTGTCTGACATTGGATTTTATTCTGTGTTGATTGATCTCTATTAAATATACATCTTCCTGGTGAAGGGGAATTTATTCCCTTACTTCACCCTTCTCTGAGACGTATGGGATCAGAGGTTGTATATCAATTGACATCTGTCGCATTGCGTAAATTGTCTGTGTGGCATGCCTAAGTGGCAAATGATTAAGGCTTCTGTTGAAAAGCAGAGTCTTGTGGTTGATGAAGCACAACTTTAAAATAGCACGGCTTTGGGTAGCGTTAGTTTGTGAGCCTCACACACCGGTATGGTGGTAAACTGATGGTTAGATCGGTATGCTTTTTTGATGTGGATAGACACCCTATGGGTTGTCATGGATTCAGTCGACCGATGAGAGGGATAGGGCACCCCCCCCCCCCGATTCCCTGAGGGATAGAGTAAGGGGTGTTTTCTCTCACCGGGACGTAAGCTGCAGTGATACTTGATTTCCCAAAAGTGCGGATGTGCATTACAGTGTTTTCTCTTGCTGGGACGTAAGTCGTTGTGGATTGCACTACGCGATCGATCTTTCAGATCAGGGGCCACCATAATGGAAATCCAAATTTCCAATACGACATTTTGCAGTTTTGATTGTAGAGCCTAGTATGGCAACAAAGTGGGATGGGGCACTTATGTCGTCTATGATTGATACATTTATATTTGAAGTTGTTTTCTTCACTTATAGTAATAATAAAAGATGAAATTTCACGTATCAAGCATATTTGGCTATTATAAGGGAAAACCATATCCTCCGGCTTGCGTTGCATTGTGTGATGGGACCTGGGTCTTATAATAGCTTCATTGTTCTTTATTTAGCATTGCGCTGTTTGTTTTATGCACTAGTATTCTTGGAAGGAAACCCTTCCGTGTTATACGGCGTGGTCCCTCGATTTACCTAACTTTAAAATAAAGATTAATAACTGTTTTAGTTCTCATACTAGTCACATGACTGACCTGGAGTTTATTGTTTTAACCTAAACTCCGGCTGCCCTTATTTTCCACACGGGCAGCTAGTAGTTGGTTTTGCAGATATTATATTCACAGGATCCTGGTTTACAGCTGAAGTGATATTCGGAAAGCTGAAGTTATATTCACTGTTTCAGTTGTGTTTTGTGTTATTTTTCCGCTGCTATGTATTTAAATGTAATTTAAATCTATGATATTTTTCTGGTGCATAATATTTATTCATACTCTATTATATTCATGTATTCTGATGGAACTGTTGTAATAAGCAATGAAATGTTCTTCTGTTTGTGTTCTAATTTGTCTTGTTCTCGAAACAATCCTGGCTTTCCTTCATGGGGAAGTTTGGGTCGTCACATTTGGTATCAGAGCTTTGGTCTACAGAGCTCGAGAACATTGCACATTAGAACTAGACGAAAGAATTCATCAGAGATTGGATTAGCAATATCCAATGAGAATTACCCGTTAGAGATAGGATCAGTTGTATCCTAGAACGAGTGAGAAGAGTGTTATTTTGAAAATAAAAATGAAAAATCAAATTAGATTTGAAAATTTATATCAAATTATACGTATTTGAATACTTTATTTTATATTGAATTTGGACAATCGAGTATATGAATATTTTGTATATATGTGTCATGAGCGTATATTTGAAGTCTCAATTATACTAGATAGATATAGAGTCACACTCTAGTCGCCCGGGGATGATTCTGATGATAGTATAGGCATCATCATCATCTGTGTTCGAGTTTCAAAAGTGGAATATCTATATATTTCCAATCGACTGGTGTGAGAACCAAAACCTTATTTTGAATTTATTGTTTGTGATTTGACACTGAAAATATGATTTTTGAATATATATATATAAGTTATATGTTTTGGAAATTTAATCAATAAATTGATTGCTGGTTGTGTTGGGTGATTGTTAGTTTAACTAATTAATAACATTGGAATAATAAAACCAACATGTGAATGAAAGGCAAATTTAGCCAAATCGACCAAATATTGAACTAGATTGAAGTTTTGTTAGAGTTTCCTATATATACATGCATATACATTGAACAGGTAAGTGGATTTGCTGTTGAGTAAAGAATTTATTTGCGTGCTCGATAAATAGGCAAACCTTAATGGGTTGGATGCGCAATTTTATTTATTATACAAACTATTGTGAATGCCATTGGATGCAGAGTGCTGGTTGTTCTGTGTGAGATTATAAACGTCGCCATAGGATAGTAACAATTAATTTTGAACTACACTACGTGGCATACTGCGTGAAGATAGCATACTCAATCATATACAACATAAGCATTTGGAGCTTATGTGACGAGGTTGAAGATTTACCATAAAAGCGAGAGGCTTGTATCGGATGACTATATTTCAGGTTGAACCGAAGACTGATATGGACTATATAAAATATAACGTTAAATTGCCAAATTAATGAAAACCCCACACGGGTCTGGAGTTGACAATAATCACGTCTCTCTAGTCATTAAGGCACAAAAACCATTTATAGGGTAATGAGAATTTATTCTCTGGAGTTATGATCTATAGACACTCCTTTGTGGACACAAGAATATATCACTATAAATATGTGTATGCTTTTTAGGATTTATTGGGTGCCTAATATGGCCCAATAGATTTCTAAACCCCTCTCCGTACAAAAGAGGTTATGGCGAAATTTTTCGAAAATTTAGGGCGTTAGCCAAATTTTTGAAGAATTTGAAAATTCATATAAACTGAAAAGTTGAAGAATGAACGCCAGAATGAAAGTGGAGTTGTATAGTTAAACAACTTTCAGCTCCATTCCTTTTCGAGGACGAAAAGATTTTAAGTGGGGGAGATTGTAACAACCCGGAAAATCAGAACCAATTTAAAAATTTTATTTTAGCAATTTTAATGGATTTTGAATATTTAATATGATTTATTTTAAATAATAACGACAAGAAATATATTTTGAATAGAATAGGAACGTATATATTTATTTAAATCGAAGTTGGAATATAAATATTTAATTTAATTATAAAAGGAATTGGAAATGGCGCAGAAATTTGGAAATTCGATTTCAAATTTCAAATGAATGTACAGGATTCAAAACAAACCGGATTTTAGTGAAACCAAAAATATTTGAATCTATTCAAAAGTATCTTTCCAACGAATCTCAAAACTTGAAATTTCATAGTGGGAGTAAAAAGTTACGTCCAGTTTAAAATTCAAAATAGTCGCTATGGAATAACATAACCCTTGAAAATAGCCATTTTGCAGACAACCTCCGTTTTTGATGAAACCACTTTTGTTGGATCTGGGATATCAAATTATTGCTAAGTTTCAAATTCCATAATTTTTGGGATTAATATGTGAGCGTGGCAAAAGAAAACGTGTTTTGTCAGTTTCAGTCAATTTGGACCGACCAGAAAAGGGACATTTTCAAACGGTCTCCAAGTTCGATGAAATTAGTTTTGTTAGGACTGTATCATCAATACAAATTTAGAAATTATTTTTCTGGAATTTTTAGAGTCAGTATGTGGCCCCGGTAAATTGAAATGTACGTTTAAATTCAATATATATTGATTTATATTTTAATTTTGATAAAAACTGATCCAAACAGTCGAATTGTCTTATGAAACATATTCCATTATGTCCGGAATGGGGGTATTTAGCTAGGGGTGATAGTTTTTGGGTTCGTTTTGGAATTCATGTGAATAAACGAGTTATATTGCAATTAGATTGAAATAAAATAATAATATTTTTTATTATAAATACTCCACCCCTTTCAAAACACTATCCCTAATCTTTATTGCCACCGCCAGTGATTTCAGTGGCTAGTTTCCTTCGATCCTTCTCCTCCAAAAGTTCAACTCATTTAATGATTCAACCACCTTTTAAAGCCAATATTATAGAGAAATCTTCGAGCTTTAATCCCATTTGGGTTTGATGGAATTTGGCGAAGTAAATCGCTTGAATTTTGGATCCATATCAGCACAGTTCGTGGCCGATTTCAGGCCGGAGGAGGAGCTTGAGCTCCACACGGTGGCTGGCGAAGGGAGAGGTTTTTGGTGGCTTTGACGTTGTGGTCTCCAATGGTTCTCTGATCAAGCTAGGCGGCGGAAATTTGGACCCCTAAATATCAACAGCAGGTTCGACAATTCGTGAAAAAGGAGGAAGATACAGTAAACATGCGGCCTTGATTTTTTCGAGGGTAATTAGTGAGAAAACTAGCTAAATTAATTATTTATTTATCTTGGTTATGTAATAAATGTTTAAAATACTGTAACATTGTCATACGAGCATGGAATTTGACAACTCAAACTGCGTTGGAATCTTCTCAACACGATCTACATTTCCGAACCGATTAAAATCAAAACGGAGAAAATCAGAATTTCAGTCAAATTTGAAGGCGAACAAAAATTCAGAAAATAAAAGAACGAAGGAGTGGAAATGAAGGCGATAACTTCTCACTAAAATAATTTCTGTACTGTTATTTATTGTATAACTGCATATATGAACTGCTCCCCGTGATCCACAGACCATGGACGACTTGTTTGTTTGATTGTATTGTGTTGTTGAAATTGATTGTGATGTGAAATGGACTGTATAAAATATTCATGAGTTGAATAAAATATTTTATCGTTAAAAATATAATTTTTAACATGTTTATGAATGAGAATAAATATTCATTTACAAAACGGATGGTTTGTTTATGTACGTTTATTTACCTGATATGGATTGGGACGATAAATTTTACACATCGCCCAACTGCACAAATAATAAACAGTATTTGTTGTTTGAAAACCCCACACGGGTATTGGGATAATATTTGATATACACTGATCCCAATGATTAGTGGTATGTCAATCAATGGGTTGATAGCCTGTATAAGCGTTAATTATTTATTTTAATGCTTATACAGTTGTAGAATGCGCTCTGGATGTTGTATGAATTTTTAATGACTGCTTATCATTATTGTTGTATATATATGATGTTGAAATCCATATAAATAAAATCATATGGTAATTGATTGAGTCTGATTCCAGTTCAGAATTAACGAATATTTTAAATTAATATTCAGTGAATATTGAAATGTGAAGTCGTGTTAAGTAGTTAAACACCATTTTAACACGAACGGGAATTTGGTCGACTTTATTCATTTTATAATGAATATCAAAAAGTGATTTCAAAATCTGATATTTTGAAAATATTATCATTTTAATATTGAAATGATATGGAATATTCAAATTGGATTTGAATTTGAAAATTAAATTGTAATCGATTTGAAATGAAATTAAAACGAATATATATGGAATATTCAAATTGGATTTGAAATTAAAAATAAAATTGAAATCGTTTTGAAGTGAATTTAAATTAAATTGAAATCGTTTTGAAATGAATTTAAAACGAATTGAAATTGAATGGAAATCGATTTCAAATGAATTTAAACGAATTACAATTGAATTGAAATCGATTTGAATTGAAATCATTTTGAAATGAATTTAAAACGAATTTATAAGGGAAAATTTAATTTTGATTTGAATTTGAGTTTGAAAAGGAAGTGGAAATCGTTTTTAAAACGAATTTAAAATGATTTATAAAATTTGTTTTAATTGGAAATGGACGAAATATATAATATATATATTTTTTAATATATATATTATATTGGCTTGAATAGAACGCGCCACGCAGCGGTAATTCGTGAATTTCGACCATTAACTTTAAATGGACGTTACGGGAGATCCGACTATCGGATTCTCCTAAAACCAGAAATTTTGGGTTCGAATCGAAAAGAGCTTTCCAATGAATACAAGAGATTTAAAATCTAACAGTTAGATTTGGAGATATGTCCAAATCAATTTCAGAAAAGGTTGCTGTGGATGCAGTTCGGTGGCCGTTATTGGAAGCCGACTGTACGGGCGATAATAAAATTATAAAAAAATATGTAAAAATTGTGTAAAATCATAATAAATGAGGATAGACACTCTATAGGTTGTCATGGATTCGGTCTATCGAGGTGAGGGATAGGGCACACCCGCGATTCCTTGAGGGATAGAGTAAGCGGTGTTTTCTCTCGCCGGGACGTAAGCCGCAGTGATACTTGATTTCCCAAAATGCGGATGTGCATTACGTTGTTTTCTCTTGCTAGAACGTAAGCCATTGTGGATTGCACTATGCAATCGATCTTTCGGATCAGGAGCCACCATGATGGAAATCCAAATTTCCAATATGACATTTTGCGGTTTTGATTGTAGTGCCTAGTATGGCGACATAGTGGCATGCGGCGCTTACGCCGTCTATGATTGATACATTTATATTTGAAGTTGTTTTCTTCACTTATAGTAATAATAAAAGATGAAATTTCACATATTAAGCATATTTGGCTATTATAAGGGAAAACCCTATCCTCCGGCTTGCGTTGCATTGTGTGATGGGACCTGGGTCTTATAATAGCTTCATTGTTCTTTATTTAGCATTGCGCTATTTGTTTTATGCATTGGTATTCTTGGGAGGAAGCCCGTTCCGTGTTATACGGTGTGGTCCCTCGATTTACCTAACTTTAAAATAAAGATTAATAATTGTTTTAGTTCTCATACCAGTCACATGACTGACCTGGAGTTTATTGTTTTAACCTAAACTCTGGATGCCCTTATTTTCCACACAGGCAACTGGTAGTTGGGTTTTGCAGATATTATATTCACAGGATCCTGGTTTATAGCTTAAGTGATATTCGGAAAGCTCTGTATCCGCGTATTTATTTCAGTTGTGTTTTGTATTATTTTTCCGCTCCTATGTATTTTTATGTAATTTAAATCTCTGATATTTTTCTGATGTATAATATTCATTCATACTCTGTTATATTCGTGTATTCTGATGGAATTGTTGTAATAAGCAATGAAATGTTCTTCTGTTTGTGTTTAGATTTATCTTGTTCTCGAAGAAATCCGGGCTTTCCTTCACGGTGAAGTTTGGGTCACCACATTCCTATTGATCTCTTCCTGAAAGCTACAACCATACTTTTAGTCACATCCAATCAAAATCTACGCTGACCAGCCACTACGACGGGTCCTACAACGACCTAAGGTGACTAAGCGACTTTTAAAGTGGAACATTGAGCTAAGTCAATTTGAGCTTGCCTTCTTTCCACATCGATCCATTCCCGGATAATCCCTAGTGGATTTCATCGCGAAGTTCACTATTCTAAAAGAACCTTATTTGGAAGATAGTAAGATTCCTAACATCTAGTGGAAACTGTTGGTGGATAGTTCATCTAATAATCAATTTTCTGGCCCTAGAGTTGTACTTGTTACTCTTGAGGAACGCTCGATTTGTTATGCTCTAAAGCTCAACTTCCCTACAACCAACAACGACGCAAAATATGAGGCCTTTATTATCGGACCCAAAATTGATATCAAACTCAACATCAAGGCTCTCCAACTGATTCACAACTCATCGTATGACAGGTTAAGGGAAAATATTAAGCCAAGGGGGCACAACTTGCTCCCTACCATGCTCGTATCCATGAACTACTAACCAACTTCGACCACTACATCATTATCCACATCCCTTGGGAACAAAACAAGAAGGTCGATTCATTGGCCAAACTAGCAAGTTCTGGGGATGCACAACTCTTAAGCCTTGTCCCAGTAAATGTACTCGACTCTCTGAATATTAATCATATGTAAAATGATTCGGTATCAATGATGGAGACCGAACTCGAGTCTTGGATGACTTCGATTAAGAAGTACTTGCAACATGGAATCCTCCCCGACAACCGAAATGAAATAATAACACTCACCCGAAAATCATCATGCTACATCCTTGAAGATGGAGTGCTATATTGAAGAGGATTCTTTGTTACAATACTCCGGCGTATAGCCCACAACGATGTTGATCGTGTACTGCTGGATATGCACAAAGGCGAGTGCAGTGACCACACATGGGGTAAACTCTAGCTAAGAAGATTCTCTGATATGGCTATTTTGGCCAATACTCGAGCGGGATTCAATGGAGTACGCTCGCAAGTGTGACAAGTGCTACACATTCTCTAAGATACCAAAAGCGCCACCTACTGAACTTATGCAGCTGGTCAGTCCATGGCCATTTGTAGTGTGGGGAACTGATATCATCGGAACTCTTTCGATGGCCAGGGGCTATGCACGCTATGCTATAGTCACGATTGATTGCTTTACCAAATGGGATGAAGCTGAGCCCCTCACTACAATTAATACAAAAAAAAATGATCAATTTCGTCGTCCACAACATGATTTTCCATTTTGGGGCCCCTAAGACTAACATTTCTGATAACTGGACCCAATTCGAGAGCTCTGAGTTCAAGACCATCTGCTACCGATACAACATTGAGAAGACATTCGCGGTAGAAGCTCATCCTTAAGCCAATAGGAAAGTCAAGGATATAAACAAAGTGATCAAGTCCATCACTAAGAAGCATTTGGAAAAGACGAAAGCTTATGGGTAGATGAACTCCCTCTAGCCATTTGGGCTTACCGAACTACTCATAAGTCAATGACCAGTCGTACTCCATCCGCTTTCTCATATGGATCTGAAGCCATTGTTCCCCTTGAGCTTAAGCTCTATTATAACCAAGTTACATATTATGATCCGAAGACCAACCAGGATCTCCTCTTAGAAACCGTTGACCTGCTTGAAGCTGGTCTCAGAGCAGCCACTCAATATCAACGAGTTGCCTGGTACTTCAAGTCCAAAGCCCATCCGAAGCTCTTCGAAATCAGCGACCTCATACTAAAATGGATCTTTCCTACATAGACCGGCTTTAGTCCTCACTGGGAAGGTCTGTACGCCATACAATGGAGGCTTGGAGATAAAACCTTTAAGCTAATGATCGTTGATGGTGCCAACTACCAAGAGCACATAACAACAAGTGTTATCGTTGCTACTTTACTTAGTCTATTGTACAGATTTACTGCTTTCCACCAAAGTTTTGTTTACTAAATTCAAAGCATTGTAAGTAAAAGGCCACTACTACTGAAAATTATCGGTAAATAAATTTCAGATGACCATGTTCTTGATGTATTTACTATCCAATAGTATGTTTAAGTTGTGATAACTAATGAATTGCATACATGAGAGCACAACACTAAATCAGCACCATGAAATCTGGCATCGATCCGCCACCTCAAGTCTTTACAAAGGCTCAAACCTTGTGATGTGGTCTGCCCTTCACAAGTCAACTCGAGTCTCGAACCAAATACGAGGCCGAGTATAATAAATAACTCATGATGCTAATTAACTTGAGTGTTCAACTCCGTCCCTGATTCTCTTGACTTGGGGCAACCCATCAAACGATTAAGTGTGACACTGACCCTTGCTCGGCTACATTGTAACACCTCGAATTTTGTAAATGATAATTAAATAAAAAAGGGTAATAAACTTAATATTATCATCATAAACTTCAGAATTGGACAATGTGTCTAGCACCATTGGGTCCGATGTAATTTTCTAATAAATTTAGATACTTGGTTTGCTGAAATCAAAGTTAAAGTAAATAAGTTATGGATTAAAGAAGACAAGCTAAAAATCAGAAGATATATAATAAAATATTAAGTATACGGGTCAAGTGGGACGACCCATCCCAACTTGGGACAACTTAGTGCCGACCTGTAGGTGCTTTGTTCGACCTTGTGTAGACCCAAAGCACGGGTGGGTCGACCCAACACGCCTGTAGGAATGTGTCTTGGAGCGCATGTTTTGGGAATGGACATTTTATATTATTCCAACATTATTTTCTGTGCTGGCTTAGTTTTATTAGTTCAATCTGAAATTGAGGCTGACGTGGCACTTTCTGATTGGTCCATTGACATGGCTGAGGACGCCCAGTAAATCCTATAAATAGACTAGTAGGGCCTCTCTCATTTCTTTATATCCATTCTTTCTTTTTATCTTCTTCTTCTTCCCCAGGCCTATCCTCAAAATTAGGAAGGGCCAAATAATCTAATTTTAATGGGAATAAATAAGCTCTATACTTTTAAATATATTTTCTGTAAGTACTTCTGGAGGTGAAAGTTTTGCTGGAATAAGAAATGCCATGAGGGAAACTCTCTTCATCAGGTCTTTGAGTTTTTATGTTATTTCTAGATTAGTAATTTTTATTGCAAAGTTTTAGATAGTTAAATAGTTTTAATTTGCAGGTTTAAAGTTTACAGTTCGGGTTATTCCCTATTTTATTTGTTTTATTTATTTTTGAGTCTTGGCCTTGTGAGTAGCCTAGACCACTTCCCTTTTTCTTCTAGCGCTGGCCTAAAAAGAGCTTATGTCTTTACCGTTATTTTGTGTTAAAATTAGAACAATATTGAAATTGAGTAAAAATGGATAATTGGGCATGTTAGAAATGATAAAATGTTATAATCAATATTAGACTGTAAATTGGGGATTAAACTTAACATTGATTGGAGAACATACAAACATATAAACTGAAATAGGTAACTTAGTTGGATGATAAGTAACGTGGGTTTTGTTTGTATGAAAAGATAAACGTTAATTTGGAATGTTTAATACAACCTATGAATATAACATTAGGTTATATTGGGCTTATTAATAAACTTAAATTGTGTTAAATTTAATCAAAGATAAAATTAATAAGTTAAGATAGTGGAGTCCGTTCCGGCAGCGTAGGGCTGATTGGAGAAAATAAGTGGCTCGTAGGTTAGGTCCGTTCTGGCAGCGTAGGGCTGATTGAGGAAAATAAGAGGCCTAATATATAAGATAATGAAATTATAGTGGGAGTCCATTCCGACAACATGGTGATGATTAAGAGAAATAAGTGGCTCGTAGATTAGGTCAGTTCCGACAGCGTAAAGCTGATTGGGGAAATAAAAGGCCAGATAAACAACGCAATTGCAGTTTAGGTCTGTTCCGACAACGTGGGGCTAATTCCGAAAACTAAGTGGCCTAATAGAAAAATAAATGAGGACCAAGTCTAGGGGTGACTAGAGTTAATTGCATATTTGGTTGGGGACCCGTATCAGGCTATACCCTTATTATCATCTATGGAGGTCTCATACTAGGTAGTGGCAAGGGCATGCTTTACTGCATTAAATAGTAAGAGGTCCAAACTAAGCGGTTACAGGCATCGAATTTTTTTTCGTTTATTTAGTTCTGATGGGACGATGAGCATGCATTGTGCCGACTAGGGAAACAAGCTGTTGTAACGCTTGTGATTAACGACTATATCCTTTTAGTTTATAAACTCGGGATTGATAACCACGAGTTCCGTAGTTAGCATAGGTTATCGCATTGTGGTTATATGAGCCGACTGACAGGTAGAAATTAGATAAAACCTAATTATTATATCTTCAGTATGTTGGTGCAGCAATGTTGGATAAGAATGCGAACATAATTTATATTCATGCTTAACGTTGTTTACTATTCTATACCTTTATGCTCTATGTCCTTAGAACTATTCATCTGCTTAATGGTACCTTAACTTATGCTCATGCTAGAAATTAATAGAACTCTCACCAGATGTATGTCTGGCCTAGTTTGTTTTCTCCTTCTCTCTTCCTCCTCACCATGGCTCATAGGGTGGAGGGTCTCAACAGCGATTAACTTATGCTCATGCTAGAAATTACTAGAACTCTCACCAAATGTATGTCTGGCTTAGTTTGTTTTCTCCTTCTCTCTTCCTCCTCACCATGGCTCACAGTGAGAAGGGTTTCAGCAGCGATTCTTGATTTTTCAGTTCAGCTTGGATTCAGACTTATGTATTGGTTCATTTCTCATTTTCCCAATATTGTATTGACATTGAGAGGAATGATTTTACTTACGTACTCTGATATTATGGTTTTCCACGAGATAGTATATTTGGTTTTATGTCGATGACTATTTGGTATTTTGGAAATAGAATAAGCACTTTGATTTGACTTGCTTTGTTAAATGTTGTTTTAAATTTTCCTTTTTTTTAATATTTCTATCTTGTAAATTTTAGTCTCTGTATTGTTATTTTATACCTAATCCTTTATGGATCTTAGTGCATGCTTGTACGGGTAACGTTCAGAGATGTGGGGTGTTTCATTTGGTATTAGAGCCTAAGGTTACTAGATTATAGGAAAGCTATTGAAAAAGTGTTTTCAAAAAGTAAAGTATTTCCAAGTAAAACTTGTTTGAAAAATATCCCCTCAAGTCAACTACAATATTCCCTTGATTTTGTTTTGAATACTTGTCTCTTTTATTTTTCAGCATGTCTAGGGATCCCTACTTTCTAGAGGGTGTTCCCATCCCGGCATGGTTCCATAGGTATATTGAAGCTACGGCGCCTGCCAAAGGAAAATGAAATGCCCAACCTCCAGATACAGCCGCAGTAGTTCCACCAAATCCAAATGTTAATTTTTCTAAACTTTGAAAGGATTTTTCTGCTATGGGCAACAAGTCCTTTCTTGGATCGGAGATTTTTGTTGATGCTCATAATTGGCTTAGAGAGACTGATCGTGTATTTGGATTATTATAGGATGATGATAAGAGGAGGATTCAGTTGGCCGCCTGGTAATAGAAAGGAGAAGCTTCGTACAGGTGGGAAGTGGCAGAGGCAAAGCAGGCCATGAGGACATGGGATGAGTTCAAGGATTACTTCGAGAAAAAGTTTTTATCACAAGCTGAACAAGGGATGCGATTAGAAAGATTCTTGAGTCAGGGTGACATTTCGGTTAAGGAGTATGTGAATAACTTTAATGATTTGGCAAGATTTGGCTTAGATCGGGTTAATACTGCACATAAGAAGGCATTTAGGTTTGTGATGCAGCTGAACCAACCCCTCCAAGGACTAGTGCGAACACACATTCCTATAGGTTCAACTTTTGAGGCTCTAGTGGAGATGACTCTAATGCGAGAGGATGGAAAGGATATTACATAAGAGGCTAAGACTGAGGTAGCCAAAATGGGTTTTGGAAAGAAAACAATATGGCCCATGAAAGTTGGAAAGAAAAAGGGAGAGAAGCCCGATAAAGCACAAATCAAGAAGGAAGCGAAGTTCCATGGGTGTGGCATGATTTGGTTGTTCATCAAAGATTGCAAGATAACAGCTAAGAACGGTGCTTGCTTTCAGCACAAATAGATGGGACATTATAGCAAGTAGTTCCCTCAGAGGAAAGGAAGGAAGATGGCTCACCCGAAGCACAGGTATGCGCTATAGGCGACTTAGACTGATGGTAGTGGTCAGGGCAGTGGTATGTGTTGGAGAATGTAGTTTTGATGACAACAACCTTATTTCAATATTAATTGATTATAAAATATATACTAACACTTCTGTCTAGGATATACATACATATATATACACATATACATATGTAGGATTTATATATAGGAATTATTACTGAAGATTGCACAGTTTAAAGATATTATAGATTCAGAATTCATAGATGATTCAAGACTCATGAGTACTCAAGATTTCAAGAGTTCAAGAGTTCAAGTCAAATATAGTAATAGAGTCTAGATTATGTAAGACTCTGAGTAACACCCCAGGTTTAAATTCAAATATAAATTCAATTTATGTTTTTCAAATTCTAATTTCAAATTCTAATTTCAAATTCTGTTTTCATCTATCTTCAATCTTTATCTTCTTTATTTTACTTTCTATTTTAATTTGATTTTAAACTTAAGTTTTATAAGTTTATACTTTAGAAGTTTTATATATTTATACTTTATATTTATATAGTTTTAAACTCTATAATTTTATAAATATGTTTATATAATTTATATTTATGTTTTCATATGATTTTCTACTTTATAATATTCATTAGTAACACTATGTTTTATTTCAAGAATTTCTAGAATTATATACATATCAAAACACTTAAAAAATATTCAAATTTCAATTTTATACATTGATATGTCGACATATATATATATATATATACATGTTGACATATAGCTGTCATTTTTTCAAATTGAAAGGAAGTGTCTTTTCACTATTTGTTACGGTTCAGAAACGTTGTAATCTTCCAAATCTTATAAATAGGGGTTGTTTCAAATTTTTTTATCATTCTTCTTCTCTATCTTCATCTCCTTTCATTACACCATTATTCTTTCTCATTTTCATGATTTCTACACTTATACTTCGCCGAATTCAATTCTGTTTTCATTAAACTTCTTCTCTTTACACTCTCTACTCATTGCTCTCTGAATCAAGTGCTATTGAAGTGTTATAGGGTTGTTTATAATTGTTTGGATTGAGTAAGTAATCGTTGATATCCCTTGTAGCCATAAAATCAAGGACGAGTAATCGGTGGTATACCTTGTAGCCGTGAAATTAAGGACGGGTGGAATCAGTGGTATGACTTATAGCTGTGAAATCAAGGAGGTTGTAATTGGATAATGATATAGTAATAAAACTCTACACAATCTAGCTTTGTGCGGGACTAGACGTTGGAGCAATCCAAACCAGTATAAAATCCATTGTTTTCTTTCCTTTTTTGCACTATATTTGTTTATCTTTGTATTTGTGTTTGATTCTGTGTTTATGATTGTTTTTGTGGTGACTGATTCATATAGTATATCACACAAGTTCTATATTTTGTTTAATTCTCAAAAAACACTATTCACCCCCATTCTAGTGTTTGTTTTGCCTTAACGATCCATTCCGTAATCCTTAACAATTGGAAGTTCACTATAAAAGGTTTGATTTCTCCTTTTGGCTTCCCTATTAGGACCTTTTCAATTCTGGTGCTTCTCATTCTTTGATATCCAGTTATGTTTTTGATAGTCTGCATCTAGATACTTCTACACAGTTTCTGATCTAATAGTTGTCTCAAATCCCATAGGAAGTACAACACAAGTATCTATGATCTGTAGGGTTTAAGGATTTCTATTCTTGGCATCGAGTTTGACTATGACACATGCATACTAGGTTTTATGGGTTATGGGCTCATTCTAGGGATTGATTGATTGGCCATGTACGCGCCATTCTTAACCGCAAGAGGAGAATTGTGAGGATTTTGATGTTTCATTGTAGGACTCTCGAAATATCATGCAACCCATGAGGTTCAATCATGTTCAGTTTCTTGGATTCCCTTGATGCTTCTATAAATGATCTCAGTGTGGTGCCCGTAGTTAAAGATTTTCCAAAAGCATTCGAGGAGATGAGAGGGTTACATCCTAGACGCGAGATTTATTTACGGATATATTCGGTGGAGAATGCTAATCATGTTGCATTGCCAATGCGCCGTATGGTTTCGAGGGTGAGGAGATAACTTAGTAAGCATGTACGTGAGTTGTTCGAGAAAGGGTTTATTAAACAGAGCATTTCCGACTGGGGAGCACCATTCATCCCCACAACTAAGGCAGACGATTCACTTCGTCTATGTGTAGATTATATAGAATTGAACAAGCTCACGAAGAAGAATAGACACCCACTCCTTCGGATTAATAACGTGTTTGATCAGTGGGTAGGTGCTTCAGTTTTCTCACAGTTGGATTTGGCTATAGGTTTTCATCAACTTAGGGTGGTGGATGATAGCATAAATAAGACCTCCTTTAGGACTCTCTATGGATTCTTTGATTTGCTAGTTATGCCTTTTAGGCTAACCAATGCACCAGTATATTTTGTTGATTTGATGAGCCAGGTATTTAGGGAGTTCCTAAATAAGTTCGCGATGGTGTTTGTTGATGATATCTTGGTGTTCTCGAGGAGCGAGGACGAGAATGCCTTGCACTTGGGAGAGGTTCTCCGTACTCTTTGCACACATCAGTTGAAGGCGAAGTTCTCTAAGTGCCACTTTTGGTGGGAGGAGGTGAGATTCTTGGGGCATGTTGTCTCTAGAGATGGTGTAGCAGTAGATTCGACTAAGATTATCACGGCACAGGATTAGTAAGCCCCCAAGAATGAGACAGAGGTGAGGAGATTTCTCAGTTTGGTAAGATACTATCAGAAGTTCGTTGCACGGATCTTAGCTTTGGTTACCCCCCTTACGAAGAAAAACCTAGTATTTTCTTGGGATGAGGATTACGAGGATGCATTCTTCAGATTGAAGAAGGATCTCACATTAGCTCCAGTATTGACTTTTTCAAATGGTATGAAGATGTTCACTATATATATGAATGCTTGCGGGATGGGTTTAGGTGCGGTGCTTATGCAGGAGGGTAGGATTGTATGCTACGGGAGTAGACAACTGAGGGTACATGAAAATAACTACTATGCCCATGATTCAGAGTTAGCAGTTATAGTGTTTACGTTTAAGTCTTAGAGACATTATTTATTAGGTGAGAGGTTTGAGCTATACAAAGACCATAAGTCTCTCAAGTATTTGTTTTCACAGAAGGATCTTAATTTGCGGTTGCAACGCTAGATGAAGTTTCTTGCATCTTATGACTTTGAGATATCATATATCCCAAGGACGGGGAATGTTGTGGCAGATGCATTGAGTAGGAAGAGGATGACTTTGAGTCCACTATTCATAGAGTGATGAAGTTTGGAGTTTATCTCGTCATTCGATTTTAGACCATCTACAGATTATGCACCAGGATTATTGGCATCATTAGAGGTTCGACCTACTCTCTTAGAGCACATTGGATCTAGTTAGCGCGAGGTTCAATAGTTGGCAGATATCATGGACCGACTCGATAGAGGAGAGACCTCTAGTCACCTTGCTATGTCTTCTGTGGAGGAGAGAGAGTGGCTACATCTTGATGGGAGATTATGTATTCCTCGAGTTGATGATTTGTTGAGATCGATTTTAGAGGATGCTCATCACTCTTGGATGACCATCCATCCGGGTGGAGATAAGATGTATAGAGACACTGGGAGGGTCTTTCATTGGATAGAGATGAAGAAGGATGTGGCAGAGTACGTGGCTAGATGTATGACTTGTCAGAGAGTAAAGGTTGAGTAAAGGAAGCCTGTTGGATTACTTCAGCCTCAGTATGTGCCATAGTGGAAGCGAGAAAGCATCTCGATGGACTTCATAGATGGGTTTCTCAAATCGAGGAAGGACGACAACAGTATTTGGGTTATAGTCAATAAGTTTACTAAGAGCGCTCATTTCATCCCGGTTAAGCGTAAGTGTACGTCAACTTGGTTGACATCAGTGTATCTTAGAGAGATCATCCAACTTCATGAAGTGCCCTTTAGTATTGTTAGTGATAGAGACCTCCATCTTTACCAGCAAGTTTTGGAGGAGTATGCAGGAGGCATTGGTGAGGGTTAATAGGATTCTTGAGGATAGACGCATAGACGGAGAGGGTTAATAGGATTCTTGAGGATTTATTACGCTGTGTATGTTGGACTTTGGAGGTACTTGTGAGGAGCGTCTTCCGTTGGTAGAGTTTACGTATAGCAACAACTACCAGACAAGCATAGGTATGGCTCCCTTTGAGGCATTATATAGGCGACCCTGTAGATCACATACTTGTTGGTGAGAGTCCAAGGATACACTTCTACTTGGACCTGAGATTGTTAGGGAGACCGCAAATAAGATAAATTTAATTCGAAGGCGGATGAAGGAAGCTCGGGATAGAAAAAAGTCATATGCAGATCATTGGAGGACAGACCTAGATTTCGAGGTAGGGGACATGGTTTCCATTATGGTGTCACCCTCGAGGAGTATTGTTCTGTTCGGCTCAGTGGGGATGTTGACGCCGAGGTTTGCAGGGCCATTCTCTATAGTGGAGAGGATAGGTCAGATAGCCTATATGGTTAGAGTACCAGAGAGATTAGCAAGATATGTATTCCTTGTTTTGCACTTGCGAAAGTACTTACATGATTCTGCGGCAGTGGTGGAGCCGAGTACCCTAGAGGGGTCGAGCTAGAGAGGGAGGCATTGGTCAGGCAAGTTCCTACGCGGATACTAGGATCTGAGGTGAAGAAGTTATGGAATAAAGAGATCAAACTTGTTAAGATTCAGCTGGGTGAGGGCAGCAATGACACGACTTGGGAACTAGAGGATATGATTTGTGCTTCTTTTTTGTTTCTCTTTGATAGTATGCTCTTAATCCTTTCCTAAGCTTTGACTTTGAATTTTTTTCCTGTAGGTTGAATTATAAATCTTAGGTAGAAGCTAATAAATGGTAGGAAATGGTTTAAAACATGTTAATAGAACATGTTATGATTGAATGGATTCACGTGGATGCAAGTGTTTGCTAGTGTGTGCAATGGATGCATACACACACACTAGGAACTAGTTAGAGGTAGGTAAATTTGGACACCTACATAATTGCATATGAATATATATGCACTTTTATTTTATTTTTAGTATGAATGAAAAATGGTTGAATCGTCACTTGGATGTTTCATTTTGGTGAATAGTTGTTGCACACATATAGAAATATATGTATTATTAGGACTCCTTTGCATATATTTTTGGATGCATGACAAAGACAGGAAATTGCATTAAGGAACTCAACATGATCAGTGGACCGCCTGATTTTTGCATTAGCTTAGGGACATATACACTATACCTTTTGCATGTGTTCATGAAAAGAACTAGAAAATATAAGGACAATGGATGCTAGTGGTTGATGATTGAGTAGATGAGTGTAGATAATGGTTAATAATATTTATATCATTCTTCTAGCCTTGGATATTTTGGGGATGAAATTCTTTAAGGAGGGGAGAATATAACAACCTGAATTTTGATAAACAATAATTTAATAGAAAAGGGCGATAAACTTAATATTATCAGAATGAACTTAAGAATTGGACAACGGGACTAGCACCATTTGGTCCGTTGTAATTTCTGATTAATTTAGGCACTTGGTTTGCTAAAACTAAAGTTAAAATGAATAAGTTATGGATTAAAAAAGATAAGCTAAATATCATAAAATATATATAATAAAATATTAAGTAAACTGGTCAAGTGGGACGACCCATTCTCACATGGGTCGACCCAGTGTCAATGCATAGGTACTTGGGTCGACCCTGTGTCGATCCAAGGCGCGGGTGGGTCGTCCCAACACGTCTGTATGTGTGTACCTTAGAGCGCACATCTCGGGAATGAACGTTTTATAATATTCCAACGTTATTTTCTGAGATGGCATAGTTTTATTGGTTCAATTTGAACCTGAGGCTGACATGGCATTTTCTGATTGGACCAATGACATGGTTGGCCTATATGTGATCCTAAATTTGGACAGTTGAGGACGAACTATAAACCCTATAAATAGACCAGTAGAGTCTCTCTCATTTCTTCACATCCATTCTTTCTTGTTGTCTTCTTCTTTTCCACCATGTCTATCCTCAAAATTAGGAAGGGCCAAATAATTAACTTTTTATGAGGACAAAAAGTTTTGTACTTTTAAATATTTATTTTTATAAGTACATCTGGAGGCGGAGGTCCCACTGGAATAATAAAGGCCATGGGGAAAGCTCACTTCATTAGGTCTGTAAGTTTTTATGTGATTTCTCGATTATTAATTTGTGTAGGAAAGTTTTAGACAGTTAAATAGTTTTATTTTGCCAGTTTAAAGTTTACAGTTATTTATAGTATTTATTTATTTAGTTTTCTAGAAGATTACTACAATTTATTTACTGTTTGTGCCTATTTCTTTCCAGTTATTTACAGTTGATAAGTAATTCTCCTTCTTCTATTTCCTTCTCTATTGTGGTATTATTTGCAGTTCAAGCTTTGCCCTATTTTGTTTGTTTTATTTATTTTTAATTCTAGGCCATGCGGGTAGCCTAGACTTTTTCCCTTTTTCTTTTAGCGTTGAGCCTAGGCCTAAAGAGAGCCTAGGCATTTATCATTATTTTGCGTTAAAATTGGAACAATGTTGAAATCGAGTAAAAATGGATAATTGGGAATGTTAGAACTGATTAAATATTAAAATTGGTATTGGACTGTAAATTGGGGATAAAAGTTTACCTGTAATTGGATAACATGCAAGCATATAAACTGGAATAGGTAACTTGATTGGATGCTAAGTAATATGGGTTTGGGTTGTATAAAAGTATAAACATTAATTAGGAATATTTAATTCAACCTAAGAATATAACATAAGGTTATATTGGGCTTATTAATAGACTTAAATTGTGTTAAGTTATATTAAAGGTAAAATTAATAAGTGAAGATAGTGGAGTCCGTTCCGACAACATGGGGACAATAGGGGAAAATAAGTGGCTCGTAGGTTAGGTCCGTCCAGGCAGCGTGGGGCTAATTAAGGAAAATAAGTGGCTCATAGGTTCAGTCTGTTCAGGCAGCGTGAGGCAGATTGGGGAAAATAGGAGGCCTAATAAGATAATGAAACTATAGTTTAGGTCCGTTCTGCAACGTGAGGTTGATTGGGGAAAATAAGAGGCCTAATAAGATAATGAACTTGTAGTTTAGGTCCATTCTGGCAACGTGAGGCTGATTGGGGAAACTAAGTGGCCTAACAGAAAAATAAATGAGGACCAAGCCTAGGGGTGACTTGTGTCAATTGCATATTTGGTTGGGGACCCGTATCAGGCAATATCCCTATTATCATTTATGGAGGTCTCACACTATGTAGAGGCGAGGGCATGCTTTGCTACAGTGGATAGTAAGAGGTCCAAACGAAGTGGGTACATATGCGTTTCGATGGGACGATGAGCGTGCATCGTCCCAATTGGGGGAAATAAGCCGTTGTAACGCCTGTGATTAATGGCTACGTCCTTTTAGTTGTTGGACTCGGGATTGATAACTCGGAGTTCCGTAGATGGCATAGGCTATCACATTATGGTTATAGGAGCTGATTGACGGGTATAAATTAGGTAAACCTAATTATTATGTTTTTGGTAAGTTGGTGCAGCAATCTTGGATATGAATTACAAGTCAGTCTTTGTTCACGCTTAATTTTGTTTACTGTTTTATACCTTTATGCTGTATGTCCTTAGAGTTGTTCATCTATCTAATGCTTCCTTAACTTACGTTCATGCTAGAAATTACTAAAACTCATCATATGTATGTCTAACCTAGTTTATTTTCTCCTTCTCTCTTGCTTCCCTCCAGATCGCAGGGTGGACGGTCTCAGTATTGATTCTTGATTTTTCAGTTCAGCTTGGATTCAGACTCATGTATTAGTTCATTTCTCATTTTTTGGTTATTGTATTGACATTTAAAGGGGTGGTTTTACTTATGTACTCTTATATTATGGCTTTCCACATGATAGTGTATTTGGTTTTATGTTGATGACTATTTTGTATTTTGGAAATGTAATAAGCTCCATGATTTGACTTATTTATTAAACGACACTTCATAAACCTTAGCGTATCCTTATACATGTAACGTTAAGGGGTGTGGGGTGTTTCATACATCCAACCTACAAGGTCCGGATCTGGGTACAGAACTACCGAACCATAGACGCCTTCAACTCCAACCCGAACGAAATGATGGGAGAGTATAATGGACAAAACAACGGCGTCCACCTTATCTCTTCGGATCAACGACCGCAACGAGATCTAGATAGGGGAGTCATTATACTCAAACTCCACGCGACTCGAAGCTCCTAGCCGAAAGGAAGTTTTGAGAACGGAATCAACACACACGAGCTTCGCACAACTTATGCATTTCAAGAGTGAAGTCACATACAACATTGATCCAAATATAACGACAAATACATTTACGCAAGTACAAAAACTGGAAAGCATGAATGAAAATACAAACACTTAGAATAATATGTGATGCAAGCAAAGTTAACTAACTTCCATTCACAAAACAAAATACAACCGTCTATTCTTTCTAATGACATAATGTACAAAAAAATCATACACCTCCAAATGCGAGGGTCGTACTTGCATATCCTATCAGGCCACATAACCGAAAAACTGTCTATAATAATCACTTCGAAGAGTCGCCCCTCTTCTTCTTCTTATCGGACTCGGCAGTGGATGGCTCGTTATCGCCCTTCATCTTCCACTTCTTGGATCTGCTTCCTCCTCTTCCCTTATTCCCCTTAGATGGAGTAGTTTTCCCACAGGGAACCGCCAAGAATCCCTACTCGTCATCATCACCACTCGAGATCTCGATGGTCACCTCACCGAGGCCACCGATAACTTTCAAAGGCTTAGGTGTGACTTTGCTAGCAAATTCCAACACAACCGAGGTGTCCTCCTCTTTTCCAATTTCCTTAGCCTTCTTAGCATCCTTGTCGGCCTTCCTTTTGGCCTCCGTTTCCGCTTTCTTTTAGGATTCGTGCCCAACTTTAAGCTTCTGTCCTCCTCCGCCTTCAACCTTTGGAACCCATCATCAGCCTTTTTCTTAGCAATCTCGTCATCGGCTTTCTTTTTTGCTACCTCCTACACCTTAGCCAGATCCTCTTCCTAGCCTCCACCTAACTGATTGTAGGGCTGCCTCGTCATCCTTTCTCTTCTCCTCCTATTCCTCTGACTTGGCGAGAATATGAGCTTTCTAATTTTCAACTACTTGATGCATGGTTTGCTTGCCTACTTTGATTGGCCTAGTCACCTTGAAATCCTCCGCGGGTTTTACTTTTAAGTCCGGGGAAAGATCATCCATCTTGAAATCCTCTATTTCCAGATCAGAAAATGTGTCCATATGGCCATACCCTTCTCTTAGCAGTTTCCCTTGAGTTCCTATACCAAACCCGAACATGGCAGACATTGCTAGCTCAGGACCCGTTGTAACTTCTACTCCGAAGGGACCGACATGATGAAAGATAAGACAAGTCAATCTACTTCAAGCTTCGTGTTGCCATCTTTCTAAGCACTCGCGTGAAAGGGGTTTTACCTTCCAATACTTACAGTGAGGTCTCGATAGGCATAGTACTCCCGGTTGTTAGCTGAATAGAGCTTTTATGTCCCAACCTGGAAAATCTGGATCATACTTAGAACAACGTGGGCGGGGACTGACGGACTAGTAGTAAAGGAAGGCGGGACAACTTGCTGCTGTTGAGAGATGCCTCCTTCAAGTTCATGAGAAACTATCACATTCTCAATATTTACTGATTTCCCTTTCGCTGCAACAACTTGCGCCATCCTCTCCAACTCAGCATCCCCTCTTAACCCTTTAGTCAACAGGCAGTGCTCTTCCTTGTTGAAGCACTCTAACATAAAATTAAATTCATCAACCGAGACTACCTACCACTGCTCGGCCTCAACTCCACCATCTTGTCCCAGGTTTGAGCCAGGTTTCGAGGATAGTCTTCGACCCATGAGATTCCACGGAATCGAAGTGCCTTAATGTACAAACCCCATATCGATGGCTCCAGCGACGCCTCCACTCTCCTCGGTCTCTGCAGCCTCAGCCTTAAGTTTCTCCACCTCAACCTGGTGCCCAGCGTTTATGCTATCTAACAGACCCCACAATTCTTTGTTCAGAGCCTCGACATCTTTCTTTTCTTTCCTCACCAGTTCGAGCTCAGCATTGCTAGAATCTAGAAGCTTCCTCAGCTCTTCGATTTCTTTAATGAGGCGTTGTGCCAGCTCTTTTTCTGATCGCAGCTTTTCATTTTCCTAGGCCTGGGCTGCGTTGCCTTCTTGAAGCTGATGCACCTTCTTATTCTCTTCCATCAGCCGCTTGTTCTTTTCTGACATAGCTTTATTCAATAATTCAAGCACCGTGCTTCGGGATGAGGTAGAGGACAACATGTCTTTAAATGATTCTCAGACCTCTTTTGCCTCCGCTCCACCCTCTTGAGCTCCGTCCTTGCATCCTCTGTTTCAGCAACGTAGAGTTAGCACATAAACGTGTTACTCGAATACATAAAAATAGATGCGAGATTAAACATTGTCTTACTCAATTCAGCCTCTTGATTCCCGAGGCTCTCTCTTTCAGCGTTAACCTCCAACCGCAGATTCGGGAGCCTAATGTTCTTTCTTGTAAATCAATACTAGGAGCTTCTATGCATAATTTTACACTTCTCTATACTGAAAGTAGACATCATATACCTTTCGTACACATCTTTATCCACTCCCATCGGGATCTGGTGAATGCTTAGCAACCATATCAGCTCATCGAAGTAGAATCCAGGGAATGACTACTTGAGTATCCCTTTTTTATCTTTATTATTGAGCTTTGTGACCTCCGACATATTAGGCAATGCTGGACCTTTCTTTGCCGATGTGTTCTTCCTGTGTCCCGACCGTCCAGGCGTTATCTCCTTAATTACAGATTTGGTCATGAGTGCCACAGGTGAAACATAGGGAGGTATCGTCGACAGCTATTTCCTCGTGCTCACAATCTCTTCCCTTTGTTTGTTTATGATGGTCGAATGAAGGGTGGCAGAGATTCCTAGTGTCGAGGTCGGTCTTTATAGAGCTGGTCAACACTGCGATTATAGGAACAAGGGGGATGTGAGACTCCTCCTAAAATTACTCAGACCCCCACTCTTCTACACCCGATGACTTCTAGATCCTCAATCCTGATCTTTGTCACCTTCTCTAACCATTGCACCTGCAGAGAGAAGATTATAGGTTAGAACCAAACATCCCACGCGCACGAACAAATGTTATGTTATGCAGTGTTTATGACTGTGTGTCCAAAGTGTTCCCTTCACAAACCAGATTTTAGCTCGCTTGAAGACATGACCTTCCCAATGTTCAACGTAAGGCTTCCAATACTTGTACTACTCGACTAATATGTTTTTAGTTCATCGGGACCTTGTCAAAAATATTGAACTAGCCCTCAATTTCCAGTGACGTGGTGGTCCCAGAAGTGGAAAGTAGAGAAATCAACCCGGGGGACGCTCCTGACTTCGTCTCACCACTGGAGATGGGACAAGGTTGGTCGTCAGACCCTCTCCTCCGATTTCCATCTAATCATCACTGTTGCCGCACCTATTAAACTCTCCCTGAGCTCCTTGGGTCTTACGTTGTTTGGGCACGACAGAGGGCACTCTCACTCATGGACCCAAAGGACTGTTTCCTCCCTCAGATTCTGCCCCTTGTCCTTCTCCAGCATCACTCAGACGACCTATTAAATGGCCCGCAGGGAGTAGGCTTGCTTGACGAAGTAAATGATCGATTGGTACATTTTGCGCATGCGGGATTCAACTGAAATGGTCCTTAGCTCTTTAAGTCACTCGTGATACACCTTGCCTTTTGGGACTCGAGGGGATATCTGCCATACAAGTTCTGAGTTAGTCTTGAGGTTACAAATTGATTAAATACAAATCCACAACAAGAAAGAAGCGCTTACTTCCATCCAACCACCGTTTTGCGAATCCTGGAGGACACCGAACATAGAACGATTCATACTTAAAACTGCTACGCTTGTTCCACGCCTCCAGAACGAATCGGGTGTTAGCTTGCGCCTCCAAGTTAGCAAGAGAAGGAATGGCAGCAAATCTCCTCTTCATCTAAAAAAGAAACCGAATGTCATCCACGGGTGGTACTCTATGCGGGTATTCCATGAACATGATGTAGGTAGCAAGAAGGAAGGCATACACGCTCAGATGAAACCATGTCAGCACTAAGCGAAAGTAGTGCAGCATGTCTTGGATGAACCCGCAGGATGGAGGTACACTTCTGGAAGTGCACATATGCATGTTCCAGGAAGTATACTATTTGGAGGGCACGTGAGCCTTGTCACCTTCCTTAGTGACACGAATGTCGACCCAAGATATTTCGTACTTCTTACTAACGTCCCTTAACGCAGCCAGGTCCATCCGTGAAGGAACCGAATCCAATGGATTGTCGACTATAGCGGCATACGCCATCATATCTGGTGCCTCAAGAATATCTTCCTACAAGATATCCACACCCTCTTCTCTCTTAGGACTTCTTTCTCCAGTTGTATCCGTTTCTAGTATCATTGGATCGACGGTAGCGGTAAGGGGGCTTGCATGCTGAAAGGGGATGGAAGCGTCTGAGGTCTCAAGCTCACTGCCCGATTAATTGGGATTATGGGACGACCCATTCGGGGATGCAGGAATTCCTTCTAGATCCTATTGAATAATTTTTATAGATTCCTCCATTTCACCGATTCATACTAAATAACGAGCTAGTGAATCTCCTTCTTTTTGACATTGGACTTCCCAATCAAATTTATTGTAACACTCATAACTATCAACTTTACGAAGATCCCATTGGATTCCAAAAGCCCGTAACATTGGTCCTGATAAACCCCAATTTATTGCTTAATAGTTTTCATTTCCCATCTTATGGAAAACAATTTCGCTCCGCTTAGCCCTATCCCCTTCTAGGGATATTTTAGTGATGGGTTCTATAGGAACTGGATGATCTGTTTGGTCAAAAACCTAGCGGCAAACTAGCCGTAGTGGTTCTTCTGGGCATTAGCACAGGTGCCTCAGAGAGGTCATCCTTGATTCGTCTAAAGGCTAGGGCTCTCGTCCTATACAAAAAGATAGGCTGGTCGTTCTTTATCTTGAGGCATTTGAGACTTAATCGCGCTTCCAAAGTGGGAGTTTTGAATTTTTGAATTCAAGGCCTTTGAGTCTTAGAGAAGTACTCGATGCCATTGAAAATTGTACTTTTAAGATGGTTGCATTAGATACCGCACTGAAAAACTAATGCCCTCCTATGTTGGTGTAAAATAACAAGGAACGTGCAGTGTCGTGGGGTGCTGATGAGATTATAATAAAAAGAACTCAGGACACGGCGTCGGCCACTAGTCCCTAGAACTAAAAACCATCGTCCTTGCTAACCAATAACGTCGGATTCACGTCAAGTCGTGATTACGTCGTGATTGAGGTTGAAAATCAAGTGTGCAGATTAGTAGTTTAGTCATACGTCCATAGTTTGAGTTTATAATCTAATCTTATGTGCAAGTCTGAATTATAAGTTCTAGTTCGAACGTGAATGCTTTATTGGTCAACGCGTTCAAATCCTAATTTGATCCAATCACATAACATCGCCAAACGATACAAGTTCAACGACGGATCTCTCAGGAATCGAATTTTCATTGGATATAGTGGGATGGAGGGACCAGATATGAAAATTCGTATTTAACTCCCCTAGAGGTTCGAAATTTTGCTTAAGTATTAGAGATACAATTTCCCATACCCAAACTCATGCGAATTCTAATTCCCGAAGCTGGCCAAAGTTTACATCCCTCCCACCTTAAAGAAAATTCGCCTCCCGATAATCGGGCACCATCTCGTATCCCCCTAAGACATTAATTACCTATGTCCAAAGGATATGAAATTTCGTATCCTAGGGGCTTGGAGAAATTCGACTCCTGGACTGGATATGTAATCAAGATTGCATAACACCTTCAAGATGTAAAGTCTTGATTTTGCATCTCTCGTTGGGATACGAAATTCCGATTTCTTATTTCCCTTTGGGATATGAGATTTCGACTTCGTATCCCCTCCTTTTCCTTGGGATACGCAATCAGAAATTCATATCCTGCTGTAGCTCAGGGATACAAAATATGAAGATCGAATCTCCAATGCCTTTCTCCCATTTCCTTTGCGTTTTCTCCTCCTCTTCGAATACCCTTAGGGATACGAAAACTTGCATCTACTCCATCTCCCTCTCTAAAACCGCCTCCAGGATCCGAGGTCATAAGGTTACGAAACCTAAGTTTTCCCCCATAGACTTCGACTTCGAGTCCGTAGCCCCTCCTAGAGCCTTCGAACTCCTTGGCAACATACTGATCCCACCAAAATGCCATAATCAAATTCAAGCCATGGTTTCATTCCCTACCGCACTGCAAAAATCAAAATCAAGCGTGGTTGTCCGAGACCCACTTGAACTTGATTCAAACGATGAAGAGAAAGGTAGTTCTTTTGGGGTTATTCTCATCTCTGATAAATGTCTTAATGTTCATGAATGTGAAATATGCCAAGTGAGGGGCAAGTTTTTCCATATCAGCATATTTATACGGAGGGAGGAGGTGGAGAAGGATGTGAAATCCGCAGCCCTAGGGATGCGAATTTCGTATCCCCTCAAGGTGCGATTTTTAACTCCTTATGAGGTGAAAGTTTGCATTGCCTTATGATGTGATTTCATGTCCCATCAGGACACGTATTTCGCATCCTTCAGGGGACAATTTTGCATCCCCAAAAAGAGAAAGAGAAGGGTATTTCCAACTCCAAAAAATTCTTAACACATGACTTCGACTACGATCACATTCACATGTTTTGGAATCCCAATTATCGAGCCTAATTTGTCTCACTAACCAGTCAAACGTTCACGAGTTTAAACAACCTAAGAACGTGCGAAAAGCGATCGAATTCACAACTTGATATCTTTTATGAAAACCAACTCACGCAATCCTAAGCCAAAAACATACTTATAGATTATGTTCCATTACAAACTCTGATCGCATCGCATAAAACCAAGTGAAAAGTATTAGTGCATATGCGACACTGTGTCGACAATGACCCGTTTACGTTTCAACGTAAGTGCTAGCCAACGAATGACATTTAATTTTTTGAGTCGAAAAATATTAAATGTTTGTTGAGGCTGCCAGAGATGATTCCCAGTCCAGGAAATCAAAATTCTCAAAGTGCTCAATAGAAAGTTCACTACCATACGCTCGAAATAACTTGGAGATCTTTCCAAATTCCAGGAATGCACAACTCAAAGCATATCATGTCAAGACAAGAAGTGCTTTGTAACACCTCCCATTTTATGATAATTAAATATTTAATAGTTCATATGTATATATATATATATGCATAGACATAAATATATAAAAGAAGAATAAAATATTGGTAATATATGATTGCATGTAATAAATACATGCGTTGAAAAAGAAGAAAATATTAATGCAATGCATGCATTAAAAGAAAGAAGAAATCGGTTGCATGCAATGATTTACAAATATTATGCATTAATAAAAAAAGAAAATTTAAAGAAAAAGATGCATGCAAATTTATAAGGTTACAGGCAATGGTTTAAATGAGTCTAACCCCATTGTTAACTTTTAAGAACTTAAAATTGTAAAAGCTTTTGGAAGATGTTTTGTGGTATTTTCAAGTTTTAATCTTAAAAGTTATAGTTTTAATATATGTAAAGAACATATTTGAAAAATATATAGTGAGTTTTGATGCAAAATGGGGTATATTTTGGAAAAAAATGATTTTTTGTGAAAATTTTGTCTAAAATAAAATTGTATGAGTAAAAGATGCACATTATAGAGCATGCATAGCTCGCTAGTTTTCTTGTTATATTGCGTGAAAGGATTAAAAACCAAAACTTAGAAAATATTGCATTTTGTTGAAAGCTGGTATTTTCAATAAAGAAAGTTCTGAAATCTCTATTCTTTTGCCAATCATTTTGATAAATTATTTTAATGAGAAATTTCGCTAGGTTGACAAAATAAGTTATAGAAATTAAAAATAGAGTAGATGCTTGCACCTTGTAGTAAGTAACTGAACTGACCTTATAGGCAAGAACAAGTTGTAAACCTGATTGAGAAATAGTTGCCCTTATCTACTCCAATTTTTGTGATTCAAAAAAAAATGATGATGATTTGCATTTTTATGAGATGACTTGTTTTTTTATGGTTTGGCAAAAGTGAGTTTTGGTGGAAAAAATATAAAATTTTGATACTTTTAACTTCTGGAAGAAAAGTGAAATGAAAAGGCGAAACCATGTTTTAAAAAAAGTATGGAATAGGTAAGGATTAGTGCCTAGGGAAGACGTAAAAAGTTTTGAGGCTATGAAAAAAAAGCAAAAAATATCTTGGAATGATGGTAAGTTCCCGTTGAATGCGTAAGCATTGAAAAGCCTAGGGTGTTTCCTAAAAACTTGTGTTAGTACACAACAAGGACTATTGGTGACTACTAGACATTAGGGGGCAACTAAGTGTTTACATCTTGTTGATTGAATTTGTCCGTTTGAGGGGGACATAGACCTAAGATTCTTGGCTTTTAATAGTAGCTGTGTAGAGTGCCTGTTTTCCTGTTTTAGTTGAAGGACTAGAAGGCTTATGTGAAACTAAACTTAGATCAGAGGATTAAGTTAAATAAACAAAGAAAAGAGTAATGGAATAACTAAAAAGGAAACAATAAATTCGGTAAAGCAACAAACATGACAACTAAAGAAAAATGGAAAATTATGAGAAAAGATGGATAAGAATAAAAATTTCCAAGATAAGTTGAAAAAGAAAATCTGTAACAAAGATTTTTTTTAGGGTGCGTTTTGCACAGGTCTTTGTTAAGGTTTTGAATTAGGCTCAGGTTCAGTCATAAACTTATTGTAAATTTAGTCCCTGTTTTTCGAAAATTCAGCAAATAAATAAAAAAATATAAAAAAATCACGTAAATTCATATTTAAATTAAACAAGCACTCGACGAAAAATTCAGATCCAAAAACCATCAAAGAAGGCATCAAAAACCCAAAAAACAGAAAAACAACGAAAAAGTCAGTTAAGTGCGTAAAAGTTTGCACATATTTGTATTTTCTTGCATATATCCATGCATGTTTTCATGTCGTACATCTTTGTTGATTTATTTGCATACATCTGTGCACGTATTGCATAATGCTTGCATAAAAGTGTGCAACAATATGCAGGCAAAATATCACTTAAGTTTTCTTCGTGCAATTACATGCATACATGTGTGCTTATATCTCAAATAGTTGCATACATGTATGCAAGTTTCAGTCCAGATTTTCAAACCAAAGCAGCTTACGCAATAGTTGCACACATGTATGCAACTATTGGTAATTGTTGCATACATGTATGCAACTTTTTTTTAATTTGTGTGGACTTCCGAGAATATTTCCAGATTTTAATTTTTTTTTCTAAAATCTGATAGCGCCAAAAATTCTGGCCAAAAAAGGAAAAAGGCGGAAGTATGAAAATAGGGGGCAGTTTTGCATTGAAACTTAGGGAGTGACGTGGCTTCTATTTTGAAATGTTTTAGGGTCCTGCTGCTTATTTTCACTTTTTTATGTGGGCTATGCTTGGATAGGAAAATAAGGAATCTTTATAAATAGTTTCATAAAATCCAAACATGGTTGGAAAAAGGTTGAAAAGGAAAAAGGAAAGTGTGAAGTTTTCCGTTTTCCACCTTTTAGTAACATAAAAAATTGAATTTAGAAAATTAGATTTGTTTGAAATTCGAAAAATAAAGTTGCTAAGTAGGGTTTTGGATACAAAAATTGGATGAACTGCGCTCTTGCTCTTCAAGAGTGTGGGAAAATTTGGATGAAAAGGTATTTTGATTTTCAAAATATTGCATTCATGTAGAATTGCTAGTATATTTAGGATGTGCACATCATGTTTTTAAAGGATTTTTGAAAATTTTGCATACATATAGAAGGTACCATTTAGGCACACATGTATTGCACTCTGCACAAGTGCACAATGTTTGCAAAAATTGGTTGCACACATGATGGATGGATATTACGCGGGTGATTATCCATTTTTGCCCTTATCAAATTTCGAGGATGAAATTTCCTATGGGTGGGAGAATGTAACACCCCGCATTTTATGACAATTAAATATTTAATAGTGCATGTGTGTGTGTATATATAAAAGAAGAATAAAATAATGGTAAAATATGATTGCATGTAATAAATACATGCATTGAAAAAGAAGAAAAGATTAATGTAATTGACAATGTAATGCATGCGTTAAAAGAAAGAAGAAATCAGTTGCATGCATTATAATTATGTTGCATGCAATGATTTACAAATATTATGCATTAATAAGAAAAGAAAAATTAAAGAAAAAGATACATGCAAATTTATAAGGTTACATGCAATGGTTTAAATGAAATATTGTAACAAACATGAAAAGGAGGAATAAGAAACGAACAATGACCACCATTGTTCTAAGCCTTGTTAACAAAAGCCTAAGTAGTCCAGTTGGTTAGAAAATATGGCTTTCAAGTGAGAGGTGCAATGTTCGATCTCCGAAGGCGCCATATTTTTATTTTAAAGGAACAACTAAAATAACATATGTTCTAAAGAGAAAATACGTGTAAATGCACATATAGAGGAAATTATACATATAAGGAAGTATATAAAAATATACGTATATATGTATATGAAAATATATGCGTATATATGTGTACAAATATATATATATATATATATATATATATATATATATATATAAGAGAAGAGTTGAAAATAAGGCTGCAATCAAAGAAATATGGTAAGAATTAAATAACGACATAACACCGTTTGAATTTTGAAATTGAAATATAAGTTGTGCATATATATATATATATATATATATATATATATACGTGTAAAATGGCCATTAGAAGTTTTGTATATATATACAAGAAGATTATATGTAATTATAATATTTAAATAAATCAAAGAAAGTATAACGGGTTACTAATCAAACGTTTAAAATAAAACACGTTAAAACAATAAACATCTGCCCAGAATTGCTCATGGGACCCAGGGGGTCGACCATAAGGTCGACACCACCATAGTGGATCGACCCTAGGGTCGACACACACACAAGGGTCGACACACAAATAGGGGGTCGACCCACCCTAGATCTGGCTAGATTCATCAATGGATCTGGATTGTTTTCTTAACCATGTCCGTTGCTGACTTAGCTTTGCGTGTACGATAAGATCCTGAACAGCTATAAATAGGCTAGCAAAGCCTAGCCTAAATCTCACATTTTCTGAGAAGCCACCTAAGCTCTGCTTTCTTCTTCCTCCTCAAATCTCTTCTAGAAAAATGGAATAATTAGTTTAGGAAAATTTGATTTAAGATTTAGAGGAAAAGAATGTATATTAATAAAGAAGATGTTCAAAATTCTATTCGAAGTAAGGTAAATTCTAGGATTTGGTCAATTTAATTTTCTCCTCTTTCTTCCCTTTTTCTTTTAGTTGAGAATTGTGGATCCATGGTTGTTTAGGTTCTAAATTCAGTTAGGAGAACCATGGAATGCTAGATCTATAACAGATTCAGGATTTGGAAAGCAATTAGGTGAGTGGATTTAAAATACCTTTTTGATAATGGTATATTTATCATTTGACATTCCCTGTTAATTTGCAATGTAAATCTGCTGGAATGATTAATCTATTGAAATGTAAATATGCTAGAACTGTTAATATGTTGGAACATTAATAGGTTGAAATATTAATATGTTGGAATGTTAATATGTTGATACGTTAATATGTTGAAATGTATAAACATGTTAAAATATGTGGAAATGATTATTGTTGTATACATATATGTTCTAGTTACATGTTAATCTGTGGCATATTATGTACTTGAACCCTTAACCATAGAACTGGGATAATTACATGTTAATTAGTTAGATTGGAATAATTACATGATTAAATGATTACATGTTAAAATAGAATTAATTACATGTTAGAAAAAATATGCGACATGATAATCAGAAAATGGACTTAATATGATATTAAGTATGACATGTAATTATAGATTACAGTAAAAATTTGAAAGAATGAATATGCCTAAATTTACAGTAGATAGAAAATGATAACCGCACTTAGACACGAGGTTAAATTTAACTTGTGATAGAAGTCTGCCCGAAACCGCCCGGCAAATCCAGCATCCACAAGTTGTTAATTTAATGTGAGGGGTCCAGTGCGTAAATATACATGTAACGGTGCTATGACACAAGGTAAAGCCAACTTATGGTATAAGTCTGCTAGGAACCGCCCGACAAATCCATCATCCACATATGGTAGGCTTAATGTGAGAGGTCTAGTGCATAAACATATATATATATATATATATATATATATATATATATATATATGTGTGTGTGTGTGTGTGTGTGTGTGTGTGTGTGAATAACAAGATAAATATAATGGCATTAATTGAAATTAAGGGAAATGAATGGAACTGAATGAACGTTACAACAGTAAAAGGATTGTAATGAACGGGGAATGATAACCTATTATAATTAATTACATTAATGAGAATGTTATATAATAGGTAGGCTTGTCCTAGGGACAAGTGGAAATTATAACATAAGTTATAGTAAATGGAACGGAAACATATTAGTAAACCTTAGTTAAGAGACCTAAGTTAATAAGTAAACAACAACAAGTTGTAGTGACAAAGTAAGATGGAATTATGATTAATGGAGAGAGAATAAGGTGAATATATAGGATAAAGTAAGTTATATTTAATCATAAATAATAAGTGACATGGTGTAACACCTCACCTCCGCCAGGGTCACTCTTGCAAGAACACTGGCTTTGGAGGGGCGTTTGTCAAGGTAAACATGCATGAGATATCACAAGACAGAACATATAAGTAAAACGGAGTAAATAAAGCAACGGATAAAACTACTATTTCAAAACCATAGTCAAGTTACATCAAAGTACTTAGTCATTATTTTCCAACTACTACAAGTCTAGAAACATAAACTGAAGACTGGAAATAACATAAAGTAAACTATCCCCAAAGTAGACGTGGTAAAGCCATAGCGAGCTCAAGTCCAAACCGTACATGAGCTATCCAGAAAGCAAGCTAAAGATCCAAGCTAGGTGCTAGTGTTCCCACCCTGAGAACCTGGGGGGGGGGGGGGGGAATGGAAGAAAAGAGGCGAAAGAAAACGGGTCAGTGAAAAAGACTGGTAAGTCATATCTACTATTAGTATAAAAACTAATAAAGTTAACTGGACATGTATAACAGAGATGAAACATAGGATGATAACTGGCATGGTGAAAAGTTAACAAGATAGATCAAGTGTGGCATCGCATATACAAGGTTAAGTTGCACCAGGTGTACTAGTATTCTAATCCATGTCAAGTATAAACAAGAAATGATCCCTTGGCCTAAAGTTGGCCTAACATCATGAGATGACCTAAATCAAGGTCCAACTACTCGGTCTAGTCGATCGGCTCCCTATAAGCCTAACTCATCGTGTATCGGTGTCATACGGCCTAATCATGGAATGTAGTTAACTGTGCAAGGTCCACCCTAGGGTGTATCCAGCCCTAAGGTGTAAACCACAGACACAATTCAAGCACGCACAGTCTAAACCTACCGGTGCCCATGTTCAACTCCGGACTTAATGTGCACGACCATGGTCTGCCTGAACAACCGGTACACTATTCAGCCGTCTCTTTTGGTCTCTTACAATCAGTCAGTAATCATTCCCCACCCTAGCCTAGTCCAGGGTATCCAGATACTCCCAAGTAGGTTACTGCTGAAAAGGACCACGTAACTAGGGTTTTAAATGGGTTAAGTGTGGTTAACCCTATCCTAACCATGTATTGAGTTGGTCAAGTGTATCCAAGCAGTTCATGACTTAACCCTATCAATACATCGTGTTCAACTGGTTAAGTACATTCAAGTAGTTCATGACTTAACCCTACCAATCCATCATGTTTAATTGGTTAAGTTTTCAAGTAGTCCATGACTTAACCCTACCAATCCTTCGTGTTTAATTGGTTAAGTATTCAAGTAGTCCATGACTTAACCCTACCATGTGGCATTAATTAACTTAATGCACCCCAACCTCTCACATTAGACTTTGTTGTGGTTACTAGTTAAGCCGGGCGGGTCCGGGTAGCTTTACACCACAACCTAGTCTAACCTCGGGTTTTAAGTGCGATATGACCAGCTACTAACATTGGGTCCTATTGTTTGTAGCCACTAGTTAAGCCGGTCAGTTCCGGGTAGATTTATGCTACAAACTCAACCCAACCTCGAGTTGGCCACTTTCATGTTTTCTACATGTCATGTCCATGTTCATGTTTCAAGTATAATCACATGTCATATTTTCAAGTCATGTTTCATGTCATTTAAGTTTACCCATAACGTAACCCCATCGCACGTAAGTTCGCATCAACGCAAATAGATCAAAAGGGGAAACATAAGAATATGACAAGGTGGGCATAAGATGGCAAAGTCTATCGCAAGTTAAACATGGTGATATTTGAGGCAAAAGGGGTTCAACATACTAGCATATGGCCTCAACATGTATGATAGCATAAAAGGTGACTTGGCCCCAAACATATCAAATAGCATAAGGGTGCTTTGGCCTCAAGCATGCATAATAGCATAAGGGTGTTTTGGCCACAAACATGTATGATAGCATAATTAACAAATAGGGTGGTAACATGGTAATAGTTGACATAGGGTGACAATCCTAACTCGTGCATAGCAAATAAGTTCAATATCATCATATGCATGTTAAGGAACATGAGGGGTTAAGGTTTGTTAACATGCATAAGCCATAATCCATTTCATAGCATTTTTCCCAAGGTCAACATGAACGGTACTAGGTTCATGATAGGTCCACAATCATAGATAAAGAGAGGCATGAATAGATCTATGCATACAATGATAGGTTCAAGGCAAATATTGCACTTAGGTTCAATTCCAATCTACACATGTATGGCATTAAACTTAGCAAATAGGTGATACATGGTCATAGATGGCATAGGATGATAACTAGTGATTCACATATAACATCATATGCAAGTTAACATAAAGGTTATGAGAGTTTCTATGTTGCATTATGCAACATTTCCAAACAAAGCTCATAGCTTTCAATCCACAAAGTCAAGGTGATAGCTTTACAAACATACATAGAACAAATATATGCATAACATGATAGATTCAAAGCACAAATCATGCTTAGGCCCATACTCAAACTTGCAACATGTCATATTTAACTTCATAGTTTAAATCTAAGAGTAGAATAGGGCTTACAATGCTATGAAGACTATAAAATAAAACAAGATTGAGACGAAGCCACACTAGAAATCCCCAAATGAATATAAGCTCCAAGTTGTCTTGAGAAATAAGAAGCTCCTTTGATTTGTATGAAGAAAGATGGCTCTTTTACTAGCATAGAACACTCAAACTTTCATGAAGGAGATGGAGGCCATGTTATGAAGATGGAGGCCATGATCAAGGAGCATTTTGGCATAACCTAGTTGTAGGATTGATTTGTGGTGATTTAGGGTAGGGTTTAGGGTCTTTTTATAGAAGTTTAGGTTAGTTTAAGCCATAGGATTAACCCTAGTTTAGATCTGAGCCATCAAATCTCGTCACAGGCCTCAAAACATGACTCAAAGTGGACAGCAGGTGCACCAGGCCAAACTGGCCGACCACCCAAGTCGATAGGGGGTGTCGACTGGGCAGTCGACACCATCTGGGGTGTGTCGACTCCCAAGTCGACTCCCCAGTCGACTTGGGGGCTGGGCGGGAAATTTTCCCGCCCAGTCTGTTTGGCTCCAGATTTGAAATTTGAACTGTTTTTGAACTTGAAATTTTCTGAAAACTTTGACGGGCCATAACTGGGTCATACGGACTCCGATTTTCGAAAACTCGGACTCTATTTCGCGTATTTTTCCGAGACGAACGCAATGGCACAGCCGGTTTCCCTTGATTCAGGTTTTAATATTTAATTCTGCCTTGACTTATGTTATAACATGTTATTCAAAATACGGGTTGTTACATTCTCCCCACCTTAAAGGATTTCGTCCCCGAAATCTTTAAGTTAGGAAGAACGTATCCTACCATCCATCATCCATCTACTCAAAACATCATCCACGAGCAGTCATTGTCCTTAAAAGATTCTAAATGTTGTATGATCATATGCGAAAGGTGTGTGTATATGCACTTATCTAATGCGAAAATCAGGCGGTTACTGATTCAGTAAACCTCCTTAATGCAATGTTAGTGAAATGAGTCCATATGTATGCAAATTCCTAACATAATCCATAATCTCTACATGAGTGCACATAACATTCATCCATATGCAACATCCACGTGCTAGCATAACAAGTTTCAGCCAAGAATAAGTATAAGCACTCATGCATATGCAATATGAAAGTGTGTGAGCCGATCTTAGTGCCTAATGTGTATCATGCATCCACGAGTATCCACTTGCAAACACTTGCAACCACTTGCAAACATCGAGCATAACATGTTTCAAATACATGTTTCATCCAAAGGGTTTCTACCTAAGGTTCTCATGACAAGACTAACGAGATAACAAGATAAACATGGATAGCAAAAGAAAGATATGTTAACTAGGAAAAGAGATTGAGAATGTACCCTCAAAAAGGAATGGATAAAGCCCACGCATCTTCTCCTCGGTTTCCCAAGTTGTGTCTTCCTCGGCTTCACTCCACTGAACCTTTACCAACTTGACTTCTCGATTCCTCAGCTTCTTGATCTCCGTTCCTAAGATACGAATCGGAGCTCGCCTCAGGGTTGCCTCTTTCTCTACCTCCATGTCTTCAAGGATGCTAGGCTCAACTACCTCGGCTGACTCATGTGGGTACTTTCGGAGATGCAAGACATGGAAAACATTGTGCACTCCGGCCAGCTTCTCGGGCAATTCCACCTTATAAGCCATCTTCCCAACTCTTTCTATAATAGGGAAGGGTCCTACGAACCTTGGTGCCAGCTTCCCAACTGCTCCAAAACGAACCACATTTCGCAAAGGAGAAACCTTCACAAAGACCATATCTCCAACCTCAAACTCCAAGTCTGTCCTTCGCTTGTCTGCGTAGGATTTCTGTCTGTCTTGGGACGCTTTCATCCGCCTTCGAATCAACTCAACCTTCTTGGATGTGTCCCTTATCAAGTCAGGCCCAAGTATAAGCTTATCCGTCGTCTCCCACCAACATGATGGTGACTTGCACGGCCTCCCATATAAAGCTTCGAATGGTGCCATCCCTATGCTTGCTTGGTAGCTGTTATTATAAGCAAACTCCACTAGAGGAAGATGATCTTCCCTAGTACCACCAAAGTCAAGAATGCATAGCCTCAACTGATCTTCCAATGCCCTATTCACCCTTTCGGTCTGGCCATACGTCTGTGGGTGATAGGCCGTACTTAGATTCAATCGCGTACCCATCGCTTCTTGCAAACTATTCCAAAATTGGCTAGTGAAGATTGGGTCATGATCGCTGACTATGCTAGAAGGAACTCCATGCAATCGCACTATCTCTCGAAGATAAACAGATGCTAGCCATGATGCGGTCCTCTTTCTCTTCACCGGAATAAAATGGGGGCTCTTCGTGAGTCTATCCACTATGACCCATATCCCATAAAGCCCAAATAGTTTGGTCAACTTGATGGACATCTTCACCCCAACTATATATCACAAACAGGCGAGTCATACTCCTTATGGGGTTTGCGACAGAACTAAGATTGAGAATAGGACCGCGAGGATATACTTAAAAGATAGCATGCGAGTAAGTTCTACAGAATAATAGGGATCAAGGATATATTCTTAAAAAGAGATATGATGCGCTTATCTGGTCTTCAATCTTCTAAGTCGCATTTTCTTGAGCTTAATCCTATCGTGCCTTGACCGTCTTTTAACTTCACAATTCCGTAGCTTCTTAATTCTTATTTCCAAAACATGAGTTAGATCTTATTTCACCGTTGCCTCTCATTCCACTTCCACTTATTCTTTCCCTAGAATACTTGGCTTAAACATAACTGCGTGCTCATGGTTTCATGCAAGCTTTCCAAAATTCGTTAGTGAATCCTGGATCTCATTTACATCCTATACGGTATTCCACGCAGAAGAACTATCTCTTGAAAACAAATGCCAATCCACGTTGCCAAATGTACTTACTAGGGTGATTTCTCTAACCCATGCTTAAGCGAAATGGTCTATCCGCCTTAGTGGCGAACACTACTTGATTGGATTACAAATTTCCAATAAAGGTGCCAAGGGATTCTAGATAACTAATCATGAAGAAACCCTAAAGGTCACACGAGACTTCGAGGGTATTACCGAGGCGAGTCATGAGCCTCACTACCCTGTGCTCACAGTCAAGAATGGCTCCATAACTGGACAACCAATCCAGGCCCAAAATCAACCCGTATCCCATAAACCCGAGAACATAAGCATTACACATGAATTCTACGCTCAAGATAGAGATTTTCAAATCCATACAAATCACAGATAGATGGGTGGAACCCCCAATCGAATTTGAAATACTAACGGGATTTTCAACTAGACTAGTACTTAGGTGCAAACTTTCAACAAGATCAGAAATAAAACTATGCGATGCGCCAGAATCAAATAAGGTACGAACAGGGAAATCAGAAATGTAAACATGGCTTTCTATAGAAACACTACCTCGATCAAAAGCTGGAAGAGCGAGGAGAGCCTGCAACTGCCCTCCAGAGGGTCCTGCTCGCTGAGTTTGCCTTTTCCCTTGTCCTCGCTTTCTCGGGCAATCCTTACTATAGTGTCCAGACTCTCCACAATGAAAGCATACGCCCAGCTTCCTCTTCTTCTTATTACAGTCTTTGGCTATGTGCCCAATGATCCCACAGTAGTTGCACTTCCTTGTCTCTCTTGCCTTGTTGTTGTTGTTGCCCATGTTTCCCTTCTTGTTATTCTTGTCTCCTTTCTCGGAATCTTCCTTCTTGCCTTGAGACTCATTTGCCTTGACCTCCTTCTTGCCACTCTTATCTTCCTCTTGAAGCAGAGCCATATTCACCAAACTCTCGAAGGTCGCCCCCATGGGTATATGGGACATGGCCAAACCGCGCAATGGCTCATTCAATCCTAGAGCAAAGTGCAGGGCCTTCTTCTGAGCTGTGTTAACCAAGTCTAGACCGAACCGAGCAAGTTGATTAAACGTATCCACGTATTCCCTAACTGTCATGTCCCCTTGCTTTAGTGATAGGAACCTCTCCATCTGAAGGTTCTCTTCTATCGATGATAGAAACCTCAGTCCAAACCTTCTCCTAAAGTCATCCCAAGTCTGAATTGGCCTAGTAGTGGTGGTGACTACCCACCAATATGCAGCTTCCTCTTTCAATAGCCATACTGCCAACAGAACTTTTCTACGGTCTTCCACATCAAAGATAGCAAAGAGGTCTTCAGTTTCTCTTAACCAGTTTCTTGCCTCAACATAAGTCTCTGTCCCAACAAAATTCTTGCCACCCATCGCCTTAAAGTCCTTGCAAATCTTCGCGAAATCCGCTTGTGGATGCGGAGGAGGAGGAACCTCAACTACGGGAGGGGGAGGAATGTTAGCCACGGGGGAAGGAGGAGGAATGTCAGCGGGGCCGGCTTCATTCGCCCTTGCCTCCATGTACCTTCTAAACCAAATAGGTACTGGTACGCCCTCCAGAATGGCAAAATTATCGGCCATACTGAAACGAAGAAAAAGATAGATTGAGAACGAGGAAACAAAGGATAGTGCTAATGGCTTTTGGGGAATAGCCTTTAAAAATAAACTAGACTTTTCTTGGAAAAATGCTTCTTTATAATCGGTTTTGAAAATAGTTTTTAAAAAAGGTAAGTTTTAAAAACCTTTTGTTCAATCTCATAAACCTTATGCTCTGATACCAAATGTAACACCACACCTCCGCCAGGGTCACTCTTGCAAGAACACTGGCTTTGGAGGGGCGTTTGTCAAGGTAAACATGCATGAGATATCACAAGACAGAACATATAAGTAAAACGGAGTAAATAAAGCAGTGGATAAAACTGCTATTTCAAAACCATAGTCAAGTTACATCAAAGTACTTTGTCATTATTTTCCAACTACTACAAGTCTAGAAACATAAACTGAAGACTGGAAATAACATAAAGTAAAATATCCCCAAAGTAGACGTGGTAAAGCCATAGCGAGCTCAAGTCCAAACCGTACATGAGCTATCCAGAAAGCAGGCTAAAGATCCAAGCTAGGTGCTAGTGTTCCCACCCTGAGAACCTGGGGGGGTAACGGAAGAAAAGAGGCGAAAGAAAATGGGTCAGTCAAAAAGACTGGTAAGTCCTATCATGTAACACCCCACCTCCGCTAGGGTCACTCACAAAGGGAATGCACTAGGTTTGGTGAAGCATTATCGAGGTAAACATGCACAGAAATATTACAAGACAGAACATATACAAAACAACGGAAGTAAAACAAATTTCATTACCTTATAAAATAAGGTCTAAAGCCTTTTACATCAGAATACATCAAAACCTGTCTTGCAATAGTAAAGAAGCATAAAACCTTTTCATACATTATTCCCCAAAATAAAGCGGTGAAGCAGCCATAGCCAAAAGAAGACCAAGCTATACATGATGACCTTCAAGCATAAGAGGTCCGAACTAAACAACATCATTTCCTCCCTGAAACCTGGGGGGGAAACGGAAGACAAAGAGGCGAAAGAAAACAAGGTCAGTCATAAAGACTGGTAAGTCCTATCTACTTCCAGTATAAAAACAGGTAAAGGTAACATGACATGCATAAACTGAAAGTAAACATAAGGATGACGACAAGATAAATAAGCTAAACCAAGATAACTGGATGAACTACTGTAGCAAGATAAACTAAGGTATCATGATAAACTACGGTGTCAAGATAAATCAAGGTATCGCATCGTCAGGTTTCTATCAAGTATACTACCCCAACGTATCTATCATGTATAACCTCCCACGGTATCTATCATGTATAACATCCCAAGGTATTTATCATGTATATTTACTCTGCACCTCTCGTACTAGTATCCCAACCCACGTCATGTGTTAACTATGGATGCCCCTTGCCCAATGTCATGTAATGGTCCATGTCAACCTAATATATAGCATATGTAGGTTTTCCCAACTCGTATGTTTCTTTCCATGTATAAGTTCAGTCCTTTGCCGTAGGCCGTACGGGCTTTCCCATGTAAATCTATACCACCTCAACGTAGTACCGTTTTATCCTTGAAGTTGTTTTGGACTGCTATCCTTGATCTGGTTATGTTTTCTTACCATGAACTATCGCGTGTTCACTTAGGATTTATGCCACCCAGGACCACTAGGGATTATGCTACCTAATGAACGTTTCCGTGTCTCGGTTTGGGTTCAAGCCACCTAGGGCCACTAGGGATTATGCCACCCGTCTACCACGCCCTTTATCCCACGTATGTATCGTGAATCGTTTTCCATGTCTAGATGCACATGTATCTCAATGTGCCATCCGAGTTCCGTGCCAGGGCAAATCGAGAAATACGGAACTCGGTCGGGAGCTTTAAGTCGTCTGCTGATGCAGATATCAAGGTCTGTTTTTGTATCCGTGGCTATGGTCCCACGTGACCCCTCCCTCAACTACTGAAAGGCAATCCAAGAAAAATCATGTATGAGAACTACATCCCGGCCCCACTATGCCCCACTTACCTATTGGCCATCCTCACCCATAACTCGATAGCAAGTATATGGTCTGTTGGGAGTTCTCTGCCTTTCCGTACGTACACGATTGACTAAAGATGGTAGGTAGTCGATGACGCGCTATCCAGGGCAAAAACAAGAATCGTCGACTCCACGCTAATCCATCCTAGTCTTTAGGTCGCTCGCATAGCAACCAAGGCATACTCTTGGTTCTTCTACCGCAGACCTTAACCTCTTGTGAGCCCAGGCGGATCATCTACAACCTCACAGAGGGATACCAAGAGTATCCTCACGTCCCCCAAAGCTACCGCTTCGTCACCCAGTTCGTTGGAGCCTTTATCTAAGTCAGATAATTCGCTCCTCCACGTGTGTTCAAGCGATGACCTACCATATCGGGTTACTCATCTATCTGTGAACTGGTCCAATTTCCTTGACTAAGAATTATTACTTAGTTATTCTTAACTAAGGTTTACCACTTAGCTTCTCTTCCCGCTATCCTTGTTAACTACGATTTTCAACCTAGTCCCCTGAGCTAGGGTTTTGTCTAATGGGTTAAGTGTTGTCATTCAAGTTCATGACTTAACCCGCCTACGAATCATGTCAAGATTTGGCTAAGTATTCAAGTCCAAAACCTAGCCCTACAAGTTGGTTAAGTATACCAAGAAGCTCATGACTTAACCCTATTCAATCATCAAGTCAAATTGGTTAAGTATTTGTTTATCTTAACCCTATCAGATTATCGTGTTAGATTGGTTAAGCATAGATTATCTTAACCTCATCAGATTATCGAGTCGGATTGGTTAAGTATAGGTTAACTTAACCCCATCCACTAATCGTATTAGAATGGTTAAGTATATTTAAACGGTCTTGTGACCTAACCCTATCAAGTTCTCATATTAGATTGGTTAAGTATGGTTGCTTAACCTCATCAAATAATCATGTATAATTGATTAAGTATAAGTTACTTAACCTCATTGAATTACCAAGTTTAGATCGGTTAAGTGTTTAACTTAACCCCATCGAATTACCGTGTTTAGATTGGTTAAGAGTAAGTTACTTAACCCCATCTGATTACCATGTTTAGATTAGTTAAGTCTAAGTTACTTAACCCCATCTAATTACCGTGTTTAGATTAGTTAAGTCTAAGTTACTTAACCTCATCTAATTACCAAGTCGGATTAGTTAAATGTAAATTACTTAACCCCATCCCCTAATTGTCTTATATGGTTAAGTGTCATTAAGAAATCAAGTCCGGTTCCACTTAACCTACCCATTCGTGTCATATCGGTTAAGTGTCATTAGTCAAAATTACTTAACCTTTTCATGTGGCATTAATTAGATTAATGCACCCCAACCTCTCACATTAGACTTTGTTGTGGTTACTAGTTAAGCCGGGCGGGTCCGGGTAGCTTTACACCACAACCTAGTCTAACCTCGGGTTTTAAGTGCTATATGACCAACTACTCACATTGGGTCCTATTGTTTGTAGCCACTAGTTAAGCCGGGCGGGTCCGGGTAGATTTATGCTACAAACTCAACCCAACCTCGAGTTGGCCACTTTCATGTTTAGTCTAGTGTCATATTAAACTTACAACCCATACGTGTCTAGTTTCAAGTCCCATGTTTACCCCACATGTCATGTCCACATTTAGGTGTATCATGAGTGCCATATTTTCATGAAATCCCATGTCAAATTATCATGTCATAATCACGCACGTCTAACCTACCCCAAATCGTGTTTCCAACCCAAGTAAAAGCGAGTCAACTTAGTAAGGATACTATGCTACATATTGGCCTCAAAACATGCACGATGTCAAAAAGGGATTGGCCACAAACATGCATGGTATCATAAGGGGTTTGGCCTCAAAATATGCATAGCATCATAAGGGGTTTTTGGCCTCAAACATGCATAATGTCACAACGGGATTAGCCACAAACATGCATGATATCTTAAGGGGGTTTGGGTTCGTTTACATGCATAAGCCCCAAGTCATATTCATGTGCATATTTCACAAGTCAAAGTGGTTTCAAGTATTCATGCCAACATTCCGCAAGTAAAGGTTCAATCTTTCATGATGGACTAAGTTAAACATAACATAAGTGGCATGATTTAGTCACTAAGCATAGCCAAAAGCCATAGGTTCAAGCAAAAGAGGCATGACAAGGTTCATATAGGCTAGCATACTTGGTTTAATCTCGTTTTATTCCATGCCATCATTAAAACTACCGTTTAGATCTAGAAGTAGTTATAACTTACATAGCGAGGCTTAGGGAAAGATCATGAATCGTCTTGACGAAGAAAGGTGGCTCCTTTGTTGAAGAATCGTCATGAAATTTGCGTAGCAACGTTGATCTCTCCTCGATTTGATGTAGAAAGCTTGCACCTTTTGATTTGAACCCGATTTAAATGCATAAGCCCTTGGAGTTGGAGATGGAGGCCATGATCAAGATAGATTTTGGCAGCACTTAGTTGCTAGAATGATTTTTAGTGATTTAGGTTAGGTCCTACGGTGTTTTTATAGAGATTAGGACTAGTTTAGGCCCTTAGATTAACCCTAGGATAGATCTGAACCCTCAAAATCCGTCATAGGCCATCAGAACAGAGCACAAGGCCAAGCAGGTGCACCCATGCCAAAGTGGTCGGACCACCCAGGTCGACACCCGTGTCGATTGGGCAGTCGACCTGCCCCCTGGGCGTGTCGACTCCCCAGTCCACACCCCAGTCGACCTGGGGCTTGGGCGGGAATTTTCCCGTCCAGTTCGTTTGGCTCCAGATTTGAATTTTCGAACTGTTTTTGAACTTGAATTTTTCTGAAAACTTTGACGGGCCATAACTGGGTCATACGGACTCCGATTTTCGAAAACTCAGACTCTATTTCGCGTATTTTTCCGAGACGAACGCAATGGCGCAACCCGTTTCTCCTGATTCAGATTTATAATTAAATTCTGCCTTGATTCTTGTCTTAGCATGTTGTAAAAATCCGGGTTGTTACATTCTCCCCAACTTAAAGGATTTCGTCCCCGAAATCTCCAAGTTAGGAAGAACGTATCCTACCATCCATCATCCATCTACTCAAAACATCATCCAAAGGCAACCATGGTCCTTAAAAGACTCCTAATGCTTTATGAACACATGCAGAAAGTGTGTGTATATGTTCCTTAGCTAATGCTAATGATCAGGCCTGAATGATCTTTCTAATGCAAAATATGTTTAGTGTCATGAGTCCAACATGTATGCAAATAGTCCTAGTCAAATAAACACTACATGTGTGCACAACCATTCATCCACATGCAACATCCACATGACAACACATTAACTTTCAAACAAGTATAAATACTCGTGCATATGCAATGCAAAATGTGAGTGCGTCGATCTAGTATCTAACGTGTATTCGCGCATCCACGAGCAACCACTTGCAACCATTTTCAACCATATCAATCATAACATGTTTCAAATACATGTTTACATCCATAGAGTTCTACCTAAGGTTCCCAAGATAGGATCGAGAAGATAAACAAGACAAACTCCTTACGGGGTTTGCAACAGAAACAGGATCGAGAGGATATCCACCAAGCGATAGCATGCAAGCAAGCTCTACAGGAGAACCAGGGATCAACGATATACTCTTAAAAAGAGACATGATGCGCGCGTCTAAGCCGCATTTCCATGAGCTTAATTCCATTGTGCCTTGACCGCCTTTGACTTAATGATTTCGTAGCTCCTTGATTCCTATTTCCAAGGTATGAGTCGGAACTCATTTCACTGTCGCCTCTCGTTCCTTTTTCACTTATTCTTTTCTAAAATACTTGGCTCAACCATAACTGCGTACTCATGGTTTCATGCAAGCTTTCCAACAATTCACTACCGAATCTTGGATCTCGTTTACCTACTAAGAGGTATTCCACGCAGAAGAGCTTTCCCTTGAAAACAACCGATGCCAGCCATGTTGCCCTGTGTACTTACTAGGGTGATTCCTACAGCCCATGCTTAAGCAGAATGAACCATCCGCCTTATTGGCGAACATTACTCGATCGGATCAGAGATTTTCGATAAATGCATCAAGAGATTCTAGGTAACTAACCATGACAGAACTCATAAGGTTACACGAGACTTCGAGGGTATTACCAAGGCAAGTTAAGAGTTTAACTACCCTCCTTTCAAAACCGAGAATGGCATCCCTTACTGGATAACCACTTCATCCCTAGAATCCATCCATAGCTCAACAATAGAAGCATTGCTTCTAATCTCAACACTTGGCATTTACACTCTCAATTCCAAACAAGTCATGAATAAATAGACCGACTCTTCAACCAGATTTTGGGACAAAAGTGGGATCTTCTACCATGCTAGTACTAAGGTGCAGAGACTTAACTATCGAAGCAGACTTAAATGATGCGATGATCAAAACAAAGTCTGGACGGGATGATAGAAAAGAAAGGCTAAACCTTTAACAGAAACGATACCATCCCTCTTGGGTACGCTAGGAGTGAGAGCATACAATTACCCTCTCGCTGACCTTGTCCTTGTCTTCCTTCGTGGACTAATCCATACCAACAAGTTGCTTATCCTTACGTCCGTGTCCTTTATCCTTGCTCTTATTACCCTTCCTTGTAACACGGTAACAGGCCTCTCGAGAACCACCTCCATCTCACGGAAAACACTTCGTAGCTAGACAAGGATTAGTCGCAGTTAAAACTACTGTGACTACGGATGGAGGAAAGAAAGGAAAAGAGATTCAATCAAGGAAACAAAGGATAGTGCTAATGGCTTTTGGGGAATAGCCTTTAAAAACTTTTCTTGAAAAATGCTTCTTTGTAAACGGTTTCTCAAATAGTTTTCAGAAGGTTTTTAAAAACTTTTGCCCAGTCTGGTAACCTGGCTCTGATACCAAATGTAACACCCCACCTCCGCTAGGGTCACTCACAAAGGGAATGCACTAGGTTTGGTGAAGCATTATCGAGGTAAACATGCACAGAAATATTACAAGACAGAACATATACAAAACAGCGGAAGTAAAACAAATTTCATTACCTTATAAAATAAGGTCTAAAGCCTTTTACATCAGAATACATCAAAACCTGTCTTGCAATAGTAAAGAAGCATAAAACCTTTTCATAAATTATTCCCTAAAATAAAGTGGTGAAGCAGCCATAGCCAAAAGAATACCAAGCTATACATGATGACCTTCAAGCATAAGAGGTCCGAACTAAACAACATCATTTCCTCCCTGAAACCTAGGGGGGAAACGAAAGACAAAGAGGCGAAAGAAAACAGGGTCAGTCATAAAGACTGGTAAGTCCTATCTACTTCCAGTATAAAAACAGGTAAAGGTAACATGACATGCATAAACTGAAAGTAAACATAAGGATGACGACAAGATAGATAAGCTAAACCAAGATAACTGGATGAACTACTGTAGCAAGATAAACTAAGGTATCATGATAAACTACGGTGTCAAGATAAATCAAGGTATCGCATCGTCAGGTTTCTATCAAGTATACTACCCCAACGTATCTATCATGTATAACCTCCCACGGTATCTATCATGTATAACATCCCAAGGTATTTATCATGTATATTTACTCTGCACCTCTCGTACTAGTATCCCAACCCGCGTCATGTGTTAACTATGGATGTCCCTTGCCCAATGTCATGTAATGGTCCGTGTCAACCTAATATATATCATATGTAGGTTTTCCCAACTCGTATGTTTCTTTCCATGTATAAGTTCAGTCCTTTGCCGTAGGCCGTACGGGCTTTCCCATGTAAATCTATACCACCTCAACGTAGTACCGTTTTATCCTTGAAGTTGTTTTGGACTGCTATCCTTGATCTGGTTATGTTTTCTTACCATGAACTATCCCGTGTTCACTTAGGATTTATGCCACCCAGGACCACTAGGGATTATGCTACCTAATGAACGTTTCCGTGTCTCGGTTTGGGTTCAAGCCACCTAGGGCCACTAGGGATTATGCCACCCGTCAACCACGCCCTTTATCCCACGTATGTATCGTGAATCGTTTTCCATGTCTAGACGCACATGTATCTCAATGTGCCATCCGAGTTCCGTGCCAGGGCAAATCGAGAAATACGGAACTCGGTCGGGAGCTTTAAGTCGTCTGCTGATGCAGATATCAAGGTCTGTTTCTGTATCCGTGGCTATGGTCCCACGTGACCCCTCCCTCAACTACTGAAAGGCAATCCAAGAAAAATCATGTATGAGAACTACATCCCGGTCCCCACTATGCCCCCACTTACCTATTGGCCAACCTCACCCATAACTCGATAGCAAGTATATGGTCTGTTGGGAGTTCTCTGCCTTTCCGTACATACACGATTGACTAAAGATGGTAGGTAGTCGATGACGCGCTATCCAGGGCAAAAACAAGAATCGTCGACTCCATGCTAATCCATCCCAATCTTTAGGTCGCTCGCATAGCAACCAAGGCATACTCTTGGTTCTTCTACCGCAGACCTTAACCTCTTGTGAGCCCAGGCGGATCATCTGCAACCTCACAGAGGGATACCAAGAGTATCCTCACATCACCCGAAGCTACCGCTTCGTCACCCAGTTCGTTGGAGCCTTTATCTAAGTCAGATAATTCGCTCCTCCACGTGTGTTCAAGCGATGACCTACCATATCGGGTTACTCATCTATCTGTGAACTGGTCCAATTTCCTTGACTAAGAATTATTACTTAGTTATTCTTAACTAAGGTTTACCACTTAGCTTCTCTTCCCGCTATCCTTGTTAACTACGATTTTCAACCTAGTCCCCTGAGCTAGGGTTTTGTCTAATGGGTTAAGTGTTGTCATTCAAGTTCATGACTTAACCCGCCTACGAATCATGTCAAGATTTGGCTAAGTATTCAAGTCCAAGACCTAGCCCTACAAGTTGGTTAAGTATACCAAGAAGCTCATGACTTAACCCTATTCAATTATCAAGTCAAATTGGTTAAGTATTTGTTTATCTTAACCCTATCAGATTATCGTGTTAGATTGGTTAAGCATAGATTATCTTAACCTCATCAGATTATCGAGTCGGATTGGTTAAGTATAGGTTAACTTAACCCCATCCACTAATCGTATTAGAATGGTTAAGTATATTTAAACGGTCTTGTGACTTAACCCTATCAAGTTCTCATATTAGATTGGTTAAGTATGGTTGCTTAACCTCATCAAATCATCATGTATAATTGATTAAGTATAAGTTACTTAACCTCATTGAATTACCAAGTTTAGATCGGTTAAGTGTTTAACTTAACCCCATCGAATTACCGTGTTTAGATTGGTTAAAAGTAAGTTACTTAACTCCATCTAATTACCGTGTTTAGATTAGTTAAGTCTAAGTTACTTAACCCCATCTAATTACCGTGTTTAGATTAGTTAAGTCTAAGTTACTTAACCTCATCTAATTACCAAATCGGATTAGTTAAATGTAAATTACTTAACCCCATCCCCTAATTGTCTTATATGGTTAAGTGTCATTACGAAATCAAGTCCGGTTCCACTTAACCTACCCATTCGTGTCATATCGGTTAAGTGTCATTAGTCAAAATTACTTAACCTTTTCATGTGGCATTAATTAGATTAATGCACCCCAACCTCTCACATTAGACTTTGTTGTGGTTACTAGTTAAGTCGGGCGGGTCCGGGTAGCTTTACACCACAACCTAGTCGAACCTCGGGTTTTAAGTGCTATATGACCAACTACTCACATTGGGTCCTATTGTTTGTAGCCACTAGTTAACCCGGGCGGGTCCGGGTAGATTTATGCTACAAACTCAACCCAACCTCGAGTTGGCCACTTTCATGTTTGGTCTAGTGTCATATTACACTTACAACCCATACGTGTCTAGTTTTAAGTCCCATGTTTACCCCCCACATGTCATGTCCACATTTAGGTGTATCATGAGTGCCATATTTTCATGAAATCCCATGTCAAATTATCATGTCATAATCACGCACGTCTAACCTACCCCAAATCGTGTTTCCAACCCAAGTAAAAGCGAGTCAACTTAGTAAGGATACTATGCTACATATTGGCCTCAAAACATGCACGATGTCAAAAAGGGATTGGCCACAAACATGCATGGTATCATAAGGGGTTTGGCCTCAAAATATGCATAGCATCATAAGGGGTTTTGGGCCTCAAACATGCATAATGTCACAATGGGATTAGCCACAAACATGCATGATATCATAAGGGGGTTTGGGTTCGTTTACATGCATAAGCCCCAAGTCATATTCATGTGCATATTTCACAAGTCAAAGTGGTTTCAAGTATTCATGCCAACATTCCGCAAGTAAAGGTTCAATCTTTCATGATGGACTAAGTTAAACATAACATAAGTGGCATGATTTAGTCACTAAGCATAGCCAAAAGCCATAGGTTCAAGCAAAAGAGGCATGACAAGGTTCATATAGGCTAGCATACTTGGTTTAATCTCGTTTTATTCCATGACATCATAAAAACTACCGTTTAAATCTAGAAGTAGCTATAACTTACATAGCGAGGCTTAGGGAAAGATCATGAATCGTCTTGACGAAGAAAGGTGGCTCCTTTGTTGAAGAATCGTCATGAAATTTGCGTAGCAACGTTGATCTCTCCTCGATTTGATGTAGAAAGCTTGCACCTTTTGATTTGAACCCGATTTAAATGCATAAGCCCTTGGAGTTGGAGATGGAGGCCATGATCAAGATAGATTTTGGCAACACTTAGTTGCTAGAATGATTTTTAGTGATTTAGGTTAGGTCCTAGGGTGTTTTTATAGAGATTAGGACTAGTTTAGGCCCATAGATTAACCCTAGGATAGATCTGAACCCTCAAAATCCGTCATAGGCCATCAGAACAGAGCACACGGCCAAGCAGGTGCACCCATGCCAAAGTGGTCGGACCACCCAGGTCGACACCCGTGTCGACTGGGCAGTCGACCTGCCCCCTGGGCGTGTCGACTCCCCAGTCCACACCCCAGTCGACCTGGGGCTTGGGCGGGAATTTTCCCGTCCAGTTTGTTTGGCTCCAGATTTGAATTTTCGAACTGTTTTTGAACTTGAATTTTTCTGAAAACTTTGACGGGCCATAACTGGGTCATACGGACTCCGATTTTCGAAAACTCAGACTCTATTTCGCGTATTTTTCCGAGACGAACGCAATGGCGCAACCCGTTTCTCCTGATTCAGATTTTATAATTAAATTCTGCCTTGATTCTTGTCTTAGCATGTTGTAAAAATCCGGGTTGTTACATATCTACTATTAGTATAAAAACTAATAAAGTTAACTGGACATGTATAACAGAGATGAAACATAGGATGATAACTGACATGGTGAAAAGTTTACAAGATAGATCAAGTGTGGCATCGCATATACAAGGTTAAGTTGCACCAGGTGTACTAGTATTCGAATCCATGTCAAGTATAAACAAGAAATGATCCCTTGGCCCAAAGTTGGCCCAACATCATGAGATGACCTAAATCAAGGTCCAACTACTCGGTCTAGTCGATCGACTCCCTATAAGCTTAATTCGTCGTGTATCGGTGTCATACGGCCTAATCATGGAATGTAGTTAACTGTGCAAGGTCCACCCTAGGGTGTATCCAGCCCTAAGGTGTAAACCACAGACACAATTCAAGCACGCACAGTCTAAACCTACCGGTGCCCATGTTCAACTCCGGACTTAATGTGCACGACCATGGTCCGCCTAAACTACCGGTGCACTATTCAGCCGTCTCTTTTGGTCTCTTACCATCAGTCAGTAATCGTGCCCCACCCTAGCCTAGTCCAGGGTATCCAGATACTCCCCAGTAGGTTACTGCTGAAAAGGACCACGTAACTAGGGTTTTAAATGGGTTAAGTGTGGTTAACCCTATCCTAACCATGTATTGAATTGGTCAAGTGTATCCAAGCAGTTCATGACTTAACCCTATCACAACATCGTGTTCAATTGGTTAAGTACATTCAAGTAGTTCATGACTTAACCCTACCAATCCATCGTGTTTAATTGGTTAAGTTTTCAAGTAGTCCATGACTTAACCCTACCAATCCATTGTGTTTAATTGGTTAAGTACTCAAGTAGTCCATGACTTAACCCTACCATGTGGCATTAATTAACTTAATGCACCCCAACCTCTCACATTAGACTTTGTTGTGGTTACTAGTTAAGCCGGGCGGGTCCGGGTAGCTTTACACCACAACCTAGTCTAACCTCGGGTTTTAAGTGCGATATGACCAACTACTCACATTGGGTCCTATTATTTGTAGCCACTAGTTAAGCCGGTCGGTTCCGGGTAGATTTATGCTACAAACTCAACCCAACCTCGAGTTGGCCACTTTCATGTTTTCTACATGTCATGTCCATGTTCATGTTTCAAGTATAATCACATGTCATATTTTCAAGTCATGTTTCATGTCATTTTAGTTTACCCGTAACGTAACCCCATCGTACGTAAGTTCGCATCAACGCAAATAGATCAAAAGGGGAAACATAAGAATATGACAAGGTGGGCATAAGATGGCAAAGTCTATCGCAAGTTAAACATGGTGATATTTAAGGAAAAAGGGGTTCAACATACTAGCATATGGCCTCAACATGTATGATAGCATAAAAGGTGACTTGGCCCCAAACATATCAAATAGCATAAGGGTGCTTTGGCCTCAAGCATGCATAATAGCATAAGGGTGTTTTGGCCACAAACATGTATGATAGCATAATTAGCAAATAGGGTGGTAACATGGTAATAGTTGACATAGAGTGACAATCCTAACTTGTGCATAGCAAATAGGTTCAATAACATCATATGTATGTTAAGGAACATGAGGGGTTAAGGTTTGTTAACATGCATAAGCCATAATCCATTTCATAGCATTTTTTCCAAGGTCAACATGAACGGTACTAGGTTCATGATAGGTCCACAATCATAGATCAAGAGAGGCATGAATAGATCTATGCATACAATGATAGGTTCAAGGAAAATGTTGCACTTAGGTTCAATTCCAATCTACACATGTATGGCATTAAACTTAGCAAATAGGTGATACATGTTCATAGATGGCATAGGATGATAACTAGTGATTCACATATAACATCATATGCAAGTTAACATAAAGGTTATGAGAGTTTCTATGTTGCATTATGCAACATTTCCAAACAAAGCTCATAGCTTTCAATCCACAAAGTCAAGGTGATAGCTTTATAAACATACATAGAACAAATCTATGCATAACATGATAGATTCAAAGCACAAATCATACTTAGGCCCAAACTCAAACTTGCAACATGTCATATTTAACTTCATACTTTAAATCTAAGAGTAGAATAGGGCTTACAATGCTATGAAGACTATAAAATAAAACAAGATTGAGACGAAGCCACACTAGAAATCCCCAAATGAATATAAGCTCCAAGTTGTCTTGAGAAATAAGAAGCTCCTTTGATTTGTATGAAGAAAGATGGCTCTTTTACTAGCATAGAACACTCAAACTTTCATGAAGGAGATGGAGGCCATGTTATGAAGATGGAGGCCATGATCAAGGAGCGTTTTGGCATAACCTAGTTGTAGGATTGATTTGTGGTGATTTAGGGTAGGGTTTAGGGTCTTTTTATAGAAGTTTAGGTTAGTTTAGGCTATAGGATTAACCCTAGTTTAGAACTGAGCCATCTAATCTCGTCACAGGCCTCAAAACATGACTCAAAGTGGACAGCAGGTGCGCCAGGCCAAACTGGCCGACCACCCAAGTCGAAAGGGGGTGTCAACTGGGCAGTCGACACCACCTAGGGTGTGTCGACTCCCAAGTCGACTCCCCAGTCGACTTGGGGGCTGGGCGGGAAATTTTGCCGCCCAGTCTGTTTGGCTCCACATTTGAAATTTGAACTGTTTTTGAACTTGAAATTTTCTGAAAACTTTGACGGGCCATAACTGGGTCATACGGACTCCGATTTTCAAAAACTCGGACTCTATTTCGCGTATTTTTCCGAGACGAACGCAATGGCACAGCCCGTTTCCATTGATTCAGGTTTTAATATTTAATTCTGCCTTGATTTATGTTATAACATGTTATTCAAAATACGGGTTGTTACACATGGTAAATAGAAAACCTGTGAATTGAGATAACTTATGTAATAAGATAAGTTGTACTTAATTGTAAATTAAGTAATCTGTAAATTGGGAAGCATGAAACCTGTTGTTTGTAATAAGTAGAGGAAAGGGGGAAAACTTATGAAATGCAACAAGTTGTACTTAATTATAAATTAAGTGATTTACAAATCTGAGAATCTGAATCCGGCAAACAAGAAGAACATGTTATCTGCAAACTTGAGAATATGAAATCTACTGATAAGAATAACATGTTAAAGGCTTATTAATGAACTTAAATGGTTAAGTTATATAACTGAAATTAATAAGCAAGAGGAACCTTGTAACTTGAATAAGAAATCAATACGACTAGGAATAACCAAGTTGAATGGGAATTTGTAAGGGGAGAGAAAGCGCGTAATTAAATGATTAGGCATAGAGTCTAATAACACGTTAACTTGAGGCGCTTGGACCAGCTCGTACGTCTGAAGGTGAATAACCCAATGGGGTAGATCATCGCGGTGTCATGGGACACGAGGGGAGATGTAACACCCCATAATTTTATAACACATTAAGATGATAAACTATTTAATACTTAACTAAATATTGGGAATTAAGTAAAGCAGACTACGCTATTGCATTCGTCTCAGAATTCTTCATAAGATAGACACCAAGTTTGCGTAAAACGGACACCGTATGAAGAAGTTATCAAGCCTAGAAATTTGTATACACACAAGAGGATTATATATATACAAACAAATTAAAATATATATTAAAAAAATCAAAACATTGAATCGGGAGGAGGAATAGCCGAACCTCCCTATTTTGGGGGTCGACCCGAGACCCACTTGGTCGACACCCAGGGGTCGACCCTGTAACGACCTGGAAAATTCCTGATCCTGATTATCAATACTAATACATTTCCTGTATCACATATCGACTAATCAACCATCAGAAATTAACAGATCATTAATAGAAAAAAGTTAAAGGGTGAGAAATAGGAGGAAAGAAAGTTAGAGTAGAAGAAAAAGAAGAACTGAACACAATAGAATCAGAGTATCATGAATCTCACAGCGGAACTGAATAAAATATATTATATAACAACTCTTGAAATACGAAACTGTATTTACTTACATATATCATGAGAGTATAACTCATATATAACATAGCGGAAATAAACTCTATATATCTATTGCTGAAGCCTCTTACTCCAAACTCCTTCAAGTGAATATGTAAAATCCTGAAACCACTTGAATGCCCGTATAAATTTGGGCACCCAAGAGTTTAGGGAAAACATAAAAAATAAACTCTGGGTCAGTCATGGGACTGGTGTGAGTAAACGATTTTAAAACGGATTTATTTAACGTTTAAAAATCCTTTTGAAATAAAAGGTAATCGTAAGACCGATCCACACATAAATACAGATGGTTTTTATTTTACGATAACTCAAAACATTTTTGAAATCATATATATCATCTGATATTATAATAGCATCTAAATGCAACTAAATAGCAATTTAGCGGAATGCTTGCATCTCACGCTCCACATATATAGTATACAATTAAAACCGCGGGCGCTTATTGGAGAATGGATTCCAACTATGACAAGGTATGGAACCACCTGCCGATAATGTATCTCTAGAGGGGAATACACTGGTTTCAACAAGAACGTCTTGCAACCCGACAAACACATGACTGACCACTCATTTCGCTTGAGTGTATCGAATGTATATCACCAACGGTTGGGATCAGCAACTGTTTCCCGAAAAGGGACAACATTGATAGATTAAAGAAGCAAAAATGAATTTCTCTAGATAGATGATTATACACCCTAATGGGAGACACCCACATAGCCATGTTGCCTGCCCGATTTTTGTCATTTCCTAGTTGTGAGGCTTGAGGTTAGAATTTACCTTTAGAACATCTGGTTACCATTTACTTTGAATGCCACATTGTCAGATCCGTCAAATCACTAATTGACGTCCAAAAATATACTCTGGATGTAAAAGAAGGGTCATTCTTTGCCATCAACTTGGTATATTTGTAAAAATCAGTGTACATGGTTTTTAGGAAATACTCTGTCAGACATTCGTCCGTACAAGCCATCCAGGAGCAGGATGAACCGAAGGTACACTCCTACTGCATCCAATATAGGAATCACCCCATGGATCAGTAGTGAGTAGTCCTTGCAATATCTGGAGATTTCAATTACGAAAGAATCACAAGTCATAATAACTCCATTGGACAAACTAGATAGATTTTTAAATAAGTAATTCTTCTGGTCACGAAGATCTACAGTCTTCGAATTCTTTAAACTGCATAATCGTCCCTACAAGTTAGTTTAAGAATCATAAAAGTAAGTTCGAAGTGGTTTTGGGTCCAGTTCCCATCCCGGTCTCTTCGAACTAACGCGTAGGGAATATTTCTTTGACATTCGGTGTTTTAACTATCAAATTTAAATAGTGTAGATAAATAAACTATTTATACAAATTATTTTATGTCATATAAAATGTTTGTAACATGCTTATTCAATTTAATATGCCATTTCATTTCTAATTCTGAATAGTAACTGGTACAAGATAACTAAAATTAGACAAAATGTTTCAACATTTATTCGATTCGATTCAGATTCGTTTGGTCCCTTCATAGCATCACAAATAATTTTGATCAACAATCATACATCACACAATAACAATCAAAAATGGTTTAATGTTTTGTTTTAACTATTAATAATGGTTTGAAATATGTGATCCTGGGTAATAAGTAATTTTACACCATATTTACTGCGAATTCTATTGGAAATACATACATTGATTTTATATAAATATTTATTTCGTTTTCAACAAACCGTATAAATATTGGAGATATGAACTTGAGCATAGAAGACGACGTCTATTTTGTAATTATGATATAACTCAATAAATTCCTGATCTTTTCTTTTATTTTGATATCTATATTTATTTTTAGCTCCAACTTAAATGAAACTAAAATTTTAAAAAAATAACTTATTAGGTTAATGCCTGCATAACCACCATCTCTCATATCGACTACCTTACTCCAGTCCTCTTCCATCCTTGTTCTTTATATTTTTTATATACGAAAATAAAATGTTTAAATCAAACTCTGGGATTTTAAAACAACAATTTTCCATTATTTATCTCAAGCCCACTCGGCCCATTAACCCAGGAAAGCCCAACTTCCTATTCTTTTTATCACGATGCATTTTTACCAAACCTTCCCCTTCCTTCCTTTTTCTTGCATCTGCTACACTCCAAAAATCCAAAGAAAAAAATACGTACTTGGCCAATGAAAAATACTGATCTGCACGATCCGTTCTTCTCCTTTTTTTTGCCATACCCAAAATCAAATCAACATCAAAACTCATGCCAGTCATTGCAAGAACAAGGGTCATACCGATCTGATCCTCTCTTCTTCCTTGTGGTCGTTACCTTCACCATTTCTGCGCACCCATGCATATTATACATGCACCACCACTGCAGTGGTTACCTCACCTCCATCGCCATCCCCACAACTTCCAAATCCAGCTCCGATCTCACCCATACCATCGAAATTATCCATTCCTTTCTGTATCCAATTTTCGTGTTCAACTGGAATTCCACCAAAAAGTCAGCTTCACTTAATCACCTAGCACCACCGCCCCCCAAGACCAGACGCCACCGTACTCCCACAAAACGTCGACAATACCCTTCTATTTCCATTCCACTAGGTGCGCACCCTTGCTTTTCTATGACTAATTTCAGTTTTTCCTTTAAACCACGCCTTCAAAACATAGTAGTCCACCCCGATTTAAATCAAAACCTCTTAAGACATTTGTTTAAAAATTACAATTGTATTTTTCCTATTATCCCGGACCTCTCACACCACTCTGGCACCACCACCATCAACCACGATCAACCACTTCACCTGAATTTGATCAATGTCCCATTTTTGGTTGAACCAAAAATTCACACCACTTAGATTACTAAAAATCAAGATTTGATTATCAAAATTCATAATTTTGCAACACCATTCCATCCATACATTTCAATCATATAATAGTATTGTTTGAAATTTTGGGTTTTTATATCTCTTCTTACGGTAATTTGACAGCTCTTGGATATATATGTTATGGTTCAAAGCATAATGATTCTTAAATTATACTTAGACAATTTTGAGCATCTTTCATACTTACACCAAACTTTAATATACACTGTATTTTGAATTATAGATTTTAATGTCTCCTGGAGGTGAATATTTTCTACTGTTAACACACACCGACTTGTTTCATATGATTCCAGTGATAGATCAAGTACACATAACCATGTATACGTGATGTTATATATTTAATAACAACCATAAACATGCATAAGTTAGAATCCAATCAATACATAACTCGGAACTATATTTCACAAGAGGAAAAGTTATAGGTTTTCTTACATATTTATTCTGCGTTTTATAATTTGTTTCTTAAGTTGTTGTAACACCTTTGTCTTAAGCTAATTGTCTTTCGCAATTAAATCCTTTAATAAAACTCAATATCTGAATCCAGTGTGATGATATGTATCAGCACACACACCTAATTTTAATCCACTACAGACAAATATAAAACAGCAAAGGAATTTAAGTTGTTTGCTCATATCATAATATTTTTCTTTTGTATTTCATTTCATGGTTTTCTTGTGTCTTGCAGCACTGGTTTAAATCTTTTAACAAGGAAACATGTCTATAAATGCATATATATACGAGTGGATAAGTTAATATAAATTACTGTGCTTTTGTTTTCAAAACCTTTGTTCCTAATTTATTGTTTACAGAATTTTTCTCTTAAACAATTTCAAATGTTTGAATCAAACAGGGTAGATAACTATTAGCACATATGAGGTTTAAATCCTACTTAAACTGATATAGCAGTTGAGAAATTTCCAAGTGTTTACTCACCATTATATACCCTACTGCTTATTCACTGGTTCGTTCAAATCACAGGCATTCTTCTGCCATTTTTAACTCCAGATCTTTGTATATGTTTCTTCCTTTATTCAAGCTTTGATTTCATTTTAAAACACTTCACTATCTTGCCACTGTTTTACACCTTTTGTACACTGTATTTTGTTCTCTGTTTATATATTTTTTTCGTTGTATTTGTGTATGTGTTTTTGGGGTGTAATAGTGAATTTATAGACAAAAAATGTTTAGGTTCAAGTGAGGTAGGTGTTAATACATGTTTATAACAGCCAATTCAGGTGAGGTGAGTGTGATATTTGATTGAAAGCAAGTTTGCTTTGGGTCTTCTCTATCACATATTCCAGGTAGTATAGTGTACAGCTAGGGATTATAACACATGCATATAGGTGAAAGGTACATATGCACACATGGCTATATACTAATAGACTTAAGAAACCGGGCTTCTACACAGTATACAGTAGGATGTTTGGCTGGCTCTAAGTGTTGGTGGGGAGTGTATATTAGTCTGGCTACTGATGCATGAAGGGTACCTATGCAACAACCATGTAAATGACTGAAATGAAGCTTTTCTACGGGTCTTTTCTCTTTTCTACATTTCTAGGCAACATCACATGAATATCAGCTAACATAAAATAAACATAGGTATGCATGGCCTTATGCTAATGTCTTTAGAAGGTAGGTTTTTGGTGTAGAAGATAGTGTATGCCGGCTATACATGTTTGATAGGATTGCTTATTGAAAATGGAAGAGTGGTGTGAAGTGTGCATCTGAAGAAGCTATTGAAAAGAGGTGATGTTTGATGTTATAGCAAAGTGAATAAGGTGTGATGTTTATCTAATATGAGTAGATGCTTCCAAGCTAAGTGATAGCCATGGTCCTAGCTGCACAAGCATGTGCATATATTGATATTCTGGTTTGAACACAAATGTTATGTACACTTTAACTTATGTTTTAAGCAAACATCCATGTGCTGCAAAACATATACATGTATATGTACAATATAGGTATATAAATTTACTTGGCATCCTATTAAATATCTATGTTCTAGCCTGTACAATATGTGCTCACTCTCTTGAATGTCTTTAAACATAGCTTCAAAGATAATCAGCCTACTTATGTCTAATCAATCCTTTTCTTATCAAGTATAAATGTATATCCTTATGTGTTAAATAGCCAAGGTCCTCTTATGCTTCTATGTGAAGTAAGAATGATATTAACATTAAGTATATTTCCTAAGTTACTTTAGACAACTAATATCCTTATGAATTCAAAAGCAAGGGCAACAAAAAGTGTTAAAACAACATACATTTATTTATGTATATGTATAGAAAAGTTAATATATACAAATACAAGATTTTATATATAAAAAAATTATTCTTATTTTAAATGAATTTGTTCTTATCGTCCATATTAAATTTAAAGAGATAGCTTGTATCATGTATTTGTGTTTTCTTTCTACATGACGTATTTATTTCTTACTTAAATAAATTTTTATTCACATGGGTTTTCAACAAATAAAATTACAATAAAATGATAATATACCCATTACTTGTTTAATATACACATATACATTGATTCAATAAATTTAAACCATCAACAAATATGTTTAATTGAAATTTCCTCGATATTTACCAGATATACAAATCATATTTTAATTATATTGAATTAATAGTATAATCTATAAACTATATGTTTTAGAACTAGTCCGAAAGATGGGTCATTACAATCTACCCCACTTAAAAGAATTTCGTCCCTAAAATTAGAGAGTAATGAGGAGATCCTAATTATAGACTTATCTCTACACATACATGGGTCATCCTCTAACAATCATAGCAAACAAGGCATCCACAATACACAGGTTAACTACCAAAAATTTCACGGAAATCAAAGGATTCGATACATCAGCAATCAGCTATCAATCAAGTTATTTTCATAATTAGAAATATATGTTATTATTGTTGGAAAACATTTCCATTAAAAATATAATTGATTACATTTGGAATATAAATCCAAATCCTATCCACTCCAATAATTTGAATCTACCCTGTTCAAATATTTTTATCTGCTTCAAATCCTCCTTTTTAAACTCCAATCCCATTTAATTCCATTCAATTTAACTCAACTTTAATAATTTAATCTTATTCCAATTGAATTTTCTAATTCCAGAATCCTAACTCCTGGTTTTATTTCAAACAGTTTGAAATCACATATCCCCACTACATTATAAGTTAAAAACCTTTGAATTTATCCAAAACATTTGTCTTCCTCAAACATTTTTCCATTTTGACTTATTTGTATATTTCATTATCTATAAAGATTTAATTTGGTTCTTAATCTGATACTAAATTATAATAAAAACAAACACAGCCAAAAATAATAATCTCAGAAATTTATACTTTTTACATCAAAATAAAATTTTGAGTAAAATTATTTCATTTACCGAACTTTTAAAAATAATACTGTGTCGAATTACTCTGTTCAAGAGTTTAGAAACATGTATCGATACAGTTTCGTCTACCATATCGACCATAATTCATAAACCACTCGACAAACCAATCAACACAATATAAAACAATTTTTATATCAATTAACAAATACACGCTCATAAATATACACTCAAACTCAATCTAGGGTATTACTAACCTCATCTCTATTGAGTTACGCCACAGAGCCAAGGTTATTACTAAACCATTGCTCTAATACCAACTGTAACGACCTGGAAAGTTGCTGATCCTGATTATCGATACTAATACATTTCTTGTATCACATATCGACTAATTAACCATCAGAAATTAATAGATTGTTAATAGAAAGAAGTTAGAGGGTGAGAAATAGAAAGAAAGAAAGTTAGAGTAGAAGAAAAAGAAGAACTGAACACAACAGAATCAGAGTATCACGAATCTCACAGCAGAACTGAATAAAATATATTATATAACAACTCTTGAAAAACAAAACTGTATTTACTTACATACATCATCAGAGTACAACTCATATATAACACAATGGAAATAAACTCTATATATCTAATGCTGAAGCCTCTTACTCCAAACTCCTTCAAGTGAATCTGTAAAATCCTGAAAGCACTTGACTGCCCATATAAATTTGGGCACCCAAGAGTTTAAGGTAAACATAGAAAAAACAAACTCTGGGTCAGTCATGGAACTGGTGTGAATAAACGATTATAAAACAGATTGATTTAACGTTTAAAAATCCTTCTGAAATAAAAGGTAATTGTAAGACCGATCTACACATAAATATAGATGGTTTTTACCTTACGATAACCCAAAACATTTTTGAAATCAGATATCATCTGATATTATAATAGTGTCTAAATGCAACTAAATAGCAATTTAGCGGAACACTTGCATCTCATGCTCCACATATATAGTATACAATCAAAACCGCAAGCGCTTATTGGAGAATGGATTCCGACTATGACAAGGTATGGAACCACCTGCTGATAGTGTATCTCTAAAGGGGAATACTTTGGGTTCAACAAGAACGTCTTGCAACCCGGCCCACACATTACCGACCACTCATTTCGCTTGAGTGTATTGAATGTATATCACCAACGGTTGGGATCAGCAACCGTTTCCCGAAAAGAGACCGCATCGGTAGATTAAACAAGAAAAAAGGAATTTTTCTATATAGGTGATTATACATCCTTATGGGAGCGACCCACATAGCCATGCTTCCTACCCGATTTTTATCATTTCCCGGTTATGAGGCTTGAGGTTAGAATTTACCTTTAGAACATCTGATTACCATTTACTTTGAATGCCACATTGTCAGATCTGTCAACTCACTATTTGACGTCCAAAAATATACTCTAGATGAAAAAGAAGGGCCATTCTTTGCCATCAACTTGGTATATTTGTAAAAATCAATGTACATGGTTTTTAGGAAATACTCTGTCAGACATTCGTCCATACAAGTCATCCAGGAACAGGGTGAACCGAAGGTACACTCCTACTACATCCAATATAGGAATCACCTCATGGATCAATAGCGAGTAGTCCGTGCAATATCCAGAGATTTCAATTACGGAAGAATCACAAGTCATAATAAATGCAGTGGCCAAACTAGAGAGATTTTTAAACAAGTAATTCTTCTGGTCATGAAGATCTACGGTCTTCGAATTCTTTAAACCGTATAACCATCCCTACAAGTTAGTTTAGGAATCGTAAAAGTAAGTTCGAAGTGGTTTTGGGTCCAGTTCCCATCACGGTCTCTTCGAACTAACGCGTAGGGAATATTTCTTTGACAGTCGGTGTTTTAACTATCGAATTTAAATAGTGTAGATAAATAAACTATTTATACAAATTATTTTATATCATATAAAATGTTTATAACATGCTTATTCAATTTAATATGCCATTTCATTTCTAATTCTGAACAGTAACTGGTACAAGCTAACTAAAGTTGGACAAAATGTGTCAACATTTATTCGATTCGATTCAGATTCGTTTGGTCCCGTCATAGTATCACATATAATTTTGATCAACAATCATACATCACACAATAATAATCAACAATGGTTTAATGTTTTATTTTAACCAGTAATAAAGGTTTGAAATGTGTGATCCCGGGTAATAACTAATTTTACATCATATTCATAGCGAATTCTTTTGGAAATACATACATTGATTATATATAAATATTTATTTCGTTCTCAAAAAACCGTATAAATATTGGAGATATGAACTTGAGCTTAGAAGACGACGTCTGTTTTGTAATTATGATATAACTCAATAACTTCCTGATCTTTTCATTTCTTTTGATATCTATATTTATTTTTAGCTCCAATTTAAATGAAATTAAAATTAAAAAAAATAACTTATTATGTCAAAGCCCGCATAACCACCATCTCTCATATCAGCTACCTTACTCCAGTCCCCTTCCCTCCTTGTTCTTTATATTTTATATATACGAAAAAAATGTTTAAATCAAACTCTGGGATTTTAAACAACAATTTTTTATTATTTATCTCAAGCCCACTCAGCCCATTAACCCAGCAAAGCCCAACTTCCTATTCTTTTTATCACGATACATTTTACCAAACCTTCCCCTTGCTTCCTTTCTCTCGCATCTGCCACACTCCAAAAATCCAAAGAAAAAATACGTACTTGGCCAGTAAAAAATACTGATCTACTCGATCCATACTTCTCCTTTTTTTGCCATACCCAAAATCAAATCAACAGCAAAACTTGTCCAGTCATTGCAAGAACAAGGGTCATACCGATATGATCCTCTTTACTACCTTGTGGTACTTACCTTCACCATTTCTGTGCACTCGTGCATAGTATACGTACACCACCACTGCAGCGGTTACTACACCTCCATCGCCATATCTGCAACTTCCAAATCCTGCTCCGATCTCACCCATACCATCGAAATCCTCCATTCCTTTCTGTATCCAATTTCCGTGTTCAACTGGAATCCCACCAAAAAGGCACCTTCACTTAATCACGTAGCACCACCGACCCCAAGACTAGTCGCCACCGTATTCCCACCAAACGTCGACAATACCCTTCTCTTTCCATTCCCCTAGGTGCGCACCCTTGCTTTTCTATGACTAATTTCAGTTCATCCTTTAAACCATGCCTTCAAAACACAGTAGTCCACCTCGATTTAAATCAAAACCTCTTAAGATATTTGTTTAAAATTACAATTGTATTTTTCCTATTATCCCAGACCTCTCACGCTACTCTGGCACCACCGCCATCAACCACGATCAACCCCGTTGCCTGAATTTGAATAATGTCCCATTTCTGGTTGAACCAAAAATTCACACCACTTAGATTACTAAAAACCGAGATTTGATTATTAAAATTCATAATTTTGCAACACCATTCCATCCATACATTTCAATCATATAATAGTGTTGTTTGAAATTCTGGGTTTTTATATCACTTCTTACTGTAATTTGACAGCTCTTGGATATATATGTTATGGTTCAAAGCACAATGATTCTTAAATTATACTTAGACAATTTTGAGCATCTTCCATACTTACACCAAACTTTAATATACACTGTATTTTGAATTACAGATTTTTATGTTTCTTAGAGGTGAATATTTTCTACTGTTAACACACATTGACTTGTTTCACATGATTCCAGTGATAGATCAAGTACACATAACCATGTATACATGATGTTATATATTTAATAACAACCATAAACATGCATAAGTTAGAATCCAATCAATACATAACTCTGAACTATATTTCACAAGGGGAGAAGTTATAGGTTTGCTTACATATTTATTCTGTGTTTTATAATTTGTTTCTTAAGTTGTTTTAACACCTCGGTCTTAAGCAAACTGTCTTCCACAATTAAATCCTTTAATAAAACTCAATATTTGAATCCATTGTGATGATATGTATCAGCACACACACCTAATTGTAATCCACTACAGACAAAAATAAAATAACAAAGGAATTTAAGTTGTTTGCTCATATCATAATATTTTTCTTTTGTATTTCATTTCTCGGTATTCTTGTGTCTTGCAACACTAGTTTAAATCTTTTAACAAGGAAACATATCAATGAATGCATATATATACGAGTGGATAAGTTAAAATAAATTACTGTGCTTTTGTTTTCAAAACCTCTATTCCCGATTTATTGTTTACAGAATTTAACTCTTAACCAATTTCAAATGTTTGAATCAAATAGGGTAGATAACTATTGGCACATATGAGGTTTAAATACTACTTAAACTAATATAGCAGTAGAGAAATTTCCAAGTGTTTACTCTCCATTATATACCCTGCTGCTTATTCACTGGTTTGTTCAGATCACAGGCATGCTTCTACCATTTTTAACTCCAGATCTTTATATATGTTTCTTCCTTTCTTCAAGCTTTGATTTCATTCTAAAACACTTCACTGTCTTGCCACTATTTTACATCTTTTGTACACTTTTTTTTGTTCTCTGTTTATATTTGTTTTTCGTTGTATTTGTGTATGTGTTTGTGGGGTGTAATAGTGTATTTATAGATGAAAAATGTTTAGGTTCAAGTGAGGTAGGTGTTAATACATGTTTTCAACAGCCAATTCAGGTGAGGTGAGTTGATTGAAAGCAAGTTTGCTATGGGTCTTCTCCATCACATCTTCCCGGTAGTATAGTGTACAGTTAGGGATTATAACACATGCATATAGGTGAAAGGTACATAATCACACATGGCTATATACTAATAGACTTAAGAAACCGGGCTTCTACACAGTATACCATAGGATGTTTGGCTGGCTCTAAGTGTTGATGTGGAGTGTATATTAGTCTGTCTAGTGATGCATGAAGGGTACGTATGCAATAGCTATGTAAATGACTGAAATGAAGCTTTTATACGGGTCTTTTCTTTTATCTACATTTCTAGGTAACATCACATGAATATCAGCCAACATAAGATAAACATAGGTACGCATGGCCTTGTGCTAACGTCTTTAGAAGGTTGGATTTTGGTGTAGAAGATAGTGTAGGCCAACTATGCATGTTTGATAGGATTGCCTGTTGAAAATGGAAGAGTGGTGTGAAGTGTGCATCTGAAGAAGCTATTGAAAAGAGGTGGTGTTTGATGTTACAACAAAGTGAATGAGGTGTGATGTTTATTTAATATGAGTAGATGCTTTCAAGCTAAAGGATAGCCATTGTCCTAGTTGCACAAGCATGTGCATATATTAATATTCTCGTTTGGACACAAATGTTATGTACACTTTAACTTATGTGTTAAGAAAACATACATGTGCTGCAAAACATATACATGTATATGTACTATATATGTATATAAATTTACTTGGCATCCTATTAAATATCTATGTTCTAGCTTGTGCAATATGTGCTCACTATCTTGAATGTATTTAAATATAGCATCACTCATGTCTAGATCAATCCTTTTCTTATTAAGTATAAATGCATATCCTTATGTGTTAAATAGCCAAGGTCCTCTTATGCTTCTATGTGAAGTAAAAACGATATTAACATTAAGTATATTTCCTAAGTTACTTTAGATAACTTAATATCCCTATGAATTCAAAAGCAAGGGAAACAAAAAGTGTTAAAACAACATACATTTATTTATGTGTCTGCATAGAAAAGTTAATATATACAAATACATGATTTTATATTAAAAAAAATATTCTTATTTTAAATGAATTTGTTCTTATCGTCCTTATTAAATTTAAAGAGATAGCTTGTATCATGTATTTGTGTTTTCTTTCTACATGACTCATTTATTTCTTACTTATATAATTTTGTATTCACATGGGTTTTCAACAAATAAAATCACAATAAATGACAATACACCCATTACTTGTTTTGTATACACATATACATTAATTCAAGAAATTTAAACCATCAACGAATATGTTTAATGGGAATTTCCTCGATATTTACCAGATATATAATTCATATTTTAATTATATTGAATTAACAGTATAATCTATAAATTATAGGTTATAGAACTGGTCCGAAAGCTGGGTCGTTACAGACCCAGGGTGTTTGGGGTCGACCCCGGGGTCGACACTTAAAGGGGGGGGTCAACCCCATACAGATCGGGGCAGAATTCAGTTTTCTCACGTGGACTCCTTTCTTGAATAGATTCATTGACCCTTGGATATAAATAAGACCCATTTCTCTTGTTTCTCTACACCCAAAACAATGGAGAACTAGGTGCTGCCTCTGCCCAGAATAAATCAAGTCTTTTTTCTTCAACAATCAACTAGTGCTATTCAAGTTTAGATATCTTTGATTCAACATCTGCAACTATTCTTTTGTCTCTTAGATCTATTCTCTGTGAGTCTACGTTATTCTTAGATAAAAATAATTAAAATGCAATCTTGACATGCCTGTGAATTAGATCTAAGCCTATGACTATTGGAATCATATCAGATCTGCTATATTTGTACATATAATTCACTGATTAGATCTCATCATGCATGTTTATGAACATGACACTATGCATAATCAGTCCTGTTATTACATGTTCAACAGATCTATTCTTATATGCCTATTTATGTTCATCAGATCTGTTCTTATATGCCTATATCTGTTCATCAGATTTGTTCTTATATGCCTAACTATCATATGCCAATTTCTGTTAGTGTTGGTTTTATGCCTATTCTGTCCTTCTCACTCTCATTCTCTTTTTATTTTTATAGCCAGGCTACTTTCGAGCCTAGGACGATATCACTGAAAAATGCGTACGAACGAAATTGGGAATGATTGGAAATGGTAATTTGGGGGCATAACTTGTACTTTGAATCACGATTGGGATCTAGGGGCATAAACTATATTGTGAAATGGGACTAGAAATTGGGGTATGATTTATATGGTAAATTATGACTTGTGGTTTGGGACATAAAAATCTGTAGGCTTAATTTAAGATTAAGAGAAACATGTTATTGGAACTATAAAGAATCTGCGAAGCTTGTTTAATCCATTAAAATCAGGGCATAACTTGTACTGGGAAATTTGGGGTGGAACTTGAATTGAAAGCATGAATATGGATTTGGGGCATAAGCCAAACTGTGATTAAAGATCTTAATGTGGGCATAACACATAATGAATATGACTTGGGAAAGGGGCATGAAAACCTATAATGAAATAGGAATACTTGTTATTGAATGAAGATGCCTATAATTAAAGCAATTAGAAAACTGTAACCGTGCTTAGACATGAGGTTATATTACACTTGTGGTGAAATTCTTCTCGGACCCGACCGACATATCCAGCGACCACAAATGGTGAATCTAATGTGAGGGGTTTAAGTTCATAAACACGTAACGATGCTAAGCAACGAGGTTAAATCCGACTTGTGGAAGAAGTCTGCCTGGACCCGACCGGCGTATCCAACATCCACAAGTGGTAGGCTTAATATGGGAGATCCAGCGCATTATAACCATAAATGAATGTATGGTAATGAACTTGTAATACTTAACCTTTTTAAATCCATAAGGATTGTATGAGCCTGTTAAATCTGTGGGGTTAAGTAAACCTATTAAGTATGTGGGGTTAATTAAACCTGTTAAATCGGTGGGGTCAAGTAAACCTGTTAAATCTGTGGGGGTTATATGTAACACTCCGTATTTTCTGTTAATGATATAGTAACGAATCAAAGAATAATTAATTTCAAATGTGAGAATTAAGGGATACCGGTTACGCCATTGCGTTCATCTCGAAATTCTGCTTGAGATAGAGTCTGAGTTTGCATAAAACGGACACCGTATGAAGGAGATATGGACGAACGAAGTTAAGCAGAAAACCAGAAGAAAGAAAGAAAAAAATATGCACTGGCGCACTTGGGAAGTGCGCCAGTACAAAAGTTGCACTGGCGCACCTGCCAAGTGCACCCAGGCCGAGCTGAGAGCCTGCACAGCTTTCTGGTGTGTTCTGACCCATACTGTGAGTCATTGCTGAGTCCTTTCTGACTCCTTGCTGAGTCATTAGGGCTGAGGTGTCACCCTATCCTGACTGAATGGTTGTGGTTAACTCTAGGATCATCCGACGGCTCTAATTAAATTGGAATTCTATATAAACAACCCAAAGCTCATCCTAAAATCACACAAAAATAATCCCGGAACTATCATGCCGTCAGTAGAGAACTTGGAGTAGCCGTCACCGCTTTCAATTCAAAGACAAGATAAAAACCTGAATCAAATTCATATTAAAAGTAGTCAAATTCAACGATCTACATCAAAGGCGAGCAAGTTTATGATCTAAAGCACATGCTTACATGTTAGATTAACATTCATGTATATTTAGAACCATGTTAAGTTGAATCTATTTATGTTGCAAGATTGGATTTGTAGCTCTCTTATGTTTTAACACATAAGTTATCATGCTAAGTTGTGATTTAAATATGTTTATAGTAGCTCTCTTATGTTTAACACACATAAATTATCATGCTAAGTTGTGATTTAAATATGTTTATAGTAGCTCTCTTATGTTTAACACACATAAGTTATCATGCTAAGTTGTGATTTAAATATGTTTATAGTAGCTCTCTTATGTTTAACACACATAAGTTATCATGCTAAGTTGCGATTCAAATATGTTTATAGTAGCTTTCTTATGTTTTGACATACATAAGTTAATATGCTAAGTTGTGGTTTAAAATTGTGTTTATATGTTAAACCTCCATGCTAGACCTATATCAAGTTTACATGAAAATTAGATCCAACTTAGTCACAAGTTCACCTTTACCCGTTTTATTAAGTTAATGATACTTCTATGCCAAGTTACACGTGATAAGTTAAATGTATGCTATATTATGTTTATTTCATGTCCCTTGTTTATTACCCCTTTTTGTTTATGGGTTTGGGCTAATTTACTAGCCCAACATTTTATGTGACTCATGCGTACGTTCCACAGGGATAACGACGGGAAAATATGAAAATTTCATGGCATAGATTTGTTCATAAAATGGTATATTTGATATACCATTTATTGCGAGCATAATCAAAGGATAATTATGGCATGATTAAATTAAGATTAATTTACATATAGAATTAGACATATATAGAAAATATATGGATTTAGAAAAGACGAATATGCCTAACCCGAGGTTAGACTGAGTTGTGGTGTAAAACTGCTCGGAACCGACCGGCATATCCAATGACCACAATAATACCTGTCTAATATGGGTGGTTAGTGCATCAAGCCCAAAAAGAACCCGAGGTTAGACTGAGTTGTGGTGTAAAACTGCTTGTAACCGACCGGCATATCCAGTGACTACAACAAGACCTGTCTAATGTGAGTGGTTGGTGCTTTAATGAATAAATTAAAGCTAAGTCAGGATTGGTAGGGTTAAGTCAATTAGGGAACACTTAACCGATTCAACATGTTAACTAAACGGATGGGTGGGGTTAGGTAAAATTGGACACTTAACCAAATAAACATGTTGATTAGAAAACCCTAGTAACGGGGACCCATTTCAGCAGTAACCCACATAGATGTATCATGGTACCCTGAACTAGGCAAGGTGGGGCATGATTACTGGGCTGATTATAAGCGGTCAAAACGTCGTCAGTTGGTTCTTCAGTGTAGGTTCCGACGGAGTACGGGCATGCACGTACTCCGAAGTGGATAAAGCTTGAATGGGCATCAGTAGTTTACACTGTGCATCTTGAATCGTGTTGGGTTTCCACCAGAGGGACTGATCCACCCCATGGTGGGACCAGCACATGCATCTACAGTCAAGCGGGGCCGAAGGACACAGGATATGAATGCATGCGAGTAGGAGCCGATCATTAAGGGGATCGTTTGTTATGAACACGTAGGGCTGGTTGAACCAATGGTTAAGTAGGTTCAGAGACTATAGTAATGGGTGCGATCACATGTTCCTTTTATCTTATATTAGGGTATTGTCCTATGTTCTGTTATAACTGTCATGATCCCTTTCCTTGTTTAAATACTAGTAATCACTGAACTTACCAGATTTATTGTCTGACCTGTTTTCTTTCGTCCTCTTTTATTCTGTTCCCCCCCCCCCAGGTCCACAGGGAGGGAATACTCCAGCTTAGTCAGACTCTTTGCAAGCTTCAAGAAAGTAGATGTATGATTGGGATTCTCTCACCTTGGCTATGGATTTTAAATACTACACTTGGGGATTTATGCAGTTTTATTTATGGTTTATGCTTCTTTATTAAATAATCAAGACATAAATTATGGTATAATGTTTTGGAAGTTATTTTGAGACAATTTGCTATAATGCTTTTGTACTGAACCACGTATGCAATAAATATTTGAATTTCGCTGCTTATATTTATCTGTCTTGTAAATTTTTCTGTGTCTTGTACCTATAACCCTCTACCAAAGTTAAGGCATTCCCTTTGTGAGTGACCTTAACGGAGGTGGGGTGTTTCACTTGGTATCAGAGCAAAGGTTTACCAGATCATATAAGAGTTTTTGAAAACTATTTTCAAAAAGAAATATGAAGAAGCATTTTACTAGAAAAAGTGTTGTTTAAAATTTAAAAAGGCATAATCCCCAAAGCCATATGCACTATCTTTCTATCCTTTATTTTTAATCTTTTCTTTTTCTTTTCAGCATGTCTGAGAATCTTAACCTTCCAAAGGGTGTACCGATACCTAGCTGGTTCAGGAGGTACTTAGAGGCTAGGGCCAACGACGCAGGCCCAGCAGATATTCCTCCTTCTCCAACTGCAGCGGTTCCTCCTCCTCCTCCTCGTGCAAATGCTTTCTCAAATATTTGTAGAGACTTTAGGGCCATGGGTGGAAAGGATTTCAAGGGAACTGAATCATTCGTAGAAGCAAGGAACTGGCTCAAAGTAACTGAGGATCTATTCGTTATCTTCGAGGTGGACGATAGGCAGAAGATACAATTGGCGGTATGGTTGCTCAAAGACGAAGCTTCCTATTGGTAGGAAGTCACTAACGCTGAAAGACCAGTAGAAACATGGATGGATTTCAGAATGAGGTTTGAGATGAAATTGCTCTCACAAGCTGAACTAAGTTTACAGCTGGAAAATTTCTGATCTCTTAAGCAAGGAAGTATGACGGTCAAGGAGTAGGTCAACCAATTCAATCAGCTGGCCCGATTTCGACTGGATTTGGCGAATACTCCTTATAAGAAGGCTCTCCGTTTTGTCAAGGGATTGAATGAGTCACTTCATAGCTTGGTTATGACCCATGTACCTATGGGGGCTACTTACAAGAGGTTAGTGGACATGGCACTCTTACATGAGGAAGACAAGGGCAAGAAAGAGGCAAAAGCGGAAGTGCCTCAAGATAAGAAGGGGGAGGGGTCACAGAACAAAAAGGCTGATTCAAGGAAAGGCGGGAAGAACAACAAACACCATGATAAGAGAAAGTGTAATTTCTGTGGCATTCCTAGACATCTAGTCAAAAACTGCAAGAAGAAGAAAAGGAAGATGGGTGGTTGTTTCCACTGTGGTGAGACAGGACACATGGCTAAGGCCTGCCCAAGGAAGCAAGGGCAGGGAGCTGGACCTTCTTCTGGAGGAAAATTTCACACTCTCACGGCACCTATGCAAGAACAAGGTAGAAATATTTCTGTCGAAAGTTTAGTCTATCTTTTTGATCATCCTGTTCGTACACTATTTGATTCTGGCACATCGTACTCTTTTATATCTACTGCGTTAGTGGAATCTCTGCACCTAGACACCAGTATAGTAGAGGATCCCTTGGTTGTTTCAAATCCAATCGGGGGCTTAGCTTATTTGTCAATGGTTTGTTTGGATTTGAAAATATCTATACTAAGCGTTGGGCTTAGATGTTATGCCTTTGTTTTGGGCTTCACGGCCTATGGGTTGATTCTAGGCATGGACTGGCTATCTAGTAATGGTGCCGTCCTCGATTGTGAAAAGAGAGTGGTTAGACTCATGACTCGCCTCGGTAACACTCTCGTAATTTCTTGTAATCCCATGAACTCCATTATGCTTAGTTATCTAGAATCTCTTGATGCGTCTGTTGAGAACCTGCAGTCTGTAAGGGTAGTCCGTGAATACTTGGATGTGTTTGAAGAGATAAAGGGCTTACCTCCGAAGCGGGAGATAGATTTCTGCATATACCTCGTTGACAACGCAAAACTCGTTGCTTTACCCGTTAGACACATGGCTCCATGGGAGAGGAAAGAACTCAGCAAGAAAGTTAAAGAATTGCTTGAGAAGGGGTTTATAAGGCGGAGTACTTTTGAATGGGGCGCTCCAGTAGTGTTCGCAACTAAAGAGGACGGTTCGCTTTTCCTGTGTGTTGATTATAGGGAGCTAAACAAGCTGACCAAGAAGAATAGGCACCCACTCCCGAGAATAGATGATTTGTTCGATCAGCTTGTAGGTGCATCGGTTTTCACCCAATTAGATTTAGCTACCAGGTTTCATCAGCTAAGAGTGGCTGAAGACAGCATTGATAAGACCGCGTTCAGAACTCAGATGGTTTCTTCGAGTGGCTTGTCATGCCTTTCGGCTTGACAAATGCACCCGCTTACTTCATTGATTTAATGAGCCGGGTGTTCCGAGAGTTCCTCAATAAGTTTGTGGTGGTCTTCGTATACGATATTTTGATCTTCTCAAAGAATGAGGAAGAGCATGCTCAGCATCTAAAGGAAGCCATGGATACTCTCCGTGCACATCAGTTGAAAGATAAATTCTCCAAATGCCATTTCTGGAGAGAAGAAGTTAGGTTCCTTGGACACATGGTGTCCAAAGAGGGGATAGCTGTGGACCCCATGAAAGTGGTTGCTGTGCAAGATTGGAAGGTTCCTCGAAACGCAACCGAAGTCCGAAGCTTTCTCGGGCTAGCAGGCTTTTATCGAAAGTTCATCAAAGATTTTGCAAAAATCTCAGCTCCACTTACAAGGTTGACAAAGAAGAACCTAGCTTTCAATTGGGATTTGGATTGCGATATTACTTTTCAACGGTTGAAAAGGGCTCTAACAAGAGCCCCAGTTCTGACATTGCCTGATGGAAGCAAGATGTTTACAGTATACACAGATGCATGCAGAACGGGAATAGGCGCTATTCTGATGTAAGAAGGGTAAGGTAGTGGCATATGGTGGAAGACAGTTGAAAGTACATGAGAAAAACTTCCCAACCCATGACCTAGAGTTGGCAGCCATCGTTTTTGCGCTTAAGTCTTGGCGCCATTATCTCCTAGGTGAGAAATTTGAATTGTATACTAACCAAAAATCATTGAAATACCTTTTCTCGTAGAAAGATCCCAAATTGAGGCAGCATAGATGGATGGAGTTTCTTGCCTCATACGATTTTGAGATTTCCTACACTCCTGGTAAGGGCAATGTAGTGGCAGACGTCTTGAGTAGAAAGAAACTTACCTTAAGCCCTCTCTTTGTGGAAAGGCAAAGCTTGGAGTTCATAGCATGCTTTAACTTCAGACACTCCTCTGACTTTGTACCTGGCTTGCTAGCAACGTTAGAAGTGCGGCCAACTCTATTAGAATCAATCGGAGCTGCGCAAAGAGAAGTCCCTCGGCTAGCCGATGTAATGTACAAGTTAATTAGGGTTGAGAATTCTAGTCTCAATGGATACTCCATTGATGCCAAGGGCTGGTTGAGACGAGATGGAATACTATGTGTCCCACAAACAAGGGGTTTGGTAAATACGGTCCTAGAAGAGGCACACCATTCCAAGCTGACCATACACCCAAGCGGAGACAAAATGTATAAAAACATCAAAAGAGTTTTCTTTTGGAATGGCATGAAGCAAAACGTATCTGAATTTGTTTCTAAGTGTTTAGTATGCCAACAAGTCAAGGCGGAGCAGAAGAAGCCTGCTAGTCTGCTCCATCCTCTAGAGGTCCCACAATGGAATTGGGATAGCATCTCGATGGACTTTATAGATGGGTTGCCTAGGTCAAGAAGGGCAATACCAGCATTTGAGTAGTAGTGGACAGGCTTACTAAAAGCGCTCACTTTATACCTGTCAAAAGTAGAAGGACTGCCTCATCTCTAGCACCCATATATCTTAAAGAGATAGTTCGACTCTATGGGATACCCTCCAGAATAGTGAGTGATCGAGACCCTATCTTCACGAGCGAGTTTTGGAAGAGTTTACAAGAGGATGTAGGCACACAGTTATGCTTAAGCACGGCCTATCACCCTCAAACTGATGGTCAGACAGAAAGAGTCAACAGAGTATTAGAAGACCTCCTGAGATTATGCATTATTGACTTCGAAGGTACATGGGACGATCATCTACCTTTGATGGAATTCGCTTACAACAATAGCTACCAAGCCGCCATAGGCATGGCGCCTTTCGAAGATTTATGTGGAAGACCGTGCAGGTCACCAGCTTGCTGGTAGGAGTCCACAGACAAGCTCATACTTGGACCAGACATGATTAGGGAAACTTCAGAGAAAGTAGACTTGATACGAAGAAGAATGAAGACTGCCCAAAATAGACAAAAGTCCTATGCAGACAAAAGATGAACTGACCTTGAGTTCGAAGTTGGAGACAAGGTGTTCCTTAAAGTATCTCCTTTGAGGAACGTCATTCGCTTTGGATCCGCAGAAAAATTAGCACCAAGATTTGTAGGGCCGTTTCCTATCATCGAGAAGATTGGGAAGATGGCTTATAGGGTACAGCTGCCTGTAAGATTGGCCGGGGTTCAAAATGTCTTTCATGTCTCTCGCCAATGGAAGTGCTTACACGAGTCTGCGGAAGTGGTAGAACCAAGCATGCTAGAGGAAGTAGAAGTTGAACGAGAAAAAACTGTGAGAAGAGTTCCAACCCGTATCTTGGGAACAAAAGTCAAAAAGCTACGCAACCGTGAAGTTAAGCTCGTCAAAGTTCAATGGAGCGACACCGAGGAAGATGCGACTTAGGAAACTAAGGACAGAATATGCGCAGCCTACCCTTTTCTTTTTGAGGATACATCCTTGATCTCTTTTTCCTTAAGTTTATGCTCGTATCTACCTTTTTAGGTATATCTCCTAGATCCTATCCTTTATCCTTAGGTAGAAACCCATTTGGATGAAAACATGTAATTGAAACATGTTATGGTTGATGGTTGCAAGTGGTTGCTAGTGGTTGCTTGTGGATGCATATACACACACATTAGGTATTAGATCGGCTCAGTCACTTTCATATTGCATATGCATATATGTATTTATATATGTGTTGAAACTTGATGTGTTATCATAGAACGTTGCATTTGTATGAATGATTGTGCACTCATATAGGAAATTTTGAGTGGGGAAAAATTGCATTCATAATGGACTCATGGCACTGACATAATTTGCATTAAGGAGGTCAACTGAATCAGTAGACCGCCTGATTTTGCATTAGATAAGGACATGTACACACACTATGCATATGATCATGAAACATTAGAAATCTTTTAAGGACAATGGACGCCTGTGTTTGATGGTTGAGTAGATGGGTGATTGGATGGTAGGATATAAGTTCTTCTCGACTTGAAGATTTCGGGGACGAAATCCTAAAAGGAGGGGAGAATGTAACACCCCGTATTTTCTGTTAACGTTATATTAACGAATCAAAGAATAATTAATTTCAAATGTGAGAATTAAGGGATATGGGTTACACCACTATTTTTGCCTCGAAATTCTGCTTGAGATATAGTCCGAGTTTGCATAAAACGAACAATGTATGAAGGAGATATGGACGAACGAAGTTAAGCAGAAAACCAGAAGAAGAAAAAAAAATGCACTGGCGCACTTGGGAAGTGCGCCAGTACAAAAGTTGCACTGGCGCACCTGCCAAGTGCGCCCAGGCCGAGCTGAGAGCTTGCACAGTTTTCTGGTGTATTCTGACCCATACTGTGAGTCATTGCTGATTCCTTTCTGAATCCTTGCTGAGTCATTAGGGCTGAGGTGTCCCCCTATTCTGACTGAATGGTTGTGGTTAACTCTAGGATCATCCGACGGCTCTAATTAAATTGGAATTCTATATAAACAACCTAATGCTCAACCTAAAATCACATAAAATAATCCTAGAACTATCACCCCGTCAATAGAGAACTTGGAGTAGCCGTCACCGCTTTCAATTCAAAGAAAAAATAAAAACCTGAATCAAAATCAAATTAAAAGTAATCAAATTCAACGATCTACATCAAAGGCGAGCATACCAATTTCAGAATTCAGAAATCAAGAATTCCTTTTTAGTCTGTAAGTTGGTTATTACGTAGATTTAAACGTTCTTTCAAATGAATCATGACATGTTGTAATTCGAATATAGAATGATGCTTATGTATAAGATAAATAAAGTTTGATTCTCATTTATCTTAAATTACCGTTGCGATTGATCATGTCTATATGCTTGTGGTGATGAACATACCATATTTTATATATTGGGATCTATTATGATTGGGAAATGAACGTATACTGCCAATTGAACGGTGAAACATGTCATGTTATAATTTGGTGGCTACTTGCAAGTTTATGATCTAAAGCACATGCTTACATGTTAGATTAACATTCATGTATATTTAGAACCATATTAAGTCGAATCTATTTATGTTGCAAGATTGGATTTGTAGCTCTCTTATGTTTTAACACATAAGTTAGCATGCTAAGTTGTAATTTAAATATGTTTATATTAGCTCTCTTATGTTTAACACACATAAGTTACCATGCTAAGTTGTGATTTAAATATGTTTATAGTAGCTCTCTTATGTTTAACACACATAAGTTATCATGCTAATTTGTGATTTAAATATGTTTATAGTAGCTCTCTTATGTTTAACACACATAAGTTATCATGCTAAGTTGTGATTTAAATATGTTTATAGTAGCTTTCTTATGTTTTGACATACATAAGTTAATATGCTAAGTTGTGGTTTAATTTTTTTTTTATATGTTAAACCTCCATGCTAGACCTATATCAAGTTTACATGACAATTAGATCCAACTTAGTCACAAGTTTACCTTTACCCTTTTAATTAAGTTAATGATACTTCTATGCCAAGTTACACGTGATAAGTTAAATGTATGCTATTTTATGTTTATTTCATGTCCCTTGTTATTACCCCTTTTTGTTTATGGGTTTGGGCTAATTTACTAGCCCAACATTTTATGTGACTCATGCGTACGTTCCACGGGGATAACAATGGGAAAATATGAAAATTTCATGGCGTAGATTTGTTCATAAAATGGTATATTTGATATACCATTTATTATGAGCATAATCAAAGGATAATGATGGCATGATTAAATTAAGATTAATTTACATATAGAATTAGACATATATAGAAAATATATGGATTTAGAAAAGATGAATATGCCTAACCCGAGGTTAGATTGATTTGTGGTGTAAAACTGCCCGGAACCGACCGGCATATCCAGTGACCACAACAATACCTGTCTAATGTGGGTGGTTAGTGCATCAAGCCCAAAAAGAACCCGAGGTTAGACTGAGTTGTGGTGTAAAACTGCCCGGAACCGACCGGCATATCTAGTGACCACAACAAGACCTGTCTAATGTGAGTGGTTGGTGCTTTAATGAATAAATTAAAGCTAAGTCAGGATTGGTAAGGTTAAGTCATTTAAGCAAACACTTAACCGATTCAACTTGTTAACTAAACGGATGGGTGGGGTTAGGTAAACTTGGACACTTAACCAAATAAACATGTTGATTAGAAAACCCTAGAAATGTGGACCCATTTCAGCTATAACCCACATAGATGTATCACGGTACCCTGAACTAGGAAGGGTGGGGCACGATTACTGGGCTGATTATAAGCGGTCAAAACGTCGGCAGTTGGTGCGTCAGTGTAGGTTCCGACGGAGTATGGGCGTGCATGTACTCCGGAGTGGAAAAAGTAGGCACTGGGCATCAATAGTATACACTATGCATCTTGAATCGTGTCGGGTTGCCACCAGAGGGACTGATACACCCCATGGTGGGACCAACACAGGTATCTACAGTCGAGCGGGGCCAAGGACACAGGATATGAATGCATGCGAGTAGGAGTCGATCATTAAGGGGATCGTTTGTTATGAACACATGGGGCTGGTTGAACCAATGGTTAAGTAGGTGTAGAGACTATAGTAATGGGTTCAATCACATGTTCCTCTTATCTTATATTAGGGTATTGTCCTATGTTCTGTTATTACTGTCATGATCCCTTTCTTTGTTTAAATACTAGTAATCACTGAACTTACCAGACTTATTGTCTGACCCATTTTCTTTCGTCCTCTTTTCTTCTGTTTCCCCCCAGGTCCACAGGGACGGAATACTCCAGCTTAGTCAGACTCTTTGCAAGCTTCAAGAAAGTAGATGTATGATTGGGACTCTCTCAACTTGGCTATGGCTTTTGAATACTACACTTGGGGATTTATGCAGTTTTATTTATGGTTTATGCATCTTTATTAAATAATCAAGACATAAATTATGGTGTAATGTTTTGGAAGTTATTTTGAGACAATTTGCTGTAATGCTTTTGTATTTAACCACGTATGCAATAAATATTTGAATTTCGCTACTTATATTTATCTATCTTGTAAATTTTTCTGTGTCTTGTGCCTATAACCCTCCACCAAAGTTAAGGCATTCTCTTTGTGAGTGACCTTAACGGAGGTGGGGTGTTTCATTATACGAACCTGCTAACTTAGAAAAATTAACCTGTTAAATATGTTGGGGTTATATGGACCCATTAACTTGTAAAGTTTAACCCGTAAATCTGTAGGGGTTTATGTGAATCTGTTAAATATGTTAGGCATAACCTTTCAAAATCCTAGTTAGTTGGGGTCTCAAGATCTATAAGGGTTGGCTTATGTCATATGTTGTGTGAGATCCATATTAGTCATTAATCCATTCTGGTATTAAAGGGGGACTTTGCACTAGGTAGTGGTCAGGGCATGCTTTGTAAACTGATTATAAGAGGCTCATCTGAGAGGAGGTGTGTACCGGCGTGTTCCAACGGACTCATGTGCGTGCATGAGTACGTCCTGCATCCTGGGAAAATAAACCGTTGTAGCACCAGTAAATAGGTATGTGTCCTTCTGTAGGTTTCCACTTTAGGAAGTAATGCACCCTACTATGGGGCCGACACAGGGTATCTACTGGATAGGAAGACGATCGATTGGGGAAGGGTGGTAATCAGGGTACATCTAGTCCTATCTGTTTCTGAGTGGTACCTGTATTTCTGTTTGGGTTAACACACGTTATTTCTGTTTATGTACCGATTAATTCTATTTGGCTTAAATCCCGTTACTAGTGTACACCTAAAACTACCATTGTATTTCTGTTGGGATAATCCTGTTTCTGTTAAGCAATTAGGGGGTATGTAATCATGTTACATATCTGTTATACTAGTATTGGTGCAGAGAAAGGTACTTAAGAAGCACAACATACTAAGTTTTGTTATTCTGTTATACCTGCCTTATGGCACTGTTATCTCACTCTCCAATTTATATGCCTGTCACGATGCTTTTACTTATTTATATGCTAAAAATAGCAGGACTCGGCAGACTTTATGTCTACCTATTTTGTTTCCTCTTCTCTCTCTTCCCCCAACCCCCCTTCGATTCTCAAGGTGGGGATACTCGGGCTTGATTTGGATTCTCTGCTTTCATCTTGTTTGGAGTTGCTTAGATGTATTGCTTGATTTCTTGTCTCTCTACTATGGCTATGTTTTGGGGATTATGCTTCTTTTATTATTTAACTCTGATATTTTAAGTACAATACAAAAGTTTTAATGATGTACTGGGTTTTATGAATTTCAGACATATGATGTAACCATGTTTTGAACTACGTTGCTTTACGATTAATAAAGTTTTTAATTCCTCTGCTATTTTATATCTGTCTTGTAATGTTTCTGTTTCTGTTTACCTATAACGGTTCACGAAACTTAATGCATTCTCTTAATGAGTGACATTAACAGACATGGGGTGTCACTCCTGGTATCAGAGCCGAAGGTTACCAAATAGGATAAAAGATTTTGAAAATTATTTTCAAATAGGTTTTAAAAGAAAGCATTTTCAAAAGAAAAGTCTGTTTCGAAAAACATGTTCCCTAAAGCCATATGTAATATCTTTCGATCCTTTGTCTGAATCCCTTTCCTTTTTCTTTTCAGCATGTCTGGGGAACCTAATATTCCTGAGGGTGATACGATACTAGGCTGGTTTCGTAGGTATCTAGAGGCCACAGCGCCTGCCGGTAGTCAAGTAGACGTTCCTCCCCCAGCTGCACCCGTCGTTCCTCCTCCTCCTCCGCGTGCAGATAATTTCTCTAAGATCTGTAAAGATTTATGTGATATGGGAGGAAAGCCATTCCGTGGAACCGAGACTTTTGTAGAGGTAAGGAATTGGCTAAAAGAGACGGAGGATCTGTTTGGAATTTTTGAAGTGGACGATCGTAGGAAGATTCGGTTAGCCGCTTGGCAACTAAAAGATAAAGCTTCATTCTGGTGGGAAGTGACGCAAGCAGGGCATCTAGTGGAGACTTGAGATGATTTTAGATAGAGGTTTGAAATGAAGTTTCTCTCTTAAGCTATGAAAAATATGCAAATGGAAAGGTTCTTGGCACTCAAGCAAGGAGGAATGACTATCAAAGTGTATGTTAACAAATTTAATCAACTGGCGAGGTTTGGATTGGAGATAGTAGATATCCCACATAAGAAAGCTTTGCGGTTTGCTAGAGGACTGAATGAACCCCTCCAAGGGATAGCTATATCCCATATTCCGATGGTAAACTTTTGAAAGGCTCATTGATATGGCCTTGATGCATGAAGAAGACAAAGGTGAAAAGAAAGAGGCTAAGGTTAAGGAAACACAAAACAAGAGAGTGTAGCCCAAGAAAGAACAACAACAAGAGGGCGGAAAGCACGACAAAGGTCAAGGAAAAAAGAAATGTCATGGTTATAGGGACGTGGGTCATTTGGTCAAAGACTGCAGAAAAAGGAAGCATGCTTGCTTCAGCTGTGGTGAAGTTGGACACTATACTAGGGAGTGCCCGAAGAAGCAAGGGCAGGGCTAAAGGGCAAGATCTTTTGGAGGGCAAGTACATGCTCTCGTGGCTGATGCCAGATAGAGGTAGGAAAATTTATGTTGAAGGTTTGATTTCTCTTTCCGAACATACTGTTAGAACTCTTTTTGATTCTGGCGCTTCTCACTCTTTTATATATGATTCTGCAGTTGAGTCTCTACACCTTGGTACTAGTATGGTTTTGGATCCCGATGTCTCAAACCCCATTAAGGGTACAGCTCATCTGCTTATGATTTGCCGGGGTTTGATAATATTTGTGTTAGGCGTCGAATTTGAATGCGGTGCATATGTGCTTGGTTTTATGGGATATTTTCTGATTCTAGGGATGGATTGGCTAGCCGTGTATGGTGCCATTCTGGATTGTGAGAGGAGGGTGTTAGACTTTTTGAGTTGCCATGGGAGGACCTTCGAGATTTCTTGTGAACCTAAGGGGTCTGTCATGCCTAGTTTCCTAGAGTCAGTTGATGCATCTATTGATGATCTGCGATCGGTACTAGTAGTCTGTGAGTATCCTGATGTTTTTGATGAAGTTCGGGGCTTATCCTCGAGGCGCGAGATTGATTTCTGTATATACTTGGTGGACAATGCAAAGCCAGTTGCATTGCATGTGCACCATATGGCTCTAAGGGAAAGGAGGGAGCTTAGCAAGCAAGTAGAGGAGCTTCTTGAGAAAGGGTTTATTAGGTGAAGCATAACTGAATGAGGTGCTCTGGTGGTATTCGCAACTAAGGCGTACTGCTCGCTTCGCATATGTGTGGATATCCATGATGTTTTTCCTATTTCTTATTTATGGAAGTGTCTGCATGATACAACAGAGATAGTTGAGCCGAACATGCTTAAGGATTTAGAGGTAGAACGGGAGGCGACAATTAGAAGAGTTCCTACCCGTATATCTGGATCAGAGGTTAAGAAACTGCGCAACAGAGAGGTTAGGTTAATAAAAGTGCAATAGGGAGAAGACAACGAGGATGTGACTTGGGAGACTGAAGACAAGGATCGCGCTTCATACCCTTTCCTTTTTAGGACTACTTCTTTTTTCCAAGCTTTTATTCATACTTGCTTCTGTCGTTCGTGTGTATCCTATCGATCGAATCTTCGACCTTTTGATAGAAATCCTATGGTTGCAAACATGTGTTTGAGACATGTTATGCTTGATGGATGCAAGTGTTTGTTGGTGGTTGCTCGTGGATGCATATACACACACATTAGGCACTAGATCGGCTCAATCATTCTCATATTGCATATGGATTCGTGTGCATTTTTCTTCTTCTACTGGATGAAAGTGGGTGTATCATCATATAGATGTTGCATTTGGATAAATGACTGCGCGCCCATATTGAACTTACATGTTATAATCAGATTATTTGCATACATGTTGGATTCATGGCACTAACATACATTGTATTAAGGAGGTCGACTGAATCAATAGACTGCTTGATCTTTGCATTAGTATTGGGACATATACACACACCTTTTCATATGTTCATATAAACGTTAGAAATATTTAAGGACAATGGATGCCTGTGATTGGTGGATGAGTAGAATGGGTAACGGATGTTAGGATATACATTCTTCTTAACTTAGAGATTTCGGGGAAGAAATCCTTTGAGTAGAGGAGAATGTAACACCCCATAATTTTATAACACATTAAAATGATAAACTAGGGAATACTTAATTAAATATTGGGAATTAAATAAAATAGACGTAGAACAAAGTGCACCATTGTGTTCATCTTGGAATTCTGCTTAAGATAGACAGCAAGTTTGTGTAAAATGGACACCGTATGAAGAAGTTATTAAGCCTAGAAGTTCGTATACACACAAGAGGATTATATATATACAAACAAATTAATATATATATATATATATATAAAATCAAAACAACGAATTAGGAGGAGGAATAGCCGAACCACCCTATTTTGAGGGTCGATCCGAAAACCGTTGGGTCGACCGAGGGTGTTTGGGGTCGATACATAGGTCAACCCCGGGGTCGACACCCAAAGGTGGGGTCGACCACCATAAAGAACTGGGCAGAATTCAGTTTTCGCACGTGGACTCCTTTCTTGACTAGATTCATTAACCCTAGGCTATAAGTAAGACCCAATTTCTCTTGTCTCTTCACATCTAAAACAATAAAGAACTAGATGCTGCCTGTGCCTATAATAAATCAAGTCTTTTCTTCTTCAACAATCACTAGAGTTATTCAAGTTTAGAGATCTGTGATTCAACATCTGCAACTATTCTTCTGTCTCTTAGATATATTCTCTGTGAGTCTGCGTTATTTTTAGATAAAAATAATTAAAATGCAATCTTGGCATGCCTGTGAATTTGATCTAAGCCTATGACTATTGGAATCATATCAAATCTGCTATATTTGTATATCTAATTCACTGATTGATCTCATTATGCATGTTTATGATCATGACACTATGCATAATCAATCCTGTTATTACATGTTCACCAGATATGCCCTTATATACCTATTTCTGTTCATTAGATCTGTTCTTATATGCCTATATCTATTCATCAAATCTGTTCTTATATGCATATTTCTGCTATCATATGCTCATTTCTGTTAGTGTTGGTTTTATGCCTATTATATCCTTCTCTCTCTCTCATTCCCTTTTTATTTTTATAGCTAGACTACTTTCGAGTCTAGGCTGATATTGCTGAAATATACATACAAACGAAATTGGGAATGATTGTAAATGGTAATTTAGAGGCATAATTTGTATTTTGAATCACGATTGGGAAATGGGAGCATAAAATATATTGTGAAATTGGATTAGAAATTGGGGCATGATTTATATGGTAAATTATGACTTGTGGTTTGGGACATAAAAATCTATAGGCTTAATTTAAGATTAAGCGAAACATGTTATTGGAACAGTAAAGAATCTGTAAAGCTTGTTTAATCCATTAAAATTGGGTCATAACTTGTACTGGGAAATTTGGGGCAGAACTTGTATTGAAAGCATGAATATGGATTTGGAGCATAAGCCAAACTATGACTAAAGATCTTAATTTGGGTATATAACACATGATGAATATGACTTGGAAAAGGGGCATGAAAACCTATAATGGAATAGGAATACTTGTTAATGAATGAAGATGCCTAGAATTGCAGTAATTAGAAAACTGTAAACGCGCTTAGACACGAGGTTAGATTTCACTTATAGTGGAAGTCTTCCCGGACTCGACTAGCATAACCAACGACCATAAGGTGTGAATCTAATGTGAGGGGTCTAAGTGCATAAACACATGATGGTGCTAAGACACGAGGTTAAGTCCGACTTGTGGAAGAAGTTTGATCGGACCCGACCGGTATATCCAGCATCCACAAGTGGTAGACTTAATGTGGGAGGTCTAGCGCATTACAATCATAAATGAATGTATGGTAATGAACTTGTAAATCTTAACCTATTTAAATCCATAAGGATTGTACGAGCCTATTAAATATGTGGGATTAAGTAAACCTATTAAGTATGTGGGGTTATGTAAACCTGTATAATCGGTGGGGTTAAGTAATCCTGTTAAATCTATGGGGTTAAGTAAACCTATTAAATCTGTGGGAATTATACGAACCTATTAATTTAGAAATCTAAACTTGTTAAATCAGTTGGGGTTATATGGACTAATTAACTTGCAAAGTTTAACTCGTAAATCTGTAGGGGGTTATATGAATCTGTTAAATCTGTTAGATATAACCTGTCAAAATCCTAGTTAGTTGGGGACATAAGATCTATAAGGGTTGGATTGTGTCATCTGTTGTGTGCGACCCATATTCGTCAATAATCCATTCTGGTATTAAAGGGGGACCCCGTAGTCGACCCACCCTAGATCAGGCTAGATTTCGTATCCCTTCAGATACGAAACTCGTATCCCAACGGATACGATATTTCGTATCCCACCGAATACAAAACTCTTATTCCATCGGATACGAGATTTCATATCCCTCAGGATACGAATTTTGTATGCCTCGGATACGAATTTCTTATCCCCCCGGAATATGAAATAAAATCAAGCCTGCTACTTTGGGACGGAAATTTCAGCCTGTGGACACCATTCGTCACCTACTCTCACATACTCATAAATACCCCTTGGCCTCATACTTGATGGAGGTTGTTAATTTCTTGATTTGACGCCTTGAGAGGACTTTGGACGCCATTAAAATGTCTTGGAGTTTTAGGGAAGAAGAAATAACTTTTTCTCAAGGCTTTGAACTTTAAACAGTGACTCCCGATAACTTAGTAAATCATTGTAATCCTATGTAATGATGATGTCCATCACTGTAATCCTTCAATAGTGAATAAAATTAGCAAAGGTTCAAAGTGGGCGTAGGTTCAACTTGGACTAAACCACTATAAAATATTTTGTTCATTACTTTTTCGCACTTTTTCCTTACACGAAACCTAATTCTCATTAAATCGAGAATCTTTGGGTGTTACACCAACTTTTGCGCATAAACATTAACCTAATTATGGTTTTTATCATATGTGTTTATAGTATAGGTTTAAATTTTTAAGGGTGATAGTCAAAAAGCTTAAAATAAATTCTAGCTGGAGACCCCCCTTTAACAATTCAAAAGTGAGTGGTTTATCTTTCTAAAATAGCCATCTCTTATCCAAAATTAGAGTGTTATTGTTATTTTATAAATTAGATTTATATTTTCATGACTATTGCTAATTTTATTTTGGTTTTCATTTTAAGTTGATAGAAGTAGTTGAAATTATTTATTTCTAAGTTTTCATATAAAATAAAGTTACATTTCAAAGAATTTTTCCTAGAGTATAAAAATTAGTTAGGATTAGATCTAAATATTTATCTTAATTGTAACATTAATGACAAGCTATGATGTGGATTTGTGTAGATCTATTTCTAAACTAGTAGATCTAATTTTTGTGGACATTGAAACTATTAGACAGATCTAAATTATCACCCTATGTTATCATTTTAGATCTATTTTATATGATCTAATTTATCACCTTGTGTTATCATGTTAGATCTAAACCGATTGGACACCTAAATTGCTTTAATTAATATTTTACTGTGCTTATTGTGACATCATAGTTATTGACTCCCAATCGTTCAACAGTTTTATGTCCACCTTGATATGAAGACAATTTCATGTCCATGCCAGTATGTCTGTTCACCTTATTATCATGCTAGTTTATGTTTATGCCAAGATGATCATTTTAGTTATATTCGCATTATTTTCCCTATTATCGTTTATGACTAGGCTACTGTCTAGCCTAGGCATGTTGCCAATTTTGTGAGGGCGCTAGTTAAGGAACGGGGGAAAAAGGTTAAAAATGGCACAATTTGAATATGAACATTTTTGGATATGTAATTCAAATTATTGAGTAAAATAGGTATTGACACCTATAAAAGGAAAGGATTAATTAATCGGTAAATTAATTAAAAATGGAATGTCTAGTAATTACAATTAGGAATTGTAATTGTACTTATGACACGAGGTTAGGTTGCATTAGTGGTGGAAGTCTGCCCGGACCCAACTGGCATATCCAGCAGCCACTAATGTTGAATCTAATGTGGGAGGTCTAAGTACGCAAATACAAATCGGGCTAAGACACGAGGTTAGGCCCAACTATGGAATAAGACTGCCCGGACCCGACTGACATATTCAGCATCCAACGTTGTAGGTCCAATGTGGGAGGTCTAGCCCGTTATAAACAATAAATGGACATGGTAATGAATTAGACTACTTAACCAAATCAAATCCATAGGGATTGTATAATTGTGAACTAAGGTCAGTGTTAAGTAAATTGATATGATAGTGGATGGGTTAAACAAATCTGTAAGGGGTGGATAATATTTACATATAGGCCCACAACTTAACCCGATAAGGTTATGTAATTAAAGACACCTAGTGGTATACATAACCAGAGAAAATAATAAAGTTATGTAATTAAAGACACCTTTTAGGATAAGCATAACTAATATAGGACTATGTAATTAAACACACCTAGTGGTATACATAGTCAATAAAAAACCTAGTGAGGGATACAAGACAAAGGGGGGAGCTTGTATCAGATTGTGTGGGACCCATTTCAGTCAGTAACTCGGAGTTAGTATCAAATAAAGTAATCCATACTAGGCAGAGAAGTGGCATGCTTACTGACCGATTGTAAGAGATCCAAACGTGACAAACGGTGTGGGCGGCACAAACCGACCGGGCCTAGTGCGTGCATGGCCCGGGCAAAAGGGGATAGGACGACCGTGACACCAGTAGACACAGTTGTGCACATCTTGGGAACTGAAGGGTTTCCACTTCTGGAAGTGATACCTCCTACTGTGGGGCCAACACAGGGTATCTAAGGTTTAGGAGCCGATCGATTAGGGTAGTGGTTAGGGTATATTTTGGACATATGCCCTGAGTCTACCACCTTATAGTAGAAGGGATCATCTCATTTCTGGTTATACTAGTAATAGTGTAGAGTAATCATTATAGAAGTGTATACACCTTACCTTGTCACCTGCCATTTATGTAGTGATCTCTCTTATCCACTTTATATGCCTATCATGTTACTTTTATTTATTTACTGGCTAAAAGTAATTAGACTCGCCAGACTTTATGTATAACCCTTTTTTCTCCTTCGTTCTTCCATCCCCCCCACAGGTTCTCAGGGAGGAAACACTTAGGCTTAGTCTAGACTCAAAAATCATCTTGCTATGAGCTACTTCTGAAGTATGGCTCAAGTCCTTGTCTCTACTATGGCTTAACTCTTTCAATTGGGGAACTATGTTTTTATATTCTTGTGTACTCTGATGATGCAAGACAAAAGTTATTTTATTGTAACGGTTTTTGTGACTTATGGTATTGTGGACCACAGTATTGTGATTTATATTGAAATAAAAATTTCCGCTGCTATCTTATTTATATTTTTCTTGTAATTATTCTGTGTCTGTTTACCTATAACGCTTCACAAAACTTAATACATTCCCTTAGTGAGTGACATTAATGGACGTGGGGTGTCACACTTACTATCAGAGCCGAAGGTTACCAGGTTATATAAAAGTTTTTTGAAAATTATTTTCAAAAAAGTTTTAAAAGGAAGCATTTTCAAAAAGAAAAGTTTGTTTTGAAAAACATTCCCCAAAAAGCCATATGTAGTATCCTTCGGTCCTTTATCTAAATTTCTCCCTTTCTCCTTTTTCAGCATGACTGGGGAACAAAACATTCCTAATATCCCAATGGGCATCACAATACCCAGATGGTTCCATAGACATTTGGAGGCCATGACACCTGCCGAAGGCCAACGAAATGTTCCTCCCCCAGCTGCACAAGTCATTCCTTCTCCTCCCTCACCAAGAGCAGATAACTTCGCCAAGATCTGCAAAGACTTCCTTGCTATGGGAAGGAAGCCAATCCATGGAAAAGAGGCATTCGTAGAAGCTTAGAATTGGCTCAAGGAGACCAAGGATTTATTCATAATCTTTGAAGTAGAGGATAGAAAGAAGGTTCAGTTAGCCGCCTGGCTACTGAAGGACAAAGCCTCATCTTGGTGGGAAGTCGCTCAGGCTGGACGTCCGGTGGAAACTTGGGAAGATTTTAGATAGAGGTTCGAAATGAAATTTCTTTTCCAAGATGAAAGCAACATGCAGATGGAGAGATTCTTATCACTCAAATAGGGAAACTTGACGATGGAAGAGTATGTGAATAAATTCAACCAGCTAGCAAGGTTCGGTTTAGAGTTGGCGGATAAGCCAGACAAAAGGACTTTATGGTTTGCTAAAGGGATGAATGAGCCTATGCATGGTTTAGACATGTCCCATATTCCAACGGAGGGCACTTTTGAAAAGCTTGTCGATATGGCCCTAATGCATGAGGAAGACAAAGGAGAATAGACAGCTGAAGAGACGTCGCAAAATAAGAGGATGCGGCCCAAGAAGGGGCAGCCACAACAACAGAAGAAAGGATGGGAAAATGATAAAGGAAAGGGTAAGAGAAAATGTCACCATTGTGGGAAGGAAGGTCATCTGGTTAAAGACTGTAAGCGAAGGAAGAACTCTTGCTACCACTGTGGAGAGGCCGGACACTTTGCTAGAGAGTGCCCGAAGAAACGGGGATCACAGAGACAAGGTCAAAGGCAGGAAATTCTGGAGGGCATGTGCATGCTCTCGCGACCAGTGCTCCTGATAGAGGTAGAAAAATTTCTGTGGAAGGTTTAATTTCTCTTTCAAACCATTCTATTAGAACACATTTTGATTTTGTCGCCTCACATTCATTTATATCAAGTTCTGTAATTGTATCTTTGCACTTAATTATTAGTATGGTAGTGGATCTCGTAGTTGTCTTAAACCCCATTGGTGGTTCAGCTCATTTATCTATGATTTGTCGGGGTCTGAAAATATCTATGTTGGGCGTCGAGTTTGAATGCGACGCGTATGTACCCGGATTTATGGGCTATGGGTTGATTCTAGGAATGGATTGGCTTACCATATATGGTGCCATTCTGGATTGTGAGAAGAGGGTTGTTAGGCTTCTGATTTGTCATAGGAGAACCCTCGAGATTTCGTGTGACCCACAAAGGTCGGTTATGCTTAGTTTCCTAGAGTCTCTTGATGCATCTATTGACGATCTGCAATCTATTCTATTAGTCCGGGTTTTTTCCGAAGTTTTTAATGAGGTTCGAGGTTTACCTCCAAGGCATGAGATCGACTTTCGTATATATATGGTGGAAATTGCAAAGCCAATTGCATTGCCAGCGCGCCATATGGCTCCAAGGGAAAGGAGGGAGCTGAGTAAGCAAGTAAGGGAGCTACCTGAGAAAGGGTTTATCAGACGAAGCATATCTGAATGGGGTGCTCCAGTAGTATTCGCAACTAAAGAGGATGGTTCACTTCGTTTGTGTGTTGATTATAGGGAGCTGAATAAACTCACTAAAAAGAATAGGCACCCGCTTCCGACGATTTATGATTTATTTGATCAGCTTGTTGGTGCCTCGGTATTTTCTCAGTTAGACTTGGCCACGGGGTTCCATCAGTTGAGGGTGGCTGAGGACAGCATAGACAAGACTGCCTTTTCGACTTCGGATGGTTTCTTTGAACGGCTAGTTATGCCTTTTGGGCTGACGAATGCACCCGCCTATTTTTTTATCTGATGAGTATTTCGGGAGTTCCTAAATAAATTTGTTGTAGTCTTTCTCGATGATATTTTGATCTTCTCCAAAAGTGAAGAAGAGCATGCGTAACATTTGAGAGAAGTTTTGAAAACTCTCCGTGACAATCAGCTTAAAGAAAAATTCTCCAAATGCCATTTTTAGAGAAAAGAGGTGAGATTCTTAGGGCATGTGATCTCCAAAGAAGGGATAGCGGTAGATCCCGCGAAGGTAGTTGCAGTGCAAGATTGGCAGGTTCCTAAAAATGCAACTGAGGTGAGAAGCTTTCTTGGGTTAGTAGGTTACTATAGGAAGTTCATTAAGGACTTCGCAAAGATATCAGCCTCACTCACCAGGCCGACGAAGAAGAACTTGGCATTCTCATGGGATATAAACTGCGACGTTGCTTTCCAACGACTGAAGAGGGCTCTGACAACAGCCCCAGTCTTGAACGTACCTGACGGGAATAAAGTGTTTACCGTTTACACTGATGCATGCGGTACCGGGCTTGGTGCGGTTCTAATGCAAGAAGGGAAAGTAGTGTGTTATGGGGGTAGACAGTTGAGAGTTCATGAAAAGAACTACCCCACCCATGATCTAGAGTTAGCTGCCATAGTGTTTGCGTAAAAGACGTGGCATCATTATCTACTTGGAGAGAAGTTCGAGTTATACACCGATCATAAATGTCTCAAGTATCTGTTCTCGTAGAAGGATATCAATTTAAGGCAACAACGATGGATGGAGTTTCTAACTTTTTATGATTTTGAGATTTCTTATACCCCCGACAAGGGTAATGTAGTGGCAGACATATTAAGTAGGCAGAGGGTGGCCCTGAGTCCTCTGTTTATGGAAAGAAAGAACTTAGAGTTCATATCAGCTTTTGATTTTAAACCCTCCATCGAGATTTTGCCTGATTTGTTTGCATCTTTGGAGATACGACCGACTCTTATGGACCAGCTAGGAGCTTCGAAACAAGGTGAACCACAGATTCTAGACATCAGGATAAGCTCAGAAGAAGGGAGACTTCTAGTAACCTCAGCAGATATGCCATAGATGAAAAGGGGTGGTTGCGACGAGATGGAAGGCTTTGTGTTCCTCCAACTGGAAGCTTATGAAGGCAGTCCTAGAAGAAGCCCACCATTCTTAAATGACCATTCATCCAAATGGTGATAATATGTACAGGGACATGAAGAGGGGTTTCATTTGAGCTGGGATGAAGAAAGATGCGGCCTAATTTGTTTCCTAATGTTTAGTTTGCCAGCAAGTCAAAGCTGAGCAAAAGAAGCCAGGTGGTTTACTTCATCCTTTGGAGGTTCCTCAGTGGAAATGGGAGAGCATCTCTATAGATTTCATAGATGGTTTTCCTAGATCGAAGAAAGGCAACACCAGTATCTGGTTATGGTAGATAGACTCACTAAGAGCGCTCACCTTATTCCAGTTAAGAGTAAGAGGACGACATCATGGTTGGCAGCAATTTATGTGCGTGAGATAGTTCGTCTTCATGGAGTTACTTCCAGCACCGGGAGCGATCTTGACCCCATCTTCAGTGGTGAATTTTGGAGGAGCATGCAAGAAGCATTAGGTACACAGTTTTGTTTAAGCACCGCTTATCATCCTCAGACCGATGGGCAAACAGAGAGGGTGAACAGAAGTCTAGAAAATCTTTTAAGGCTGTGTATCATAGACTTCAGAGGGACTTAGGAAGAGTAACTTCCTTTAGTAGAGTTTGCCTATAATAATAGTTATAAGGCTAGCATCGGCATGGCACCCTTCGAAGCATTGTACGGACGACCCTGTAGATCACCAACTTGTTGGTGGGAGTCTACAGAAAGATTATTACATGGACCAGATATGGTTAGGGAAACATCCGAAAAGATTAACCTTATTCGACAGCGGATGAAGACAGCTCAAGATAGGCAGAAATCCTATGCAGACAAGAAAAGACTAACATCGAATTTGTAGTAAGAGACTTAGTTTTTATCAAAGCGTCACCTCTGAGGAATGTGGTTTGCTTCGGATCGGTAGGGAAGTTGGCACCTAGGTTTGTGGGACCATTTCCTATAACTGAGAGGATTGGTCAAATGGCCTACAGAGTAAAGCTTCCTAAAAATTTATCTGGTATTCATGATGTTTTCCATTTTTCCCATCTGCGGAAGTGCCTTCATAACACCGCAGTAACCGTTGAGCCGAGTGTGTTGGAAGAAGTCAAAGTGGAATGGGAGGCGACAGTCAGGCGAGTCCCTACCTGTATTCTGGGATTAGAAGTTAAGAAGCTATGTAATAAAGAGATCAAATTTCTAAAGGTTCAATGGGGAGATAACCCAGAGGATGCGACTTGGGAGACTGAAGAAAAGATTCGTGCTTCGTACCCCTTTCTTTTCGAGGGTATGTTCTTAACTCCTTTTTCCAAAGCTTTATCAGTACTTGTTTCTATCATTTGAGCATATCTTATCTGTAGTATTTTTCGACCTTTAGATAGGAATCTTATGGATGTAAACATGTGTTTGAGACATGGGGACATGTTATGATTGATGGATGCAAGTGTTTGATAGTGGTTGCCTATGGATGCATATACACACATATTAGGCACTAGATCAGCTCAATCACTCTCATACTGCATATGGATGTGTGAGCATTTTCTTTTCTTTTTTCTTTTTGGATGGAAATGGATGAACTGGCAGATGGATGTTGCATTTGGATGAATGAATGTGCACATATGTAGAGCTTACATGTTATAATAGGCTTATTTGCATACATATTGGATTCATGGCACTAACATACATTGCATTAAGGAGGTCAACTGAATCAGTAGACCTCCTGATCTTCGCATTAATGTTAGGACATATACACACACCTTTGCATATATTCATGAAAGAATTAGAAATCCTTAAGGATAGTGGATGCTAATGATTGATGGATGATGGATGGTAGGATATGCATTCTTCTCAACTTGGAGATTTCGGGGACGAAATCCTTTAAGTAAAGTGGAATTTAACACCCTGTAATTTTGTTAACATTAAAAAGATTAAATTAAATAATAATTAATTTAATATTAAGAATTAAGGGAAACTAACTACGTCATTACGTCCATCTCGAAATTCTGGTCAGGATAGACACTTAGTTTGCGTAAAACGGATAATATATGAAGAAGTAACGGACGATAAAAGTTTGAAAATCAAAACCAGGTATAACTAGCGCATTTGCCAAGTGCACCGAGGCAATTTTGCACTGGCGCACCTGCAAAGTGCACCCAGAATAGTTTTTGGGTATTCAGGCCTTTTCCAAGTGGGAGGCGACCCGCGACCTGATTTACCCTAGGGCTTATGTGGCAGTCGGTTCCAGAGGGTTCTGCGGCTATAAATACATGGCTATTTCACATATTTCTTCATTAGAAATCATGGCAGCCAAACTCTGCCGAAGTCTGAACTGAACTAGGGTCTCTTATCTTCTTCTATCAACTAAAGCAAATCAAATTCTGAGATTCAAGCATAGACTCAGCACCAACTTCTTTTCTATCATCTTAGCAATCCAATCATGTGAGTTTCTAGTTTCTTTTAGGTTTAGATAAATAAAATTGAATTATGAAAGACTGTGATTTGGATACGTTGTAAACCTTGAATCTATGTTATTGTTAGATCTTATTCTATGTCTGGATAGATCTATTTTTCTATATCCAATTCAATTGTGATTATTCTACTATGTTATTGTTGTGAATCTTGGTTTGTAACTATATTGTGGTTAATATAGATCTGTTAATTTGGACAGTAATATCATTGGATATATCTAATAATTTAAGTAAATCATGGACATATGTCACCTTGAGTTGGTTAGGATTGGATCTAAATCTTTATCTTAATTGTAACTTTTATGACATGCTATGATGTGGATTTGTATAGATCTATTTCTAAACTAGTAGATCTAATTTATGTGGACAATGAAACTGTTAGGCAGATCTAAATTATCACCGTATGTTATCATGTTAGATCTATTTTATGTGATCTAATTTATCATCTTGTGTTATCATGTTAGATCTAAACCGATTGGACATCTAAATTGCTTTAATCTAGATATTACTATGCTTATTGTGATATCATAGTTATTGACTCCCAACCGTTCATTAGTTTTATGTCCACCTTGTTATGATGACAATTTCATGTCCATGCCAGTATGTATGTATACCTTATTATCATGCTAGTTCATGTTTATGCCAAGATGATCATTTTAGTTATATTCGCATTATTTTCCCTATTATCGTTTATGACTAGGCTATTGTCTAGCTTAGGCATGTTGCCAATTTTGTGAGGGCGCTAGTTAAGGAACGAGGGAAAAAGGGTTAAAATGCCATAATTTGAATATGAACATTTTTGAACATGTAATTCAATTTATTGAGTAAAATAGGTATTGACACCTATAAAAAGAAAGGATTAATTAATTGATAAATTAATTAAAAATGGAATGTTTAGTAATTACAATTAGGAATTATAATTGTATTTATGACACGAGGTTAGGTTGCATTAGTGGTGGAACTCTGCCTGGACCCGACTGGCATATCCAGCAGCCACTAATGTTGAACCTAAGGTGGGAGGTCTAAGTACGCAAATATAAATCGGGATAAGACATGAGCTTAGGCCCATCTATGGAATAAGACTGCCCGGACACGACCGGCATATCAAGCATCCACACGTTGTAGGCCTAATGTGGGAGGTCTAGCCCATTATAAACCATAAATGGACATGGTAATGAATTAGACTACTTAACCAAATCAAATCCATAGGGATTGTATAATTGTGAACTAAGGTTAGGGTTAAGTAAATTGATAAGATAGTGGATGGGTTAAGCAAATCTGGAAGGGGTGGGTAATATTTACATATAGGCCCACAACTTAACCCGATTAGGTTATGTAATTAAAGACACCTATTGGTATACATAACCAGAGAAAATAATAATGTTATGTAATTAAAGACACCTTTTAGGGTAAGCATAACTGATACAGAGCTATGTAATTAAAGACACTAGTGGTATACACAATCAGTGAAAGACCTAGTGGGGGATACAAGGCAAAGGGGAGAGCTTATCATATTGTTTGGGACCTATTTCAGTCAGTAACCCGGAGTTAGTATCAAACACAGTACTCTGTACTAGGCGGAGAAGGGACACGCTTACTGACTGATTGTAAGAGATCCAAACGTGACAGAGGGTGTGGGCAGCGCAAACCGATCGGGCCTTGTCCGTGCATAGGAAGAGCTGAAGGGGATAAGACGACCGTGACACCAGTAGATATAGTTGTGCACATCTTGGGAACCGAAGGGTTGCCACTTTAGGAAGTGATACCTCCTACTGTGGGGCTAGCACATGGTATCTACGGAGTAGGGAGCCGATCGATTAGGGTAGTGGTTAGGGTTTGGACATATACCCTGAGTCTACCACCTTATAGTAGAAGGGATCATCTCATTTTTGGTTATACTTGTAATAGTGCAGAGTAATCATTAGAGAAGTGTATACACCTTACATTGTCACCTTCCATTTATGTAGTGATCTCTCTTATACACTTTATATGCCTATCATGTTACTTTTATTTATTTACTGACTAAAAGTAATTACACTCTCCAGACTTTATGTCTGACCCTTTTGTTTCTCCTTCTTTCTTCTGTCCCCCCCCCCAAGGTTTTCAGGGATAAAACACTCAGGCTTATTCTGGACTTAGAAATCATCTTACTAGGAGCTACTTCTGAAGTATGGCTCAAGTCCTTGTCTCTACTATGGGTTAACTCTTTCAATTGGGGAATTATGTTTTTATATTCTTATGTACTCTGATGATGCAAGACAGAAGTCATTTTATTGTAATGGTTTTTGTGACTTATGGTATTGTGGACCACAGTATTATGATTTATGTTGAAATAAAAATTTAAATTTATGCTGCTATCTTATTTATATCTGTCTTGTAATTATTTTGTGTATGTTTGCCTATAACGCTTCACAGAACTTAATGCATTCCCTTAGTGAGTATATTAACGGACGTGAGGTGTCACACTAGGACCAAAGCCCAAAAGCCTTTATTTATGAACCTTTACCTTACCTATATAAATACAATTAATAATGCTCTATACTGTATTATTCAGAAATACAATGTTCATTTCTTTTCTTTGTATTCAATCAAAAGCTTTACAACAATCAAGAAAATCTTCATTTTCTTATAATAAAATTGATTAAATTTTAATATGGATTAAGAGCTCAAAAGTCTAATCGCGCTCAATTTGACCAATCAAGATACATTTTGTGAAATAAACCCATAAGGAAAAATATCGTCACTTGAGTTTTTCCTCTCTTCTAGTATGATCCCATCATTTAACAGTTGATCTAATGATAAAGTTCAAGTGCCACGCCAAAAAAAACTTCAGGTTGCATCAAGAACCATTATCATAGAATTTCGATTGAGAAAGTTTAGAAAAACTTACATAAAAAAACAAGAAATCAATTCAAGAAAGTGTCATACCAGGTAAATTCATCAAAATAAAGATCACCGCTTGAAAATCCAACTAGTTGCGTATCAAACCTGAATTGGAGATCGATGACTCTGCATTCTACCACTGTCATTGAACCATTCTTCGCTTGCATTTCAACCATTTGTTCGAATTCAAACGGTCTTGGAATCAAGGCTGAAGATACATTATCACCAGCTTCAAATAACTCTCGAAACCCACAAATTCTGACTGCAATATTTGTTGATCAACTTTTAAAGATAGTGATAAGTCCAAAAAGACAACTTATCATAGTCAAACTAAAAGAAGATAAGTACTTGCTATGAAAATTTCAAGTTGAAACCGTCGTTCAAGGATATGTCCTTGAAGGTTCATCTATGACACTTTATCCAACCCACTAAGATATGTAATTGATTAATAAAACAAAATAATTAGTAATGAGGAGTATAAAAATATCACAGGCAAGATAGACTGATAAGTACATAGTTACTGCCATCAATAAGTAACAACTTAATCACAAGTTATTGGATGCCAAACTGCTTGTGAAATATGGGAAAATGGGGAAAAGAACTTCAATTCTTAGTCAACAGCAAAAATTATGCATCATAAAAGATAGTTGCTAAATTTAAGGAAAGGCAGTAGTAACATGAGAGAGTGTCTATTAAAAGTTAAAGCACTTTGTGATCAACTTGAAGCTGTCGGACCAAATTCAGAACCGGTATTGCCAATATTATATGGTCTAAATAATGATCATGAGACGGTTGTTGCCATAATTTCCTCATAAAAGGTTATGGCCTCAATGGAAGAGTCCACTTAATTCTATTATCCTATGAAGCAAGAATAAAGAGCAAAATATCACAAGAACTGAACTTATCTATCATTTGTTCCAGCAATTACAAAAAAAAAGATAAAACCAATCAACACAATGTGGTGGATATAATAGTAAATCAAGTTATAGAAGCATAGGAAATAATATCAATAGACTAAAGTGTTAAATATATGAAAAAGTGGGTCACACTGCATTTAATTTTTTTCCAAGTTTAATCAAAGTTTCATCCCCAATTAAACTACCAACGATTAAAGAAGCAGCAACCAAAATGCCAATATAGCTTATGTGCAACATGATGAAAATATGCAGATTGACAATAGTAGAAATCATACTCAACATGAAGTAGTTAGAACATATCACATTAATGATGAGAGCTGGTATAAAAACTCAAGGACTACAAATCATCTAACTAATAGTATTGACAACTTGAATCATAGAAGCAAAGAGTACAGAGGTAAACAATTGGTATGCATGAGGAATGGTAAGCCAATTAATACTACCTATACTTGTAAAGGTTATATAAGGGGAATAAAACACTTAATCTTAAATAACTTATTACGAGTGCCTGAAATCAAGAAATGCTCTCAAGTGTGCTATAATTTTCTCAAGATAATGAAGTCTATTTTGAAATTTTACCCAAAATATTGTTTAATTAGCGATAAACTCACTAAAAATATTTTATTGTAAGGTAAAGTAGTGAACGGGTTATACATGGTTAATTTAACTAACTAAGACCACACTAATAAAAGACAAGTGCATTATAATTTTTGCGAGAATAAACTTGAAAGAGAGATAAGTACATTTGACCTATGGCACAATAAACTTGGTCAAACTAGTGCAAATGTTGTAAAACAAATTCTTATAGAAAATAATAATGCAACTAATAATATCTCTTTACTTATTTATTTAAATGGGCAAAAGCCATATGCTGATATTTTCTAGTTCAACAACTAAGTACGCAAAGCCCTTAGAAATGATTGCTGCTGACCTATGGGGTCTAGCACCAATTTATTTTGATAATGGGCACAAGTACTATATTTCTTTTACAGATGCATACACTAGATACACATGTATTTATTTCTTAAGGTCAAAAAATTATATCCACAACATTGTGAAACATTTTGTAACACATACAAAAAAGTAAACTAATTCACAAGTTAAAACCCTTCAATCTAATGGTGGAGTAGAGTGCAAATCATTAAGGGAGTACTTTCAGAAGAAAGGAATAGTTCATAGAACTACGTTCTCATATACTTTAGAACAAAATGGGCTTATATAAAGAAAACAGAAGCATATAGTTGAGTTTGGCTGAACATTGTTAGGACAAGCAAAAATGCCACTAAAATTTTAGCTTGATTCTTTTAACACTATGGTGTATAATAAATAGATTGTCAACTAAAGTACTTGAAGGAATCAGCTCATATGAAAAATTATTCAGTGCTAAGCCAAATTATTAATTTCTAAAAACATTTTGGTGTTTATGTTAAGCATATCTAAAGCTTTATAATAAACACAAACTAGAGTTTCGATCCAAATCATGTACCTTTATAAGATATGCATCAAATCGAAAGGATATACGGAAGAGTATTCATAAGTATATGTGTTATGTTTAATGAGAAAATGTTTCCTTATAGCGGTGAAATTGTTAAAGCATCTGAAAAGATGTATTATTCAAAAATATCCACACCACATTACCTATATATATCAGATTTTTCAACTGTAGGGTCAGTTAAGAAGACAATTGATGAGCCAGCATCACATCAAAATAAATTGAACGAGGCTATACAATCATCAAGTCAACTCAATCAACCACCTGCATGAAGTACAGGTCAAGTTAAACTGTAATTGGAGAGTGTTCAAAAAGTCAAAATGAACAATCAAAGGATGTTATATATAATACAAGTGAAACAACCTTGCACTCTACCTCAAGTAAGAGAGACTCAACAACTTACTACAAGAGCAAAAGGTATAATATTCAAGACAAAAACATACAACATTCACACGAATAAAGAATCAACCATATTTGAATGAGCAAAAAATGATAGCAACTGGAAAGAGTCCATAGACAATGAATATCAAGAACTCGTGCAAAATAAAACATGGAAACTAGTCAAACACCAAAACACAAAGCACAATTAGGTTTAAATGGACATACAAAATAAAGAAGAATCGTGATGGATTCATATCCAGATATAAAGCCGGATTAGTTGCAAAATGATATACATAGCAACAAGGCTTCGACTACAAAAAAACATTTTCACTAGTGGTGAGACCATCCACCATGAGAGTAGTTCTTACCATAACGTTAAGAAAATGGTGGTCATTTAGACAATTGGTTGTAAATAATGCCTTTCTAAATGGATACTGGAAGTGGATGTATACATGGAGCAACCATAGGGTTCTAAACAAAATATAAAATATGTTTGCAAGCTTAACAAGGTTATATATAGCTTAAAGTAAGCACCAAGAGTTTGGTTTGATAGGTTGGAAACCACATTAATTAACTTGTACAAATGATTAGCAGTTGATATTATTCCAAAAACAGAAGAGAACTCATAATTAATTTCAATTAATATAAAATATAATTGCTACTTTATAGTATGCAACTAGAAAAAGACTTGACATAGCATTCAGTGTTAATAAAGTGTGATGATTTATGCAGGAACCACTTGATACAGAATGAAAAGAATTAAGGAGGATATTGAACTATCTAAATGGGACAATAGATTATCGAAGCTAGAAATTGTTGATTGGAAAGCATATCTAGATGATAGAAAATAAACTATAGGTTACTTCTTATACATTAGGAGCAACCTAAAATTATGTACTTAAAGAAATAGTCTATAATATCAAGGTCAAGCCCTAAGGCTGGGTATCGAAGTGTAACAAACAAAAGCAATGTGGTTACAGCCTTTACTATCAGAATTAAGCATAAAAACAGAGACCAACACAATATTACGGTGTGACAATCAAAGCACAGTATGCATGACAACTAACACTATACTTCACGCAAGGACTAAATATATATGGGGTGTTTGGTGCAAGTAGAAGCATAGCATTTCAGCGGAGTATTTCAGTGGAGTATTATAGGAGAACTGGAGTTAGCGAAAACGTGTTTGCTATGTTAAGCGGACCATTTGAGCGGAGAATGTTAACGAGGTGTTTAATAGAATAGAAGAATTATAAATTACTCCATTTCATTTCAAACCAACTCCATTATGCAGAGCACTTTGACATTCGCAACACAAAAAACCGTGTCTCAAACGAATCTCATTTGCACAAGTTATTAATTTTTAAATTCTATAAAACACTAAATTAATTAATTAAAGTTGATTAAATAACATAATTAAGGCAAATAGGGGTCAGTTGAGAGCTAACAGCTCGTTTTCTGGCACGTTAGCAAAGCGGAGCATTTTACCCCGTTTTGAAATGGACGCGTCCAACGCCTCTGTTTTAAAATGGGGTAAAATATCCCCCAAACAACCCCATAGAAAATTGATCTATACTTTGTCAGAGAATAAGTATTAAAGAGAAACCTTGAAGCCAATCGTGTACTTTCCACTTACTAGAAAATTGATCCATACTGTGTCAGAGAATAATTATTAAAGGGAAACCTTGAAGCCAATCATGTACTTTCCACTTATTAGTGCGCCAACATGCTTACCAAAGCTCTTCCAGTTCAAAGCTCCACTAAATTTTGAAATGATCCCAATGTAACAAAACCGAAAAGGCAAGTCATTTTATAGAAGGGTTGCATCCATATTCAGGAACCACATAGTTCATATGGTTTAATGCCAAGTGTAATTTGAAATTCAATTTGAATATTCCTACACTAAATATTATGGATAGTGTTGCATATATCATGAAGAGAGATGCTAAGCACACTCTCCCTAAGGGAGAGTGAGCTTATACTTGCCACCTAATTGGTGGAAATGAGGTGGCAATTATTAATATCATATAGCTAATGATTGATGCAGCCCATTTCCACCAATCAGGTGTGGCAAGTATAAGCTCACTTTCCCTTACGGAGAGTGTGCTTAGCATTTCTCTATCATGAAAAACTTTAAGCCTAAAACGATGTCTTTTAACGGGGCATGTGTATTACTAACTACGGTGATATGTCATTTATGGAGAGAGAGAATCAAAGATTGCATGCATCCAAAAAAATCAATTGCAACTATGGAGAAATATTGTTATTGATAGCCAAACTATCATTAAAAAAGCTAGCAGGCTTAGTAATAATTGGAACATAAATCAGGCAATATCATGCAATGAGGAGTTTCAAGTTGAAAATTTTATACTTATTGAGAAGCTCAATTTGAGTAAATCCAAAGATCTCCATTTCATACCAAACTTGTGCTCCAAATTTATATGGTAGTGATGGCCAAGCAAAACACTTTGATTACTCTGGTGATAGCAATGCCAATCTCAACATCAATACAACCTTCAAGGGAAGTAAACAAGTTTTAATTGATAAGCATGTTCATTTTAATTATAATATGGACAGTAACTTGGTTTGCTTACCTGAAGAAAAGAGACAATACTGCCATCCAACCAGTATTGAACAAACTGCTGGAAATTATCAGCTTTTTAGCATAAATGAGGATAAAAGGCTTCCTGTGAAGTTCTCTGGTTTCCTTCCTGTAGGTTGCAGCCCTATCCTCGACATCAATAACCTAATGGGAAGTAAACATACTATTATTACAAAAATCCTTTTATTAGATAATAAATTGAATGGTAATCTGTGTGTTCTACCTGATGCAGAGATTAAGGGTTCCTCCAGCAGTGATCAAGAGAGTGTTCCTTCACTAATAAAGAGTAAAGACGATAAAGCTCTTACCTTTCTCCATAAAGTGGGCAACAATCACTATAGAAGCGAGATTAACAACAAAATATATCACTTATCTTGTTGGGAAGTTGGAAATATCAGTGGTAGCAAGTTGTCAGTTGTAGATCTGAGCCTGAAGAGGAAAATGGAGAGCTACTCGAACTTATTGAGCACGAAGATTAACAGTTTTGATGACATAATTAGAAAAGGAAGCGAAGATATGGTATGGGCTGATTTCACAAACTTTAATCCCTCCAGTAGCAAAATAGAAGAAAATAAAGACTTTGTATGGAATCCACCATGAAGCTCTCGAGTTTGGTGGAGGAATATTGTTGGATTTCCTCTGCGATTGCCATTTTTTTTGTTTTTTGAGAGCTTAAGATAGTGGTGCAAAATGTCGGCTACGGTTTGCACCTTGCTGGATTGTTATGTTTTGTATCATTGGATCGTGTTTTATTTTACCCGATATTAGAGCATCTTCAACAAAAGCTCTATTACCCTTCTGAATTCTGAATTAAAGCCAAAAACAGTTACAACAAATGTTCAACATCGTAATATACAGGGCAATATTATGGGGCCACTTCCGAATCCGGAGTTGGTCCCATAAGCCAATTTTTTTGGCTCGCGACGTCGTGAGCCTATTTTATCAGCTCACGACATCGCGAGCCTATAAAATCAGCTCGTGATAGCAGAAAATACCAAATTAATTTTTTGGCATTTTCTGCTGTCGTGAACCGATTTAATAGGCTCGCGACGTCGGGAGCCGATAAAATAGGCTCGCGACATATATTTTTTTCCCCGTTGGGTACAACACGTAATATTCAGCTGAATATTACGTGTTGTAATATCCAGACCATGAATCTTGTTGGAGATACTCTTATGGACCTTGGGCCTTAACATTTTTTTACTTGTTTCAAAAAAAAAAAAATAGTTTTCTTTACAAAAAAGTTAAAAAGTCATCTTCTAATAAAAAGGCTTCAAAATCTAAAGAAATAAAAAATATGGATTCCTATGTCTAACAATAAGATAATTAGACAAAAATATATATGTATAATTTGTTTAACAATGTTTTTCATAATCAAAATTATGTCTTTAAAGGTCCCATATCCTCCTCGGTATGGCTACCTTCTTTTCTAACATTTAGGACCATGACGGAGGAAGTGAGTACCAATTAAATTATTTTTATCTTGTAGGTATCCAAAAGATTTCAAAAGGAGAAATGGATACTCGATAATGGCTACTCCAAACATATGACTGGCAATGCTAAAATGTTATCAAATAAAACATATATAGATGACGACATGGTAATTTGTGGAGATAATTCAAAAGGATTTGTCATTGGGATTAGTGATGTTTTCAATAACGTTATGTCCACTTCACATGTTATTTTTAATGTTCTCTCAGTTGAGAATTTAAAACATAACTTATTGAGTATTAGTCAACTTTGTGACAAAAGATTTAAAATAGATTTGAAAAGAATAGATGTAACATATTTGGTCAAAACAAACGATATTTGAAGGATTAAGAAATAGAAACATCTATGTCTTGAATATGAAAGTTAATAACTCAACTGATTTATGTATATTAGCATAATTTAATGATCCATGGATTTGGCTTGAACAGTTATGTCACGTAAAGTTTTAAGTTTTTTAACAAGTTAGCTAAAAAGAAATTTAGTTGGAGGAAGATAAATAAATTACAAATTTAAGAATCTATGTGATGCATGTCAATATGAAAAATTAAAATAAAGTTCTTTTAAATCTAAAAATGAAATTTCAACCAAACAACCATTAGAGTTATTCCAGTTATTACACCTAGATTTGTTTGGACCCACATAAGTATGATATATGAATCATAATAAATATGTACTAGTTATTCTAGATGATTTTTCACGATGATGATATACATGGACACTTTTTTTAAAACATAAAAGTGTTACTTTTGAGATGTTTAAAATTTCGCTAAAAGAATTAAAAACTTAGTGGGTCTTAAGATAAAAAGTATAAAAAGTGATCACGGAGGCGAATTTGAAATTGTTTGCAATAAAAAGGGTATCTTACATAATTTTTCATTTCCTCGAACACCACAATAAAATGGTATCATAGAAATGAAAAGTTGCACACTTTACAAATGCATACGAATGACGCTCAATAGTTGTTGTCTACCAAAGAATTTCGGGGCAAAAGTTGTAGCTATTGCTTGATATGTATTAAATTGTGTCAAGCTATTCCCTTTAACAAAAAATACTTTATTATGAAATGTTTTTTGGTAAGAAACCCAAAGTTTCATACTTCATAATATTTGCTTCAAAATGCTTTATTTTAAACATTTAAGACAATCTCGGGAAATTTGATTCAAAAGCCGATGAAGACATATTTACTGGATATTCTGCTCGTAATGAAGCTTTTAGTATTATTAATAAACGTACCAATACTATAGAAAATAATTTTCATGTCTCATTCGATGAAAACTTTTCAACTAACAGAAGTAGTGATGAAGGTGAAATTACAATACAATATACCAAAATAGTACTTTTAAATAATAATGAAATTTCATTTAATAATGAAAATACATTGACACCACCACCTCATATTCGAAAAGATCATCCAATTATTAACACAATTGGTGATTTAAACACAAGAGTTTCCATTATACATCAACTCAACCAAATGAGTCACGTTGCATTCATTTCAATTTTAGAACCAAGGAATTACAAAGAGGCTTCAAATCACTAGCCATCGATTATGGCGATGCAAATAAACTCAATCAAATTGAAAGAAATGAGGTATGCAAACTTGTTCCTAGACCTACAGGTCAATTTGTAATTGGAATAAATTGTATTTATATGAATAAAGTAGATGAAAATGGAAATATCATTCGAAATAAAGCAAGACTAGTCGCTCAATGGTACAATCAAGAAGAAGGCATTATTATGAAGAGACTTTTGCTCCAGTAACATGACTAAAATTCATCCGAATGTTACTTGTTTTTCTTGTCATCATAACCTTAAACACTTTCAAATGGACATAAAAAGTGCTTTCTTAAATAGTTTTGTAAAGGACCAAGTTCATGTTGAACAACCTTCGTTATTCACACATGAGAAATTTCCTGAACATGTATATACATTGAAGAAAGTATTATATGGTTTAAAACAAGCATCTCATGCTTGTTATATAGATTAAAAACTCATTTAATTCTGGTTTTCAAATTGGTAAAATAGATACAACACTGTTTATAAAAAGGAATCATAACGATATTTACTACTATAAAATAGGTCATTTGCATTTGTTGTTTACCCCCCTATTGCATCAGTTCAACAACTGATGCATATGCATCTGATGCAATAAGGTTTAAAAAATTGCATCGTTTTTAGAACTGATGCAACAGCTATAATTTTACTTCGGTTTAAAAAGGCAAGTGCATAAGAATAAGGGAAAGATGTGAACACAAATTGAAATCACTTGCCCACCCGTACCACATTTGTTGAGTACAATGTTGTACGCCTACATCTGCATTGTAGCATGATAGAACAAAATGTTTCTTTTAGTAAATGTGCATCTAACGTGAAAACTGGAAAATAAAGCATGCATGTATGTGCATCTCACATGATAACAAGGAAACAAAGCATGTGCCTATAATGGTGACAATACACTATTCTTTTATAGTGACATCACACAACATGCAAATGAAGAGTTAGCATTCTCCAGACTATATATTTTGTCCTAAGTTAACACAAATCCTTCAACACCACGTATATTTATATGTGCACCGATCAACCCACATATATTAGCCCACTCTATTAGCTTTACAAGCTCTAAACTATATTTGCAGTTAAATAAAAAAACTAAGTATGTAACCTTGATAGGAATAGAGTCTAGCTCATGTATTATAACCTTGATAGGAAAAAGTGGACAGACCACTTTAAAATCTGTATGTGGTGGACGGTCCACCTTAAAAACCGAATGTAGTAGATTTGAAATCTTCCATTCTCTTATAATATTTTAAATTATTATTTGTTAAAATAATAAGTGTTTGCAAGCATATTAAAAACTGGTCGGCCCTACCAAAAAAAATAAGTATATTATATATATGTGTGTGTGTGTGTGTGTGTGTGTGTACATACATTTGTATGTACATATATAAAATAAGTTTACTATATTTAAATCAATTTACTTGATAAAAAATAATAAAATAAATTTATATGTATTTGTTTAAAATACTCAATAATAAGTGATTAACCAAAAATACACGAAACTTATGCTTACACTTATTTGTTGAAAACATGGTACATGAAACTTACAGGCCAATAGTACTCAAACATTGAATGTGAGATATAATTGACAAGGACACATACTCCATATATACACACACATACCTGCTACTTCTCTGGCAACCTACAACACACGTCAAACTCATAAGTACACACTAGCTTGGAGACCAATTCTTTGTTGAAATTCGTAAGTATTGAATGAAATATACTTTGTCCATTGTCCCACATAATTTAAGCGAACAGGTGCAACTGTTCAGTGAAAGGACGTGACTATTAGTAGCATCGTTTTCATGAAAAGATACTTCACAAAAAGATGCTTCGCAAAAAGACACTTCGCGAAAAGACACTTCATGAAAAGACGCTTCCTTTCACCAACGGTCATATTTTCCAATGGCCATATCTCAGCGAAAAGACACTTTGCGAAAAGACACTTTGCGAAAAGACACTTCACGAAAAGGCACTTCCTTTCGTCAAACGGTCACATTTCAGCAAAAAGACACTTTCTTTCATCGAAAGAGATGCGTCTTGTACGTCTTTCTTTCACCGAAAGAGATGCGTTTGTACGAAGATGTACAAGCACAACCGTTCGAAAGAGATGCGACTGTATGAAAAGGTACGAGCACGACCGTTCAGAAGAGATGCGATTATATGAAGAGGTACGGGTGCGACCATTCGAAGGGATGCAGATAAAATATAAATTAGAAGGAAAACTGATCGCTTCCTCACTAATTGACTTATTCCAATCCAGTCTTCCTTTTCTCTTCTCTAACACTCTTATACAAAATCAGAGGATGACATACTCATTACAATCTCGTGTAGAATACGTCTGCTGTATCTTGGGAGAACTTTGAAATAAAATTCTTAAGAAATTATTGCGACAAGCCCCAGACATCATTCAATTAGATTTCTAGTTTATATATTTATATACATTATTTCACTATCTTTCAATTCTTTACGTTGTGCTATTTCTTAAAATAGTATAACTTAGTTGTTGTAAATTAATTACAACATATTGATTGCTATCATTAGCTAATACTAAATCCTGGAGTAGTGGAAATTTAAGTTATAAATTTGTGCGACGAGTTTATAATTAATTATTCTCTGTTTTGGTATACTAGACCTACAACATCTTAAGAATTTTATTGTTTTCTTACTAAAACAGAGATGGCAACAGTTGAATTGTCAACAAAGGCCGAGGTAGGAAATCAGTTAAATAAAAAGATCTAGATATTGAGATCTGATCGAGGTGGAGAATATGAATCACTGTTTGAACAATTCTGTGCAGAAAATGGACTAATTCATCAAACAACAGCCCCATATTCACCACAACAAGATGGTGTTGCCAAGAGAAAGAATAGAACATTAAAAGATATGATTAATGTAATGTTATTGACCTCTGGCTTATCGACGAACTCTAGGGGGGAGGCCTTAAATACGTCTAATCATTTTTTAGACAAGGTTCCTCACATTAAAACAAGAACAATTCCATATGAGTTATGGAAAGGGGATAAACCAAGCTTTAAATACCTCAAAGTGTGGGGGTGCTTGGCAAAGGTTCCAGTTCCGCCTCCCAAGAAAGTTAAACTTGGACCAAAGACTATAGATTGTTACTATCTAGGGTCACCCCAAAATAGTAGTGCCTATATATTTTTGGTATTCAAGTCTGATATAGCCGATATCAATGTAAATACAATTATTGAATCAAGAGATGCCTCATTCTTTGAATATGTGTTTCCGCACAAAAGGGATGAAAGAAATTAGGAGATCTACATGGAGCAACCAGAAGGTTTCATTTCCAAAGGAAATGAAAACAAAGTCTGTAAATTAGTAAAATCATTATACGGACTAAAACAAGCTCCAAAACAATGGCATGCAAAATTTGATAGTATCATGATGAAAAATGGTTTTCGTATAAAAGAATGTGATAAATGTGTTTATTATAAACAAGTTGTACAATCATACGTGATGGTTTGTTTATATGTAGACGATATGCTAATCTTTGGTCCTAACATTAAAGTTATAGAGATCATAAAGAAGATGCTAATCAACAATTTCGATATGAAAGATTTAGGTGTTGCAGACGTTATTTTGGGAATTAAGATAAGAAGAACACCTAGTGGAATTGAATTATCTCAGTCACAATACGTAGATAAAGTGATTGAAAGATTTCAAGAATTTGGAATTAAAGGAGTACAAACACCTTTTAATCCATCAGGAGTACTGCATAAGAACACTAAGGAGAGTGTAATGCAAATGGAATATTCTCATGTAATAGGATGTTTAATGTATCTTATGAATTTCACAAGACCAGATATAGCTTATGCAGTAAGTCGATTAAGCAGATATACAAATGATCCAGGAGAAGAACACTGGAAAGCACTAATGAGAGTGCTTGGACAATTAAAAAATACCACAAAATATTCCTTACATTATGGGAAATATCCTGCCATCTTAGAAGGATATAGTGATGCAAACTGGATTGCCAATTCAGAGGAATCGAAATCAACTAGTGGTTATGCATTTACCCTAGCAGGGGCAACAGTGTCATGAAAATCTACTAAACAGACATGCATAGCTGGTTCCACTATGAAATCAGAGTTCATTACTTTAGATGAAGCAGGCGAAGAAGTAGAATGTCTTCGTCACTTTTTAGAAGATATTCCTTTTTGGCCCAAACCTGTGCCAGCCATATGCATACACTGTGATAACTAAGAAATGCTAAGCAGAGCACAAAACTTTGTGTATAATTGAAAGTCACGACATATTCATAGACGCCATAACACAATTAAGCAGTTACTCTCAAATGAAACTATTTCCATAGATTTTGTGAGAACAAATGGTAACCTAGCAGATCCATTTAATAAAGGTTTATCAAGAGAGAAAATTGACTGTGCATCGTAGGGAATGGGTTTAAAAGTCTAAACCAACACGAGTTATCTTATACAGAAACCTATCCTAGCGAATAAGCAAACCAGTTATGAATAACTCAAGACGTAATGCATTTTTGGACATAGTCCTACTCCATTCCTATGGTGCACAATATAAATGCATGCCTATGGAAATATTACAAGGTTAAAACTACATTTTTTAATGATTACCGTATCTTGAAAATAACAAGTGGGGTATATGTAGGATACTCTTAATGGTTGCGATCACCTATGTTAGTGTGAGCTGGGTCGGCTCTATGAGAGTTTTAAAGGCTTAAATTCTTTATTACACTCGCAGAACCAAGAAGTGTTCAGGACCAAAATGAACACAACCAAGAGATTAGATGATAAGGGAATCAATGCTTCGTAAAGCTTATTGTCTGGATATACAACAATGGCTGATGGTTCAAGATGAAATAATTCACCGATTAGCCAAGTAGATCCGATAAGTTTTAACTAGGGAAAGTTCAAAGTGAATATCTACTTATCCACGATAAAGCATTATTCCGTATGTACTTTGTGATATTTTGCTTTGTGTTGGGGAAAAGAATATTATCATTCATGTGGGAGATTGTTGAAACGCGTAAGTATTGAATGAAATATACTTTGTCCATTGTCCCACATAATTTAAGCGAACAGATGCAACTGTTCATTGAAAGGACGTGACTATTAGCAGCATGGTTTTTTGCGAAAAGATACTTCACGAAAAGACACTTTGTGAAAAGACACTTCGCGGAAAGATACTTCCTTTCACCAACAGTCATATTTCCCAATGGTCATATCTCAACGAAAAGACACTTCGCGAAAAGACACTTCGTGAAAAGGCACTTCCTTTCGTCAAACGGTCACATTTCAGCGAAAAGACACTTCATGAAAAGACACTTCCTTTCACCGAAAGAGATGCATCTATACGAAGTGGTACAAGCACAACAGTTCGAAAGAGATGCGACTGTATGAAAAGGTACGAGCATGACCGTTCAGAAGAGATGCGACTGTACGAAAAGGTACAGGTGCGACCATTCGAAGGGATGCGGATAAACTATAAATAAGAAGGAAAACTGACCACTTTCCTCACTAACAGACTTATTCCAATCCAATCTTCCTTTTCTCTTCTCTAATACTCTTATACAAAATCACAGAGTGACATACTCATTACAATCTCATGCAGAATACGTCTGTTGTATCTTAGGAAAATTTTGAGAAATTATTGCGACAAGCCCCAGACATCATTCGGTTAGATTTATATTTTGTATATTAATATACATTATTTCATTATCTTTCCATTCTTTACATTGTGTTATTTCTTAAATTAGTATAACGTAGTAGATGTAAATTAATTACAACATATTGATTTCTATCATTAGATAATACTGAATTCCGGAGTAGTGGAAATTTAAGTTATAAACTTGTGCGATGAGTTTATAATTAGTTATTCTCTGTTTTGGTATACTAGACCTACAACATTCTTCTGTCCCCATTCCAACTGTATATCGTGTCCCTCCAATCAGATCCCATGATTTCCGCTGTTTTGCATTTAAGTCCCCCAACAATTCAGGGGTTTAAGTGCAAAAGGTGGAAATCAGGGGGCTGTGATTGGGTGGGACACGGGGGGATAGTGGAAATGGAGACAGAACAATTTGACTAGCTTGCATGCATTTCACAACACTGCCTGACACCATTTCACAAAATTCTAACATAGTTATTGAAGAACAAAAAGAAAATAGGAAATAATCCTTATAGGAAGTCAAATTTCAATAGTAAACTGAAACTTATCTAAGAGGTTAAGGGTGTATCTTCTCATAAGAACACCCATTCATGGATGTCACATGCACAATTACACTGACTTAGGAGTGCATATCATAAAATTTTTACTATTAAAACATGTATGCTTTTTTACCTATTCACTATTCGTTTAGGTTTAATTTATAACTTAACCTCTCGTATTCATCGTCCAATCTCATGTCCACGGTCTCATCTAGTGTCCTTCCCATCTCTTCTAACTCACTCACTTTCCTAAGTAGCAAAGACTCGGCCTTCTAAAATCAGCCTCTATTTAACCACTAACTACTTCCAATGCCACCACCCCAAAACCATTTTGTACATAAGCACACTTCCTATTTGGTCTTCTTATTAACAACTATTTTTTATTTCAGTGCCTATTTAGATTGATCCTTAATTTTGTCTGAAATTAATTTCAACTCTGGATATGAATTTAAATTTAAATTAATTAGAAAACCGTAACAATGTGAATAGGGCAATGGTAATTGACACGTACCTATATAAATAAACAAGAGAGCTAGACATAATGTTGAATTTATTTGCTTTGATAGCCTGAGAATACAGCTCTAGTGCGGTATGTTCTGTATTTACTGCTTCCTTTTCTTTTCATCTGAATATAAAAGTCAGAAAGTCAATTATGCAGACATCAACATATACATATTGTTAACGAGCGTCTATTTAACAAATCTAGAGATATCAAACAATGCAAAACACAAAGATATTGAAATCAATTCTTTTTCCAACCCAAAGTAGGATCCTACGGATCTTACAGTCAAGTAGAAGTAGAGTGAATGATGGATATATTATAGAGAAAACTACACATAGTTTAATTATCATAGTAGTCTCAAAGTTCAATTTCATTTTATTTTTAGTCAATGACTAGATCCTATACAATTATGTTACGTTCCTAATATGGATCATATAAAATAACACCTTGCTGCTGCATTTTCCCGCATCTTCAAGCTATGGGAGTCTATTTCTCCAGCAGGTGAAAATATGCCATAAATTTGCACTGATCATACTACTACCAATATGCACAATCCTGTTTATTGATGGAAAGAGGTATATATGTCCAACTATCACGAGCCATTCTGTATATTTGTGTGTGTGTGTGTGTACAAGGAGGGTTCCGTTACACCTCTTATATTGCACGTGAACTCTCCCCTTAATCTCCACCACCCATTCCCCCACTCATTCTATCTCTTCCCATTTCAATATTATTTCTTAGTGCGAAGAGAGAGAATAAGTGGGGAATGGGTGGTGGAGATTAAGGGGGAGAGTTCACATGCAATATAAGAGGTGTAGCGAAACTCTCCTCTCTCTCTCTCTACATATATATATATATATATATATATATATATATATATATGGGCAGGTTCAATGGCACCCCAAATAGTGAGCACCCCTTTAGCCTACCACTTTTCCACCACGCATTTCCTCCCTCTCTCCTCCCTCTCTCCTTCCACTCATTCTCTCACCTCCCACTCACTTTCTTTAATATAAATGAAAGGAGGAAATTAGGGGCATTTTGGGTGCTCCGGGGATCGGGTTAGGTGCACTAGGGGGAGTTTTACAGCAGCGCCGGTTTTTCCCCTGAAAAATTCAAAAAAATATATAGGAAACTCTATTTAAACACAAAATTGCACACAATAAATCTTAATCACTGGATCCTCACATGAATTCCACTCTCCACATAAAGACAAACAGATCCAACGGTGAAAGCTTTGTGTCTCTCACTTTGTGTTTAATTTTATGTTTAAATAGCCAGCCCTATATATATCACTACCAAATATTTTAGTATTAAAGGCACTAGTCAGGAGAAAAAAAAGGTTGGTCCCTAATAATGATTAATTAGGGGTTCTAATTGTTTAAGTCTTTTTTAGGTATTTTAAATGACAAATACATCTGTCTTCAATGGACAATTAAGGCAGAAATAAAATTAGCTGTTATTTCTGATGTGATTTGTGACATAAAATCACATATGTTGATAGAGACGATGATAGAGACGAGACGTGGATGTGCTTGGCAATAATGGAGATGGTGCAGCAGCATAAAAAAGGCAAGAAGGAACAGTTTTGCTTCAAGCTTCAACTCAGACGTATGAGCCATGCCTGTCAGATGTCTGAGTTGTCAGGATTTGGAACCCGAGAGTATGGACAGACGTCCGACATATATTTGATAGATGTCTGAGCGGGTATTCTGCTGGATTTTGACCTAGTCTTTGTATGACTTATTCTACAAGCAATGAGGAGGAAAATTGGGCATTTTCCTAGGTCTTCTATTCTCCTATAAAAGCAACATACAGGGTTGGATTAAAACATGAAATTGAGACTGAGATAATTAATCCAAGGGTTAGTCGTTGTGCTACATTGTTCTCCTTCTCCAACAAGTGCTGTAGTCATCTATATATTCTTTCCCTTTCTCAACAAAGTTATTGATTCTTGTAATTTTTTTTATTGTTGGTTGTTGATTCATTGAGTATAAACAAAATTTGTTTTTGTGAATCAATAAAGAGGGTAGTTGGGTAGAATATCTTGAGTTTGCGCGTGTGATTTCGTATCTGTGTTTGTCTCCATAGAAATCATCTTTAAGTAATTGGGTGAAGAAGATCCTGGTCGCTTCCGCAAAGGCGCAGTTACCATAACAATTTCTATGCAGGAGGGCACAAGAATCCGCCCCAAATCTATGAAACAATCCCACCTAGCGGCAAAATTTCAACAATGTAAATTTATTCCCACACTCTCTCTTTTCTTTTACCGAGCGACCTAATTTCCCTTTTTTCTTCCAACTGATGATTTTTGCTCTACTTCAGTCCACAAATTATTGCAAGCTTGCTCCTTTATTTTAAATGGAAAATTCATTGGCAAAGGTATGTAATTTATTTGGGATAGTAATTAAATCTTAGTCTGTGTTGATTACAAACCCTAACTGCTCATGTTGATCGACGACACTGCAAAAGTGGAAAGGTTTTATTTTTCATTTTGATTTACAACCTACGCGCATGTTCTTGATCACTTTGATTGCATTTTTTAGTTGTTAACACAAAGTATCTCAATGCCTGAATAGTGACTATCCCGGTTTCTACTGATAATACATATTTTCTCCTTTTTTCATTAGCTAGTAATGTCCAAATTCTCTTTTACTTTTTCCTTCTTCTAATGTTAGTGATTATATTTTGATCATTGAACATGAGCTGCATGTTTAAATTAATTATATAACATTTTTTCATAGCTAGCCATTTGCACGTAAGTTGTATGCATAAATGCCTATTTCATTATAGCATATGTTAATTTTTAATTTAGCAATTTGAATGTTAGTTTTGTTGTAGTAACTATAACATTTATGCTATAAAAAGAAATTCTTATTAGTTTCTAAATTTTACGTATATTTACGAAAAGAAGATGTTTATCATCAATGCACAATTCATAGGTATGGTGTGAAGCAAGCACTTTAAGTTATTTGCATGTATTTTGAATAGCTTTTATGAAGTACTATATCATTAAGTTTGTACTTTGATCTATTCTGATGAACATGATTGTGTTTCCATTTATAATTTCTTAGATGAGTACCTTAAATTCAGATTCTAGTCAGGAGAATCATTTAAGTTTAGATGATGACATATGTGAAAATGGTGACCTTGGAAATAATGGTATGTCATATGTTTTATTATTATTTTGAGTTTGTACAAGAGAAGTAAGCATCATATTGATTCTATATAATACTTATTTAAATTATTCTTCTTGAGTTACTATCAACTGTTATTTTTAAGGTCATTAAGAAGAAATAGACGTGGCTATAACAAACCCAAATGGGGTAAGTCAGGCTACGAGAAGATAGAATTCACAAAAGATGTATTGGCTTGTAACAACCCGGAATTTCGTAACCAATTTAAATTTTGTATTTTAGCTATTTTAATGGGATTTGAATATTTTAAATAATAATGAATAAAAATTTATTTAAGTCGAAGTTAAAACGTATAAGTTTATTTTAATTATAAAACGAACGCGAAATGGTGCGGTAGTTTGAAAATTCGATTTTAAATTTCAATTGAATGTACAAAATTCAAAATAAACCGGATTTCAGTAAAACCAGAAACATTTGAATCTGTTTAATTATATCTTTCTAACGAATGTGAAAAATCCATATTTCATAATGTAAATTGAAAGTTATGTCCAGTTTAAAATTCAAAATAGTCGCTATGGAATTTATATATATTTTATATAACATATAACCCTCAAAAATAGCCATTTTGCAAACGACCTCTGTTTTCGACGAAACCACTTTTGTTGGATCCGGAATATCAAATTATTTCTAGATTCCAATTTTCTTAATTTTTTGGAATTGATATGTGAGCATGGTGAATTTAAACGCATTTGATACTTTCAGTTTGAATTTAATCGACTGGAAAATGGCCAATTTCCAAACGATCTCCAAATTCGAAGAAATTAGTTTTGTTAGGGCCATGTCATCAAAACAAAGCTAGATATAATTTTTCTGTAATTTTTGGATTCAGTATGTGGCTCCGGTAAATTAAAATGTACGTTGAAATCAATTTTTAACGTTATATTATTTTATATTTTAATTTTGATGAAAACTAATTGAAATAGTAAAATTGGCTTACGGGACATATCCCATTGTGTCCAGAATGAGGGTATTTGGCTAGAGGCGACAGTCGTTGGGTTTGATTTGGAGTTCGTATGCAAAAACACATTTTTGGAGTTTAAAATAACTTAAAATATATATTATATATAGTGGTCAAATGGGGGGTCAAACCCCTCATTCTCTCTAACCGTGGTCAATGAGGAAAATAAATCCCGCCACCACCTTTGTTCGACGGCGGATTTCTTCGGGTTCCCCTCCCCACCAACAATTTCTCAAAATCCATTCTATAATTTTTCAAACTTATAAAGCAAATATCGTAGAGCCTGGAGAGGACTACATATCCAATGGTTATGATGAAGTTTCATAGCAAGAATCGTTGGAATTTGGGGTCTGAAATTGGCGAGTTCGAAGGAGTTTTCCGGCTACCTAGGGGGTGTGAGTTCTTGGCACCTCTTGGAGGAGGTGGGCGGCGACAAGGCGCATCGCGTGGCGATCTCCGATGCTGGCCCGGTAGCGAGTGGATTTGGCGAGGAGGAACCCAAAATCTGAACGGCGGTTCTAGTGTACGCGTTGTAGAAGAAAGGAGAAGGGTAATCTCTGTTTAACGTGTTAATTAGTAAATAAATATCGTTGTTTTAAATATAAATAAATAGCATTGTTTAAAATATATAAATAGCAACTGTTTTAAAATATATAAGTAACATTGTTTTAAAATATATATAGCATGGGTTTTTAAAAATATAAATACTGTTGTTTTTAAGATATAAATATCATTGTTTTAAAAATAGATTTTTACATAAATATCATTATTTTAAAATATAATTTTTACATAAATAAAATTATGATAAAAATGTGATTCTTATTATAAAATAGTTTTAAATTAAAAATATCATTTTTAATTTATATATAGCATTGATTTTAAAAATATAAATAGCATGATTTTTAAAAGAAATAATGCGGTATAAAAATGTGGTTTTTAATACAAACTGCGTGAAACAGATTGCGCTGGAAACATGGTGAATAACACTAAGCGAGAAATCAAACTGAAACAGAACGGTACTAGAATCATCAGTTAAAGACTAACAGAGTGGAACCTAGTGTGAGAACTCCTTCTCACTCTAATTATTTTGCAGTTAAATATATACTAGGATGTAGACGGGGCTTAGAAGCCTCCGACGCTATTTATTGTACAAACAATGCATGTTGTTTGGATTGAATTGTGGTGAAATTGACTGTATTGTAGAAATGAATTGTATTGTGGTTTTGTGATTGATTGGATTGGTTGTGTATGGAGCGAGCCAGTATCAGGAGAGGGGTAATGCTAGACATTACTCCGGTTTTAATATCGTGCCGTTATAATGCCGAAATTTTCTGAAATAATTATTTAATCATTAAAAATATAATTTTTAATGTGTATATGAAATGTATAAAATATTCATGTGTTTAATAAAATGTTAGAACAATAAAAATATTATTTTTATTGAATGTATGAACTATATAAAATAATCATGTGTTGAAATAAATATTTTATCGTTAAAAAATATAATTTTTAATGTATATGTGAACGACATAAAATTCTCCTGAAATGAAAATAAATATTCAATTACAAATCGAACGATTTGTTTATGTACACCTATTTATCTAATATTGATTGGGACGATAAATTTTACACATCGCCCAACTGCACAAATAATATTTAGTATTTGTTGGTTGAAACCCCACACAGGTATTGGGATGATATTTGGCGTACACCAATCCCAATTGTTTAGTTATATGTCAATCGATTGGTTGACAAATTGTTGTAAGGGTTAATTATTTATATTTAATTCTTATGCAGTTGTGTAATGCACTCTGGATGATGGATTATTGTTTATCATTGTTGTTATATACATGTATTGTATGAAATCCATATAAATAACAATATATGGTAATTGACTGTGTATGATTCCAATTCAGAAATAATGAATATTTTAAAATAACAAATATTTTAAAATAACAAAAAATTTAAAATAATATTCAATAAAGGATTAAAATGTGAATTTGATGTCCAATTTGGGATGGACACGAAAATATTGAAATATGTGAAGCTGTGTGGATTAGATTTGCGCCATTTTAACGCGAACGATTTTTATATCGATTTTATTCAATTTTATAATGAATAAGGAAATGATTTCAAAATATGATATTTTGAAAATATTATCACTTAAATATTATAATGATAAGGAGTATTCAATTTTGATTTAAAATTGAAATGGAAGTGGGAATCGTTTTGAAAACGAATTTATAAAATACGTTTTGAACGAAATATATATAATATATAAATATATATATTAATGGCTTGAATAGAATGCGTCGCTCTGTGACCATTCTTGAATTTTGACCATTAACTTCAAATGGACGTAACGGGAGATTCGACCATCGGATTATCCTAAAACCGAAGCCGTTTAGTTCGTATGGAAAAGAGCTTTCCAACGATATAAGAGATTTGAAATCTAATGGTTGGATTTGGAACTATGTCCAAATCAAATTTGGAAAAGGTCGTTGTAAATGCAGTACGATCATCGTTTATGGAAATCGATTGAAAAGGCCTTAATAAAATTATTAGAAATATTAATAATTTGTGAAAAATCATAATAAATGATTTGGAAAGAATTTGGACGAAAAATTCCACGTTTATAAAGATAAAAAAAATATTTTTATCAAAATGAACTAGTTATTAACTAGATTTGAAATCCAATAATTTTTAAATAAATAAATTGGATTTATAAAAGGGTTTTAATAAAACTAGAAATTTCCAATATATAAATTGGAATGGATTTGAATAGAAATCATCTCCAGAATATTTCGATATTAGATTCCGTGACTATATGGATATTATGGAGGAATTCAAAAGATAGATATATATCGTTATTCCCTATACGATATGTGTTGGTTTCAGAATTTGATATTGAATATAAGCCGATATAATTTCTATTCAGAGCCTTATATTTAATATTAATTTGGATTTTAAGGTTTGTCGTGAATGGTGTCTTCAGTAACACTGTTCTTAAGCCCCGTGTGAAAAGAATAAATCTTTCAATTAAGATTATTAGAGTTTCCAATTGTATTTAGTAATTGGAACAAAATGGAATGTGAATTGGGTTTATTGTGAACTATGTTTTTAATGACATTCGTTCTTCAACCCGATTAACAGTGAAAAGTTATTTGGAATTTATAAATCTTTTTATTAAAATTTAATGCAAATTTTCCAAAGTAAAGTTTTCCAATTTAATATAATGAATTGGAATGCAATGGAATTCGATTTGGTAATAATCGAAGTGATCTTCTATGGAGGAAGACTGATAATGCATATGGAATTTTAAAGGCTTTATCGTTATTCCATTTATATTATTAGTCAGATATGGAAATTGATATCGATTATATATTTATCAGTTTTACATGAAGATTCCATAATTAATGGAATGTGATTTTGGGTTTATCGTGAACTGTTCTTTAAATGACATTGGTTCTTTAACCTAGTTAAAGACAGGATTACATGTCCAACATTGTATTTCGAGCTGTATTATTGTCTCTGCTAAATATATATATGTTTGGTGACGGAGAATTTATTCTCTTGCTCAACACCCTTCTCTAAGACGTACTAGCTTAGAGGTTATATATCGGCAAAATCAATGGTACGGTGTAGATTGTCGATGTGGCATGTTTGTGTTTCCAAAGTATAAAAATCATCAACTAATGATTGTTGGAAAAATAAAACTTATTGGAGTTTTAATGAATCTTTAATTAGATTAAAATGTGAATGTGATAATTTAAATTATCAAATTTCGGAAATGATCGAGAATGGAGTAACACCAGTTTTACGCCAGACAATAGTTAAATCTTTAAGTAGATTTGAATGTGAAATGGTAATTAAATTTACCGATAACACCATGGGGTTAGATATGGAGTATTACCAGTTTTTCTCCATGGGATGAATAGGTTGGGATTAGGAAATAAAAAAATGATTACTTCGGTAAGGCTCGATAATCCCGACTAGTTGATAAACCTTAATTTGGTTTGAATTGATATCCAAAGGAAGATTAAAGAATAAATTTAAAGAATTTATTTTTTATAAAATTAATGAGATCCTTTCCCTAATGATGTGAATATTTGAATAAAAGAATATTCTTAATTGGAATAAGGCGTATGTTGTGTTTTAATAGCACTTGATTATAAGATACGTGATTTATTCGGGAAGGTCGGGTTTATAAACATTCTGGATAATTGATTCGACGAAATGTCGACGATGAAGACCGGAGATCTTCACATCGTTTGGATGATTACTGATGTCATGATTGGGCTGTACACCCAAGACATGGTAATAAGTGGTGATCGTCCAGACGTACTTGGAGATCGACTGGATATGCGAGAACCTTTCTCCTGTATTGGACATATGGGACGAGGAATAAGGCGCCTCCGCTTTCGTTCAGACCCAAAACGAACTTGTAAATGGATGTGTGTCTGACATTGGATTTTATTCTATGTTGATTGATCTCTATTAAATATATACCTTTTTGGTGATGGAGAATTTGTTCTCTTGCTTAACACCCTTATCTAAGACGTATGAGCTTAGAGGTTATATACAGATAGACATCAGTTGCATGGCGTGAGTTGTCAGTATGGCATGCTGAGATGTAGTGATCAAGGCTTCTGTTGAAAAGTAGATTTGTAACGACCCGTCTTTTTGCCCGATTCTCGCTGGTAATTAAACCAACTTAAATCGTTCACAAAGACGGATTGTTATGGGTACTTACATATTTGAACAAAAATAACAGAACTTTTATTTTATTTCATTGATTACATCAGAGATTACAAAGAATATCAGAGTACCATATATGCTCAGCGGAAATCCAATGCTCTCAGCGGAAGAAGAAAAACAAGACTCTAGCTTCAAATCTGAATCCAGCTCAGAAATCTAAACCTGCAAACTAAACTTCAAGCTGCCCATGCAAAATTATGGGCACCTAGAGTTCAGGTGTTAAAACAATAAACTCTAGGTTAGTCGTGGGATTGGTGTGAGAATTCGAAAACAGTCGGTTTTAGGATTTATTTTAAAGTTGGGAAATTCATCGGACCACGCCGCTTAATGCGGAACGGGTTTTCTCCATGTGAAATCCTGTGCATAGAAATTCGCAATGACTTTGGAAAAATGAAGTTATCATAAGTTCGTCCCATATCACGCAATGCAAGAGCACACCAGATGGGCGAGTTTTATCTTATGATAACCAAACATGTTTTCATACGTAAAATCCTCTTCCAATATCATTATATAGTGTGAAAACTCTTTCGCAAATAAATGTATTAATCCTAGACGGCATAATACCCATAATATTATGTCACCATATATATATATATACACACACAATCAAAATCGCATGGCTCGTATTGGAGATTTGGGTTTCCAACTTGATGATTCCTGGCACGAAAGACCAATCGGAATACAAACAAAATGTAACACGTCTTTTCCATCTAGATACGGACACCAACTACAAATCACGAGACAGATCAACGGTTTTCGTCCAGACACGGACCCCCGAACATATTCTATTCCTTAAGTTCATAAGTGGTACCACCGCCGCAGCTTTCATCATCAATCATATATAAGTATACAACCTAACCGCCAGTTTCCCATCAATCCGGGGTGTGAGGTTTGTTGATGTCACGTCATACACAAAGCTTCGCTTCAATAAGCCGTGCTTTGATCATCGCTAGCTTGTTTCATAACTCGAGTACGCCACATTGACAATTCACAATGAAACACCTCACCTCCATTAAGATCACTCTCAATGGGAATGCCTTAACTTCGGTGGAGCATTATAGGTAAAAGATGCAGATAAATTACAAGACAGACAAATAAAGCAGTGGAAAATAAAGTCATTTTATAAACAACTCAATTCAGTCAAGCTTTTACAACAATTGTCTCAATCAAACTTAAAAGTAATACATTGAAATTCTGTCTTGATTCAAAAACTCCCAAGTATGAAAGAAGCATAAAAATAACAATGATATTCCCCAATGAAGCATGAACCAACCATAGCAGTGGAAGAGAGAGTCCAAAACAATACATCGACTATCTTCGGCCTTGGAAGGAAAACTGAGCTAAGTGATAACATTTCCTCCCTGTGAACCTTGGGGGGGGGGGACGGAAGAAAATAGGCGAAACAAAACTAGGTCAGACATGAGTCTGGTAAGTCCAGTGACTTTCAGCATATAAAAAGGCAAAAGCATCATGACATGAATAAACTGAATATAAGACAATACCGTGATAACAGGGATAGCAAGATAACATAGGATAAGCATAAGGTATGATAAGGCAAGATAAACTGAATATGCTTCTACTCTTTCTCTGCTTCGCTACTACTTTGTTATTCTGATTTCTATATCTATCTCTGCACCACCTAACTAGTGTCCCAACTAGTAATCTGTATGATAACGTGATCCCAATCCCCGTAATTGTGGTAGCCTTCAGGTGTACATATATCGTGAGGATTCCACCTCAATCTGCCGAATTGCCATGAACATGTTAGATGTACCCTTACTACCCTATTGATCGGCTCTCTACTTGTATTAATGTTCCATGTGTCTGTGTCAATCAGCCCTCTCTTGCGTGTAGATACCCTATGCTGGTCCTACCATAAGGTGTATCAGTCCTTATGATGACAACCCGACACGATTCAAGATGCACAGTGTATAACTACTGGTACCCAGTGCCTGCTTTTTCCCACTACGGAGTACGTGCACGCCCGTAAACCGTCGGAACCTACACTGACGTACCCCCTACCGCTATTTTTGACAGCTTATAATCATCCCAGTAATCGTGCCCCACCCTGCCTAGTTTTAGGGTACCATGATACATCTATGTGAGTTACTGCTTAAATGGGTCCCCGTTACTAGGGTTTCCTATCGGTAAAGTTTGTGGGCCTATATATACAAATATTACCCACCTACACGAGATGTATTTAACCCTCCCACTGATTCTAGCATGTTTATTTAACGGTTAAGTTGTATGGGCCTATATGTACTAATATTACCTACCTACACGAGATGTACTTGTAATATCCCGCAAATCCGTAATATCAAAGTTGGCTACATACACCATACATCCAACCCAAATATCACGAAAAAAGAATCATTTTTTTAGACAAAAAACATAGAAGAAGAACAGAAATAACAACACAAAATCTCACATCGCAGCGGAACAAAATATAATATATCATAACTTTTGAATACAAAATTTTAACTATATAACATATCATTATCAGAGTATCACTATCAGAGTACAACTTACAACATAGCGAAAATAACAATAACTAGATAACGCTGAAGCCTCCTGCTCCAAGCTCCTTTGAATAAATCTGTAAAATCCTGAACTACATGACTTCCCATATAAAATTGGGCACCCAAGAGTTTAGGTAAAACAGAACAAAATGAACTCCGGGTCAGTCATGGGACTGGTATGAGTAAACAACTTAAAACAGTTTCAGAAACTAAATGATATCTCATAAGACCACGCCGTATAACACGGAATAGGTTTTTCCCTTATGAGAATCCGAAAACAAAGTCTTTATATCAAAACTCATTTGATATTATGATAGTGTCTAAATCAAATAAATGGAAATCTAGTGGAACGCTTGGATCTCACGTTCCATATATATTATATACAATCAAAACCGCAAGCACTTATTTGGTAATGAATTTCCAACTATGACAAGGTATGGAACCACCTTCCGATAGTGTATCTCTAGAGGAGAATACACTGGGTTCAACAAGAACATCTTGCAAACCGACCACACATGACCGACCACTCATTTCGCTTGAGTGTATCGAATGTATACCACCAATGGTTGGGATTAGCAACCGTTTCCCGAATGGGACAGCATTGAATAAAATAAGGAATTAAATGAATCTCTAGATAAGTGACGATACACCCTAATGGAAGCTACCCACATAGCCATGCTGCCTGCCCAATTTTTGTCATTTCCCGGTTGTTGAGGCCTGAGGCTACACTTACTTATCATTCATTTATAACACAATCACTTTGAATGTTAAATTGTCAGATCCGTTAATCACTAATTTGGTTTACACAAATATATTCTGGATATTATGCTAAGGGAATAAATCTGTTGCCATCATATATATTTGTACAGACCAACATATTCGATCATTGGAAATACTTTGTCAGACTTTCGTCCATATACGTTCGTTCTGGGATTGAACGAAACCGAAGGCACAATTTTCACTAATAGAAAAAGCCCTTGCACTTTACTCCGTCTTCAATATATTCAGCATACTTGGTTTGCAACGCTTATGCCAATACGGAATGGTTCTTCGGATAATAATCCAACCGGTATCTCTATATTAACAATGTTAAAATGGTCAAAAACTTCGATAGTCGGTGATTTAACTATCAAACGAAAAATGTCCGTGTACACACAACGATCTTATTTCCAAATGGAATTATCGATCAAATCATCAAACATATATATATATATATATATATATATATTCATATTTCGTTATTTTCTATGTTTAGAAAATATATGTTATTAACTCTGGAAAACATTCCCATTGCATATTTACATATCACTATTCTTCCACATCTATCAGACTAACTGTAAACTAGTAAGAGAACAACTTCCTAAGTATAAACCCTAAAGGCCGAAACCAACATCAGATCGATACTCAAAAAGTCGTTCAACTTAACTAATTTCCAGTCAGTTTCTAATTCTGCTTAACTCTATTTCTTTAAGTCCATTTGATTAACTTCATATCAACACGATCATTTTAAATCTGCAAATCATTTGCTTTTAAATCATCGTTCACTTTAAAACGTATATCTCCCAGGATTTTATTTATAAAATTCCTTGTCGTTTATAATATTCTATTTTAAGTACATTTCATTATCGAATTATATATATATATATATATCGACATATCGATTTCTAGTTTATCAAATCTTCTTAAAAATATTCTAACTCTTTAAATTTCCGGAAAAATTCGCCATAACCTCCTTTGTACGAGGTTACTGGAAAAAGTCAAACCTTGCCACATAGGCTTCTCCATTCAAAAAGAAAATCAAAAAGCCAAGCGGCTAGCCGATACGGCGCACGAAATCTCATATTCAATTTAAATACGTACCTTTTTGTCGAGCATTATATTTATACTCTTCCATTTCTTCATTTCTATACCTGCTTAACATATATCTAATCATTCTAATTCATTCCAACTTAATACACTTGTTTTAACTCAACTCGTTAATTAATTCGTTAAGCAACTCTTTTGCCTATTTCACTTTCATATTTGAATATGACATGTTCAAATATATTTTAACTTACTTATAAACCAATCCAGTTCCACTTTTCAAACTCAGGTTTCATATTCGATTTGAATATGAATTCACAAGTTTAATTTACTTATTCAAAGTTGAACTCAAATCTTAAACTTAATTAACTAATTTTCCTTTTGCTTAGTTAATTCTATTCAACAATCAAAAATATGATTTTTATTTTAGAAATCATTCCATTTACTTCACTTGGGTTCATATTCATGTTATCCAATTTATGATTTCTTTCCTTTTTATTTACTAACCCCATTTATTTTACTTGTTTATATATTCAGACAAGTCTCGGTTTCAAATTTCATTTGAAATAAATATTTCTACTTTGTAAAAATAAATTCCCCTTTTCAAATTAACACTTTTTTGAAAACAAAATAATGTGTGATCCTCCAATAGGAAGAGAGCACACACACATATATATAAAGGAAAACAGGATAAGATACAATATCCAATCACCGACCCAAACATGATTGCCAAAAGAAAGTAGAGGATAATAGATAGATGAGTTCCGGCAAGGCCACCACCCATCATACTTCAATATTGAGTTCCGGCAAGGCCACCACCCAATATTAAGTATATCTATTTCCTTACATATGGCAATCAAAATAATAAACAATGAGGATAATCATTCCCCTAAATCACAACACACCAACACTGAATACATATAAGACTAAACAAGCAATAAATCCCAATCCAGACAGCACTCCCATAAGCTCCCCTGCTAAGTCCATAACCTGTAATCTGAAATACTAAAGAAAACCATCAGTAACCAACCTGTATATATGAGTATATACCTATACATATATATATATATAAGTGTATATGTACATAACTGTATAAGTAATTATACTGATATGTACATATTAACATGTATATATGCACAAACATATAATCATATATACCATGAAAAAAAAGAAAACAGAATAGCATATAAAGAGAAAGTTTTAACAAGTATCAAATATCAACAGAGACGAAAGGTATTATTTCTGAAATATCTATTGATTCTAGTAAAAAGTCCCAAGTTTGATCTAACATTGTACAAGAAACAACCAAAACTTAAGTTACCAAAAAGCTTATAATGTGGGTTAGACATCCAATCCAGACTAAATCTTACAATATTAATAGTTAAATTATCAGCTGAGTCATACTTTGTATGAAATAATCTCTGGTTTCTTTCCAACCAGATAAACCAACACGAGATTACTACTAAGGAATCCAATATGTATCTCTGCCTAGTATTAAACCTTAATCTAATACAATTCCAATAATCTGCACAACCATTTAGAACATTAAAACCATCAAATGTAAAAAAATTCAGAATCGTGTTAAAAATAGAAAAAGTGAAATGACAAGAGAAAAATAAATGATCAACGTGCTCCTCACCAATATAACAAAAACTACATTTACTATCAATTAAGATATTCTTTCTTTTCAAATGCTCGATCGTATTAAGCTTCTTATGTATGATCAACCACATAAGAAACTTAGATTTGGGGGGAGCATTTTCCTTCCATAAGAATTTAAAAGGAAATGTGGAAACTCCAGAAAAATTAATAAAATTGTACATAGAGTTAACCGTATATACTTGTTTCTTATCTAGACTCCAACTCAGCAAATCCCCATACTCATCCAAATTGTACATATCTAACTTAGCTTTAAGAAGAGCTAATTGTCTTAACAAGTCTTCTTCTAAGATGTTATCAAAGGAAAACACCCACGGAGGGCTTAGATCCGCCCTAAAAACATCTTTAATAAATGCATTCTTAAAGTTACAATTATCATAAAGCTTATTAAATTCAATTTTTAGCGACACATTAGAGATCCAGGGATCATGCCAAAAATAAGTAAGGTCCCCAGAGTGAACTATTACTTTATAACCTATTTTGAAAAAGGGAAAGCAATTCAAGATGGATTTCCAAAAGTGTGATAGTCTACTTTCCCATACACCCCTATTTCCAATAAGAAACTCCCCTCTAGAATAGTAAGATTTAACTACAATGGACTTCCACGATGCCATCACCTCAGGACTTCTAAATTTCCATAACCATTTGGCAAGCATGGAAGAATTAAAATTATATAAAATTAAAATGCCCAAACCTCCATCTTTTTTAGGTTTACAACAGATGTCCCAATTAACTAAACATTTGTGAACTCTACTCGAAGCATCACCATTCCAAAGAAAGTTACGCCTAATCCTATCAATCTTCTCTATTACCCATAACGGAAATCGATGTACAGCCATCCAGTATGAAGGAATAGCCGATAACACCGAATTGACTAAAACTAACCTACCTGCTCTTGACAGGAATCTGTTGTTCCAACTAAGTAGTCTATTATTGATCTTATCAATGATTACTATCCAATCCTCTTTTTTAAGCTTTGAAGGTCTAATCTTAAACCCTAAATAATCAAAAGGAAATTTCATAATTGAACAGTTTAAGGTATTGGCTACCAATGTCTCCACGCTATCGACATCATTAAAAACCATAACCGCACTTTTATCAAAATTAATTCTAAGACCAGATAACATTTCAAAACAGTAAAGTATAAACTTAAGGGTAGTTATATGCTTTGGCAGGTGTGAAGAAAATAATAATGTATCATCTGCAAATTGGAGAATAGATAATTCATTATTAAATTCCTCATTCCCAACACTACCCAGTAACCCTAACCTACCCGCTCTTTTAATAATTCTTGCAAAGACATCCACCGCTAAATTAAACAGAAAAGGCGATAAGGGGTCTCCTTGTCTAAGACCCCTCTTAGATTGAATCTTCTTACCCACTATCCCATTAACAACTATATTAGAGCAACCAGATCTTAACAATAATAAGATCCAGTTGGTCCATCTTATACTAAAACCTCTAGCAAGACATAGTTCGCATATGAAATCCCAATCTATAGAGTCGAATGCTTTCTCAAAATCTAACTTTAAGATGGCACAAGTAATGTTATTCTTACAACAGACATTAATGTATTCTTGTACAGCTGCCACTCCATCAACTATATTCCTTCCTTTAACGAAGGCAGTTTGAGAACAATCGATAAGATCATTCATTCTAGTACTAAGCCTATTTGCTAATAGTTTAGATATGATCTTAACAGAAACATTAATAAGGGAAATAGGCCTAAAATCTTTTAGAGAGTTTGCCCCCTCTCTCTTATGAATAAGGATAACGTTTGCAAAGTTAAAACTACCTAAGCGTAGTTCACCATTATAAAATTCATTAAATAAATTTATTAGATCTAACTTTAAGACTTCCCAGAATTGCTTATAAAAATTAACTGAGAATCCATCTGGACCAGGAGCCTTATCACTAGGCATATCACATATTGCCTTCCAAATCTCCTACTCCGTAAAAGGATCGTCTAAACTATCAAGATTGGTCCTATCCGCATATGGATATAACTCACTCCATCTAACGTTAGTTCTCCTCTTAATCTTTGCACCAAATATCTGCTTATAGTAACTGGTGAAGGCTTCATTTAAATCCTTTTGTGCAGATAATTCTACATTATTAACAAAAATAGAATGTATCATATTATCACGTCTCCTCTTGTTTGCTACACTATGAAAAAATTTGGTATTATTATCCCCTTCCTTAATCCACTGTATGCGAGATCTTTGTCTCCACATGACCTCTTCTTTTTCTAAAATCAGTTTGAGATCTTGTTTAAGGTTACAGTATTTTTCCTTTTCAGCTAAATTGAGGATCCTCAACTCACTAATTTTATCCAAATCTAACAATCCACACATAATCTTATTCTTCTTAATTCTTACGTTACCAAATACAAATTTATTCCAACGCTTAAGAAAGAATCTCAATTTACCTAACTTAGCGACAAAAATCTTAGCACTATTACCTCTATATAAATCATTAAAATAAAATAAAGATTTCCACTTATCCGAGACTAGATTTATGAAACTAGAATCAAGTAACCACATCTTCTCAAATTTAAAACTGTTGCTAATAGTTATGTTCGATTCAAAAGTAAGTATGATTGGACAATGATCGGAGAGCAAAAAAGGTAGTCCTTTTACACTACAAATCGAAAATCTATCTTCTACCTCAGAATTAATAAAAAATCTATCTAATAATGCAAATGAAGGAATATCGCGAACATTCGACCAAGTGAATAATCTATTATCCATATGAATCTCAATCAAATTGTTTTCTAAAATAAAGTCGTTGAATTCCTCCATATCGGAGAAGTCCCCTTCACGGGGTGATCTCTCCCCTAGAAATCTAGTAACGTTGAAATCCCCCTACTATCCAAAGATTAGGGGATTGATTCCTGAAATTAGAGACTTCATCCCACAAAATTCTCCTCTCCCTCTTGGTATGAGGTCCATACACATTAGATATACACAAGACAGAATCATCGGAACGAGAAGCTAATATAACGTTTAATGAATATGTCTTTATAGACTCCTGCACGAGTCTATATTGGTTCTCTTTCCAACCAATCATGAGTCCACCGGCAGTACCAATTGCCGGTAGACACACCCAATTACGAAAGGTAGTCCCACCTAGTCTAAGATAAAATCTAAAGTCTGGACGCTCAATTTTGGTCTCTTGTAATAAGATAATATCAATGTGGTTATCTCTAAAAAAAGATCTAACTTCAGCACATTTTTTAGGTTCATTTAAACCCCTAATATTCCAACTAACTATTCTCATCTACGCAATGATGATACCCTTTCTAGTTCTCTACTCCTAATATACTCAGTATCCAACTCAATATCGGAAAAAACAAACGCAGTATCACTAGCCAACTGCAATAGCTGACTAGTATTAAGACTACCTAGTGCAAAAGGCGTGTAATCACTACCAAAAGTCGTAGAAATACCTGAGCCCCTGTCCGTACTGCTACTACTAGCAACCGGATTCGAGGACTTACCTCGTGATGATGAAGAACCATATCTGATCTGGGCACTGCGACGAATCAACCCGGTACTGGGAAACTCTCTCCTACGTCGCCCTCTCCTGACCGGAGGAGTGGATACATCAATACTCTGAGAATGACCATCACTACTCTCTGAACCCAAATCCGTTGTAATAGAACTTGACCTCACCCCCCTAGCTGATGATATGAAATCCCCCGGCTCTGTACTAATGGTCCACTGTAACCCAACTGTCCAAAACGTCCCTCATTGCTAGAGTCTACACCAGCATACAAATCTGAGCACCAATGAACATCCTCACAACTATATAGACTTGCACTCGGTCTCAGATATAAATAAATCAGCCTCATGCTCTTCTCACATAACACAACAGAACAAGAATTGCTATCCCAAAGAAAAGAGAATCCACAAGTATAACTGTATAGAACAGAACCAGGAACAGCAGTTCCATCAACTTCTAGATCCACAACCTCGCTGGCCAACAACGAAGCAACTGATCCAGACCTACCAACCATCTTCACCCCCACACCAAAGTGTCCCACCTGCCAACCTAACCATTTGTCACCGTTGAGAACAAAGCCCAACTGTTTAGCATCTCCATGTTCAACATAGCCACCAGATTCCCTATCGACGTTCTCATGAACCACCTTCCTTTTGGGCTTTCCACATTTGACTATTCCAGCTCTGAATCCCCTCTTCGACATAATACACGACGATACAATCATTTCGACAGTCTCCGCCAAACTAGAGTTCATACAATCATTACAATGCTTCGATAGATCAGAACTAGATGGAGGATTAATATCATTGGTCGCAAAGCAGTTCCCTTGATCTACCAAACTCAAACTGGATCCTTCGTCATAATCCACTAGCGGATCAAAACTGTTCGATAGTAAAATATCGTCGGCCACAAGGTAATTCCTCTGCTCAACCACCCCTGATTCAATTTCGAAAACATTCTCAGTATCACTCTCAACAACATTGTCCCCCACATCCTCTACAACAACATCAGCCCTCCATTTTCTGTTCTTAACAATACTGTCCATCATATCACCATCAGAACCATCAATAAAACCTCCATTAACCCAATCATTATCAACAAATCCCATACACCGCATAACAAACGGATCCAAAAGCATTTGATCATTCAGCCGGGGACAAAAACTGTCAAAGTTAGCCATCATCACTCCTTCAAAACAATCCCCACCTATATCAGCCAAAACTGAAATAGATTCCTCCTCTTTTGTCAACCCAACAGTGTCTTGAGTAATGCTTTCAACATTGAAATTTAGATCCGCTTCCCTCAATTCACAATTTATAACAGTATTCAAGGTGTCAAAATGAACCAGAATCTGGTCTAAACATCTAAGTGCCATTCTTTTGTTCCCTGAATTCGAATCTGTATAATATCTTCTTAACTTAACTAGATTTAAACAGAATGCGAAAGCGTGCTCCTTCCTTGTCTTTGGATAAGGTAATGGGGGATGTATTTTAACTAAATCAATGCAACTGTTCCATAAGATCCCATCCACCAGACCTTCCAAACTCCATCCCAACATCAAAATCAGGTAGGCACCTTCGTTTTCACTATAAGTATGATCCAGTGAATACAATTCTAACAAGTCGGTCATTCTCTGGCATATCATCAAACAGTTGTGATGCAAAAGTTCCTTCACAGTTTTACCAGTGAACCTTCCTGGACAACTAAGTTTTTGATGCCCAACACTTCCACAATTATAACACCGTATTCCATTTCTGCATTCTTTCGCTTTATGATAAGGATCACCACATTTAAAACAAAGTCGTTCTCCCACTTTTTTCTTTGATCGCAATTCATTAGACAACGTCGAATTCCATATAGACCTACTATTCAATGGCTGCCTTATCACATCCGCAAAGAAACGAGTTTGATGTACGTATACTTCTTCCCTTACCATGTCACATTGTCTGAAAGTCAAATTTAGACGGCCCTCTTTCAAGTTAGTTCTCTTCTTCAACGTCTCCGGGGTCGAGTTTTTGCGAATACCTGTAATGCCATGATAGATTCCCCCGGATTTACCACCAAAAATGAGAACATCACCCGATTCAAGTATTATTTTCCTGTCCACTCCATTAGAATTCTCTTCCCTGAATACAAACTCAGCTGAGTCTCCTATGGAAATTGACACCACAGGCAGGCCAAGGGATAAGCTTTCAATACTCTCATCTTTGTCTTGATGGATCCCCAATCTCCCCTCTAAGTTATAGAAATTAACAATACACGCATCAGGGATCATCGAAGGTAAGTCATCAATTTTTCCCCCATTAACTACTATTTCTTCTCTCGCAGCCATAATAGCGTAATTAACCAACTTCTTAAATTCTAATGGAATTTCTGGAGCAGAGACACCATCAAATTTCCTCCTGACTTCATATCCCCTAGATTGAGGATTCCAAGATTTTCCCAAACACATCATGAAAAGTTTGAGAACTGCACCGTTATCATATCCTGGTTTATAAAAACCACCCTTTCCCATTCCTAGTTCTAGGCATTTATTAGCGATAGAGATCTGATCATCGATGCGTACAAAATTCTTTAGTAAAATCATACCCGTGCCCAAGATTTGATGCCGCACTTCTTGTCTCTGAATCTGCCAAGAACTTGTTGGTATCGAGCAATTGCCATTATTAAAACCTAATTTACCACCCTTGAAGCCTCCAATTTGGGATCCGCAGTCTCTCGCTAGATGATTTTCTTCGCCACAACGAAAACAACGCTTCCTAAATCGAATAGAGACCAGATCAGGACGAGAGGTAAAACTCGCCTTTTTTCCATTCGCTTTTGACGAGAATGATACCGGGTTACGGCGAGATCCTTTCATCGGAGAAGAAGATAAGAGAGTTTCCGCCATTATTCTAGTTCGAAAACTGTTGTAACAAATACCTCTTCAAATTAACACTTGTAATTGTATTTCATGAATTATCCAATGAAAATTCATTTCACTTCATTTATAGACTTCGTTTATAAATGAACTGCTTGTTTCTATTATTTAAAATAAGTTAATATTTCTATTCTATTCGAATTTCAAATTCTATTTTAGAATAATAGAATTTTTCTTTTAAATCTCAAATATCCTTTTTATGATATTTTATATATCAACATTTTGGAGCCAGTGACATACAACAATTCAAAACACCCAATTTATCAACCATAGGTTTTCAAACACATCATATATAACAATATATGTGATAACAAACAAATAATAGTATTTTTGAGGAATCTAGTTAGATTCCTCCAACCTGTTTCCCTGCATCCACAAACATTAGACAACGTAAATAATACCCATCCTGCTTCGTGGAAGGATATCGTGGTATAGAAGGTCATCCACTAATATATATTTGTGGGGCGCATAGGGAAATCATCCGCTAATGGTACCGCGGGCATCCGCTAATAGTACTACGGGAAACCAACCAATCACCAATATATATATATATATAATAGCCACAAATACCAAGCCTAATTAACTGATATATTTTATAATATTGCCATAAAAATATTTCAATCCACAGCGAACAAGTAAAAAACAATTATTTTTAACTAATAAAAATAATTCTAAATAAAACGTGAGTGAGATTTACTCACCGTGGTCTTTATTTGCGATCCCTTCCAATTTTAATTCCTGCATATGTTTCCCCGCAGCTATGAATTTACTCCGCAGACTCTACTCGATTAAATATTGTATACGTTTAATATGACATTGATTATATAAATTATCAAATAATTTAATAAAATTAAAATAAAATTTTCAATAACTAAATTAAAAGTAGTTACCTTAATTCATGATTTTTAAGCTGTTGTAAATACTTCTTCCGTCTCAATACCCCAATTCAAAAGATACACCCTGGGCACCACCTCCATCATATTGTCGAACCAACCTATCACCCTTGTTCAACCCATCAGTATATTCACACTATTGCAGCCGCCCATCTAATTCAACATTAACACACTGGAACTCCATATCTCATCTTCTTTGTTCAAACATAGTAAACTTGCCCTGTCTAATTACTCAAAACGCTGACAACTTCTTCATTTTACAGTCCTGTATCCAGTCCCCCAAAAACAAATTGAACACTATACTGCATCAATGTCGCACTATCTCCAAATCAACACATTGAAACTCCGTCCTGTTTTGAGTCCACAACACCTGCTTAATCCATCGCATATCGGAAATCGAAATCCCCTTCTAAAAAAATTCGAACTCCAGTCAGTAGCACAGCATCGATATCAGCCTCCATTGAAATCTCTGTACTCCTCTTAAGCCATCGCGATTTCCAACAGACCAAGACAACTCCCATTGATCACCTCGTTTGGCCCCACGTTGATTCAATCGATCGCGACTTCCTATTCGATACCCTAGTTTGAGCGACGAACAAATGATGCGCACCTGAGCGCCTCCATCCTAAACTGCTGAAAATCGAATACCCCACATCGCGATGATCCCAAGATCTGAATGCCCTAGCTCGAAACCTCCCCTATCGCGACTTCCCCCATTCGATCCCGAACCTCATGTGCACCAACTCCCCATACCGTCGGACTGAAGCTCCAATCAACAGACTTGAAGATTTCGAAATGGAAGAAATAATTGAGGGTCTGCTTTTGATTTGGATTTTACTGTCTGTGAAAAATGAATGGTAAAGGGAAGGTGAGCATGATTTTATAAAGGAACGGATGGAAAAAGAAAGGGCCACGTTTGATTTTTCTCTTATGGCCTGGAATACGGCACGCTTTTGTTTTCTTGAGTGAACGGTGGAATAAACAAGGCCACCAATTATTTTATTTTAATTCATTTCAAACCAGTGTCCTTTAATTAAAATACCTTATGATTCTGAACTCCTTTCTGAACCCAACAACTGACATTCCTAGGGTTATTCCTCTATTCTGGACACACTGGGACAGGTTTCGAAGCCTCAATCGATCGTCTGTGGAAGATATAAATTTAAATCGATATAATTTAAATTCAAAACCATTAATTCTTTGATAATGAATTAATATTATCATTCCAATTCAAACAGAAGTTTGTATTGATCACCCGAACTGATTTCAGTTTAGTTTTTAACTTCGAATTGAATTAACTTCGTGTTACGATAATTTAATATATTCGATATTAAACCAAAATTGATTATTAAATCGATAACTAAATATAAAATTCCATTTATATTATCAACTCAATATTTAAAATAAATATTAATTATTTAAAATTAATCAACCAGAAATCTGGGTCGTTACATTCTTCCCCTCTTAAAAGAATTTCGTCACCGAAATTAGTAAGGTAGGATAAATGCTACAAACCCATTTAACTTTCAAAACTCTCTTATGTTGAAACTCAACATTTCATACTTCAATAAATTTTATCTTACCAAATCATTTGGTTTGTATTCATATGGCTCAACATATAGGTTTACATTGTTAGAAACTCTATTGTTGGATTTTGATGACAACAACTATACAATTATATCAAAGAACTTCTGAGCTAACTTGCAGGTACATGGATATCAAAAGGAGAAAAGAAAATAAGTTCAACATGAAGATACACAGTACAAAAAAGGATAAAAGCGTATACATGAAGGATGCTAATCAATTATGTAGTGTTCAAGCATTTAAATATCTATTATGGTGATTGAAAATCTATTTGGACTCTAATGATGGAAGAAGACAAGAAGAAACAGACTCAAGAGCTTCAGAAGAATGCATATCATAAGTTGAGTGTACATAAAGTCATTATAGTCTAGAATTGTTAAAGCCCCACAAATTAACTTCAAATCACCTAAAATTTCTACATAACATCTAATATATTTTTCATAATTTTGTGGAATTTTTTATTGCAAGGAAAACGATAAAAAAAGTCAAAAAATGATGAATATAGAAGGCTGTTTTTGCAGAATTTTTCCCAGCAGGAAACGGTAGCATTTTGTCCAGAAACGCTATTAAAGGTTATAACGGCTATATTCCGAAACGCTATGAAAGGGTATAACGGCTATATTTTGAATAGACATATAATAGCGTTTTTGGATCAAACGCTACTGTTCAGTGTTGTCTTAAGTGCTGTAAATAAAGGCTATATTATATGAAAAGACACTTCGTTTTTCACCAAATCTTTTCAGTTTTTTGATCTTTCAGAAGGATTGTGACTATTCTAATGACATCCCCTCATCATTATATAAGCCCCAAACATCTCCATTGATTTTACAAGAATTACTTTGATCAAATTTATTGATTTTTCTCTAAAATTGCTCTACAACTATTATTTTCTCAAATTCTATCAAAGCGATCAATTATTTTCATTCCTATCCTTTATAATCGATTTACTATTAATCCTACCCTTTGCACATGCACTAAAATTCCATTTGTGAGGGCTATAGGAGTGATGTACTATATTGTGACTACTCAGTGTTGTTTGGAACACATTCAAAAGTCAAACACCTTTGTAATAGTGAAGAACTCTTCAGTGGTTGAGGCAAGAAATCCCGTTCAGTGGTTCGGGTAATTGTGAACCTATTCCTCCGAGTGAAGTGAGGGTTTTAGTGTTAGTGAAATACCAGAAGTGAGTCTGGGACTTGACGTAGGACTGTGGTCCGAACCAGTATAAATCGACTGTGTGATTTACTGCTTTCTACTCTGCTATATAGATATTATATCCTATTCTCCATACTACACGATCCTATACTGCTGCATAGCCTATTTCAATTGGTATCAGAGCTTGGTATTCTAGAGATCGTAACAATATCTTAGAATAAATGGCAATAAAGAAATCTAGTAAAGGCATTAGAAAGTGGAAGAACAACAAAGCAGAAGCAACGGAGCAAGAGAGCAAATGTTTAATGGCTAAAGTGAGATCACAATCGGTATGTGAGGATGTTAGACCAAAAAATGGTCCTAACACCCAAATCGTTGTATTTTGAGCATAGGATATGAAGAAATAACTGAAAAATAGAGAAAAAAGCAAGACAACGAGATTTTTATAGTGGTTCGGCGTTAACGAGCCTACGTCCACTTCATATTTTCTCATTTCACTCATAGATTACAATTACAATGAATATTGTCTTTCAATCACTTGAATTCAATGAATAATTCTCTCCGAATCCATTGAATTTATTGAGGAAGATAGTGGTTATTCATGGAGAAGTGTTGGCCATGGCAGCCATGGATGAGGAGATGCCCAAAAGTCCCCTGAAAATGCCCTCTGAAGGTGTATTTATAGCTGTAGGAAAGCTCCTGGGAGGACCGGTTCGTGATGGGGTACGTGGCAGGCGATCCAGAAAAATAGGAGAGCCAGTAGCCTTGAGAATAGGTCAAAACAAGCTGCGTTTGAACAGGTCCGAAGGTCGGATCGCGGTCATGGGTCGGATCGCGGTCATGGGTCGGATCGGATCGCGTAGGCAAGGGCGGATCGGATCGCGGTCATGGGTCGGATCGGATCGCGTAGGCAAGGGCGGATCGGATCGCGTAGGTAAGGGCGGATCGGATCGCGTTCATATGCCAGCTTACACTCGTTCACGGAAATGGGCGTAACTTTCAAACCGTAAGTCCGATTGAGCCAAACCAAAGCTCAAACTGAAGCTAATTCAAAGGGCTACGAGTATATGAGGTGAATAGATCCAAATGAGGTCATTTGATAGGGGTTTCGGGCCAGTTTATACTGACGTTGTGATTTTGACCAAACTGCCTTGTGTCTTCTGACGATGCTTCCAATGCCAGAGAGCGATGTTATCCAGAGATTCCATATCAGACAGCATTTACCGAGAGGTGTGTCAACATGATCTTTGCTTTGGGTAGCCTGGTCACAAAGTAGGCTAACAGAGGATTCATTATATAAAGATCTTTTATTAGATCACGAAAAATTATTAAAATATTTTAAAAGTTTGGGTAAACTTAATGCAATTATTTTAGCCAAGTCTAAAAATTGTGAGCAAGAAAATTTCAAATTAAAAGAAGAAAACAATTTTTTAGTCAAACAAGCCAAATGTTTTGAAAATACCTTAGAAGAGCTTGTTTTTCAAAAAGATTTCCTTTAGAAAGAAAATGAGCAACTAGAAGATAAAAACAATGTTCTTTTAAAGGAAATCGATCTCTTGAAAAATAGAAATGAATCATTAGAAGATTCTTTGAATAATTCTAATTCTTTAGTTTCATCTTTTTAAAAAGAGAATGGAGCTTTAACTGAAAAGAATTTAGAATTATCTAAAGAATATGAGTTTTTAAAGGTTAATAATAATACTTTGCAAAATGAAACGTCTGATTCGAATGAAAATTTTGAAAAATTACACTCTTCTTTAGTTAATTCGGGATCTCAAATTTGTCGTCTCGAAAATGAGAATAGTACTTTAAAAAGGGAGAATTCTGAATTAAATAAGAAAATTGGTTTAAAAGATGGCAAGACTTCTTTTGTAAATTTCAATCGCGACTTTGGAATCAAATTTGAAAAATGAACAAATAAGTTCGCAAAATTTAATAAAGGTCAAAATGATTTAAATGATATTTTATCTTGCTCTAGACCTTTACACGATAAAAGTGGCTTCGGGTATAATAAAACTAATCATAGAACTAGTACTAGATATGCTTTCATGTATTAAAAATTTAACTGCTAGTACTAAAGCACGTGTAACTCGAAGATCAAATTTCTATAGAAATTCAAATGCTTCTATGCCTAGAAACATTTATAATAGAAGTACAAAAGGAAATATTAATAGAAATTATCTAAGTATTTGGGTTCCGCTAAATTGGAAAAACAGAGAAAAATATATTGATGATTATTTTGATTCAGTAGTTAAAAATAAAAACTTTATTTTCAAAGGTACCATTAAACCCTTGTGGGTATAGTTACCTTCTCTCTAACCCCTGGACCCTAACAGAGAAAGTGGGTACCAAAGTATATATATAATATTTTTTGCAGGTACACCACAACAAAAAGGAGGGTATTTCGGTATCTCTAATATCTTTGAAAACTGAGCTCAAAGCTAAATCAGGGAATTTGGGAAAATAATAGTCACATACTTAGGGGGAGAAATATTCATATATCACACATTCAGGGGAAGAAAATAAAGTGAAGACAGCGATATTTATTACATTCCATCATTCTTTTTGATAATGACAAAGGGGGAGAAATTCATGTGTATATTGATAGAGGGAGATATTATACTAAGAGGAAGATGTTATAGAAAGAATATATTTTTAAGTTGTATAGTTGTCATCATCAAAAAGGGGGAGAATATTAGAAACTCTATTGTTGGATGTTGATGACAACAACTATACAATTATATCAAAGAACTTCTGAGCTAACTTGCAGGTACATAGATATCAAATAGAGAAAAGAAAATAAGTTCAACATGAAGATACACAGTACAAAAGAGGATAAAAGTGTATACATGAAGGATGCTAATCAATTATGTAGTGTTCAAGCATTTAAATATCTATTATGGTGATTGAAAATCTATTTGGACTCTAATGATAGAAGGAGACAAGAAGAATCAGACTCAAGAGCTTCAGAAGAATGCATATCATAAGTTGAGTGTACATAAAGTCATTATAGTCTAGAATTAATTGTTAAAGCCCCACAAATTAACTTCAAATCACCTAAAATTTCTACATAACATCTAATATATCATAAAGCATTTTTCATAATTTTTTGGAATTTTTTATTGCAAGGAAAACGATAAAAAAAGTCAAAAAATGATGAATATAGAAGGCTGTTTTTGCAGAATTTTTCGCAGCAGAAAACGGTAGCATTTTGTCCAGAAACGCTATTAAAGGTTATAACGGCTATATTACGAAACGCTATGAAAGGGTATAACGGCTATATTTTGAATAGACATATGATATTGTTTTTGGGCCAAACGCTACTATTCAGTGTTGTCTTAAGTGCTGTAAATAACGGCTATATTTTATGAAAAGACACTTCGTTTTTCACCAAATCTTTTTAGTTTTTTTATCTTTCAGAAGGGTTGTGACTATTCTAATGACATCCCCTCATCATTATATAAGCCCCAAACATCTCAATTGATTTTACAAGAATTACTTTGATCAAATTTATTGATTTTGCTCTAAAATTGCTCTACAACTATTATTTTCTCAAATTCTATCAAAGCGATCGATTATTTTCATTCCTATCCTTTATAATCGATTTACTATTAATCCTACCCTTTGCACATCCACTAAAATACCATTTGTGAGGGCTATAGGAGTGTTGTACTATATTGTGACTACTTAGTGTTGTTTGGAACACATTCAAAAGTCAAAAACCTTTGTAATAGTGAAGACCTCTTCAGTGGTTAAGGCAAGAAATCTCGTTCAGTGGTTCGGGTAATTGTGAACCTATTCCTCCGGGTGAAGTGAGGGTTTTAGTGTTAGTGAAATACCAGAAGTGAGTCTGGGACTGGACGTAGGACAGTGGTCCGAACTAGTATAAATCGACTGTGTGATTTACTGCTTTCTACTCTGCTATATAGATATTATATCCTATTCTCCATACTACACGATCCTATATTGCTGCATAGCTTCTTTCATACATTCATCTAGTTTGAATGGTTTACAATTAATATATTCACATTCGATTCATATTTCCCTCATATGTATTCAATCTTGGTTCAAACTGATTTTAATCAATTTAGTCTCTTCAGTTTATTTAACTTGATTAAGTTAAATTTTAAATTCCAGAATTCAAATTCCTAGGTTTTTATTTCAAATCCTTCTGAAATCCCATAAATATATACATATATTTATAACCATTTTAAATTCAAAACATTTGAATTTTCCAAATTAACTTTTTTTCTTTCAAACAAATGTCTATCAAAACTTTTCTAAGGTGGCAATTCATCACTTAGAAACTCAAAAATGAACACTGATGTTGCTGCAGTCATCATCAGAATTATTTCCCAGCCACTGAAGTGAGTTCAGTGTTTTATCACTTTCAAAATCCATCTCAAAATGATTTTATTCAGAATCCTTCAAACATAAGCTATATTGTTTAATATACTTCAGAAAATATTTTCAAACTTCCCAGGATTTAAAATTCCGAATTCTGGTTTGAATTCAATTCTAATTCATCTCATTGGTATAATTAATTCATATACAAATTTTATTTTGGTTATATATAACCATTCCAATTTTATAATCTTATTTGATTATAATAATATCAATCAACTCATCCATATATTATAATAATTTAAGAAAATTATTTCTTTTCTATTAATGTAGAATTTTGGGTAGAATTGTTTCATTTACCCACTTAAAAACAATATCATGCTCAATCTTCTGTTCAAGTATTTACAAACTCTTATCAACATCGTGGCGTCCCACGATTCGACCAGAATTCATAAACCACCCGACATACTGGCCAACACAATATAAAATAGTTTTTATATCAATTAACAAATACGCGCTCTCATATATATACGCTCAACTCATTCTAGGGTACTACTGACCCTATCTCTAATGAGCACAATCCCAAAGCTTAGGTATTCGCTCAACCTAAGCTCTGATACCAACTGTAATATCCCGCAAATCTGCAATATCAAAGTTGACTACATACACCATACATCCAACCCAAATATCACGAAAATACGAATCATTTTTTTAGAAGAAAAAGGTAGAAGAAGAACAAAAATAACAACACAGAATCACACATCGCAGCGGAATAAATATAATATATCATAACTTTTGAATACAAACTTTTAACTGTATAACATATCATTATCAGAGTATCATTATCAAAGTACAACTTACAACACAGCGTAAATAACAGTAACTAGATAACGCTGAAGCATCCTTCTCCAAGCTCCTTTGAATAAATCTGTAAAATCCTGACCTACTCGACTGCCCATATAAAATTGGGCACCCAAGAGTTTAGGTAAAACAGAACAAAATAAACTCCGGGTCAGTCATGGGACTGATATGAGTAAACAATTTAATACAGTTTCAGAAACTAAATGATATCTCACAAGACCACGCCGTATAACACGGAATGGGTTTTTCCCTTATGAGAATCCAAAAACAAAGTCTTTATATCAAAACTCATTTGATATTATGATAGTGTCTAAATCAAATAAATAGAAATCTAGTGGAACGCTTGCACCTCACGTTCCACATATATTATATACAATCAAAACCGCAAGCACTTATTGGGTAATGAATTTCCAACTAAGACAAGGTATGGAACCACCTTCCGATAGTGTATCTCTAGAGGAGAATACACTGGGTTCAACAATAACATCTTGCGACCCGGCCACACATGACCGACCACTCATTTCACTTGAGTGTATCGAATGTATACCACCTACGGTTGGGATCAGCAACCGTTTCTCAAATGGGACAACATCGAATAAAGTAAGGAATTAAATGAATCTCTAGATAGGTGATGATACACCCTAATGGAAGCTACCAACATAGCCATGTTGCCTGCCCGATTTATGTCATTTCCCGGTTGTTGAGGCCTGAGGCTACACTTACTTATCATTCATTTATAACACAATCACTTTGAATGTCACATTGTCAGATCCATTAATCACTAATTTGGTTTACACAAATATATTCTGGATATTATGCTAAGGGAATAAATCCGTTGCTACCATATATATTTGTACAGACCAACATATTCGATCGTTGGAAATACTTTGTCAGACATTCGTCCATATACGTTCGTTCTGGGATTGAACAAAACCGAAGGCACAATTTCCATTAACAGAAAAAGTCGTTGCACTTTACTCCATCTTCAATATATTCAGCATACTTGGTTTGCAATGCTTATGCCAATACGGAGTGGTTTTTCGGATAATAATCCAACCGGTCTCTTCATATTAACAATATTAAAATGGTCAAAAACTTTGATAGTCGGTGATTTAACTATCAAATGAAAAATGTCCGTGTAGACACAACGATCTTATTTCCAAATGGAATTATCAATCAAATCATCAAACACACACACACACACACACACACACACATATATATATATATATATATATTCATATTTCCTTATTTTCTATTTTTAGAAAATATATGTTATTAACTCTAGAAAACATTCCCATTGCATATTTACATATCACTATTCTTCCACATCTATCAGACTCTAACTGTAAACTAGTAAGAGAACGACTTCCTAAGTATAAACCCCGAAGGCCGAAACCAGCATCAGATAGATACTCAAAAAGTCGTTCAACTCAACTAATTTCCAGTCAGTTTCTAATTCTGCTTAACTCTATTTCTTTAACTCCATTTGATTAACTTCTTATCAACACTATCATTTTAAATATGCAAATCATTTGCTTTTAAATCATCGTTCACCTTAAAACGTATATCTCCCCAGATTTTATTTATAAAATTCCTTTTCGTTTATAATATTCTATTTTAAGTTTGTTTCATTATCGAATTCTATATATATTGATATATCGATTTCTAGTTTATCAAATCTTCTTAAAAATATTCTAACTCCTTAAATTTCCGGAAAAATTCGCCATAACCTTCTTTGTACGGGGTTACTAGAGAAAGTCAAACCGTGCCACACAAGCCTCTCCATTCAAAAAGAAAATCAAAAAGCCAAGCGGCTAGCCGATACGGCGCATGAAATCTCATATTCAATTTAAATACGTACCTGAGCATTATATTTATACTCTTCCATTTCTATACCTGCTTAACATATATCTAATCATTCTAATTCATTCCAACTTAATACACTTGTTTTAACTTAACTCGTTAATTATTTCGTTAATCAACTCTTTTGCCTATTTCACTTTCATATTTGAATATGACATGTTCAAATATAATTTAACTTACTTATAAACCAATCCAAATCCACTTTTCAAACTCAGGTTTCATACTCGATTTGAATATGAATTCACAAGTTTAATTTACTTATTCAAAGTTGAACTCAAATTTTAAACTAAATTAACTAATTTTCCTTTTGCTTAGTTAATTCTATTCAACAATCAAAAATATGATTTTCGTTTCAGAAATCATTCCATTTACTTCACTTGGATTCATATTCATGTTATCCAATTTATGATTTTTTTTTCTTTTTATTTACTAACCCCATTTATTTTACTTGTTTATATATTCAGACAAGTTTCGATTTCAAATTTCATTTGAAATAAATATTTCTACTTTGTAAAAATAAATTCCCCTTTTCAAATTAACACTTGTATTTGTATTTCCTGAATTACCCAATGATAATTCATTTCACTTCATTTATAGACTTCTTTTATAAATGAACTGCTTGTTTCTATTATTTAAAATAAGTTAATATTTCTATTCTATTCGAATTTCAAATTCTATTTTAAAAAAATAGAATTTTCCTTTTAAATCTCAAATATCCTTTATATGATATTTTATATATCAACATTTTGGGGCTAGTGACATTCAACAATTCAAAACACCCAATTTATCAACCATAGGTTTTCAAACACATCATATATAACAATATATGTGATAACAAACAAACAATAGTATTTTTGAGGAATCCAGTTGGATTCCTCCAACCTGTTTCCCTGCATCCACAAACATTAACCAACATAAATAATACCCATCCAGCTTCGTGGCAGGATATCGTGGTATAGAAGGTCATCCACTAATATATATTTGTGGGGCGCATGGGGAAATCATCCATTAATGGTATCGTGGGCATCCGCTAATTGTACTACGGGAATCCAACCAATCACCAATATATATATATATAATAGACACAAACACCAAGCCTAATTAACTAATATATTTTATAATATGGCCAGAAAAATATTTCAATGCACACCAAACAAGCAACAAACAATTATTTTTGACTGATAAAAATAATTCTAAATAAAAGGTGAGTGAGATTTACTCACCGTGATCTTTATTTGCGATCCGTTCCAATTTTAATTCCAGCTTATGTTTCCCCGCAGCTATGAATTTACACTGCTGACTCCATTCGATTAAATATAGTATACGTTTAATATGACATTTATTATATAAATTATCGAATAATTTAATAAAATTTAAATCAATAACTAAATTTAAAGTAGTTACCTTAATTCATGATTTTTAAGCTGTTGTAAATACGTCTTCTTCCGTCTCAATACCCCAATTTAAAAGAAATACCCTGGGCACAACTTGCATCATATTGCCGAACCAACCTATCACCATTGTTCAACCCATCAGTATATTCACACTATTGTAGTCGCCCATCTAATTCAACATTAACACACTGGAACTCCATTTCTCATCTTCTTTGTTCAAACATAGTAAACCTGCCTTGTCTAATTACTCAAAACGCTGACAGCATCTTCATTTTACAGTCCTGTATCTGGTCCCCCAAAAACAAATTGAACACCATACTACATCAATGTCGCACCATCTCAAAATCAACACATAGAAACTCCGTCCTGTTATGAGTCCACAACACCTCCTTAATCCATCGCATATCGGAAATCGAAATCCTCTTCTAAAAAATTTGAACTCCAGTCAGTAGCACAGTATCGATGTCAGCCTCCCTTGAACTCGCTGTACTCCTCTTAAGCCATCGCGATTCCAATAGACCAAGACAACTCCCATCGATCACCTCGTTTGGCTCCACGTTGACTCAATCGATCGCGACTTCCTATTCGACACCCTAGTTTGAGCGACGAACAAATGATGCACACCTGAGCACCTCCATCCTAAACTGCTGAAAATCGAATACCCCACATCGCGATGATCCCAAGATCTGAACGCCCTAGCTCGAACCCTCCACAATCGCGACTTCCCCCATTCGATCCCGAACCTCGTGTGCACCAACTCCCCATACCGTCGGACTGAAGCTCCAATCAATAGACTTAAAGATTTCAAAATGGAAGAAATAATCGAGGATCGACTTTTGATTTGGATTTTACTGTCTGTGAAAAATGAATGGCAAAGGGAAGGTGAGCGTGATTTTATAAAGGAACGGATGGAAAAAGAAAGGGCCACGTTTGATTTTTCTCTTATGGCCTAGAATAAGGCACGCTTTTGTTTTCTTAAGTGAACGGTGGAATAAACAAGGCCACCAATTATTTTATTTTAATTCATTTTGAACCAGTGTCCTTTAATTAAAATACCCTATGATTCTAAACTCCTTTCTGAACCCAACAACTGACATTCCTAGGGTTTTTCCCCTATTCTGGACACATTGGGACAGGTTTCAAAGCCTCAATCGATCGTCTATGGAAGATATAAATTTAGTCGATATAATTTAAATTAAAAACCATTAATTCTTTGATAATGAATTAATATTATTATTCCAATTCAAATAGAAGTTTGTATTGATCATCTGAACTGATTTCAGTTTAGTTTTTAACATCGAATTGAATTAACTTCGGATTACGATAATTTAATATATTCGATATTAAACCGAAATCGATTATTAAATCGTTAACTAAATATAAAATTCCGTTTATATTATCAACTCAGTATTTAAAATAAATATTAAGTATTTAAAATTAATCGACCAAAAATTCGGGTTGTTACAGTACTTAATCCTCCCATCGATTCAAGCATATTTATTTAACGGTTAAGTGTTGTCCATTCATGTTAACTTAACCCACCCATTCACCGTGTCATGTTGGTTAAATGTTTCTTATTAACTTAACCCTTCTCACTTATCATGTTTGATTGGTTAAGTGTTTTCTATTAACTTAACCCCGTTCGTTCATCAAGTTATATTGGTCAAGTGTTTCTTGTTACTTAACCCTACGTGTTCGTCTTGTTGTATTGGTTAAGTGTCATCAGTCAGTTCAAGTCAACTTAACCCACCTACTCATCATGCCATGTTACTTTGGTTAAGTGTCGCCTTCTTGTGTTAACTTAACCTTACCACAAATCAAGTTATATTGGTTAAGTGTTAACTTAACCCTTTCCATTTATCAGGCTATACCGGTTAAGTGTTTCCTATTAACTTAACCCTTGTCATCCATCTTGTCATATTGATTAAGTGTTTCTCATTACTTAACCCTAGTCATCCATGTTATATTGGTTAAGTGTTCCTATGAACTCTCATTCATCTTGTTCATTAGCATTAATTAATTTATTAATGCACCAACCTCTCACATTAGAAATGTGTTGTTGCGGTTACTGGATGTGTCGGGCGGTTCCGGGCAGTTTTACACCATAACTCAATCTAACCTCGGGTTTTTCTTGGGCATAATGCACTAACCTCTCAAATTAGATAGGTGTTGTTGTGGTTACTGGATGTGCCGGGCGGTTCCGGGCAGTTTTACACCACAACCCAATCTAACCACAGGTTAGGCATGTTCATCTTTAATCTACACATTTACCCTATATACCCAAATCTAGATTTTACATGCTAATTACCAAATTCACCAAAACTAGTCATGTTACATTTTACACCCAATCTATATTTAATGCTCAAGTTACCTAAAATTCGAAACAATAACAATTTTGCCCAAAACTTGATTTATATGCCAACTTTCTACTTTGTCGTTCATGCCAATTCAAGGTTCAATATGTCAAATTACATATTCCATAATTCATTTCAAATTGCATCTTAACAGTTATGCCATGTTCATGTTCCAAATTATGCCAAATAATGTCAATTTCATGTTATACCCAATTTCCCCTACGTTCATAACGTACGTATTTCGAGATTCAACTCACGATTCATAATTTAAGGGGAGAAGCAAGATGGAACATCGTAAGAATAGGCATAGTCATACGATGATAAGAACTACTGGTCCAATAAACTTGATCTACTAAAAAGACAAGTTTTGCAAGGAGTACATCGCAGGCATATAGATATGATAAGAATTATATCATGAACTTAAAAAGGATTACAATTCTGATATACAACAATGATAGATATGATTGGACCAGTTTCATGGTCAAAAATGATTCCCAAAGATATATATACTCAAGCGCAGATTTCAATGAAAGGATAGCTTACATCAGGCATATTCTCATATCCATTTTGTTACATGTTACAATTAGATTTAGGTGTTCAAATCTAAAAATAAGTAACTGACTTACAAAACAATGGCAAATCTTGTTTTCATTCTTAAGCCATACATCACTATACACCCTAATCTTCTTCCAAATCATAAACTATCATATATATATATATATATATATATATATATATGTCCCAATTTTAGATCTTAGACCACAACATGTACTATGCCTTAAATTTACAGTTTAATTTACGCCCCAAATCCCAAGTCATATGTCCAATACTTTATGCCTCAAATCTCAAGTCATATGTTTGATACACTTTACATTTTGAATGCAACATGCGTTATGTCCTCAAATCAGTTACAACTTAATTATGCCCAATTTTATTTCCAACGTACGTTCATCTCTTATGAGATCTGGCTCAGGCTCGTAGTAGCCTGGCTATAAAACAAAAAGGGAAGAAGGAAAGAAGAGACAAAGAACGGAAATAATATTATCAATGAGATAAATCCAAAGGATATAGAAAGGAAGGCATAATCTCAGATCCGTATTTATTACAATGTCAGAATCACAATTAACTTTTATTTCTGAAAGTAATGTGAACTTACAAATTACAGAAGGGTCTTGAATTCTGGGATCTGTATTCTGAAACTGAATAGCTCTCCCTTGAAGTGGACTATTTGTTCTTCTAATTAAGATTTGATTTTATTCTTAGAAATAGTTGTAGAAGTCGTTGAATTAGCTTTTGAATATCTACTGGAATTCTAAACCTGATTTCTATGAAGGACTTGAGTAGCATAATCCCATCTTAGATTTATTTTGATATGAATTAGGGTAGAGTATAGGCGAAATGAAGTTGTGTGGAGAGAAAGTGAGGTTAGGGGGTGTTTAAATAGCTTAGGAGCAACGAATCTGGTCAAAACGGGCGTCTAAATGCAGAAAAACGAATCTGGAAAAGGGGGGAGGTCGACCCCTAGGTCGGCCCCATGGTCGACCTGTTCTACCCAGGTCGACCCCCTGGTCGACCTGGGTCATGGGCGAGAAATTTCCCGCCCAGCCCGGGTGTGTGATTTGAATTTTGAAACTTTAAATTTGAATTCGGGCTGGTTTTTATTTTAAATTCCTGAAACTTCTAAGTGCCATAACTTCTTCATATGGAGTCCGATTTATGCAAACTCGGACTCTATCTCAAGCAGAATTCCGGGACGAACACAATAGCATAATCCATTTCCCTTAATTCTTCTTTTAAAAATTAAGTATATTTTGATTTGTTACCTTGACGTTCACAGAAAATACTGGGTGTTACACACAACATATCACTGATTTCGGTCAATGCATACCCTCTAAGTTCATAAAACTTAGAGATGAGGATAATATATTGCCACAAATCCGATATATATTAACAGAAATCAGTGTTATGTGGTCAATTTCAATGTCAGACACACAATCCACACAAGTACACCTGGGTTTGAACGGAACAACTACCCGAAAATATTCAAATATATTCTGGTCTCATGCCACTTATAACCTCGTATCGGGTGTACGGCCCGATCAGAGACATCAGCAATTGATCTAAACAATTCGAATATACTCGGTCTTCACTTATCGATATCCAAATCTTAAGTTTCTTTATAGCATCATGTTATTACTTGGAATGGTTTTCAGATCCATATCTGATCCCGAACTTTCCAAGTAATAAGCGTATTTTAAAAATAATAGCTATGGACCACACGAGTTTCTCAATTCAAATCTCCTTTCCAAACTTTGTTACTATACTTCGAGTTAAGGTTGGATTCAATTCCCGGAAACCCGTTATCATCATAACCCTTTTCAAAATTCACTATTCATTTTCCAAACCTTATATTTCAAAACAATCTTCATTTATTCGTTGTTACCCCGAAACAACCAAATCTTTATTTGGAATTGAATTTCCATTTAAATTTCAAATATAAGTTTATATAGAATTTAATCGACTTATATTTGATATTGATTCACAACTCAGGCAAACACTATCAGAATCTGGATATGGATACATTTTAATATTTCTCATCGAATTTACTGCTTCTGTAAATCCATATCGAATACCAGACACCAAATTCTATCCAAAACTCGTTCCTTTTCAAATCAAATCTTATTTCAATTCCATATCGTATGTTTAAATTATTTTTAAACAAATCCTTTCCATAACGATTCATGTTTTGAAATCTTTAAATTCCAATCATTTCAAAGAAATGGTATAATAACGTTAAAAGCGTTGTGAAATGGTTACTTAACCAAATAGATCCAAAATCATTCCACATCCACAAATTAAAACACAAATCATTTTTTAAATAATAAAATATGATTTATCATATTTTTTTGGATTTTAAATTATTTTTATAATTCTATTTTATTTGATTTTCTATTACGGTCGACGCACTGCACGTATAGCGACTTTTTCAAATTTTTAATTAGAACATAACTCGCAAAATAAACGATAGAATTTGAAATTTCTTCTTTTATACAAAACTCATTATCAATAGAAATATTTCATTTTCGTTTAACGTCCATCCAATTCAAAACACTCAAGTTATAATCATTTGAAATTTAAAATCGATATTATCGAACTGTCGCTGCGCGACCTGTTCGATTCAGTCCATATAATGATTTCAATCTAAATGTGAAACGTCCCAGAAAATTCAACAATTGGAATATGAATTTAATTTAAGATTTAACTATTTACAATCAAATTTTATTTTGATATTGAGATTAAAAATCGAATATATGGTTTTGTATATAAATTGTATTCAATATTTTATTTATTTTGGTCGGTTGAGAATCAAATATTTATTGTTGGATATCTGAATTGAATTTGGTGGGATATTTGAATTGGTTTTGAAATTTTGTCTGAAAAATACCCATGGTTGAATTTATAAATATACGGTTTTATTTGAAAATAAACGTGGTTAACATTAGATAAAATTGAAAATTTTGTTGTTGAAATATACGGAAATTGGCTTGGATATGCATGTATATATGAATTGAAATTTGACGTTCAAATTTTGGGATCGAACAGAGTTATTTTATGATCAAGTGAAATAAAATCAGTGAACCGATAAATAACTTAAAATTTAGATAACAATTGTATACAAATAGATTTGGATTAGAACCAGGTTTATTTTATTGAATTCAGGACGTTGAAATGAAGGGGTACGTATAATCTTTGTTGTATTTGGTGACTGTGTTTGCGGTACGATTATGGAGTGTTCAACATCGGTTCACGATACAGTTAAATACTAAGTAAATCAAATAAACCTACCTCAGTAAAATTTTCCCTACCTCAGATGAATTCTGCGTAGACCCATATACCCTAGCCTAAGAGCTATTGAAATTACGTTGCAGTTATCCTCTTCTATAAAAATCAACATTCCCCAAATTTCTTCAGCACAAATCCATTTTTCCCAAATCTCAAATAAAGACGTCCTCACAAATCACCACAGTCTCCATCTCCATCAATAACCACTCTTGTCTCTCAAAAATCATAACTTCCCTCAAGTATCCTCCTTGTGCAGCATCGCCAAAAACCTGTCGACGTGCATGTCATTGTCAAACCCTAGCGTCTGAATAATTGAGCTTGAAGACACTATTTCTCCACCTGTGTGCGTGGACATCATGCATCCTCCACCTCCTAGACGCTGCACCTATCACCTCCTGCGTATTCTTCCACCGAGCTGCTCTTCTTGTTGATCTCGAACCCGAAGTCGTCCCACTAGTGAATCGAAGCCATCGTTGTCGTCGAAGAACAAAAACCACTTTGACAGTTCTAAATTTGTGCTTGCGTCTTCTTCCTACTGGTTTAGGTGAGTGTTAACTCACTCACGGTTAGCTCATTTTCCAAGTAGTTTAACTTCGTTAGATACTAAAATTTATACATGCCATCACATAAATAACTCTGTTTTCTTGTTTGAGTTGCATTTTGTTCCCGATGCCTGGACCTGTTTGTTTGCCATGAGCTGATGCCGGCCTTGACCTTTGTCATGATAAAAGAAATTAGTTGTTACCACCTAAGTTTGGATATGATCAGTTGATAGGATATTTGTCTTAGACGGTTTTCAGTTTGTCCTAGTTTTTCTTTTTCCCCGGTTATTACATAAGTAAAGAATTTGTAAATATGGTTAGTGAAGCTCCTTTGTACATCAGCAATGATTCATATGCCAGTATATTGCTGTTTTAAGTTCGTTAGTTAAGAATCATGTTTAACAGAATTTGTACACTGCACTTTATTTTATTTTTATTATTAGTTATGGATGTGTGTAATTTTCGTCATACATCTTTTTATTGTCCTTGCTTGTTTGTGAATTGGTACGAAGCACATCCACATTTTCATAGATAATGTTATAATTTATCAAAGTTTTGAATATATTTGTGACCACTTTAGACAAATAATAAATGGTAAACAGTTAGCATGGTTGTTTAGCAAGTGAATTATAGCATCTTGAGTAAAGGTTATTGAGTTGTTGGAATTTTGGTTCTAGGGTAAGCCAGAAGTTATGGGAACTTTATTAGTTTTTGGTCGTTTAGATTTTGAACATATATATAATATTTTTGTAGGGTATTTGGTTCATGTTAAATGGGAATGATACATTTTATCATGGCAAAGTATGTTGTGCCTTTAGCTCAGGGAAGAATTAACTGCGGAAGGACTTTATTGGTGAAATTTTATGACATTTCCCTTCTGTTATACATATTTTCTACTAGTGATGTTCATATTACCAACACCCAAATATACATGCTCCATGTAATCACCACCAGAGAAATCAATACTGAACCTTTCCTGTGATGTCCACATTTTGATTATGTTTTATTAGCTATATGACATTATAAAAGATTGCATAGAGATCATTTTGTTATTTATGTTGCCAGTACTCGCTTAGTGTCATTCCCTTTTTGCCGTATGGCCAGAGCTCTTCATTAATTCTGGCATGTCTCCTACACACTGTATGTGTGAACTTGCTTATTTACTACATACATTTCTTAGGGACTGTGTAATGGCTTTCTATATTTGGTGCCATGATGATTCACACTGAAATACACATTCATGCATTAATGGACATTTTTTTGAATTACCCTGCCTTTATATAAAAGCTGGAGCCATAGACCATTTGCCAAATCGCACTAAATCTACAATTCCATGAAGTACGTTTACATTATGATACTACCAAATCGAAAATTAATTTATTTGACAGTGTAAAGACTGATTGGATTTGCTCCCTTCTGTCAATCTCCTATTCCTCCAATACATGCTTTCATACATAGCCTATTTAAGGACAGAAACATCAATTTCAATATTTAGAGAGATGCTATTTTTTTATCATTTCTTTCTTGAAGAGCCCATAAATGAATTCAGTTAAACTGTTACAGTATACTTGACAAATCGTTAACACTGTTATATTAAGATGTGCATATGACCTTCGTTGTTTAAAGGAAGCATGCACATGCAGCATTGGAAATTTTGTATATATATGTATAGGTTCAAAATTTAAACTGTTTCACTAATGCATTCCATACCCCTATGCAGTAGTGATGCATCTAAAAAAAAACTTATATGCACACCCCAATCATAGTAGATGCAGCTGTTCCATAAGCAAAAGTTTAGCTGCTAATGACTAGATGCTTGTTACTCACTGTTGCATGTTTAATAATTCCCAATTTGTGTTTTGCTGCACATTCAGATAATATACCCTATTGTTTGGACATGAACGTGTGCTGGACTGTTAGCAACTTAAGCTACACTGGCCTAAATGATGCACTGATTGAACCTTTATGAAATATTTGTTCATTTTTGTTGGAAGTGGAACATGTGTACAAATGTTACTCATGGATGACGCTGAGGGGTAGCTTACAGAAATTTAAAACTACTTATTGGGTCATACCATTTGTCACCTGAACCATAAATTATAAGTAGTACCAGTTTCATTTGCTAACTTAAATTATTATTACTGATCCACTTAGGTTTGTCATACATGAAAGTTGTATGTATGAATGTGTTGTATATGTTAGCATATGAACACCCCATCCCTAGTGAAGAACGGCTTTGTCAAAAATTTGGAAATGTTTGGCTTAGATAGCGTGTGTTTGAATTGTTTGATATTGTCACTGACCTGATTATTCAGCTATAGCATATGTTTTCGAGTGATAACTCATATACAGTTAGAATTGACTATTGTATTTGGTTTTCATTAAAATTAATCTACTTGAACTATGATTTAATCCTGACTCGAGTGTTTTATGTTTTACATGGAACGCTCGGGTCAGACCCGAGCATTACAGATTTGAAGATTTCATCTTAGGATTGAAGATTGAAGAAGCTGGGGATTCCAAAAGATGGCGCACTCTAAAGTTCTAAACAGTCAAGACATTTATTTGTTTAAACTGTTTTTCAATTCCGTTGTATATCAAATTCTTGTATCTAAATTTTTGGTTGATAAATAAAAGCTTATTCCCCTGTTCGATACTGTCTTATTTATTCGGTTATATTCTGTGTTGATTCTAAGTTTAAACTCGGTAAGCTAAATAACGATCTGTTGTTTTAAACGTTTTAAGTTGGTTTAATCACCAATTTGAAGCGATCAAATAGCGGGAAGTTACGAGTGGTATCAGAGCTTTGGTTTATTCAAAGCGTAGCTTATCGAGTTTGAAATAAGTAGAATCGATGCTAGAAAAAAACGATTTTTTAAAATAAAAGGAGTTTTTAAATTTTTTAAAAGTAAATAATTTTGAATAAAATATTTTGGAAATATTAAGTATTTTGAAATTAGTATTTTGGAACTAATACAGCAAAAAAAAATTGTTTTGAGATTTAAACTTTTCCGGAATCTCCAGTCTTCAAATCTTGCTTTGCCAAAGTTTTTCTTCGATAAGCCCCTTAAGTTTGAATCTCAAATCCATCATCGGATGGTATCAAAAGTAGATAAATATAAGGGAATCGACAAATAAATTGCTGTAATTGTGATATCATAGATAACTGGAATTAATTTGAATAAAGGATTCAGATGGGAATTTGAGTAAAAGAGGAAATTTGAAATCGTTTCAAAGATGAAACAACGAATTTTATTTCGATACTCGAATATAAATTAATAAAATAAAAATGGAAAATGTGATACTTGGAATTCTATTATGTCAAATTGTATTACTAATTTATTTGAATTATAAAGAACTTAGCAAGAAAGAATATAGTTGGTTTCAAACCAATAATGTATAATCGCATTCGACAGTAAGGTATAAACTTGTAAATTGATTAAAAAGAAGTGAAGTGTAAACGAGAGTATGAATGAAGCGAAATATGAGTAAAGATTTTAAAGAGATGTGAATTTATATTTGAATGAAATCAAAGCTAATTTGATTTGACAAGTCTAGATTCGTATAAAAGAAACAATATTTACCTTTTTGAAGTAAATAACGTCTGAATGCAGAATTGTTGCAAATAGAATTGGAGATAAATGAAATGGATTCGACCACTACCGTATGGTTATTTTGGAGTTCAGAATATAAATCAAATGAGATTTTTCGAAGTTGGAATATATTACTAAATTAGAGATTGTTTGAAAGGAAGTCATTCATGTGGGGAAATTATGTCAAATATTATTTACTTTCCGTTTTTAATCAAAATTCAATATAGTATTGATTAATTATTTATGTATTTAGAAAAAAGTATATTTTTAAAGTTAAATATACTGAAGGCGTGAGTTATTGTCATAATCAATAATTTTGTAAAAGAAGTGAATTATTAAATTGGAATTTGAAAGTTACGAGGATGAATATTTTGTTGGAATTCGAAGCCGTGAACTTGATCTATTTCGAAGTTAGTAATGTTGTTCAGTTAAGGTCTGAGAGGTAAATATACCCCAACTTGATTTACTTCATTATTGAATAAGAAATGATTAACGTTCGATAACAAGAGTGGTTAAGTGAAATAAGTAAATGGGTGTCAGCAGTTAATTGAAAATAGAGGTGTTTTATTTAATATTTGTTTTAATCCAAATAGTGAATGTAGAAATGTTTTCCTCAGAGAATAAAGTGTGTTTTCTATAAAAAAAAATAAAGATTTATGAATATATGGAAATGTTTTCCAAGGGTAATAAGAAATTTCTTGATTTATAGAAAATAAATGTGATAATTGGAAATGTTTTTCAAAAGACTGTGATAGGCTAACGGGTTTTCATAAATCAGAATGACAAGAACTAATAACCGCACGTCGAGAAGGAAGGACGGCTGAACATAAATGTGGATTTGTAAATTGAATTCGGGAATTTCGTAAGTAATAATTTGATAAAAAAATAGAATTAAGGAAATTAGAAATTGATTGTAGATTAGTTAAATTGAATAATTTACTAAGTGTTGATAGATGTTGGTTTCGGCCTTCGGGGATGATACTTAGGGAGTTGTTCGTTTGCTAATTTTACAGTCGAAGGAGGTGAATAGAGAAGAATAATAATGAATGAATGGAAATTATTATAAGAATGAAAAATTCTGGAATTATGAAAGCATAAAGATTGGAATTTAGTGATGAGCTTAGTAATTGAAAAATTGGAAGAGAATTTGATCTGTAACAAATAAATTCAGGAATCTGAATTTGAAAGAATATCAAATATCTGAACTGATTAAGAGATTAAAAATGAAATTTTAAAATTGGAATGGAATTTGAGGATATTCGATTTTAAATTATTGGATATAGAAGTTTTTGAATCTTATATGGAAAAATATATAAGAATACGATGAATATGAGAACTGCTAGATTGGACGAAAATCGATTTGAAATAAAATCTTATATAATAGAATTCATATAAGAATGAGATGTTTGAAATTATGATTTGGAAAGAAAATTTCATGTAAGTTGGCATAAGTATGATTCATGAACCATATGAAATAAGTATTATATGTTTTCAAAGAAAAATAAGGGAAGTACATCCTTCTCCTTTGAATTTCGAGCTTTGTGAGATGTGCTGCTGGTGGTGGTAGGTTGTCCGAACATAAAACTCGAGTTGTCATAGTTCCTTGAAGAACACGACCGTGTAGCGTAATTCGCAGGGCTGCAGATGGCCTACGGCGGACAGATGTTTCTTGGGGGAACCAAGCGTAACCATTGTGTCTGCTGCGATCTACAGTCGTGATAATGGTGTAATCCGCAGAGCTGTGAAAGCTTACGGGTACGGATGTTTCCTGAGGGAATTGGCGTTACCATTGTGCACCTGCGGTCCACATGGCATATATACAAGTGAAAGAGATGTGACCAATAGAGTCACTAAAGGTAGAACAGCGCCATGCGATGTTGAGATATCTTAGTGATGTGTAACCACCTGTTTGGTGCAGCACTGTGTCTTCGTGACTTGATGGGTCTTCGTGGCCTGAATTGTCTTCGTGACTTGATTGTCTGGCGGCTTGATTGATCCTTGTATCTTGATCTATTTTCATGATTTGTTTCCATGACCTAATATATCTTTTGATTCTTAAATATTTTTCCTTTGATCTGTCCATGACGAAATTCGCAGGGAAGTGATTTCCTATGGGTATGGATGTTTTCTGGGGGATCCAGACGAAACCATTGTGTATCTGCGGTTTATGAAAAATCAACATATCAATATCACATTGGTACTTTCCGTATCTGTTTTTAAAGGAATTTTTGAAATATTTTTCACTGGTAGTTAAAGCAAGGATATCTAGTACTTAGAGATTTTAGTCATGCGCCCGGCTAGCGTATGCCTAACATCTGTAAGAACGACCATAGACTTGTCAAGCTTCGAGCTATCAAGTATTTTAAATAAATAATTTGGCATTAAAATAAACCTAATTTAATAAGTTAAGAAAGAGGATTTCGAATTATTTTAAGTCCATAACTTTGGAATAATACAAATATTTTCGCACGAATTTCGTGGTATGTATAAAGATTATGAAAGATTTTTAAATTTTGGAAAAAAAAATCAAGTCGAAAATTTGTGACTTCAGAATGATAATTACACTCTTTAATGATTGTTGGAGAAGATTAAATGGATGGAAGAAGATTGGGTTGAATCGGATAAGTAAATATCGACAGAAGAGATTAACTTTGATAGGAAATGCGATTTTCCGAGTTATTGAATATGATGATAAGCAAAGAGGATCAATAAGTTAATTATTGGTATTTAAATTAGTTGTGGGTAAATTGCACATGAATATGAAAATTTGAAGTATACATTGGAATATCTCTAACGATCTCTCCTTTTCGAGGACGAAAAGTTTTAAAGGGGAAAGATTGTAACGTCCCAGAAAATTCGACAACTGAAATATGAATTCAATTTAATATTTAACTATTTACAATCAAATTTTATTTTGATATTGAGATTAAAAATCGAATATAAGGTTTTGTGTATAAATTATATTCAATATTTAACTTATTTTGGTCGGTTGAGAATCAAATATTTACTGTTGGATATCTGAATTGAATTTGGTGGGATATTTGAACTAGATTTGAAATTTTGTCTGAAAAATACCCATGGTTGAATTTAAGAATATACGATTTTATTTGAAAATAAACGTGGTTAACATTAAATAAAATTGAAAATTTTATTGTTGAAATATATGGAAATTGGCTTGGATATGCGTGTATATGTGAATTGAAATTTGACGTTAGAATTTGGGATCGAACAGAGTTATTTTATGAACAACTGAAATAAAATCGGTGAACCGATAAATAACTTAAAATCTAAATAACAATCGTATACAAATAGAGTTGGATTAGAACCAGGTTTATTTTATTGAATTCAGGATGTTGAAATGAAGGGGTACGTATAATCTTTGTCATATTTGGTGATTGTGTTTGCGGTACGATCATGGAGTGTTCAACATCGATTCACGATACAGTTAAATATTAAGTAAACCAAACAAACCTACCTCAGTTAAATTTTCCCTACCTCAGATGAATTCTGCGTAGACCTATATAACCTAGCCTAAGAGCTATTGAAATTACGTTGTAGTTATCTTCTTCTATAAAAATCAACATTCCCCAAATTTCTTCAGCACAAATCCATTTTTCCCAAATTTCAAATAATGGCATACTCACAAATCACCACAGTCTCCATCTCCATCAATAACCACTCTTTTTTCCCAAAAATCGTAACTTTCCCCAAGTATCCTCCTTGCGCAGCATCGCTGAAAACCCCTAGTCGACGCGCGTGTCATTGTCGAACCCTAGCATCTGAATAATTGAGCTTGAAGACACTGTTTCTCCACCTGCATGCGCGGACATCACGCATCCTCCACCTCCTCGACACTGCACCTATCACCGCCTGCGTATTCTTCCACCGAGCAGCTCCTCCTGTTGATCACGAACCCGAAGTTGTCCCACCAACGAATCAAAGCCATTGTCGTCGTCGAAGAACAAAAACCACTTCGACAGTTCTAAATCCGTGCTTGCGTCTTCTTCCCGCTAGTTTAGGTGAGTGTTAACTTACTCCCGATTAGATCGTTTTCCAAGTAGTTTAACTTCGTTAGATACTAAAATTTATACATGCCATCACATAAATAACTCTGTTTTCTTGTTTGAGTTGCATTTTGTTCCCGATGCTTGGACTTGTTTGTTTGCCATGAGTTGAAGTCGGCCTTGACCTTTGTCATGATAAAATAAATTAGTTGTTACCACCTAAGTTTGGATATGATCAGTTGATAAGATATTTGTCTTAGACGGTTTTCAGTCTGTCCTAGTTTTTCTTTTCCCCCGGTTATAACATAAGTAAAGAATCTGTAAATACGGTTAGTGAAGCTCCTTGGTACTTCAGCAATGATTCATAAGCCAGTACATTGTTGGTTTAAGTTCGTTAGTTAAGAATCATGTTTTACAGAATTTGTACACTGCACTTTATTTTATTTTTATTTTTAGTTCGTTATGGATGTGTGCAATTTTTATCATACATCTTTTTATTGTCCTTGCTTGTTTGTGAATTGGTAAACATTTTCATAGATAATGTTATAATTTATCAAAGTTTTGAATATATTTATGACCACTTTAGACAAATAACAAATGATAAACAGTTAGAATGGTTGTTTAGCAAGTGAATTATAGCGTCTGGAGTAAAGGTTATTGAGTTGTTGGAATTTCAGTTCTAGGATAAGCCAGAAGTTATGGGAACTTTATTAGTGTTTGGTCCTTTAGATTTTGAACATATATATATATATATAATTTCTGTAGGGTATTAGGTTCATGTTAAATGGGAATGATACATTTTATCATGGCAAAGTATGTTGTGTCTTTAGCTCAAGGAAGAATTAATTGCGGAAGGACTTTATTTGGTGAAATTTTATGAAATTTCCCTTTTGTTTTATATATTTTCTACTAGTGATGTTCATATTACCAACACCCGAATATACATGCTCCATGTAATCACCACCAGAGAAATCAATACTGAACCTTTCCTGTGATGTCCACTTTTGGATCATGTTTTATTAGCTATATGACAGTATAAAAGATTGCCTAGAGATCATTTTTTTATTTATGTTGCCAGAACTCACTTAGTGTCATCCCATTTTGCCGTATGGCTGGAGCTCTTCATTAATTCTGGCATGTCTCCGACATGCTGTACGTGTGAACTTGCTTATTTGCTACACACATTGCTTAGGGACCGTGTAATGGCTTTCTATATTTGGTGCCATTATGATTCACACTAAAATACACATTCATGCATTAATGGACATTTTTTTGAATTACCCTGCCTTTGTATAGAAGCTGGAGCCGTAGACCATTTGCCAAATCACACTAAATCTACAATTCCATGAAGTACGTTTACATTATGATACTACCAAATCGAAAATTAATTTACTTGACAGTGTAAAGACTGATTGAATCTGCTCGCTTTTGTCAATCTTCTATTCCTCCAATGCATGGTTTCATACATAGCCTATTTAAGGACTGAAACGTCAATTTCAACATTTAGAAAGATGCTGTTGTTTTTATCATTTCTTTCTTGAAGAGCCCGTAAATGAATTCAGTTAAATTTTTACAGTATACTTGACAAATCGTTAACACTTTTATATTAAGCTGTGTATATGACGTTCGTTGTTTAAAGGAAGCATGCACATGCAACATTGGAAATTTTGTATACATATGTATAGGTTCAAACTTTAAACTGTTTCACTAATGCATGCCATACCCCTATACAGTAGTGATGCATCTAAAAAAACTTATATGCACACCCCAGTCATAGTAGATGTAGTCGTTCCATAAGCAGCAATTTAGCTGCTAATGACTAGATGCTTGTTACTCACTGTTGCATGTTTAATAATTCCCCATTTGTGTTTTGCTGCACATTCAAATAATATGCCCTATTGTTTGGACATGAACGTGTGCTGGACTGTTAGCAACTTAAGCATACACTGGCCTTAATGCTGCATTGATTGAACCTCTTTGAAATATTTGTTCATTTTGTTGGAACTAGAACGTGTGTATAAATGTTACTCATGGGTGACGCTGAGGGGTAGCTTACAGAAATTTAAAACTACTTATTGGGTCATACCATTTGTCACCTGAACCATAAATTATAAGGAGTACCAGTTTCATTTTCTAACATAAATTATTATAACTGATCCACTTAGGTTTGTCATACATGAAAGTTGTATGTATGAATGTGTTGTATATGTTAGCATATGAACACCCCATCCCTAGTGAAGAACGGCTTTGTCCAAAATTTGGAAATGTTTGGCTTAGATAGCGTGTGTTCGAATTGTTTGATATTGTCACCGACCTGATTATTTAGCTATAGCATATGTTTTCGAGTGATAACTCATATACAGTTAGAATTAACTATTGTATTTGGTTTTCATTAAAGTTAATCTAATTGAACTATGATTTAATCCTGACTCGAGTGTTTTATGTTTTACATGGAACGCTCGGGTCAAACCCGAGCGTTATAAATTTAAAGATTTCATCTTAGGATTGAAGATTGAAGAAGCTGGGGATTCCAAAAGATGGCGCACTATGAAGTTTTAAACAGTCAAGACATTTATTTATTTAAACTGTTTTTAAATTCCATTGTATATCAAATTCTTGTATCAAAATTTTTCGTTGATAAATAAAAGCTTATTTCCCTGTTCGATACTATCTTATTTATTCTGTGATATTCTGCATTGATTCTAAGTTTAAACTCGGTAAGCTAAATAACGATCCGTTGTTTTGAATGTTTTAAGTTGATTTAATCACCAATTTGATGCGGTCAAATAGCGGGACGTTACAAAATGATTTAAACCTCTTTTCGAAATAATTTTTTTATTTCCATAGCATAGACTAAATTTATAATACAAATCCTTTCCTTGAAATGATACTTTTATGTTCAAATCTTTAGTTCAAAAATCATTTTATATTCTAAATTCCATTTCAAATCAAATAATAGAGAAAAATATTATTATTTAATTTAAATCACGTTCGATTACTATTCCAAATTCCTATGAAATCAAATATTCATATAAAATCCATTTATCCCAATTTGTCGAATTCTTCATAGCATATTCCATTAAATATTTAATGATTATTCCAAACTTGTTCAATCCATTTCCAACATAAACATTTCGAAATAATTCCTTTTCTTTTCAATTTCTTCTTATCACATTGAATTGAACACTAAAGGTAATATTTCCGATCTCGTTCAACTTTTTCAAAAGAACTAAAATTGTCATAATAAATTTCACATTTTTAATTTAAACAATAATATTTATCAAAACATGATTAATTATTTACAACCGACCGTTAAAGCTGTGTATCCAAATCAACGTTGAATATCATTTCCCAATCCCTATCTAATATTTAATAACAAATGAATGGTCTAAATTATGTTCAAAACATTTTATCCTATTCGAATAAATTTTTAATCATTTTGATTTTCAAATAGTTTTAAATTTATATTTAAAACTATTTCACAACCTTAATTTAAATAAACAAATATTCATTTACATGGAAGGGGAATGTGAATCGATTACCCGTATCATTACACAGCTACGGTGTATGGGTGAATTCATGCATTCAGAACAAATCAAATAACGCAATCAAACAAACGAGCACAATATCATCCATCACAATCACAATAATAATCAATTAACTGTGCGCAGAGCATTACATTTAATAACGCTCAGTGTTAAGGGTGTTTATAACTGCATGAACATCCATCGAACAACCAATAATAGTTATTTATAACAACTCATGACCATTTGCTAAACGTAATAACTAATTTAAATAAATTTAAATTAGAATTCTCACCTGCATTGCGCTCCGATTTCACTGACGATCCTAGTATCAATTTAGTATTAGCTTAAGAACGTAAAAATTGACAAGCGCACCGTCTTCTTCGCAACGAACTTCAGAATCAGCGGACCACTTCAATTCAAATGTGCTTCTATATTTACGCACGTGAATCCTTGCGTACCGAGTACGGAATCAATTTCTACTATTCTCAGACAGATTGTTTGCTTCCTTTCCTCTTTTTTATATATAAGAGGGGCGGACTGACATGATTTTCAAACTTTTATTTTGTTTATATATAAGAAGCGGACTGGTTTAAGTAGTGACCAACAAATGGAGCTACTGTTTTTCTAAAGGGAGACAACATGCAAGTGGGACTACAGTTTAATGCAATGGAAAAATAAGGGGAAGTTGCGGTCTGATGAAAAAGGGGTACGGGTGCTTCAAATGGAAGTTAATGTGGTGGCACGTGTGGTTGCTTGGACTGGGGAGGTGTATGGACGCGAGCTAGATGGGACTTGCGGATTTTCTGGTGGAGGTGGGTGGCGGACTTGCAGTGGAGGAGAAAGGTTATGGGTGAGCTGAGAGGAGGTTGCGGATTGGGTTTGCAATGTGGGGAAAATGGTTGTGTTGAGCTTTATGCAGTAGAAGATTTAGAACAGGGAAGAGTTACGGACTAAGGTGAGGTGGATTTGGGTGGCGGCTGGAGGACAGGGCGGAGAACGGACTGAGGTGAGGCAGATTTAGGTGGTGGGCTGATGGTGAAGGGAGGAAGGCCGTGCTCTGAAAAGGAGAGGAGGGTGCTGAACCGTTGAGCGACAGCTAAGGCAGAGGGTGGTTGGTGGATGGCCAGAAATGCGACGGAGCTGAGGTACGGTGATGGGAAGAAGTGCGGAGGAGTGGTTGAGCGAAAATGTGAGATAAAAGGAAAAGGAGAAATACAGAGGAGCTGGAAGTGGTACACGAGAAAGAGAATGATGCGAAAATGAAGGGGTGTGAGAAATACGGTGCATGGATCCTTATTTAAATGTGAATTCAAGGGTATATTTGTCCTTTAAACCAAGGACACTTGTTTTTTTTATAAAATTCCAATTTACATGCAAAATTCCACATAAATGAACACTTGTCTTCTCCATAAAATCAACAACATGCATGGAGACAAATAAAAATTATTTATTTATTTGATAAAATTTGAATTTTAGTGACATAATTGTAACATGTATATAGAAACTATTTATTTAACACTTATATATGTAATTTCAATATAAAATGACACTACACCTCATGTACTCATATAATATATTTTTATGTAATTTAACGATAGATTTTATAAAATATACCAAATTATATGCTAAAATAATAGTACTTAAAATCGAATCTTTGTAAAATAGTTAAAATAGAAATCAAATGTTTTAATAGATATTTATAAAGGCTTATATCTCGAATTTGTAAAGACCATTATAAATAAGATTTTGAAATCACATGTTATAAATAACATTTAAAATAAATCACACTTTACAAATTATAATGTTGTCGAATCTAAATTACTTAACAAATGTTCATAAACATAAAATATAGCCTTAAGTAGAATAACTATCTTTTAAAATATATTACTATATGTTATTATTACCTATAACTTTACATATAACTTTTTAAAATAACTTTGCATTACCGAATATATTTCAAATATATAAAACACTATATATACCAAAATAATATTACTTATAAAATATAGAAATCATCATGTCCTTAAATATAAATTTTTAAATACTCAAAAGATATTTGTAAAAGTCCTATGTACTAAAGAAATACCATAATAAAAATCAAAATTAGATAACACAACACTTAGAATATTCTCAAAAATAAGTTTTTATAAAAATAAAATTATTTATTCAAAACCAGTAAAAGAATTACCAATATTTAAACCATATAAAATTCAAAATACATATAAAAAATTCCAAATTAACTTTGGTAAAATACTGGGTTATTACATTAACCCCCCCCCCCCAAGGCTTTTCGTCCTCGAAAGGGGGAATAGTTAATTTTTAAACTTCTACATAAACTATAAATCAACTTCTCTATATGGTTTTGGAACAGATTTTATAAATATTCAAACAAACAGACTTAAACTAAAAAGTGGAACACACGTATCATAGTCAATCCAAAATATCATGTCATACAGATCATTCAAGTCAGCATAGAAAATGTAATTATCCCTACATGAGCACGTACTACGTAGTTAAGGTAGTCCAAAACATAGTCACCAAAAGTGTATCTAGCTATCTGGTACTAGTCCCTCAAAAACCGTCCTAGCCCAAAACATTTTAGTGCATCTAGGCACTTAAGATAACATATATACACTATACACAAGCTCCAAACTCATCTCAGCTAGTCATCTAAGGCATCTGATCCGTCATCGGATGGACTAGTCAAACTGATCTCCTCTGGCTCCTCATCAGCAAGTGGCTCCTCATCATCGCTTATATAGCCATCATCATCATCTACTCCCAGATAAATCCATCGTCACCAACATCATCTGCAGCAACATCATCATCCTCGTGCAGGGGCTGTTCCATATCCCCTATAACATCGTCAAGTCCATCGTTTCCCACCCGTGGGAGTGGGTCGTCCTCGGCTACAACTGCTGGCTGCCCTAGCTCATGTAACAACACATCAAACTGCTCTACTAACACAGGATCTATCATCCAAACAATGACCTCTGGTGGGGCCTGAGCTAGTGCGGCGTCTCCTAACAACTGCTGATCCCTCTGGTCTAGGATCTGCTGCCATATAGCCTCCAATGTATGCTCATCCAAATCAGGGGAATCTCAATCCCGAAATAGGAGGCAGCCTCAACCCCCGTCATCAGATCAAGAATCGCTGATCCTGGTACATATTCATGCATCATCTCCTGATCATCCTATTGTGGACATGGGTCTGCTCCTAGCATATCAGGATAATGGTCTGATCTGACATCCATATCATTATCGGTGAATGTTAGCCTACTTTGTGAACTAGGCTACACAAAGATTAAAAGATCAAAAGAATGAAGAATGTTTTTTATTCAAGTTGGATTGGATTTCCTTGGTCAAGGCAGAACAGCGTAGAGCAGAGAAGGAATGAGCGCAGGCCAAATCGAATCGGTTCGGGTAAACCCGAACTATTCCCCTAATTTGTAGTACTTCTGATCCGAACCCAGACAATTGAAGTAGCAACGTTTACAGCCGTGTTTCCTTAAGACCCGGAGCGGTTATACCCACATTCTCCCCACTTTTGCCACTAACCTGATGAGCTGTTGCCACTATATTTCATCTGAACCCAATAATAATGGGATGGATGCCACGTGGATTCGAACCGAAGCCATCCCAGGAGCACTTTCCACCTATAAATACACCATCAAGGGACATCTGGAAGGATCCTTTGGCATTTTCAGAACTCAAACTCCTTTGCTATCCGAATTTCATCAACTTATTCATATAACAATCACCTTTTGAATCATATTGTGAAGGAAATTGAGTGAATCAATGCATTGTATAAGTGAAAATTGAGTGAGAATTACCATTGTACTTGCATTCAAGTCATTAATTCAAAGAGTAGAAAGTGGACGTAGGCTATTTTACACCGAACCACTATAAATTGTGTGTTTTCTTTGTTTTTTGATTTCATTTCATAGAATCATTACTCGTTTGGGTGTTAGAGCCAATTTTGGATCTAACATTTTGGTGCTTTCACTGAGAATTTTTGAATTCTCCGCTTTTTGGGATTATCATTCTACTGTTTGGACCTTCAAGTTCAAAGAAGTTAATCCTCTATTTTCGGAATCTTTAAGTACATGTTGGTTAATCACTGAAGAATTGGAAATTATGGTCAAAGGAAAAGGCAAGGAAATCCAAAGTAATCGAGAGAAAGAAGTTAACGAAGATCAGCAAACAACGGTCGTGACGAGGTCGCGTGGTCAAGAATCTGGAGCAGGCTACTCCTGTCAGGAAGGTCCGAACCGAACCAAAGACCCCGATCCGAGCCGATCCAACGATGTTTAAGTCACCCACTCTCCCCATCTGAACCGGTCCGGCCGTATCACTATGCTCCGATCCGACCTGAATCAAAGTGAAGCTGGAACTTCTACTCGAGCTCCTACCAGTGCTCCGATTCCAGCCGCTATGACCAATGATCAGCCTAACCCATCTGCACCCATCACACAAGGAGATTTTTCACGCTTTCTTGAAATGCTCCAGAGTACTAAGGAGGCATTGGAAGCCCATAAGCGTGACAGTCTTCGCATGCACGAGAACATGATCACCATGAGTAGGGAACTAAAGGAGCTCCGGAGGTAAATGACACCTTCCCCAACACGCCGCCTTGCTGTAGATTATACATCTTCTTCAGATGAGGGACGTCCTCATGAAAGAAGGCCGCTTGAGCGACCTCAGAATCTTGATCAGTTAATTTTTGGATCTTTAGGATCCCGCGAGGACGTCGCACATGTGTTAGGGCCTGATGACCCGAGCTTGAAAGAGCCTATGTTGTTGCCTATGCGTGGATCCTATGTTCTACCCAGGGATCCTAACATTACTAATCCTACGCAACAGCAACTTCTCCATCCCCTTCCTCCTGAGATCGACCGGGAGCGTAGGGAGCAATGTGGAGCAGTCGCCGCTAGAAATAGGAGGTTAACCCTTAATGGGGAACCTAGCGGTAATCCGAATATCAGACCTAGAGAACCTGTGCAGACATTAACAAATGTCGATGTGTTGGCAATGGTGCGTCAGATTATGTCCGAAAGCCGACGATACACTAATGAGGACTGGGGCATTGAGCAAAGTCATACCCCCTTCACAGATGATATATTGGACTTCCAGTTCCCTCGGCGATTTAAGTTGCCACAAATGGATCGATATTTAAGGAGAATGGAACCAGGATAGCATCTGATGAGGTATGCATGGTTCATGAATGCCGCAGCAGCTCCAAATGCTATAAAATGCAAGGCCTTTCCAGTTTATCTAGAAGACGTGGCATTAATGTGGTTCACCCGACTCCCTCCACGATCAGTGTCAAATTTCACAGAATTAAGTGAGCGCTTTATGAACTAGTCTCGACTTCACGCCTGGAAATCAAAAAGCGTCATAGAGCTGTTAAGGATTAAACAGCCTCCGGGCGAATCTCTGAAATCATATTTGGACCGCTTCAACCTAGCTGTCACCGAAGTTAGGACCCTCATGAACCCATTGTTCTGATGGCTTTAATAGAAGGAGTTGACCCGGACACAGAATTTGGGGATTATTTATCCGGGAAACCGCCCCCACCAGGGAATTGTTCTACGAAAAGGCTAATTTTCGCTTTAGGTGAGAAGAAGCTCATGCAAATAGAAAGAGAAAGTCCGAAGGGGCCTCAAGGGAAGGTGTCCAAAGTAATGTTGCTGTGAAACAATCTGGAGATGGTTCAAGGAAGGTTGAAGTGAACGTTGGCAACCAAAACGGAGGTAACAACAACAAGAATGGAAACGACAATAGGAGGAGTAGGAATCGAGGGAACAATTCCAACAAAAGACCTCGATTCCAAACTTTCGAAAACTATTCTCTATTGAACGATACCTTGGAAAACATTTATTTGGACACATACAATATACTGCAATACAAAAAGCCACTACCCAGAGACTCCACTGAAAAAGAGATCGCAACGGGAAAATTTTGTTTGTTCCATGGAACCCACGGACATTCCACCAACGAATGTCGTCGTTTGAGAGATGTAGTTGAAAGATTGTTGCGGGAAGGGAAGTTAGATGAGTACAAGGTTGCCCCAATGGACAGGGGGAAGGGGGGCAAGCCCCGAACCAAAACCAGCCTACTTCTAAACCCATAACCCAGCAGAAAGGTAAGGGGATCGTTATCAATACTATTATAGGCAGACCCCATCTAGCTAGCCGTAGTTTCAAAGCAATGGATCAGTACATCAATGCTGTCAGGCACTTTGAGGTAGGGGAATGTAGTAACCTCGAAGACATTACTCCAGTAAAACAACAGAAGACGATGTCAGATGACGTCATATTCCGTAGTGGAGATGATTCCAGAATTCAATCACCAACTGAAGACCCACTGGTAATTACCACGGCCATCGGCCCTGCCTTAGTCCATAAAGTGTTGGTGGATAATGGGAGTTCGGTCAATATCCTCTTCAAGAAAGCTTTTGAACAAATGAGACTTGAAGCAAAAGATCTAAAGCCTTGCGAAGGATGGATACGGGGCTTCAATGGGGCGTCAACGGCTCCGATGGGCTACGTAGAATTACCAGTAACATTAGGACAGGGAGATCACCAGGGAGTGAGGATCCTGCCATTTGTAGTTTTGGATGTAGAGTCACCCTACAATGCCTTCCTAGACCGACCGGCCCTTGCTGAGTTTAGGGCATGTATCGCACCTTGGTGTTTGCTGCCTAAATTCCCGACTGACGCAGGAATAGGGGTGATGAGAGGTGACCAAGCTACGGGACAAGCTTGTTACATGACGGAGTTGAAGATGCTAATGAAGGGGTTGAATATAGAGTCTAAGGACGATTCTCCCCCTTTGAAGGAAAACTCAGCATAGCAATTAAGGGGTCCAACCCCAAGAGAGTCGCCCTTAGATGTGCTCGAGGATATAGATCGCATAGAGGATAGAGAATCTGAGGATAGAAAGGCGAATCCCTACGAGACACCAATAGGTATACCTATTGATGAGGCAGATTCGACAAAAGTACTAAAGATCGGCTTGTAGCTAGATCCAATTCGAGTAAAAGTGTAGGTTGATTTCTTATGGGTAAATTTAGATGTATTTGCCAGGACTCTCGCCGACACATGTGGGATTTCGCCTGCCATTATGAGCCACCCTGTATGCATTAATCCAAAGCACCCACCAGTTAAACAGAAGAGATGAATGTTAGGCCCAGAGCGGTCAGCAGCTTTGAAGGAAGAGGTAGAGAAATTGAAGGATAATGGATTCATTATTGATTCGAAATATCCCGACTGGATATCAAATCCTGTCCTGGTCAAAAAATCTAACGGGAAGTGGCGTACATGTATTGACTTCTCTGATTTGAACAAGGCTTGTTTGAAGGATAGCTTTCCTCTTCCCAGGATTGATCAACTAATAGACTCGACGGCCGGACACGAGCTTTTATCCTTTATGGATGCCTATTCAGGGTACAATCAAATTCCCATGCACAAACCAGATCAGGAGCACACAAGTTTCATTACAGACTTGGGGTTATATTGTTATGTGGTAATTCCATTTCGATTAAAGAATGCAAGAGCCACGTATCAGCGTTTGGTCAACCGCATGTTCTATAATCAAATCGGGAAAACCATGGAGTTTTATGTGGATGACATGCTTGTGAAGTCTAAACAATCTTCCGACCATACAAGGGACTTAGCTGAAAAGTTTGATTTTCTTTGAAGGTATGGAATGAAGTTAAACCCCCTAAAATACTCATTTGGGGTCGCATTTGGGAAATTCCTCGGGTTTATCGTAAGTTCTCGAGGGATTGAGATAAATCCTAGTCAAATAGCAGCAATAAGGAATATTAAAGAACCACAAAAGATTAAGGATGTTCAAAGCCTGGCCAGAAAAGTTGCTGCATTGAGCAGGTTTATCTCCAAAGCCACAGATAAGTGCGTACCTTTCTTCGATTTAATAAAATGAGGAAAACGAAATTTTGAGTGGACCCCTGATTGTGTGGAGGCTTTCCATAATTTATTAAACTTAATAGAAAAGCTTCCAATATTATCAAACCCTGTGGAACATGAGGATTTGTTTGTCTACCTAGTGGTATCATCTCATGCCGTCAGTACGGCGTTGGTACGTGAAGAGGATAAAGTCCAGAGGCCTGTATACTATGTGAGCAAGAAGCTAACTACTGCAGGACGTAATTATCCGAAGATAGAAAATCTTGCTTATAGCCTCCTGATTGCTTCCCGCAAACTTCGTCATTACTTTCAGGCTTACCCGGTAGTTGTGTACACCGATCAGCCTTTAAGACTAGTGTTGCAAAAACCCAAAGCATCGGGGCGGTTACTTAAATGGAACATTGAGTTGAGTCAATTCGATTTGGATTTTCAGCCACGGAGATCAATAAGGGGGCAGGCATTGGCCGACTTTATGGCCGAATTCACAATTCCCGAAGAGGAAACGGTGGGTGACAAGGTGGTTACTTTAGACCAAGAATTAGAGCTTAGTCCGTGGAAGCTATATACGGACGGAGCCAAAAATGATCGAAGGTCCGGCGCCGGAGTTGTTTTAATAACTCCTGAAGGACGATCTATTTACTATGCATTGCGATTAGAATTTGCTGCTACCAATAACGATTCCGAGTATGAAGCCCTGATTGCCAAGCTGAAACTCGCCAAAGAACTAGGGTGAAGACACTGGATATATGCTGCGATTCCAAGATAGTTGTATGCTAGGTACGGGAAGAATTTGTTACTAAAGGGCCTCGACTCGTTACTTATCTCAAAAAGGTAAAGGAGTTGTTGGACAATTTGGAGCATTACAGAATAACACATATTCCAAGGACGGAGAACCAGAAAGCAGATCGGTTGGCAAAATAAGAAGGTTCTGATAACCCCGAAGAAACTGAAATGGTCCCGATAGAGGTTTTAGAATCACCGAGTTTCGACTTGATGGAGGTGGAACAAGCCTTAGAAGTTGATCCAGAGAGAGAATCATGGATGACACCGATCAAGAATTTTCTCAAGAGTGGAACCCTCCCGTTGAAGAAAAGCGAAAGACGAGCTGTAAGACGTAAGGCTGCAAGATACGTTTTACAGGACGACGTCCTTTATCGCCAAGGGTTTTCAATGCCCCTACTACGGTGTATCGCACATGACGACATCAAACGTGTACTGCAAGAAATACATGAAGGTGAATGCGGGGACCACACCGGGGGCCAAACCCTAGCAAAGAAAGTATTACGGTATGGATATTTTTGGCCTACCGTGAATAAAGACACGGCTGATTATTCACGACGCTATAACAGATGTCAAAGATTCGCCAAAATTCCCAGAGCACCTCCGACTCAGCTCAAGTAGATGGTAAGCCCATGGTCGATTTCCGTGTGGGGAATTGATATTATTGGAGTGTTGCCTATTGCCAAAGCGTGAGCAAAGTACGCGATTGTCGCCGTGAACTATTTCACGAAATGGGTGGAAGCTGAACCTTTAACAACAATCACGACAAGAAAGGTGATTAGTTTTGTGGTCAAAAACATTATCTTTCGATTTGGGATACCGAAGACCATCATAACTGACATGGGACACAGTTCGACAGCGTCGAATTCAGAAACTTCTGCCAAAATTACAAGACTGATAAACGAGACACTGCTATAGCTCACCCGCAGTCAAACGACCAGGTTGAAGTAATAAACAACGCCATCAAATCTATTCTCAAGAAGCGGTTGGAGCGGGCCAAAGCCAAGTGGGTAGATGAGTTGCCACTAGCTTTGTGGGCTACAGGACAACCTTTAAGACGGCTACTGGTCATACTCCTTTTTCACTTTCCTTTGGGTCGGAAGCAGTAATCCTGGTAGAACTAGAAGTCCCTTCTCATCGAGTTGCATACTATGACCTGATGACGAATAGAATGCTCCTCCTAGAGTCTCTTGATATGGTTGAAGAAAAAAGAGACGAAGCAGACTTGCATGACTCAAGACATCAACATCAAGTAGCATGTTATTATGACCGGAAAGTTCGCTTCAAAACCTTTGAACCAGTAGACTTAGTATTGAAACGAGTCTTCCCACATTCAACCCAATTGGGTCCAAAATGAGAAGGACCATACGCCATCTAACGGAAGCTTGACACAGGAGCATTCAAGCTAACGACCATGGACGGTGAAGAGATTCCCAGAGCTTGGAATGCTCAGCACTTGCGACGATACCTGAGCTAAATATGAAATGCCTTCCTTTTTGTTTTTATAGGTTACGTAAAAAGGCACGACTTGCCTTAAAAAGTTTGTTTATATGAACAAAGGATTATGAAGTGGATGTAGGCTACGACTTAGCTGAACCACTATAAAAATATCGTGTGTCATTTACTTTCCTGCATTATTTATATCTTCAGCAATTATTCTATCATGACTATAAAACAAAAAACATTAAATTAGATTTGGAAAGTTAGAGATAACCTATGTGCAGGAGCAAACAAAATGACTGCTTGCATGATAATATGCAAAGAATAGGAAGACAACATTCTTAACTGTAACTCTCATGAAACGAGAGATAGTATAAAGGACGGGAAGACGACGTCCTTTGAGGCATGAAGGTGCACCCCGATAAGAGACAGCCTCAGTAATACTCTAACCTGGTTATGAGACAGGAGAGTATAAAGATGCTAAAAAGAATAAGCATTAATGACGAAAAGAATATGGCCCCGTTAGAGAATCGGGGCAGCTGAATTTTGAATTTAATCAATCTTGAATAAGTCTTAATCAGTTATCCAAGATTGATTGGGGGCATATATATGTACGCATGTTCCCCTTAATAAGGACTTTATTATATAACTATGATATGACGTGCTGTTCATTTGCATTTTTACTTAAATGCTAAATTTACGAATATCAGACATTACAGGGAACAAACTACTTTATTCACAAACATGTGAGTTTATACAGGAAGGCTAAGCAAAAGATGCGGGAGCTGCACTCGCTACAACAATAGCGGACCAGTGGAATATCAAAATAGAAAATAAAGCGCATTGTCACTTGGGCTTTGGAGTAGACTTGGACTTCTTGGCAGCCTTAAGAGAATTTTTAGCTTCTTTTTTAGCATCAGACATGAGACGCTATGGTTTCTTCTTCTCTGTAATTGAAGTACCAGAATCGGTGGATTTCTTCCCAAGAGTCGGAGCACTGGGATCAAGAGAAGAATTTTTAGCAAGCTCTTCTGTAATTGATCTAGTTGAAAGCTTAACAACAAACCTTGATCCAGCATCCACCACTGCAAGGGGCTTAAAGCTTTCAGGGTCTATCTCCTCGACTTTCAGTTACATGCGTTTGTCTTGTTCAGCTTTCATTTCAGCCCGAGTCATGTCATCAGTATTTTTCGAATCCCAAATTATAGCAACATCAGGATCTCCTTCATGCCCATCATTACCGTCATCATCTTTCAAAGCGTCTATCATTTCATCATCATGAGAAGTGTCGGCGTTAGTCGATTCAGCTCTCCCTCCGGATTCAATGATGGTAGCCTTATCTTGTCCTCCCTGAGCCTCTTCCACGAATTTTTCCTCAATGGCGGTTCCCCGAGGCTCGTCAGTCTTCTCAGTTGGTTCAGCACCTACAGAATGAGAAGCAACAGTTATCAACTCAGGAGAAAACAAAGAATCCTCGATCGATTGCCCAATTATGTGATGAAAGGTGGAGACTTCCTTGACAAATTAGGGTGAAAAAGTGGAAATACCTTCTGATGATTTCTCAATTGGGGCAGCTACCGTCTCGGATGCTGATTCGGGTATAGGAGATAAAAGAGACGCTCTAGGAATTCCCGGATTCTTAGGATCATATTCCTCGAATCCAGTAGCTTCGGTGGTAACAGAAGAAGAACTAACTTTAAGGGTATTCTTTTCTTTGGCCAGGCGTTTCTCCTCCTCCATGGCAACAGCAATAAGGCGACGCCCCTCGGCCAGACGTGTCAGTTCATCATCTCTCAGATACTTCTCCATGAGTTTGTCTTCATCAACGAAGTCTACCTTAAGTTCATCTTTTTCTATTCGATGATTTGACTCCATACGTGAACTAAGGTAGTCAGATAGTCTTCGATCCAAGAGATGTTTCGACGACGGATTATCAATCATCGGTTCGCCAAAGTCGTGCAATTCTTCTTGAGCCTCTGATAGCTGTTTATGAGTTTCTTCAGCAGAATTAATAGCGCTATCCACATTCCCCGCAGCTAAGGCAGCTCTAGTCTCGGCTTCCATTAACTAGGAATCCAAGTCAGCATTTCATTTCTCCAACTCGGCGTTTTTCCTCGCTAACTGGGCCTTTTCTTGCTCAAGGGTATTGTAAGCTAGTTGCATTTTTACACTGTCTGACCTAGCATCTTTAGCTTGTTTCTTCAACTCCAAACGCTCTTGACTGTGAGATTCCAGTAAGTCATGATAACGCTTTTGTAATTCCTCAAATTGCTTTTTGAAGTTGTTGGCATCTCGTTGAGCAATGACGAGTTGAGCCTGTGCATCTTCTAAGTCCTTCTCCAGATTTTTCAAAGCTTTATCATCGGAATCTGCAACTTTCTTCATTGCATCGACGTCTGTAATCAAGGCCCGAATGATTCTGGAGAGATTGCACGAATACTCGTACATCTCCGAGTACTGTTTCTCTACTGCATCGATCTTTACCTTAGCCTCATCTGCCCACTTTGAAGAAATAGGCTCGAGCATGGGTAAGAAAGTTAAATTCTCAAAGTAGTGATCTGGGAATTATTCTCCAGATATGCCAGTTTCATTTTCGAATCAGCATCTAGTGGTAGGGGTTTGCAATATGATAGTTCAATATGTTTTCGCTTAGCAGGGACGGTGGCTGCATCGTCTTTTTCAGATCGCTTCTCAGAAGCTTTGTGCTTGTCTCGCGAATCAGTGTGTTTCGGTGGACTTTTTTCTCGATTATATTTATCTTGGAGAGAAATTCGGTCTTTGGATTGTGATGTGTCTTCCCCACGACGACTTTGGTGGCTCTTATACCTGTCTGGATAAGACCGAGCAGGAGAACAAGAACGTGAAGTGTGAGGTCGACGAGGATCATGAGGCCTTCTGTCATCTCTGCCCCGGCTCTCACGGCGATCATGCTCGGTGTCAGAAGGAGGTCTAGACATGCTACGGTGAATTTTCCTGACATCATAGTAAGGGCGTGACGTTGTACCTGCACAACAATATTAGTGGAGTTCAGAATCAATGTTCACATGAGACATGAGTGTTGTGACGTGCGATGCTAATGTGTTATGTGCATCCTAAGTGATGTTCCCCCCAACAAACCCGAGCCTGAAGCCAGATTAGCATGAGTGGGCTCTTTAGTCTTCACAGGAGTAGTCTACTTTGAAGAAGTGAAGGTTAAAGGATTCGTTCCGAAGTCCTCTGAAGTATAAATAGTTTCGGACAGGGGGAGATTTCCTAAACCCTTAAATGTGGAATCATCGGTAGTAGGGGCATCTCCTTGAGAAGCGTCTAGTGGCAGCTCTTTAGGGGATGTTGACTTTTCAGGAGAAATGGCGTCATCATGAATGGTACACCCTTCTCTGTGCTTTTCAGCTATGTTGGCTAATTCATCGTCCTGAGTTGAGGATGGAGAAGGAGGAGTCCTAAGAGGTATTGTTGGACCGTTCGAGCCCTCACCCGTCTCAGGAATAATGTCGCCCGGGGGTATGTACACATATGGACCCGTCCAATGACCTATACTACGGGTAATAGATAGTAACCCGTGATGATGGAGATACTCATCCTTAAGAACTTCGTCGATGGTTAGGAACTTTTGGTCACCATTGAACAACTGATGCAAACGATCAAAGTATAATTGACCCGATATTTGCTTTGGATTATCAATTGCAAATGAAAAAGAAAGCAAATTAATGTGTTGTTATGAGTATTTAAAGTTGAAATCTAGAAAGACGGTGCTTTACTTGATTTGGTCCACCTCCTGGCGCACCCCGGTTGCTGTCTGATATAAAACCATTCAGTTTTAGAATCATCAGCCTTGCTGCTATATGGAACAGTAATAATTTTCCTTTTTGTGACTGATTCAAAGTATGAGAAGGAGGGAGTCTCTTGAGTCCGATGCTTGAAATTATAAAAGAAGTGGACATCATCGAAGGTAGGCTCTATACCTAAAATCTCTTTATATGCTATATACAAGGTGTATAAATAAGCATAAGAATTGGGATGTAATTGCATGGGGGCAATCTGCATTTGTCTAAGAAAGTCGACGACAAAAGGCGGAAACGGTGGAATAGCCCCTAACGAGACACATCAATCGGGTAATTGCCATAAATCCTTCCGGTGGATTGTGGGGGCGACCTGTTTTCGAAGGCACCAGGGTATCTCTTTTTAATATCCCATGCTTTAGACATATTCGGATGAGTCTATCATCATTGATCGTCGACTCAATAGAATCTTTAGGTAACTCTAATATAGTGGCAGTTTCAAACTCATCGGGAGCACGATCATCTCCTATCTCTCCTTCCTCTTCATCACCAAGAGAAACTTCAGTCCCGGAAGATATTTCACTATTGTGCGCTTCCATTTCATAATCTGGACCCTCATCATCCCATTCAGGGTCTGAGGGAGAGGATATGTCATCAAGAGTGAGTTTCTCGGAAGTTTCTATGACTTATCTCTTTTCTGCTAACCTAGATGAACGTCTCTCTGCCATGGTCGCTAAACTACTGAAGAAGCAATAACATAAGTTAGAGTAAAATAGCCCGTATCCCCCCATGCATGTGTGTGAACTAAAGTGTGTGCGATATGTGCAAGAGATTCAAAGTAAACACATAAGAGCATAATCCAAAGGTTTGGCAAAACAGTAATGTTCATAATAGTCTTAAATATTTGCTCATGTTCATAAGGCTCTATCCTAACTGTTCATTAAGTTGTAAGTCAAGGCAAGCATTAATTGAGAAAGTCGGACATTTCTTGTGCATTAAATTGGATGGTTCCAGTTCGGTTCGGATATATATATTTTGGGATCGGATCGGGCGCCCACAAAGGAAAGGGTTGGGACCAGGGACAGGACCATGTGTGGCCTAAAGCAGAAGTTAATGTATTTCGAGCATATCGGTTTGGTTTGAAGGTTGATACTTTACGTGATCCGGATCGGTCCGAGTGCCCATATATTTCCATGACTATGTCTATCACTCCGACCCGACCCGGTTGGGCACACCTCGTTTTTATCCTTCTCTTCATTTTTCACTCTGACCCGATCCGGTCAGATGGAACCCCCTCTCCTCTTCATTCTTATACCTCTTCACCCAAACCGATCCCAGACCTTTCCCTCTTCTTCTCCTTCATCCTCATTCTTCCTTAACCAACACCGAACCCAATCTCATGCCCAAAACTGAATCAAAGACAAGCACTTACGTGCTGACGTGTTCAACCTTAGATCCTAAATCTCCACAGTTACTACCTCGAGATGGCGATGGGGCCATTAACGAAGATGGCGAAGGGGAGTGGGTCATGGCGTTAAGGCCAGCTAAGAACCATACTCTAATCGTCCAAATTACCCACGAATTTGAATCGAAATCAATTAAAAGGGAATTAAATGAAGTTTTGCAACCTACCTATATGATTATTTGGAGAATCGAAGGGAATTTTGATTTTTCAGAAATTAGGGTTTTTCCTCTTTTGGAAAACTTAGAAAACAGTGATAGTGAAGGAAAGAAGGAAGAAGAGGATGAATAGCGAATTTATATAGAGCTAGAATGGCTCTTAGTATTCCTAACATGTCATTCCGATCGGACCGGAATACTGGCCCGTACAGGTATTTAGCCCATTCGTGCAACGATGGTGAAGTGTAAGAAAAGCCGTCCGGATCGAAGACCGAACCCTGATGGAATCATGCACATTGGCTTGGCATTTGAATTGAATTCAAAGGAAAATAAAAATAAACAAAGAGCTTACCTGGAGGAGTCGCTGGAAAAAATTCAAAGTTCTCAAAGTTGTTTGAAACGAAGAAGGAAATCTGTGAACTTTTTGGTGTATTTATAGGCAACAGGAGACATGACTTCATGACACAACGCGTCCCTGTGAACGAATGGAAGTGACTATTCAATAGTTCAAATCCAGAGACTAGTGAACATATAATGTTAAAGCACGCTCCATCTTCAATAGAAGCGTCCTTTGAGGGGGCAAAATGTTAGCCTACTTTGTGAACAAGGCTACACAAAGATTAAAAGATAAAAAGAATGAAGATTGTTTTTATTCAAGTCGGATTGGATCGGATTTCCTTGGTCAAGGAAGAACAGCATAGAGCAGAGAAAGAAGGAGCGCAGGCCAAATCGAATCGGTTTGGGTAAACCCGATCCGTTCCCCAAATTTGTAGTACTTCCGATCCGAACCGAGATAATTGAAGTAGCAGCGGTTACAACACGTGTTTCCTTAAGACCCGGAGCAGTTATACCCACGTTCTCCCCACGTTTGCCACTAACCTAATGTGCTGTTGCAACATATTCCGTCCGAACCTGATAATAATGGGATGGATGCCACGTGGATCCGAACCGAAGCCATCCCAGGAGCACTTTTCACCTATAAATACACCATCAAGGGACATTTGGAAGGATCCTTTGGCATTTTCAGAACTCAAACTCCTTTGCTATCCGAATTTCATCAACTTATTCAGATTACAATCACCTTTTGAATAATATTGTGAAGGAAATTGAGTGAATCAATGCATCGTACAAGTGAAAATTGAGTGAGAATTACCGTTGTACTTGCATTCAAGTCATCAATTCAAAGAGTAGAAAGTGGACGTAGGCTATATAATGCCGAACCACTATAAATTGTGTGTTTTCTTCGTTTTTTTATTTCATTTCAGTAGAATCATTACTCGTTTGGGTGTTAGAGCCAATTTTGGATCTAACAGTGAATATCGTCTGATCCTCTGTAGGTGTGGAATCTGAGGATATCTCGATGTTCTCATGCTCATTGGTGTCTGTAGAATTGTCTATAATGGCGTCCTCTGAGTTGGACCCAGAGCTAATACTAGGTGAAGTAAGGTACTGTCTAATGTCACCCTAAAATTAAAAAATTTAAAGCTTAGAAATCATCCAAATTTATTATTAAATCAAAACTCGTTATTTGTTTAACTTAACCAAAATAATTTTAAGTTAAGTGTTCATATCCAAATTTCTTTTCCCAAAGTTTTCAAAAATTTGTTAAGGGTTTATTTATCAAACCAAAATCATATAAAATGGTTAAGGTCCAAATCTAGTCATCCTAATTCCTAACAACCAATCCAGAAATCATTCTTATACAAAATGGTTAATAAACTTTACTTAAGATTTAATGCAATTCCAACATTTCCTTAATTACCTTTTATAAAGAATTTTATACTTAAGTTATTCATCCAATTTCATTCATACCAAACCAATCTTAGAATTTTAAGTTCACAAATTTCACTAAAACACATCGATTTAATAAGGAAAGATGCTCTATCAAACGCAATATTCCATAATCTCATTCTAGGGTATTCCTAACCCTATCTCTAATGAGATATTGTAACTCTGATGAGTTCTATTTTCATTCAAATATGTTTTACACCATAGCTTTGTTTAAACCAAAGCTCTAGTACCAACTGTAACGACCCGTCTTTTTGGCCGATTCTTGCCGGTAATTAAACCAACTTAAATCATTCACAAAGACGGATTGTTATGGGTACTTACATATTTGAACAAAAATAATAGAACTTTTATTTCATTTCATTGATTATATCAGAGATTACAAGGAACATCAGAGTACCATATATGCTCAGCGGTAATCCAATGCTCTCAGCGGAAGAAGAAAAACAAGCTCAAGCTTCAAATCTGAATCCAGCTCAGAAATCTAAACCTGCAAAATAAACTTCAAGCTGCCCGTGCAAAATTATAGGCACCTATCGAAAATAGTTTCTTTTAGGATTTATTTTAAAGTTGGGAAATTCACCGGACCACGCCGCTTAATGCGGAACGGGTTTTCTCCATGTGAAATCCCGTGAACAGAAATTCGCAATGACATTGGAAAAATGAAGCTATCATAAGTTTTTCCCATATCACACAATGCAAGCGCACACCAGATGGGTGAGTTTTATTTTATGATAACCAAACATGCTTCCATACGTAAAATCCTCTTCCAATATTATTATATAGTGTGAAAACCCTTTCGCAAATAAATGTATTAATCCTAGACGGCATAATACCCATAATATTATGTCGCCATATATGTATACAATCAAAATCACATGGCTCGTATTGGTGATTTGGGTTTCCAACTTGATGATTCCTGACACTAAAGATCAATCGGAATACAAACGAAATGTAACACGGCTTTTCCATCCAGACACGGACACTAACTACAAATCTCGAGGCAGATCAACAGTTTTCGTCCAGACACGGACCCCCGAACATACCCTATTCCTTACGTTCATAAGTGGTACCACCGCCGCAACTTTCATCATCAATCATATATATGTATACAACCTAACCGCCAGTTTCTCATCAATCAGGGGTGTGAGGTTTTTCGATGTCGCGTCATACACAAAGCTTTTGTAACAACCCGCATTCTACGCATCGGAGGATCGTAGAATATTTATTTATTTCTTATACGAAGTCGTATGGTCATGTGGCTTTGGGAAACGACTATTGGGTTCATTTCCCATGTTCATGATTTTTGTCGATTTTTAAATGACCATTTTGCCCCTAGTTGGTACTGTTTTGGCCATAACTTTTGATTGGAAAGGAGTTTTGACCTGAAACCACTTTCATTGGATTCAAATGATGGTTTCTCTTTCCGTAGAGTGGTTACATTAGCCAAACGGACTTATCGTTTGGGAGATATGGCTGAAACAAGGTTTAGAAGGTGAAAAACAGCTTAATTGGGCTAAACCGGGTGATTAACAGCTAGGCCCAATGGGGGATTTCGGGTTTAGAGGTATTTGAGGGCTGCTAGGGTTTAGAAAACGATTTTTCATTCATTTTCCAGCCGCCACAAACCTCTTTTGAGCTCTAGCCATGACCTCCACCTTCTAATTTCATCCCAAATCGTCTCTAATCACTTTCTAATCGAAGATTAAGCAAAACTACATCAAATCAAGGGAGGGTAGCACCAAATCAGAGAGAGAGCTGCTGGAACACATAGGGATTGGATCCAAATCAGAGATTAATTCAGATCTAAAGTTTGTTTGTGGCTAAGGTGAGTGATTTGTATTGTTTTTCACTAATTACGGCTAATTATGGTAATTAGCGAAGATTAGCGAAATTATGGCTCAGAAAAATCTAGAAAAATTACTAAAATTCTAAAACACCATTTTATGCCTTTGATATGAATTTGGGTTAATTTCGACTAATTTTGCAAATCCCGGAATTTGGGGGATTAAAGGGTGATTAGTGATAATTAGCGAATTTATGCATGATTAAAATCTGGAAAAATATTCAGAAATTCTGAAATATTGTTTTAGACCTCTGTTAGAAAATTTGGCTAATTTGAATAAGTTTTGCTAATTTTATGCTTAAACATGATTAAGAGGGATTAAGGGAAAACATGGGGTTTTTGGCTATGTTTGATCCGTTTTAACATACCATATTGTTGTTTTGTTGTTTATGGATGGTTGTATATGTTTCTATGACTGTATGGTATGCTTTGTGATTGAATAGAATAGTTAGAATGATCGAAAACGCCGTCGAATGGCGTAAACAACTCGCTGGACAAAGTGCAGGAACTGCAGACAGGGACCGGATCGGATCCCCTTTATCCGAACCGAACCACTCTCCACGATCCGACCCAATCCACTTCAGAAGCCACGAATCGATGGTGCGACCCGATCCGATGGAGCTGGAGCGCCACGAGCTAGAAGGAGCACGACCCGATCCGTATGGCGCGACTCGATCCGATGGAGGGAGCACGACCGACCCGATCCGAGATGCTTGGACTTGAAGTGAAGACCACGATCCGACCCGAGCGAGGGTGATGACCACGATCTGAAGCAAGGTGAAGTGAAGACCGACCCGGATGAAGATGGTGACTAAAACCCGAGATGCAAAGGTAGTCCAAATGGAAGTTAGAGCTCAGGATCCAGATGGGAACCAATGAGTTCACTTCATGATTGGGCTTTACTGCGGCACGTGTGCAAAGGGGTTGTCGGTATTCATAACTTTGGTTCACCACTGAGAGATGGATAGTGGGCTTGTAGTGATAGTTACACGGGATTGGATTCCGTCATGGCCCAAAGTATTAGGTGACCAAAGTAGTGGATATCGTATGCTTTACGCACTGAGTGAGGGATGTGAGGATGATTGCTATGCTTGATTGTTTGACACCACTATGACATGCACACCCCCACCTCCGTATCTTTACACCTTTTGATATGGCACCTTAGAGTGTTGTACAGTATGTAGTGCTAACTCTTTGGTTGCAGGTCCAGGTTCAGGTATGTTTTAGTCTACCTGTTATTGTTCACTTTAGATGCTTATCGCTCATACCAGGCTTTATGTCTGACCCAGAGTTTTATGTCTCCTCTTACTACTCTGGGTGCTCACACGAGCAGACTAGAGACAGGTTAGCTGGTGGTGCGCGAGTAGCTGATTCGGAGGCGAGCAGGAGGCTTCCACGTATGATATATAGATATTCTCCCTGTGTCGTTGGTGGTCGCTACTTGGGCATTAGTAGTGTTCCTCCTTTATCTTACTTTTGCTTTGAGACAGTTTGAAAAGTTGTAATAAGTTGTATTTTGGATTTCCGCTGCTATGATGCTTAGTTCTGGTTTTTAGCTTATGCACTGTCTCTCCTGTTTTATGTCAAGTATGTTATTATTATATTTTGTTCTATGCGCTGTGAGACATTCTACAGGTTCTTTGTATGTTCATTTCCTTCTTCCCTTTTTCCCTTCTGATGACCCGTTCCGTGCTAACCGGACATGCGTACAGCGCACCTTTGGAGTAAATGTCGGTTGATGCGGGGCGGGCCGTCACACTTGGTATCAGAGCTCTAGGTTGCGTAGTTAACCTAGGGAAAGACACTAGGGAGAGATAGTACGTATACGAGAGCGCGTATTTGTGATTACTTTGGTTTTCAAAAGCTATATGTATATATATACTATTAGTAGTATAAGGATGAAGTCGTACTGCACTAGCACCACTATGGGGTCGTTAATCGTTTCCCTTTTTCAGATTGACGATGAGTAGAGACACCAGGGGTGCTGGTAGAGGGACCAACCATGGGAATGCTCCTGACATGAGGACAATGTTCACTAACTTCATGAGGGAGATGCTTAGGGATGTTCAAGGGGCAGATCCCAATCCCGGAAATGGTGGTGGTCCAGTAGTGCAGGCGCCTAGGGTCGATTTCGCCAAGTTGTGCAAGGATTACACTAACCATGGTGGGAAGCCGTTCCACGGAACGGAGTCGGGCATAGATGTTCGGGATTGGTTGGATAGCTGTGATCGTATCTTCGACGACTTGGGTCTTGAGGATGCGATGAAGAGAAGTCTAGCGTCTCGTCAACTGCAAGGGCGAGCGATGAATTGGTGGAATGCCATTAGAACAGCTACTCCAGAAGATCAAGTTACTTGGAATCAGTTTAAGACTCGCTTTTGTGATAAGTTTATTCCAGCTGCTCATAAATCAGAACTGTTCCGGAAGTTCTTGGAGCTTAAGCAGAACGGTAGAGCAGTCTCGGAGTATATCGCTGAATTCGACACTTTATCGAAATATGGATGGTCCCTTATCGATACAGTCGAAAAGAAGAACGAGAAGTTCATAACCGGCTTGGATGGGTACTTGGGGGAAAGACTTATAAACCATATCAATGAGACGTTCGAGTCTATTGTAGGAAAGGCATTAAGGTCAGAGAGCCTTTTCCTTAAGTCGAAGACTGAGGTTGCTACGGCATCTGCAGAGGAGCCAAAGCCGCAAGCAGGCGGTGAAGGCAAGAAGAATTCCCAGAACAAGAGGAAGCAGAACCCGACCAAGGATGGTCAGAATAAGAAAAATAAGAAAGATGGCGAATGCTTTAGTTGTGGCAAGAAGGGCCACTATGCCAGAGATTGTCGAGAAAAGCCTGGGGAGAGGAAGTGCTTTAACTGCGGCCAGGCGGGACATCACAAGGATGATTGCCCACAACCTCCTAGGGAGAAGCAGATTGTGAAAGCGTATGCTATCAACGTTGTTCCTTCTTCGTCGAATGCTCCAAGTGCGGCGCTGAAGGGAAAGGGTGTTGTTATAAAAGGTATGCTTTCTATTTAAGATGTTTTTGTTCGGGTATTGTTTGACAAACCCGAGATAGTCGATAGACCTCTAGTTGTGACGAACCCGATTGGTGGTTCGACTAGTTTTGGCATGATTTGTTGTAATGTGGTCTTATCGAGTCATGGATGTATGTTTCCTTGTGATTGCTTTGTTTTGGGCTTTACTGGGTTTAGCATTATTTTGGGGAGTCGATTTACTCTAAAAGAATAGGGTGGTATTAGGTACCTACATAGTGATGGCGATAGTAACTGGAGTTAAGGAAGCTAAGAGGTTATCGTTGTAATAAGTTCTAGTTGTCTCTGGGAGGCAAATGAGTACTCCAGTGCTAGATTGTTTTGCTAGTATCACCTCATGTGGATTGTCTGAACTCGGAGGAGACGTTCCTTGGGTGCTTGTCTGATATTGGTTTAGGCCTTTGGGGCTTGTGCTTGGGGAATGTCGATTTCGACTAGGATGGTTTGCGTGAGGGGTAAATAGTTGTTGTGATTTTTCATTGGATGATATCTTGGTTTACTCGAGGAGTGATGGGCAGACGGAACATGATGAGACTGTTCAATGGTATAGACTGCCTAGAGTTAGACTCGATAGGGTTATGAGATTGCTCGAGTGGGACTCGGGAAAGACGCAAAGTAATGGATTGTTTAGGACCCTATGTTGATGTTCTCTATTGGATAGTAGAACTTTGAAGGAATAGGATGTGTTCGTTGATCATGGAAGATACAACGAAGATTAGAGCGGTTCAAGTTGGACTTGAACTCGTAAAAGAAAATAGGTGTTCGTTGATCTTGGAGATGCAATGAATAGGGAGACGACCCACGTTGGACTAGAGTTTGTCGGTACTCAAGACTGGGTCTGAGTTATAGAGTGACTCGAGTTGGACTCGAGAAGGTTGCAAGGAATTGGATTCAGCTCGAGTTGGACTCGAGAGGGCTGCAAGATAATGGATAGGCTTGGGTTGGACTCAAGTATTTTAGGAGGACTAAAAGCAGGGGTATCTGGGGACGCCCGTTACCTTGGATCCGTTGGACGTGATCTAGTTATCCTTGGAGGATAAACGTACGTTGGACGTACGGTAGTCCGATTGGAGGCTGGGCTTCCATTAGTTTAATTATCCTTGGAGGATAAACGTACGTTGGACGTACGGTAGTCCGTAGGGAGGCGGGGCTTCCATTGGCCTGGGATTGGTTGGACCAGTCAAGTAGGCATCGGTGTATGTATGGAGGTTGGGCTTCCATTAGTTATTGATGTTGGTTAGACCAGACATACTTGAATCGACATATTGGGATTGGTTAGACCAATAATGTAGGTGTCGATGTGTTTATGAATTTAGTAGGTGATAGGTAGGACTTGTTTGATGGATGTTATGGTTGCTATGTTGTTCCTATTTTTCTTCCCTTGAGTAGACTATCACCTGTAGGGTTCCAGCGATGGGGAACAAAGTGATTGTAGTAGGACTGTGAGCCAGTGCAGTAGAGTCGTCATGACTCGAGGGGCAAAGTGGACATAGTAAAGGATTAGTAAGGCTATGAGCCAGTGCAGTGGAGTTGTTACGACTTCATGGGGCAGAGTGGACATAGCAAAGGACTAGTGGCTATGGATCAGTGCAGTGGAGTAGCCATGACTCCATGGGGCAGAGTGATCATAGTAAAGGATTTGGGTGCAGTACTAGTTGCATTGAGTAGGAGACATGCCAGTTTAGGGGTTTTGTTTCTAGGATGGAAGCAACTAGAGTATGTCACAGGATATGATTTCAGACCCAAGAGTGAATTGGATTCAGAAACGCTAGTAAGCTTGACGATTAGATCGATTTTGATTGAGTGGATTGGTTCCAGTTAGAAGGACGATCCTAACCTATTGGAAACCATCTCTAGGGTAGAGATGGGTATCGATGGAAAGAGAATGACCAGGTAAGGATTTGATCGAGAAGGGTGGCTTCGAAAGAATAAGGGACTAGTTGTACCCAACGTAGATGGACTGAGAGGTGAAGTGCTTAGAGCATATCATCACTCGAAATTGACTATACATCCCAGTGGTAACAAAATGTATCGAGACATAGAGCAGATCTACTACTGGGAAGGGATAAAGAAAGACGTTGGGAAGTTTATGTCCAAATGCATGAATTGCCAGTTAGTTAAAGCTGAGCAAAGGAAGCTTAGTGGTTTGTCACAACCGTTGAGAATAAGTCTCAAATGGATTATATTGATAGTTTACCAAGGACTAGGTCAGGTCAAGGTGGTATTTGAGTGAATTGTATATTAGAGAATGAAGACTACCCAAGGTAGGCAGAAGGCTTATCTCGATAAGAAATGAAGAGATTTGGAATTCTTCGTTAACGACTTGGTGTTCGTCGAGATCTCTCCATAGAGAATGTGATTCGGATTGGTTGGAGAGGTAAGTTAGCACCAAGATTTGTTGGCCCATTCCCAGTCCTCGAGCAAGTTGGGAATTTGGCGTATGAAGTAGAGCTACCTGACAAGATGGCGGGAGTTCACAACGTATTTCATGTTTCCCAGTTAAGGAAGTTTGTGCAAGACCCTAATGTGGCTATTTCACCAGATCAGTTGGACGATATCGAGGTTGAACCCGAGGCGGTTGAGAACCGCAAGCCTTTGCGTATTGTTGGGAACGATACGAAGCAGCTTCGAAGGAAGGCGGTGAAACTAGTCAAAGTCCAGTAGGGTGAGAATGAAAAAGACTGTATTTGGGAAACAGAGGAGGATATAAGGAAGAAGTATCCAGAACTCTTTGCCTAGTAAGGTTTTGGTAGTGATAGTTCCTTCCCTTGTTAGTAAACCGCATGCTGGGATAGACTTGTTTTGCATGTTGATTGTTGTTTTATGGTTGATAGGCATGCGGGACCCTTTGTGTGTTTTGGTTAGGGAATTTCGGGGGCGAAATTTCTTAAGGGGGGGAGAATGTAACAACCCGCATTCAACGCATCGGAGGATCGTAGAATATTTATTTCTTTCTTATACGAAGTCGTATGGTCATGTGGTTTTGGGAAACGACTATTGGGTTCATTTCCCATGTTCATGATTTTTGTTGATTTTAAAATGACCATTTTGCCCTAGTTGGTACTGTTTTGGCCATAACTTTTGATTGGAAAGGAGTTTTGACCTGAAACCACTTCCGTTGGATTCGAATGATGGTTTCTCTTTCCGTAGAGTGGTTACATTAGCCAAACGGACTTACCTTTTGGGAGATATGGCTGAAACAAGGTTTAGAAGGTGAAAAACAGCTTAATTGGGCTAAACCGGGTGATTAACAGCTAGGCCCAATGGAGGATTTCGGGTTTAGAGGTATTTGAGGGCTGCTAGGGTTTAGAAAACGATTTTTCATTCATTTTCCAGCCGCCACAAACCTCCTTTGAGCTCTATCCATGACCTCCACCTTCTAATTTCATCCCAAATCGTCTCTAATCACTTTCTAATCGAAGATTAAGCAAAACTACATCAAATCAAGGGAGGGTAGCACCAAATCAGAGAGAGAGCTGCTGGAACACATAGGGATTGGATCCAAATCAGAGATTATTTCAGATCTAAAGTTTGTTTGTGGCTAAGGTGAGTGATTTGCATTGTTTTTCACTAATTACGGCTAATTATGGTAATTAGCGAAGATTAGTGAAATTATGGCTCAGAAAAATCTAGAAAAATTACTAATGTTCTAAAACACCATTTTATGCCTCTGATATGAATTTGGATTAATTTCGACTAATTTTGCAAATCCCGGAATTTGGGGGATTAAGGGGTGATTAGTGATAATTAGCGAATTTATGCATGATTAAAATCTGGAAAAATATTCAGAAATTCTGAAATATTGTTTTAGACCTCTGTTAGAAAATTTGGCTAATTTGAATAAGTTTTGCTAATTATATGCTTAAACATGATTAAGAGGGATTAAGGGAAAACATGGGTTTTTTGGCTATGTTTGATCCGTTTTAACATACCATATTGTTGTTTTGCTATTTATGGATGGTTGTATATGTTGCTATGACTGTATGGTATGCTTTGTGATTGAATAGAATAGTTAGAATGATCGAAAACGCCGTCGAATGGCGTAAACAACTCGTTGGAAAAAGTGCAGGAACTGCAGACAGGGACCGGATCAGATCCCCTTTATCCGAACCGAACCACTCTCCACGATCCGACCCGATCCACTTCAGAAGCCACGAACCGATAGTGCGACCCGATCCGATGGAGCTGGAGCGCCACGAGTTAGAAGAAGCACGACCCGATCTGTATGGCGCGACTCGATCCGATGGAGGGAGCACGACCGACCAGATCCGAGATGCTTGGACTTGAAGTGAAGACCACGATCCGACCCGAGCGATGGTGATGACCACGATCTGAAGCAAGGTGAAGTGAAGACTGACCCGGATGAAGATGGTGACTAAAACCCGAGATGCAAAGGTAGTCCAAATGGAAGTTAGAGCTCAGGATCCAGATGGGAACCAATGAGTTCACTTCATGATTGGGCTTTGCTGCGACACGTGTGCAAAGGGGTTGTCGGTATTCATAACTTTGGTTCACCACTGAGAGATGGATAGTGGGCTTGTAGTGATAGTTACACGAGATTGGATTCCGTCATGGCCCAAAGTATTAGGTGACCAAAGTAGTGGATATCGTATGCTTTACGCACTGAGTGAGGGATGTGAGGATAATTGCTATGCTTGATTGTTTGACACCACTATGACATGCACACCCCCACCTCCGTATCTTTACACCTTTTGATATGGCACCTTAGAGTGTTGTACAGTATGTAGTGCTAACTCTTTGGTTGCAGGTCCAGGTTCAGGTATGTTTTAGTCTACCTGTTATTGTTCACTTTAGATGCTTATCGCTCATACCAGGCTTTATGTCTGACCCAGAGTTTTATGTCTCCTCTTATTACTCTAGGTGCTCACACGAGCATACTAGAGACAGGTTAGCTGGTGGTGCGCGAGTAGCTGATTCGGAGGCGAGCAGGAGGCTTCCACGTATGATATATAGATATTCTCCCTGTGTCGCTGGTGGTCGCTACTTGGGCATTAGTAGTGTACCTCCTTTATCTTACTTTTGCTTTGAGACAGTTTGAAAAGTTGTAATAAGCTGTATTTTGGATTTCCGCTGCTATGATGTTTAGTTCTGGTTTTTAGCTTATGCACTGTCTCTCCTGTTTTATGTCAAGTATGTTATTATTATATTTTGTTCTATGCGCTGTGAGACATTCTACAGGTTCTTTGTATGTTCATTTCCTTCTTCCCTTTTTCCCTTCTGACGACCCGTTCCGTGCTAACCGGACATGTGTACAGCGCACCTTTGGAGTAAATGTCGATTGGTGCGGGGCGGGCCGTCACAGCTTTGCTTCAATAAGCCATGCTTTGATCATCACTAGCTCATTTCACAACTCGAGTATGCCACATTGACAATTCACAACATCACTGATTTCGATCAATGCATACCCTCTAAGTTCATACGAATTAGACATGAGGATAATATATTGCCACAAATACGATATATATTAAAGGAAATAAGTGTTTTGTGGTCAATTTCAATGTCAGACACAAAATCCATACAAGTCTGTCCTGGGTTTGAATGGAACAACAACCCAAAAATATTCAAATATGTTCAGGTCTCATGCCACTTATAACCTCGTATCGGGTGTACGGCACGATCCGAGACATCAGCAATCAATCTAAACAATTCGAATAAACTCGGTCTTCACTTACCGATATCCAAGTCTTAAGTTTCTTTATAATGTCTTATTATTACTTGGAATGGTTTTCAGACCTGTAACGACCCAGACATTTCGGCCTCGAAAATCGACATAAATACCTTACCATATCTCATGTCGATCCTCCAAAACACTGAGAACACTGGAACGTTTATGGAAAGAAGTTAGAGGGTGAGATAAGAGGGAAAGAAATATAAGAATAGAAGAAGAAGAATCAACACGACACAGAGTCTCACATCGCAGCGGAACAAAATATAATATAGAAATAAATCTTTATTGAGAGCTTTAAATAACTTACAATATCAGAGTACATGAACACATCTGGACAGTTATAATAATCTGCCCTTATATACAACGCAGCGGAATAACATCATACGTCTGAACTCTTCCAACCCATCTTCTCACAGCATTCGATAACCTGAACCTGTACACTCCTGGCTAACCCGAGCGTTTACAAAACACCGCGTCAGTCTGGTGAACCAGAGTGAGATAAACTTGCACAGTATTAATTGTAAATCATCCAGTCACGATTTAAAAGTTCAAATTCTTTCCAAAAGAAAAAGGATAATCGTAAGACCAAACCCACACATAAAAACGGACGGTTTTTACCTTACGATAACCCAAAACAGTTTTGAAATCAATATCTTTTTTGATATTATAATAATGTCTAAATACAAGTAAATAACAATCTAGCGGAACGCTTGCATCTCACGCTCCACATATATATAGTATACAATCAAAACCGCGGGCGCTTATTGGGGATTGGATTCCAACTTTGACGAGGTATGGGACCACCTTCCGATGATGTATCTCTAGAGGCTAATACACCTGGGTTCAATAAGAACATCTTGCAACCCGGCCCACACATGACCGACCACTCATTTCTCTTGAGTGTATCGAATGTATATCACCAACGGTTGGACTCAAACCACCGTTCCCGAATGGGCAGAATCGATAGAGTAAGAAATAGAAGGAATTTCTCTAGATAGGTGATTATACACCCTAATGGGAGCGACCCACATAGCCATGCTGCCTACCCGATTTTTGTTATCTCCCGGTTGATGAGGCTTGAGGTCAGGATTCACTTTCCAAACATCTGGTCATCCTTCACTTTGAATGCCACATTTTCAGATCCGCCAAATCACTAATTGACGTCCACAAAAATATTCTGCAGCTGACAGAAGTACGTTTGTAAAAATCAATGTACGTGATTCTTAGGAAATACCCTGTCAGACACTTGTCCATACAAGTCATCCAGGAACAGGATGAACCGAAGGCACCCTCCTACTGCATCCTAGGAATCACCCTACAGATCAGTAGCGAGAAGTCCTTGCAATCCGTAGATTCCAATCACGACAGAATAACTGTTGAAGTGTCTCCGGCCGCTAAACCAGAGAAATTCAATCAGTAGTTCTTCCGCTTATGAAGATCAACGGTCTTCAATTTCTCCATCTTCAAAAATCTTCTTTCACGTATTCGCTGGTTGGAATGGTTTTCGAATATAAATTCGATCCCGGTCTTTCCCATGCCAACGATCGTATGGTCAGGTTTGATAGTCGGTGATTTAACTATCAAATAAATAATTGTGTGAATAACATGTGTTTACCAGTTCAGTACCCACACTACATGGCCTCTTTAAAAAAAACGGCTAACGATAGTTAATGTCAAACCCTTAAACCTTTCAAATATAACTTATTTGACGTAGGGTTTTTATTTCAACCATTTCACTTTCATATTTATGAAAATATTCTATAATCATATTCAATCATTGTTTCAAACCCATTTACTATTTTATTAACCATATTGGGAAAGCGACTTACTTTACTTCAAGTGAAAACAACGTTATAAAATCTTCTTTATTTCATCACTTGAATATAATGACCATCTATTATACTTTTAGTATAAACCATTCGTACAACTTAACGTTTCAATTTCCTTCTATTTCGAAAACACTATTTTAACTTCCCACCATTTCTTTTTTTCATTTATTTCACCTTGGACATTTATATATAAATGCCAAATTCTTTCTACTTCCGTTACTTGGAAAAATTCATTTTTATATATATATATATATATATATATATTCTCGACCCTTTCACTTTCATCTCGTTGTTATTTCTCATATGGAAAATAAATTATTCCTCTCCTTTCACATTACAACTATTATCATCTTTAGATAATCCCGAGGTCGTTCAAGTTGGGGTATTTATTTACCTCTCAGACCTTGATCAACAACGGTCTTGCCTTTAAATAAACATCAGTTGTAACCCAAAACAGATATTTATTTTAATATCGAATACACCTCATTTAGCTATCTTATCGATAAAACTTCTTATCTTTAGAACTTCCGTTTCGAGTGTAACCAAAAATCTTAATTCACTAATTAAGAAAAATTATTTATAAAATATCACGTTCTTATTTACCTTTCTAAACGATACTTGGATTTTTTTATTAAAATCCTATTACTTGCCACATTCACCTTTATGCCTTTCGCTTAAGGTCTTATTTCATAAATTTCACTTAATTCCCTTATTAAGTAACATTTATAAATCCTTTATACCTCAATTCTTTTTATAAATTTCGTTTATAAAACATGGTTCTATATAACCCTTTATTTATCACTTCCCTTTATAAATCATTTAAAAACCAATTATAAACTCAATTAATAAGTAATAAATATTTATTTTCTTTTTACAAACTTTAATTCAAATAATAGATATAAAAATCTATTCTCAGTTATAAAATAAATTTTATAACTTTAACTCGTTGATTTACCCGACAGTAGATCGATATTTATAAAATGGTTAATTCATAGGCCATGTACTGCCAATCACTCAACCAATAGTACCCATTGGGTTAAGCCGAACAAACGGTGAGTTTCGGGTCAATATTCAACCATCTAATCAAAACAATTCAACAATGGTCTCATAACAGTCTATAATGACAATTCAATATTAATCACAACAACAAATCAACCAATTCATTTATTAAAACACGTTTATTTTATAAATGTAGCCAATAAGGTAACTTACCACAATTGGAACCAATCGTTAAAAATAACGATTTGGGTTTCACTGAAATTAAACGACATTTAATTTCATCAGTTCAAACGATATGAATATATATCAATAACAAGTCAATCATTAGCAACCCTAGCACACAAAAATAAAAACCCGACTTATAACATATAAGCGGGAAACTGAGTGAGTTTAACTCACCTTTGATTTGAATTTGTTGCTAATCATCTCATTTCAGTTAAATTAAACGGCATTTTAATTTAACTAAAAAAAAATCCAACTGCTTTTTGCCCTGCTCGGTTCTCTTCCATCACGTAGTACTAGTCTCCTGGGTTCCGGTGTTTTTCACTTCGTCGAAATCTTGGCTAGCCCAGCCCACCCGAATTGATTGAAGCCGCACCCTTTTCTTTCACGTAAAACCCTAAAACATTGGCCCTCCCTTCATTCACTTCACAATCCTTTTATCTCATAGCCACCACCAAACTTCAGAGCAAAAAAAAAATGGAAACCCTCCACCTTTACACCCTCGCCGCCGATGCCTGTTACCACCGGAACCCACACCCCTGGCCTCACCAGAGGCGCTGCCGTCCAAGCTTCCTTCCTGACCCCTTTTTCCCCTCGACCCGTAACCGCAGGCTCCACCAAACCCCCAAACTCTTCGACCCCTTTTCTGCAACCCCAAAGCTAAGTATTTTAATAAATTTCGGTTTTTATTTCTTTTTTCTGTCTTGATTTCGTTTTGTGGCAACTTCGTCACTCTGGTTGGGTATTTATACTTGCAGTTTACTGCGATTTCGAATCATAGTGTTCTTAGACTTAGTTGTTCCAAGATCCTAGTCGATTTTCCCCTGTTTAATTCAGATATGTATAGTCGAACTGTTTTGTGATTGATACTTGGTCTCTGCGTGGGGTTTGATAGTGAACAGTGCGGTTTCTTTGAGGTGGATCTTATGTGTTTTCCCTGATCAGAAATATAACCATCTCCAGTTGTTCCAATGTGGATTTTGTGACTGTGTATTTTTGATTTGTATTGTCAATTTTCCCGTTTGAAATCTTGGTTCAATTTTATAGATCTGAGGCATATACTTAGCTGTAGCTATTCCCCTAGTTGATTTGAGTCATGCTAAGTGCTTATAACAGAAAATCTTTTATTTTCTGAATATATACAGATATATCATCTGTTTCGATTCTATAAATTTATAGTATAAATTTATAGCTATTCCTATTTTTTGATTTCTAGCTGTAGCTTTACTTTTTAATGGAGACATTATACTGTCATCCTATTTAGCTTTTAGCTACTATAGCTGTTATCTCTTTGGTTTTCATGTGGTATCTTTTCTATTCAAATCTTTCATCTCTAAATATATATACACCTATATTCTAGCTACTCATAGCTGTAGATTTTCTTCTTTTCAGGTTGATTCCATGATGATGGAAGACTGATGTTGTGACAGGATATTGTTTTAGATTTTCCCATGTGCTATTGAATTTTTTGTATCAATGTACAGATTTGTTTTCATGTGTATACATTTATATGGCAAGATAATTTGTAAGGGTTTATACCTGAACTTATTGTGTATATAAAAGTGTTTTCATTAAAATGAATGTTAATTATATCATGAATTCTAATGCTGTAGTCCATATTCAGTCTCTTCCTCTCTACAACTTTGTGCTTATATTGTTTACTTGGTTTGTTGGCAAAAATCAAATTTTAAGATGATTGTAAATTTTCATTCTATTAATGTAATCCGTCATGTTTTTGGTAGAGAAGTCATGAATTTCACTCATCCTTGTACATGCGTATGTATGTAGTATTTGGCCTGCACTGATGGGGTATAGAATAGAGTGCTGCTATTTTCCTTAGGCAAGAAAACAAACAAAATAATATACATCTTCTAATTCAACCAAGATGGAGTTATAATTCATTTCTGAGTTGGATGGTATCCAATTTTTAATTTAAATTCCTATTTAATTTACTAAATAACCGTTATCATTTATAAACGAAAACCATAGCGACTATTTTAAAATTTCAACTAGACATAACTAACAAATTATAATACGAAATCTCGATTTTTCTCTTTCATATGAAAAATATCATCAAATCGATTCAAACGCTTCTGGTTTCACAGAATTTCAACTTAAAACGAATTATGTATACTCAGTTGAAGTTCAGAACGAAATTTATGAACTACCGCGCCATTTCTAGTTCGTTTATAATTATAATTATAAATTCAACGTTCTATCGTCGTTTTAATAACGAATATATTTATATAATTCAATATAAACCATATTTAAACCACTTTAAATCGCTCCTTCACATTATACGAACATTTTCCTAATATCCTGAAATTAAAATATTATTATATAATTAATATAATTTAAATATTTTAAATTAAAATGGTCAAATCCCATTATTTAAATTCAAATCAATATTTTAAATAAATAAAATATTTCAAATAAATGGTCAGAAAATACGGGATATTACATTCTTCCCCCCTTAAAATAATTTCGTCCTCGAAATTGCTAAGGTAAGAAAAAATGTTGTAAATTCCAGTAACTTTAAAAATATATTTTATTCTAAAGCAAACCAATTTATTATGGTAAAACAAAATTATCAAAAATTATCCAAAATATTCTAATACTTTTAATTCTCAGAAAATTCAGCAGAGTCTCCCCTGCACAGAGTGACATATGCGATCTCGCAGGGACGAATAATATCGATCCATACGGTCGGAAAAAATTAAAACCCCAAAATTTTATATTTTCGCATAAGCATACCTTTTTTTAGCGCAATTGAGTCTACTATTCAATTTGCGTGCAATCTACGCAATCAGACTCAATCCTCTGGCCCCTGTACTTAACTCAATCCATCATGAAATATTTAAATAACCCTTCATTTTTCTGGGTTTCAGTTTATTTAATTCTTTATTGAACCGTGGATGAATTTTATATTCAACCAATCTAATAAGCACACAAAAACCAATCAGCAATCAAGGCACAGCAAACTCAATCAAATCACTGAATTTACATTCAATATTACTATTTAATTTAATCCACATATCCAAATATCAATCAATTAATATTCGATTGATTTCTATTTAATTATTATTCATCAAATTTTCAAATTCAATTCAAATTTATTTAATTACAACATTATCTCTTAATTTAATTCCAATACGATTAATTCGATTTCACTTAACCCAGTTAAGTTTCAATTCAAAATTTTAACCCAATTTTGAATTCCATTCAAATCAGTCAACACACAATATCCCAATAATTTCATAAAATTATTTCTTTTCTATACAAAAATATATTTGGGTAAAATTATTTCATTTACCCTTTTCACAAAACAATATTGTGTTCCATATCAGTTCAACGCTTTTCAACGCATGAACCGACCCACCACACAATACAAAACATTTGTATATAAAATCTATAAATACGCTCTCATAAATATATACACTCAAACTCAATCTAGGGTATTACTAACCCCATCTCTATCGAGTTACACCACAGAGCCAAGGTTATTACTAAACCAATAGCTCTGGTACCACTGTAATGACCCAGGATTTTCGGCCTCGAAAATCGACATAAATACCTTACCATATCTCATGCCGATCCTCCAAAACACCGAGAACACTGGAACGTTTATGGAAAGAAGTTAGAGGGTGAGATAAGAGGGAAAGAAATATAAGAATAGAAGAAGAAGAATCAACACGACACAGAGTCTCACATCGCAGCGGAACAAAATATAATATAGAAATAAATCTTTATTGAGAGCTTTAAATAACTTACAATATCAGAGTACATGAACACATATGGACAGTTATAATAATCTGCCCTTATATACAACGCAGCGGAATAACATCATACGTCTGAACTCTTCCAGCCCGTTTTCTCACAGCATTCGATAACCTGAACCTGTACACTCCGGGCTAACCCGAGCATTTACAAAACACCGGGTCAGTCTGGTGAACCAGAGTGAGATAAACTCGCACAGTATTAATGGTAAATCATCCAATCATGATTTTAAAGTTCGAATTCTTTCCAAAAGAAAAAGGATAATCGTAAGACCAAACCCACACATAAAAACGAACGGTTTTTACCTTACGATAACCCAAAACAGTTTTGAAATCAATATCTTTTTTGATATTATAATAATGTCTAAATACAAGTAAATAACAATCTAGCGGAACACTTGCATCTCACGCTCCACACATATATAGTATACAATCAAAACCGCGGGCGCTTATTGGAGATTGGATTCCAACTTTGACAAGGTATGGGACCACCTTCCGATAATGTATCTCTAGAGGCGAATACACCTGGGTTCAACAAGAACATCTTGCAACCCAGCCCCCACATAACCGACCACTCATTTCTCTTAAGTGTATCGAATGTATATCACCAACGGTTGGACTCAAACCACCGTTCCCGAATGGACAAAATTGATAGAGTATGAAACAAAAGGAATTTCTCTAGATAGGTGATTATACACCCTAATGGGAGCGACCCACATATCCATGTTGCCTGCCCGATTTTTGTCATCTCCCGGTTGATGAGGCTTGAGGTTAGGATTCACTTTCCAAACATCTGGTCATCATTCACGTTGAATGCCACATTGTCAGATCCGCCAAATCACTAATTGACTTCCACAAAAATATTCTGCAGCTGACAGAAGTACGTTTGTAAAAATCAATGTACGTGATTCTTAGGAAATACCCTGTCAGACACTCGTCCATACAAGTCATCCAGGGACAGGATGAACCGAAGGCACCCTCCTACTGCATCCTAGAAATCACCCTACAGATCAGTAGCGAGAAGTCCTTGCAATCCGTAGATTCCAATCACGACAGAATCACTGTTGAAGTATCTCCAGCCGCTAAACCAGACCAATTCAATCAGTAGTTCTTCCGCTTATGAAGATCAACGGTCTTCAATTTCTCCATCTTCAAAAAATTTCTTTCACGTATTCGCTGGTCAGAATGGTTTTCGAATATAAATTCGATCTCGGTCTTTCCCATGCCAATGATCGTATGGTCAGGTTTGATAGTCGGTGATTTAACTATCAAATAAATAATTGTGTGAATAACATGAGTTTACCAGTTCAGTACCCACACTACATGGCCTCTTTAAATAAAACGGCTAACGATAGTTAATCTCAAACCCTTAAACCTTTCAAATATAACTTATTTGACGTAGGGTTTTTATTTCAACCATTTCACTTTCATATTTATGAAAATATTCTATAATCATATTCAATCATTGTTTCAATCCCATTTACTATTTTATTAACCATATTGGGAAAACGACTTACTTTACTTCAAGTGAAAACAACGTTATAAAATCTTCTTTATTTCATCACTTGAATATAATGACCATCTATTATACTTTTAGTATAAACCATTCGTACAACTTAATGTTTCAATTTCCTTCTATTTCGAAAACACTATTTTAACTTCCCACCATTTCTTTTTTTTTCATTTATTTCACCTTGGACATTTATATATAAAATGCCAATTCTTTCTACTTCCGTTACTTGGAAAAACTCATATATATATATATATATATATATATATATATATATATATATTCTCGACCCTTTCACTTTCATCTCGTTGTTATTTCTCATATGGAAAATAAATTATTCCTCTCCTTTCACATTACAACTATTATCATCTTTAGATAATCCCGAGGTCGTTCAAGTTGGGGTATTTATTTACCTCTCAGACCTTGATCAACAACGGTCTTGCCTTTAAATAAACATCAGTTGTAACCCAAAACAGATATTTATTTTAATATCGAATACACCTCATTTAGCTATCTTATCGATAAAACTTCTTATCATTAGAACTTCCGTTTCGAGTGTAACCAAAATTCTTAATTCATTAATTAAGAAAAATTATTTATAAAATATCATGTTCCTCTTTACCTTTCTAAACGATACTTGGATTTTTTATTAACATCCTATTACTTGCCACATTCACCTTTATGCCTTTCGCTTAAGGTCTTATTTCATAAATTTCACTTAATTCCCTTATTAAGTAACATTTATAAATCCTTTATACCTCAATTCTTTTTATAAATTTCGTTTATAAAACATGGTTCTATATAACCCTTTATTTATCACTTCCCTTTATAAATCATTTAAAAACCAATTATAAACTCAATTAATAAGTAATAAATATTTATTTTCTTTTTATAAACTTTAATTCAAATAATATATTTAAAAATCTATTCTCAGTTATAAAATAAATTTTATAACTTTAACTCGTCAATTTACCCGACGGTAGATCGATATTTATAAAATGGTTAATTCATAGGCCATGTACTGCCAATCACTCAACCAATAGTACCCATTGGTTTAAACCGAACAGGGTGGAGTTACAGACTGAGGTGAGGTGGATTTGGGTGGCGGCTAGAGGACAGAGCGGAGGATGGACTGAGGTGAGGCAGATTTAGGTGGTGGACTGATGGTGAAGGGAGGAAGGTCGTGCTCTGAAAAGGAGAGGAGGGTGTTAAACTGTTGAGCGAAGGCTGAGGCAGAGGGTGGTCGGTGATGGCCAGAAATGCGGCGGATCTGAGGTACGGTGATGGGGAAGAAATGCGGAGGAGTGGTTGAGCGAAAATGTGAGATGAAAGAAAAAGGAGGAATACAGAGGAGATGGAAGTGGTACACGAGAAAGAGAATGTTGCGGAAATGAAGAGTGCGTGAGAAATACGGTGCGTGGATCCTTATTTAAATGGGAATTCAAGGGTATATTTGTCCTTCAAACCAAGGACACTTGTTTTTGTATAAAATTATAATTTACATGCAAAATTCGCATAAATGAACACTTGTCTTCTCCATAAAATCAACAACATGCATGGAGACAAATAATAATTATTTATTTGATAAAATTTGAATTTTAGTGACATAATTGTAACATGTATATATGAAACTATTTATTTAACACTTATATATGTAATTTTAATATAAAATGACACTATGCCTCATATACTCATATAATATATTTTTTTGTAATTTAAAAATAGATTTTATAAAATTTACCAAATTATATGCTAAAATAATAGTACTTAAAATTGAATCTTTGTAAAATAGTTAAAATAGGAAAATCAAATGTTTTAATAGATATTTATAAAGGCTTATATCTCAAATACCATTATAAAGTAAGAATTTGAAATCACGTGTTATAAATAACATTTAAAATAAATCATACTTTACAAAATATAATGTTATCGATTCTAAATTACTAAACAAATATTCATAAACATTAAATATAGCCTTAAATAGAATAACTATCTCTTAAAATATATTAGTATATGTAATTATTACCTATAACCTTACGTATAACTTTTTAAAATAACTTTGCATTACCGAATCTATTTCAAATATATAACACACTATATATACCAAAATAATATTACTTATAAAATATAGAAATCATCATATCCTTAAATATAAATTTTTAAATACTCAAAAGATATTTATAAAAGTCCTATGTACTAAAGAAATACCATAATAAAAATCAAAATTAGATAATATTCTCAAAAATAAGTTTTTATAAAAATAAAATTATTTATTCAAAACCAGTTAAAGAATTACCAATATTTAAACCTTATAAAATTCAAAATACATATAGAAAATTCCAAATTAACTATGGTAAAATACTAGGTTGTTACAAGAGCTTGTGGTTGATGATCAAAACACGACTTTAAATAGCATAGCTTTGTATATAGCATTAATTCGCGAGCCTCACACCTCAGTATGAGTCAAAAACAGGATAAGGGACGCTGTGAGTGCACGACGTTTCTTTCTAGCTATAAGTGGTGTTATGATATGGAGCCCAGACATTTTTTTTACCTATATGGATGATGGGTAGCGAGGTGCCTCGGATATATCGGTTACTACGGGGCCGATGGATATGTCCGATAGGACCGAGAAACGTGTGTTCTGGAATATTCAATTCACTAACGTAAGTGTGGACCGGCACTGCAAGATCCAAGGGTTTCCCAGAGTGTGTAATCCTGAGGCATTTGCTACAGTGTCTCGAAGCTGGTGAGGAGTACATCCCTTGCCTCGACTCATGACGAAAATCCAATTTCCAATACATGACATTTCAGTTTTAATTGTAGAGCCTAGTATGGCGACATTATATATGGTACCCATGCCGTCTAGGATTGATACATTTATATTTGAAGCGATTTTTGGCACTATACACTTATAGTAATATCAAAATGATTTGTTTTAAACGTGCCAAGCATGTTTGGCTATTATAAAGGAAAACTCTATCCTCCGGCTTGCTTGCATTGTGTGATAGGACCTGAGTCTTATAATAGCTTCATTTTTCTAAAAAGAATTGTGTTGTTTATTAACTGTTTTATGCACTGGTATTCTTGGGAGAAAAACTGTTCCATGTTATACGGCGTGGTCCCTTGATTTACTTTATTTCTAAAGTAAAGTTTTTAAATAACTTTTAGTTCTCACACCAGTCTCATGACTGGCCGGGAGTTTATTGTTTTAACCTAAACTCTGGGTGCCCCTATTTTTCACATGGGCAGCTAGTAGTTTTGGTTTTCCAGATTTCTTTTTACAGGATCCTGGATTACAGTTGGAGCTATATTCGGAAAGCTTTATATCCCTGTATCTCTTTCGGTTGTGTTATGTATTATTTTTCCGCTACTATGTAATGTATTTTAATCTCTGATATTTTTTGATGTATATTATTTATTCGTACTCTGTTATATTCTTGTACTCTAATGTAAATTGTTGTAATAGCAATGAAGTGCTCTATCGTTTGCGTTCTGATTTGTCGTGTTCTCAACTCAATCCTGGCTTTCCCTTACGAGCGAGTTTGGGTCGTTTCATACGTGGTATAAGATCTTTGGTTTATAGAGCTTGAGAATAAGACACATTAGAACCAAACGAAAGAATTCATCACAGATTGGATTAGTAATATCCAATAAGAATGACTCGTTAGAGATGGGATCAGTAGTATCCTAGAATGAGTTTGAAGAGTATTATTTATTGCAAATAAGAAAGATAATGATTTTAATTTTGAAAATTAAATCTAATCATACGTCTTTAAGTATTTTATTTTATAATATATTTGGACAATCGAGTATATGAAGATTTTGCATATACGCGTCATGAACGTATATTCGAAGTCTCAGATATACTAGATAGATATAGAATCACACTCTAACCGCCCGAGGATGATTCTACTGATGACTGTACAACATCAGTAGTTTATTTTCGAGTTTTGAAAGTGGGATATCTATATATTTCCAATTGACTTGTGTGAGAACCAAAATCTTAGTTAGTGTTTATTGTTTGTGATTTGACACTAAAAATGTGATTTTTTTTTTAGTATATATATAGAAAAAAATATATATTTGAAAAGCTAATCAACTAATTGATTGCTGGTCGTGATGTTTGATTATTAGTTTAACTAATTAAAATATTGGAAAGATAATTAATTTAACCAATATGTGAATGAATGGTAAATTTAGCTAAATTAAATTAATATTGAGCTGAACTGAAAATTGTTTGAAATTGCATACATGTACATATATAAGTGTGAACTGGTCATAACATTGAAGCTAAGAAGAGGAATAAAATTGTATGCCCGACAAATAAGTACATATTTGCTATTTTCTTGGATTTGATGATTTTATGAGACGATTAGCTAGCCTCTTTGCTTTTTCTTTTTCTTTTGGATTGATGAGGGCCCTATGAGGCAAGTTGCGGTTTTAAAGGTCACCAATACAAAGGAGGTTACGGCGAAATTTTTCAAAAATTTAGGGTGTTAGCAAAATTTTTGAAGAATTTGAAAATTCATAGAAACTGAAAAGTTGAAGAATGAAAGTTGAGTTGGTTAGTTAAACAAATTTCAGCTCCGTTCCTTTTCAAGGACGAAAAGATTTTAAGTGGGGGAGATTATAACAACCTAGAATTTCAGAACCAATTTAAAAAATTTATTTTAGCTATTTTAATTGGTTTTGAATATTGACAATGATTTATTTTAAATAATAACGATTAAAAATTTATTTAGATCGAAGTTAGAACGTATAAATTTATTTTAATTATAAAACGAACGCGAAATGGCACGGTAGTTTGAAAATTCGATTTTAAATTTCAATTGAATGTACAGAATTCAAAATAAACAGGATTTCAGTAAAACCGGAAAAATTTGAATTTGTTTAATTATATTTTTCTAATGAATGCAAAAAATCCAGATTTCATAATGTAAATTGAAAGTTATGCCAAGTTTAAAATTCAAAATAGTCACTATGGAATTTATACATTTTTTATATAATATATAGCCCTTAAAAATAGCCATTTTGCAAACGACCTCCGTTTTCGACGAAACCACTTTTGTTGGATCTGAATGTCAAATTATTGCTATATTCCAATTTTCATAGTTTTTGGAATTGATATGTGAGTGTGGTGAATTTAAACGCGTTTGGTACTTTTAATTTGAATTTAATCGACTGGAAAATGGCCATTTTTCAAACGGTCTCTAAATTCAACGAAATTAGTTTTGTTAGGACAGTATCGTCAAAACAAAGCTAAATATAATTTTTCTATAATTTTTGGAGTCAGTATGTGGCCCTGGTAAATTAAAATGTACGTTGAAATCAATTTTGATAGTTATATTATTTTATATTTTAATTTTGATGAAATCTAATCGAAACAATCGAATTGGCTTACGGGATATATCCCACTGTGTCAGAAATGGGGGTATTTGGCAAGGGCCGACAGTCGTTAGGTTTGATTTGGAGTTCGTATGCAGAAACACATTTTTGGAATATGAAATAATTTAAAATATATATTATATATAGTGGTCAAATGGGGGGGTCAAACCCCTCATTCTCTCCAACTCGTGGTCAACGGGGAAAATAAATCTTGGCTCCACCTTTGTTCGACGACGGATTTATTCAGGTTTCCCCCCACAATTTCTCAAAATCCATTCTATATTTTTTCAAACATATAAAGCAGATATCGTAGAGCTTGGAGAGGACTACACATCCAACGGTCGTAATGAAGTTTCGTAGCAAGAATCGTCAGAATTTGGGATCTGAAAGTGGTGTGTTTGAAGGAGTTTTCTGGCTACCTGGGGGTGTGCGAGTTCGTGGCGCCTCTTGGAGGAGGTGGGCAGCGGCAAGGCGCATCGCATGGCGATCTCCGATGCTGGTCCGACGACGAGTGGATATGGCGAGGAGGAACCCTAAATCTGAACGGCGGTTCCAGTATACAGGTTGTAGAAGAAAGGAGAAGGGTAATCTCCTATTTAATGTGTTAATTAGTAAATAAATGTCATTGTTTTAGATATAAATAAATAGCATTGTTTAAAATATATAAACAACAATTATTTTAAAATATATAAATAGCATTGTTTTAAAATATATGTAGCATGGGTTTTTTAAAATATAAATAGTGATGTTTTTAAGATATAAATATCATTATTTTAAAAATAGAATATTTACTTAAATATAATTGTTTTAAAATAGAATTTTTTACGTAAATAACATTGTGATAAAAATGTGATTTTTATTATAAAATAGTTTTAAATTAAAAATATGATTTTTTTTTAATTTATGTATAGAATTGATTTTAGAAATATAAATAGCATGATTTTTAAAAGAAATAACGCAGTATAAAAATGTATTTTTAATACAAACTACGTGAAACAAATTGCATTGGAAACACGGTGAAGAACACTACGCGAGGAAGCAAACTTAAACAGAATGGTACTGGAATCATCAGTTAAAGAATGACGAAGTGGAACCCAATGTGAGAACTCCTTCTCACTCTAATTATTTTGTAGTTAAATATATACTAGAATGCAGACGAGGCTTAGAAACCCCCGACACTATTTATTGTACAAACCATGTATGTTGTTTAGATTGAATTGTGGTGAAATTGACTGTATTGTGGAAATGAATTGTGTTGTCGTTTTGTGATTGATTGGACTGGTTGTGTATGGCGCGAGCCAGTATCAGAAGAGGGGTAATGCTTGACCTTACTCCGTTTTTAATATCACGCCGTTACAATGCTGAATTTTTTTGAAATAAATATTTAATCATTAAAAATATAATTTTTAATGTGTATATGAACTGTATAAAGTATTCGTGTGTTAAATAAAATGTTGGAACAATAAAAATATTATTTTTATTGAATGTATGAACTATATAAAATAATCATGTGTTAAAATTAATATTTTATCATTAAAAATATAATTTTTAACGTATATGCGAACGACATAAAATTCTCCTGAAATGAAAATAAATATTCATTTACAAATCGGATGATTTGTTTATGTACACCTATTTATCTGATATTGATTGGGACGATAAATTTTACACATCGCCCAACTGCACAAATAATATTCAGCATTTGTTGGTTGAAACCCCATACGGGTTTAAGATGATATTGGTCATACACTAATCCCAATTGTTTAGTTATTTGTCAATCAATTGGTTGACAAACTATTGTAAGCGTTAATTATTTATATTTAATGCTTATCAGTTGTGCAATGCACTCTAGATGATGGATTATTGTTTATCATTGTTGTTATATACATGTGTTGTATGAAATCCATATAAATAACAATATATGGTAATTGACTGTGTCTGATTCCAATTCAGAAATAACGAATATTTTAAAATAATATTCAGTAAAGGATTAAAATGTGAATTTGATGTCCGATTTGGGATAGACACGAAAATATTGAAATATGTGAAGCCGTGTTGATTAGATTTGTGCCATTTTAACGCGAATGATTTTTATATCGATTTTATTCATTTTCATAATGATTATCGAAAAGGAAATGATTTCAAAATCTGATATTTTGAAAATATTACCATTTAGATATTATAATGATAAGGAGTATTCAATTTTGATTTAAAATTGAAATGAAAGTGGGAATCGTTTTTAAAAGGAATTTATAAAATACATTTTGAATGAAATATATTATATATATATATATATATATTAATGGCTTGATTAGAACGCGCCGCGTCGCGACCATTTGTGACTTTCAACCATTAACTTCAAATGGACGTAACGAAAGATCCGACCGTCGGATTCTCCTAAAACTGAAACCGTTGCGTTCGTATCGAAAAGAGATTTCCAACAAATATAAGAGATTTGAAATCTAATGGTTGGATTTGGAATTATGTCCAAATCAAATTTGGAAAAGGTCGTTGTAAATGTAGTTCGATGACAGTTTATGGAAATCGACTAAAAGGGCCTTAATAAAATTATTAAAAATATTAATAATTTGTAAAATCATAATAAATGATTTGGAAAGAATTTGGATGAAAAATTCCATGTTTGTAAGGATAAAAATATACTTTTATCAAAATGAACTAGTTATTAACTAGATTTGAAATCCAATAATTTTTAAATAAATAAATTGGATTTATAAAAGGGTTTCAATAAAACCAGAAATTTCCAATATATAAATTGGAATGGATTCGAATAGAAATCATCTCCGAAATATTTCGATATTGAATTTTGTGGCTATACGGGTATTGTGGAGGAACTTAGAAGATAGATATATATCGTTATTCCCCATACAATATGTGTTGGTTTCAGAATTTGATATTGAATATAAGCCGATATAATTTCTATTCAGAGCCTTATATTCAATATTAAATTGGATTTTAGGATTTGTCGTCAATGGTGTCTTCAGTAATACTGTTCTTAAGCACCGTGTGAAAAGAATAAATCTTTTAATTAAGATTATCAGAGTTTCCAATTATATTTAATAATTGGAATGTGAATTGGGTTTATTGTGAACTGTGTTCTTAACAACATTCGTTCTTTAACCCGATTGATAGTGAAATGTGATTTGGAATTTATAAATCTTTTTATTAAGATTTAACGGAAATTTTCCGAAGTAAAGTTTTCCAATTTAATATAATGAATTGGAATGGAATTCGATTTGGTAATAATTGAAGTGAGCTTCTGTGGTGGAAGACTGTTAACATATATGGAATTTAAAAGGCTTTCTCATTATTCCATTTATATTATTAGTCAGATACGGAAATTGATATCAATATATATTGATCTATTTTCCGTGAAGAATCCATAAAATGGAATGTGATTTTCGGTTAATCGTGAACTGTGTTTTAAATGACATTGGTTCTTTAACCCAATTAAAGACAGCATTACATGTCTAACATTGTATTTTGAACTGTATTGTTGATCTCTGCTAAACATATATCTGTTTGGTAGCGGAGAATTTATTCTCTTGCTTAACACCCTTCTCTAAGACGCACAAGCTTAGAGGTTATATATCGGCAGAAATAAATGGTTCGGTGTAGATTGTCGATGTGGCATGTTTGTGTTTCCAAAGTTAAATAATCATCAACTAATGATTGTTTGAAGAATAAAACTAATTGGAGTTTTAGTAAATCTTTAATTAGATTGAAATGTGAATATGATAATTTAAATTATCAAATTTTTGAAATGATTGAGAATGCAGTACCACCAGTTTAACTCCAAGTGATAATTAAATCTTTAAGTAGATTTGAACTGAAATGGTAATTAACATTGCCGATAACACCGTGGGTAAGATACGGAGTATTACTAGTTTTGCTCCATGAGATGAATAGGTTGGAATTGGAAAATAAAATAAATGATTACTTTGGTAAGGCTCGATAATCCCGACTAGTTGATAAAACTTAATTTGGTTTGAATTGATATCCAAAGGAAGACTAAAGATTAAATTTAAAGAATTTATCTTTGATAAAATTAATGGGAACCTTTCCCTAATGATGTGAATATTTGAATAAAAGAATATTCTGAATTGGATTAGGGCGTATGTTGTGTTTTTATAGCACTTGATTACAAGATCGTGAATTATTCGGAATTGCCGGGTTTATACCCATTCTGAATAATTGATTCGACGATAAGTCGACGATGAAGATGGTGGTTGAAGACTGGAGATCATTACATCGTTTAGATGGTTACTGATGTCTTGATTGGGCTGTACACCCAAGACAACATAATAAGTGGTGATCGTCCAAACGTACTTGGAGATCGACCAGATATGCGAGGACCTCTCTCCTGTATTGGACATATGGGTTGAGGAATATGGTGCCTCCAGTTTCGTTCAGACCCAAAACGAAATTGTAAATGGATGTGTGTCTGACATTGGATTTTATTCTATGTTGATTGATCTCTATTAAATATATATCTGTTTAGTAGCAGAGAATTTATTCTCTTGCTTAACACCCTTCTTTGAGACGTATGAGCTTAGAGGTTTTATATTGATAGACATCAGCTGCATGGCATGAATTGTCAGTGTTTCATGCTGACATGCAGTGATCAAGGCTTCTGTTCAAAAGCAGAGTCTTATGATTGATGATCAAAGCGCGGCTTTAAATAGCATAGCTTTGCGTATAGCGTTAATTCACGAGCCTCACACCTCGGTATGATTCAAAAACGAGATAAGGGACGCAGTGAGTGCACGACGTTTCATTCTAGCTATGGGTGGTGTCATGGTATGGAGCCCAAACATTTATATTTTCGTACCTATATGGATGATGGATAGCGAGGCGCCTCAGATATATCGGTCATTACGGGGCCAATGGATAGGTCCGACATGACCGGGAAACATGTATTCAGGAATAACCAATTGTAACGTCCTGAATTTTTATTGTGATTAATTATTAATTTATTTGATTATTTTAATGTAATAGTTTAAATTCAAATAGTGGAATATTTAAATGTAATATAAAATAGTGGAATAATAATAATTATTTCTGAAATAGTCGGAAATAGCTGAATTGGCAATATTCCGTGAATTGGAAAATTTAAGATATTTAATCAAGTTTATATTCGAATTAGAATAACGAATATATTATTTAAACAACATTTGAACGTATTTAGTATAATATATATTTTAAACGAGCTCGTAATGTCACGGCAGTTCGTAATATTTCAATTTGAACTTCAACTGAGTGTACAAGATCCATTATTAGTCGGATTTCTTCAAAACAAGAAACATTCGAATCTAATTAACTACACTTTTCTAATGGAAGAGAAAAATGAAGATTTCGTCTTATAGATTATAAGTTATGTCCAAATCAAATTTTCAAATAGTCGCTATAGAATCATTTATAAATCATAACGATTTATTAATTATAATTAAATAACGGTTTCAAATTTTTTAGACGTATTTTTAATTTAATTTATGGAATTTTTCCATAATTTTTATTTTTGAAAATAAATAACTTTTCGTTTAACCTATTTTGTACCCTAAATCAGTATTTTGGGATTTCAAAAATGAGTTAACATGTCTATTTTTATTTGATTTTTGGATTTATAGCACATTGTCGACCACAATCATATTTTTATTTTTGCCCATAGCCGCTTGTACATGAACGGAGTTTCGTGTAAATGGGGTACCAAGGTATTCTAACTAAAAACAAAGAAAGAAAAAAAATTACATATATATAGTAATAATATAGTAATGTAGGCTACTCTAAGTTTCATACGAACCTACAAACTACACTTAGGCCTTAAGTCTCATGTATGAAAATATAAATCTAATGTAAATCCCATTCTTTTTAAAGCCGACTTATGAAGGTGTATATATATAGACCGCCACTACACAACTACAGATTGGAAATTCAGTACCCAAAGCCAATTCCATCGTACAGCAGCCCTCCCCTAAGTTACCCCCAGGATAGCAGTCTATGCCATTTGGGGTTATGTACATTTATGATTGTGACCAGTACTTGAGCACATCGATGGATATGCGTCCCGATGTCCACCAAGATGATGGGATGGTATCATAACATGGAGGCAGAGACTACCACATCATCGATGCCATATACATCACAGACGTGTCACTGTACACTTTTACATTTTCGTATGCAGCTAACTACTATTCATTATTTTGTTGTTAACGTGTTGCTCATGCTGTTTGGCAACTGACGAAACTATGACTTTGTGGTTATTGGTCTGATATCCCTATCAAATACTGTGTTATATAAACACAGAGGAGAAAATGGTACGTAAGGTGTGCACATCACTGTCATACATATGCATGTCCTTTCTTTGTTTAATGCTGCAGTCCCTTTTGCTTAGCTATAAAGTAGAGTTTATAGCCTTTACAGATAGTACAAGAAGCCTGCCTTCCACTGCATACACCATGCTTTCCCATTCCTTAAGCATTAAGGCTCATATAGAGTTGCTAATCAATGATGTAAAATCACAGCAGACCTAACTTTGCTTCCATCTAGCCTATATATGCCTACAACGTGCTCACCAAGGAGTTGAAGCTCTATAAATACATGAGCGTGGTCGTATTCATTCGGTTTGCTTCATGAAATGGTTATTCGAAACCTTTCCATGATGTTTAAAAATTTATTCCATGACAAATCATTCACGCAAAATGAAATAAAAGTGAAAATGGAGTTGATAGCTTGAAGGGGGTTGCAGACTTGCAGGCGCTATGTTAGGAAGGGTGCGGTGCAAATTCTTTGAGTGTCGAAATACAACAGCGAACCCTGGGTTTAATCGATGTAGAGGAAACTATAATTCGAGAATCGAAGATTATTTTCATGTTGCTGGAACTGAATAACATATATGCGACTTTTTTCGTGGATTTTTAAAGGAAAAAGAATCGCTACTTTTTGTAGCTGTGTAAACAGCTGGACGATGCGCAAGTAATGGGAGGCATTCGAGCCTAGCTAAATTGTGATGGTGCTGATAAGTTTCTAAAGAGGCGTGTATGCATGGAAACGTGAAGGGGAGTATTTGGCAATAACCGTGTATAGTGAAAAAAAAAGAGAGAGGGATGTTAGCTTGGTAGAAGTTCTGTAGCGTCCACGCTGAAGTGCGAAGGGGAAGATAACACTGTTGTCGGCGAAATGGTGTAGTTATTGACGGGAAGCTTACATTGAGATGTAGAGGAGCAGAGGAGTTTCATATGGGTGAAGAAAAACAAGCTACTATAGAAGAAGTTTTGTATGGGAAAATGGCTATGCAGGAGCACGGTGTGAGGAAGATGGAGATTTGATTGGGGCCATTTCATTTTTATGTGATGCATAGTGGAACCGCATGCTTCATTTGGGGAGAAAGCGCTGTTGCAATTTGAGCTAGGAGGGGTACATGAGGCCCATTCAAAATAAATAAATAAAAGAGAAAAAAGAAAAGAAAAGGGGCGTACGAGTTGATTTCGTGTATACTGAAAGGAAGAGGTGTAATGCAGAAACAGGGAAAGGATTTGATGGAAGGTTTGGGTTTTCCAAATGGGAATGGGTCCGAAATTTATTAGTAAGGCCCATTATATATATATATATATATATATATATATATATATATATATATGCATGTATGTATATGTACGTATGTATGTAACTTAAGTTTAATTCTTATTTTATAACACACAAACCTGTTAACTTAATATCTCATCCACACGTTGTTAGAAATTCACAAATTTGGATCTGTTAGGATTGTATGAACAAAAGCTACACAATGGAACTTGTCGGGGATGATTTGGAGCTCATCTGAATTTATGGCAAAATAAAACGGCTGGTTGGATCAAATTGAACGTTAATTGTTATTCACTAATTAACGAATAAGGTGAGTAAGCTCACTAACTCTGATCAGTTCTATAATTTTATAAATTTTATTTAATATTGATAAATGATAATTGATTTCTGTGTGATGGTTGATTGGATGAATTGTTTATTAGTTGGTTGAAATTTTAGATATAGTATATACATAAACCGTTAGATCCTATTTATCATTATATTTCATATTGATATGAAATCAGTGTTATTATGTTAATTAACATCTGTGGATGCAGAGAAACAGGTTGGAGGAATCCAACTGGATTCCTCAACAATTTTATTGTTGATTTTCATATATTGCATTATATGATGTGACAAACAATATTGTGTTGATTATTGTGTGTTGGGATGTTTAAACAATATTGACCTAAAATAATTCATATTTAAATACCATAAGATATATTCGAATACATTGGGAAAGAAACTGGGTTTTTAAGAAGGATAATCTATTTTTACATAGAAATTGAATTTCGATTGGCTATAATATAATAACTTGTTTTAAATGTATAAAACAAGTAGTTTGTCTTTATAAACGATATTTATAAATGAAAAATAATTGTTATTAAATGAAATGGAAATATAAATTAAGGAAAGAACCAGACTGGGAATTGGGAAATGTTTTCAAAAAGGGAATGATGGAATTCATTTCGATGTTCGAAATGTAAAATAGAACTAAATAAATCTATAAGGATTTATAAATATAATTCGAATATGTCGAATATTTATACAATAATTTATTTTATAAACTACATATATATAATCCAGAATTTGACTAGATACTTAATATTTGGTTTGTAACCAATAATTTATAATCGATTTTGTAATTGAGATAAAGATATAAACTTGATAAAATTAACCAAAAGTTGACTTGTAAATAGAATTTATAAAGGGGGGTATGATTATGTATTTATAAAGAAATTAGATCGATGAAATTTTAAACTAAAATGGTATTGATTATTTTAAACAAGGTTTGATTTAATGAATTCAGTCCAGATTGCTACCGAGGAATAATATTCACGTTTAAAGTGTACAATGGTTTAAAGGCAAACATTTTGGAAATGGGAATGGTAATAAAAGGAAATTGGTAGATATCTCAAGTGATAAATTCAAAAGTGAATTTAGAAATGGAGTTGATCAGAACGATGAATTTGTCCCGATGATCGGGACATGAATCGAATGGAGGTTATGCGAAAGAGAATTATAAGTTGAAATTCAATTATATCAGATTCTGGAAGGTACTATTTACTTTCTGTTTTTAATTAATAATTAATTAATAATTTTTATTTATTTAAAGTATAGAATCAAAGTTATGTTTTAAAGGTAAATATTTCAGAAGCAGAGATTATAACGCTATCGTTATAATCGATGATTTCCGTTAAATAAGTAAATCCGTGAGCTGAATCCGAGAATTTTGTAAGCAATGATTTGATAAGAATAAATAAAAATGAAGTTAAATAAATTAGAAACTTACTAGAGATTAGTCAAGTTGAATGAGTTCTTGAGTATCGATCTGATGTTGGTCTCGGCCTTCAACGTTGATACTTAGGGAATTATTCTCTTATTAGTTCACAGTTAGGAACTAATGGATAGTGAGGTGTGAACAATATATGGATTTTTTTTTAATGTTAATAACGTTTATTTTTCTAAATACAGAAAAAAAGAAATGGTGAATGTAGAGGATTAATTCCCGATGTTAAAAAGAAATATTTTCTGAATACAAAAAAAATATTTTAAAATAGATGGAGATGTTTCCAAGAATTGTGAGAAGCTTAACGAGTACGAGAGATATTGGGTAAGAATATTAAAAGGAAACTGAGAAATGAAAATTTTAATGATAAGTTAAATTAAAGAGGGTAAATATTGATTGATGATTGATCGGTAAGATTTCCAATTGGAAATACAACCGTTGTTTGCTTGTATGTTTTTCTTTGATAGTTAAATCACCAACTATCAAAGTTTTGACCATTTTTTCTGTTGTCAATACGGAGAGACCTGGATCAGCTTTATTATATGAAAACCACTTCGTATGGGCATTAGTGTTGCGAATCAAATAAGATGAAGAAAATTGAAGACAGTGTTTATACAAGGGATGTTCTGGATATCCTAGGCAGAAATTATCTAAGATGGATTTACAGAATAGTGCCTTCGGTTTGTCCAGTCCCAGGACAACTTGTATGGACGAATGTCTGACAGAGTATACCTAATAGATCGTGTAAGTTGATCTCTTCAAACATACTTATGTTTGGTGGCTGAGAAATTCATTTCTCTTAGCTTTATGCCCATGGTATTTTTGGGAAATCAATTTGTGATTTGGCAGGTATGACGATGTGGCATTCAAAGTAAATGGAGGTGTGATCTGTCAAAAGATACATCATGACCTCAAGCCTCATCAATCGGGAAATGACAAAAATCGGTCAGGCAGCACGACTGTGTGGGTCGCCCCCATTAGGGTATATTGTCACCATCTAGAGAATATTCATATTTGTTACTTCTTTTCACTTTTGTATCTCCCAGGAACGGTTATGTTGCTAGAAACCGTAAGGTGACAAGACATTTGATACACTCAAGAGAAATGAGTGGTTGGTCATGTGTGGCAGAGTTCCAAGATGTTCTTGTTGAACTCTAGTGTATCCCCTCTAAAGTACACTGATCGGAAGGTGGTTCCATACCTTGTCATAGTCGGAATCCAATCTTCAATAAGCGCCTGCGGTTTTGATTGTATATGTAACAACCTGAAAATGCGGGCCAATTTAAAAATTTTATTTTGGCAATTTTAGCGAATTTTGGATATTTAAAATGGATTATTTTAAATAATAGCGACGAAAATTTAATTTGAATAGAAATTCGAACGAATATATTTATATAGATCGTCGTTAGAATATAAATATTTATTTTAAATTATAAAAGGAATTGAAAAAGGCGCGTTAGTTCGATAATTCGATTTCAAAATTCAAATGAATGTACCGGGTGCAAAATAAACCGGATTTTAGCGAAACCAAAAATAATAGAATCTAATAGAGAATATCTTTCCAACGAATCCGAAAAATTGAAATTTCATAGCGGGAATCAAAAGGTACGTCCAGCTGAAAATTCTGAATAGTCGCTATGGAATTTCGACCCTTAAAAATAGACATTTTGCAAACGACCTCGGATTTCGACGAAACCACTTTTGTTGGGTCCATGATGTCAAGTTATTGCTAGATTCCAATTTTCATAATTTTTCGAATCAATATGTGAGCGTGGCAAAGGAAAACGCGTTTGACCAGTTTTAGTTGATTTTAATCAACTGGAAAATGGCCATTTTTCCAAACGGTCTCAGAATTCGATGAAATTAGTTTTGTTAAGACCGTATCGTCAATATGAAGCTAGAAAATATTTTTCTGGAATTTTTCGAGTTAGTATGTGACCCCGGTAAATTGAAATACACGTTCAAATTCAATATATAGAGTTATATGTTGATTTTGACGAAAATTGATCGAAACGATCGAATCAGCTTACGACACATATCCCATTGTGTTCGGAATGGGGGTAAAACGCTAAGGACGACAGGCAGTGGGTCCTGTTTCGAGGTTGAAATAAAAAGTACCTTTTTGAAAATAAATAATTAAATAAAATAAAATCTCTCTCTACTTACCCTCTCTCTTTCCCTTACCGGTCAACCCCTCCCCAATTCCAATCGTTCAAACCCGAATCAAAATATAAAAAAAGAGAAAGAAAAAAGGGAATCGATCGCCTCCCCCCTTGTCCCTCCCCCACCCTCCGCCACTGCCAGCGAACGTGGCCTCCCCCTCCCCTCGATGCTCCGTCCAGCCCCCCCCCCCCGGTCTTCCCCCCAAAACCCTCCCCCGAGCCAAGAAACCGCCGCCGATTGCCCAAGACCGCGCCACCAGCCACACTGGGCCCGCCGCCGCACTCTGTCGAGGCACACCCCCCAACCTCCGGCGAGAAGCACCCCTCCCTCCTCAGATCCGAGTCCATATACCCCCCTCTCTCCATTAAAGCCCAAAACCCCTTTCTTCTTCGCTCTCTATCATTCGAGACAGCAGCGCCGTGCCATCGGAGTCCGCAACCACCACCTTCTCAGCGACGCAGCAAACCCCTCCTCTCGCTAGAAAATGATGTAAGTTTTTATATATGATTTTCATTTTTAGTCTAGATTTTTTTTAATAAAAGGCTATGATTTTAAAACTGAAATTATATGATTTTTATTTGTTAAAAGTTTTGATTTTTATTAGGAAAGATTATATTTTTAGATTAGGAAAGCATAGAGAACAAAAAGATGATTTTGTTCATAGGAACGATGGTATTTTTACTATGAAGTGAGCATTGTAAAGATTGATTTTTATATATATGAATTCGCTATAAAGGTTTAATTTTTACATATATGAAAAAAAATAGATCTTTCTTTGATTACAAATTTGATTTTTCTTTGATCTGAAAATGAAATTTTCTTTGATATGAAATAATGACTTTGATTATAGAAAATATATGGGTTTTCATTTATATAAGATATGATTTTTCATTTACAAAAGATATAATTTTTCATTTGTGAAAGCTATTATTTTTAGCTTATGAAAACTATTATTTTTAGTTAATGAAAGTTATGGTTTTTATTAACATAAAAATACGATTTTTACATATGTTGTAGCGGCATAAAAATTCGATTTTTATATATGTAGGGAATTAAAAATATGATTTTTATATACATAGCAACAATATAAAATGTGATTTTCATATATATGAAGGGATAGCGGACGACGAAAGTGACAAAAGGCGAGAACAACGATGACTTCTACATAAGAAGAGTCGTGGCGTTGGTTTAGCAAGTCGGTGAGAACTTCTCACTTTAAATCTACTTTTCTAGTTTAAATTATATACTAGGATGCAGACGGTGTTTAGTAGCACCCAACACCCGTCGTCCACAGGCCATGGACGACTTGTTTGTTTAGTTAATTGTTTGATGATTGATTTATTTGTTTGGTTGATAAATTTGATTTAATCGATTGTGTGATGTGAAATGAAATAAAATATTTATACAGTTAAAAATATTTTATAGTTAGAAGTAGAATTTTTAACGTGTATATGAAATGATATAAATTAATCTAAACAAATCGAATGATTTGTTTATATACACACATTTGACTGATATTGATTGGGATGATAAATTTTACACATCGCCCAACTGCACAAATAAAATCTGTATTTGATTGTTTGAAACCCCACACGGGTATTGGGATGATATATGACATACACTAATCCCAATAATTAGTTGTATGTCGATCGATTGATTGACAGACTGTTATAACCGTTAAATATTTATATTTGATGCTTATACAGTGTAGAATGCACTTTGGATGATGGTTGATTATTTGTCATTGTTGATATATACATGTGTTGTATGGAAGTCCATAGAAATAAAATCTATGGTAATTGATTGGGCCTCATTCCAGTTTTGAAAAGGAAATATTTGATAAAGAAATATTTAAAATGGAAATATTTGAAAATAGAAATATATGAAGGCGTGTTGATTAGATTTGCGCCATTTTGACGTGAACGATATTTATATCGATTTTATTCAAATTGAAACGAATATTAAAGTGATTTGAAATTAGAAATAAACTGAAATGATTTGAAATTCGAATAGAATTGAAATAGGATAGAATTGAATTCGAATTGAAATAGAATAGAATTGAATTCGAATTGAAATTGAATAGAATTGAATTCGAATTAAAATTGAATAGAATTGAATTTGAATTAAAATCAAATTTGAAATGAATTTAAAACGAATTTATGAGGAAAAATTCAATTTTGATTTGAATTTGAAATGAAGTTGAGATCGTTTCGAAAACGAATTTAAAACGATTTATAAAATACGTTTTAAAAGGAAATCGACGAAATATAATATATATATATATATATATATATAATGGCCTGAATAGAACGCGCCGCGCCGCGGTAGTTCACGAATTTTGACCATTGACTTCGAATGGATATTGCGGGAGATCTGACCGTCGGATTCTCCTAAAACTGGAACCGTTGGGTTCGTATCGAAAAGAGCTTTCTAACGAATATTAGAAATTTGAAATCTAATGGTTGGATTTGGAATTATGTCCAAATCAAATTTGGAAAAGGTCGCCGTAAGTGCAGTTCGATGGCCGTTGATGGAAATCGACTGTGCGGGCCTTGATAAAATTATTAAAAATAGTGATAATTTGTGTGAAATCATAAGAAATGGTTTGGGAAGAATTGGGATGAAAAACTCCATTTTGGAAAAGATAAAAATAGATTTTTATCGAAATGAACTAGTTTTGAACTAGAATTATAATTCTGTTTATTTTTAAATAAATAAATTGAATTTGAAAAGGGTTTTAAAAGTAACCAGAATTTCCAATAATTGAATTGGAAGGGATGTGAATCGAAATTGTCTTTGGAATATTTCGATGTTGGATTTCGTGACTATACATATATTGTTATGGGAATTTGAAAGATATATTTATATCGTTATTTCCAATACGATATTTGTTGGTCGTAAAATTTGACATTGAATATAAGCCAATATATTTTCTATTCAGAGCCTTGTATTTAATATCAAATGTGATTTGGGTTTGTCGTGAATGGTGTCTTCATTAACCCTGTTCTTAAGCCCAGTTGAGAAAACGATTAAATCTTTTATTTAGATTTAATGAAATGTACCAATTAAATAATATTTAATTGGAATTAAATTGGTATTGATTTTTGGGTTTATCGTGAACAGTGTTTTAAATAACACTTGTTCTTTAACCCGATAATTAATGGAATGTGATTTTGGGTTGTCGTGAACGGTATCTTCAATAATACTGTTCTTAGACCTAAAGGAGTTAAGAAAATAAGAAACAAACTGAAGATTAGTTAAGTTGAATGGTTTCTGGGGTATTGATCTGATGTTGGTTTCGGCCTTCGGGGTTAATACTTAGGGAATTGCTCACTTGCTAATTTACGGTTAGGGACTGATTGAAATGTGATGTGATTTTGGGGTTTATCGTGAAACGTGTTTCAAATGACATCGGTTGTTTAACCCAGTTAAAGATTAAAACAAAGTGGAGTTTTAATGAATCTTTAATTAGATTGAAAAGATCGAGAATGGAGTATCACCAGTTTTGCTCCAGGCGATAGTTAAATCTTTAATTAGATTTGAACGTGAAATGGTAATTGAATTTACCGATAACACCGTGGTGTTAGATATGAAGTATTACCAGTTTTACTTCATGGGATGAATAGGTTGGGGTTGGGAAATTAAAACAAATGATTACTTCGGCAAGGTTCGTTAATCCCGACTAGTTTGGATAAACCAAAATTTGGTTTGAATTGATTTTCAAAGGATGATTAAAGAATAAATTTAAAGGAATTTATCTTTGATAAAATTAATGGGAACCTTTCCCTAAGAAATGAGAAATTTAGAAACTAACTATAGGTTAGCTAAGCAGAACGGTTTCCTGGTTATTGATCTGATGTTGGTCTCGGCCTTTGGGGTTAATATTTGGGGAATTATTCTCTTGTTAATTTACAGTTAGTGACTTATGATGTGGAATGAGGCGTATGTTGCGTTTGTGTAACACATGTTTATTATATACGCGAGTTATTCAGAAAGACCGGGTTTATCCCATTCTGAATAACTGATTCGACGTGGTGTCGAAGATGAAGACGGTGGTTGAAGACCGGAGGTCTTCACGTCGTTTGGATAATTACTGATGATTTTGATTGGGCCGTACACCCAAGAGGAGAGAATCAATTGGTGATCGTCCAGACGTACTTGGAGATCGATGGATATGCGGTGTACTAGATGCCTCCGGTTTCGTTCAGACCTAGAACGAACTTGTAAATGGACTATGTGTCTAACATTGGATTTTAGTCTGTGTGATTGATTTCTATTAAATATATATCTGTTTGGTGGCGGAGAATTTATTCTCTTGCTTAACGCCCTTCTCTGAGACGTACGAGCTCAGAGGTTATATATCGATGGATATCAAACGCATGGAGTGAATTTCCTGTGTGGCATGCCTAAGTGGCAGATGATCAAGGCTTCTGTTGAAAAGCAAAGTCTTGTGGTTGATGATCAAAGCACGGCCTGCGTGGCGTAGCTTTGTGTAACGTTGATTCGCGAGCCTCACACCTCGGTGGTGAACCAAAAACGGGAGAGGACCTCAGGGAGGACATGCGTTTCTTTCTAGTTAGAAGTGGCATTAGTGGTTTTACACGCCCTGATGAGTTTGACTTATGTGGTTGTTGCTGTTGCGAGGCGACTCGGTTAGATCGGACGATCCGGGTCCGATGGAGTCATTTGTTGGCTCATTTAAGCCCCAAAGGGCGGGGAAACACATTGTTTAGGCACTATAACCCATATCGAGTGGACCGGCCATGTCGCTCCATGGGGCAGTTGCGGTTGTTCCTGAGGCTCGGGCTAGAGAGTCTCGAAGTCGGTGAGGACTATCTTTTGCCTCGATTCGCAGATGGAAATCCAACATCCAATATGACATTTTACGGTTTTGATTATATACCTATATATGGCGACATGATATATGGTACCCATGCCGTCTATGATTGATATTTATGATTGTATATAAAATCAGAAACTAACTGGAAACGAGTTAAGATGGGTGGTTTCTTGGGTATTGATCTGATGTTGGTTTCGGCCTTCGGGGTTAATACTTAGGGAATCGTTCTCTTACTAATTTACGGTTGGAGTCTGATTAAGAATCAAAAGATAAAATTTCACGTATCAAGCATTCTTTGGTTGTTATAAGGTTAAACCCTATCCTCCGGCTTGCGTTGCATTGTGTGATGGGACCTGGGTCTTATAACAGCTTCATTGTTCTTTATTTAGCATAGCGCTGTTGTTTTATGCACTGGTGTTCTTGGGAGGAAACCCGTTCCGTGTTATATGGCGTGGTCCCTTGATTTACCTAACTTTAAAATAAAGATTTACAACTGTTTTAGTTCTCACACCAGTCCCATGACTGACCTGGAGTTTATTGTTTTAACCTAAACTCTGGGTGCCCTTATTTTGACACGGGCAGCTAGTAGTTTTGGTTTTGCAGATTTATATTCACAGGATCCTGGTTTACAGCTGGAATGATATCCGAAAAGCTTTGTATCCGTATATCTCCTTCAGTGGTGTATTGTATTATTTTCCGCTGCTATGTAATTTATTGTAATCTCTGATATTTTCTGTGTAATATTTATTTATTTATACTCTGTATATTCTTGTAATCTGATGGAATTGTTGTAATATACAATGAAATGTTCTTCTGTCTGCGTTCTGATTCGTCTTGTTCTCAAAGTAATTCGTTCTTTCTCTTCTCTTCGGAGACCGGGGAAGTTCGGGTCGCTTCATTTGGTATCAGAGCTTTGGTTTACAAAGCTCAGAGAATAAGACGCATTAGAACCATATGAAAGAATTCATCAGAAATTGGAATAGTAATATCCAACGAGAATGACTCGTTAGAGATAGGATCAGTAGTATCCTAGAACGAGTGTGAGGAGTATATTTTAAAAAGTGAAAACAAATTTTGTTTTGAAAATTTAATTCAATTATTCGTATTTGAATATTTATTTGTATTGATTTGGACTATCCAGTATATAAAGATTTTGCATATACGTCTGATCTGCGTGTATTCGAAGTTTTAATATATTGGGCAGATATAGAATCACACTCTGGCTGCTCGGGAATAATTCTGGTGATGCCCGAGCATCATCAGTGATTATGTTCGAGTTTCGAAGGTGGAATTTCTATATATTTCCTATTGACTGGCGTGAGAACCAAAATTAGATAGGGCCTATTGTTGTGATTTTGCATCAAAAATCTGATTTTTGACTATATATCAAAGTTATGAATTTGAAAAGCTAATCAACTAATTGATTGATGGTTGTGTTGTTGATTATTGGTTGATTAATTAAAATTTGTACCATATAGCCAAATTGAACAAAATAGTGAATTGTATTGGAAATTTATTGCATTTGCTTGCATATACATGTACTTACATTGAACAGGTCATAGCAAAGAGGCTAGAGCAGAAGAATAAAATTGTATGCCCGACAAATAGGTACATGTTTACCATAATTTACTGTTTTGTTTGGGTAATGATGATTTAATGAGCCGATTGGCTAGGCGCTTGGCTTTTTCTTTTTCTTTCTGAGATCAGAGGGCCTGTATGGCAATTTCGGGATTTTCCCGGTGCTCCCGGTGCAGGGGAGGTTATCGCGAAATTTAGGGTGTTAGCTAAATTTTTGAAAAATTTGAAAAGTTCTTAGAAACTGAAAAGTTGAAGAACTTAAGCCGTCAAGAAAACAATGAAAGTTGAGTTGATTTTTGAAACAACTTTTGGCTTCGTTCCTTTTCGGGGACGAAAAGTTTTAAGTGGGGGAGATTGTAACAACCCGAAAATGCGGGCCAATTTAAAATTTTTATTTTGGCAATTTTAGCGAATTTCGGATATTTAAAATGGATTATTTTAAATAATGGCGACGAAAATTTAATTTTAATAGAAATTCGAACGAATATATTTATATAGATCGTCGCTAGAATATAAATATTTATTTTAAATTATAAAAGGAATTGAAAAAGGCGCGTTAGTTCGATAATTCGATTTCAAAATTCAAATGAATGTATCGGGTGCAAAATAAACCGGATTTTAGCGAAACCAAAAATAATAGAATCTAATAGAGAATATCTTTCCAACGAATCCAAAAAATTGAAATTTCATTGCGGGAATCAAAAGATACGTCCAGTTGAAAATTCTGAATAGTCGCTATGGAATTTCGACCCTTAAAAATAGCCATTTTGCAAATGACCTCGGATTTCGACGAAATCACTTTTGCTGGGTCCGTGATGTCAAGTTATTGCTAGATTCCAATTTTCATAATTTTTCGAATCAATATGTGAGCGTGGCAAAGGAAAACGTGTTTGACCAGTTTCAGTTGATTTTAATTGACTGGAAAATGGCCATTTTTCAAACGGTCTCAAAATTCGATGAAATTAGTTTTGTTAAAACTGTATCGTCAATACGAAGTTAGAAAATATTTTTCTGGAATTTTTCGAGTTAGTATATGACCCTGGTAAATTGAAATACACGTTCAAATTCAATAAATAGAGTTATATGTTGATTTTGACGAAAACTGATCGAAACGATCGAATCAGCTTACGACACATATCCCATTGTGTTCGGAATGGGGGTAAAACGCTGGGGACGACAGGCGGTGGGTCCCGTTTCGAGGTCGAAATAAAAAGTACCTTTTTGAAAATAAATAATTAAATAAAATAAAATCTCTCTCTACTTACCCTCTCTCTTTCCCTTACCGGTCAACCCCTCCCCAATTCCAATCGTTCAAACCCGAATCAAAATATAAAAAAAAAAGAGAAAGAAAAAAAGGGAATCGATCGCCTCCCCCCTTGTCGCTCCCCCACCCTCCGCCACCGCCGGCAAACATGGCCTCCCCCTCCCCTCGATGCTCCGTCCAGCCCCCCCCCCCCCCGGTCTTTGAGCCCGGTCTTCCCCCAAAACCCTCCCCCGAGCCAAGAAACCGCCGCCGATTGCCCAAGACCGCGCCACCAGCCACGCTGGGCCCGCCGTCGCACTCTGGCGAGGCACACCCCCCAACCTCCGGCGAGAAGCACCCCTCCCTCCTCAGATCCGAGTCCATATACCCCACTCTCTCTATTAAAGCCCAAAACCCCTTTCTTCTTCGCTCTCTATCATTCGAGACAGCAGCGCCGTGCCACCGGAGTCTGCAACCACCACCTTCTCAACGACGCAGCAAACCCCTCCTCTCGCTAGAAAATGATGTAAGTTTTTATATATGATTTTCATTTTTAGTCTAGATTTTTTTTTAATAAAAGGCTATGATTTTAAAACTGTAATTATATGATTTTTATTTGTTAAAAGTTTTGATTTTTATTAGGAAAGATTATATTTTTAGATTAGAAAAGCATAGAGAATAAAAAGATGATTTTGTTCATAGAAAGATGGTATTTTTACTATGAAGTGAGCATTGTAAAGATTGATTTTTATATATATGAATTCGCTATAAAGGTTTAATTTTTACATATATGAAAAAAAATAGATCTTTCTTTGATTACAAATTTGATTTTTCTTTGATCTGAAAATGAAATTTTCTTTGATATGAAATAATGACTTTGATTATAGAAAATATATGGGTTTTCATTTATATAAGATATGATTTTTCATTTACAAAAGATATAATTTTTCATTTGTGAAAGCTATTATTTTTAGCTTATGAAAACTACTATTTTTAGTTAATGAAAGTTATGGTTTTTATTAACATAAAAATACGATTTTTACATATGTTGTAGTGGCATAAAAATTCGATTTTTATATATGTAGGGAATTAAAAATATGATTTTTATATACATAGCAACAATATAAAATGTGATTTTCATATATATGGAGGGATAGCGGACGACGAAAGTGACAAAAGGCGAGAACAGCGATGACTTCTACATAAGAAGAGTCGTGGCGTTGGTTTAGCAAGTCGGTGAGAACTTCTCACTTTAAATCTACTTTTCTAGTTTAAATTATATACTAGGATGCAGACGGTGTTTAGTAGCACCCAACACCCGTCGTCCACAGGCCATGGACGGCTTGTTTGTTTAGTTAATTGTTTGATGATTGATTTATTTGTTTGGTTGATAAATTTGATTTAATCGATTGTGTGATGTGAAATGAAATAAAATATTTATACAGTTAAAAATATTTTATAGTTAAAAATAGAATTTTTAACGTGTATATGAAATGAAATAAATTAATCTAAACAAATCGAACGATTTGTTTATATACACACATTTGACTGATATTGATTGGGACGATAAATTTTACACATTGCTCAACTGCACAAATAAAATTTGTATTTGATTGTTTGAAACCCCACACGGGTATTGGGATGATATATGACATACACTAATCCCAATAATTAGTTGTATGTCGATCGATTGATTGACAGACTGTTATAAGCTTAAATATTTATATTTGATGCTTATACAGTGTAGAATGCACTTTGGATGATGGTTGATTATTTGTCATTGTTGATATATACATGTGTTGTATGGAAGTCCATAGAAATAAAATCTATGGTAATTGATTGGGCCTCATTCCAGTTTTGAAAAGGAAATATTTGAAAAAGAAATATTTGAAATAGAAATATTTGAAAATAGAAATATATGAAGGCGTGTTGATTAGATTTGCGCCATTTTGACGTGATCGATATTTATATCGATTTTATTCAAATTGAAATGAATCTTAAAGTAATTTGAAATTTGAAATAAACTGGTATGATTTGAAATTCGAATAGAATTGAAATAGGATAGAATTGAATTCGAATTGAAATAGAATAGAATTGAATTCAAATTGAAATTGAATTGAATTCGAATTAAAATTGAATAGAATTGAATTTGAATTAAAATCAAATTTGAAATGAATTTAAAACGAATTTATGAGGAAAAATTCAATTTTGATTTGAATTTGAAATGAAGTTGAGATCGTTTCAAAAACGAATTTAAAACGATTTATAAAATACGTTTTAAAAGGAAATCGACGAAATATATAATATATATATATATATAATATATATATATATATATATATTATATATATAATGGCCTGAATAGAACGCGCCGCGCCGCGGTAGTTCGCGAATTTCGACCATTGACTTCGAATGGATATTGCGGGAGATCCGACCGTCGGATTCTCCTAAAACCGGAACCGTTGGGTTCGTATCGAAAAGAGCTTTCTAACGAATATTAGAAATTTGAAATCTAACGGTTGGATTCAGAATTATGTCCAAATCAAATTTGGAAAAGGTCGCTGTAAGTGCAGTTCGATGGCCGTTGATGGAAATCGACTGTGCGGGCCTTGATAAAATTATTAAATATAGTGATAATTTGTGTAAAATCATAAGAAATGGTTTGGGAAGAATTGGGATGAAAAACTCCATATTTGAAAAGATAAAAATAGATTTTTATCGAAATGAACTAGTTTTGAACTAGAATTATAATTCTGTTTATTTTTAAATAAATAAATTGAATTTGAAAAGGGTTTTAAAAGTAACCAGAATTTCCAATAATTGAATTGGAAGGGATGTGAATCGAAATTGTCTTTGGAATATTTCGATGTTGGATTTCGTGATTATACATATATTGTTATGGGAATTTGAAAGATATATTTATATCGTTATTTCCAATACGATATTTGTTGGTCGTAGAATTTGATATTGAATATAAGCCGATATATTTTCTATTCAGAGCCTTGTATTTAATATCAAATGTGATTTGGGTTTGTCGTGAATGGTGTCTTCATTAACACCGTTCTTAATCCCAGTTGAGAAAACGATTAAATCTTTTATTTAGATTTAATGAAATGTACCAATTAAATAATATTTAATTGGAATTGAATTGGTATTGATTTTTGGGTTTATCGTGAACAGTGTTTTAAATAACACTTGTTCTTTAACCCGATAATTAATGGAATGTGATTTTGGGTTGTCGTGAACGGTATCTTCAATAATACTGTTCTTAGACCCAAAGGAGTTAAGAAAATTAGAAACTAACTGGAGATTAGTTAAGTTGAATGGTTTCTGGGGTATTGATCTGATGTTGGTTTCGGCCTTCGGGGTTAATACTTAGGGAATTGCTCACTTGCTAATTTACGGTTAGGGACTGATTGAAATGTGATGTGATTTTGGGGTTTATCGTGAACCGTGTTTTAAATGACATCGGTTCTTTAACCCAGTTAAAGATTAAAACTAAGTGGAGTTATAATGAATCTTTAATTAGATTGAAAAGATCGAGAATGGAGCATCACCAGTTTTGCTCCAGGCGATAGTTAAATCTTTAATTAGATTTGAACGTGAAATGGTAATTGAATTTACCGATAACACCGTGGTGTTAGATATGAAGTATTACCAGTTTTACTTCATGGGATGAATAGGTTGGGGTTGGGAAATTAAAACAAATGATTACTTCGGCAAGGTTCGTTAATCCCGACTAGTTTAGATAAACCAAAATTTGGTTTGAATTGATTTTCAAAGGATGATTAAAGAATAAATTTAAAGGAATTTATCTTTGATAAAATTAATGGGAACCTTTCCCTAAGAAATGAGAAATTTAGAAACTAACTATAGGTTAGCTAAGCAGAACGGTTTCCTGGGTATTGATCTGATGTTGGTCTCGGCCTTCGGGGTTAATATTTGGGGAATTATTCTCTTGTTAATTTACAGTTAGTGACTTATGATGTGGAATGAGGCGTATGTTGTGTTTGTGTAACACATGTTTATTATATACGCGAGTTATTCAGAAAGACCGGGTTTATCCCATTCTGAATAACTGATTCGACGTGGTGTCGAAGATGAAGACGGTGGTTGAAGACCGGAGGTCTTCACGTCGTTTGGATAATTACTGATGATTTTGATTGGGCCGTACACCCAAGAGGAGAGAATCAATTGGTGATCGTCCAGACGTACTTGGAGATCGATGGATATGCGGTGTACTAGGTGCCTCCGGTTTCATTCAGACCCAGAACGAACTTGTAAATGGACTGCGTGTCTGACATTGGATTTTAGTCTGTGTGATTGATTTCTATTAAATATATATCTGTTTGATGGCGGAGAATTTATTCTCTTGCTTAACGCCCTTCTCTGAGACGTACGAGCTCAGAGGTTATATATCGACGGATATCAAACGCATGGAGTGAATTGCCAATGTGGCATGCCTAAGTGGCAGATGATCAAGGCTTCTGTTGAAAAGCAAAGTCTTGTGGTTGGTGATCGAAGCACGGCCTGTGTGGCTTAGCTTTGTGTAACGTTGATTCGCGAGCCTCACACCCCGGTGGTGAACCAAAAACGGGAGAGGACCTCAGGGAGGACATGCGTTTCTTTCTAGTTAGAAGTGGCGTCAGTGGTTTTACACGCCCTGACGAGTTTGACTTATGTGGTTGTTTCTATTGCGAGGCGCCTCGGTTAGATCGGACGATCCGGGTCCGATGGAGTCATTTGTTGGCTCATTTACGCCCCAAAGGGCGGGGAAACGCATTGTTCAGGCACTATAACCCACATCGAGTGGACCGGCCCTGTCGCTCCATGGGGCATTTGCGGTTGTTCCTGAGGCTCAGGCTAGAAAGTCTCGAAGTCGGTGAGGACTATCTTTTGCCTCGGTTCGCAGATGGAAATCCAACTTCCAATATGACATTTTGCGGTTTTGATTGTACACCTATATATGGCGACATGATATATGATACCCATGTCGTCTATGATTGATATTTATGATTGTATATAAAATCAGAAACTAACTGGAAACGAGTTAAGATGGGTGGTTTCTTGGGTATTGATCTGATGTTGGATTTGGCCTTTGGGGTTAATACTTAGGGAATCGTTCTCTTACTAATTTACGGTTGGAGTCTGATTAAGAATCAAAAGATAAAATTTCACGTATCAAGCATTCTTCGGCTATTATAAGGTAAAACCCTATCCTCCGGCTTGCGTTGCATTGTGTGATAGGACCTGGGTCTTATAACAGCTTCATTGTTCTTTATTTAGCATTGCGCTGTTGTTTTATGCACTGGTGTTCTTGGGAGAAAACCCGTTCTGTGTTATATGGCATGGTCCCTTGATTTACCTAACTTTAAAATAAAGATTTACAACTGTTTTAGTTCTCACACCAGTCCCATAACTGACCTGGAGTTTATTGTTTTAACCTAAACTCTGGGTGCCTTTATTTTGACACGGGCAACTAGTAGTTTTGGTTTTGCAGATTTATATTCACAGGATCCTGGTTTATAGCTGGAATGATATCCGGAAAGCTTTGTATCCGTATATCTCCTTCAGTGGTGTATTGTATTATTTTCCGCTGCTATGTAATTTATTGTAATCTCTGATATTTTCTGTGTAATATTTATTTATTTATACTCTGTATATTCTTGTAATCTGATGGAATTGTTGTAATATACAATGAAATTATCTTCTGTCTTCGTTCTGATTCGTCTTGTTCTCAAAGTAATTCGTTCTTTCTCTTCTCTTCGGAGACCGGGGAAGTTCAGGTCGATTCAGTTTATTATATATGTGAAGCGTGAGATGCAAGAGTTCTGCTAGATTGTTATTAACTTGTATTTATACACTATTATAATATCAGAATATTATTGATTTCAAAAATGTTTTGGGTTATCGTAAGGTTAAAACCATCCGTGTTTATGTGTGGATCGGTCTTACGATTATCTTTTTTTTGAAAAGGATTTTGACAAGTTAAACTGAATGATTGGATTTTACTCACACTAGTCCCATGACGGACCCAAAGTTTATTTTGTTTTGTTTTCCCTAAACTCATGGGTGCCAAATTTCTATGGGTAATCAAGTAGTTAGGATTTTACGGATACTCGGAAGAGCTTGGAGCAGGAGGCTTCAAAACTAGTTATATATAGAGTTTATTTCCGCTGTGATATACATGCGATGTACTATGATGTTATATGTTAATACAAATACAGTTTGTATTTTAAAGTTATGTTGTATATTATATTTTTTATCTGTTCCACTGTGAGACTTGTGCTTACTATGATTTTGTTCTATTGTGATCTTCTTCCTTTTCTATTCTAACCTTCTTTCTATTTCTCACCCTCTAACTTCTTTCTATTAATGATCTGACATTTCCGATTCTTGAATAGTCGACATAGTGTTTTGTGTCGATTTTCGAGGTCGAAAAATTCCCTGGTCGTTACACCAATCCACTAACATAAGTGTGTAACAGCACTGCAGGATCCAAGGGTTTCCCAGATTGTGTAATCCTGAGGAATTTGCTAGAGTGTTTCGAAGCCAGTGAGGAGTACGTCCCTTGCCTCGACTCATGACGGAAATCCAATTTCCAATACATGACATTTCGGTTTTAATTGTAGAGCCTAGTATGGTGGCATGATATATGGTACCCATGCCATCTAGGATTGATACATTTATATTTGAAGCAATTTTTGGCATTATACACTTATAGCAGGAACGAAATCAACGGGGGGGGGGGGGGGGGGCAAGTGGGGGACATGCCCCCCAAGTTTAAAAAAACAAAAAAAAATACTGACTATTCTTTGCTGACTTTTCAATGTATATTCCACTAACATTACATTATATTTGACATTCTTATTCTACTTTGCTGTCACTTTCTTGCAGCAGGTCATTTTCTTCTTTATGCTTCCGATTGCAGGTTTGCAGAAGAGAATAAAGGTTATGTAGATGAGAATCATAAGTTGAAATTCGATTATATCAAATTCAGGAAGGTACTATTTACTTTCCGTTTTTAATTAAAATTTAATTAATTAATAATTTTGATTCATTTAAAGTATAGAATCAAAGTTATGTTTTAAAGGTAAATATTTCAGAAGCAGAGATTATAATGCTATCATTATAATCGCTGATTTCCGTTAAACAAGTAAATCCGTGAACCGAATCCGAGAATTTTGTAAGCAATGATTTAATAAGAAATAATAAAAATGAAGTTAAAGACATTAGAAACTAACTAGAGATTAGTCAAGTTGAATGATTTCTTGAGTATCGATCTGATGTTTGTCCCGGCCTTCGAAGTTGATACTTAGGGAATTGTTCTCTTATTAATTCACAGTTAGGAACTAATGGATAGTGAGGTGTGACAATATATGGAAATGTTTTCCAATGTTAATAACGTTTATTTTTTTAAATACATAAAATAATAAATGGTGAATGTAGAGGATTAATTCCCGATGTTAAAAAGAAATATTTTCTGAATACAAAAAAAAAAAGTTTAAAATAAATGGAAACGTTTCCAAGAATTTTGAGAAGCTTAACGATTAGGAGAGATATTTGAGTAAGAATATTGAGAGGAAACTGAGAAATGAAAATGTTAATGATAAGTTAAATTAAAGGGGTAAATGTTGATTGATGATTGATCGGTAAGATTTCCATTTGGTAATATGACTGTTGTTTGCATGTATGTTTTCCTTTGATAGTTAAATCACCAATTATCGAAGTTTTGACCATTTTCTCTGTTGTCAATACGGAGAGACCGGGATCAGATTTATTATCTGAAAACCATTCCGTATGGGCATTCGCGTTGCGAATCAAATATGATGAAGAAAATTGAAGATGGAGTTTATACAAGGGTTGTTTTGGATATCCTAGGTAAAAATTGCCTAAGATGGACTTATAGAATAGTGCCTTCGGTTTGTCCAGTCCCAGGACAACTTGTATGGACGATCATGTAAGTTGATCTCTTCAAATGTATTTATGTTTGGTGGCGGATAGATTCGTTTCTCTTAGCTTTATACCCGTGGTATTTTTGGGAAATCAATTCGTGATTTGGCGGGTATGACGAAGTGACATTCAAAGTAAATGGAGGTGTGATTTGTCAAAAGATACGTTATGACCTCAAGCCCCATCAGCTGGGAAATGAAAAAATCGGGAAGGTAGCATAGCTATGTGGGTCACCCCCATTAGGGTGTATTGTCACCATCTAGATAATATTCATATTTGTTACTTCTTTTCACTTTTGTATCTCCCGAGAATGGTTATGTTGCTAGCACAACCGTAAAGTGACAAGACATTCGATACACTCAAGAGAAATGAGTGGTCGGTCATGTGTGGTTGAGTTGCAAGATGTTCTTGTTGAACTATAGTGTATCTCCTCTAAGTACACTGATCGGAAGGTGGTTCCATACCTTTTCATAGTCGGAATCCAATCTCCAATAAGCTCATGTGGTTTTGATTGTATATTATATATGTGGAGCGTGAGATGCAAGCGTTCTGCTAGATTGTTATTTACTTGTATTTAGACACTATTATAATATCATAATATTATTGATTTCAAAAAAAAAATGGGTTATCGTAAGGTAAAAACCATACGTGTTTATGTGTGGATCGGTCTTACAATTATCTTTACTTTTGAAAAGGAATTTGAAAAGTTAAACCGAATGATTGGAGTTTACTCACACTAGTCCCATAACTGACCCAGAGTTTATTTTGTTTTGTTTTCCCTAAACTCTTAGGTGCCCAAATTTGTACGGGCAGTCAAGTAGTTAGGATTTTACAGATGCTTGGAAGAGCTTAGAGCGGGAGGCTTCAACACTGGTTATATAGATTTTATTTCCGCTGTGATATACATGTGATGTACTCTCATGATATATGTAAATACAAATACAGTTTGTATTTTAAAGTTATGTTGTATATTATATTTTATCTGTTCCACTATGAGACTCATGCTTACTCTGATTCTGTTCTATTGTGATCTTCTTCCTCTTCTATTCTAACCTTCTTTCTTTCTATTTCTCACCCTCTAACTTCTTTCTATTAATGATCTGGTATTTCCAAATCTTGAGTAGTCGACATAGTGTTTTGTGTTGATTTTCGAGGTCGAAAATTTCCCTGGCCATTACAGTGGTATCAGAGCTTAAGATTAAGTGATTACCTTAGCTTTGTGGCGTAACTCAATAGAGATGGGGTTAGTAATACCCTAGATTGAGTTATATGCATGTATACGAGAGAGCGTATTTCTAGATTATATAAAAATGGTTTTATATTGTGTTGATTGGTTTGTCAAAAGGATTATGAATTCTTGTCGATACGGCAATGAAAACTGTATTGATAGGTGTTTCTAAACTCTTGAACATATTAAATCGGCATAATATTGTTTTAAAAGCTGGGTAAATGAAATAATTTTACCCAAATTATATTTTGAAATAAAAGCAATACATATATGTAGGAATTATTATATTTGATGTGATGTTTGTTATTGTAATCGAATAAGATTATAATTGAAGTGGTTATAAATAACTAGTTAGAATTCGTTCAAGTATAATATACATAAAGTAAGATGGACTAAATTTGGAATTAAATCAGAATTTGGAATTAAAATCCAGAAACTGGGAAAGGTATTCGAAATTGGATTTTAAATAAGGTAATTTATAAATCTTGGGTGATTTGAAATGTTTTAAAACATCGTAAAAGGTATATTTTTGAATTAATTTCAAAATGGAAGTGTTAAAAATGGTTTTGAAAATTGATACAGTACTGAACTCACTTGGGTCTTTGGAAAATAATTCTAATGATGACAGTCACATCGTCATTGTTCATTTTCGAGTTTCTAAGTGACGGATTACTACCAAAGATTTTGTTTTGAATTGTTTGAGAAAATAAGTTGTCAAAAATTCAAATGTTTTGAATTGTTGTATATAAGTATATATGATTTCAAACTGATTTGAAATAAAACCTAGGGATTTGAATTCTGAAATTTAAATTTAACTTATAGTGTTAAAAAAATTGAAAATGGTAAAAGTGAGTAAATAAATTAGAATTTAACTTAAACAAGTTAAATAAAGATTGTGAAAGCAAATGGAAATTTAACCGATACCAATTTGGTGGAAATTGAATTGGTTGTAATGATATTGAAATAAAATTGGATTGGATTAGAAATAATCTGGAATGGAATTGGATTGTTGAGTAGGAATTTGGGATTGAGTTTGGAGCTGGAGTTGAAATGAATTTCGGCTTGGTATTAGCGAAGAGTTGGATTTGAGGACAGTTGATTGGAGAATAACCGGGAATGCATTGGTATATGTTGAAATGGGTAGCAAATGAAAGCAATAAAATTTGAATGCCCGACAAAAAGGTACAAGTTTATATTTTATATTGGAAATGAGATTTATGAGCCCGTTTGGCAAGCCGCTTGGCTGTTTGATTTTGTTTTGGGTCGGAGAGGGCCTAGAAAAGTGAATTGTAGTTGTACTGATTGAGCCGTGCAAAGGAGACGCTAGCAAATTTTTTCGGAAATTTAGAGTGTTAGAATTTTTTTAGAATTTTTAGAAATCTTGGTTAATTAGAATGAATTAATATTTTAATTGAAATAAATTGGTCGAGTTGAAAACTAAAACTGAGGAATCAAATAAATGATTTTTTTAAACTAGTTAATAGAGATAATTGTTAACATTTTTCCTACCTTAGTAATTTCGAGGACGAAATTCTTTTAAGGGGGAAGGAATGTAACATCCCGATTTTTTTTTCGATTTAGTTATTAATTTATTTGATTATTTTAATTTAATGGTTTGAATTCAAATAGTGGAATATTTAAATTTAATATAAAATAGTGGAATAATAATAATTATTTCCGAAATAGTCGGAAATAGCTGAACTGGCAATGTTCTGTAAATTGGAAAATTTAAAATATTTAATCAAGTTTATATTCAAATTAGAATAACGGATATATTATTTAAACAATATTTGAATATATTAATTATAATATAAAATATAAACGAGCTCGTAATGTCGTGGCAGTTCGTAATATTTCGATTTGGACTTTAACTGAGTGTACAGGATCCATTATTAGTCGGTTTTCTTCAAAACGAGAAACGTTGGAATCTAATTAACTATATTTTTCTAATGGAAGAGAAAAATGAAGATTTCGTCTTATAGATTGTAAGTTATGTCCAAATCAAATTTTCAAATAGTCGCTATAGAATCGTTTATAAGCCATAAAGATTTATTAATTATAATTAAATAATGGTTCCAAATTTGGATAAGATTTTTAAGACGTATTTTTAATTTAATTTATAGAATTTTTTTGTAATTTTTATTTTTGAGAATAAACAACTTTTCGTTTAACGTATTTTGTACCCTAAATCAGTATTTTGGGATTTCACAAGATAAGTTACCTTGTCTTTATTATTTTATTTTTCGATTTCTAGCACATCGCCGGCCACAATCATATTTTATTTTTGTCCACAACCACTTGTACATGAATGGAGTTTCATGTAAATGGGGTACCAAGATATTCTAACTAAAAACAAAGAAAGAAAAAAAATATTTACATATATAGTAATAATATAGTAATGCTACTCTAAGTTTCATACAAACCTACCAACTACACTTAGGCATTAAGTCTCATGTATGAAAATATAAATGTAATGTAAATCCCATTATTTTTAAAGCCGACCTATGAAGGTGTATATATATATATATATATATATATATATATATATATATATATATATATATATATATATATATAGACTGCCACAACATAGCTACAGACTGAAAATTCAGTACCCAAAGCCAATTCCATCGTACAACAGCCCTCCCCTAAGCTACCCCTAGGATAGCAGTCTATGCCATTTGGGCTTATGTACGTGTATGATTGTGACCGATTTCTTGAGCACATCGATGGATATGTGTGTCACGATGTCCACCAAGATGATGGGGTGGTATCATAACATGGAGGCTGAGACTACCACAACATCGATGTCGTATACATCACAGACGTGTCACTGTACACTTTTACATTTTTGTATTCAGCTAACTACTATTCATTTATTTTGTTGCTAACGTGTTGCACATGTTGTCTAGCAACTAACGAAACAAGGACTTTGTGGTTATTGGTCTGATATCCCTATCAAATACTGTGTTATATAAACACAGAGGAGAAAATGGTATATAAGGTGTGCACATCATTGTCATACACATGCATGTACTCTCTTTGTTTAATGCTGCAGTCCCTTTTGCTCAGCTATGAAGTAGAGTTTATAGCTTTTAAGATAGTACAAGAAGCCTGCCTTCCACTGCATACACCATGCTTTCCCATTCCTTAAGCATTAAGGCTCATATACATGAGCATGGCTATATTCATTCAGTTTTCTTTAGGAAATGGTTATTCGAAACCTTTCCATATTGTTTAAAAATTTATTCCAGGACAAATCATTCACGAAAAATAAAATAAAAATGAAAATGGTGTTGATGGCTTGAAGGGGGTTGCAGACTTGCAGGCGCTATGTTAGGAAGGGTGCGGTGCAAATTCTTTGAGTGTCGAAATACAACAGCGATCCCTGGGTTTAATCGATGTAGAAGAAACTATAATTCAAGAATCGAAGCTTATTTTCATGTTGCAGGAACTAAATAACATCTATGCTACTTTTTTCGTGGATTTTTGAAGGAAAAAGAATCGCTACTTTTTGTAGCCGTGTAAACAGCTGGACGATGCACAAGTAATGGGAGGCGTTCTAGCCTAGCTAAACTGTGATGGTGCTGATAAGTTTCTAAAGAGGCATGTGTGCATGGAAATGTGAAGGGGAGTATTTGGCAATAACTGTGTACAGTGAAAAAAAACCGAGAGGGAGGGACGTTAGCTTGGTAGAAGTTCTGTAGCGTCCACGCTGAAGTGCGAAGGGGAAGATAGCAGTGTTGTCGGAAAAGTGGCGTAGTTCTTGACGGGAAGCTCGCGTTGAGATGTAGAGGAGCAGAGGAGTTTTATATAGGAGAAGAAATACAAGCTGCTACAGGAGAAGTTTTGTATGGAAAATGGGTATGCAGGAGTACGGTTTGAGGAAGATGGAGATTTTTATTGGGGCCATTTCATTTTTGTGTGGTGCATAGTGGAACCGCATGCTACATTTAGGGAGAAGGCGCTGTTGCAATTTGGGATAGGAGGAGTACGTGAGGCCCATTCAAAATAAATAAATAAAAGAGAAAAAAGATAAGAAAAGGGCCGTACAACTTGATTTCGTGTATACTGAAAGAAAGAGGTGTAACGTGGGAAACAGGGAAAGGATTTGATGGCGGGTTTGGGTTTTCCAAATGGGAATTGGGCCAAAATTTATTGGTAAGGCCCGTTTTATATATATATATAACTTAAGTTTAATTCTTATTTAATAACACACAAACTTGTTAATTTAATATCTCATCCACACGTTGTCAGAAATTCACAAATTTGGATCCGTTATGGTTGTATGAACACAAGCTACACAATGGAACTAGCCGGGGATGATTTGAAGCTCTTTTGAATTTATGCCAAAATAAAACGGCTAACTAGATCAAACTGAACGATAGTGATTATTTAACGATTAACGACCAAGGTGAGTAAACCCACTAACTCTAATCAGTTCTATAATTTTATAAACGTTATTTAATATTGATAAATGATAATTTATTGTTGTGTAATGGTTGACTGGATGAATTGTTTATTAGTTGGTTGAAATTTTAGATACAGTATATATATATATATATATATATATATATATAAACCATTAGATCCCATTTATTATTTTATTTCATATTGATATGAAATCAGTGTTATTATGTTGATTAACATATGTGGATGCAGGGAAACAAGTTGGATGAATCCAACTGGATTCCTCAACAATTTTATTGTTGATTTTCATATATTGCATTATATGATGTGACAAATATTCTTGTGTTGATTATTCTGTGTTGGGATGTTTAAACAGCATTCGCCTGAAATAATTGGTAATTAAATACCATAAGATATACTCGAATACATTGGGAAAGAACCTGGGGTTTTAAAAAGGATAATCCACTTTTAAATAGAAATTGAATTTCGATTGGCTAGAATATAATAACTTGTTTTAAATGTATAAAACAAGTAGTTTGGATTTATAAACGATATTTATAAATGAAAAATAATTGTTATTAAATGAAATGGAAAAATAAATTAAGGAATGAACTAGAATAGGAATTGAGAAATGTTTTCAAAAAGGGAATAATGGAATTCATTTCGATGTTTGAAATGTAAAATAGAACTAAATAAATCTATAAAGATTTATAACTATAATTCGACTATGTAACGACCCGTATTTTTGGCAGTCAAATATTTAATTTAATTTATTATTTTAAATATTATATTTGGAATATTAATAGATTTTAATATTTATTTCTTTATTTAAAACGAAGTTCGAACGTTATATATTTATATAAATATAAAACGAGTTCGATATGGCATGGCAGTTCGTAATATGGAGTTTTGAACTTCAATTGAATATACAGAATCCGTTTTAAATCGAAATGCTGTGAAACAAGAAATATTAGAATCAGTTTGATTATAATTTTCTAATAGAAGAGAAAAATTGAGATTTCAGCTTGTATATTGTAAGATGTGTCCAATTCAAAATTTAAAATAGTCGCTATGAAAATTGTTTATAATTATATAATTTATTCAATAATTTAAATAGGAAATTTAATATCGTTTAGTTCGGAAATGTCAATATTGAGCTATAATTCCATATCGATTTATATTTGCAGTTGTATATTACTTTATCTGGATATATATATATATATATGATAATGATAATTTATAATTTATAATTTATAAAAAATATAATTGTTTTGTAATTTTTTTGTAATTTATTTATATTTTTGCGGTATTATATAAACCGTAGTAATAATAATTCTCAAAACGACATCCGTTTTCGACGAAACGAATTTTATTGGAATACGTATCGCTAATTATAGTTATATTTCCGGTTTGGAGCCAATCGGAGTTGTTTTGTGAGTGGACGATATTTCAACCATGAACCGATGGGTAATTTGAAATTAAAATAACGCAATTATGCGAACAGAGGCGGTTTTCAATGAAATGGATTTCATTGGGTTCAGAACGTTATGACATAGCAGTTCGTTCATTTTCATTTCGACTGCATATCGTTTGTGATGATACGTATACGGAATGTGCAACAAGTAATACAGTTAGAGGTAATACATGGTAAAAAAAATATTAAACAAATAAAGAAGGAAAAATGAAATACTTGGTGCCTAAGGAAACCGTAATTTTCTTTTTACTTCAACTACCCCGTGTAATGAAAGGAAAAAAATTCATTCAGCTACCCTACACTCTAATGAATGGACGTATTTCCTTCGGCCTACTCTATCTATCTCGTGTTTGCCTACTCACAATACCAACCTTAAGACAAGTCTGCACCCAACGTTCATTAATTAATATCATAGCATAAATAAATGTGGTACACTAACTTGTACAGCTAATATATGTGTTGTACCCGACCGTGAATTTGTACCCAATTTTTCCGCATAACACATGCATCTATCCTAGTAAACATAATAGCACAGACTACTCTAGCACAGTATAAAGAATTATGAAAGGTAGGTACTACTATTTGACAACGCATTGTTTTGTATTGAATAATCGGTTCCGTGTAAACCAAATACATAATCCCTTGAAGGCCACGTTGTTTAACTTTTTTCTTGATAGCCAAACTATTTTCACTGTGCTCCCTAAGTAAACGTGACTAGCATGTTTCTCCTCCTTATATAAATCTTTCTACTTCGTTCGTTCTCTTGCTCACGAAGGACTTCGTTTCTTTATTCTATGCTAAACAAGCTATCCCACTTTCCACCCTCATCTTCTTTCAATTTGCGCAGAAAAATCCAAACTTCCCAAATGAAAACCTCTAAAGCTCGGCAGAGTCTTTAAAATGAACAGGTGTGATGGGATTCTGGGCTTCGTATTAGCCTGGATCTCGTCAGAAAAGGGGCGGAAATCGTGAGCAGTTGTCAGCGTATGGAGGAATCGGGATGATCAAGGTTCACGGTGGAGATCAGGAGGCCTCTTGCGAACCTTCCGGTGACAATTGATGGAGGTCAGACCAATTGTAGAGGGGTGCGGCAGTTCATTTTCGTGCGTAGTGTTTGGATCTGGATGATGAAGACGAGTGGAATGGAGAAGCCTGGAAGCAAAATTGTTTGGACAATATTTTACAAAATGCGAGATGGATGAAGGCAAAACCATCGGACTGTATTGTTTAAACTCGTGTAATTAGTTAATGGTAAACGCTAATTATAAATTAAATTATTTTACTTAAAAGAGTATTAATTCAAGGATGGATTTGTGCAGGCATATCACTGGGGTGTTAATGAAGTAACGTAAGAGAAAAGGGAAAGAAGGCAGTTGGAATGATGGTGCGAAGGACGGGATCATTTTGGAACGGGATAAGGGAGAATACGATTTGGACCATAACCATTTGAAGTTAAAACATTTGGAAACAAAGTGCATAACCGATTTACAATTAGCTGGGAGTAGGGGTGTAAATCGGTCGGACCAGACCGGACGGAGGTGTGTTCAGTTTCTGTCCTAAAAAAAATCGGACCGAACACGGACCGGACCAAATTTTTTCTCTGACAAATTTCGCTGCCCTAATTCGTGTCCTAAATAAAATCGGTCGGACATGGACATGGGCGGACTAGGTCGGACTCGGTCGGACATGACTATTTATATTATATTTTGTACATTTTACTAGTTTTTTTCTCAACTATACGCCGAATTTCAAGTAATTCAGACGAATTCGGACGAGCTCGGACCGGACATGATTTTTTCTCGTACAAATCTTGTTGTCCTAACTCGTGTCCTAAATGAAAATCGGACGGACCCGGACGGACGTATTTTGATCACGGACACGAACGGACGTCGGACATTCGGACAAAATTTACAGCCCTAGCTGGGAGAGATTTGAACGCAGCTCGGCCCTTATCTTTGTGACAGAGTAATTATTTACTCAAATTGATATATTATACAAAGTAATTATTTAATAACTGACATGCGACTAGGAATGAATCATTAAGGTTTATAATATATAGATTAATTTGTGCAGGCCATGTTTGAACTGAAACAAGAATGAAGGATAACAGAAGATTATAGGCCGAATTGATTTCCCTAACTAAAGTAATTAACGTAATTAGAATTAATTTATTTTATTGATTAAAGGATTAATTGAATTAATATAAAATATATGCTTATATTTGGTATAACTCACATTTGTGATCAGAATTGGACGGGACAGACTATGTTGAGACCATATAGCTGAACGCTACAATTTGGAATAGAAATAGACAGAATTAGAATCAGCCGAGATTTTCAGTTAAATTAAACACGTGTTTAATTTAACCGGAACCGACCGTTTAACCATGAATTAGATCAGGTGAGTTAAACTCACTCAGTTCTTCTCATTTTTATTTTATATAAATTGAATTTTTATTTTGTGTGCTCTGCTTGTTAATGGGTGACTGCCTGCTAGTTACATATTTATTTGTTGTGTGAACCGATGAAATTAAAGTGTTGTTTAATTTCAGTGAAATATCAAATAGTTATTTTAACGATTGGATTCAATGAAGGTGACTTACCTTATTGGTCACATTTATTTATAAACGTGTTTCATTTTCTGAATTGTTTGAATTGTTTGTTGATTGGTTGATGTTAAATAGTTGTTGTTTACTATTATAGAAATTATTAGTTAAATGTGATTGAATGATTTGATTTAAGCTAACCGTTTTGGATACAGGAAAGAACAAGTTGGAGGGATCCAACGGGATTCCTTAAATATATTATTTATTTTCATATTATCATATATGAACTGTCATGATTGGGTGATTGATTTGATTAGTGATCATTGACTGAAACTTCAACCTGTATTTTGTTTTAACCAATGGGAAATATTGGTTGGGTAAGCGGTAGTAAATGGGATAAGGATTAATTGTTTTGATTTACCGTCAGGTGAATCGATAGTATTGAAGTTATAAAATTTGTTTTATAACTGGAGATTGATTTTGAATTATATATTTTGAAAATAGGTTTATTAAAAGGAAATAAATATTTATTATTTATTTTAGTTTATAATTAATTATTAATTAATTTTATAAAGCCGATTCTGATGTTAATCTTATTTATAAATATGGGAATAGGAAATTAACCTAATGGTTAAATTGGATAACTGTTTTGCTAAGGAACAATTAAATGGAATTGTTTAAATTAATTACATTATTAATTAATTTAAATAGAGAACTAATTGGAATCGGTTAACGAGGTAACCCGATTTAGATTTGACTAAATTGACCATTTTTATCTAGAATTAATTATTAAACTAGTTTGTTTGGATAAATCTAATAAAATAGTTTAATTAATATTGTTTTAATTTTAATAAGATTTAAAAAAAAAAGGAATTACTATTTATTTTAGTCAATGAGGAATTAACTACAGAAGTAGTTAACGATCGAAGTAAATATTTATTTTAATTAATAATAATTTAGAAAATTACTTTTTAGTTGAATTCATTTAGAAAGTAATCGAAATTGAAATGAAATCTAATTGAATGGTGAAAGGAGTTATGGATGAATTTTATATTTAAAAACCCGAATTTGTATAACAAGGTTATAAAAAGGAATTTAAGCGAATATGATAGCTTAAATTAGATTGACTCAATATTTACATTAAGTAAAAGGAAATTGAGATGAAAGAGTTTTATATTAAACTAGAACTTTATAAACGAGGTTTATAAAAGCGATGAGGTGTTATATCATTGATTCTAAATTAACGTTGCTCAATAATTTTGTTAAGTAAAAGTGGGGAATTGAAATGAGAATTTCAAGCGGGAAATGGCTGAATGAATTTGGAAAGAGGATTGGTAAAAGAAGTGGGACAGAGAGTTGTATAACCAATCCGAATTATACAATAAATTTGTTTAAATAGGCAGAGTTAAAAAGTGGTGTTTTATAAGAAATTTCTTAATTATGGAATTAAGGAAAAAGGGTTATATCCCAGAAAGAGATTTCAAAGAGGAATAAGGTTTATGAAACTGTATTTGAATAAAATAGTTAAATGGAATTAGTGTGGATATTGGAATGAAATATTGGCTTACAGCTCGTATTCATCCGAAGATAAGATCGTTGTTGATCAAGGTTTGAGAGGTAATTAAAATACCCCAACTCGAATGACAACAGGATTATCCGAGGATGATATTAGTTGTAATGGTAAAATGTATTGGTGATAATTTATTATTTCCGTTAAAGAAATAATAGTGCAACGTTTAGTGAAAGTTGGGAATTTATATATAACTAGAGTTCCAAAGTGAAAAGGGAAATAAAAAGGGGTTTCGTGAAACTATAACAATTCTCCCAAGATAGAAAGGAAATGAAAAGTCGATTTTTATTTTATACAAATAAGTATTGATTATTGTTCCAAGAACGGAATAAAGGATATTTTGTAACGCTTTTTTACGTGTAATAAGTTGAATTGATTTCCCAATATTAGATAACAATATGGCTAATATTTTGAAAGTGAGAAAAAGAAACTGGATATAATATATGATTTTCTAAGTATAAAAAAATGAATTTGTTTAAGGAAATATCTTATGTTAAACAAGAAGTGAAAAACTATATTTACAATATCGACATATTTAAGAGTTTTAAACTTACTTTTGTTTTAACTAACAAAGGCCAATTGATGCTGAATACTGAACCAGTGTACTCATTGGATTTTTCATGATTGAATCACTGTTTATTTTAATAGTTAAATCACTGACTATCAAATCTGTCCAATACGATTGTTGGTACGGAAAGACCGGGATCGAATTTATAATTCAAAACCATTCCTACCAACAAATACGTGAAGATATCAGAAGATAATCGAGATGGAGCATTGAAGACCATAGATTTTCATAAATGGAAGAACCGCTAATAATCTCTGGGATTGCAACCAGAGATAAACTGTGGTTCTGTCGTGTTTGGGACCTACGGGTTGCAAGGACTTCTCGCTACTGATCCATGGGGTGATTCCTATGTTGGATGCAGTAGGAGAGTACCTTTGGTTCATCCTGTTCCTGGATGACTTGTATGGACGGATGTCTGACAGAGTAATTCCAAAGAATCACGTACATTGATTTCTTCAAACGTGCTATAGTTGTTAGCAGAGAATGGTCATTCTCTTAGCTTATCTTCTAGAGTATTTTTGTGTATGTCAATTAGTGATATCTGATGGATTTGACGATGTGGCATTCGAAGTGAATCATGACCAGATGTTCTAGAAGTAAATTCTGACCTCAAGCCTCATCAACTGGGAAATGACAAAAATCGGGCAAGCAGCATGGCTATGTGGGTCGCTCCCATCAGGGTGTATAATCACCTATCTAGAGAAAACCTTTTTGCTTCTTTAATCTATTTCGATGTTGTCCCTTTTGGAGAAACGGTGGGTCGCACCCAACCGTTGGTGATATACATTCGACACGCTCAAGCGAAATGAGTTGTCGGTCATGTGAGGGCCGGGTTGCAAGACGTTCTTGTTGAACCCAGTGTATTGGCCTGTAGAGATACACTATCGGCAGGTGGTCCCATACCTTGTCATAGTGGGAATCCAATCTCCAATAAGTGCCCGCAGTTTTGATTGTATACTATATATGTGGAGCGTGAGATGCTAGCGTTCCACTAGATTGCTATTTACTTGTATTTAGACACTATTATAATATCAAAAAAGATATTGATTCCAAAAATGTTTTGGGTTATCATAAGGTAAAAACCGTCCGTATTTATGTGTGGAATTGGTCTTACGATTATCCTTTTCTTTCGAAAGGATTTTAACTTTAAAATCAAGTTGTGTGATACCCTTAATACTGTGCGAGTTTTTCTCACTCTGGTTCACCAGACTGACCCGTTGTTTTCTAAATGCTCGGGTTAGCCCGGGGTGTACAGGTTCAGGTTATCGAATGCTGTGAAGTACAGAGACGAGCTGGAGAAGTTCAGACATATGATATTATATAGCTACTAATCCGCTGTGTGTTGTATATGGGAACATGGTATTATAACTGTCCCGTTGTGTGATGTACTCTGATATTGTAAGTATTTTTAAAGCTCTCAATAAAGATTTAATTCTACATTATATTTTGTTCCGCTGCGATGTGAGACTCTGTGTTGTGTTGTTTCTTCTTCTTCTACTATTCTAATATTTCTTTCTTTCTTATCTCACCCTTTAAATTCATTCTAATAACGCTCCAGTGTTTTCAGTGTTTGGAAGGTCGTCATGAGTTATGGTAAAGGTATTTATATCGATTTCCGGGGCCGAAAATCCTTGAGTCATTACAGTGGTATCAGAGCTATTGGTTTAGTAATAACCTTGGCTCTGTGGTGTAACTCGACAGAGATAGGGTCAGTAATACACTAAATCGAGATTGAGAGTATATATATGAGAGCATATTTATAAATTTTATATACGAATATTTTGTATTGTTTTGTTGATCGGTTCAAGTGTTGAGAAGCATTGAACTGACATTGGATACAATATTGTTTGCAAAGAGGGTAAATGAAATAATTTTACCCAAATTATATATATATATATATTAGAAATGAAATAATTTTATCAAATTTTTGAGATACTAGTGTGTTTGATCGATTTGAATGGAATTCAAATTGGATTGAAAATTTGTATTGAAACTTAACCTAGTTAAGTGTAATTAAATTCTGAATGATATCGAAATTAAATAAAACAAATTTCGAAATTGAAATAAGTAAATTTGGAATTTGAATAAATAATAATAAAATATGTGAAAGCAATATAAAATATTAATATTAAAGGTAAATTCCATTGATTTGGTTGTGTATTGGTTATTGATTGTGAATTGTTTGTTACTGGGTGATAGTTGTTTGAAATTGAATAATCAACAATTTAATGGAGCTAAATGAATTTTAAACTGAAGAATAATTTCCGGTATAATTAAACTGGAATGAAACTGCATAGGAATTGGAATTTATGGTTTAATCCCGTAATTGGAAATGAATTGATGCTATCTGTTTAAATTTTGGAATTGGTGTAGTTATACCAGTTGATTAGTGAAATATTACTTAAGAATTTCATACACCCGTTACTTATATGCGAATTAAGTTAAGTACAGGTGCCAAATGGCTAGACAGATTGATACTGGTTGAGTAAATCACATATACACTGAGCAAATATGCCCAATAGCGCTCGTAAAAGGTACGCCTATGCGAAAATATAAAATTTTGGGTTTTGTTTTTGTTTTTCGACCATGTGGGTCGATGTATATATATTATTTGTTCGTGCGATATCGCAGATGTCACTCCGTGCAGGGGAGACTCTGCCGAATTTTTCCAGGAATTTAATATGTTAGAATTTTTTCGATATTTTTGAAAATATTTATTTGCGATATCGAATCGGTTTTGATTTAAAATTAATTGGATTTGGAAATTATTGGGATTTGTACCATTGTTCTTACCTTAGCAATTTAAGGGGGAAAGAATGTAACGACCCGTATTTTTGGCAGTTAAATATTTAATTTAATTTATTATTTTAAATATTATATTTGGAATATTAATAGATTTTAATATTTAATTCTTTATTTAAAACAAAGTTTGAACGTTATATATTTATATAAATATAAAACGAGTTCGAAATGGCACGACAGTTCGTAATATGGAGCTTTGAACATCAATTGAATATAAAGAATCCGTTTTAAATCGAAATTCTATGAAACAAGAAATATTAGAATTGGTTTGATTATAATTTTCTAATAGAAGAGAAAAATCGAGATTTCAGCTTGTATACTGTAAGATGTATCCAATTCAAAATTTAAAATAGTCACTATGAAATTCGTTTATAATTATATAATTTATTCAATAATTTAAATAGGAATTTTAATATCGTTTAGTTCGGAAATGTCAATATTGAGCTATAATTCCATATCGATTTATATTTGCAGTTGTATATTATTTTATCTGGATATATATATATGATAATGATAATTTATAATTTATAAAAAATATAATTGTTTTGTAATTTATTTATATTTTTGCGGTATTACATAAACCGTAGAAATAATCATTTTCAAAATGACATCCGTTTTCGACGAAACGAATTTTATTGGAATACGTATCGCTAATTATAGCTATATTTTTGGTTTGGAACCAATCAGAGTTGTTTTGTGAGTGGACGTATTTCAACCGTGAACCGATGGGTAATTTGAAATTAAAATAACGCAATTATGCGAACAAAGGCGGTTTTCAATGAAATGGATTTCATTGGGTTCAGAACGTTAGGACATAGCAGTTCGTTCATTTTCATTTCGACTGCATATCGTTTGTGACGATACGTATATGGAATGTTCAACAAGTAATACAGTTAGCGGTAATACATGGTAAAAAAATATTAAACAAATAAAAGAAGGAAAAATGAAATACTTGGTGCTTAAGGAAACCGTAATTTCCTTTTTGCTTCAGCTACTCCGTGTAATGAAAGGAAAAAAATTCATTCAGCTACCCTACACTCTAACGAATGGACGTATTTCCTTCGGCCTACCCTACCATATCTCGTGTTTGCCTACTCACAATACCTACCTTAATGCAGCAAATTCTATTTGTTCTTCGCCGCTTTGGGTTGTGTGGCTTACCTCCTAGCCCCAGTGGGAGTAGTGACTAGCGGACAAGTCTGTACCCAACGTTCATTAATTAATATCATAGCATAAATAAATGTGGTACACTAACTTGTACAGCTTATATATGTGTTGTACCCGACCTTGAATTTGTACCCAATTTTTCTGCATAACACATGCATCTATCATAGAAAACATAATAGCACAGACTACTCTAGCATAATATAAAGAATTATGAAAGGTAGGTACTACTATTTGACAATGCATTGTTTTGTATTGAATAATCGGTTCCGTGTAAACCAAATACATAATCCCTTGAAGGCCACGTTGTTTAACTTTTTTCTTGACAACCAATCTATTTTCACCGTGCTCCCAAAGTAAATGTGACTAGCACGTTTCTCCTCCCTATATAAATCTTTCTACTTCGTTCGTTCTCCTTCTTACGAAGGACTTCGTTTCTTTCTTCTATGCTAAACAAGCTATCCCACTTTCCACCCTCATCTCCTTTCAATTCGCGCAGAAAAATCCAAACTTCCCAACTGAAAACCTCTAAAGCTCAGCAGGGTCTTTAAAATGAACGGGTCTGATGGGATTCTGGGCTTTGTATTGGCCTGGATCTTATCAGAAAAGGGGCGGAATTCGTGAGCAGTTGTCGACGTCTGGAGGGGTCGGGATGATCAAGGTTCACGGTGGAGATCAGGAGGCCTCTTGTGAACCTTCCGGTGATAGTTGATGGAGGTCAGACCAATCGTAGAGGGGTGCGGCAGTTCGTTGTCGTGCGCAGTGTTTAGGTCTGGAAAACTCGTGTAATTAGTTAATGGTAAACGCTAATTATAAATTAAATTATTTTACTTAAAAGAGTATTAATTCAAGTATGGATTTGTGCAGGCATATCACTGGGGTGTTAGTGAAGTAACGTAAGTGAAAAAGGAAAGAAGGCAGTGGGAACAATGGTGTGAAGGACGAGATCATTTTGGAACGGGATAAGGGAGAATACGATTTGGACCATAACCATCTGAAGTTAAAACATTTGGAAACAAAGTGAATAACCGATTTACAATTAGTTGGGAGATATTTAAAAGCAGCTCGACCCTTATCTTTGTGACAGAGTAATTATTTAGTCAAATTGATATATTATACAAAGTAATTATTTAATAACTGACATGCGACTAGGAATGAATCATTAAGGTTTATAATATATAAATTAATTTGTGCAGGCCATGTTTGAAATGAAACATGAATGAAGGATAACAACAGATTACTGGCCGATTTGATTTACCTAACTAAAGTAATTAACGTAATTAGAATTAATTTATTTTATTGATTAAAGGATTAATTGAATTGATATAAAATATATGCTTATATTTGGTATAACTCACATTTGTGATCAGAATTGGACGGGACAGACTACGTTGAGACCATATAGCTGAATGCTATAATTTGGAATAGAAATAGACAGAATTGGAATCAACCGAGATTTTTAGTTAAATTAAACACGTGTTTAATTTAACTGGAACCAACCGTTTAACCATGAATCAGATCAAGTGAGTTAAACTCACTCAGTTCTTCTCATTTTCATTTTATATAAATTGGGTTTTTATTTTGTGAGCTCTGCTTGTTAATGGGTGACTGCCTGCTAGTTATATATTTATTTGTTGTGTGAACCGATGAAATTAAAGTGTTGTTTAATTTCAGTGAAATATCAAATAGTTATTTTAACGGTTGGATCCAATGAAGGTAACTTACCTTATTGGTCACGTTTATTTATAAACGTGTTTCATTTTCTGAATTGTCTAAATTGTTTGTTGATTGGTTGATGTTAAATAGTTGTTGTTTACTGTTATAGAAATTATTAGTTAAATGGGATTGAATGCTTTGATTTAAGCTAACCGTTATGGATACAGGAAAGAACAGGTAGGAGGGATCCAACGGGATTCCTTAAATATATTATTTATTTTCATATTATCATATACGAACTGTCATGATTAGGTGATTGATTTGATTAGTGATCATTCACTGAAACTTCAACCTGTATTTTGTTTTAACTAATGGGCAATATTGGTTGGGTAAGCGGTAGTAAATGGGCTAAGGATAAATTGTTTTGATTTACCGTCAGGTGAATCGATAGTATTGAAGTTATAAAATTTGTTTTATAACTGGAGATTGATTTTGAATTATATATTTTGAAAATAAGTTTATTAAAAGGAAATAAATATTTATTATTTATTTTAGTTTATAATTAATTATTAATTGATTTTATAAAGCCGATTCTGATGTCAATCAGATTTATAAATACGAGAATAGGAAATTAACCAAATGATTAAATTGAATAATTGTTTCGCTAAGGAACAATTAAATAGAATTATTTAAATTAATTACATTATTAATTAATTTAAATAGAGAACTAATTGGAATCGGTTAACGAGGTAACCCTATTTAGAGTTGACTAAATTGACCATTTTTATCTGGAATTAATTATTAAACTAGTTTGTTTGGATAAATCTAATAAAATAGTTTAATGAATATTGTTTTAATTTTAATAAGATTTAAAAAAAAGGGAATTTCTATTTATTTTAGTTAATAAGGGAATTAACTACTGAAGTTCTCAACGATCGAAGTAAATATTAATTTTAATTAATAATAATTTAGAAAATTACTTTTTAATTGAATCCATTTAGAAAGTAATCGAAATTGAAATGAAATATAATTGAATGGTGAAAGGAGTTATGGACGATTTTTACATTTAAAAACCCGAATTTGTATAACAAGGTTATAAAAAGGAATTTAAGAGAATATGATAGCTTAAATTAGATTGACTCAATATTTACATTAAGTAAAAGGAAATTGAGATGAAAAAGTTGTATATTAAACCAGAACTTTATAAACGAGGTTTATAAAAGCGATGAGGTGTTATATCATTAATTCTTGTAATACCCCACGTCCATTAATGTCACTCACAAGGGGAATGCATTAACTTCCATGGAGGTTTTAAGTGAATATAGAACAGAAAAATTACAACAAGACAGATAATAAGTAGTACTTGGAAATCTAAAACTTCATTTTATTGCAGTGGAAATTTAACATGTTTGTTACATCATAAAACCATAAATCAGAGTCAAGTACAATATCCATCTTCATAAAAACAAAATACATAATCCCATTACACAAATAGCCATTAAAGAAGATAACAAGCTGGACTTTACTTCAACGGTCCAAGCTTTCCAAGAGAGATAAAGCAATCCAATCAAACTCCACTAGAGCTGGGCCCAACCTGAGGACCTGGAGGGGGAAAAAGGATAGAAATGGAGGGGGTCAGACATAAAGTCTGGCGAGTATGATAATTCTAACAATACTATTATCAAAATAACTAGACTAAGGCATAAGCTGGAAGACGAGTAAATGTCTATGAACTATTAGGTATGGAAGAGCACATAAAGATAACGTTTAAGATAACGTTAAAGGCACACCTAATTACTAACGAATAATTACTACACTGCACCGCACATTACTACACTGCACCGCACCAGACACCCTAAAGGTTGATCCCACTTGCTTCACACAGAAACTATATAAATAGCGTTGCGTACCCCTAGCTGACTACATAGTTGCCGTCTGCCCCTATCCCCACTAGGTGTACCCCACTACCCACTTTCGATCGGCTCCCTACTCGTAGATACCCGTGCTGCGCCCATAGTGGGGTGTATCACTCCCCTAAAGTGGCAACCCGATACAACTTGAGAATGCACGGCTTATACCTACACGATGCAACAACGTCTTACCTACCAGCCCGAGTCCACACACGCATATGAAACCCGTTGGACTTGCGTTGCCACCGCTCCCCGTTTTGGCCTCTTATAGTCAAACCCAGTATGCGTGTCCCGTCCTCGACTTGGGTCAAGCCCACAAAGATACGTTTGGGATACTGGTTGAAATGGGCCCCCACAAGCTACCCACCTAAGCTTGTCTACTAGTACATCCCACTTAACCCTCTTAGTCATGTTCATTTACATGTGTGTTTGGTTTAGTCTTACTAATCGTATTTCACATGCCACTAAGGGCACCCACTAGATTCCTCATGCCACCCAAGGCACCTACTTAACCCCCATGTCCCACCTTACATGTTTATCTGGTTAAGTATTTCTTAATTCATTCAGGCCATAACCTCATAAAGACCTCTCACATTAGACTGACATTTATGGCAGCTGGATTTGCCGGGCGGGTCCGGGCAGTCTTACACCATAAAAGAGTCTAACCTCGTGTCTTTACAACTGTTATGCTTTAGTTTAGGCCTAGGACCTCTCACATTGGGCTGACATTTGTGACCACTGGATTTGTCGGGCGGGTCTGGGCAGGTTTACGTCACAAACGAGTCCAACCTCGTGTCCTAAGCATTGATTATCACTTATAATCTTTTACCCCAGTTTTAATAATTCCCTATTCAAATTATTAATTAACTCCAATTTTAATGATGTCCATAATTGACTCAATTATGGCCATCCACTCATGGCATGCAAAATCATATCAATAGCACCCCAACTTCTTATTATTAAATCCCTAATATTACCCCTACCCTACGTTTATACGTTCGCTTATTCAACGCAGAATATATGTTAGACTCGAATAGTCTAACTTATAGCACATAAATAAATTATCACAACATATAGACTATTAAAATGAATCTAATCATAATAGGAGTGAAACTTGCATAAACTGCACATGTTAAGGATCTAAAGGTGTCAACTTGTTAAATGTCACAATTTACATGATATGATCATAACCCAAATTTGTGTATAAACTTGCATATGGGGTTTTAGTCAACATAATGATGGTGTGAACTAGCATAGAATTTTCACATATGTCATAGCATAATCCTAGATGTCATAATAGATGTCATGGCATATGTTCATAACTTTTACTAATCAACCTAAACTTGCATATGTGACTTGTCATATAGATCAACATAGCCCAAATAATATCAATATTATGATTTGATGAACTAATTAGCATAGATAGTAACATCATGGCTTTTTAACATGTATGATTCATCACAACTTAGCATAGAAACTCTCAACATACATAACATCATCATAGCATGATTTACAACATATAGGATATCATCACCACATAGCATAGGATTTATAATATACATGATAGTATAAGGTTTACAACAACATATATGACAATTCACATCATCTACTCATAACCCATTCATAACTTAATCTAATTAATTTAACAATAATCTTGTTAAGATCATCATACTCACAATTAGGGAAGAAAAGAGAGTCTTGATTTGCTTTAGAGTTGAGTAGAATTAGGTTTTGATTAGCTTTTCTTCCTTCTTAGTTGGCGGCGGCTGGACCGAGTTCCATGGCGGCGGTATGACGGTAGCTATTCTATTTTTCATATGAATTAGGGTGAGTGACTACCTAGGTATTTATAGAGTTTAGGGTTTATTTAGACCGTCAGATCAACTCAGAACTAAACTGAACCGTTTAATTTGCCAACTCAGCCCTAAAGACACATCAGCAGCTCAAGATTGGGCTCAGTCAAAACCCTAGCCGACTGACCATGTCGACACCAAGGTCGACACTATAGTCGACCTGGGGGGGGGGGGGCGGGGAGGTCGACACTAGTGTCGACTCCCCAGTCGACCTGTCTGGGCGGGAATTTTCCCGCCCAGCCCGCTTCTGCACTTTCAGTTTGAATTTTAAATTTCCTGCGAGCTGTTTTGAATTTTCTGAAACTTCCGATGGCCATAACTTCTTCATACGAAGTCCAATTCACGCAAACTCGGACTCTATTTCAACCAGAATTCCGAGACGAACACAATGGCGCAACTCGTTTCCCACAATTCTCACGTCTGAGATTAGTTATTCTTTAATTTGTGAATATTAATATTAACAGAATTACGGGGTGTTACATTCTCCCCTCCTTAAAGGATTTCGACCCCGAAATCTTCAAGTTAAGAAGAATGTATATCCTAACATCCAATCATCCATCTACTCAACCATCAAACACAGGCATTCATTGTCCTTATAGACTTCTAATGCTTTCATGTTTAAATGCATAGTATGTGTATATGTCCATATCTAATGCAAAATCAGGCGGTCCACTGATTCAGTTGACCTCCTTAATGCAAATCATGATAGTGCCATGCGTCCATTATGAATGCAAAAGTTCCTTAATGCTACATATTATCTTTATATGCGTGCACAATCATCATCTGAATGCAGCATCCATATGATAACACAACCATTATACATCCATTTTACTAAATACAGCCATTTATATGCAATATGCAGTATGAAGTGACTGAGCCGATCTAGTGCCTAATAGTGTGTGTATATGCATCCACGAGCAACCACTAGCAAACACTTGCATCCACTTTCCATCCATCATACATAACATGTCTCAAACACATGTTCCAACCATAGGATTATCCTAACTAAAGGTCAAGGATACTAGCGAGAGGATACTCTAAAGGTAAGATAAGTACAAGATAAGCGATAAAGGAGAAATTAAAGGACATACCCTCGAAAAGGAAAGGGTATCGTGAACGCATCTTCTCTTCTATCTCCCAAGTAGCGTTGCTCTCATCATCTCCCCATTGTACTTTGACTAGTCCGACCTCTCGATTTCTCAGCTTCTTAATCTCTGACCCAAGAATGCGCGTAGGAGCTCGTCGAATCGTCGCATCACGCTCTACCTCCACTTCTCTAAGCAAGCTCGGCTCTACCACCTCTGCGGTCTCGTGCAAGCACTTCCTCAAATGTGACACATGGAATACGTCGTGTACACCACTAAGTCTCTCGGGCAACTCCACTCTATACGCCATCTGTCCAATCTTTTACTTAATAGGAAACGGCCCTACAAACCTTGGTGCTAATTTCCCCACGGACTCAAAGCGAACAACGTTCGTAACGGAGACACTTTGATAAAGACCATGTCCCCAACTTCAAACTCAAGATCTGTTCTCCTCTTGTCCGCATAAGATTTCTGCCTATCTTGCGCTGCTTTCATCCTCCTTAGAATCAAGTCGATCTTCTCCGAAGTCTCCCTAAACATATCAGGCCCAAGTAAGATCTTATCCGTAGATTCCCACCAACATGAAGGTGAACGACAAGGTCGTCCATAAAGAGCTTCGAAAGGTGTCATGCTAATGCTAGACTGAAAGCTGTTGTTATATGCGAACTCCACCAATGGAAGATGCTCTTCCCATGTACCCCCAAAGTCTAGGATACATAGCCTCAAAAGGTCCTCTAGAATACGATTCACCCTCTCGGTCTGGCCGTCCGTCTAAGGATGATACGCGATGCTCAAACACAACTGAGTCCCTACCGCCTCTTGTAAGCTTCTCCGAAATTCGCTAGTGAAAATAGGATCGCAGTCGCTCACTATGCTAGAAGGAACACCGTGCAAACGAACTATCTCTCGGACGTATACAGAAGCTAACCATGGAGCAGTCCTCTTACTCTTTACGGGAATAAAATGGGTGCTCTTAGTAAGTCTATCTACTATAACCCAAATCCCCGTATTACCCTTCCTTGATCTTGGTAATCCATTCACAAAATCCATCGAGACACTCTCCCACTCCCATAGTGGAACCTCCAATGGGTAAAGCAACCCACCGGGTTTCTTTTGCTCCGCTTTTACTTGTTGGCACACCAAGCATCTAGCGACATACTCGGCTACGTCCCTCTTCATACCAGCCCAAAAGAAAACTCGCTTCATATCTTTGTACATCTTGTCCCCGCCGGGATGAATGGTCATCTTCGAACGATGTGCATCATCAAGAATGATCTTTCTTAGGTCATCGTCTTTTGGTACACAAAGTCTACCGTCCCTACGTAACCAACCCTTATCATCTAGGGTATACCTACGGAGATGGATTGATGACTCCCCTCTTTTGAGCTTTTCTACTAACTCAACCAATTGTGGGTCGTCTCGCTGTGCCTCGCCAATCCGTCCCAAAAGCATAGGTCAGACCTCCAATGATGCTGGCAAACCGGGTACAAAGTCAACGGAAGGTCTAAAGTCAAACATCGAAATGAATTCTAAGCTTCGCCGCTCAACAAACAAAGGACTTAAGGATAATCTTTTTCTACTTAAGGCATCTGCCACCACGTTACCCTTGCCGGGGGTATATGCTATTTCGAAGTCGTAGGATGCTAAGAACTCCATCCACCTTTGCTGCCTTAAGTTCAAGTCCTTTTGAGAGAATAAGTATTTTAGCGATTTGTGGTCAGTGAATAATTCGAATCTCTCGCCAAGAAGATAATGACGCCAAGACTTAAGCGCGAAAACAATAGCGGCCAACTCTAGGTCATGCGTGGGGTAATTCTTCTCATCCGCTCTCAACTGCCTTCCACCATAGGCTATTACCTTACCCTCTTGCATTAAGACTGCGCCTAGTCCTGTCCCACAAGCGTCAGTATAAACGGTAAATGGCTTACTCCCGTCTGGCAGCACTAAGACTGGGGCTGAAGTCAAAGCTCTCTTTAAACGTTGGAACGCATCATCACAATCTACGTCCCATGTGAAAACTAGGTTCTTCTTCGTCAAGCGTGTCAATGGAGTTGATATCTTTGCGAAGTCTTTGATAAACTTCCTATAGTAGCCAGCCAACCCCAAGAAACTTCTTACTTCGGTAGCATTTTTAGGCACCTTCCAATCTTGGATGGCCACCACCTTCGCGGGATCCACGGCTATCCCTTCTCTGGAAACCATGTGCCCTAAGAATCGCACTTCTTTCCGCCAAAAGTGACACTTAGAAAATTTAGCTTTAAGATTATGCGCTCGTAGGGTCTCCAACACTTCCCTAAGATGTAGGGCATGCTCTTCTTCATCCTTAGAAAAGATCAAGATGTCGTCTACAAAGACTACCACGAATTTGTTAAGGTACTCCCTAAACACCCTACTCATCAAATCAACAAAGTATGCGGGGGCGTTTGTCAAACCGAAGGGCATCACTAGCCATTCATAGAAACCGTCCGGAGTCCTAAAGGCAGTCTTGTCAATGCTATCCTCAGCCACTCTCAACTGATGAAAACCAGTGGCTAAGTCCAACTGCGAAAACACTGAAGCGCCAACTAACCGTTCGAAGAGATCGTCAATCCTCGGCAGTGGGTGTCTGTTCTTCTTAGTAAGCTTATTAAGTTCTCTATAGTCCACACAAAGTCTAAGGGACCTATCCGCCTTCGTGGCAAACATTACTGGAGCACCCCACTCCGATATACTACGTCTTATGAACCCCTTCTCAAGCAACTCCTTCATTTTCTTATCGAGTTCCCTCCTTTCACGTGGAGCCATGTGGCATACTGGAAAATATACTGGTTTCGCATTATCCACAAGATATATTCGAAAATCTATCTCCCGCTTCGGAGGTAAGCCCTTCACCTCCTCAAACACATTCGAGTATTCTCGGACCACTCTAACAGATTGTAGATTTTCCTCAGACGCGTCAAGCGATTCTAAATAACTTAGCATAACGGAATTTATGGGATTACAAAAGATTTTGAGAGCGTTACCAAGGCGAGTCATGAGCCTAACTACTCTCCTTTCACAATCAAGTACGGCCCCATTTCTACATAACCAATCCATTCCTTGTGAAGCCCAACACATAAGCATCACATCTAAACTCAACGCTAAGTATAGAAATTTTCAAATCCAAACACATCATGGACAAATGAGCTGAGCCCCCAATCGGATTCGAAACAACTAAGGGATCCTCTACTAAACTAGTGTTTAAGTGCAGTGATTCAACTAATGACGTAGAGATAAACGAATGCGATGCGCCCGAATCGAATAAGGTACGGACATGATGATCAAACAGAAAAACTAAGCTTTCAACAGAAATGGTTCTACCTCGTTCTTGCAGCTGTGGGATCGCGAGAGCCTGAACTTGTCCCCTTGCCTGCCCTGGTGCCATAAGAGCCTGCACCTGTCCTCCCGAGGTAGTCCCTGCCCTTTGCCCCTTCTTTGGGCAGTCCTTCACTAGATGTCCCGCATCGCCACAGTGAAAACAGCCAGTCTTCTTTTTCTTTCGGCAATCCTTGCTGAGATGGCCTGGTGTCCCACAGTTAAAGCATTTCTTCTTTCCCTTGCCATTATTGTCTTTACCACCCTTCTTGTTTTGTTGTTGTGGTTTCTTCTGGTCCCCTTTCTTCTCGGGTGCCTTATCAGCTTTAGTGCCTTTCTCCTCGTGCATGAGTGCCATGTCTACTAGCTTCTCAAAAGTGGCCCCCATAGGGATGTGGGTCATAACCAACCCTTGCAATGGTTCATTCAATCCATTAACGAACCTCAGAGCCTTCTTCTCTGGCGTGTTCACTAAGTCCAAGCCAAACCTTGCTAACTGATTAAATTTGTTGACATATTCTTTCACTGTTGAGCTTCCTTGCTTCAATGTCAAGAACCTTTCCATATATAGATTCTCTTCTGCCCTCGAGAGAAACTTCGCCTCAAACCTACGTCTAAAATCTGCCAAAGAATCAATAGGACGCTCCCCATTAGTGACCTCCCACCAAAATGAGGCCTCTCCCTTCATCAACCAAGCTGCTAATTTGACTTTCCTCCCTTCTTCTACTTCGAAGATTTCTAGCAATTCTTTCACCTTCCTAAGCCAATCGCTAGCTTCTACAAACGTTTTTGACCCTTGAAAGGGTTTTCCACCCATAGCCTTAAATTCCTTGCACGTCTTTGCAAAAGTATCAACGCGAGGAGGAGGAGGAATGGGTGCAACTGGTGATGGAGGAACATTGGCCGGACCTGCGGCGGCCCTAGCCTCTAATAGCCTCCTATACCATCCTGGTATCGTTACACCATCCGGAAGGTTAAGATCTTCAGCCATGCTGAAACGAAAAAGGAAAGATTCAAAATGGAGAATTCAAAAGATAAAGATATGGCTATTGGGGATTATGTTTTTTGTAACACCCCGTGTATTCTATAACAGTGAAATTCACGAATTAAAGTATAATTAATTTCAAATCAAAGAATTAAGGGAAATGGGATATGCCATTGCGTTCGTCTCGAAATTCTGCTTGAAATAGAGTCTGAGTTTGCGTAAAACGGACTCCGTATGAAGAAGTTATGGCCTCCGGAAGTTTCAGAATTCAGTTTAAAATTCAAACAGACCAAAACAGCTCAGAAAAACTAATTCAAATTTCAAAATCGGGCCAGAATGGCCAGGGCGGGAAAATTCCCGCCCAAGGCACCCAGGTCGACTTGGCAGTCGACCTGGGGCTAGCCAGGTCGACTGGGCAGTCGACCTGGGTCACCCATGTCGACTGCCAAGTCGACACGGTGTCGACTGGGGTGTCGACCTGGCCCCTGAGCCAGGTCGAACCCAGCCCCCCTAGCTGGCCTGGTCTGTGTTTGGTCGATTTTCTGAGCCTTGCCTTGTCACTAGGGATAGGTGTCAGCTCCTGGTTGGTCTCTCTTTCAAACGAATGGTTGTTATTAAACCAAGCTCCATCGACGGACAAACTCTATAAAAAGGACCTAAGACTAACCCTAATTCACACAAACTAAAATGGAGATGAGACCGTCATGCTGCTGAGGAGAGACTAAGGATAGCCGTCAGAAATTGAGAGACAATTAGGAGATAATTCAAAGCTTAAAGCAACGTCAATTAGAACAATGCCTACAACAAAGGATAGCATCTCCAAATTCAGAATTCAGATTCCTGAATTGAAGATTCGTCATACGTTGTAAGTAGAGTGCTATTCCGATGTGAATAATTAATTGCGTTTGATTTGTGTAAAATGCGAAATGGAATTGTGGCGATAATAATCTATATTTGTATGTTATTTTGATTCTAAGCGATTTGGGAATGTTATGGTATACGATTGGATATTTGCAAGTATGAGATTTGCGTTGGAAGTTAACAACGAAATGGAATTGTGGCGATAATAATCTATACTTGTATGTTATTTTGATTCTAAACGATTTGGAAATGTTATGGTATACGATTGGATTCATACAAGTACATGATTTATGTTGACAACCATATGTTGTGATATTTTATTTGGGATTCATGCAAGTATGTGATTCACTATTATGCCAATATGATGTACATACTTTTATGATCACTTTTAGTGTGTAATTGGATACGACTAAGTACTATAGTTTATATGAATCTATGTTGGAATTAGCAAATCGTACTTTTGTATTAGAAACAAAAGTAAGCACCTGTATGAACATGACTAAACTATGTTTGGTATTATGCTTAGTTGAAACATGTTTTAGGCCTAAGTTGTTATCAAAACCATATGGTGATATATGTGACACAATTAAGTTAGATTTACATTCCAAATTGCAAGTTTACATGAATAGAATGATTCATGTTTAAGTATTATTTATGCCATGATTATATGAATAGAATGATTCATGTTTAAGTATTATTTATGCCATGATTATATGAATAGAATGATTCATGTTTAAGTATTGTTTATGCCATAATCATATGAATAGAATGATTCATGCTTAAGTATTGTTTATGCCATGATCCATGTTTAAGTATTGTTTATGCCATGATTATATGCTGTTACAATTGCAAGTTCACATGTGCCTACTTTATGTTAATTGAATCGTTATGTTGCAAGTTCATGCGTTCACACTCCCCTTTTTATGTTACCTCATAAACACCATGTTATAAGCCTCCCCTTTTTTTCATATGGCTAAGTTGGGTTTAAATGTTAAACCCAACATATCTTATATTGTAGCGAACGTGTAAAACGGGGGTAATGACGTTTGGGTTAAAATATAGAACATATGTGTTGGCATGTTGGACGCATGCCAACAACCTTGAAAAACAATTAAGTGGCATAAATAAATTTTAACCAATAAAGATAAATTTGAATAATGGGCCGCAAATATTTACATATAAAAAGAAAAGAGACAAAATATGTAAATGTAGAAAATACGATGTGTTTAACCCGAGGTTGGATTGAGTTGTGATGTAAACCTGCCCGGAACCGCCCGGCTGTCCAGTAGTCGCAACAATACCTATCCAATGTGGGTGGTTAAACACGGAGCCCAATAAGGACCCGAGGTTAGACTGAGTTGTGGCGTAAGATTGCCCGGACCCAACCAGCAACAGGCAACCACAACAATACCTGTCTAATGTGAGAGGTCAAGGCTTTAATAAGACAATTAAGGCTGAGTCAGGATTGATAGGATTAAGTAAATTAAATTAATACTTAATCAAAATGGAACATGCTAAACTAAACGGACTGATTGGGGGTTAGGTTTATAAAACACTTAACCAACTTAGCATGTTGGCTAGAAATAGAAAACCTAGTAATGGGGGACCCTTTTCAGCAGTAACCCTACAAGGTGTATCAGGATACCCTGAACTAGGCAGGGTGGGGCACGATTACTGGGCTGACTGTAAGAGGTCAAATCGACGGCGGTGGTGCAGCAGTGTAGGTTCTAACGGGGTGCGGGTGTGCACACACTCCGGCGCAGAAAAATAAGGCACTGGGCACCAGTAGCATACCTGTGCATTCTAGAATTGTGTCGGGCCGCCACCATGGGACTTGATACACCCCATGGTGGGACCAGCATAGGTAACTACAACATCGGGGGCCGTAAGACACATGTAACTATGCGAGTAGGAGCCGATCATCAGAAAAAGGATCACTTCACCCTGATTATGGGGTGCCTGTTGGGAACTAGTTTATATGGGTACAGAGATTAATGTGGGGTACGATAGTATTCGACCCTAGACAACTTAACTTAGTTTATGATGCTTTCCCATTTCCAGTTTATGCTTATCATACCCAGTTCTTTATTCATAGACTGAATAGTCCTAGACTTACTCGGGCTTTATGTCTGACTCTACTTTTCTTTCGCCTTCTTTTCTTTCGTTCCCCCCCCAGGTCCACAGGGAGGGAATACCACAGCTTGACCAGTTTTCACATCCAGCTTGAAGAGAAAGAATGTATTGCTTGGACCTTTTTCGTTTTGGACTATGGCTTTGGGCAGCAATTATGGGACTTATGCAGTTTATTTATGTTTTCTTTATGCTTCTTTAATAATGTAATCAAGACAGTTATGAAGATGTTATGTTTTTGGAAGAATTGTAAGACAAGTATGGCATGTTTTTGTGAACACGTATTTTAATGAAATAAAAGATGTTGTTGTTTTCCGCTGTTCAAAAATATGTGTTCTTATATCTGTCTTGTATATCTGTGACTTATACTTATAAACCTCCACCAAAATTAGGGCATTCCCTTTGAGAGTGACTCTAACGGAGGTGGGGTGTTTCACTTGGTATCAGAGCATAGGTTTACCAGATAAGATAAAAGTTTTGAAAATTTATTTTCAAAGGAAAATTTAAAGAAGCATTTTTAAAAGATAAAATATTATTTTATTTTAAAAAGGCAAAGTCCCCCAAAGCCATAGGTACTATCTATTATCCTTCGTTTTGAATCTATCCTTTTTGTTTCAGCATGTCCGAAGAACTTAACTTGCCAGAGGGTGTACCAATACCTGGTTGGTTTAGACGGTTCTTAGAAGCAAGGGCCACTCAGCCAGGTCCTACCGTTCCTCCTCCCCCAGCTGTAGGAAATCATCCGGCTGTAGCAGCACCTCTTCCTCCACCTCCTCCGCAGGGAAATACTTTTGCTAAGATATGTAAAGATTTTAAAGCTATGGGAGGAAAGGATTTTCATGGAACTGAGTCCTTCGTGGCAGCTAGAAATTGGCTGAAAGAAACCGAGGACTTATTCGTCATCTTTGAGGTAGAAGATAGGCAGAAAGTACAACTGGCAGTGTGGCTACTAAAGGGCGAGGCTTCCTACTGGTGGGAAGTCACTAATGCAGAAAGACTAGTGGAAACATGGGAGGACTTTAGGGCAAGGTTTGAGGCTAAATTTCTCTAAGACGCGGAAAGGAGTTTGCAGTTGGAAAAATTCTTATTTCTTAAGCAAGGGAACAAGACAGTCAAAGAGTATGTTAATCAGTTCGATGAGCTGGCTAGGTTCGGACTGGACCTAGTCAACACCCCACACAAGAAGGCTCTCTGTTTTGTCAAAGGGTTGAATGAGCCATTACACAGTTTGGCCATGACCCATATACCCATGGGAGCTACATATGAAAGGTTGGTACAGATGGCATTGCTGAACGAAGAGGATAAGGGCAAGAAGGAGACAAAGGCAGAAAGCTCTCAAGGGAAGAAAGAGGGTTTACAGCCTAAGAAGACAGACTTTAAGAAGGGCGGGAAAGACAACAAAGAGAAGAGGAAGTGTAATTTCTGTGGCAAAGTGGGGCACTTAGTGAAAGATTGCCGGAAAAAGAAGGCCAAGATGAATGGTGGGTGCTTTTCTTGCGGTGAGACAGGCCGCATGGCAAAGGATTGCCCAAAGAAACGAGGACAGGGGAAGAGGGCTGGATCCACCTCAGGGGCACAGGTTCATGTGCTAGGGGCGCCACCTCTGCAACAGTGAGGTATAAATACTTCTGTAGAAAGTGTAGTTTATCTTTATGATCACCCCGTTCGCACTTTATTTGATTCTGGCGCATCACACTCCTTTATCTCGTCTGCTTTAGTAGAATCTCTGCACCTAAAAACTAGTATAGTAGAGGACCCCTTAATTGTTTCAAACCCAATTGGGGGCCCAGCTCATTTGTCTATGATCTGTTTGGGATTGAAAATTTCTATTCTAAGCGTAGAATTTAAATGTAGTGCCTTTGTTTTGGGCTTTTCGGGATATGGTTTGATTTTGGGCATGGATTGGCTGTCCAGTAATGGGGCCATCCTTGATTGTGAGAAAACGGTTGTTAGGCTCCTGACCCAACTCGGTAACACTTTGGAAATTACTTGTAATCCCTCGTATGCGGTTATGCTTAGTTATCTTGAATCGCTAGATGCCTCTGTCGACAATTTGAAATCGGTTAGAGTGGTCCGGGAATATCCGGATGTCTTCGAAGAGGTGAAGGGCTTGCCTCCGAAGCGGGAGATAGACTTCCGCATATATCTTGTAGATAATGAAAAGCCCGTTGCGTTGCCCGTTAGACACATGGCTCCACGGGAAAGGAAAGAGCTCAGTAAACAGATTAAAGAGCTTCTAGAGAAGGGGTTCATTAGGAGGAGCATTTCATAATGGGGCGCTCCAGTGGTGTTCGCTACAAAGGCGGATGGTTCACTCCGTCTATGCGTTGACTATAGGGAGCTCAACAAGCTAACGAAAAAGAATAGGTACCCTCTCCCCAGAATTGACGATCTGTTTGATCAGCTTGTAGGAGCGTCTGTTTTCTCCCAACTCGATTTAGCGACCGGTTTTCATCAGCTAAGGGTGGCTGAAGATAGCATCGATAAAACGGCATTCAGAACCCCAGACGGCTTCTTTGAATGGCTTGTCATCCCTTTTGGCTTGACAAATGCACCTGCTTACTTCGTGGACCTGATGAGTAGGGTATTCAGAGATTTCCTCAATAAGTTCGTAGTGGTCTTCGTAGACGATATCCTTATCTTCTCAAAGAGTGAAGAGGAACATGCTCAGCACTTAAGGGCAATCATGGAAACTCTGCGAGTCCATCAGCTAAAAGCCAAATTCTCCAAATGCCACTTTTGGAGAGAGGAAGTAAGATTTCTTGGGCACATAGTATCCAAGGAAGGGTTAGCTGTAGACCCAGCTAAGGTAGTAGCGGTGCAGGATTGGAAGACACCAAAGAACGCAACAGAGGTCCGAAGCTTTCTCGGGCTAGCAGGCTTCTATCGAAAATTCATCAGAGACTTTGCGAAAATCTCATCTCCGCTCACAAAGTTGACCAAGAAGAATCTAGTGTTCAATTGGGACTTGGATTGCGAATTTGCTTTCCAACAACTGAAAAGGACTCTTACAACAACCTCAGTTTTAACGTTGCCAGATGGAAGCAAGATGTTCACAGTTTATACAGATGCATGTAGGACAGGGCTAGGCGCTGTCTTAATGCAAGAAGGAAGGGTAGTAGCTTATGGCGGGAGACAATTGAAAGTGCATGAAAAGAACTACCTGACCCATGATCTTGAGTTAGCTGCCATCGTCTTTGCACTCAAGTCTTGGCGACACTATCTCCTAGGTGAGAAGTTCGAACTTTACACTGACCATAAATCGTTGAAATACCTTTTCTCGTAGAAGGACCTCAACTTGAGGCAACAGAGGTGGATGGAGTTTCTTGCCTCGTATGATTTCGAGATCTCCTATACTCCGGGCAAAGGCAACGTAGTGGCAGACGCGTTGAGCCAAAAGAAACTGACCCTAAGCCCGCTGTTTGTTGAAAGACAAAGCCTAGAGTTTATCGCCAGCTTTGACTTTAGGCCCTCCTCCGATCTTGTACCAGGCTTGCTAGCATCTCTCGAAGTACGCCCGACTTTAGTGGACTCAATAGGGACAGCACAACGCGAAGACCCTCAGCTTGTGGAGATGATTGATAGACTAATTAGGGGTGAGACTTCAAGTCACCTCAACAGGTACTCCATCGACGATAAGGGTTGGCTAAGGCGAGACGGAAGACTATGCGTCCCACAGACAAGGGATTTAGTAAAGAAGGTTCTCGAGGAAGCACATCACTCCAAGATGACGATACACCCAGGCGGAGATAAAATGTACAAGGACATAAAAAGAACTTTCTTTCGGAACGGCATGAAGAAAGACGTGGCAGAATTTGTTTCTAAGTGTATGGTGTGCCAACAGGTTAAGGCGGAACAGAAAAAGCCTGGCAGTCTGCTCCATCCTCTAGAGGTCCCGCAGTGGAAGTGGGATAGCATCTCAATGGACTTCATCGATGGGCTGCCTAGGTCTAGGAGAGGCAACACTTGCATTTGGGTAATAGTGGATAGGCTTACTAAAAGCGCCCACTTTTTACTTGTCAAAAGTAAAAGAACTGCCTCATCCCTAGCATCTCTTTACCTCAAGGAAATTGTTCGACTCCATGGAATACCATCCAGCATTGTTAGTGACCGAGACCCTATCTTCACAAGTGAGTTTTGGCGGAGTCTGCAAGAAGCGGTAGGCACACAGTTATGCTTAAGCACAGCCTATCATCCCCAAACCGACGGCCAAACAGAAAGAGTGAACAGAGTTTTGGAGGACCTTTTAAGACTGTGCATCCTTGACTTCGGAGGGACATGGGAAGACCATCTTCCTTTGGTGGAATTTGCCTACAACAACAGCTATCAAGCAACCATCGGAATGACGCCTTTCGAAGCTTTATATGGAAGACCGTTCCGATCACCCACTTGTTGGTGGTAGTCTACTGATAAGCTCATACTTGGACCAGATATGATCCGATAGACTTCAGAGAAAGTAGACTTAATACGAAGAAGGATGAAGACGGCCCAAGTCAGACAAAAGTCCTACGCCGACAAGAGGAGGACCGACCTTGAATTTGAGGTTGGGGACAGAGTTTTTCTTAAGGTATCTCCGCTAAGGAATGTTGTTCGTTTTGGAACCACAGGAAAGCTAGCACCAAGGTTCGTAGGGCCATTCCCTATCATCGAGAAAATTGGGAAAATGGCCTATAGATTAGAGCTACCCGAAAAATTGGCCGGAGTTCACAACGTCTTTCACGTTTCACATCTCCGAAAATGTCTACATGAGTCTGCTGAAGTGGTAGAGCCAAATATCCTAGAAGAAGCTGAAGTGGAACGCGAAGCAACCGTAAGGAAAGTTCCAACCCGCATATTAGGAACGGAAGTGAAGAAGCTACGCAACCGCGAAGTCAAGCTCGTCAAAGTTCAGTGGAGCGACGCCGAAGAAGATGCAACTTGGGAAACTGAAGCTAGAATACGCGCAGCCTACCCTTTTCTTTTCGAGGGTACATCTTTGATCTATCCTTTTTCCTTAAGTTGCGCTTTTATCTATCTTTTTAGGTATATTTCCTCGACCTTATCTTTTAGGTAGAAACCCTTTGGATGAAAACATGTAATTGAAACATGTTATGGATGATGGTTGCAAGTGGTTGCAAGTGATTGCTAGTGGTTGCTCGTGGTTGCATATACACACACAATCTAGGTTTTAGATCGGCTCAGTCACTTCATATTGCATATGCATAAATGTATTTATATTCGTATATGGTTGAAATTTAATGTGTTGTCATATGGATGTTGCATTTGTGTGGATGATTGTGCACTCATGTAGAATCATGAATAGGGAAAATTTGCATACATAATGGATTCATGACACTTACATAATTTGCATTAAGGAGGTCAACTGAATCAGTAGACCGCCTGATTTTGCATTAGATAAGTACATGTATACACACACACTTCGCATATGATCATGAAGCATTAGAAGTCTTTTAAGGACAATGGATTCTCGTGTTTGATGGATGAGTAGATGGATGTTTGGATGTTAGGATATACATTCTTCCTGAACATGAAGATTTCGGGGACGAAATCCTTTTAAGTGGGGGAGAATGTAACACCCAGTGTATTCTATAACAGTGAAATTCACGAATTAAAGTATAATTAATTTCAAATCAAAGAATTAAGGGCAACGGGATACGCCATTGCGTTCGTCTCGAAATTCTGCTTGAAATAGAGTCCGAGTTTGCGTAAAACGGACTCCGTATGAAGAAGTTATGGCCTCCGGAAGTTTCAGAATTCAGTTTAAAATTCAAACAGACCAAAACAGCTCAGAAAAACTAATTCAAATTTCAAAATCGGGCCAGAATGGCCAGGGCAGGAAAATTCCCGCCCAAGGCACCCAGGTCGACTTGGCAGTCGACCTGGGGCTAGCCAGGTCGACTGGGCAGTCGACCTGGGTCACCCGTGTCGACTGCCAAGTCGACACGGTGTCGACTGGGGTGTCGACCTGGCCCCTGAGCCAGGTCGAACCCAGCCCCCCTGGCTGGCCTGGTCTGTGTTTGGTCGATTTTCTGAGCCTTGCCTTGTCACTTGGGCTAGGTGTCAGCTCCTGGTTGGTCTCTCTTTCAAACGAATGGCTGTTATTAAACCAAGCTCCATCGACGGACAAACTCTATAAAAAGGACCTAAGACTAACCCTAATTCACACAAACTAAAATGGAGATGAGACCGTCATGCTGCTGAGGAGAGACTAAGGATAGCCGTCAGAAATTGAGAGACAATTAGGAGATAATTCAAAGCTTAAAGCAACGTCAATTAGAACAATGCCTACAACAAAGGATAGCATCTCCAAATTCAGAATTCAGATTCTTGAATTGAAGATTCTTCATACGTTGTAAGTAGAGTGCTATTCCGATGTGAATAATTAATTGCGTTTGATTTGTGTAAAATGCGAAATGGAATTGTGGCGATAATAATCTATATTTGTATGTTATTTTGATTCTAAGCGATTTGGGAATGTTATGGTATACGATTGGATATTTGCAAGTATGAGATTTGCGTTGGAAGTTAACAACGAAATGGAATTGTGGCGATAATAATCTATACTTGTATGTTATTTTGATTCTAAACGATTTGGAAATGTTATGGTATACGATTGGATTCATACAAGTACATGATTTATGTTGACAACCATATGTTGTGATATTTTATTTGGGATTCATGCAAGTATGTGATTCACTATTATGCCAATATGATGTACATACTTTTATGATCACTTTTAGTGTGTAATTGGATACGACTAAGTACTATAGTTTATATGAATCTATGTTGGAATTAGCAAATCGTACTTTTGTATTAGAAACAAAAGTAAGCACCTGTATGAACATGACTAAACTATGTTTGGTATTATGCTTAGTTGAAACATGTTTTAGGCCTAAGTTGTTATCAAAACCATATGGTGATATATGTGACACAATTAAGTTAGATTTACATTCCAAATTGCAAGTTTACATGAATAGAATGATTCATGTTTAAGTATTATTTATGCCATGATTATATGAATAGAATGATTCATGTTTAAGTATTATTTATGCCATGATTATATGAATAGAATGATTCATGTTTAAGTATTGTTTATGCCATAATCATATGAATAGAATGATTCATGCTTAAGTATTGTTTATGCCATGATCCATGTTTAAGTATTGTTTATGCCATGATTATATGCTGTTACAATTGCAAGTTCACATGTGCCTACTTTATGTTAATTGAATCGTTATGTTGCAAGTTCATGCGTTCACACTCCCCTTTTTATGTTACCTCATAAACACCATGTTATAAGCCTCCCCTTTTTTTCATATGGCTAAGTTGGGTTTAAATGTTAAACCCAACATATTTTATATTGTAGCGAACGTGTAAAACGGGGGTAATGACGTTTGAGTTAAAATATAGAACATATGTGTTGGCATGTTGGACGCATGCCAACAACCTTGAAAAACAATTAAGTGGCATAAATAAATTTTAACCAATAAAGATAAATTTGAATAATGGGCCGCAAATATTTACATATAAAAAGAAAAGAGACAAAATATGTAAATGTAGAAAATACGATGTGTTTAACCCGAGGTTGGATTGAGTTGTGATGTAAACCTGCCCGGAACCGCCCGGCTGTCCAGTAGTCGCAACAATACCTATCCAATGTGGGTGGTTAAACACGGAGCCCAATAAGGACCCGAGGTTAGACTGAGTTGTGGCGTAAGACTGCCCGGACCCAACCGGCAACAGGCAGCTACAACAATACATGTCTAATGTGAGAGGTCAAGGCTTTAATAAGACAATTAAGGCTGAGTCAGGATTGATAGGATTAAGTAAATTAAATTAATACTTAATCAAAATGGAACATGCTAAACTAAACGGACTGATTGGGGGTTAGGTTTATAAAACACTTAACCAACTTAGCATGTTGGCTAGAAATAGAAAACCTAGTAGCGGGGGACCCATTTCAGCAGTAACCCTACAAGGTGTATCAGGATACCCTGAACTAGGCAGGGTGGGGCACGATTACTGGGCTGACTGTAAGAGGTCAAATCGACGGCGGTGGTGCAGCAGTGTAGGTTCTAACGGGGTGCGGGCGTGCACACACTCCGGCGCAGAAAAATAAGGCACTGGGCACCAGTAGCATACCTGTGCATTCTAGAATTGTGTCGGGCCGCCACCATGGGACTTGATACACCCCATGGTGGGACCAGCATAGGTAACTACAACATCGGGGGCCGTAAGACACATGTAACTATGCGAGTAGGAGCCGATCATCAGAAAAAGGATCACTTCACCCTGATTATGGGGTGTATGTTGGGAACTAGTTTATATGGGTACAGAGATTAATGTGGGGTACGATAGTATTCGACCCTAGACAACTTAACTTAGTTTATGATGCTTTCCCATTTCCAGTTTATGCTTATCATACCCAGTTCTTTATTCATAGACTGAATAGTCCTAGACTTACTCAGGCTTTATGTCTGACTCTACTTTTCTTTCGCCTTCTTTTCTTTCGTCCCCCCCCCCTAGGTCCACAGGGAGGGAATACCACAGCTTGACCAGTTTTCACATCCAGCTTGAAGAGAAAGAATGTATTGCTTGGACCTTTTTCGTTTTGGACTATGGCTTTGGGCAGCAATTATGGGACTTATGCAGTTTATTTATGTTTTCTTTATGCTTTTTTAATAATGTAATCAAGACAGTTATGAAGATGTTATGTTTTTGGAAGAATTGTAAGACAAGTATGGCATGTTTTTGTGAACACGTATTTTAATGAAATAAAAGATGTTGTTGTTTTCCGCTGTTCAAAAATATGTGTTCTTATATCTGTCTTGTATATCTGTGACTTATACTTATAAACCTCCACCAAAATTAGGGCATTCCCTTTGAGAGTGACTCTAACGGAGGTGGGGTGTTTCATTTTTCTTAAAAACTTTCCTCTTTAAATTACTCATCAAGACATGTTTTTGAAAACACTTCTTCCAAAAATACTTTAGAAAAATAGTTTTTCTAAAAAATTTATCTGTTCTGGTAACCTTAAGCTCTGATACCACGTGTAACACCCCACGTCCATTAATGTCACTCACAAGGGGAATACATTAACTTCCATGGAGGTTTTAAGTGAATATAAAACAGAAAAATTACAACAAGACGGATAATAAGTAGTACTTGGAAATCTAAAACTTCATTTTATTGCAGCGGAAATTTAACATGTTTGTTACATCATAAAACCATAAATCAGAGTCAAGTACAATATCCATCTTCATAAAAACAAAATACATAATCCCATTACACAAATAGCCATTAAAGAAGTTAACAAGCTGGACTTTACTTCAACGGTCCATGCTTTCCAAGAGAGATAAAGCAATCCAATCAAACTCCACTAGAGCTGGGCCCAACCTCAGGACCTGGAGGAGGAAAAAGGATAGAAATGGAGGGGGTCAGACATAAGGTCTGGCGAGTATGATAATTCTAACAATACTATTATCAAAATAACTAGACTAAGGCATAAGCTGGAAGACGAGTAAATGTCTATGAACTATTAGGTATGGAAGAGCACATAAAGATAACGTTTAAGATAACGTTAAAGGCACACCTAATTACTAACGAATAATTACTACACTGCACCGCACATTACTACACTGCACCACACCAGTCACCCTAAAGGTTGATCCCACTTGCTTCACACAGAAACTATATAAATAGCGTTGCGTACCCCTAGCTGACTACATAGGTGCCGTCTGCCCCTATCTCCACTAGGTGTACCCCACTACCCACTTTCGATCGGCTCCCTACTCGTAGATACCCGTGCTGGCCCCACAGTGGGGTGTATCATTCCCCTAAAGTGGCAACCCGATACAACTTGAGAATGCACGACTTATACCTACACGATGCAACAACGTCTTACCTACCAGCCCGGGTCCACACACGCATATGAAACCCGTTGGACTTGCGTTGCCACCGCTCCCCGTTTTGGCCTCTTATAGTCAAACCCAGTATGTGTGTCCCGTCCTCGACTTGGGTCGAGCCCACAAAGATACGTTTGGGATACTGGTTGAAATGGGCCCCCACAAGCTACCCACCTAAGCTTGTCCACTAGTACATCCCACTTAACCCTCTTAGTCATGTTCATTTACATGTGTGTTTGGTTAAGTCTTACTAATCGTATTTCACATGCCACTAAGGGCACCCACTAGATTCCTCATGCCACCTAAGGCACCTACTTAACCCCCATGTCCCACCTTACATGTTTATCTGGTTAAGTATTTCTTAATTCATCCAGGCCATAACCTCATAAAGACCTCTCACATTAGACTGGCATTTATGGCAGCTGGATTTGCCGGGCGGGTCCGGGCAGTCTTACACCATAAAAGAGTCTAACCTCGTGTCTTACAACTGTTATGCTTTAGTTTAGGCCTAGGACCTCTCACATTGGGATGACATTTGTGACCACTGGATTTGTCGGGCGGGTCCGGGCAGGTTTACGTCACAAACGAGTCTAACCTCGTGTCCTAAGCATTGATTATCACTTATAATCTTTTACCCCAGTTTTAATATTTCCCTATTTAAATTATTAATTAACTCCAATTTTAATGATGTCTATAATTGACTCAATTATGGCCATCCACTCATGGCATGCAAAATCATATCAATTGCACCCCAACTTCTTATTATTAAATCCCTAATATTACCCCTACCCTACGTTTATATGTTCGCTTATTCAACGCGGAATATATGTTAGACTCGAATAGTCTAACTTATAGCACAGAAATAAATTATCACAACCTATAGACAATTAAAATGAATCTAATCATAATAGGGGTGAAACTTGCGTAAACTGCACATGTTAAGGATCTAAAGGTGTCAACTTGTTAAATGTCACAATTTACATGATATGATCATAACCCAAATTTGTGTATAAACTTGCATATGGGGTTTTAGTCAACATAATGATGGTGTGAACTAGCATTGAATTTTCACATATGTCATAGCATAATCCTAGATGTCATAATAGATGTCATGGCATATGTTCATAACTTTTACTAATCAACCTAAACTTGCATATGTGACTTGTCATATAGATCAACATAGCCCAAATAATATCAATATTATGATTTGATGAACTAATTAGCATAGATAGTAACATCATGGCTTTTTAACATGTATGATTCATCACAACTTAGCATAGAAACTCTCAACATACATAACATCATCATAGCATGATTTACAACATATAGGATATCATCACCACATAGCATAGGATTTATAACATACATGATAGTATAAGGTTTACAACAACATATATGACAATTCACATCATCTACTCATAACCCATTCATAACTTAATCTAATTAATTTAATAATAATCTTGTTAAGATCATCATACTCACAATTAGAGAAGAAAAGAGAGTCTTGATTTGCTTTAGAGTTGAGTAGAATTAGGTTTTGATTAGCTTTTCTTCCTTCTTAGTTGGCGGTGGCTAGACTGAGTTCCATGGCGGCGGTATGACGGTAGCTATTCTATTTTTCATATGAATTAGGGTGAGTGACTACCTAGGTATTTATAGAGTTTAGGGTTTATTTAGACCGTCAGATCAACTCAGAACTAAACTGAACCGTTTATTTTGCCAACTCAGCCCTAAAGACACATCAGCAGCTCAAGATTGGGCTCAGTCAAAACCCTAGCCGACTGACCATGTCGACACCCAGGTCGACAATATAGTCGACCTGGGGGGGAGGTCGACACTAGTGTCGACTCCCCAGTCGACCTGCCTGGGCGGGAATTTTCCCGCCCAACCCGCTTCTGCACTTTCAGTTTGAATTTTAAATTTCCTGCGAGCTGTTTTGAATTTTCTGAAACTTCTGATGGCCATAACTTCTTCATACGAAGTCCAATTCATGCAAACTCGGACTCTATTTCAACCAGAATTCCGAGACGAACACAATGGCGCAACCCGTTTCCCACAATTCTCACGTCTGAGATTAGTTATTCTTTAATTTGTGAATATTAATATTAACAGAATTACGGGGTGTTACAATTCTAAATTAACGTTACTCAATAATTTTGTTAAGTAAAAGTAGGGAATTGAAATGAGAATTTCAAGCGGTAAATGGCTGAATGAATTTGGAAAGAGGATCGGTAAAAGTGAATCTGGTAAAAGAAGTGGGACATAGAGTTGTATAACCAATTCGAATTATACAATAAATTTGTTTAAATAGGTAGATTTAAAAAGTGGTGTTTTATAAGAAATTTATTAATTTTGGAATTAAGGAAAAAGGGTTATATCCCAGAAAGAGATTTTCAAAGAGGAATAAGGTTTATGAAACTGTATTTGAATAAAATAGTAAAATGGAATTAGTGTGGATATTAGAATGAAATATTGGGTTAGAGCTTGTATCTATCTGAAGATAAGATCGTTGCTGATCACGGTCTGAGAGGTAATTAAAATACCCCAACTCGAACGACAGCAGGATTATCCGAGGATGATATTAGTTGTAATGGTAAAAGGGGTTGGTGATAATTTATTATTTCCGTTAAAGAAATAATAGTGCAACGTTTAGTGAAAGTTGGGAATTTATATATAACTAGAGTTCCAAAGTGAAAAGGGAGATAAAAAGGGGTTTCGTGAAACTATAACAATACTCCCAAGATAGAAAGGAAATGTAAAGTTGAGTTTTATTTTATACAAATAAATATTGATTATTGTTTCAAGAATGGAATAAAGGATATTTTGTAACGTTGTTTCACGTGTAATAAGTTGAATTGATTTCCCAATATTAGATAATAATATGGCTAATGTTTTGAAAGTGAAAAAAAGAAACTGGATATAGTATATGATTTTCTAAGTATAAAAAAATGAATTTGTCTAAGGAAATATCTTATGTTAAATAAGAAGTGAAAAACTATATTTATAATATCGACATATTTAAGAGTTTTAAACTTACTTTTGTTTTAACTAACAAAGGACAATTGATGCTGAATACTGAACCAGTGAACTCGTTGGATTTTTCATGATTGAATCACTGTTAATTTTGATAGTTAAATCATCGACTATCAAATCTGTCCAATACGATTGTTGGTACGAAAAGACCGGGATCGAATTTATAATTCGAAACCATTCCTACCAACAAATACGTGAAGATATCAGAAGATAACCGAGATAGAGCATTGAAGACCGTAGATTTTCATAAATGGAAGAACAGCTAATAATATCTGGGATTGCAACCAGAGATAAACTGTGGTTCTGTCATGGTTGGGACCTACGGGTTGCAAGGACTTCTCGCTACTGATCCATGGGGTGATTCCTATGTTGGATGCAGTAGGAGAGTACCTTTGGTTCATCCTATTCCTGGATGACCTATATAGACGGATGTCTGACAGAGTAATTCCAAAGAATCAGGTACATTGATTTCTTCAAACGTGCTATAGTTGTTGGCAGAGAATGGTCGTTCTCTTTGCTTAACTTCTAGAGTATTTTTGTGGACGTCAATTAGTGATATCTGATGGATCTGACGATGTGGCATTCAAAGTGAATCATGACCAGATGTTCCAGAAGTAAATTTTGACCTCAAGCCTCATCAACTGGGAAATAAAAAAATCGGGCAGGCAGAATGGTTATGTGGATCACTCCCATCAGGGTGTATAATCACCTATCTAAAGAAAATATTTTTGCTTCAATCTATTTCGATGCTGTCCCTTTTCGGGAAACGGTGGGTCGCACCCAACCGTTGCTGATATACATTCGATACACTCAAGCGAAATGAATAGTCGGTCATGTGAGGGCCAGGTTGTAAGACGTTCTTGTTGAACCCAGTGTATTGGCCTCTAGAGATACACTATCGGCAGGTGGTCCCATACCTTGTCATAGTGGGAATCCAATCTCCAATAATTGCCCGCAGTTTTGATTGTATACTATATATGTGGAGCGTGAGATGCAAGCGTTCCACTAGATTGCTATTTACTTGTATTTAGACACTATTATAATATCAGAAAAGATATTGATTCCAAAAATGTTTTAGGTTATCATAAGGTAAAAACCGTTCATATTTATGTGTGGAATTACGATTATCCTTTTCTTTCGAAAGGATTTTAACTTTAAAATCAAGTTGTGTGATACCCTTAATACTGTGCGAGTTTTTCTCACTTTGGTTCACCAAACTGACCTGGTGTTTTGTAAATCCTCGGGTTAGCCTGGGGTGTACAGGTTCAGGTTATCGAATGATGTGAAGTCCAGAGACAAGCTGGAGATGTTCAGACATATGATATTATATAGCTACTAATCCGCCGTGTGTTGTATATAGGAATAGGGTATTATAACTGTCCCGTTGTGTGATGTACTCTGATATTGTAAGTATTTTTAACGCTCTCAATAAAGATTTAATTTTGTATTATATTTTTTCCGCTGCGATGTGAGACTCTGTGTTGTGTTGTTTCTTCTTCTACTACTATTCTAATATTTCTTTCTTTCTTATCTCACCCTCTAAATTCTTTCTAATAATGTTCCAGTGTTTTCGGTGTTTGGAAGGTCGGCATGAGTTATGGTAAAGGTATTTATGTCGATTTCCGGGGCCGAAAATCCTTGGGTCGTTACAGACTATGTCGAATATTTATACAATAGTTTATTTTATAAACTACATATATTATAATCCAAAATTTGACAAGATACTCAATATTTGGTCTGTGACCGATAATTTATAATCGATTTTGTAATTGAGATGATAAACTTGATAAAATTAACCAGAAGTTGACTTGTAAATAGAATTTATAAAGGGGATATAGTTATGAATTTATAAATAAATTAGATGGATGAAATTTTAAACTAAAATGGTATTGATTATTTTAAACAAGGTTTGATTTAATGAATTTAGTCCAGATTGCTATCGAGGAATAATATTCATGTTTAAAGTGCATAATGGTTTAAAGGCAAATGTTTTGCAAATGGGAATGGTAATAAAAGGAAATTGGTAGACATCTCAAGTGATAAATTCAAAAGTGAATTTAGAAATGGAGATGATCAGAACGATGAATTTGTCCCGATGATCGAAACATGAATCGAATAGAGGTTCTGCGAAAGATAATCATAAGTTGAAATTCGATTATATCAGATTCTGGAAGGTACTATTTACTTTCCATTTCTAATTAAAAATTAATTAATAATTTTTATATATTTAAAGTATAGAATCTAAGTTATGTTTTAAAGGTAAATATTTCAGAAGTAGAGATTATAACACTATCGTTATAATCGATGATTTCTGTTAAATAAGTAAATCTGTGAACTGAATCCGAGAATTTTGTAAGCAATGATTTGATAAGAATTAATAAAAATGAAGTTAAATAAATTAGAAACTAACTAGAGATTAGTCAAGTTGAATGAGTTCTTGAGTATCGATCTGATGTTGGTCTCGTACTACGGGGTTGATACTTAGGGAATTGTTCTCTTATTAGTTCACAGTTAGGAACTAATGGATAGTGAGGTGTTAAAATTATATTGAAATGTTTTCCAATGTTAATAACATTTATTTTTCTAAATACAGAAATAAGAAATGGTGAATGTAGAGGACTAATTCCCGATGTTAAAAAGAAATATTTTCTGAATACAAAAATATATATTTTAAAATAGATGGAGATGTTTCCAAAAATTGTGAGAAGCTTAACGAGTAGGAGAGATATTGGGTAAGAATATTAAAAGGAAACCAAGAAATGAAAAATTTAATGATAAGTTAAATTAAAGAGGGTATATATTGATTGATGATTGATCGGTAAGATTTCCATTTGGAAATACGACCGTTGTTTGCATGTATGTTTTTCTTTGATACTTAAATCACCAGCTATCAAAGTTTTGACCATTTTTTCCGTTGTCAATACGGAGAGACCTGGATCAAATTTATTATCTGAAAACCACTCCGTATGGGCATTAGTGTTGCGAATTAAATAAGATAAAGAAAATTGAAGACAGAGTTCATACAAGGGCTGTTCTGGATATCCTAGGCAGAAATTATCTAAGATGGATTTACAGAATAGTGCCTTCAGTTTGTCCAGTCCCAGGACAACTTGTATGGATGAATGTCTGACAGAGTACACCTAATAGATCGTGTAAGTTGATCTCTTTAAACATACTTATGTTTGGTGGCGGAGAAATTCGTTTCTCTTAGCTTTATGCCTATGGTATTTTTGGCAAATCAGTTTGTGATTTGGCGGGTATGATGATGTGGCATTCAAAGTAAATGGATGTGTGATCTGTCAAAAGAAACAACATAACCTCAAGCCTCATCAACTGGGAAATGACAAAAATCGGTCAGGCAGCACGATTGTGTGGGTCGCCCCCATTATGGTGTATTGTCACCATCTAGAGAATATTCTTATTTGTTACTTCTTTTCACTTTTGTATCTCCCAGGAACGGTTACGTTGCTAGCAACCGTAAGGTGACAAGACATTTGATACACTCAAGAGAAATGAGTGGTTGGTCATGCGTGGCTGAGTTGCAAGATGTTCTTGTTGAACTCTAGTGTATCCCCTCTAGAGTACACTGATCGGAAGGTGGTTCCATACCTTGTCATAGTCAGAATCCAATCTCCAATAAGCGCCTGTGGTTTTGATTGTATATTATATATGTGGAGCATGAGATGCAAGAGTTCTGCTAGATTGTTATTTACTTGTATTTAGACACTATTATAATATCAGAATATTATCGATTTCAAAAACGTTTTGGGTTATCGTAAGGTAAAAACTATTCGTGTTTATGTGTGGATCGGTCTTACAATTATCTTTTCTTTTGAAAAGGATTTTGAAAAGTTAAACTGAATGATTGGATTTTACTCGCACCAGTCCCATGACGGACCCAAAGTTTATTTTGTTTTGTTTTCCCTAAACTCATGGGTGCCAAATTTGTATGGGTAATCAAGTAGTTAGGATTTTATAGATACTCGGAAGAGCTTGGAGAAGGAGGCTTCAACACAAGTTATATATAGAGTTTATTTCCGCTGTGATGTACATGCGATGTACTATGATGTTATATATGTTAATACAAATACAGCTTGTATTTTAAAGTTATGTTGTATATTATATTTTATCCGTTCCACTGTGAGACTTGTGCTTACTCTGATTCTGTTCTATTTTGATCTTCTTCATTTTCTATTCTAACCTTCTTTCTATTTTTCACCCTTTAACTTCTTTCTATTAATGATCTGACATTTCCGATTCTTGAATAGTTGACATAGTGTTTTATGTCGATTTTCGAGGTCGAAAAATTCCCTGGTCATTACACCAATCCACTAACGTAAGTGTGTACTAAGTGTGTAACGGCACTACAGAATCCAAGGGTTGCCCAGATTGTGTAATCCTGAGGAATTTGCCAGAGTGTTTCGAAGCCAACGAGGAGTACATCACTTGCCTCGACTCATGACGGAAATCCAATTTCCAGTACATGACATTTTGGTTTTAATTGTAGAGCCTAGTATGGCGACATGATATATGGTACCCATGCCATCTAGGATTGATACATTTATATTTGAAGTGATTTTTGGCACTATACACTTATAGCAGGGACGAAATCGGCGGGGGAGAGGGGCAAGTGGGGGCCATGCCCCCCCTAAGTTAAAAAAAACGAAAAAAAAATACTGACTATTCTTTGCTGACTTTTCAACGTATATTCCACTAACATTACATTATATTTGACATTCTTATTCTACTTTGCTGTCACTTTCTTGCAACAGGTCATTTTCTTCTTTATGCTTCCGATTGCAGGTCTGCAACTCTATTCCATTTCGGTTTTTACTTTCTAAATTCTAATAAAGGCAAAAAGGCAATTACATTATGCTTATATTATTTGTGTCCAGGTTTATGAGCTGATTCCGTGACTTTTGTCCCTGATTCCACTATTGACTATTCCATTTTCACTTTTCCCACATTCGGTTTCTGTAACGACCCGGATTTTTAGCGACTTTGGTTATCGACATAAACTCGATGTCGATAACCAAACTTTCGAAAAATCTTGGTAATTAGTGAAAGAAATTAGAGGGTGAGGAAAGATAAGATAGAAACTTAGAATAGAAGAAGAAGAAGAACACAACATCAGAGTAACACGAATCTCACAGCGGAACGAATAACATATAATATATATAACATAACTTGAAATATACATCTGTACTTGAATATACATCAATATCAAAGTACATCACTTACAACACAGCGGAAATAACTAGAGCTATATGATCCTGAAGCCTCCTGCTCCAGCTCTTCAACCATATCTGTAAATCCCGACTACTTGACTGCCCATACAAATTTAGGCACCCAAGAGTTTAGGGAAAACAACAAAATAAACTCCGGGTCAGTCATGGGACTGGTATGAGTAAAACAGTTTAAAACGGTTCGAACCATTAAACGATATCTCATAAGACCACGTCGTATAATGGAACGGGTTTTTCCCTTATAAGAATCCAAATTATCTTTATATCAAAACCTTTTGATATTATAATAATGTCTATCAACCATAGTATATATATAATCATCTAGCAGAAACGCTTTCATCTCACGTTCTACACATATAGTATACAATCAAAACCGCAAGCATGTATTGGGTAATGGATTTCCAACTATGACAAGGTATGGAACCACCTTTCGCTAATGTACCTCTAGAGAGGAATACACTGGGTTCAACAAGAACATCTTGCAACCCGGCCACACATGACCGACCACTCATTTCGCTTGAGCGTATCAAATGTATATCACCAACGGTTGGGATTAGCAACCGTTTCCCGAATGGGACAGCATCAACAATAGATTTTTAGAAGTAAATGAAACTCTAGATCAGGTGATTATACACCCTACTTCGGTGCGACCGACTTAGCCATGCTGCCTGCCTGATTTCTGCCATTTACCGGATGATGAGGCTAGAAGCTACGCTTTAACATCACATCAGATTCACTTTGAATGCCACATTGTCAAATCCATCAAATCACCGATTGACGTCCTCAACCATACATTACGTGTTAGCTAAAAGAAGTTTCCTTCTCCGCTTCCACTCTTGGTATGGTTGGAGAAATCAATATATGTGATTGTCTGGAAATATTCTGTCAGACATCCGTCCATACAAGTCATCCAGAAACAGGATGAACCGAAGGCACTATTCTGTAAACAGGATAGCCATTGCATAACTCCATCTTCAATTTCCTTTGGCATATATGATTCGCAACGCTTATGCCAATACAGAGTGGTTCTTTGGATAATAATCCAACCGGTCTCTCCATATGAACAACGTTAAAATGGTCAAAACTTCGATAGTCTATGATTTAACTATCGAAGAAAAACAGATGTGCAAACAACGATATTATTTCCAAATGGAAATTTATATCGATCAAACATCATTCAACTTTTATCTCTTTATTTCATTAATCTACTTATCTCCTGTTTCCCTATATTCAATATTTATTATTTTCTAAATTTGGAAAATATACGTTATTAACAATGGAAAACATTTCCATTCCTTGTTTTCTTTATTAGAAAACATTTCTGGTTTTCTTATTTGGAAAACATTTCCAAAGCTCCTTCATTGGACTTAGACAGATGTTTAAACAAACCATCGCGATGCCAACTCAAACCATTCCCTTTTACTGACGAACCTTAACTATTCCTTAGTTAAAAATGAAGCTAATCAAGTTGGGGTAGAACTACCTCTCAGACCTTAACTGAACAATATTTCAAACTTTGAAATAGGCAAAGTTCACTTTATATTCCTTTTACCGACTTCCTTACTTAACCCTCCTTCGAATAGCTATATTCGATTGACTCTTTTCACTTAACTCTATTCGATTAACCCTTATCAATTAACTCTATTGGACTAACACTATTGGATTAACTCTATTTGACTAATGCTATTGATTTACTCATTTCACTTAACTCCTTTCGAATAAACTATATTCGATAACTCCTTTTCCTTTCTTCGAATAAACTATATTCGATTAACTCCTTTTACTTTCTCTCTAATCGATTAACTAACATCGATTAACTCCTTTTAACTTCCTTTCTAATCGATTAACTAACATCGATTAACTCCTTTTAACTTTATTCTCTAATCGATTAACTAACATCGATTAACTCCTTTTACTTTATTCTCTAATCGATTAACTAACATCGATTAACTCCTTTTACTTTATTCTCTAATCGATTAACTAACATCGATTAACTCCTTTTACTTTATTCTCTAATCGATTAACTAACATCGATTAACTCCTTTTAACTTTATTCTCTAATCGATTAACTAACATCGATTAACTCCTTTTACTTTATTCTCTAATCGATTAACTAACATCGATTAACTTCTTTTACTTTAACTCTAATCGATTAAACTAACATCGATTAACTCCTTTTACTTTAACTCTAATCGATTAAACTAACATCGATTAACTCCTTTTACTTTAACTCTAATCGATTAAACTAACATCGATTAACTCCTTTTACTTTAACTCTAATCGATTAAACTAACATCGATTAACTCCTTTTACTTTAACTCTAATCGATTAAACTAACATCGATTAACTCCTTTACTTTTATTCGAATAAACTATTCATTTATAAAGATTTACTTTTAGTAACAGTTCTTCACTTTACAAATGATTTCCCTTTTATAAAACTCTATTCGTTTTAAAAACATTTTTCCCTTTTATTTATTTTCGAAATATTTCCTTTTATAAAATCTGTTGATTTTATAAAATCCCTTTTATTTCAATATACATTGAAATAATTCTTTTTACATCCCAGGGTCTTTATGATATTTACAATATCGAATAACAATGATCAACATCATTCCAACACACATAATCCATAACATATTATATAACACATCATATATCACAATATATGAAAACAGTAAAATAAATGTTGAGGAATCCAGTTGGATTCCTCCAACCTGTTTCCCTGCATCACAGATGTTAAACAATATAGATAACATCACTTTCAGTTCCATATGATATATTCTGTTAAACAGAATCAATATAGAAATTTAACTAACTGACTAGCAGTTCAATCAAACAGTCAACACACAGTCAATCAGACAATTTCTAACAGTTCTAAAAATACAACATGAAATTATAAACTGTTGAAGTTAGTGAGATTTACTCACATTGGCAGTTCATCGTTAAAGAACGATAAACTGTTTGTTTGATTTGAATCAAACAATTTATTTCGCCATAAATTCAAACTAGCTTTGATTCGCTTCCCGTCAGTTCCATGTTATAGTCGTCGTCCATACGATCCCAACGCAACTTACGGTTCGTCTATCTGATAACGTATGAACGAGATATTGCTTTTACAAGTTTGAACAAATTTAAATAAAACAAACTTAAATTCTATACTTTAAAGACTTGGGCCTTAACCTTTTTCAATGTCGGCCTACTCAAATCCAAAGCCCACCGTATCAACCCGATCCACTATATACTCTTCTACCCCAAATCCTTCGAACGCTACTCCAGAATACAATGAAGACCAAGGCCGATTTCAGAAAATCATGGCTCCCTCCCAACTTGATTAAAAATCAAGATAAAAATACCACAAATCCCCTCTTTCGATTCTCCTTCTCCCCATACTACTTTGGTTAGATCCGAGCTCCCCTTCGTAATGCGTTCGAACCCCTCAGTAGCAGGTTGCGACAACGTAAATCACCAAAATCCACCAAATTCTTACGGTATGTGCGGTTTTCAATGGCAACCCCAAATCCAAACTCGATTTTATGAATCAATCACCACACAAACACCAAAGTCGAACCCTAGGTTCCACTGCTTACCCATAACCCGCGACGGACTGATGTCGAGCTCCCCCAGAATGCTACTGTGTCGAAGAGCAGGTCTTTAGGAATCCATCAATATGTATAAAATGATTTATTGATTTTTCTGGGTATTTTCTTTTGATTTGTTTCTTGATATATTCTGTTTATACCATATATATATACTGCGTTGGGGTTGGTAGAACCTGTGGTTGAGGAGGAATGATGCGTGGCCTTTAGTTTGACTGTGGAGAGTAATTATACATAATTTAAGGTCTGCTTTCCGTATAGTTTAATGCATGCTCTGTACTTGTATTTATATATACACTCTTCTTCTTACTGTGTAGAAGTCGCAATCATATAGATGAACCTTTCCTTTTCATCTTTTATTCTAAGTAACAATGTTAAGTAATAGAAATCTTAGCGTTTGTAGTAAATATTCCAGTCAAGTTGTAGACATGTTTTTTTTCTCATCTTGTTAAACATTATTTTTCACATTGCTTTCGATTTAACCATACTAAATATTTCACATTTGTTTTAAGTTTCGTTTCTAACTTCGTTAAGGCTAAAGAAAAAGAGTACTGCTCACAGTAAACGGATAGGAATGGATTCAAAACTATATTGAAAACAACAAGAAGAAATCATGTATGGTTGTTCTTGATAGATCACGATTACATCTCGTCATGTTAATGTATAGTGTGCAAAAACTATAATACTACCGTTGTTCTATTTAGAGCATATATCAGTACTCACATATATGACGACTAGCTTCAAATTACTTGTCCATCACTAACACCATTCATTATCGTCACTCCTACACCTGTTAACATATAAACACACTAATCTAAAAATTCTGCTATAGTGAAAGAATCATTAAGAACATATATGCTAATATTCTAATATATATGTCAGAACATATGTTATCAATTCAGAAATATATGTATAATTCTATTATTTATATTCACAAAAATATTCACTATTATTTAATTCAACAACCATTAAATCCTTTAATTCACTATTTAAATAATTAAATAAATTAATTATTATACCTCTGCCAATGCGGGTCATTACAATCTTCCCCACTTAAAATAATTTCGTCCTCGAAATTGCTAAAAGGTAGAGGACGACCCTATCGATTGGTTAGAACATATTTCTTCACTTCTTAACTTCAGTTTCAACTGAACCAATTTAATTTCAATTAAATTATTAATTAATTCTTATCAACGAAAATTTCCAAAAATCCTGAAAATTTTCTAACACTTTAACTCTTCGAAAAATTTCGCCCGCACCTCCTTTGTACTGGTCAATATCTCAAACTCCAACTCGCCTCTCTGGGCCATCTCCAACCCAAAAGAAAATCAAACAGCCAAGCGGCTTGCCAATTCGGCTCATAAATCTTATACCCAATAGAAATATAAACTTGTACCTTTTTGTCAGCATATCATTATATCCTTTCCACCTGTTATCAATTCAGCAGATACAAGGGTCATCCCAATCAAATTCCAAATCAGTTTTTATCTCCAACACAACCATTCGCTTATATCCAAGCCAAATCCCATTTCAACTCAAGTTCAATTCTTGATTTTCAATTCCTTAACTACTCAATCCAATACCATTTCGGATTTCAATTTCATGAATCCAATCTTATTCGATTTCAATTCAACTTCAGTTACCACTTAACTGACTTTGCTTAAATTCAAATCCGCTTTCACAAATTTCTGTTAAATTTGTTTTTAATTCAAACAGTCTTTCCCAGGGAGTTTTCAAACAGTTCTTTTCAAAAATCAATTTTTTTTTTTAAAAAAAATTCAACTGAGCCCATAATCAATATTCCATTAGTTAAATCACTTCTCTATTTCTTTATCAATATTTGTTAACCAAATATTTTCAATAACCATATTGGCCCTTTTTGTGTTATTTGGAAAACATTTCTGAATATCGCCTTCCTTTATTTTCTAAACTTTAGAAAATATATGCTACTTATAATTGGAAAATATGCCAATTACTTATCTCTTTTCCGATCTCGTTTATTTCTATACTTAGGAAATATTCTTTATTATATTTCCAAGCTTACACTTATTCGGGTTAAAACGGATGTTGTGTAAAACATCGTTACGACAACCCAAATACTATATTCAACTAACTCTTATTCAACATTGATATTCGAGCCTGAAATCTTACTATTTATTTGTTAATAATGAAATCAATCAAGTTGGGGTATAACAACCTCTCAGACCTTGACTGAATAACATTTATAACGTCAAAACAGATATGACTACTTACTCGAATAATCAATACCATGCAAATACTTATTCACTTTTAAACACGTATACGCTTCCTATTTCTATCCTTACTAGATTTTATTCTTAGTCTTCCTTTTTGATTTTACTATTCTATTTCTAAGTTCGTTTCCTTATCGACTTCTATATATATTGATATATAGATTTCTAGCTATCAAATTATCTTAAAAATATTCTAACTCCTTAAATCCCCAGAAAAATTTGCCATAACCTCCTTTGTACTAGGAGCATCGGGATATTTCAAATAGCCTCCCATGGCCCTCACCAATCCAAAAGAAAAAGAAAAAGCCAAGCGGCTAGCCGATTCGGCGCATAAAATCTCATATATGAATTAAATACATACCTTTTGTCGAGCAATCTATTTATAACTCTTGCATTATCCTTATCCATACCTATCTCATGTATATTTATACCTGCCCAATCTATTTTAACTATACCAATCGTTTTAACCAAATTTGTTAATTAATTTGTTAATTAACTCTTTAGTCTATTTCACTTTTATATTTGAACATGACATGTTCAAATATATTTTAACTTGCTTATTAACTAATTTGAATCCAAATTTCAAATTTAAGTTCTATATTCGATTTCGAATATCCATTTACAAATCCAATTCACCTTTCAAAGTTCAACTTCAAATTCAAAACTCGATTAACTAATTTCTCTTCGACTTAGTTAATTCTATTCAATTTCTGTTCAAATTTTATATCACTTCTATTACTCAAATCCTATATATTCAAATCCCATATTTGAATTCCATTTGAATTCTTTATTCAAATTCCATTTCACCTTTGATAATCAAATCCTATATTTTCGAACTCCATTGAATTATATATTCCAATTCCCATTTCAACTCTATTTGAAATCTATATTCGAATTCCTATTTCAAATTCTATTTTGAAATTCTATTTTCAAATTCCATTTCAATCTATTTGAATTCTATATTCAAATTTCATTATTACTCTATATGAATTCTATATTCAATTTTCCATTATTTAAATCTTCTTTATTCAAATCTCATTTGAATTTTTATATTCAAATCCCCTTTGAATTTTCTTACTTAAATTCTATGTTTGAACTTCCTTTATTCAAATTTCTTTAAATAAGCCTCGATTTCAATTCCTTTTGAAATCGATATTTCTACCTTTGGAAAATAGATTTCCCTTTCAATTTCACACTTGTATTCTTATTTCTGAATTATCCAATGATAATTCTCTTCACTTCATTTATAAACTTCATTTATAAAAGAACTATTTATAAACTTCGTTTATAAAGGGACTTCTCGTTTTATTTCTTTTAAACAAGTTAATATTCCAAATCTATTTAAAAATCCAAATTCTATATTTTAAATCCCATTTGAAATTCAACACAACTTGCCTTTCCCAAAACAAATTCAAAACAGTATCTCTGGTAGTAATTCGTCACTTACAACTCGAAAATGAATACTGATAATGCAGCTGTCATCATCAGAATCTATTTTCCAGCGATCGAAGTGAGTTCAATACTATAAAACCATTTCTAAACATTTCCACTTTGAAATTCATTTCCAAAATATAATCCACGCGGCTTGTAAAACAATTTAAAATCTCCCAGGATCTTAAATTTTCCTTATTTTTTTTTCCAAATCCATTTACAAACACTTATCCAATTTTCCAGAGTTTTAATTCAATTTCTGGTTTAAATTCAGATTTAATTCTTTTCGTAACACTTATACGAATTCTGATTGGTTATTTACATAACCATTTAATCTATAATCTTACTTGATCATAATAACAACCAATATATCCACTATACGTATCAAAATATACGTTGGGTAAACTATTTTCATTTACCCTCTTTTCAAAACATATCGTGTCGACCCATCGTATTCGAGTGTTTAGTAACTCCTACCGACACAGTGGATCAAACTGATCGACCAGAACCCATAAACAACTCAACCAATGAATCTCCACAATATAAAACAAATTTTTATATCAATAACAAATAAGCTCACTCGTATATATACACTCAAACTCAATCTAGGGTATTACTAACCCTATCTCTACCGAGTCACGCCACAGAGCCAAGTAATTCTTAACCTAAGCTCTGATACCAACTGTAACGACCCGGATTTTTAGCGACTTTGGTTATCGACATAAACTCGATGTCGATAACCAAAACATCGAAAAATCCTGGTAATTAGTGAAAGAAATTAGAGGGTGAGGAAAGATAAGATAGAAACTTAGAATAGAAGAAGAAGAAGAACACAACATCAGAGTAACACGAATCTCACAGCGGAACGAATAACATATAATATATATAACATAACTTGAAATATACATCTGTACTTGAATATACATCAATATCAAAGTACATCACTTACAACACAGCGGAAATAACTATAGCTATATGATCCTGAAGCCTCCTGCTCCAGCTCTTCAACCATATCTGTAAATCCCGACTACTTGACTGCCCATACAAATTTAGGCACCCAAGAGTTTAGGGAAAACAACAAAATAAACTCCGGGTCAGTCATGGGACTGGTATGAGTAAAACAGTTTAAAACAGTTCGAACCATTAAACGATATCACATAAGACCACGCCGTATAACAGAACGGGTTTTTCCCTTATAAGAATCCAAATTATCTTTATATCAAAACCTTTTGATATTATAATAATGTCTATCAACCATAGTATATATATAATCATCTAGCAGAAATGCTTTCATCTTACGTTCTACATATATAGTATACAATCAAAACCGCAAGCACGTATTGGGTAATGGATTTCCAACTATGACAAGGTATGGAACCACCTTTCGCTAATGTACCTCTAGAGAGGAATACATTGGGTTCAACAAGAACATCTTGCAACCCGGCCACACATGACCGACCACTCATTTCGCTTGAGCGTATCGAATGTATATCACCAACGGTTGGGATCAGCAACCGTTTCCCGAATGGGACAGCATCAACAATAGATTTTTAGAAGTAAATGAAACTCTAGATCAGGTGATTATACACCCTACTTCGGTGCGACCGACTTAGCCATGCTGCCTGCCCGATTTCTGCCATTTACCAGATGATGAGGCTAGAAGCTACGCTTTAACATCACATCAGATTCACTTTGAATGCCACATTGTCAAATCCATCAAATCACCGATTGACGTCCTCAACCATACATTACGTGTTAGCTAAAAGAAGTTTCCTTCTCCGCTTCCACTCTTGGTATGGTTGGAGAAATCAATATATGTGATTGTCTGGAAATATTCTGTCAGACATCCGTCCATACAAGTCATCCAGGAACAGGATGAACCGAAGGCACTATTCTGTAAACAAGATAGCCATTGCATAACTCCATCTTCAATTTCCTTTGGCATATATGATTCGCAAAGCTTATGCAAATACAGAGTGGTTCTTTGGATAATAATCCAACCGGTCTCTCCATATGAACAACGTTAAAATGGTCAAAACTTCGATAGTCTGTGATTTAACTATCGAAGAAAAACAGATGTGCAAACAACGATATTATTTCCAAATGGAAATTTATATCGATCAAACATCATTCAACTTTTATCTCTTTATTTCATTAATCTACTTATCTCCTGTTTCCCTATATTCAATATTTATTATTTTCTAAATTTGGAAAATATACGTTATTAACAATGGAAAACATTTCCATTCCTTGTTTTCTTTATTAGAAAACATTTCTGGTTTTCTTATTTGGAAAACATTTCCAAAGCTCCTTCATTGGACTTAGACAGATGTTTAAACAAACCATCGCGATGCCAACTCAAACCATTCCCTTTTACTGACGAACCTTAACTATTCCTTAGTTAAAAATGAAGCTAATCAAGTTGGGGTAGAACTACCTCTCAGACCTTAACTGAACAATATTTCTAACTTTGAAATAGGCAAAGTTCACTTTATATTCCTTTTACTGACTTCCTTACTTAACCCTCCTTCGAATAGCTATATTCGATTGACTCTTTTCACTTAACTCTATTCGATTAACCCTTATCAATTAACTCTATTGGACTAACACTATTGGATTAACTCTATTTGACTAATGCTATTGATTTACTCATTTCACTTAACTCCTTTCGAATAAACTATATTCGATAACTCCTTTTCCTTTCTTCGAATAAACTATATTCGATTAACTCCTTTTACTTTCTCTCTAATCGATTAACTAACATCGATTAACTCCTTTTAACTTCCTTTCTAATCGATTAACTAACATCGATTAACTCCTTTTAACTTTATTCTCTAATCGATTAACTAACATCGATTAACTCCTTTTACTTTATTCTCTAATCGATTAACTAACATCGATTAACTCCTTTTACTTTATTCTCTAATCGATTAACTAACATCGATTAACTCCTTTTACTTTATTCTCTAATCGATTAACTAACATCGATTAACTCCTTTTAACTTTATTCTCTAATCGATTAACTAACATCGATTAACTCCTTTTACTTTATTCTCTAATCGATTAACTAACATCGATTAACTTCTTTTACTTTAACTCTAATCGATTAAACTAACATCGATTAACTCCTTTTACTTTAACTCTAATCGATTAAACTAACATCGATTAACTCCTTTTACTTTAACTCTAATCGATTAAACTAACATCGATTAACTCCTTTTACTTTAACTCTAATCGATTAAACTAACATCGATTAACTCCTTTTACTTTAACTCTAATCGATTAAACTAACATTGATTAACTCCTTTACTTTTATTCGAATAAACTATTCATTTATAAAGATTTACTTTTAGTAACAGTTCTTCACTTTACAAATGATTTCCCTTTTATAAAACTCTATTCGTTTTAAAAACATTTTTCCCTTTTATTTATTTTCGAAATATTTCCTTTTATAAAATCTGTTGATTTTATAAAATCCCTTTTATTTCAATATACATTGAAATAATTCTTTTTACATCCCAGGGTCTTTATGATATTTACAATATCGAATAACAATGATCAACATCATTCCAACACACATAATCCATAACAGATTATATAACACATCATATATCACAATATATGAAAACAGTAAAATAAATGTTGAGGAATCCAGTTGGATTCCTCCAACCTGTTTCCCTGCATCACAGATGTTAAACAATATAGATAACATCACTTTCAGTTCCATATGATATATTCTGTTAAACAGAATCAATATAGAAATTTAACTAACTGACTAGCAGTTCAATCAAACAGTCAACACACAGTCAATCAGACAATTTCTAACAGTTCTAAAAATACAACATGAAATTATAAACTGTTGAAGTTAGTGAGATTTACTCACATTGGCAGTTCATCGTTAAAGAACGATAAACTGTTTGTTTGATTTGAATCAAACAATTTATTTCGCCATAAATTCAAACTAGCTTTGATTCGCTTCCCGTCAGTTCCATGTTATAGTCGTCGTCCATACGATCCCAACGCAACTTACGGTTCGTCTATTTGATAACGTATGAACGAGATATTGCTTTTACAAGTTTGAACAAATTTAAATAAAACAAACTTAAATTCTATACTTTAAAGACTTGGGCCTTAACCTTTTTCAATGTCGGCCTACTCAAATCCAAAGCCCACCGTATCAACCCGATCCACTATATACTCTTCTACCCCAAATCCTTCGAACGCTACTCCAGAATACAATGAAGACCAAGGCCGATTTCAGAAAATCATGGCTCCCTCCCAACTTGATTAAAAATCAAGATAAAAATACCACAAATCCCCTCTTTCGATTCTCCTTCTCCCCATACTACTTTGGTTAGATCCGAGCTCCCCTTCGTAATGCGTTCGAACCCCTCAGTAGCAGGTTGCGACAACGTAAATCACCAAAATCCACCAAATTCTTACGGTATGTGCGGTTTTCAATGGCAACCCCAAATCCAAACTCGATTTTATGAATCAATCACCACACAAACACCAAAGTCGAACCCTAGGTTCCACTGCTTACCCATAACCCGCGACGGACTGATGTCGAGCTCCCCCAGAATGCTACTGTGTCGAAGAGCAGGTCTTTAGGAATCCATCAATATGTATAAAATGATTTATTGATTTTTCTGGGTATTTTCTTTTGATTTGTTTCTTGCTATATTCTGTTTATACCATATATATATACTGCGTTGGGGTTGGTAGAACCTGTGGTTGAGGAGGAATGATGCGTGGCCTTTAGTTTGACTGTGGAGAGTAATTATACATAATTTAAGGTCTGCTTTCCGTATAGTTTAATGCATGCTCTGTACTTGTATTTATATATACACTCTTCTTCTTACTGTGTAGAAGTCGCAATCATATAGATGAACCTTTCCTTTTCATCTTTTATTCTAAGTAACAATGTTAAGTAATAGAAATCTTAGCGTTTGTAGTAAATATTCCAGTCAAGTTGTAGACATGTTTTTTTTTTCTCATCTTGTTAAACATTATTTTTCACATTGCTTTCGATTTAACCGTACTAAATATTTCACATTTGTTTTAAGTTTCGTTTCTAACTTCGTTAAGGCTAAAGAAAAAGAGTACTGCTCACAGTAAACGGATAGGAATGGATTCAAAACTATATTGAGAACAACAAGAATAAATCATGTATGGTTGTTCTTGATAGATCACGATTACATCTCGTCATGTTAATGTATAGTGTGCAAAAACTATAATACTACCGTTGTTCTATTTAGAGCATATATCAGTACTCACATATATGCCGACTAACTTCAAATTACTTGTCCATCACTAACACCATTCATTATCGTCACTCCTACACCTATTAACATATAAACACACTAATCTAAAAATTCTGCTATAGTGAAATAATCATTAAGAACATATATGCTAATATTCTAATATATATGTCAGAACATATGTTATCAATTCAGAAATATATGTATAATTCTATTATTTATATTCACAAAAATATTCACTATTATTTAATTCAACAACCATTAAATCCTTTAATTCACTATTTAAATAATTAAATAAATTAATTATTATATCTCTGCCAATGCGGGTCATTACAGTTTCAGAAAGCAAAAGAAAGCACATTCAATTTTGAAGAAAACTGAGGTAACCATGAATTCATGATTTCATATAACCATGAATTGTTATGACCGCATTGTGTGTGTGCAGACCGCATTGTTATGAATTGAATTGATTTTTTTTCTTTTTGAATTTTTGATATATTGGGTATCAATCATATCATGGTTAGATCTTCTAAAATACACGACTTTTTTAAAAGAGAAGTTACTGAAACTTGAGAATTTATTGGATCTTCTTCAATCTCCAATAACGACCGTCAAAATCCGGATGCTTTTCCAGCTCCAAAATATCAAAGAATTGAGATTATAGAGATGGAAGAAAATGCTTTAGAACGTGATCCTGGATTGCGCTTACAAATATATGATTATCCTTTACATAAGCAAGATGAAATTAGACATGCTTATGTTAATTTAGGAACTTATCAACCTATACTTAAAGAGTTTCCATTTTCCGAAAAAGGAATACATCTTCGACGATTTAATGGTTCTTGGTATAAATTGTTTCCATGGTTGGAATACTCCTCCGCTAAAGACGCAACATTTTGTTTACCATGCTTTATTTTCAATAAGAGAACGACTGACCGATATAGACCAAATGCATTCACTGTTGATGGCTTTAGAAATTGGAAGAAGATTCATAGTGGTAGTGAATGTGCTTTTTAAATCATGTTGGAAAATCTGCTAACTCAACGCATAATGCCGCCGAACAATCTTGCAAAGACTTAATGAAATCCTCTCAAAATATTGAAATCCAAATTAAGTGTTGTTGTTAATGTAGTGGGTGCATCTTCTAAGCGTCATGATGAGTTGCAAGCTATTCATAGAAGTAATATATCTGAGTTAGTTGCTAATGGTGGACTAAAATCTGGTACATGACTTAATCAAATTGGAACTTTGCAACGAGCTGGAGATACTAGATGGAGTTCTCATTTTAATTCAGTTTGTAGTTTGATAAAAATGTATAGTACGTCTTGTTCGGTTCTTATTGATATCACTAAAGACAAAGGATGCACAGTTTCACAAAGAGGAGAAGCCGACGCGGCATACAATGCTTTATTATCTTTTGAGTTTGCATTTGTTTTGCATCTTATGCAAGAAATTATGGGAATCACTAATGGTTTTTGCCAACATTTACAAAATCAATCTCAAGATATATTGAATGTTATACAATTAATGAAAACTACAAAGGCACTTATTCAAGACTTAAGAGATAATGGTTGGAGTTTATTTCTTGATAAAGTTACATCATTCTGCTACAAACAAAAAATCATTGTTCCCGACTTGCATAGTTGGTATAGTTCAGGAAGAAGTGCTCGTGAGAAAAAAGATAAAGTTACCGTTGAACACCATTATCGCTTTGATGTATTTCATGAAATAATTGACACTCAATGGCAAGAGCTAGATCATCGATTTAATGAGCAGACGCTACAACTCTTCACTCTTAGTTCTTCTTTGGAGCCAAAAGATGCATACAAATCATTTAATATCCCAAATATTTATGAATTAGTTGATACATTCTACCCACAAGATTTTTCTAAGCAAGAAACACTTCATCTTAAATATCAATTGCAACATCATGTGTTAGATGTGCCTAAGATGATCAATTAAAACACTTATCAACTATTTCTGAACTTTGTCAAGGATTGACTATGACAAACAAGTCAAATATTTATCCCTTGGTAGATCAATTAATTCGTCTTGTATTGACTCTTCCGGTTTCCATGGCTACTACTGAAAGAGCATTTTCAGCTATGAAGCTACTTAAAACTAGTCTTCGCAACAAAATAGAGGACAAATTTCTTGTAGATAGTATAACGGTTTACATTGAAAAATAAATTGCAATTCAGTTCAACAATGATTCAATAATCGAAGAGTTTGATGAGATGAAAACCCGTCGAGTGCAACTTATGCAGAAATAAGTTATATATGTCATGATATTCCTGATTCTTCTATTAAGGTAATCAAATATGTATGTAAGTGTGCCTTATTAATATTTTCTTTTAAGCTTTGTGTGCAATTACGTATAAAATTATCTCTTTTTTCCATGTAGCTTTTGGTGCTGTTATAACTCAGGCGGCCTATGGATGTAGCTTTTAAGATTATTTCTTTGGTGCTTTTGTGCTTTTGTGTGCAATCAGGTATAAAATTATTATTTTTGGCTTTTTATGTAAATTTTGATGTCAAGTTAACTTATGTTGTTGCTTTTGGTGCTTTTTTTGTAGTGTGGCTTTGATCATTTTGTTGCTGCCAATTAATGTTGATTTATGGGCCTTTACCACTTTGTTGTTGCCAATCAAGTAAACTTGACCATTTGTTTTCAAGTAGGTATTTTAGCATTTGTTTTCAACTGTATCTGTAAAAATTGGACACGTGTATTTTCATTGATGTTATGAGGCAGTCTGTATGAAACATGATACGCAGTAAAAATCGGGCATGGATATTATTGTTTGATTCCCCCCCCCCCCCCCCGCCCCCCGCCCCGCCCGGCCAAATTCCTGGCTTCGTCCCTGACTTATAGTAATATCAAAATGATTTGTTTTAAACATACCAAGCATGTTTGGTTATTATAAGGGAAAACTCTATCCTCTGGCTTGCATTGCATTGTGTGATAGGACCTGAGTCTTATAATAGCTTCATTTTTCTAAAAAGCACTGTGTTGTTTATAAACTTTTTTATGCACTGGTATTCTTGGGAGAAGACCTGTTTCGTGTTATACGGCATGGTCCCTTGATTTACTTTATTTCTAAAATAAAGTTTAAATAACTGTTTTAATTCTCACACCCGTCCCATGAATGACCTAGAGTTTATTGTTTTAACCTGAACTCTGCGTGCCCCTATTTTCTGCACGGGCAGCTAGTAGTTTTGGTTTTGCAAATTCCTTTTTACAGGATCCTGGTTTGCAGCTGGAGCTATACTCAGAAATCTTTGTATCCGTGTATCTCTTTCGGTTGTGCTATGAATTATTTTTCCGCTGCTGTGTAATGTATTTTAATCTCTGATATTTTTCTGATGGACATTATTTATTCATATCTGTTATATTCTTGTACTCTGATGTAAATTGTTGTAATAACAATGAATTGTTCTGTCATTTGCATTCTGATTTGTCGTGTTATCAACTCAATCTGGGTATTCCCGTATGGCCGAGTTTGGGTCGTTTCATGCCTGTTGTTCCAAAGGATGCTAGGTTAATCAGATTCTAGCTCGGCAAGAAATTATAATTTGCTTCCTTTGTCACCTATGAATTGGCAATCATATGATGAAGCAAAAATGGATAAAATTTGGAAAATCATCTCAGTATGTTAAATTGGCTTTTGTAATCTACAAAGCACTGTTATAACTGTAATTTATAACCAACTTACATTTCAATCCTTGACTTAAGTCAGTACATTCTTTTTTTCCATTGTAGGATACCATTGATTGGCGTGTCGAAGACGTTCTGCATATCCCTGCAATTCGATATACACTGCTAAAAAGGTTATCCAAAAAGAAAAGGAATAATAGAGCCAAGTTAAAAAGAAAATTCTACACTCCATATGTAGGCTCCCCGTCACGTTTTGTTTCTAGAGACGAATGGGTGGATGGTGAACAATGAAGGAACATGGTCAACTATTGGGACAATGATCCTAAAAATAAAGTAAGTGCTCTTACGTCCGATGTCCTTTATTATTTTGTTGTCTTTTTTCTAAGTATTCCTCTTTTACATTATAAATTAAATTTTTATATTTTTTGATAGATTAAAATTGAAATAAATATCATGAATCGTAAGAAGTTGAAGACAACTCACACGGGTGGGTCGATGACCTCTTCAAGGCACATGGAAAATTTCGTAAGTTGACATACTTCTGTTTTTTCAAGATGAGTTTTGCACGGCACATGTGTTGATTTTAGTGATTCTCAAGATATACACTGTTCTAGTCATGGTAAGTTCAAATAATTATTATACAATGTCATAAACGGTGGGATACAATTTGGTTTATGAGTTAACATATTACTGTTGTCTATTTCGCTAATTAGTGGGGAAATTTAACATATGTTTCCAATACATGTTAGGACATAATAATAAAATTCAACCCAATTGTTCAAGTTTCAGTTGAAAGGACTAAAATTAATTTATAAGCAAAAAATTTATGATCTGCTTTGTATCAATAATCAGTATTCGTCACCCTATGCAGTAACAAAAATGTATAAGCATATTATAATTTTTTTAAAAGAAGAGTGCCACATGCAGTCATCTGATTTATTGGACAATGAATGGCGAAACATACAGTCGTGTGATTAGAAAAGTAAAACTGCCAATACATAGTTAGAGTTAAATGAGATAAAGAGTTTGGCTGATCGGGAAATTGATGTATTTCAGAAGGAAGTAGCCCATTTAGCATTCACAGTCCTAGGTGGAGAAAGAAAGGATTGCTTGCAGCTCTAAACATCTTTTTGCAGGTAACTTTCTAATGATTGTTTTTGTACATAATGTTGGAAAACAATGGTTGAGTCACGTATTTTGTCGCTTTCTTGAAGACGATTCGGCGATCTCGTCGATGGTGCAAACCAGTTTGTACTAGTCGCCGTCGACTTTGGGATAAAATATCCTTCGAAGAAAAAATAACTGATTTTCTTGCACAACAAATCAGTACAGATTTGCACGTTTGAACAAAAAATGACTGCTCTTTTTTTTCGTTGAAGAAATTTTAATGGCGGTTGAAGAAGAGAATGTTGTTCGAGTATGAAATCTCATCTAAAAATGAATTGTTATAGACGAAAAAATAGATTGCCAAATGATTTACTGGGTAGTGGGAGAGAGTCGGCTGAAAAAGTGGATCAAATAATTTACCGTGTCAAACAAAAATCGGCTCAGAAAATTTACCATGTCATAAAAGAAACGGTTCGAAAAATGCAATGTTTTACTATCCAAAAATATAAGTGTCTACACCATTAGGCTAAGGCCGAAAGCCCAAGCCCAAACTCGAACCTGAGCCCGAGTCGGGCCGGGTCGGATCGAGTCGAGTCAAGTCGGTCGGTCGCACATGCGTGTGTGGTGGTCATGCATGCCCCCCCTCCTCACAACAAAACATGTATTGGGAGCCCAAGGCCCCAACATAGTTTCTAAGAAACAAATATAAATACTTTGCTTCTTTCGTATAGTCACATCATGTGGGACTATACACATATAGGAGCCATCTAATCACTTATTCAATTTTTTTAATAATCCATCTTTTTTGTTTATAAAACATTTTCCAACAATCCCCCACTTGAATTTTTAAAAATATTTTCGAGCAGTTTCTAAAAATATAAGATTGTGAATAAACAAAGGTGTCTTCCGACTTGAACCTTTGCATAATGGATAAGACTCAGTTTTTCTGGAGTGACACGTAGTCTTGAACTCTATTCCTGACGTCAGACCACACACACCCTTTTCTATAGTGCAATCAAATAATCCCGTGCATTTATGGCCATGCACATCTACCCTAATTTAGTGAATGCTCTAGAAGTTTTGCCCAAAACTCCATAGGAAAAGGCCACATTTCCGTATTCACATAGGCGAGTCTATCAAGAGTTCTACTGAAGGTAGGTACTCCACTCCAAATAGATTATAGATCTCATTAAGAGTTTCTATCAACTCATCCTCTAATCACCTCAAGAAAACATGTTTCTTGGTATACTAAATAGCATGTTCAACTACTATCACTACACATCTTGTTTTTACCCATTGAACCTAGTTCTTGGGATCTCCAGTCATTTGGGCCGGGTTACCATTGTGCATGACTCAATAATCAAAAGGCAATAGTCTCATTCTTTTAGAAGTATTAAGGACTTTCTCTCTGGACAGTCCTTTCGTCAAAGGATCTGCCAAATTTTCATCACTGCTTATGTGATCCACTATGACGGTACCTGAAGAGAGTAGTTCTCTAACAGTACTGTGCTTACGACGTATCTGTCATTTCTGACTGTTATAATAACGGATTTGAACTTTTACAATAGCCATGGTACCATCGCAATGGATCAACACATCTGGTATCGGTTTTTCCTATAAGGGAATCTCAGCTAGCAGATTTCTCAAATACTCTGCCTCTTCACTAGCTATGGCTAGTGCTATCATCTCAGACTCCATAGTAGACTGAGCTAAAATAGCCTGTTTATTGTATTTCCAAGAAACAGTTCCTCCAGCGATGCTAAATATATAGCCACTAGCCGCTTTTGAATCATCAGATAAGGTATTCCAGTCTGCATCGGAATATCCTTTAAGTACAGCTGGAAACCTTTCATAATGTAATCCAAGGCTCATAGTTCGTTTAAGGTATATCATGACCCTTTCAATACAATGTCAATGCTCCATAGTAGGTCTACTAGTAAACTTGCACAATAGTAGGTCCATTGATTAGGTGCTTGTTTTAAACCATATAATGATTTATCTAATTTGCATACTTTACGTTCTTGACCATGTACTACAAATCCTTCAGGCTGGTCCATATAAATTTCTTCGTCTAATTCACCGTTTAATTAAAAATGCGGTTTTAACATCCATTTGGTGTATTAACAAATTATGAATTGAAACAAGTGACATTAATACCCGAATGGATGTAATTCTAGTTACGGGTGAAAGGGTGTCAAACAAATCTATATTTTCTTTTTGCCTAAAACCTTTAGCTACTAGTTGTGCTTTATATTTATCAATAGTGCCATCATGTTTTAATTTCTTTTTAAGTATCCATTTACAGCCTATAGATTTACAATCGAGGGGTAAATCTACCAAGTGCCAAGTCTTATTGGATTCCAAAGAATCCATCTAATCATTTATAGCATCTTGCCAAAAGTCGGCATCCAAAGAAGAAAAGGCCTCTTGGAGGTTTAAGGGATCCTCCTTTATAGCATAAGCACAAAAATCCAGACCTAAATATTTTACGGTTTTTGCTCATTTACTTCTTCTAGGTTCAGTTTCAGAATTCTCATTAAATTCTATTCGAATAGGCATAATTGAAGTGCCCCCACTATTCCTTAATTTAAAAGAAAATTTCATTTCATAAAAATCAGCATCATTTGATTCAAATATACTATGTGCATTTAGGTCATAAAATCTGTATGCTTTGTTATTAATAGTATAGCCTATAAATACACATTCATATGCTCTACTTGCCAATTTTATTCTCTTAGGGTCTTGAATGCGAACATATGCTAAACAACCCCAAGTTCTTAAGTATGAGACATTGGGTTTATGAATCTTTAAAATTTCATAAGGTGAAATTTTATTCTTAAATTTGGGGAATCTATTCAGAACATAACATACGGTTAATAAAATATCCCCCCAATGTTTTGCTGCACCAGAATTTAGTGAAATGGCAATTACTAATTCGGTAAAGGTCCTATTTTTTCTTTCAGCTTTATCGTTCATTTCGGGTGAATAGGGTGCAGTTCTCTCATGTATTATACCATGTAGTTTATAGAAATCTGGAATTGAAGTAGATTCATATTTTGTTCCTCTATCACCACGAAGTCTCTTAATTTTCTTATTTGCTTGATTCTCAATCTCAGTTTTGAATGTTTTAAACATGTCAAAAGCATCACTTTTATTTTTCATAAGGTATATATATAAATATGTGAAATCAGAATAGCGATCAATAAAAGTGATAAAATAATGATGTCCATGCCAAGTCAAAGTACCATCAAGTTCACATATGCCAGAATGAATCAAGTCTAAGGTTTTAGATACTCTATCAACAGATTTGTGAGATTTCTTTGTGATTTTAGCTTGAGTACAAAATTCACATTTATCAAGTTCAGATTCTGACATTTTAGGAATCATATCTATGGTGATCATGCTATGAATTATTCGTCTATTAACATGACATAATCTAGAGTGCCAAATATTAAAATCACACGACATATAAGTAGAACTAGTCACTTTATTCAATTCAACATTAAATTTAAGCATTCCCTCACAAGCATAACCCTTTCCCACAACGTCTTTCAGAATCGTAGTCTTTCCAGAGGTAAACTTGATTTCCACGTTGCCAATTCCAGTAGTGGTGTGAGAATCTCCCAACAACACTTTCTGAAAATTAGCAGCTGTGTATGTAGTGAACATATCACGATCATAGCAGACATAGCGAGAAGCACAAGTGTCTACCCACCGACCCTCTGATCCACCAGTATGGTGAATCTTAGTAATCATAGCCATAAGAGGCTCCTCATTCAAGTTGTCTGCGGTGCAGAGCTTGGCCTATTCCGACACTTTCGTGCTATCTGATCTGGTTTTCTACAGTTGTAACATAGAAACAACTCTCTAGAATCATTCCTTTGGGTTGGTTTCTGCTGTCCTTTTCAGTTTCCTTGCGGATTCCCATTCTGTTTGTTACGCCTATTCTGATTCTTAAATGATTTTTTGTTCGGTTTCAGAATAGTGGGTTTGTTTTTCTTAGTGTTGTTGTTATTGACAATCAGCACCTCTTCTTTCTAGTCCTGCTTAAGTTCCTCCTCCTCAATATGGAGGCGCGTGATCAAGCGCCGTAAGGAAAATTCCTTAGTCTTATGTCTTAAGACATTCTTAAAATCTTTCCAGCCTGGGGGTAATTTGTCAATGATAACAGCAACTTGAAATTTTTCATCCAATGCCATACCTTCGGAGATGATATCATGAGCTATTTTCTGAAGCTCATGAGACTGCATCTCTACTGACCTGTCGTCTATCTTTTGGTATTTGAGGTAGTGCCTGACTGCATACTTCTTTGCCCCTGCCTCCTCTGTATCATACTTCTTCTTCAGTGCTTCTCAGATCTCCTTTGCTGTCTTTTCATATGAGTTGTAGTTGTCATATAGGTCATCGCTCGGCCCATTCAAAATACTTTTTTGCAGAGATAATCCAGTCTCGGTCTGCAACAACTTCGATTGGTCAGTTCAGGAAGCCGTCTATGCTTCATTAGTTTCGTTAGGTTTGTTTGGTAGATGCGGTTTGTCAGTAGTCAGCGCAGCCACCACCTTTCTCATCTTCAAGTAGAACTCCATCTTCTGACGCCATCACTTGAAATGCAAGCCTTCAAATCTGAACGGAATAGTAGTGACGAGAGGGGTCTAGAAGGCAGAGGGTGGAGCAGCATCATCTAGGGCTGAGGTCGAAGCCATTGTTTTAGTTCATCTTCAAATTATTGGAAAACAATGGTTGAGTCGCGTACTTACCGCTTTCTTGAAGACGATTCGGCGATCTGGTCGGTGGTGCAAACCAACTCGTACTTGTCGCCGCCACCTTTGGGATAAAACAACCTTTGGAGAAAAAATAACCGATTTGCTTGCATAACAAATCAGTGCATATTTTCTTGTTACAGACGAAAAAATAATTTACCGAACAATTTACTGGGTAGTGGGAGAGAGTCAGCAGAAAAAGTGGATCAAATAATTTAACATGTGAAACAAAAATCGGCTCAGAAAATTTACCGTGTCATAAAAGAAACAGTTCAAAAAATGCAATGTTTTACGGTCCAAAAATATAAATGTCTACACCACCAGCCCAATGCCCAAAACCGGGCCCGAACCAAACCGGGCCGGGTCGGGCGGTCGGGCGCATGTGGTGGTCATGCATGGCCTCCCTCCTCACAACAAAGCATGTATTGGGAGCCCAAGGCCCCAACATAGCTTCTAAGAAACAAATATAATTACTTTGCTTCTTTCATATATGTAACACCCCGTATTTTGGGTTAATACTAAAATTCACTAATTACAGAATAAATAATCTCAGATGTGGGAATTAGGGGAAACGGGCTGCGTTATTGCGTTCGTCTCGGAAAAATACGCGAAATAGAGTCCGAGTTTTCGAAAATCGGAGTCCGTATGGCCCAGTTATGGCCCAATGAAGTTTGCAGAAAATTCAAAACTAAAACAGATTTAAATGTAAATATTCAGATTTGGAATGGGCCAGGCGGGGTCAGGCGGGTAGCTTCCCGCCCAACCCATGTCGACAGGGCTGTCGACAGGCCTGTCGACAGGGGTGTCGACATGCCTGTCGACAGGGTGGCACCGTTCTGTGAACCTGGGTGCACCAGGTTGCACCAGGTTGGGTTTCAGGCTGGCTAGGAGGGCTGGTTCTAGAGATTTCCTAAATCTAAGGGTCCTAATCTAATCTAGGGTTAATCCAAGGGTCTAAAATGCAACCTAATTCTATAAATAAGACCCTAACCCTACCCTAATTCATTCATAATTAAATCTAGTAACTAAACTATGGCAAAATGAAACTTGGTCATGGCCTCCACAAATCAATGAAGAGAGTTGCAAGCTAATCAACCCCTAATCATCTTCTTCTTCATATTTGGCAACTAGTTTTACATCATGAGTTTGCTAATCTTAGTTTTGGTGAGTTTCTATGGCTTTAATAATCAATTGTTAAATTGATTATGGTAGGATGTGATAAGACATGGCTATGTTTGTGGATAAATGTATTTATGCAAGTTTGTATGATATGTGATTTGCAAGTTTTATGTTAAATGCAAGTTAAGGCCATGTTTTATGATGCAAAACACCATGTTAAACATTTATGCATATGTAACATGTTATGCAAACTATATGTGAGAATATATGTAAGTTATATGTAATATGATATGCAAGTTATGCATATGATTTTATGCATGCTAAGTAGTTGGTGCTATGCATGTTAAGTATTTGATATATGCATGTTTAATAAGTGGATTTATGCATATTTACTAAGTGGAATTATGCATGTTTAGCAAAGTGAGTTAAGCAAGTTGAAAGTGATATGCAAGTTAAGTATATGTTTAAATGCAAGATTGAAAGTGATATGCAAGTTATGCATGCTTATGCAAGTGTATGGATGCTTATGCAAGTCATGTATATGTTTAAATGCAAGATCTATGTGATATGCAAGTTATGCATGCTTATGCGAGTATATGAATGCTTTTGCAAGATATGTATATGCTTAAATGACATGATATGCAAGTTATGCAAGTATGTGAATGCTTATGCAAGTATGTGGATGCTTATGCAAGTATGTGAATGCTTATGCAAGTAATGTGTATGCTTAAATGCATGTTTAACATGTTATGCAAGTTATGAGAATGCCTATATGCAAGTTCAACATGTTATGCAAGATAGGTGTATGATAATATGCAAGTTCATAGGCAACATGTTATGCAAATCATGTGTATGATAATATGCAAGTTTGGGTTATATGTAGTTGGGTTAATATATGTTCATATATGCAAGTTGACATCCTCTTAACCCATGACAAAGTTGTATGTTAAACCCATGATATTTGTGATGATCTTCCCCTTATTATGTCATGTAACGAGAACGATTTACGTGGGGAACGATGGGGTTGGTAAATATGTTAATAAATGAATGTTTGGGTATGATTAAGCATACCATAAAAATAAATTACCATAAGTGGGAATTTACCTATTGAGTTAGGTCTACCCCATGGGAATTTACCTATTGAGTTAGGTCTACCCATGTTATGCAAACTTGATATTAATTAGGGATAATTAATATGGGGGTGATTAATTAGGTGTAATTAATCGACTAAGACACGAGGTTGGACTCATTTGTAGTGTAAAACTGCCCGGACCCGACCGGCTTAACCAGTTGCTACAAATGTCAGCCCAATGTGAGAGGTCTTAGCCATAAATTAAATACGTGATTAAGGTAAAGACACGAGGTTAGACTCTGTTATGACGTAAGACTGCCCGGACTCTACCGGCTTAACCAGGCGGTCATAACAGCCAGTCTAATGTGGGAGGTCTTTATGGGAGATCACGGTCTTAATTAATTAAGAAACACTTAACCATATTAGCATGTAGTGGGACATGAGGGGTTAAGTGGGTGCCTTGGGTGGCATGTGGTAACTAGTGGGGGTGCCTCGGGTGGCATGAGGAAACTAGTGGGTTGCCTTGGGTGGCAATAGAAAATACGATTAGAATACTTAACCAAAGTGGAACATGTAATTAAACATGATTAAAGGGTTAAGTAAGTGCCTTGGGTGGCATGTGGGAATCAAGTAAGTGCTTTGGGTGGCATGTGGAAATCTAGTGGGTGCCCTTAGTGGCAATTGAAATATGATTAGATGACTTAACCAAAACTTAACATGTAAGTGGGCATGATTATAAAGAGGGGTTAAGTGGGATGCACTAGATATATGACAAGCTTAAGTGGGTAGCTTGTGGGGGCCCATTTCAACCAATATCCCAAACGTATCTTTGTGGGCTCGACCCATGTCGAGTGACGGGACACGCATATTGGGCTTGATTATAAGAGGCCAAAACGGGTTAGCGGTGGCAACGCAAGTCCATCGGGTTTCATATGCGTGTGTGGGCCCGGGCTGGTAGATAAGTCGTTGTTGCATCGTGTAGATATAAAGCCGTGCACCGTTGATATTATCAGGTAGCCACTTTGGGGAATGATACACCCCAGATGTGGGACCAGCACGGGTATCTACGTTAGGGAGCCGATCGCTTGGGAGTAGTGGGTACACCTAGTAAAGATAGGGGCAGACGGCACCTATGTAGGGTTACACGAAACTACTGGGTAAGATTACTAGGTACACCTAGTGGAGGTAGGGGCAGACGGCACCTACGTGGTCAGTTATACACCTAGTGGACGTAGGGGCAGACGGCACCTACATGGTCAGATAGAAGTACCAGAAACTACTAGTTATATTTTCTAAGTCTTTAGATGGGATCAACCTTTAAGTAGGAATTACTCTTGGTGGGTAGAACTGGTGTGGTGCAGTGTAGGAATTACCCTTGGGTGGGTAGGTCTGGGGTGGTGTAAGCTAGTAATTATCCTTGGGTGGATAAATACGTTGTTGCGGTTATCGTAGTACATCCTGTGTTTTGTGGGCTACTTAATGTAGTCATTATCCCCGGAGGTACCGTACCTTATTTATGTCATACCCTAATTACTTTAATGGTTGTATTGTTAGGGTTATAGGACTCACTCAGACTTATGTCTGACACCGTTGTTTTTATCTTTTTTTTTCCAACCCTTAGGTTATCAGAGTGGGCCTAGCACTAGTGGGCTTGGATCAGACCGCTATATCTATCTTTTGGGCTTGGATCGTAGAAGTAAAGCTCGGTTCATCTATCCTTTTATGGCTATTGTTTACTTAGTGGGATTATGTACTTATTTTTGTCAGGATGGATATTATGTACTTGACTCTTGTTATGGTCTTGTGATGTAACCAAACATGTTTTACTTTCCGCTGAAATGAAATGATGATTTAAATTTTCAAGTATTACTTATATCTGTCTTGATGTAATTTTTCTGTTCTATATTCACTTAAAATACTCCACCAATGTTATGGCATTCCCTAAGTGAGTGACCGTAGCGGGTGTGGGGTGTTACACGTGGTATCAGAGCTTAAGGTTACCGGAACAGATAAATTTTTTAGAAAAACTATTTTCTAAGAATATTTTTGGAAAGGAGTATTTTCAAAAAAACATGTCTTTTAAGAGAAAAGTTTTTGAAAGAAAAGCATAATCCCCAATAGCCATATTTATATCTTTCGAATTCTCCATTTTGAATCTCTTCCTTTCTCTCGTTTTGAGTTTCCCCTCCGCGTATAAATGATCTTTCTAAGATAGATAAGGATGGAAAACCACTTCAAGCGACTTAGACGTTAGTCGGATTAGAAGTTGGTTCAAGAAGGAGGAGGACTGGTAGGTATCTATTGGATAGACGGTGGGAGGAAGGCTCAAATAGTTGTTTTGTTAATGAAGGATGAGACCTCATTGGTGGGAGGTTACGAGTGGAGAATAGGGAAGAAGAAGGCAAGTGGTTAGCCTTTTGAGAGGAATAGGACACCTTATTAGGATTGTCCAAAGAAGCAAGGGCAAGGTATGGAATCTTCTGGGGGGTAGTTGTATTCCCTCACGACTAGGGTACCAGATGGGGATAAGACCGTCTAGATTGGAGGTTGGATTTCTTTATCATCCAATTCGAACTTTATTTGATTCTGACGCATCGAGTTCGTTTATCTCATCATTACTAGTAGAGTCACTGCACTGAGACACCAGTTGGTAGATGATCCCTTAGTTGTTTCAAACCCAATTGGGCTCCATGATGTGTTTGGGTTTGAAAGTTCCTATACTTAGCGTTGAGTTTAGGTGTGATGCTTGTTGGGCTTCACGGGCTATGGGTTAGTTTTGGGCATGGACTGGTTATCCAGTAGGGGTGCCGTTCTTCATTTTGAAGGGAGAGTTGTTAGGCTTATGGGCCGCCTGGGTAACACTCTCGAGATCTCTTGTAATCCCATAGAATCTGTTATGCTAAGTTATCTAGAATCGCTTGACACGTCGGTCTAGAGTTTGCGATCTGTTAGAGCGGTCCGGGAGCACCTAGATGTGTGTGAGGAGGTGAAGGGCTTACCTCCGAAGCGGGAGGTTGACTTCCGAATGTATCTGGTGGATAATGCTAAACCAGTATCTTGGCCAGTGTTCCACATGGCTCCTAGTGAGAGGAGGGAACTCCATAAGTAAGTAGGCGATTTGCTTGAGAAGGGGTTCATAAGACGAAGTATATCGGAGTAGGGCGCTCCAGTAGTTTTTGTTATGAAGGCGGTTGGGTCCCTCAGACTTTGTGTAGGCTAAAGAGAACTAAAGAAACTCACAAAGAAGAATAGACACCCATTGCCAAGGATTAATGATCTCTTTGATCAGTTGGCTGGCGCCTCAGTATTTTTGTAGTAGGACTTAGCCACGGGATTTCATCAGTTGAGAGTGGCTGAGAATAGCATAGAGAAGACTGCCTTTAGGACTCCGGATGATTTCTTTTATGAGTGGCTGGTGATGCCATTGGGTTTGACGAATGCCCCCGCATACTTTGTTGATTTGATGAGAAGGGTGTTCAGGGAGTACCTAAATAAGTTCGTGATGGTCTTTGTAGATGACATCTGGGTCTTTTCTAGGAGCGAAATAAGTTTTCGTATGTGCTCAATAGGCTGAGCAGAGCCAGTATAGGATAAACGACGGTTTTGGAGCGAGACTGGCAAGAACATCCAGAATTGGTCAAGGGCTTAATTATTTAGCCATTTTCATTTGTATCATCTCACGTAGGTCGTCTGAATTCGAAGGAGGTATCCCTTAGGTGTTTGTCTGATATTGGTTTAGGCCTTTGGGGCTTGCATTTGGGGGATGCCGAGTTTGACTAGGGTGGTCTGCGTGGGAGACAGTTGTGATAATTTTGGATGATATCCTGGTGGAGAAGAGCATGCCCTACATCTTAGGGAAGTGTTGGAGACTCTTCGAGCGCATAGTCTTAGGACAGCAAAAGTGGATGGGATCCTTAGCATCCTATGAGTAAGGGTAACATGGTAGCGGACGCCTTAGGTAGAAAAAAGTTGTCCTTGAGTTCATTGTTCGTTGAACGACGGAGCTTAGAGTTTATTTCTAAGTTTGACTTTAGACCTTCCGTTGACTTTGTACCCGGTTTGCTAGCCTCCTTGGTTAGACCTACTCTTTTGGGGTGGATTGGAAGAGCACAGAGGGATGACCCACAGTTGGTTGAGTTGGTAGAGAAGCTCATAAGGGGGGAAGTCGTCCAGCCATTTGAGTAGGAACACCCTAGACGATAGGGGTGTTTGCGTAGAGACGGTAGACTTTGTGTACCGCAAAACGAGGGTTTGAGGAAGGCTATTCTTGATGACGCACACCGTTCTAGGATGACCATTCATCCCGGTGGGGATAAGATGTACCAAGACATGAAGAGGGTTTTCTTCTGGGCCGGTATGAAGAAAGATGTGGCCGAGTATGTCGCTCGATGTTTGGTGTGCCAGCAAGTGAAGGCGGAGCAAAGGAAACCAGGTGGGTTGCTTCACCCATTGGAGGTTCCGCAATGGAAGTGGGATAGCGTCTCGATAGATTTTATTGACGGGTTACCCCGGTCGAGGAAGGGTAATACAGGAATTTGGGTGGTGGTAGATAGACTTACTAAGAGCGCCCATTTCATACCTGTGAAGAGCAAGAGGACTGCTCCATGGCTAGCTTCAGTATATCTTCGAGAGATAGTTCGATTACATGGGGTACCCTCTAGCATAGTAAGTGATCGAGATCCTATCTTCACTAGCGAGTTCTGGAAGAGTTTGCAAGAGGCGGTAGGGACTCAGTTGTGTTTGAGTACCGCATATCATCCTCAGACGGACGGCCAGACCGAGAGGGTGAATCAGGTCCTAGAAGACCTTTTGAGGCTTTGTATCTTAAATTTTGGAGGAACATGGGAAGAGCATCTTCCATTGGTGGAGTTCGCGTATAGTAATAGCTTTCAGTCCAGTATTGGTATGGCACCTTTCGAAGCTCTTTATGAAAGGCCTTGTCGATCACCTACACGTTGGTAGGAATCTACGGATGAGATCTTGCTTGGGCCGATAAGGTTAGAAAGACTTCGGGAAAAGATTGATTTGATTCAAAGAAGGATGAAAGCGACGCAAGATAAACAGAAATCTTATGCGGACAAGAGGAGAACAGAGCTTGAGTTTGATATTAGGACATGCTTTTCTATCAAGATATCTCCGTTACGGAATGTGGTTCACTTTGGATCTGTTGGGAAGTGAGTACCAAGGTTGTTGGACCGTTTCCTATTAAGGAAAGGATTGGACAGATGTCATATAGAGTGGAGTTGCCCGACAGGCTTAGTGGTGTACATGATATATTCCATGTGTTACATTTGAGGAAGTTCCTACATGGGACCGCAGAGGCGGTAGAGCCGAGCCTGCTTAGAGAAGTGGAAGTAGAGCGTGATGCGACGATTCGACGAGCTCCTACTTGCATCCTTGGGTCAGAGATTTGGAAGTTGAGAAACAGAGAGGTTCAACTAGTCAAAGTACGAAGGGGAGATGAAGAGAGCGATGCTACCTGGGAGACGGAAGCGAAGATGCGTTCGAGGTACCCTTTTCTTTCGGAGGGTATGTCCTTTTGCTTCTCCTTCATCGCATATCTTGTGCTTATCTTATTCTTAGTATGTCCTCTCGTTAGTACCTTTGACCTTTAGATAGGGTAAACCTATGGTTGAAACATGTGTTTGAGACATGTTATGGTTGATGGATGCAAGTGGATGCAAGTGTTTGCTAGTGGTTGCTCGTGGATGCATATACACACACTCTAGGCACTAGATCGGCTCAATCACTTCATATTGCATATTGCATAAAATTGTGTGTAGGAAAATATATTTATGGATGTATAATGGTTGTGTTATCACATGGATGATGCATTTTGGTGAATGATTGTGCACTCATATAGATATTGTATGTGTCGATAGGGTTCTCTCGCATACATAATGGATGCATGGCACTATCATGGTTTGCATATGTTCATACGTTAGATAGGGAACATATACACACACTTTTTGCATATGCTCATACATCATTAGAAATTGTTTTAAGGACAATGGATGCCCGTGGATGATGGTTTGAGTAGATGGTTGGTTGGATGGTAGGATATGCATTCTCCTTAGCTTAGAGATTTCGGGGACGAAATCCTTTAAGGAGGGGAGAATGTAACACCCCGTATTTTGGGTTAATACTAAAATTCACTAATTACAGAATAAATAATCTCAGATGTGGGAATTAGGGGAAACGGGCTCCGTTATTGCGTTCATCTCGGAAAAATACGCGAAATAGAGTCCGAGTTTTCGAAAATCGGAGTCCGTATGGCCCAGTTATGGCCCAATGAAGTTTGCAGAAAATTCAAAACTAAAACAGATTTAAATGTAAATATTCAGATTTGGAATGGGCCAGGCGGGGTCAGGCGGGTAGCTTCCCGCCCAACCCATGTCGACAGGGCTGTCGACAGGCCTGTCGACAGGGGTGTCGACATGCCTGTCGACTTGCCTGTCGACAGGGTGGCACCGTTCTGTGAACCTGGGTGCACCAGGTTGCACCAGGTTGGGTTTCAGGCTGGCTAGGACGGCTGGTTCTAGAGATTTCCTAAATCTAAGGGTCCTAATCTAATCTAGGGTTAATCCAAGGGTCTAAAATGCAACCTAATTCTATAAATAAGACCCTAACACTACCCTAATTCATTCATAATTAAATCTAGTAACTAAACTATGGCAAAATGAAACTTGGTCATGGCCTCCACAAATCAATGAAGAGAGTTGCAAGCTAATCAACCCCTAATCATCTTCTTCTTCATATTTGGCAACTAGTTTTACATCATGAGTTTGCTAATCTTAGTTTTGGTGAGTTTCTATGGCTTTAATAATCAATTGTTAAATTGATTATGGTAGGATGTGATAAGACATGGCTATGTTTGTGGATAAATGTATTTATGCAAGTTTGTATGATATGTGATTTGCAAGTTTTATGTTAAATGCAAGTTAAGGCCATGTTTTATGATGCAAAACACCATGTTAAACATTTATGCATATGTAACATGTTATGCAAACTATATGTGAGAATATATGTAAGTTATATGTAATATGATATGCAAGTTATGCATATGATTTTATGCATGCTAAGTAGTTGGTGTTATGCATGTTAAGTATTTGATATATGCATGTTTAATAAGTGGATTTATGCATATTTACTAAGTGGAATTATGCATGTTTAGCAAAGTGAGTTATGCAAGTTGAAAGTGATATGCAAGTTAAGTATATGTTTAAATGCAAGATTGAAAGTGATATGCAAGTTATGCATGCTTATGCAAGTGTATGGATGCTTATGCAAGTCATGTATATGTTTAAATGCAAGATCTATGTGATATGCAAGTTATGCATGCTTATGCGAGTATATGAATGCTTTTGCAAGATATGTATATGCTTAAATGACATGATATGCAAGTTATGCAAGTATGTGAATGCTTATGCAAGTATGTGGATGCTTATGCAAGTATGTGAATGCTTATGCAAGTTATGTGTATGCTTAAATGCATGTTTAACATGTTATGCAAGTTATGAGAATGCCTATATGCAAGTTCAACATGTTATGCAAGATAGGTGTATGATAATATGCAAGTTCATAGGCAACATGTTATGCAAATCATGTGTATGATAATATGCAAGTTTGGGTTATATGTAGTTGGGTTAATATATGTTCATATATGCAAGTTGACATCCTCTTAACCCATGACAAAGTTGTATGTTAAACCCATGATATTTGTGATGATCTTCCCCTTATTATGTCATGTAACGAGAACGATTTACGTGGGGAACGATGGGGTTGGTAAATATGTTAATAAATGAATGTTTGGTTATGATTAAGCATACCATAAAAATAAATTACCATAAGTGGGAATTTACCTATTGAGTTAGGTCTACCCCATGGGAATTTACCTATTGAGTTAGGTCTACCCATGTTATGCAAACTTGATATTAATTAGGGATAATTAATATGGGGGTGATTAATTAGGTGTAATTAATCGACTAAGACACGAGGTTGGACTCATTTGTAGTGTAAAACTGCCCGGACCCGACCGGCTTAACCAGTTGCTACAAATGTCAGCCCAATGTGAGAGGTCTTAGCCATAAATTAAATACGTGATTAAGGTAAAGACACGAGGTTAGACTCTGTTATGACGTAAGACTGCCCGGACTCTACCGGCTTAACCAGGCGGTCATAACAGCCAGTCTAATGTGGGAGGTCTTTATGGGAGATCACGGTCTTAATTAATTAAGAAACACTTAACCATATTAGCATGTAGTGAGACATGAGGGGTTAAGTGGGTGCCTTGGGTGGCATGTGGTAACTAGTGGGGGTGCCTCGGGTGGCATGAGGAAACTAGTGGGTTGCCTTGGGTGGCAATAGAAAATACGATTAGAATACTTAACCAAAGTGGAACATGTAATTAAACATGATTAAAGGGTTAAGTAAGTGCCTTGGGTGGCATGTGGGAATCAAGTAAGTGCTTTGGGTGGCATGTGGAAATCTAGTGGGTGCCCTTAGTGGCAATTGAAATATGATTAGATGACTTAACCAAAACTTAATATGTAAGTGGGCATGATTATAAAGAGGGGTTAAGTGGGATGCACTAGATATATGACAAGCTTAAGTGGGTAGCTTGTGGGGGCCCATTTCAACCAATATCCCAAACGTATCTTTGTGGGCTCGACCCATGTCGAGTGACGGGACACGCATATTGGGCTTGATTATAAGAGGCCAAAACGGGTTAGCGGTGGCAACGCAAGTCCATCGGGTTTCATATGCGTGTGTGGGCCCGGGCTGGTAGATAAGTCGTTGTTGCATCGTGTAGATATAAAGCCGTGCACCGTTGATATTATCAGGTAGCCACTTTGGGGAATGATACACCCCAGATGTGGGACTAGCACGGGTATCTACGTTAGGGAGCCGATCGCTTGGGAGTAGTGGGTACACCTAGTAAAGATAGGGGAAGACGACACCTATGTAGGGGTACACGAAACTACTGGGTAAGATTACTAGGTACACCTAGTGGAGGTAGGGGCAGACGGCACCTACGTGGTCAGTTATACACCTAGTGGACGTAGGGGCAGACGGCACCTACATGGTCAGATAGAAGTACCAGAAACTACTAGTTATATTTTCTAAGTCTTTAGATGGGATCAACCTTTAAGTAGGAATTACTCTTGGTGGGTAGAACTGGTGTGGTGCAGTGTAGGAATTACCCTTGGGTGGGTAGGTCTGGGGTGGTGTAAGCTAGTAATTATCCTTGGGTGGATAAATACGTTGTTGCGGTTATCGTAGTACATCCTGTGTTTTGTGGGCTACTTAATGTAGTCATTATCCCCGGAGGTACCGTACCTTATTTATGTCATACCCTAATTACTTTAATGGTTGTATTGTTAGGGTTATAGGACTCACTCAGACTTATGTCTGACCCCGTTGTTTTTATCTTTTTTTTTTCCAACCCTCAGGTTATCAGAGTGGGCCTAGCACTAGTGGGCTTGGATCAGACCGCTATATCTATCTTTTGGGCTTGGATCGTAGAAGTAAAGCTCGGTTCATCTATCCTTTTATGGCTATTGTTTACTTAGTGGGATTATGTACTTATTTTTGTCAGGATGGATATTATGTACTTGACTCTTGTTATGGTCTTGTGATGTAACCAAACATGTTTTACTTTCCGCTGAAATGAAATGATGATTTAAATTTTCAAGTATTACTTATATCTGTCTTGATGTAATTTTTCTGTTCTATATTCACTTAAAATACTCCACCAATGTTATGGCATTCCCTAAGTGAGTGACCGTAGCGGGTGTGGGGTGTTACAATATAGTCACATCATGTGGGATTATTCACATATAGGAGCCATCTAATCACTTATTCAATTTTTTAATAATACATCTTTTTTGTTTATAAAACACTTTCCAACGCATAACGTCCGAACAACCATAAAATTATACAAACATGATTTTCCAAAACTCTGTTAGTGCATGTGGGCCATGTTCAGTTTTTTCTTGCTGCAGGGCTTCATGTTTATTGAGTGTTTTTCATGCATGTTTCTCCCTTTTAATACTGGCTTTTATATATTGTAAGAGTTAAATTGTTACTATTAATTGAATCACTATTTTCCTGTTCTTACAATCAGCAAATTCAATTGTTTTATTTAAATCATGTGCTAGGTACATTACCCAGTTTCGAGTTATGTAAGCGTATAGGTAAGTCTATATGGTTTTAAACTCTGATCATTACCATTCATGACAATATAAAGCCTAAGTTAAAATATACAAGGAAATAAAATAAGTTTTATGAACTTTTGAAGCCAATATGTCATCAACTGGATGATTATCATGTATTCAAATTTCATGCTTTCACAAATGATTGTTTGTATGAATGATTGGCCTAGTGATTATGTAAGAAAGGTGGTTTTGATTTAATGTGAAACTTGTAATATTATTCAATGAATCGATGCAAGAGTCTGTACAAGTTTATATAGCAAAATAAATGATATTGGGCTAAAACAGATGCGGCCCAAATAAAGTACATAAGCCCAGAAGGTTATAAACGTTCATTTTGTAGATGCAGTAAAGTCCACATCACTTTAACACCCCGCCTCAAAATGAACTAGGGTTTTGTCCTCAATTCTTCAGCGCCGCCATCATCAACTTTGAGCTCCTTCCTTAATCCCTCGAAATTACTTCGTGATAGGACTTTAGTCAGGATGTCCGCCTTTTGAAGGCTGGTATGTGATTAATCTTCATCTTCCTAGCTTCTGTCCTTTCTTTGACGAAGTGGAGGTCTATCTCGATGTGCTTCATTATGGAGTGTTGGATTGGGGCCATCGATAGTCCAATTGTGCTCATGTTGTCACACCAAAGTGTCGGCTTCTTCATCGGGCTTAACCCTAATTCCTTAATTGGGGTTTCCACCCATATGACTTCCGCAGTGGCAGATGCTAGTGCTCTATACTCTACTTCAGTACTCGAACGAGAGATGGTGGGTTGTTTCTTCATACACCATGATATGGGGTTCGATCACATGAACAAGCAGTAGCCAGATGTGGATCTTCTGTCATCTGGGTCATTTTCCCAGTCAGCATCACTGTAAGCATTTAGATTCATGTTTTGACTAGCTTTAATTGTCAATCCATAGTCTAGGGTCCCCTTTAGATAACGTAAGATCCTTTTAACAGCAACCCAGTGTTTATTCAGGGGATTTGCCATGAATTGACAAACTATGTTGACACTAAAATAGATTTCTGGTCTCGTAATGGTTAAGTATTGTAAGGCCCCAACTATGCTACGATACTGACTGCAGTTTTCAATAGCTTCACCGTCGTTTTTAGAGAGTCTTGAATTGCTAGTCATAGGTGTAGCTATCGATTTTGCATTATCCATGTTTGCTCTTAATAAAATTTCTGAGATGTATTTCCTTTGTGAAAGGAAAATTTCTGTATTTGACTTTCTCTGCACCTGAATACCTAAAAATAATTGACTTCCCCCATATCTTTGATTGCAAATATCTGGTCCAGATGATTTATCATGTAATCAATCTCCTTTTTGTCACTCCCTGTAATTAAGATATCATCAACATATACTAATATATGTGGTACTCTTATCAGTGATTTTAGTGTATAGGGAGTTGTCTGGTATAGTTCTCTTGTATCCCAGTTTTTCAAGAGTGTTCTTTAACTTCATGTACCATGTTCTTGACGCTTGCTTTAATCTATAGATGGCCTTATGAAGTTTGCACACATAATTTTCTTTTCCTTTACAGACATAACCTGTTTGTTGCTGCATATAAACTTCCTCACTTAGATCACCATTTAAGAAAGCATTGCATACATCTAATTGTCTAATATTCCACCCATGATGTAGTGCAATAGTTAGAACAATTCTTATGGCAGTTGGTTTGACTACTGGGGAAAAGGTCTCATTGAAATCAAACCCATACTGTTGTGAGAACCCCCTTGCCACTAATCTGGCCTTATATTTAGATATACTGCCATTAACATCTTTCTTCAATTTGTAGGTCCATTTACAACACACAATGTTCTTGTTTTTGGGGGGTATGACTAAACTCCAAGTCTTATTTTTGACTAAAGCTTCGTACTCCTCATTCATAGCATTACACCATTCTTTGTGTTTAACTGCCTGGTCAAATGTTAAAGGTTCATCTATAGACTTTATGTCTTTAACTGTTGCATTGTAGACTTTAGGCTTGAATATGCCACTTTTAGCTCTAGTGATCATATGATGTCGATTTTGTGTTTGTTGTCTTTCATTATCACTGTTGTTGTCATCAGATGTGGTGTTACTATTCCTGTTATCTTGATTGCTATCTTCTGATGCAGTAGTGTTATCTCTATTGCCCTGATTGTTGTTATTGTCACTGTTGACATTTGCATGTTGCTCATCATACGTCATGTGGTCACTTGAACTGTATCCAGACCTTGTGCTTGATACAGTAAGGGTAGACCTTGTGCTTGATACATTTGGGGTAGCTAGAGTCTGATGTGGTATAACTTCCTGATTTGTTTGCACTGTGTGTTCAGTTAGTATAGGAATTGTCCCTATTTCCAATTCTGACTGAACATGTTCTTGGTTACTTGTGTTGCTTTTCCCTGTAAAAGGAAAAACACCTTCATTAAAAACAACATGCCTTGAAGCAATAACCTTTCCCTTATCATCCATGCATTTGTACCCTTTTTGGTTGTTCCCATATCCTAAAAAATACATTTGGTGGATCTTAGAGAAAGTTTATGGCTGTTATACGGTCTGAGACATGGGTAGCATAAACATCCAAATGTTCTTAAGATGTTGTAATCTGGTTCCCTTTTATACAACATTTCATAAGGACATTTGTACTGTAAAACTTTAGTTGGCATGATATTTATCAAATACACAGCTGTGTCAAATACCTCATACCAGTATTTCAGCGGCATAGATGCCTTAGATAATAGTGTCAGGCCTGTATCTACTATATGCCTGTGTTTTCTTCCACTATGCCATTTTGTTCAGATGTGTATGGGCAAGTGGTTCTACGAATTATCCCTTTATTATTAAAAAATCCTTTTAGGGGTAGGAACTCACTGCCTCCATCTATTTGTATGATTTTTATGCTGCAGTCCAATTGTCTTTCTATGAAATTGATGAACTGAAGCATAACATCATACGTATCAGATTTGGCTTTTAGAAAGTAAATCCAAGTGTACCTAGTGCATGCATCTACTATAGATAGATAATACATGTATCCTTGTCTTGAGCTCAATGGTGCAGGACCCCATAAATCTGCTGTTAGTAATTCAAGGGGTTTGGAATATAATGTCTTGGATCTGCCAAAAGGCAGTTTATGGCTTTTTCCAACTTGACAATGCGAACATATGGTGGAAACAGGTAAACTTTTATATGAAATGTTATTATCATTCATTACTTTCATCATAATGTCATAACTAGGACGTCCTAGTTTACAATGCCAAATGTCAAGATCATTTTTCATGTTATTACAATCATTCCTAATAGAATTACAATCATTATCATCAGAATTAACTCTATTACTTTTATTGTTAAATTGAATATTGGCATTACAGCACCAAGTATTATTTTCATTCCCCAGACTTTGCAAATTGCTGAATCGATATAAGCCATTATCCAATTTACCCTGTAATAATATGTCTTTATTTAGAGAGTCTCTAACAAGGCAATATTCTAGGTGAAACTCAAAATATACCTTATTTTCACTAGTGAATTGGGAAACACTGATGAGGTTTTTCTTGACATTTGGTACCCTAAGTAAGTTATTAAGGAAAAAGTTTCTTCTTCCTTTAATCAAACCTGTCCCAGTGTGTGATATATTCATAGTTTCACCATTGCAAGTATGTATAAGTTGTTTACGTGAGTAGTTCTTATTTCCAAGATTTAGATTTTGCAATGGTGATGTGATTGGTTTCTCCAGAATCTGGAAACCAGTCCTCACTGTTGATATCATTAAGTTTGTCGAGTTCATCACTATTGCTTGTCATGGCAGAGCTTTCTATATTGGATCTGCCTTGATTTCCTTGTGCCATGTTTATATTAGCTCCTCTATGGTTGAATTGATTTTGTTGTGCATTATTCACATATTGTTGAACCTGAAATAACACCTGTTTGCTGAATGCCCAGGTTTTTCATATGTCTGACACTTGATTCTTGAGATGTTGTTGGATCTGCCTCTTCCTCTCTGATTCGAATTACCTCATGGTCCCTGACTGTTGCCTATGCCAAATCCAGGTACATTTCTTGTTTGGTTTGTGTTTGCATTTCTGGCATTTAAAGCAAGATTTATGCTATAATCAATTTGTGTGGCTTTTCTTTGCTCTACTCTGCCCTCATGCGCTAATAATGTAGAGTACACAGTCTGGATATCATGTAACATTGACTGGGTGGCTATAAAAGTAACAACCGACTCATATTCTTCATCTAGCCCATTTGTGAGAGTAAGAATCTATTCATTGTCTGATACATGATGTCCCACAGCCTTCAACTTTTCACACATAGTCTTAACTTTAGAATTGTATTCTCTCATTGATAAATCTCCTTTTCTTGCATTTTGAAATTCCCTTTGATAATGCATTGATAAATCTCCTTTTCTTGCATTTTGAAATTCCCTTTGATAATGCATTATCCTTGCGGATGATTGTGAGTTAAAGATCTGCTGTATTGTTGACCATATTTCATAAGACGAGTTACATCTTATGACTTGAGATAACGATCTAGTGCTGATGGATGAGAGAAGCCATGAGGACAGTAAACTATCATGTTTCTGATGATGTGTGTATGCTGGATTACTGACCATGTTTCCATCTTTATCATTGATCATTGCAGGCGGCACTGGCCTTGTTCCTTTGACATAATCTTGAAGGTCATAACCTTTTAAGGGTGTTTCAATTTGGAACTTCCATAGGAGGTAGTTCTCTTCATCGAGAGGAGTGGTTATCACTTGAGTCTTGGGCTTTACGAGGGTTTGGATAGTGGAGGCTGGTTTAACAACACCAACACTTGAATTTGCAGAAGAGTTTACATCAGAAGGTCCTGCCATGGTGATCAGGAAAGGTAAATGCACATGGCGAGGCCACCTAATCAAGTGGGTGGCAGCGTATGCAGAAATGTGAGGAAAAACCAGTTTGTGAAGGAGGTTCTTGCTTCTTTAAAAGATGCAAGAATTGATGAATTCATGCCAAGAAGTTCAAGTGCTGAGACTTCAGATCTTAGATGACCAAGAAATGCTGTTGTAGCCGCTTTAAAAGTAATTTCTGGCTTGGCACGCACAGCGAGATGAGAACAGGCGCTGCACGGTCAGAGAGGTTTGACCTCCGATGATGATACTTAACTAAGGAGACAACAATCACTCCCCTCTATCATTGCAAAAGAACCGGATCAAGATTTAAATGCCGTTGGGAAAATTCTGCTCTGATACCATGTAAGAAAAGTGGTTTTGATTTAATGTGAAACTTTTAATATTATTCAATGAATCGATGCAAGAGTCTGTACAAGTTTATATAGCAAAATAAATGATAGTGGGCTAAAACAGATGCGGCCCAAATAAAGTACATAAGCCCAGAAGGTTATAAACGTTCATTTTGTAGATGTAGTAAAGTCCACATCACTTTAACAGCTTAACATTGCAACCATTCTATATAATATGAATATATTACGACTATGTATATATACACATGCATACACGTATATTGATTTTTTGTCTTATTTATTAAAAATGGATTGAAAATGGTTTTATGCCTTTTTATTCGTGCTAAAATAATCTTGTTGATACTGTTGCACAATCTGTTCTTTTCATATTAACATCTTATAACACCATAATGAGAGTACTAGCTTAAATTTCTAGGACTTAATTCGTCATAAATAACTTATAGTATCTACATAGTTAATTTTGTATCAATTTTATGATTTAACTGTTGATTACTCCTCAAATTAACACAACGGTTTTTCTTTCAGTGGCTCGATGCTTTAAGGATATTTTCATACCAACCATACGTTCACCAAATTTATTGGATTTAAATCATTGTGCATTTTTGTATGGAAATTTTTATGTCTTTTTCCTTGCATGTTAGTTTTTCAAGTTTCGTACTTTTTCTAGGAATATTCCGAGCTTATCTGTAAATTGGGTTCAATTTTACAGTGTATGTGCCTCATGATATTCATATATTATTATTTTAGTGGTGATATTAATGACTCCAGTTCTATTTCATAATGCATGTTATTTGCAAATTTTACGTCTGTTAGACATTGTTGACTTTAAAACTACTTCATTTTAAAATTAACACTGTGGACTGTTTTGGATATTTATTTAGCCATTGTAGACAACTACTCTGAACATTGTTTTATATGGAAAATACCAACTCAACATCCTATAGATTTACTCTGATATTTCTATATTAATAGAGATCTTATTGCATTACGAGTTTGGATCAATGGCTATGCCGGCTTTCTTCAAATTTCTTAAAGAGTTGATGTGAGTGGGTAGCAATCACTAATAAAGCTTCAGGAGATATACAAACGATAAATATACATTTTCATCACTTGAACTTGGAGGTGTAATTTGTATATCCTTTGCGTTTGATGTGATAAAAACTAATTTATACACTACATTGTTGTTATCTATAACTATAATGGAATATGTATGCAATTCTTTCTAGAGATATGGCATATGATCTCTATTCCTTTTGTTATCCTGTTCATTGCACTTAGGTTTTTTTCTGACTTCCATCGTCTAAATTTATAATTCAAATAATAAATTGCTTAAGCGTAACTTTTTAAGTACAAATAATGATTTTGATAATCTCTTTACGGCATCTCTATATTGATTATATAAACAAAATTAACCATGTAATAAATTAAAATTTTAACAGTCACAAGCCCTGAGTAATTTCTTATTAAATAAACTTGAAAGTATCATGGATAATTCATAGTTTGATGTAACTCAAACAAGATTGATCATCAAATTTACCCATCATCTTTCTAATGCCTTATTTTATTTTATTTTCATATTGTCTTCTCCTTCTTTTTTACCTTGTTTTTTTAAACCACTGATCTCTTACAACATCATGACTTTACCAAAGACTAAGTTTCTCATTTCCTTATTTGCACACGTGCAATGGATGTGCCGCTATACGCATGTAATTTAAGTCAGTCTTAACTTAATATCGTCATTTCAAATTGATCTAACTTTGACTTATTATCATAGGATGTGAATGATTTTTTGTCTATTAAGAATTCATGTACAACTACAGAGATGATTCAGTGAAACTAATCTCTACATAATGCCTTGTTGCTATTCTACCTATTTCGTTACAGGTTTGACATATTTATTCTCCATATAAGACCACCATAGTTCAGCACACAATATGGGCTATGTGCTATGTCCGTTCTTTCAATTCCAAATGAATTTATAGCACGAGTAAAACTAGATGAGTTACAGGATGCAAGAACTAATGCAGAAGAACTGGAAAAGCGATTGCATTATGAAGCCATCATGGAAAACAAGGAAAAGACAATTCTCGTAATGCAGCTACGGCATACCCAAGCTAAACTAGACATGTTTCGCAGATGGTATAAAGACATAGCAGAAGAGAAGAAGCTATTGAACACCAAGTTTGAAGAAGCATCCAAAAATTACAAAGAGCAACTTTATTGCTTCAATTGAAGAAGCAACATGTGGATGAAATTTAGTGCTAGTATATTCTTAGATAAAACCGAGTCCTTGTTTAGTATATAAACACACACACTATATAATTCAATTACTTGAAATTTGAATGAACTACACAACTGAAAAAGAAGAAGAAGATGAAAAACGATGTAAGTGTTCTCCCTTTACACGGTTCTTCTGTTTTGACTTCAACTGGCATATATAACTGTTAACTAGCTAAAAGCCCATTCAGGCATACTACTGAATAGTGTAAATGCACTTAATCAGATTTTATACAAACAAAAGAACACCTATGAGCAAACATGTGTATATGGTTCTAAAGCTACATCAAGGATCGAGCACTATACAACTGGTCGAGCATCACATCAAGGGTCGAGCAGCATCTCCGGACGAGCAACTTCTTTACCCTCGATCAAGTAGAGGTCAGTTAATGGGTCAGGCACCACCATCCCGGTCGGTCATGCACCATATAGCATTCTGGTCGAGCAGTACATCTGGCTAAAGGGTTGAGTGTCTTCGAGAGGCGCAGGTCGGTCATTTGGGAATGGCTCGTTCACAAGAAAAGACCGTTCAGTATCTTAACACAATGGAGAAAATGTGAACTCGTGGACCTATTGTAATAAAGAAGACAAAGGCACAAGTCGTAAATCTTGTTCCCAAATTCTGTAATAGGAAAAAGTGGCATAGATGTAATATGATGGTGCGGTATTAAAGTGGAACAAATAATGTTGGTCATCGTTCAAAGAAGGCTATCGCTCGTACATCATAATTCAGGGTTGCCCGTTCTAAAATGGGTCTGGTCGTACATACGAATTGCCAGCATAGCTGTAACACCCCGTAATTTTTAAACATGACATAAGAAATAATTAAAGAATACTTAATTTTTATAAGAAGAATTAAGGGAAACGGGTTACGCCATTGCGTTCGTCTTGGAATTCTGCTTGGAATAAAGTCCGAGTTTGCGTAAATCGGATATTATATGAAGAAGTTATGAAGCTTAGAAGAATTCAAGAATTAGCGGAATTTAAATTAAAATAATAATTAAAAATAAAAAACGAGTTCAAAAATCAAAATCAGTAAAATCTGGGTGAGCGGGAAATCTCCCACTCTAGGGTGTTGACCCCCCCCCCCCCCAGGGGAGTTGACATAGGTGTCGACCCCCTATAGGAGTGTCGACTTTGGTGTTGACCCCCCCATAGGGTGTCGACCCCCACATCTGCCCAGATCTGACAGACGTGTTTTTGAGGTCTAGGGCTGATGTGTCCTTCTGGGATTGGCTAGACAACGTGTTTTTCTGGTTTGGATGGTTCTGATGGATCCTAGTCCAATCTAAGGGTTCTAATTCACCTAATACATCTATAAAAAACAAACCTAGACCTAACCCTAATTTCATTACACTAATCCATGGCGCCTCCATGCTGCCCTAATCTAAATTAAAAACTAGCCTCTCTTCTCTTCTCTAAAGCAAATCAGAATTAGAGTACACAAATGGGAAGATAAGAATCAAATTCTACAACAACGGTTAAGATAATCAAATTCAGAAATCAGAATTCAGATTGTGTAACACCCCACGTCCATTAAGGTCACTCACAAAGGGAATGCCTTAATTTTGGTGGAGCGTTTATTGTGTATAGAACAGAAAAGTAAACAAGACATATAAATATATTGGTACTTGGAAAATAAAAACCACTTTAATTGCAGTGGAGAAATAGTTTGGTTACATCACATCAAAAACCAATTACAAAACCAAATACACTTATTATCCAACTTGACAAATAAGTTCTGAGTACATAAAATAAAAGACATAACCCCAACATAAAATAGCCATAAATAAGATAGGCTGAACTTTACTTCAACAATCCAAGCAACTTCCAAAAGAAAGAGATAAAGTTGTCCAAATCAAGCTCCACTAGTACTAGTCCCACCCTGAGCACTTGGGGGAGGGGGGAAGGAAGAAAAGAGGTGGAAACAAAGGAGGTCAGACATAAAGCCTGGCGAGTGCAATAACTTTAACAATATAATCATTAAAGTAACTAGGATAAGGTATAAGCTGGAAGATAAGGAAATGACTGTGAACAAATGGACATGACAGAGCAAACAAAGGAAATAAGATAAACAAAGATAACGTTAAAGGCGCACCTAATCACTATAAGATAATTACTATACTGCACCAATGCAAATTACACCGCACCCTTACTAGTCACCCTAAAAGTTGATCCCGCCCACCGAACAAAATAATATTAGCGGTGGTTTCGAGCACTCCTAGCTGTCTTCATAGGTGCCGTCTGCCCCTATCTCCACTAGTCGTACCCCCTACCTCTCCATTCTAATTACAATGTTTATTCATAATATGGTAGTTATACTCCTAGTTGTCTTCATAGGTGTCGTCTGCTCCTATCTCCACTAGTCGTACCCACTTCCCTCCCCATTAGATCGGCTCCCTAACTCGTAGATACCCGTGCTGGTCCCACAGTGGGGTGTATCACTCCCCAAAGTGGCAAGCCGATGCCACTAAAGATGAACGACTTATATCTACACGATGCAACAACGTCTTACCTACCAGCCCGGGCCCACGCACGCACATGACCCCATTGGACTTGCGTTGCCACCGCTAACCCGTTTTGACCTCTTACAATCAAATCCAGTAAGCGTGTCCCGTCCTCGACTTGGGTCGAGCTCACGAAGATACTAAATGGGTTACTGGTTTGAAAAGGGTCCCCACATAAGCTTTCCACCTATGCTTGGTCCCCACTAATATTCCCCACTTAACCCCTTCTTATTCATGACTTCTTACATGTTTTCAACTTGGTTAAGTGTTTATAATTATATCTCACATGTCCCCTATGTTATCCACTTAACAAATCAACATGTGTTATTGGTTAAGCTTGTCTTAACACTACCCGCTTGTCAGATTGATATATTATTGGTTAAGCTGGTCTTAACCCCATCCACTTATATCTTATTGGTTAAGTTGATCTTAACCCTATCCTCTTATCCGATCAATATATTATTATTGGTTAAGTTTGTCTTAATCCTATCCACTTATCAGATTAATACATACATACATATATATATATACACACACTATTGGTTAAGCTGGTCTTAACCTATCCACTTATCAAATTATTGGTTAAGCTAGTCTTAACCCTACCCACTTATATATTATTGGTTAAGCTGGTCTTAACCCTATCCACTTACCATGTTTTACTTAGTTTATGATTAAGCACATCTTAGTTCACAGATACATTGGTTAAGAGAATAACTCCCTAAGTACCAACCCCGAAGACCGAAATCAACATCAGATTGTTACTCAAAGAATTACTCACTCAACCAAACTTCTGTTTGTCATTCATATTTGTCTTTAATCAGCAATAATTAATTATTAAGGAATCTAATCGTATTTCACATGCCACCCAAGGCACCCACTTAATTTCACATGCCACCCAAGGCACCCACTTAACCCCCCAAGTCCCACCACATGTTTATCTGGTTAAGTGTTACTTAATTCATTAGAACCGTAACCTTGTAAAGACCTCCCACATTAGACTGGCATTTGCGGTTGCTGGATTTGCCGGGCGGGTCTGGGCATTCTTATACCGCAAACGAGCCTAACCTCGTGTCTTTACAATTGTTACACATTTAATTCGTGCCTTTGACCTCTTACATTAGACTAGCATTTGTGGCTGCTGGATTTGTTGGGCGGGTCCGGGCAGTCTTACACCACAAAAGAGGCTAACCTCGTGTCTTAGGTGGTTTATTATTACACATCTTTATTTAACCCCAAATTGGATTAATATTCCTATTCAAATTTGTCAATAAATTCCAAATTTATTTATGTCCATAATTGTCTCTTAAAATTATGTCCATAAATACCAATTATGCCAATTAATGTCTTAAATTAATTATATGCCTTTTTAAGGCCATTTATGCCAATTCACAATATTTTATGCATATTCAATATTATCCCATCATCCCCACGCTATTCGTATGTTTTCATATGACATATGTTAGACTCGCAAATAGTCTAACTCATAAAAAGAAAAACAACATCACATAACACATAAAAAAGATCTAAGGATCATGACATAAGATTACATAGCCAATGACTTGCATATGAATTTCATTCAAATTAGCATATGATTAAAAACTAGCATAGGTGATGGGCATAAACTTGCATAACTTATGTATTGTTATAGATCCAAACATAAAGGTGTGAACTTACATATGGATCTAAACATAAAGGTGTGAACTTGCATATGGATCTAAACATAAAGATGAAATCTTGCATATAGATCTAAACATAAGGATATAATCTTGCTTGTGGATCTAAACATAAAGGTATGAACTTGAATATGGATCTAAACATATAGATTAATGTCACATAAACTAGCATATGCATATACATGTTTTACATATATTTTAACAACCTAAACTTGCATAAGATTCATATGAGAATATATGATCCAATCACCACAAACTTGCATAAGATATATGATTCAACTTGCATAGGATTCACATAAGAACTAACATATGATCCAACTTGCATAAAATTCACATAAGAACTAACATATGATTCAACACCAGAAACATACAAATAATTTACATCACATGATTCAAAATCATATTCTTATTATCCCACTTATATCTTATCATAATTAAATTAACGAATTATCTTGTGAAAGCTATTATACTCACAATCAAAAAGAATAGTCTTGTCTTTCTGGAATCTGTATTCTGAAATTGATTTGCTCGCCGTTGATGTAGACTTAGTTGTTATTTAGATTTGATCTGATTTTGATTCAAGGCTATATCTTGCTTTAGGGTTGAAAGTGTATGGCGGCTACTCTAGGTACCCCATTGACGGCATGGCGGCTCTTGTTATGAATTTGTGAGATTAGAGTTAAGGGTTTAGGGTGTTTTTATAAAAGATTAGTTAATTAATTGCTGTCGGATTAACCTAGAATCAATCAAGACCATCCAGTCAAGATATAATTACACCTCAGCCCTAATGACTCAGCACTGAGTCACAAAATCGTCATCTTTCAGATCTGCCCGTGGGGGGGGGGGGGGTAGGTCAACCCCCAGGTCGACACTAAGGTCGACCTGTATAGGGGAGGTCGACCCTAGGGTCAACCCCCTAGTCGACCTAGTCCCTGTTATTTATTTATTTTTATTTTTATTGATTTCCTGAATCCTGAGTTGTTTTTAATTTAATTAATTTCTGAAACTTCGGAAGGCCATAACTTCTTCATACGAAGTCTAATTCACACAAACTCGGACTCTATCTCTAGCAGAATTCTGAGACGAACGCAATGGTGCAACCCGTTTCCCTTAATTCCCAATTTGAAATTAAGTATTCTTTAATTTGTTAACTTTAATAATTAAAATTACGGGGTGTTACATTCTCCCCTCCTTAAAGGATTTCGTCCCCGAAATCTCCAAGTTAAGGAGAATGCATATCCTAACATCCAATCATCCATCTACTCAACCATCAAACACAGACATCTATTGTCTTTACAAGATTTCTAATGCTGTATGAACATACGCAAGAAGTGTGTTTATATGTTCCTTACCTAATGCAAAATCAGGCGGTCTACTGATTCAGTTGACCTCCTCAATGCAATGTCCATTATGTATGCAAAAGAATCCTATCGATACACGTTATTCCTACATGTGTGCGCAACCATTCATCAAAATGCAGCATCCATATGATAACGCAACCATTATACATCCATTAATTTAAATATGCACACACATTTATATGCAATATGAAGGTGATTGAGCCGACCTAGTGCCTAAGGTGTGTGTACATGCATCCACGAGCAACCACTAGCAACCACTTGCATCCATTTGCATCCATCAAACATAACATGTCTCAAACACATGTTTGCAACCATTGGGTTTTTTTTTCTAACTAAAGATCGAAGATATAATCGAGAGGACATACTAAATGATAGAACAAAGCGATTGAAGAAGGAGAAGTTAAAAACATATCCTCAAAAAAGGAAAGGTTACAACGTATGCATCTTGCTTTCCGTCCCCCAAGTTGCGTCTTCTTGATCAACTCCCCATTGAATTTTAACCAAATTCACCTCTCTGTTGCATAACTTTATGACCTCCGATCCAAGGATGCATGTAGGAGCTCGTCTAATTGTGGTATCTCACTCCACTTCCACTTCTCTAAGTATGCTCGGCTCCACTACCTCCGCCGTATCATGTAAATTCTTACGCAAATGTGATACATGAAAACACGTCATGAACACCCCTAAGCTAGTTGCCTCTTCTCATGTCCTTCCAAAATCTAGGATACATAACCTCAAAAGATCTTCAAGGATTCTATTCACCCCTTTCTGTCCATCCACCTATTTGTGGACGATAAGCGATGCTCATACTTACCGCCTTCTGCCTATCACCTTTTCCTCTTGCAACGAAAACTGCTCCAAACCTCGTCCCGCAAGCACTGGTATATATTGTGAACGGTTTGCTCTCATCTAGCAAAGTTAAAACTGGGGCTGACATCTTCGCAAAGTCCTTAACGAACTTCCTATAACAACCCATCTTCCCTAGAAAACTCCTTAATTCCGTTGCTTTTCTAGAAACCTTCCAATCTTAGATTGCCACCACTGTTGCAGGATCCACTACTATTCCTTCCTTAGAGACCATGTGTCCTAAGAACCTTGCCTCCTTCCCCCAAAAATGACATTTGGAGAACTTAACTTCGAGTTGATGCGCTCGTAGGGTCTCAAAGACTTTTCCAAGATGTACGGCATGCTCTTCCTCGCTTCTAGAGAAAATCAAGATATCATCCACAAAGACTACCACAAATCTATTTAGAAACTCCCTAAACACCCTACTCATTAAGTCAACAAAATATGCGGGTGCATTCGTTAAACCAAAAGGCATGATGAGCTGCTCGAAGAAACCGTCAGGAGTTCTAAATGCAGCCTTATCTATGCTGTCTTCAGCCACCCTTAGCTGATGAAACCCTGTAGCTAAATCCAGTTGCGAGAAAACTGAAGCACCCACCAACTGATCGAATAAATCGTCTACCCTCGGCAATGGGTGTCTGTTCTTCTTTGTTAGCTTATTCATCTCTCTATAGTCCACGCACAATCTAAGTGAACCATCAGCTTTCATAGCAAAAATGACTGGAGCACCCCACTCCGAAATACTTCTTCTTATGAACCCTTTCTCAAGCAATTCTTTCACCTGCTTACTGAGTTATCTTCTCTCTCTCGGAGCCACGTGGTGCACTGGTAATGCAACTAGCTTTGCATTATCTACTAGATATATTCGATAGTCTATCTCACGCCTCGGGGGTAAATCTCGAACCTCGTCGAAGACGTCACTATATTCACGGACCACACGAATAGATTTCAAATCATCATTGGATGCGTCAAGGGATTCTAGGTAGCTAAGCATTACCGGACCTCTAAGGTCACAAGAAATATCAAGGGTCTTTCTACAACGAGTCAACAATCTAACTACCCTTCTTTCACAATCTAGGATGGAACCGTATCTAGTTAGCCAATCCATACCTTGAATCAAGCTGTAGCCCATGAAGCCAAGAACAAAGGTATTGCATTCAAACCCAACGCCCAAGATAGACACTCTCAAATCCCGACAAATCATAGAAAGATGAGCCGAACCACCAATAGGATTTGAGACCACTATGGGATCCGCAACTAGACTAGTATTTAGGTGCAGTGTTTCAACTAACGAAGCAGATATAAACGAGTGTGAAGCGCCAGAGTCAAACAAAGTACGAACAGGATGATCAAACAGAAAAACTAAACTTTCAACGGAAATGTTTCTACCTCTCTCCTGTCCTTGTGTCGTGAGAGCCTGAATCTGCCCTCTTGCCTACCCTGGTGCCATGAGAGCCTGAAGCGCCCTCCAGAAGTTCTTTGCCCTTGCCCCTGTTTACTTGGGCAGTCCTTAACTAGATGACTTGCCTCTCCATAGTGAAAACAACCAGTCTTCTTCTTTTTCCTACAGTCTTTACTCAGATGGCCTGGTGTCCCACAATTAAAGCACTTCTTCTTTCCTTTGCCATTATTGTTCTTCCCGCCTTTCTTGTTTTGTTGTTGTGGTCTCTTTTGGTCCCCTTTCTTCTCCGATGCCTTATTAGCATTAGCACCTTTCTCTTCCTCATGCATAAGCGCTATGTCAACCAATTTCTCAAAGGTAGCCCCTGTAGGAATGTAGGTCATAGCTAACCGATGTAGTGGCTCATTCAAACCCTTAACAAACCTTAAGGCCTTCCTCTCAGGTGTGTTTACCAATTCCAAGCCAAATCTCGCCAACTGATTGAACTTGTTGACGTACTCCTTTACTGATAAATCCCCTTGCTTCAATGCCAAGAATCTTTCCATATATAAATTCTCTTCTGCTCGTGAGAGAAACTTTATTTCGAACCTACGCTTGAAATCCATCCATGTCTCCATCGGACGCTCTCCGTTCGTGACCTCCCACCAAAACGAGGCTTCGTCTTTCATTAACCAAGCAGCCAACTGGACCTTCCTCCCGTCGTCTATCCTAAAGGTACCAACAAGTCCTCCACTTCCTCCTAGTTTTGATAGAAGTCCCAGTCCCATGAAGTGGTTTTCCACCCATCGTACGGAAGTTCTTACATATCCTAGAAAAAGCCTCTATATGCGTGGAGGAAGAAATTCAAAAAGGAAAGAGAAAGAGATTCGAAATGGACAATCAAAGGAAAGATATATGGCTCTTGGTGGTTATGTTTTTAAAACAAACTTTTCTCTTGGAAATACTTTCCTTAAAACATACTTTCGAAATTATTTATTTATAAAATTATTTTTGTAAACTAGTTTTTCAAAATTCATATCTGGTCTAGTAACCTTCAGCTCTAATACCACGTGTAACACCCCATGTCCATTAAGGTCACTCACAAAGGGATTGCCTTAAATTTTGGTGGAGCGTTTATTGTGTATAGAATAGAAAAGTAAACAAGACTGATAAATATATTAGTACTCAGAAAATAAAAACCACTTTTATTGCAGTAGAGAAATAGTTTGGTTACATCACATCAAAAACCAATTACAAAACCAAATACACTTATTATCCATCTTGACAAATAAGTTCTGAGTACATAAAATAAATGACATAACCCCAACATAAAATAGCCATAAATAAGATAGGCTGAACTTTACTTCAGCAATCCAAGCAACTACCAAAAGAAAGAGATAAAGCTATCCAAATCAAGCTCCACTAGTACTAGTCCCACCCTGAGCACCCAGGGGAGGGAGGGAGGGGAAGGAAGAAAAGAGGTGGAAACAAAGGAGGTCAGACATAAAGTTTGGTGAGTGCAATAACTTTAACAATATAATCATTAAAGTAACTAGGATAAGGCATAAGCTGGAAGATAAGGAAATGACTGTGAACAAATGGACATGGCAGAGCAAACAAAGGAAATAAGATGAAAAAAGATAATGTTAAAGGCGCACCTAATCACTATAAGATAATTACTATACTACACCAATGCTAATTACACCGTACCCTTACTAGTCACCCTAAAAGTTGATCCCGTCCACCGAACAAAATAATATTAATGGTAGTTTCGTGTACTCCAAGCTGTCTTCATTGGTGCCGTCTTCCCCTATCTCTGCTAGTCGTACCCCCTACCCTCCCCAATTTAATTACAATGTTTATTCATAATATGATAGTTATACTCCTAGCTGTCTTCATAGGTGTCGTCTGCTCCTATCTCCGTTAGTCGTACCCACTACCTTCCCCATTCGATCGGCTCCCTAACTCGTAGATACCCGTGCTGGTCCCACAGTGGGGTGTATCACTCCCCAAAGTGGCAACCCGATACCACTAAAGATGCACAACTTATATGTACACGATACAACAACGTCTTAACTACCAGCCCGGGCCCACGCACGCACATGACCCCGTTGGACTTGCGTTGCCACCGCTAACCCGTTTTGACCTCTTACAATCAAATCCAGTAAGTGTGTCCCGTCCTCGACATGGGTCGAGCTCACAAAGATACTAAATGGGTTACTGGTTTGAAAAGGGTCCCGACACAAGCTTTCCACCTATGCTTGGTCCCCACTAAGATTCCCCACTTAACCCCTTCTTATTCATGTCTTCTTACATGTTTTCAACTTGGTTAAGTGTTTATAATTATATCTCACATGTCCCCCATGTTATCTACTTAACAAATCAACATGTGTTATTGGTTAAGCTTGTCTTAACCCTACCTGCTTATCAGATTGATATATTATTGTATAAGCTAGTATTAATCCCATTCACTTATATCTTATTGGTTAAGTTGGTATTAACCCTATCCGCTTATCCGATCAATATATTATTATTAGTTAAGTTTGTCTTAACCCTATCCACTTATCATATTAATATATACATATATATATATATACTATTGGTTAAGCTGGTCTTAACCCTATCCACTTATCAAATTATTGGTTAAGCTGGTCTTAACCTTACCCACTTATATATTATTGGTCAAGCTGGTCTTGACCCTATCCACTTACCATGTTTTACTTAGTTTATGATTAAGCACATTTTAGTTCACATATACATTGGTTAAGAGAATAACTCCCTAAGTACTAACCCCGAAGACCAAAATCAACATCAGATTGTTACTCAGAGAATCACTCACTCCACCAAACTTCTGTTTGTCATTCATATTTGTCTTTAATCAGCATTAATTAATTATTAAGGCACCTAATAGTATTTCACATGCCACCCAAGGCTCCCACTTAATTTCACATGCCACCCAAGGCACCCACTTAACCACCCCATGTCCCACCATATGTTTATCCAGTTAAGTGTTACTTTGACCTCTTACATTAGACTAGCATTTGTGGCTGCTGGATTTGTTGGGCGGGTCCGGGCAGTCTTACACCACAAAAGAGTCTAACCTCGTGTCTTAGGTGGTTTATTATTACACATCTTTATTTAACCCCAGATTGGATTAATATCCCTATTCAGATTTGTCAATAAATTCCAAATTTATTTATGTCCATAATTGTCTCTTAAAATTATGCCCATAAATACCAATTATGCCAATTAATGTCTTAAATTAATTATATGCCTTTTTAAGGCCATTTATGCCAATTCACAATATTTTATGCATATTCAATATTATCCCATCATCCCCACGCTATTCGTACGTTTTCATATGATATATGTTAGACTCACAAATAATCTAACTCATAAAAAGAAAAACAACATCACATAACACATAAAATAGATCTAAGGATCATGACATAAGATTACATAGCCAATAACTTGCATATGAATTTCATTCAAACTAGCATATGATACAAAACTAGCATAGGTGATGGACATAAACTTGCATAATTTATGTATTGTTATAGATCCAAACATAAAGGTGTGAACTTGCATATGGATCTAAACATAAAGATGAAATTTTGCATACAGATCTAAACATAAGGATATAATCTTGCTTATGGATCTAAACATAAAGGTATGAACTTGCATATGGATCTAAACATATAGATTAATGTCACATAAACTAGCATATGCATATACATGTTTTACATATATTTTAACAACCTAAACTCGCATAAGATTCATATGAGAATATATGATCCAATCACCACAAATTTGCATAAGATATATGATTCAACTTGCATAGGATTCACATAAGAACTAATATATGATCCAACTTGCATAAAATTCACATAAGAACTAACATATGATTCAACACCACAAACATACATATAATTTACATCACATGATTCAAATCATATTCTTATGATACCACTTATATCTTATCATAATTAAATTAACGAATTATCTTGTGAAAGCTATCATACTCACAATCAAAAAGAATAGTCTTGTATTTCTAGAATCTGTATTCTGAAATTGATTTGCTCGCCTTTGATGTAGACTTAGTTGTTATTTAGATTTGATTCGATTTTGATTCAAGCCTCTATCTTGCTTTAGGGTTGAAAGTGTATGGTGGCTACTCTAGGCTCTCCATTGACGGCGTGGCGGCTCTTGTTATGAATTGTGAGATTAGGGTTAGGGGTTTAGGGTGTTTTTATAGAAGATTAGTTAATTAATAGCCGTCGAATTAACCTAGAATCAATCAAGACCATCCAGTCAAGATAGAATGACACCTCAGCCCTAATGACTCAGCACTGAGTCACAAAATCGTCATCTTTCAGATCTTCCCGGGGGAGGGGGGAGGGGGCAGGTCGACACTAAGGTCGACCTGTATAGGGGAGGTCGACTCTAGGGTCGACCCCCTAGTCGACCTGGTCCCTGTTATATATATATATATATTTGAATTCTTGAATCCTGAGCTGTTTTTAATTTAATTAATTTCTTAAACTTCCGAAGGCCATAACTTCTTCATACGCAGTCCAATTCACACAAACTCGGACTCTATCTCAAGAAAAATTCCGAGACGAACGTAATGTCGCAACCCGTTTCCCTTAATTCCCACATTTGAAATTAAGTATTCTTTAATTTGTTAACTTTAATATTTAAAATTACGAGGTGTAATAGATCTATTCTCTCTTTTTAATCCTGTCTCTGTGAGTCTATGTTTCTTTCACGTATAATTAATTAAAAAGAGATTGTGGTAGGATTGTAAATTGGATTTTATGAACATGCCTGTAAGATGAATCATATCAAGTTTGTAAATTCCTATCTTTCAGATTCATACCCAAATCACTGTTGTCATATGCCTAATTGGATCTATTTTATTATTCTATGCCAGTTCATGTTTCATATGTCTCTTTTATGCTAGTTTTGATGAAATGATTCTCTACCCTTCTTCTTTTCCTTTTTTTATGAGATTAGGCTTACTTCGAGCCTAACATATTACGTTGAATTATACGTACGAATGACGTGGGAACGTTATGGAAAAAGTTTGGGAAATATTGAATAATATGTAATTGGTCATAAATTGATTTGTAATCACGTAGTTGATTTGGGGCATAATTATGTATAACTTGTATACATGAGATTTGGCATATGTTGTTAATAACAATGAACGCAAATTGATTTGGGCGTAATTTGACATAACATGTATACCTAAGATTATAGGCCTAATTTGGATTAAAATTATAAACATAATTTAGATTGAAAATTATGGGTAATTGGAATATATTTTAATCCAATATTTAAAATTGGGACTTGAACAAGAAAGTGATAATGAACGCCTAAGACATGAGGTTAGATTCGAATTGTGGTATAAGACTGCCCGGAACTGCCCAGCCATCTAGCAACCGCAATTTTGTAATCTAATGTGAGAGGTCAAAGGAAGAAATTAGATATGTAATAATGCATAGACACGAGGTTGGATTCGGATTGCGGTATAAGACTGCCCGGAACCGCCCGGCATATCCAGCAACTGCAAAACGACAATCTAATGTGGGAGGTCTTGCAAGATTACGGTTATAATAAATTAATGAACACTTAACCAAGATAAGACATGTAGTAAGACATGGGGGTTAAGTGGGTGACATGGATGACATGTGAAATATAACTAGAAGCACTTAACCAAGGTGAAACATGTGATTAGACATGGGAATAAAGAGGGGTTAAGTGGGAATTCCTAGTGGGGACCAAGTTTAGGAGGGAAGCTTGTGTCAAGTGGGTGGACCATTTTCAACCAGTAACCCATTTAGTATCTATGTGAGCTCGAACTAGGTCGAGGACGGGACACGCTTACTGGGTTGATTGTAAGAGGTCAATAGAGAGTTTACGATGGCAATGCAAGTCCAACGGAGTCATGTGCGTGCGTGGGTCCGGGCTGGTAGGCAAGACGCTGTTGCATCATGTAGGTATAAGCCGTGCCTTTTAGTAATATCGGGTTTCCACTTTAAGGAGTGATACACCTTATTGTGGGACCAACACGGGTATCTACGAGTTAGGGAGTCGATTGAATGGGGAGGGTAGTGGGTACAACTAGTGGAGATAGGAGCAGGCGGCATCTATGACAACAGCTAGGAGTACACGAAACTATTATTATTATTATGTTTAGTAAGAGGGATCAACTTTCAGTATGGAACTAGTATTGGTGTGGTGTAGGAATCATCTTATAATGATTAGAAACGCAATCAACATTATATCTTGTTCATCTTGTTTACTTTGTCATATCTGCTTATGTTACAATCATATCTTATATCCAGTTTATGTTCTTATCCTTTTACTTTACTGATTATATTGTTAAAGTCACTAGACTCGCCAGACGTATGTCTGACCCCTTTTTGTTTCGCCACTTTTCTTTCTTTCTCCCTCCTCAGGTCCTCTGGGTGGTATTAGTGAAGCTTGACTTGGATTTCTTTCTTCTTGAAGTGCTTGGAAGTGTTGAAAGTAATGCTCAGCTTTATCTCTTTCTCATTATGGCTATTTGGAGTGGGATTATGATTTTACTTTTATGTACTCTGATAATAATTTTGTACAAGATGGATGTTTGTGTACTTGACTCTAGTATGTGGTTTTGATGTTGTAACCAAACTTATTTTGCTTTTCCGCTGCAATGAATAAATTTTGAATTTTCTTAAGTACCATTTTATATATATGTCTTGTGATATTCTATTCTATACTCTTATAATACTCCATGAAAGTTAATGCATTCCCTTAGTAAGTGACATTAATGGACGTGGGGTGTTACATGTGGTATCAGAGCTAAAGGTTACTAGAACAGATAAAAGATTTTGAAAACCCGTTGTCAAAAGCATTTTTATAAAGTATTATTTTCAAAAACATGTTTTAAAGAAGGTGTTTTCAAGAGAAAAGTTTATTATGAAAAAGATAATCCCCAAAAGCCATATATCTATCTCTCTATTCTCTATTTTGAATTTCTTTTTCTTTCGTTTCAGCATGTCTGGGGATCTTAATTTTCTAGAGGGCGTACAGATACCAGGATGGTTACGAAGGTATCTAGAGGCTAGGGCTACTGCCGCAGGCCCAGCACACGTTCCTTCTCCCCCAGCTGCAGACGCTCCCCCTCCTCCTCCGCGTGTAGATGCTTTTCTAAGATATAAAAGGATTTCAATGCGATGGGCGGAAAGCCGTTTTATGGAACTGAGACGTTTGTTGAGGCTCAGAATTGGCTCAAGGATGTGGAAGAATTGTTTGGTATCTTTGAGGTAGACAATGGAAGGAAGGTCCAGCTAGCTGCTTAGTTGATGAAGGACGAAGCTTCCTTTTAGTAGGAAGTAACTAATGAAGGATGTCCGGTGGAGATGTGGATAGACTTCAGACGAAGATTCGAATTGAAATTTCTTTCACAAGCAGAGGAGAGTTTATACATGGAGAGGTTCTTGGCTTTGAAACAAGGGAGTTTGTTTGTGAAGGAGTACGTTAACAAGTTTAACCAATTAGCAAGATTTGGTATGGAATTAGTCAATACACCACATTAGAAGGCTGGGTCTGAATGAACCATTACATGGGGTGGCTATGTCCCACATTCCTATGGAGGCTACTTTTGAGAAACTTGTTGACATGGCGCTGATGCATGAAGAGGAGAAAGGTGCTAATGTAGTTAAGGCACATGATAAGAAAGTGGATCCAAAGAAAGTACAACAACAACAACAAAAGAAAGGTGGTAAGGATAACAAGGGCCAAGGGAAGAAAAGATGTTTTAATTGTGGAACACCGGGCCACTTAAGCAAGGACTGTAGGAAGAAGAAGAAGATGGGTTGCTTCCAATGTGGTAAGACAGGACATATGATTAAAGACTGCCCAAGGAGGCAAGGACAGGGGCAAGGACAGAGGACAGGATCTACTTCTGGAGGGCAGGTTCATGTTCTCATGAAACCAAGACAAGAGAGAGGTAGAAACATTTTTGTTGAAAGTTTGATTTTCCTTTTTGATCATCCTATTCGAACTTTGTTTGATTCTGGCGCTTCACATTCATTTATATCTGCTTCGTTAGTTGAAACACTGCACCTAAATACTAGTTTAGTTATGGATCCCATTGTAGTCTCAAATCCTATTGGAGGAACGGCTCATCTTTCTATGTTATGTCGGGATTTGAGAATATATGTGTATGGCATTGAGTTCGAATGCAGTGCTTATGTTCTTGGCTTCACAGGCTATGGGTTGATTCTAGGAATGGATTGACTAGCCAGGTATGGTGCCATTCTCAACTTTGAAAATAGGGTAGTTAGATTGTTGACTAGTTTGGGTAATACTCTCGATATCTCATGTGATCCTAAGAATTCTGTTATGCTTAGCTACCTAGAATCTCTTGACACATCTATTGATGATTTGCAATCTGTTCGAGTAGTCCGTGAGTATGCAGATGTCTTTGAGGTGGTTAGGGGCTTACCTCCAAAGCGCGAGATAGATTTCCGAATATACTTGGTGGACAATGCAAAGCTAGTTGCATTGTCGGTGCGCCACATGGCTCTAAGAGAAAGGTGGGGGCTAAGTAAACAAGTGAAAGAGTTGCTTGAGAAAAGGTTCATAAGAAGAAGTATCTCGGAGTGGGGTGCTCCTGTTTTTTTGCTACAAAGGCTGATGGTTCGCTTAGATTGTGCGTGGATTATAGGGAGCTGAATAAGCTCACGAAGAAAAACAGACACCCATTGCCGATGATAAATGATTTGTTCGATCAGTTGGTTGGTGCTTCGGTTTTCTCGCAGTTGGACTTAGCTACAAGATTTCATCAGTTGAGGGTAGCTGAGGATAGTATAGATAAGACTGCCTTTAGGACTCCCGACGGTTTCTTTGAATGGCTCGTCATGCCTTTTGGTTTGACGAATGCACTCGTATATTTCGTAGACTTGATGATTAGGGTGTTTAGAAAGTTTCTAAACAAGTTGGTGGTGGTCTTTGTGGATGATATTTTGATATTCTCTAAAAGCGAGGAAGAACATGCCCTACATCTTAGGGAAGTATTAGAGACTCTTCGAGCACATCAACTCAAAGCTAATTTCTCCAAATGTCATTTTTGGAGGAAGGAAGTGAGGTTCTTAGGGCATGTGGTCTCCAAGGAAGGGATAGCTGTCGATCCCATGAAGGTGGTAGCAATCCAAGATTGGAAGATTCCTAAGAATGCTTCTTGGTTTGGCGGGCTATTACAGAAAGTTCATCAAGGACTTTGCTAAGATATCGGCCCCACTTACACGGTTGACGATATTTTTTTGACCTTTTCTTGGGATGTTGACTATGACAATGCTTTCCAATGTTTGAAGAGGGCATTGACGACAGCTCTGGTTTTAGTTTTGCCGGATGGGAGTAAACCGTTCACAGTGTATACCGATGCTTGCCGGACAGGGCTTGGCGCAGTTTTAATGCAAGAGGGAAGGGTGATATGCTATGGTGGAAGGCAGTTAAAGGCCCATGAGAAGAATTACCCTACCCACGATTTAGAGTTAGCTGCCATAGTTTTTGCGCTTAAGTCTTGGCGTCACTATTTGCTTGGAGAGAGGTTTGAGTTGTATACAGACCATAAGTCCCTAAAATACTTGTTCTCTCAAAAAGATCTAAACTTAAGGCAATAGAGGTGGATGGAGTTCTTAGCATCCTACGAATTTGAGATTGCATGTACCCCTGGCAAGGGTAACGTTGTAGCTGACGCCTTGAGTAGAAAGAAGTTGGCTTTGAGTCCTTTGTTTGTCGAGCGGCAGAGTTTAGAGCATATCTCTACCTTTGACTTTAGACCCTCTATTGATTATGTACCCGGTTTGTTGGCATCATTAGAGGTACGACCTACGCTTTTGGGACAAATAGGTGTGGCACAGCGAGATGACCCACAGTTGATAGAGATAGTAGACAAGCTCATAAGAGGGGAATCTTCAAGCCATCTTAGTAGGTATACTATCGATGACAAAGGTTAGTTGCATAGGGATGGGAGACTTTGCGCACCTCGAGACGAGAGTTTGAGAAAGACAATCCTTGAATAAGCACATTGTTTTAAGCTGACCATACATCCTGGTGGAGACAAGATGTATAGGGATATGAAGCGGGTTTTCTTTTGGGCCAGAATGAAGAAAGATGTGGCAGAGTTCGTTTCTAGATGCTTAGTATGCCAGCAAGTCGAGGCTGAGCAAAAGAAGCTTGGTGGTTTGCTTCACCCTTTAGAGGTTCCACAGTGGAAATGGGAAAGTGTTTCCATGGATTTCGTCGACGGGTTGCCAAGGCTAAGGAAGGGTAATACGGGGATTTGGGTAGTAGTAAATAGACTTACCAAAAGCGCCCATTTCATTCCCGTTAAAAGTAAAAGAATAACGGCATGGTTATCATCTGTTTATCTCCGAGAGATAGTTCGTCTACACGGCATACCCTCTAGTATTGTAAGCGACCGAGATCCCATTTTCACTAGTGAGTTTTGGAAGAGCTTGCAAGAGGTGGTAGGAACGCAATTGTGTTTGAGCACCGCTTATCACCCTCAGACGGACGACCAAACAGAAAGAGTGAATCGGATTCTAGAAGATCTTTTGAGGTTATGTATCTTGGACTATGGAGGGACATGGGAGGAACATCTTCCATTAGTAGAGTTCGCCTACAACAACAGCTATCAGACTAGTATTGGCATGGCACCTTTTGAAGCTCTATATGGACGACCTTGCCGATCACTGACTTGTTGGTGGGAGTCTACGGATAAGATTTTTCTTGGGCCCGAGATGATTAGGGAAACTTTAGAGAAGAGAGACTTGATTCGAAGACGCATGAAGACAGCACAGAGCCAGCAAAAGTCACATGCTGATAAGAGAAGGACCAATCTTGAGTTCAGTGTTGGAGACATGGTCTTTATTAAAGTATCACGGTTGAGGAATGTAGTTCATTTTGGGTCTGTAGGAAAATTAGCACCAAGGTTCATAGGGCCATTTCCCATTACAGAGTGAATTGGACAAATGGCCTACAGAGTGAAGTTGTCCAAGAAGCTCAGTGGTGTTCATGACGTATTTCATGTGTTGCATTTGCGGTACACGCTACCGCGGAAGTAGTAGAGCCGAGCATGCTTAGAGAAGTGGAAGTAGAGCGAGATGCTGCGATTAGACGAGTTCCTACATGCATCCTTGGATCGGAGGTCAAGAAGTTACGCAACCAAGAGGTCAAGTTGGTTAAAGTCCAATGGGGAGATGATCAAGGAGACACGACTTGGGAGACTGAAGACAAGATACGCGCGTCGTACCCTTTCCTTTTTGAGAGTATGTTCTTAACTTCTCCTTTTTCTACCGCTTTATTTATACTTGTTCTATCGTTTAGTGTATCCTCTCGATTATATCTTCGACCCTTAGGTAGAACATCCTATGGTTAAAAACCTGTGTTTGAGACATGTTATGTTTGGTGGATGCAAGTGAATGTAAGTGTTTGCTAGTGGTTGCTCGTGGATGCATTTACACACACATTTGGCACTAGATCGGCTTAATCACCTTCTTATTGCATATGAATGAGTGTACATATTTAAAATTAATGGATGTATATTGAATGTGTTATCATATGAATGTTGCATTTGAAAGAATGGTTGTGCACCCATATAGGAATGATATGTATCATTAGGTTTCTTTTGCATACATAATGGACACAAGACACTATCATGTTTTGCATTAAGGAGGTCAACTGAATCAGTAGACCGCCTGATATTTGCATTAGATAGAGTACATAAACACACATTTTTGCATATGTTCGTATAGCATTAGAAATCTTTTAAGGACAATGGATGCTTGTGGATGATGGATGAGTAGATGGATGATTGGATGGTAGGATACATTCTTCTTAACTTGAAGATTTCGGGGACGAAATCCTTTAAGGAGGGGAGAATATAACACCCCGTAATTTTAAAACATGACATAAGAAATAATTAAAGAATACTTAATTTTTATAAGAAGAATTAAGGGAAACGGGTTACACCATTGCGTTCGTCTTGGACTTCTACTTGGAATAGAGTTCGAGTTTGCGTAAATCGGATATCATATGAAGAAGTTATAAAGCTTAGAAGAATTCAAGAATTAGCAGAATTTAAATTAAAATAATAATTAAAAATAAAAAACGAATTCAAAAATCAAAATCAGTAAAATGTGGGTGAGCGGGAAATTTCCCGCTCTAGGGTGCCGACACCCCTATGGGAGTCGACATAGGTGTCGACCCCCTATAGGGGTGTTGACATAAGTTTCGACCCCCCTATAGGGTGTCGACCCCCATCTGCCCAGATCTGGCAGACGTGTTTTTGAGGTCTAGGGCTGATGTGTCCTTCTGGGATTGGCTGGATGACGTGTTTTTCTGGTTTGGATGGTTCTGATGGATCCTAATCTAATCTAAGGGTCCTAATTCACCTAATACATCTATAAAAAACACACCTAGACCTAACCCTAATTTCATTACACTAATCCATGGCGCCTCCATGCTGCCCTAATATAAATTAAAACTAGCCTCTCTTCTCCAAAGCAAACCAGAATTAGAGTACTCAAATTGGAAGATAAGAATCAAGTTCTACATCAACGGTTTAGATAATCAAATTCAGAAATCAGAATTCAGATCTATTCTCCCTTCTTAATCCTTTCGGTGTGAGTCTATGTTACTTTCACATATAATTAATTAAAAAGTGATTGTGATAGGATTGTAAATTTAATTTTATGAGCATGCCTATAAGATGAATCATATCAAGTTTGTAAATTCCAATCTTTCAGATTCGTATCCAAAACATTGTTATCATATGCCTAATTGGATCTATTTTATTGTTCTATGCCAGTTCATGTTTCATATGTCTCTTTTATGCCAGTTTTGATGACATGATTTTCTTCCCTTCTACTTTTCCTTTTTTTTATGAGACTAGGATAACTTCGAGCCTAACATATTACGTTGAATTATACGTACGAATGATGTGGGAACATTGTGGAAAAAGTTTGGGAAAATATTGAATAATATGTAATTGGGCATAAATTGATTTGTAATCACGTAGTTGATTTGGGGCATAATTATGTATAACTTGTATACATGAGATTTGGCATAAGTTGTTAATAACAATGAACGCAAATTGATTTGGGCGTAATTTGGCATAACATGTATACATAAGATTATAGGCCTAATTTGGATTGAAATTATAAACATAATTTAGATTGGAAATTATGGGTAATTGGAATATATTTTGATCCAAGATTTAAAATTGGGACTTGAATCAAGAAAGTGATAATGAACGCCTAAGACACGAGGTTAGATTCGATTTGCAGTATAAGACCACCCAGAACCGCCCGGCACATTCAGCAACCACAATTTTGTAATCTAATGTGAGAGGTCAAAGGCAGAAATTAGATACGTAATAATGCAAAGACATGAGGTTAGATTCGGATTGCGGTATAAGACTGCCCGGAATCGCCCGGCATATCCAGCAACCGCAAAACGACATTCTATTGTTGGAGGTCTTGCAAGATTACGGTTATAATGAATTAATGAACGCTTAACCAAGATAAGACTTGTAGTAAGACATGGGGGTTAAGTGGGTGACATGTGAAATATAACTAGAAGCACTTAACCAAGGTGAAACATGTGATTAGACATGGGAATAAAGAGGAGTTAAGTGGGAATTCCTAGTGGGGACCAAGCTTAGGAGGGAAGTTTGTGTCAAGTGGGTGGACCCTTTTCAACCAGTAACCCATTTAGTATCTATGTGATCTCGAACTAGGTCGAGGACGGGACACGCTTACTGGGTTGATTGTAAGTGGTCAATAAAGAGTTAGCGATGGGAATGCAAGTCCAACGGAGTCATGTGCATGCGTGTGTCCGAGCTAGGTAAGACACCATTGCATCGTGTAGGTATAAGTCGTGCCTTTTAGTAGTATCGGGTTGCCACTTTAGGGAGTGGTACACCCTACTATGGGACCAGTACGGGTATCTACGAGTTAGGGAGTTGATCGAATGGGGAGGGTAGTGGGTACAACTAGTGGAGATAGGGGCAGGCGGCACCTATGACAGCAGCTTGGAGTACACAAAACTACCATTATTATTATTATTATTATTATTATTATGTTTAGTAAGAGGGATCAACTTTCAGTATGGAACTAGTATTGGTGCGGTGTAGGAATCATCTTATAAAGATTAGAAGCGCAATCAACATTATATCTTGTTCATCTTGTCATATCCGCTTATGTTACAGTCATCTCTTATATATAGTTTATGTTCTTATCCTGTTACTTTACTGATTATATTGTTAAAGTCACTAGACTCGCCAGACGTATGTTTGACCCCTTTTTGTTTCGCCTCTTTTCTCCCCCCCCCCCCTAGGTCCTCAGGTTGGGATTAGTGAAGCTTGACTTGGATTTCTTTCTTCTTGAAGTGCTTGGAAGTGTTGAAAGTAATGCTCAGCTTTATCTCTTTCTCATTATGGCTATTTAGACTGGGATTATAATTTTCCTTTTATGTACTCTGATAATAATTTTGTACAATATGGATGTTTGTGTACTTGACTCTAGTATGTGGTTTCGATGTTGCAACCAAACATGTTTTACTTTTCCGCTGCAATGAATAAATTTTGAATTTTCTTAAGTACCATTTTATATACCTGTCTTGTGATATTCTGTTCTATACTCTTATAATACTCCATGAAAGTTAATGCATTCCCTTAGTGAGTGACATTAATGGACGTGGGGTGTTACACTAACTCCAGCTGTACAGTGGCAGTTTTGTAAATACCCCTACGAACGGCCCGTACCCTGTATTTCATAATTACAGCTTTGCCACCTAGTCCAAACTTCTCCTATAAATACCCCATTTCATCACAATTCAAGGGACCGATCTAAGCCACCCCAAAGGGCTGTCATTTTGGTTTCCCACCATTCTCAAGCTCCCTAAGCTCCATTAATGGCTTCCTAAGCTCACTCCATCTTTTTCCAACATCAAGTGGATCTCATCTTCTCCAGACAACATCAATTTTCACTCAAGCTCAATCCAAGTGATCTTTAACCGCCATTACTCCTTTTCAAAGCTCGGATCTAACACTAATTTCATGGTGGAGTCAAGGAAGAACATTTAGTCATGAGATCTAATCCATTTCTTCTTGAATTCAAGTGAGATCTAAAGCTAAGAGAGTAGAAAGTGGAGAATCATTGCAAAAAGAGAGAGTAAGTGATATAAATGAGATGTATGAGATGAAGCATTTTGTAAATTTCTCCATGATAATGAAATCACCTCCAAAGTCGACGTAGATCTATTTTAGATCGAACCACTATAAAAATTCTTGTGTTTTCTACTTTTTTGCTCTTTATTTTTGAATTACGTGGCTCCATTTTCTAATTTAACCATTTGGTGAAGTACGATTTACGTACCATTGGTGTTTGGACTAATTTCGGTTTAAACATTTGGTGTCCGCTGTGGGGCTGCGTTTGCATCTCCTTCCTTCACACTTCCCTCAATCTCAAGAGCCTACCATTGAAGTTTAAGCCTACTTCTACCATAGATTCTCCAAACCTATGATCCAGGACATCTGATGAATCCTCTCCCACAAGGTTCAGACCCTTGTCCGAAATAATGGCTAAATCTAAGAAGACCACAAGCAAAACCATTGGAGAAAACAACAACAATACTAACAACGAAGTTACATCGCTTACTAACCATTTTGAAGTTGGCGAAAAATCGATAGGTGGAGCCTGAAGTCCATGCGGATCCAGTGTAGTGTCTTTTTCACTCCACAAAGATCAAGATCAAATTAATTTTAATTCTTTTTCTGTCGATGAAAGATACATCTTTGACTTCTCAATTACTAATGATCAAGTAAGGCATAAATTGTTAGATGTGGGATCCGGGCGGTCCGGGGGGACCACCGCGGCTCCTCTCTTCTCGAGAATCCATACATCCCTTATCAGCGTATGGACATCTATCTCTCGAGCACAGCGTTAGGTTCGGCCTCAATGGGAAAATGGAGCACCTAACAACGCATAAAAGATGCTGAGACAGATTATACAGGAGAAAAAGATGCTGAGACAGATTATACAGGAGAAAAAGATGTTGAGATAGATTATACAGAAGCAGACATTAAAAAGGGTAGAAAAAAACAAGCTAAGAGCAAGAAAGAAGTAGAACTCAATTTCTTTTTGAAAAAATATTTTCTTTTTCAATTAAGCTACATCAGGATCCCGATTCATAGATCTCTCGGTTCGAGAAATAAGAGGACCAAACCATTTCTTCTGAGTCTCTTTCAAATTCAATAAATGTTGGTTGATCTTATATTTCATTATAGTTATATGATTCAGAGTATCATTTCCTATTTGATTATTCATTAAAAAGAATCGATTCGATACATTTCTTATGTACCCATAGATGCTATATTGGATTTGAATCAGATTTCGGATCAATCTATATTGATTGACTGCCTCCATGATGATGTTGCTAGCAAATACAGCTGTTTTTAGTTTTGGATCTTCCAAATCATTCCCGTAGTGGATCCGGACCAATTTTTTTTCTGATCCTTCGATAAAAAGATTCATTCTCCTCATAAAAAAGAGGTGTGTGATTAAGAATGAGTTGGATGCTGCTATTGCTAGCATGAACCAACGGATTGATGCCTCTACTAAGGCTATGATGGAAAATTTTGGTGCTATCCTCAATGGTCGATCAAATCCACTGCCTCAAAAGATCCATGTTGATCTCGAAGAGAATGCCAATTCATCCTCTTTTTACCATGACCGCAATGACAATATGGAAGATGATAATGAATGGTTGAGCGACAAAGACGAAGCTAATGTTGAAAACTCGAAGCCAAGAGCTAAAAGTCATTCCGATTGAAATACTCGGAAGGTTGTTAGCCCCGCACAAGCGGCACCACCTAGGTTGTTAAACCGCATTGTGTTGCCAAGGCGAACATTCGGTAAAGAGATTGAAGTTGACCACGTGGAATGGCATAACATTGAAGAGTATATCTCAGATATGATAGAGAAAATATGAAGAGGAATCAAGCTCGCAATAACGATGAAAGAGAATGGGATTTCTTTCCCGACAGGACTCTGTTCACCGATAGAATCCGAGAAACCGAGTGTCCAAAGAAATTCAATCCTCCTACCTTGCCTCCGTACAGTGGCCTTGTTGATCCTAACTACTTTATGTTCAAGTATGAGTGGCATATGAGTGCAGCAAAGGCAACAGACAAGATGAGATGCTTATATTTCCCTTTCTATCTAGAAGGTGCTGCATCACTATGGTTCACAAAGCTACCACTCAAGTCCATAGACTAGTTCTCTGACTTGACCAAAAGGTTCAAGGAGCAATTTCACTTATATGCTACCAAATCCAAGGACGCCATAACACTTTCAACATTGAAGCAAAATTCAGGGGAATCTGTTAAAGCTTTTCTCAGTCGATTCAATGTTGCCTTATCTGAAGTAAGGAATCCAGAACCCCGTATAATCCTCATGTCTCTAATCGGCTCTATAGATGAGAAGAGCGAATTCGAAAGATGGATCAAAATGAAAGAGCCAAACGCGCTTGAAAAATTCTATAAAAAAGTCGAGGAGTATATGAGAGTGGAATATAATCCAATGCCTCTTCAGATTATTGATGCTAACCAACTTCTTAAAGCTCCTAAAAATGCTGTTACTCTGTACAATCAGAAGAACATTCAAGGAAAGAAGAGCGCCAACGATGGGAATGACAACAAGGCTAATAAGAAGTCTCGCATTTTCAACTCATCAGAGCTGACGCCTTTGAATGACACTCCTGAAAATATCTATCTTGCAACAAAGAATTCTGAAGAGTATGCGGAGCCAAATCCGATAAGGATAAGCGACAATGCAAAACACTCGGGAAAATTTTGCTGATTTCACGACCAGTCTGGTCATAACACTAATGAGTGCTGACACCTAAAGAACCTCATCGAGGAGTTGATCAAAAAAAACAGCCTGCAACAGTATGTAAAGAATCCGCCGACCATGAATCCTTCTACAACTCCCCAGAGGCAAGGGGCATCAAATGATTAGTCTGGTCCAAGCAACGAAGCTATTTCTCAAACCAATCCAAGGACGATCGTCAACTGATAACCTTTGATAGTGCTCCAATTTCAATGGCTCAGAATAAGCGATCAATATCGCTACTGCTTTGCTTCATGCTCTATTTCCTGCTTTAGTTCATGCTTTACTTCATGTTTTACTTTCTGTTATATTCAAGACTTCTTGTAAACATTCTCTAATAATTTGCAAGTAATGCACTAAACATTAGCTCTACGACTAAGAGTATATATATCTGAATGAATTTGAAGCTTGCAAAATTTTATGTCAAATCAAAGCTTGCTTAAAAGTTGATTTCATATTGCAGGCTATCTGTCGAGCGCTTGTTCCTGTGAAATATGACGAAACATGGCGACCCCAACAACGCTAGTTCAAGTGCCAAACGTTGTAAATATTAACATGCAACAATGCAAAAATAGAGATGTACCGCCTTGAAAAGTGAATGGGAAGAGTCGCAAAGATCCAAACAGCGAGCAAGCGCCATGACAAACGTACGAGAGAGCTGTAGCTTTTATCGAAGGGGCAATTCTCCAAGTGAGAGGTTCAAAGCACCAGTTTCTAAACGGAAATAGCCTGCTAAGTCAAGAATCCGACAGAAACTGATGGCTTCCCCGTGAAACAATATAACAGTCGCGTAATTCATTTGCGTAGAATCTGAAAAATGTCAGATGTAAAGAATGACTAAACCATTTGCGTAGCATCTGGAATCCCCAAATATGAAGAATGTAAACCATTGCGTAACATCTGGAATCCCCAGATGTGAAGAATGAAAATCCATTTGCGTAACATCTGGAATACCTAGATGTGAAGAATGAAAATCCATTTGCGTAACATCTGAAAATCTCATATGTGAAGAATGATCAGTCCATTTGCGTAACATCTGAAAATCTCAGATGTGAAGAATGATCAGTCCATTTGCATAGCATCTGAAAAATATCAGATGTGAAGAATGACTAAACCATTTGCGTAGCATATGGAATATTAGAAGCAAAGAATGAAAACCATTTGTGTAGCATCTGAAATCTTATATGTGAAGAATGAAAACCAATTGCGTAGCATCTGAAATATCAGATGTGAAGAATGAAAAACATTTGCGTAGCATCTGAAATATCAAATGTAAAGAATGAAAACCATTCGCGTAACGTCTAAAAATATCAGATGTGAAGAATGATCAATTCATTTGCGTAGCATCTGAAATATCAGATGTAAAGAATAAAATCCATTTGGGTAGCATCTGAAATATCAGGTGTGAAGAATGAAAACCATTTGCATAGCATCTGAAATATCAGATGTGAAGAATAAAAACCATTCGCGTAACAACTGAAAATCTCGGATGTGAAGAATGATCAATTCATTTGCATATCATCTGTCAGATGTGAAGAATGAAATTCATTTGCATAGCATCTGGAATATAAGATGTGAAGAATGAAAACCATTTGCGTAGCATCTGAAATATCAGATGTTAAGTATAAAAAATCCAAACACCTCCTCGAGCGAGGGCACTAAACCCAAAGACCTCCCCTAGCGGGAGCACAATATATAGGTCCTCCCCTTGCAGTGGCACAAAGATATAAAAACTTATTCGCTGAACCAGTCGGTGAAGTTGGAATCCCTATTGTGTTGACAAAGCTCAGAAGCTACATACGTGTTAGCAAGCTCGAATAGCTTCGATTAACAAAGTTAAAGCTTTTAGTACGACAATTACAGTCAAGGAAACTCGATAAACTAATCACATTGAGCTCTTGCAACTCTTGACGATCCATGGTACTGAGGCAACACAACCAGATAAGAGTCGGATAATGCTCGGGAAAACACCGTGAGTCCATCGCGATAGTGTAACAAGCCAGAGAACCAATACACTTGGCTTAAACTTGCTTTTAAAATGGGCATTTGAAAAACTCGGCAAAATCAATATGCTCAATATACCGATAAAACTCACAACACCAATAAAGATCAACTTGGGAAACCTAATCAGAATCTCGTAACACAAAGGCTCCCTCATCTCCAAAGCTTCAACCATAAATATCTCACATTTCAACACAAGATACAAAAGACAGATTAAGCAATAATTATGCACTAGGGCAAGTCATCGTGAAACGGAGTTTCAAAATCTTATATGTCCTAGGATGATCCATTGTGTCAAAGCAAATTAAAATTTCTAAATCTAACTGAGCTAATGCAGAAGGTCGAAAAATAGATAGTCAGGAAACGCTTAATTCCCTGACAATCTTGCGACAAATTCGGGAATGCCAAAATAAGTGCACACTTGATTAAAAATATATTGAGTTGGCACAGAATGACATCTTTCCGACAAATTGTCAAGAGGACAAGAAATAACCAAAGCCTGGTCCTCTTACAATCTAAAAGCTGTAGTCGCTCCAGTCTTAGGAACTCAAATCGAAGCTCCAATTTGAATAGGTACGTGTTTCATGAAGTATGAACCATCGTACAAATTTATATAAGTCATTCTTTAATGATTAACTAATCTGTTATTGATGTGGATGATCAATAACAAAGTATAAGTCCAAAATCGTGCAAGTGCTTGTTTTAATTATACAGCAGGTGGCATGAGGCATATAAGTTTAATAACAAGTCCTATGCTTGGATCGATCAGAATCAACGAGTCAAAGGATCAAAACATGATTCGCCATAGCAAACAAAAGCTACGATAGAGTGTTAATGCACAATAAATTCCAAATTTGAAGCATTCAAGTGCCTGGCCACATTAAGACATGAACAATTCAGACTCGATCTATTGCTGATTCCAATTAAAGGATACAAGTCAATAAAAGGACCCATCGAATTTCGGAGCCTGTATTTTATATAAAAATACAAGCTTTGAGGGGCAAATGTTAACTAGCTAAAAGCCCATTCAGGCATACTATCGAATAGTGTAAACACACTTAATCAGATTTTATACAAACAAAAGAACACATGTGAACAAACATGTGTATATGGTTCTCAAGCCACGTCAAGGATCGAGCACTATACAGCTGGTCGGGCACTACGTCAAGGGTCGAGAAGCATCTCCTGACAAGCAGTTTCTTTACCCCTAGTCGAGCAGAGGTCAGTTGATGGGTTGGGCATCACCATCCTGGTCGGTCATGCACCATATAGCAGTGTGATCGAGAAGTACTTCTAGCTAAGGGGTCGAGTATCTCCTGGAGGCGCAGGTCGGTCATTTGGGAATGGCTCGTTCACAAGAAAGGATCGTTCAGTATCTTAATACAATGGAGAAAATGTGAACGCACGGACCTGCTATGATAAAGAAGACAACGACACAAGTCGTAAATCTTGCTTCCAAATTCCGCAACAGGACAAAGTGGCATAGATGTAATATAATGGTGCGGTATTGAAGTGGAACAAATAATGTTGGTTGGTCATTCAAAGAAGGCTGCTTGCTCGTACATCATAATTCAGGGTCCCTCGTTCTGAAGCGGGTTCGGTCATACATATGAAGTGTCAGCCTTGCTCCAACTGTCCAGTGGCAGTTCTGTAAATACCCTATGAACGACCCGTACCCTATATTTCATAATTATAACATTGCCACCTGGTCCAAACTTTTCCTTTAAATACCCCATTTCACCACAATTAAAGGGACCGATCTAAGCCACCACGAAGGGCTGTCATTTCGGTTTCCTACCATTCTCAAGCTCCATTAATGGCTTCCTAAGCTCACTCCATCTTCCTCCAACATCAAGTGGATCTCATCTTCTCCAAACAACATCAATTCTCATTCAAGTTCAATCCAAGTGATCTCCAACCGCCATTACTCCTTTTTAAAGCTCAGATCTAACACTAATTTCATGATGGAATCAAGGAAGATTATCTGACCTCGATCTAATCCACTTCTTCTCGAATTCAAGTGAGATCTAAAGCTAAAAGAGAGGAGAAAGTAGAGAATCATTGCAAAAAGAGAGAATAAGTGACATAAATGAGATGAAGCATTTTGTAAATTTCTCCATGATAATGAAATCGCCTCCAAAGTGGACGTAGATCTATTTTAGATCGAACCACTATAAAAATTCTTGTGTTTTCTACTTTTTTCTCTTTATTTTTCAATTACGTGGCTCCATTTTCTAATCTAACCATTTGGTGAAGTATGATTTACGTACCATTGGTGTTTGAACCAATTTCGGTTTAAACAATAACTGATTTTTTTAATTTGTTTTTTATAAAAAATTTGGTTACCCCAAAAGTTTCTATCTTGCAACATGGTTTTTATGGAGAGCTGGTTTCCTTTTGATTGTCTTGTTGATGTCGTGTAATTAGTTAACTTATCGAGATATGCGTTGCTTGTTATACAGTTAGACGCTTCTTTATTTGAAGTATATTGTTTACACTTAAGCAGCTGGTTAATTGCAAGGACATAAAGTAATCACTGTTAAAATTAAAATAATCTCTGATTGAATAATCGCTTCATCATGTTTTTTATGTCTAGATGTTTTGAATTTAGTTTTTTTAGTAAACTACACTGAATGATATTTATTTAACATTAATACAGGCCAAAATATCTCATAAATTAACTCAACTAGTAGCTATTCATGGTGAAGAGACACCTGAATTGAGGGTGCAAGCATATATTGCAAGAAATAATGAATCTGATTAGAGATGGTACGTATAATTTCTTGCTTTACTTTGGAATCATTCTCCGTTTTTATTTCTATCTTTGATTCTTGTTTTTTAACAAAGCGGTCAATGCTGTGGTAAAAAAATAAGTTGCTTGTGAATTGCGTATATATTATAACATTGATTTAGTTAAAATTTAGTACACTGTGGAGCACGATTGTATGTTGTGTCTTTGTGTTACTACAAAATGGAGTACACTATCAATCATAATAAAAAATATGGAAGCAAGATTCAGTTCAAAAGTTAATCAAATACAAATAGGGTGTGTTGATTCTGGGGGAATTCAAATCCATGATAATTCAATGGATTAGAAACATTTTGTTGTTATGGCAACTCTAATGGTGTAATGGATTTCAGATTATATGAAATCCACACCGAAAAGTATGCCTAACATAGTATAGAAAATACCATTTGTTCGGATTTCGGGAGAAAAAGGTTCGGGATGTCTAAACTCGTGAACCATTTGTTGAATAAACACATAAAATCAGGCATCTGTTTAACAAATGCCTCGGTATTACTTTTCTTTTTTCAATTACTTTACGGGATAGTTTGCTCCAAACGTGTTGCCAGCTTGTCTTCATTTCTGTGGGCTAGCATGTCTTTACCAACTTAATTAATTTGCATAAAGTCTGTCGCGCCAGCTTTTTAAGGTATACTTGGAGCACGTGGAACAGGTTTACCAACTAATTAATTCCTCCAAAACAGTTTTATAACATTGAACAAAACAACGACAGTTTTACATTTTGGATGTGCTCAGGTGTTTGTTCAACAAACATCTGTTTTTCAGGTGTTTGTTGAACAAATGCCTGGTACTAGAACTGTTGGAGATTCCGTGTTTTCGGGGTATGGAAAATCGAAAATCCACACCCCTAAACAGTTGGAGTTGCTCTTACAAATATATTTGCATAAAGAACCAGTTTCTCAAATGCATGACCTAGTAATCTCCTGTTGATCTACATGGTTGTCCGAGGAACATTTGCAATTATTTGTTTGTTTATTATTCAAAGTGATAATGTTTTAATTATAAAGTTGTTGCACTTAGAAGTGTTGATGTCCGAATGATGTGAGTTTCCAGTGGGTTTGTCAATTAATGCTTGTTATATGATCTTTGGATTTTATACACATAAATTGCTAAATGTAAATAAAAATAAAAAATTTGCTGAAGCTTCATGCTTCATTTTTTAGAACTGAAGCAAACAGCTTCAGTTTTTAGATCTAAAACTTTCGTGCTTCAGTTTTAAAAACTGAAGCACACGGCTTCAGTTCGTAGAACTGAAGCAAGATGCTTTAGTTAGAATTGAAGCTCCCGTGCTTCAGTTTTAAAACTGAAGCTCCCCAGCTTCGGTTTTTAAAACTGAAGCACGCTGCTTCAGTGCTTCAGTTTTAAAAACTAAAGCTCCATTTCTTAGTAGGTGTATTAATAATATTTTTCCTTTTTTGTATTACATACTACATGAAATGGGTATGTTAATCACCACTGTTTGAATTGCTAAAAATAAAAGGGTGTAACTAAATCACATTAAGGATAACTAACAATAAAAATAGAGATAGAATTCATTTTTCAGAGCATCATCCTATCACTTTAAAACATATATGCTTTCTAGTATTGATTTTACCTGATTAATTTTATTTATTTGTTATGATTATGCAAGATCTTATTGTACGACAAATTAACTATGGTGTCTAAATCAAATCAAGGTGGAATACAACAAATGTTAGCGAAAGATTATGAACCCTAGCATACTGTCAATAATTCGAGAAATGGTGAGAACTATTTCCTTATTATTTTTCTCTAGTTGTACTTAACCTTTTTAGGCATATTCTTATTCTAGCTCTAGATATTATTTGCATTGATTTTATTACAAGCCTAAGCTAAATATAGAAAACACAACATTTATACTCTCGAGGAAAATCACATTGTCTTGAATTCAACATGAATGCTAGTGTATTTTACTTGTTTGGATCATATCCATGCAGAAAAGTATTACATTGCTTATTTGTATACGATTGCAATAAAATATGACGACGAGTTGATAAATATTGTTAATCAATTGCAGGAAAGCTATGTTCGCTGCAATCGTTTTGTATGCAGAAGATTTTTCATGTAAGCTGAAGGCCATTGCTGATTTGTTTTGATGTAGAAGATTTGTCATGTAAGCTGGATAAAGTTTCAGTTTGAATTATTTGCAATAGTTTTATAGGAACTCTTTGCATTTTGTTTAAGCACATGCTAAAATGTGAGTTTTGAGACAAGTCTAGTCTTTCTACCATATACTCAGTTTAAAAACTTTGTATTACAGAAAATACTGAACTACAATTTGTGTTAGTGATATCAAATCTTGTTGCGCATCATTTTTTTTTTTTTGTCATAACATTAATTTGGTTTCAGTTCATTTTGAATGAAGTATCTTGTATCTTGCTGTTTGAATTTGTAGTTTGATGTTCTGCGCATTATTGGTAATATATGAAGTTGAAGACCAGCGTCATCTCTTGTTCATTATGAGAAATATATCATATGCTTGATTTTTAGTAAAATATGCCTTTTGTACCATGGGCACTAGTAGCTGCCACCATTTCACAGCAGAATATTTCATAAAATCAAGAATAACTACGTATGTATTGGCCTCTATTGCATTTAAACTATTAGGGGTGGTTCCATATGCCTCAATTTATTAATTAAATTAATGCCTCAATTTATTAATTAAATTAAGTTGACACGCAGAATATAATGACCTACGCATTCTTCTCTGCTGATTTTGAACTTTTTAGAGGCTATTATAAATGTCATGGTTTTGCTGTCAATCTTGCATGGTAGCAGTAATAATGGAGGCAGGTATAAATTGCAGTCTGTCTCAAATGCTAGATAAGGACGCCTTTTTCAAAGACATATTTGCACACGCTAAACCTCCCACTAACTTTAATTAATATAAATGAGTGATGGAAAACACACGGACCAAAGGGGTGTTCAATTTTCGGGGTGCCATTTAACGCTTATATATATATATATATATATATATATATGCACACATATGGGATATGATCAAGGAACCCCCCTGAATTTCATCCCCCCATTTGCATCCGAACCAAAACCACATATTTATGTTTAAATATGTTAGTGGAATGAGAGAAAATAAATGAAAGGAGAGAAAGTGCGAAATATTTGGTTGTTGTTGAGGACTTTTGGGGTGCTGTTGACCTTTTATATATATATATATATATATATATATATATATATATATATATATATATATATGTGTGTATATATATATATATAGGGAGCGGCTGTAGGACACAAAATTGAACATAAATTGATGTACACAAAATGTAGACCACACGATTTGTTTGTCATTACGTTTGAGGTGGAATTCAGGGGGCGGTCTAATGGCTTAGATTTTGCGTGTTTGATTTTGGGTCAACATTTTGTGTCCATTTAGACTTTCCCATATAATATAATATAATATACATACACATATACATACACATTGTAACCGCTTGTTACCAGAGTATCTTTATCTAAATAACGTTTGATATTTTTACACTTCTAAATCAGTACAGAAATGAAGACTGAAAACTAAAGCACAGTGACACTTTGAGAACATACATTAAACCTATATTTCAAACATAAAGATGTTATCGCTTTACACCAATATTAAAATAATCAGAAGTACGGACAAAATTAATCAAACTGCAACAATCAAAGATTCAAAATCAATTTTTAATTCAAAATTGATATCAAATGCGATCTCCAAATCAAAATCCAAATCGATTTCAAAATAATCTCTAAGATCAGGAAAAAAACGAATTAATCAAGAAATCAACAAAATCCGAAATATTAAAGAAGTACCGGTTTGAAAAATCAAATGGAACTGGAATTTATTTATGAAAGTTATCAAGGTGGATGGCTAGAAAAGAGTGACGAAGGAGATAAAGGGATTTAGGGGGTTTTTTTCTAGAAAAAAGAGAATGTAATTAACTGGTAGAAAGGGAGCAGTGGAATGTGGAAACAATATGAGGATGTGAAAATGAAGCGGGAATAAGTGAAAGAGAAGCAAGAGTTCAGTGAAACGTGTATTGATAAAAACGGAGTGAGAAATGAAAATACGTTAGGAGAGGGAAGCTGGGCTACATTGTATATGTTCCCTATGATTATTTGTATTAATGTGGAGTATTTTGCTATCCTTTGGCACCACTCTTGTTATTGCCTTTTTTCAAAGCTATTTATCTCAAGTTGAGTTGTTTTTATTTTATGGGACGTATTCTTTGTTAGTCCATGAAAATATTTTTGTGTGTTTTACCCACATTGCTCACTTACTCGTATTACACGACAACATTCTATAGTGATACTTCTGGTAATATGGGCATTAATGTGGGATGGTGCATTGATAGTAATAATATGTAATCGCATAGGGTTCTTAAAGAATGAATACAAACAACATTATTTGCAGACAACCCACGTAGATAACATTATTTGCTTCGGTGCATTCATTGTGTGTGTGTGTGTTTTTTTTTTTTTTTTTTTTTTTTTTGTTTGTTTTGAAAATCGGTTAATATACGAACATGACAGTCTAGATAGGCCTCGGACTCCTGACCTCTTTACCAGGCAGAAGCATTTCTTTCTGCTGGGCCACACCATGTTGGCATTCACTTGTGTTGTTACTACAACCAATAAATGTAGATAGTATTTTTTTTATTTTCTTTTTCTTTCCAAGTAAAAATTGCATCAGCTTTTAAGTTGGAACCGATCCAAACTATACTATTTTCTCCGCTTGCGACCACAACTGATGCAAATGAGGCAAAGCAACAAACGTATTTTGTAGTAGTGATTTTAATTGTCCAAATATGTGTAGATGACATAATTTTTCGGTTAATTATTGAAGAATTATGCAATGATTCTGTAAACATCACGAAAACTGAATTTCGAATGTCCCATATTGGAGATTTTTTTTCATAGGATTACAAATTAAACAATTAAAAATGTTATATTTATAAATAAAAAAAAATGTCATCGCTTATTAAAATGATTTGGAATGGAGAAAACATCTAGTAAACCAACACCAATGAGCACAACATCCATTTGGATAAAGGTGAAAATGGGAAAGAATTCGATTAAAAATTATATCGAAGTATGATATGTTCCTTCTTATACCTAGCGGCTAGTAGACCCAATATTATGAGAGCGTATGTTTGTGTGCAAGATTTCAGGCACAACCAAAGGAAAACCACTATAGAGAAATAAAACGTATTTTAAGATACTTAGCCAACACTAGATATTACGGTCTTTTCTATCTTAATGGCTGCTCTTTGAACTCATATCATATAGTGATGTCGATTTTGAAGGTTGCACAACAGATAGAAAAAATACAAGTGGCACATATCACCTTTTTAGTCAATCTCTTGTATCATGGTTTAGTAAAAAGAAAATTTTGGTTTCTCTATTAACTTGTGAAGAAGAATACATTTCTACTGCTCTAGCTTGTGCACAAGTTACATATATGCAAAAAACCCTTAAAGATTTTGGAAAAATTATAATTTGTTCCCCAATATATTGTGACAATACAAGTGCAATTGATCTATCTAAGAATCCAATAAATCATTCTTGAACTAAACACGTTGACACTAGGCATCATTTTGGTAGAGATAACATTGAAAAAGGTGCCACACTTTTACATTCGTCAGCACCGAAAACCAAATAGCAGGCATTTTTACAAAACCTTTATGTGAAGCATCATTTATAAAACTTAAATGAGAACTGGGAATATGTGCTTTATCTGAACTATAAAAAGAAGAAAAAAATTAGAGCATCAACTAAGCCACTGCTCGAACTTTAAACCTCTCTAATGATTAGCATATGCCATTTCCAATTTTCTATATGATGTTTCTTGTTCATTCCTCTCCCAAACTCTAAGTTAGAGTTATAAAAATTTATAACCGTTTATTTTTCTACCTCTCATATTCAAATGGCTAACAGTTAAAGCAAATGTCTACCATCAACTTGTTTTTCCAAAAATAGTCAAATGAATATCTGTATATTTACAAGAAAATTAAACAAGCATTCTTCATAAAGCTACATCACAAGAATTAAAACATTGACTTCACAAGAAGAATTTTACTCCTATGACTATAATTCACCCTTATCAAACTCGATACCCCGTCGCTAGTGGCATCAACTCGTTCGAAAGAGAAATATGGAGCTCCTTCTACCTCCTCACGTCGAACTCATTGAGGACTCTCTCCTTTACTTAAGAAGCTCAAACGAAAAAAAATCAATCACTATTCATGGAAAGCTAGAAGAAATTTACCATTATCATTGGGAAATGATGAACTTGCAAAGAGAGATGTATTACAAACAAAAAGGACACGACATGCATTTACACTTTCACGAAAAAAATTTGTTCTTATATATGGACATACTCCAATGAATAACTACATTCATAAAAGTCATCTCGCTTTGTTGAATCCCCTTCAAAAGGCACAATTACTCCCAAGAATCTATGAGAAGAAGGGACATCTCTTCAAGAGACAAGTCTAACACTCACGTATTGGTCTTTACTTATGTCATCTGCTGAAGATATCAATAAAAACCCATAGTCACGGGAGAAGCAGTACAATCATTCCAAAAATTCATCTAAAGAAAGCTATTTTTTATATTTGTGTATTTATGATAATTCATCAAAGCATGATTACTGTTTTAATGTTTATATAAGTTGTAATATTGAATAATCATATTTCTTTTTATATATAAATTGACAATAATTAAGTTATTAAACTACTAAGAATTAATATAACCAAAATATTCTCTCATCATAATGTTTACTAACAAACGTTTATCAGTGCTATGAAAAAATATAAAATACTTTCCAGCACAGACATCTGAAAACAAGACCAGGTGTTTGGTCCAACCCTTTATAATTTTTTGAATTTCTGAACATACGTCTGAAAGCATAACCAGACATCTGACTTTACGCTTTATAAGCTCTAAATCTTTTAGTGTAGACATCTATTTTTTGTCCATACGTAGTTCTCCCAGCACTGAAAAATTATTTTTTCAGCATAAATGTCTAAATACGTAATCAGACATATGCCCAATCACTCTATTTCATTATGTAACCATGACTACATGTCTAACCCTAAATTTTCAAACGTCTGACTAAGCCTAGATTAAAAAAATTTACCCCTCCTATGTATTATCTTTTTCACTTATTACCTTCACTCTTACCGTCTATATTATTTTTTACCAAAGAACCCTAAATTCCTAAATCAAATTTTACCAAAAAATTTCACCCAAAAAGCCTTTCCCAAGCGAAAGAAGATCGGCAAGGATCTACTTCTCAACTCCAACTCAACAATTTGTCACCGAACAACACACTGATGACTGGAAGGTCGAGAAAGATTGAAGGGAAAAGCTCTAGCAATTAGAGATAAAGAACATTCACTATGGACCATTCTAACCACTTCGGCATTTTATCAATTACAAAATCGAAGACTTAGTCAAAGATGCTGAAATTGACGAGCTAATAAACCATGACTCCAATAAGGGATAAATAGATCAGTTTGTGGTATTTCTTTTCCTAATCAATTTATTTCTATTCATATCTATAATCCATCTGATCCACAAAATTGGATTTGGAAAAGTGTCTATGGAATGGTTATTTAACGTTGAAATGCTTGGACAAACCCTTCAATGCTCATATACGGAAACTAAACTATAAGATGTTCTTGATTAAAGATATGCTCCAAGAGATGAAACTACACACCAAATTTGGGAAGAAGACTTTCACAAATTAACACCATCCAATTTCCTTCCAAGGGCTAGATTACTTAACCACATGATGATAAACACAGTACTTCCTAGATTAGGAAGTCATGTTCAAGTTTAAGACATCGATCAGAAACCGCTATATGCTATTTTGGACGTATCAAAATAAATTGGACACGAATTATTTTTGATCGACTACCAAGTTTTTGGACCTTAGTTCATAGAACTATAATCTATGCTCCTTATATTATGTGAATTCTTAAGGAAAATAGTGTCCCTCTATATCTATCACAATATGAGGAACTATATATTAAAGAAAGTGAAATTCGTTTCTTATCATTGATACATCTTCTCTACTCGCCACCACGTATTATAACTTTTTCCCAATAGCAACAACGACAACAATAACAACAACACATTCCTACCCAATCTACCTCTGCACCAGGACCGTCTAAACCAACAGAGTACTACTCTGACTTAGAAATTCAAGAGGACAAAATTGTAGTAGGACAAGTAGAAAGTGTACAAGATATTATACTTCAGAATCAACGTTTCGTGTCACTCAATCAACGAGTCATTGATAAGAAGTCTCTCGTCCATCGGTTGTGTAGCACCACGCTACACACCCGTCTTCCTCAAAAAGAAGTCTCTCGTCCAAAACGATCATTTTCAACATGAATGACTAAATTTGAAAAAACTTTAGATAAGGTCATTTCAACATTGGGTATGTTAATGAGTAGAGTCAAAGGTCGTTATTCTTCCCATTCATCTTCATCACCATCTCCGACACCACCTCCACCTCTGATATATTCGCCAGGACCTAGTGTAGTAGAGTTTCGACAAAAACATGCTCCTGGAAAACAACCTATACCTCTAGATGTTAGGGAAATTGCGCCTTTGCGGAAGCGATTAGGATATTAATTGTAACACCCCACTCCCGCTATGATCACTCACTAAGGGAATGCCATAGCATCGGTGGAGTATTTTAGTGAATATAGAACAGAAAAATTACAACAAGACAGATATAAATAGTACTTGAAATTTTAAAACATCATCTCATAACAGCGGAAGTAAAACATGTCTGGTTACATCATAAAACCACAATAAAGGTCAAGTACAATATCCATCAAAATAAAGAAGTACATAATCCCACTCTCATACAATAGCCAAACAAAAGAAAAGATAACTGGATAACTGGAGCTTTACATCTATCCAAGCTCCTAAAGACTGGAACAGCAATCCGATCAAGCTCCACTACTGCTAGGATCCACCACAGGACCTGAGGGTTGGGAAAAAGATAAAGAAAACGGGGTCAGACATAAGTCTGAGTGAGTCCTATAACTTTAACAATACAATCGTTAAAGTAACCAGAGAAGACATAACTTGATATACGGTAACATATAGGGATGAACGGCTATACTAAGCAGTTAACTAAACTAAGATAAAGGATAAAGACGCATCTACCCTTCCTAAGGTAAATTACTAAACTGCACCACACCAGTCGTTCCTAACTTAAAGGTTGATCCCACCCAAGGACTTATAAAATTTACTAATTAGTACCTGCGTACCCCTAGGTGACCAAGTAGGCGCCACGGGGCCCTACAATCCACTAGGTGTACACACTACTTCCCATTCGATCGGCTCCCTAACGTAGATACCCGTGCTGGCCCCACCGTGGGATGTATCATTCCCCAATGTGGCAACCTGATGAAACTAAAGGTGCACGGCTTATATCTACTCGATGCAACAACGGCTTACCTACCAGCCCGGGCCCACTCACGCATATGAAGCCCGTTGGACTTGCGTTGCCACCGCTAACCCGTTTGCCTCTTACAGTCAAGCCCAGTATGCGTGTCCCGTCCTCGACATGGGTCGAGCCCACAAAGATACGTATGGGTTACTGGTTGAAATGGGCCTCCACAAGCTACCCACCTAAGCTTGTCCCTTTTTCTAGTATATCCCACTTAACCCTTTAATCATGTTTTAATTACATGTTCTATTTTGGTTAAGTATTCTAATCGTATTTTCTATTGCCACCCAAGGCAACCACTAGATTTTCTCATGCCACCCGAGGCACCCACTTAACCCCTCATGTCCCTCTACATGCTAATGTGGTTAAGTGTTTCTTAATTAATTAATTAAGAACGTAACCTTTGTAAAGACCTCTCACATTAGACTGTCTTTTATGACCGCTGGTTAAGCCGGTTGGGTCCGGGCAGCCTTATGTCATAACAGAGTCTAACCTCGTGTCTTTACATTAATTACGTATTTAGTTTGTGCCTAAGACCTCTCACATTGGGCTAACATTTGTAGCAACTGGTTAAGCCGGTTGGGTCCGGGCAGTTTTACGCTACAACTGAGTCCAACCTCGTGTCTTAGTCAATTAATTACACCTAATTAATCACCCTCATAATTTTATATTAATTATCCCTAATTAATCAAGTTTTCTTAACATGGGTAGACCTAACTTAATAGGTAAATTCCCATGGGGTAGACCTAACTCAATAGGTAAATTCCCAACACATAGTATGGGTACACCTAACCAAATAGGCAAATTCCCATACTATGTTTATTTATTTTGTGTTATGCATAATTATATTAATTTCACACAATCTTATTAACTTATGCATTTAATTACCCCATCGTTCCCACGTAATTTCGTTCATGATATAACACATATAAAAGGTGTCAACTTGCATATGAATGAACATGTTTCAAAGGTGCCATCTTGCATATTAACAAACACATAACTTGCATATGAACTTGCATAACATGTCACATAACTTGCATATAATATGTCACATAACTTACATATTCATTTTGCATAACAAACTTGCATATTAGCTTATAGACTTGCATAATGTGTCATCATGAACTTGCATATTAATAAACATGTAACTTGCATATTTACATACATGTAACTCGCATATTAACAAACATGTAACTTGCATATAAAGAAACATGTAACTTGCATATTTACATACATGTAACTTGCATATTAACAAACATGTAACTTGCATATTAACAAACATGTAACTTGCATATTTACATACATGTAACTTGCATATTAACAAACATGTAACTTGCATATTAACAAACATGTAACTTGCATAGCATATTACCATGAACTTGCATAACATGCATATGATTACATAGCCCACAACTTGCATATTTAGCATCATGCAAACATAACATACATCATATTAAACTTGCATAAGCTTACATACTCAACATGCATAAACATAAGATTAATGCTAACATCATATCATATGATTCAAAGCTCATTAACCCACATACAAAACCATAAATCTCATCACATCTCATCTAATTAGTTTACCAAAAGATCATCAAAGTGATAGAAACTCACAACTAGCAACTTTGAACACCAAATGAAGAAGATTAAGATGCTAAGAAGGGATTAGAAGTTGATTAGAGAGTGATTAGTATGCAACCCTCTTCATAAAATTAGTGGAGGCCATGAGAGCTAGCATTTTGCCATAGTTTAGTCACTAGGTTTAATTATGAATGAATTAGGGTAGGTTAGGGTCTTATTTATAGATTAGGCAAGTGTTTTAGGCCATAGGATTAACCCTAGATTCAATCCAAGCCATCAAAGCATGTCTTGGGGAAGAAGTCAAGTGTAGGAACCATCTAGGGCCTTTAGATTAAAGATGGACCATGAGAACCATTCAAATGCAAAATCTGCACTTGAGCGAATCGGCCCACGGGTTGACAGCCAAACACCCTGGATTAACCCCTAGTCGACCCAGCGGGCTCGGGTCGACTTCAAAAATCGGCCGGTTCGGTTATTCCCCTCTCCCAATTCGCTGTTTTGAGCATTTTTGCATATTTATTTATTAAATTTTCAATTATATATATATATATATATCAATATATATATATATATATATATATCTACACAACCCATTTCACTTAATTAAGTATACTTTAATTTGGGAATTTTCGTGAAACTTCGCGAGGCCATATCTTGGTCATACGGACTCCGATTTTCGAAAACTCGGACTCTATTTCGCGTATTTTTCCGAGACGAACACAATGGCATAGCCCGTTTCCCTTGATTCCCATTTTAGAATTAAATTCTGCCTCGATTTATGTTATTACAGGTTATTGAAAATACGGGTTGTTACATTCTCCCCTCCTTAAAGGATTTCGTCCCCGAAATCTTCAAGTTAGGAAGAACGTATCCTACCATCCAATCATCCATCTACTCAAAGCATCATCCACGAGCAATCATTGTCCTTACAAGATTCTAAATGCTGGATGGATATATGCAAAAGTGTGTGTATATGTACTTACCTAATGCGAAAATCAGGCGGTTACTGATACAGTAAACCTCCTTAATGCAAACCATGATAGTGCCATGCATCCAATATGTATGCGAAACCCTATTGACACATACAAATTTCTACATGCGTGCACAACCATACACAAAAATGCATCATCCATATGATAACACAGCCATGATACATCCATCAATCTAACTACCACATCCATTTATGCAATATGCAACATGAAGTGACTGAGCCGATCTAGTGCCTAATGTGTGTGTATATGCATCCACGAGCAACCACTAGCAAACAATTGCATCCATATGCATCCATCAACCATAACATGTTTCAAACACATGTCTCAACCATAGGTTTTACCCTATCTAAAGGTCATAGGTATTAGCGAGAGGATATACTAAAGATAAGATAAGTACTAGACAAGCAATAAAGGAGAAGTTAAAAGACATACTCTCAAAAAGAAATGGATACAAAGAACGCATCTTTGCTTCCGTCTCCCAAGTAGCATTGCTTTCGTCATCTCCCCATTGCACTTTAACTAGCTGAACTTCTCTGTTCCTCAACTTCCTAGTTTCTGACCCAAGGATGCGAGTAGGAGCTCGTCGAATCGTCGCATCACGCTCTACCTCTACATCTCTAAGCAAGCTCGGCTCTACCACCTCCGCGGTCTCATGTAAGCACTTCCTCAAATGTGATACATGGAATACATCATGAACACCACTAAGTCTGTCGGGCAACTCCACCCTATATGCCATCCGTCCAATCCTTTCCTTAATAGGAAACGGCCCAACAAATCTCGGTGCTAACTTCCCTACGGACCCAAAGCGAACAACATTTCTCAATGGAGATACTTTGACAAAAACCATGTCCCCAACCTCAAACTCAAGATCCGTCCTTCTCCGATCCGCATAAGATTTCTGTTTATCTTGCGCTGCTTTCATCCTTTTTCGAATTAAATCAATCTTCTCTGAAGTCTCTCTAACCATATCCGGCCCAAGCAAGATCCTATCCGTAGATTCCCACCAACATGTAGGAGATCGACAAGGCCTTCCATAAAGAGCTTCGAAAGGAGCCATACCAATACTGGACTGAAAGCTGTTATTATATGCGAACTCCACCAAAGGAAGATGTTCTTCCCATGTACCTCCAAAATCCAAGATACAAAGCCTCAAAAGATCTTCTAAGATACGGTTCACCCTCTCGGTCTGACCGTCCGTCTGAGGATGATATGCGGTGCTCAAACACAACTGAGTCCCTACCGCCTCTTGCAAACTTCTCCAAAACTCACTAGTGAAAATAGGATTTCGATCACTCACAATGCTGGATGGTACGCCATGCAATCTAACAATCTCTCTAACATAGACTGAAGCAAGCCATGGAGCGGTCCTCTTACTCTTTACGGGTATAAAATGGGCACTCTTTGTAAGTCTGTCTACCACAACCCAAATTCCCGTATTGCCCTTCCTCGATCTCGGTAACCCGTCGATGAAATCCATCGAGACACTATCCCACTTCCACTGTGGAACTTCCAATGGGTGTAGCAACCCACCGGGTTTCCTTTGCTCCACTTTAACTTGTTGGCACACTAAGCATCTAGCCACATACTCGGCCACATCTTTCTTCATACCGGCCCAAAAGAAAACTCTCTTCATGTCTTGGTACATTTTGTCTCCACCGGGATGAATAGTCATTCTTGAACGATGTGCATCATCCAAAATAGCCTTCTTCAAACCCTCATCTTGCGGTACACAAAGTCTACCGTCTCTATGCAACCATCCCTTATCATCTATGGTGTATCTACCCAAATGGCTGGACGACTCCCCTCTTATAAGCTTCTCTACCAACACCACCAACTGTGGGTCGTCTCGCTGAGCCTCGCCAATCCGTCTCAAAAGAGTAGGTCTAACCTCCAAGGATGCCAACAAACCAGGTACAAAATCAACAGAAGGTCTGAAGTCAAACAAAGAAAGAAACTCCAAGCTTCGTCGTTCCACGAACAATGGACTCAAAGATAGCCTTTTTCTACTTAAGGCGTCTGCCACCACGTTACCCTTACCAGGGGTATACGCTATCTCGAAATCATAGGATGCTAAGAACTCCATCCACCTTTGCTGTCTTAAGTTTAAATCCTTCTGAGAGAATAAGTACTTCAATGATTTATGGTCGGTGAACAACTCGAATCTCTCACCAAGAAGATAATGGCGCCAAGACTTAAGTGCGAAAACAATCGCGGCCAACTCTAGATCATGGGTAGGGTAATTCTTCTCATGCACTCTCAATTGTCTCCCTCCATAGGCTATTACCCTTCCCTCCTGCATCAAGACTGCGCCTAATCCTGTTCCACAAGCATCGGTATAAACAACAAACGGCTTACTCCCATCTGGAAGCACTAAAACTGGAGCGGTGGTCAAAGCTCTCTTTAACCGTCGGAAAGCATCATCACAATCTACATCCCATGAGAAAACCAGATTCTTCTTCGTCAAGCGGGTTAATGGGGCTGATATCTTCGCGAAGTCTTTGATGAACTTCCTATAATATCCTGCCAACCCCAAGAAACTTCTTACCTCGGTAGCATTTCTAGGAACTTTCCAATCCTGGATAGATACTATCTTTGCGGGATCCACAGCTATCCCTTCCTTAGAGACCACATGCCCTAAGAATCGCACTTCTCTTCTCCAAAAATGGCATTTAGAGAATTTAGCTTTAAGACTATGCGCTCGAAGAGTCTCCAACACTTCCTTGAGATGTAAGGCATGCTCTTCTTCATTCTTGGAAAAGACCAAGATGTCATCCACAAAAACTACTACAAACTTATTCAGATACTCTCTGAACACTCTACTCATGAGATCAACAAAGTATGCGGGGGCGTTTGTCAACCCAAATGGCATCACTAGCCACTCATAAAAACCATCCGGAGTCCGGAAAGCAGTCTTCTCTATACTGTCCTCCGCCACTCTTAACTGATGAAACCCTGTAGCTAAGTCCATCTGCGAAAATACTGACGCGCCAACCAACTGATCAAAGAGATCATCTATCCTCGGTAATGGGTGTCTATTCTTCTTCGTGAGCTTATTAAGTTCCCTATAATCCACACAAAGTCTGAGGGACCCATCCGCCTTCGTGGCAAACACTACTGGAGCTCCCCACTCCGATATACTTCGCCTTATGAACCCCTTCTCAAGCAACTCCCCTACTTGCTTATGAAGTTCTCTTCTCTCACGAGGAGCCATGTGGCGTACTGGCAAAGACACTGGTTTGGCATTATCCACCAAATAAATTCGGAAATCTATCTCCCGCTTCGGAGGCAAACCCTTTACTTCTTCAAACACATCCGGATATTCCCGGACTACTCTGACAGAACACAAACTTTCGACCGAAGCATCGAGCGATTCAAGATAACTTAGCAAAACAGATTCCATGGGATTGCAAGAGATCTCGAGAGTGTTACCCAAGCGGGTCATGAGCCTGACAACTCTCCTTTCGCAATCAAGAACGGCACCATTACTGGATAACCAGTCCATGCCCAAGATCAACCCATAGCCCGTGAAGCCCAATACAAAAGCATCACATCTAAACTCAACGCTAAGTATAGAAATCTTCAAACCCAAACATATCATAGACAGATATATGGAGCCCCCAATTGGGTTTGAGACAACCAAGGGATCATCAACTAGACTGGTGTCTAAGTGCAGTGACTCAACTAACGATGATGAGATAAAAGAATGCGATGCGCCAGAGTCAAACAAAGTACGAACTGGATGATCAAACAGAAAAACCAGACTTTCAACGGAAATAGTTCTACCTCTCTGCTGAATCGGTGGAACTGAGAGAACCTGAACTTGCCCCCCTGACTGAGGTGGTGCTATAAGAGCTTGCACCTGGCCTCCTGAGGTAGACCCCGTCTTCTGCCCCTTCTTTGGGCAGTTTTTTCACAAGATGCCCTGCTTCACCACAATGAAAGCAACCGGTCTTCTTCTTTTTGCGACAATCCTTACTGAGGTGTCCTGGTGTTCCACAATTGAAGCACTTCTTCTTCGTCTTCTTTTTGTCACCATTGCCTTTTCCGCCCTTGCCTTGTTGTTGCTGTTGCGGTTTCTTCTGATCCCCCTTTTTCTCTGGTGCCTTAGAATTCTTATCATCCTCATGCATAAGTGCCATGTAGACAAGCTTCTCAAAAGTGGCCCCCATAGGAATGTGAGTCATAGCTATTCCTTGCAATGGTTCGTTCAAGCCTCTAACGAACCTCAAAGCCTTCTTCTCCGGTGTATTCACCAACTCTATGCCAAACCTTGCTAATTGATTGAATTTGTTGACATATTCTTTCACCGTGAGATTCCCTTGCTTCAAATTCAAGAACTTCTCCATAAACAGATTCTCTTCCGCCCTTGAGAGAAACTTAGCCCCAAACCTTTGCTTAAAATCTGCCCAAGAGTCAACAGGGCGTTCTCCATTAGTGACCTCCCACCAGAATGAGGCCTCTCCCTTCATTAACCAAGCCGCCAACTTGACTTTCTTTCCCTCTTCCACTTCAAAGATATCTAGCAACTCTTCCACTTCCTTAAGCCAATCTCTAGCCTCTACGAAAGTCTCTGAACCAAGAAAAGGTTTTCCTCCTATAGCCTTGAACTCCTTGCAAACCTTAGCAAAATTATCCACTCTAGGCTGAGGAGGAGGAGCGGTTGTCTCTGGTGTAGTAGCATTGGCCGGACCCGCAGCCGCGGCCCTAGCCTCTTGCAACCTCCTATACCATAGTGGTATAACTAAACCCTCCGGGATGTTAAGATCTTCAGCCATGCTGAAACGAAAGAGGAAAGATTCAAAAAGGAGATTCCGAAAGATAAAGATATGGCTATTGGGGATTATGCTTTTCTTTTTCAAAAACTTTTTCTCTTAGAAGACATGCTTTTAAAAATACTTTCTTCGAAAATACTCTTAGAAAGTAGTTTTTCTCAAAAATTTTATCTGTTCTGGTAACCTTAAGCTCTGATACCACGTGTAACACCCCACTCCCGCTATGATCACTCACTAAGGGAATGCCATAGCATCGGTGGAGTATTTTAGTGAATATAGAACAGAAAAATTACAACAAGACAGATATAAATAGTACTTGAAATTTTAAAACATCATCTCATAACAGCGGAAGTAAAACATGTCTGGTTACATCATAAAACCACAATAAAGGTCAAGTACAATATCCATCAAAATAAAGAAGTACATAATCCCACTCTCATACAATAGCCAAACAAAAGAAAAGATAACTGGATAACTGGAGCTTTACATCTATCCAAGCTCCTAAAGACTGGAACAGCAATCCGATCAAGCTCCACTACTGCTAGGATCCACCACAGGACCTGAGGGTTGGGAAAAAGATAAAGACAACGGGATCAGACATAAGTCTGAGTGAGTCCTATAACTTTAACAATACAATCGTTAAAGTAACCAGAGAAGACATAACTTGATATACGGTAACATATAGGGATGAACGGCTATACTAAGCAGTTAACTAAACTAAGATAAAGGATAAAGACGCATCTACCCTTCCTAAGGTAAATTACTAAACTGCACCACACCAGTCGTTCCTAACTTAAAGGTTGATCCCACCCAAGGACTTATAAAATTTACTAATTAGTACCTGCGTACCCCTAGGTGACCAAGTAGGCGCCACGGGGCCCTACAATCCACTAGGTGTACACACTACTTCCCATTCGATCGGCTCCCTAACGTAGATACCCGTGCTGGCCCCACCGTGGGATGTATCATTCCCCAATGTGGCAACCTGATGAAACTAAAGGTGCACGGCTTATATCTACTCGATGCAACAACGGCTTACCTACCAGCCCGGGCCCACTCACGCATATGAAGCCCGTTGGACTTGCGTTGCCACCGCTAACCCGTTTGCCTCTTACAGTCAAGCCCAGTATGCGTGTCCCGTCCTCGACATGGGTCGAGCCCACAAAGATACGTATGGGTTACTGGTTGAAATGGGCCTCCACAAGCTACCCACCTAAGCTTGTCCCTTTTTCTAGTATATCCCACTTAACCCTTTAATCATGTTTTAATTACATGTTCTATTTTGGTTAAGTATTCTAATCGTATTTTCTATTGCCACCCAAGGCAACCACTAGATTTTCTCATGCCACCCGAGGCACCCACTTAACCCCTCATGTCCCTCTACATGCTAATGTGGTTAAGTGTTTCTTAATTAATTAATTAAGAACGTAACCTTTGTAAAGACCTCTCACATTAGACTGTCTTTTATGACCGCTGGTTAAGCCGGTTGGGTCCGGGCAGCCTTATGTCATAACAGAGTCTAACCTCGTGTCTTTACATTAATTACGTATTTAGTTTGTGCCTAAGACCTCTCACATTGGGCTAACATTTGTAGCAACTGGTTAAGCCGGTTGGGTCCGGGCAGTTTTACGCTACAACTGAGTCCAACCTCGTGTCTTAGTCAATTAATTACACCTAATTAATCACCCTCATAATTTTATATTAATTATCCCTAATTAATCAAGTTTTCTTAACATGGGTAGACCTAACTTAATAGGTAAATTCCCATGGGGTAGACCTAACTCAATAGGTAAATTCCCAACACATAGTATGGGTACACCTAACCAAATAGGCAAATTCCCATACTATGTTTATTTATTTTGTGTTATGCATAATTATATTAATTTCACACAATCTTATTAACTTATGCATTTAATTACCCCATCGTTCCCACGTAATTTCGTTCATGATATAACACATATAAAAGGTGTCAACTTGCATATGAATGAACATGTTTCAAAGGTGCCATCTTGCATATTAACAAACACATAACTTGCATATGAACTTGCATAACATGTCACATAACTTGCATATAATATGTCACATAACTTACATATTCATTTTGCATAACAAACTTGCATATTAGCTTATAGACTTGCATAATGTGTCATCATGAACTTGCATATTAATAAACATGTAACTTGCATATTTACATACATGTAACTCGCATATTAACAAACATGTAACTTGCATATAAAGAAACATGTAACTTGCATATTTACATACATGTAACTTGCATATTAACAAACATGTAACTTGCATATTAACAAACATGTAACTTGCATATTTACATACATGTAACTTGCATATTAACAAACATGTAACTTGCATATTAACAAACATGTAACTTGCATAGCATATTACCATGAACTTGCATAACATGCATATGATTACATAGCCCACAACTTGCATATTTAGCATCATGCAAACATAACATACATCATATTAAACTTGCATAAGCTTACATACTCAACATGCATAAACATAAGATTAATGCTAACATCATATCATATGATTCAAAGCTCATTAACCCACATACAAAACCATAAATCTCATCACATCTCATCTAATTAGTTTACCAAAAGATCATCAAAGTGATAGAAACTCACAACTAGCAACTTTGAACACCAAATGAAGAAGATTAAGATGCTAAGAAGGGATTAGAAGTTGATTAGAGAGTGATTAGTATGCAACCCTCTTCATAAAATTAGTGGAGGCCATGAGAGCTAGCATTTTGCCATAGTTTAGTCACTAGGTTTAATTATGAATGAATTAGGGTAGGTTAGGGTCTTATTTATAGATTAGGCAAGTGTTTTAGGCCATAGGATTAACCCTAGATTCAATCCAAGCCATCAAAGCATGTCTTGGGGAAGAAGTCAAGTGTAGGAACCATCTAGGGCCTTTAGATTAAAGATGGACCATGAGAACCATTCAAATGCAAAATCTGCACTTGAGCGAATCGGCCCACGGGTTGACAGCCAAACACCCTGGATTAACCCCTAGTCGACCCAGCGGGCTCGGGTCGACTTCAAAAATCGGCCGGTTCGGTTATTCCCCTCTCCCAATTCGCTGTTTTGAGCATTTTTGCATATTTATTTATTAAATTTTCAATTATATATATATATATATATATCAATATATATATATATATATATATCTACACAACCCATTTCACTTAATTAAGTATACTTTAATTTGGGAATTTTCGTGAAACTTCGCGAGGCCATATCTTGGTCATACGGACTCCGATTTTCGAAAACTCGGACTCTATTTCGCGTATTTTTCCGAGACGAACACAATGGCATAGCCCGTTTCCCTTGATTCCCATTTTAGAATTAAATTCTGCCTCGATTTATGTTATTACAGGTTATTGAAAATACGGGTTGTTACATTAATCACCCAATTACTTAAAAATGATTTCTACGGAAAACAACGCAGATATGAAATTACACGCACAAATGCAAGATATTCCACTCAACCACCCTTTTTATTGATTCAACAAAACAAATTTTGTTTATACACAATGGACCAACAACAAAAAATAAACGAAACACAATGAATCAATAACCTTATTGAGAAAGAGAAAGAATAACTAGATGACTACAACTCTTGTTGGAGAAGGAGAACAATGAAGAATGACGACAAACCTTTGGACAATCTGGATGCACCAATAGGAATAACTTCTCTCAGCCCTCAGTTCCTAATCTTACTCTCCAGGGCACAAGCCTTGGAGGCACACAACCTATCAAGCCCTCAACTCAATTCCGTCATGCCCTAATCCAATCCTAAAAGATGATTTTATAGGAGAATATAAGGCCTAGGAAAATATCCAATTTGCCTCTCAGAAAAATATCTAGAATACAATCATTCATTTCTTTCCTTCTATAAAAAAATCAGTCAATTAACCAGCCAGTCAATCAAATCAATTAGTCAATTAATTAATTAATCAATCAATTAACCAACCAGTCAATCAAATCAATTAGTCAATCAAATCAATTAGTCAATTAATTAATTAATCAATTAATTGATTACATCTTCTTCATATGTGATTTCATGTCACAAATCAGAACACTCCACCTTGATATGAAATCACACCATCTCCTCCACTCAAAACCAGCCAACATAGCTCTCACTTTCAACCTTCTTTTCTCAATTAACATCATTACAAACACCCACGATTGCCCACTAATGGTCCACCTCCCTCATTCGTGCACCACGCCAATAACGATCTTCAAAAGAATTTGTAATACCATAAAGGTTGCCATCTCGTCTTTGTGGATTTCACAACTTGACATCTATTTTCTGCTTGACCATATATCTTCATCTCCGGGATCCCTCGAGCATCATCAGCATCTAGACCCCTACCGATACCATGATCCTCCACCTTAGAACTATCAGCAATGACCATATTAACCTCTCCGCCTTGTTGTGGACTAGGTTCTTCAACCATCTCCCGCCTTCCACTTTCGACCACCGGGCCGACCAAACTATATAAGTTTCCCTCCTCCAAAACTCCTCGCATCATCACACAACCACCCTTCTTCACTCTCAAAACTCCACCTCGAGTCCCATATGTGCAACTGTGGCGATCTAACTGATCGAGAGATATGATGTTATGCGAACAAGTGGGTATGTGCCTCACACTGGCCAATTCTCTCATCACTCCATCATGCATCCGAAACCTAACAGCTCCAACTCCACAAATTGGTAGCCCTACTCCATTGGTCGTCTTTATCATGCCAACACTCTTCTCATACGAAGAAAAACTTTTCACATCTCGATATATGTGAAAACTGGCTCCTAAATCCGTCTTCCAAGGCTCCACCGCACTAAATAGGACATCACACAAAGAATCGCTTTCGGTACCTTTAGCAAAACCTGCCTGTATCGCATCATTGTTATTATCAGCTTATGCCTTCTTTTTCTTCTTCATATCTCATATATATGAATAGCAATCATTGCGCTTGTGACCTTTCTTCTTGCAATGGAAACAAGTGATTACACCTTACCCTTGGCACCCTTTTTCTTCCAAACCATATCCTTCAAGTCCTTTGCTACCATCGCCTCACTTTGAAACGATTTCAACTCCGACCCTTTTCTTCTTAGCCCCTCGTTCAAAAGACTGCTTCGAACCATTTCCAAAGAGATAGTTCCATTAGCATTGTAATTACTCAATGAAACAACTAAAGTCTCCTAACTTTCCGAAAGAGAACTCATCAACAAAAGAGCATGCAACTCATCATCATAATTGGCCTTCAAATTTGTCAATTGATTGATCACATCTTGAAATTCGTTCAAATGCTCTGCAACAGGCTTCTCCTCATTCAATCGAAGTTGCACTAACTATCGCACCAGGAAAGCCTTAATTGTTGCACTCCTCGACTCATACAAAGATACCAATTTGTCCCACAACGCCTTCGCGGATTCACGACTAGTTACATGGTGGAACACCGAATCATCCAAATATTGGCGAATCAATGCAATCTCCTTTTTGTCCATTTTCTTCCATTTTCCCTCATCCATATTCGAGGGCTTCTCCCTATATCCATCAATGGGATCATGCAAATCATTGAGATATATATAAAATATCCTCCATCTTTGGCTTCCATATACCCCAATTCTTCTTATTCAAAATAGCCATCTTCGAAAACGTCACCATCTCTGACATCTGCAATCTTCAATCCAACAAACACTCTAAGTTATGCGATTATTTGAGCTCTGATACGAACTGTTACACCCAAAAAAATAACATCTTTTTCGCCATTTAACTTGAAGATGAATTTGATTGAAAATAAAGAACAACACAAACAAATATCGGAAATATGAACGCATAAATAATGGAAATTCCACCTAACCACCCTCTTTATTGATTCAACAAAAGAAATTTTATTTACATATAATGGACCAACAACCAAAAATAAGCTAAATACAATGAATAAATAAACTTACTAAGAAAGGGAAAGAAAATCTAGATGATTACAACTCTTGTTGGAGAAGGAGAATAATGAAGAACGACAACAAACCTTTGGACAATCTGGAGGCACCAATAGGAATAACTTATCTCAGCCCTCAATTCCTAAACTTCCTCTCCAGGGCACAAGCCCTGGAGGCACACAACCTTTCAAACCCTCAACTCAATTTGGTCTTGCCCTAATCCAAACCTGAAAGCTGATTTTATAGGAGAATAGAAGACCAAGGAAAATATCCAATTTGCCCCTCAGAAATATATCTAGAATATAATCATTCATTTCTTTCCTTTTATAATAAAACCAGTCAATCAAATTAGACACTAAACCAACCAATTAATCAAATCAATTATCAATAAATTAACCAATCCAATCAGTTAATCAATAAATCAAATAAATTAATTGATTACATTCTCTTCATATGTGATTTCACGTCACAAGTCACAACATTGGATACCGAGGAAAGTGAAGACATGACATGGCCACTAAAGAATCGCCCATATTACGAACATTATCCAACATTTCACGGACTCCCTATTAGAGAAGACGAGGTGTACCACGATCGGTCGCAATGGAAGAATAGAGACTACGATGCATATGCATCTAAATTATGGGGCTACTTGCCACTTTAAAAATTTGTTATTTCTTAATGGTGACCATGATATTTTGTCACTTTTCATGACTCTCATATTTGTTGTTGTATCTAACGGTCATGTTTGTGTCTTTGTGAATGTTTTGTTGTGACAAGTATTTTGTAGCGATATAGATCTATGATATCGTGTTCCTTTTCTTACATATTTTCCACTACAATATTATATATGTTTTTTGATAATCACAAAGGGGAGATATATTTTACTATATACATATAACGGAGAACACAAACTTAGGAGGAGCATTCGTATATACTTGATTGTATAATTGTCATTGTCAAAAAAGGAAGAATATTAGAAGTTGTATTGTAACACCCCGCATTTTCTGTTAACATAAGCTAAAGAATTAAACAATAATTAATTTAAAATGTGAAAATTAAGGGAAACGGGTTACGCCATTATGTTCGTCTCGGAATCATGTCTGAGATAGAGTCTGAGTTTGCGTAAATTGGACTTCGTATGAAGAATTTATGGTTGTCGGAAGTTTCCAGAAAACTCAAATTTGTCTACTTCAAAGGCGAGCTAAATCAATTTCAGAACTGAGATCGCAGAACTCAAGAGCTTCTTTGAGTTGGGAGTTCGATTTCTTTAATAAGATAATTAACAAGTTAATTAGGTTGAGTTATAATTTGGGTTATATGGTTATGTTTGTAAAACATTGGGAAAAATGCGATATTTTGTGAATGTATGCTAGTTGTTCATAATGATAGTTTTTGTTGTAAATCCCTTTGTATATACCCAATCATCTATGTTCACTTTGATTCATGTTTGACATCATTTTATATGCAAGTTTGGGTGTAAATTATATGCTAGTTTCTATATGAATTGTATACAAGTGAATCAAACAAAGTAACTATATACAAGTTTAGGTAGAAATTGGATTCACATATATGCAAGTTTACCCCTTTAGATTTAGATCTATAACATACATAGTTTTATGCAAGTTTGTGACTATGGCTTATCCAAGTTTTGGGTGAAAACTATATTCGTATATGCAAGTTTTGGGTGAAAACTATATTCATATATGCAAGTTCACACCTTTAGGCTTATGCTTAGATTCATGACAATACCAAATTTATGTTGTATTCCTTGTTTGTAAGTTAGATCCAATTTGTGTGTTATACAAATTTGCGATGTTTCTTCCCTTTTACGTCATTAGACTAATTGCTAGTCTAATATATATATGTCATGATAAGTGAAAGAACAATGTGGGATGATGTGGGTAATATTGAATATTCATATATTTGGAGTTGGCATAAATGGCCTTAAAAAGGCATATAATTAATTTAAGACATTAATTGGAAAAATTGGTATTTATGGACATAATTTAAGTGACAATTATGGACATAAGTATATTCGGAATTTATTTACAAATTTGAATAGGGATATTAATCCAATTTGGGGTGAAATAAAGATGTGTAATGATAAACCACCTTGGACACGAGGTTAGACTCTTTTGTGGTGTAAGACTGCCCAGACCCACCCGGAAAATCCAGCAGCCACAAATGCCAGTCTAATGTGAGAGGTCAAAGGCATGAATTAAATGCGTAATAGTTATAAAGACACGGGGTTAGGCTCGTTTGTGGTGTAAGACTTCCCGGACCCATCCGGCAAATCCAACAGCCAAAAATGCCAGTCTAATGTGGGAGGTCTTTACAAGGTTACAGTGTTAATGAACTAAGAAACACTTAACCAGATAACCATGTGGTGGGACATGGGGGGTTAAGTGGGTGCCTTGGGTGGCATGTGAAGTTAAGAGGGTGCCTTGGGTGGCATGAGAAATACGATTAGATGCACTTAACCAAGATTGAAACATGTAAGAAGACATGAATAAGAATGGGGTCAAGTGGGGAAAACCTTAGAGGGGACCAAGCATAGGTGGATAGCTTGTGTCATATATGGGGGCCCTTTTCAAACCAGTAACCCATTAAGTACCTTTATGGGCTCGACCCAAGTCGAGGACGGGACACACATACTGGGTTTGATTGTAAGAGGTCAAAACGGGTTAGCGGTGGCAATGCAAATCCAACGGGGTCATGTGCGTGTGTGGCCCCAGGCTGGTAAGTAAGACGTTGTTGCATCGTGTAGATATAAGCCATGCATTTTTGGTGGCATTGGGTTGCCACTTTGGGGAGTGATACACCCCACTGTGGGGCCAGCATGGGTATCTACGAGTTAGAGAGCCGATCGAATGGGGGTAGTGGTACACCTAGTGGAGATAGGGGCAGGCGACACCTATGAAGGCAGCTAGGGGTACACGAAACTACCATTATCATTATTAAGTTTGTAGGCAGGATCAACTTTTAGGGTGTTTGGTGTAGTGCAATGTAGTAATTATCTTATAATGATTAGGTGCGCCATTAACGTTATCTTTGTTCATCTTATTCCTTTGTTTGCTCTGACATGCCATTGGTTCACAGTCATTTCCTTATTTTCCAGCTTATGCCTTATCCTAGTTACTTAATGATCATATTGTTAAAGTTATTGCACTCGCAAGACTTTATGTCTGACCCCCTTTGTTTCCACCTCTTTCCTTCCTTCCCCCTCCTCCCTCCACAGTTGCTCAGGGTGGGACTAGCACTAGTGGAGCTTGATTTGGACAACTTTATCTCTCTCTTTTTGGAAGTTGCATGGATCACTGAAGTAAAGTTCAGCCTATCTTATTTATGGCTATTTTATGTTGGGGTTATGTCTTTTATTTTATGTACTCAGAACTTATTTGTCAAGATGGATAATAAGTGTATTTGGTTTTGTAGTTGGTTTTTAATGTGATGTAACCAAACTATTTCTCTATTGCAATAAAAGTGGTTTTTGTTTTCCAAGTACCAATATATTTATTTGTCTTGTTTACTTTTCTGTTCTATACACAATAAACGCTCCACCAAAATTAAGACATTCCCTTTGTGAGTGACCTTAACGGAGGTGGGGTGTCACACGTGGTATCAGAGCTGAAGGTTACCAGAACAAATAAGATATTTTGAAAAACTATTTTCCAAAAAACGTTTTATAAAGAAATACTTTCAAAAATATGTTTTAAGGAAAGTATTTTTAAGAGAAAAGTTTATTTTAAATAAAACATAACCCCCAAGAGCCATATATCATTCTTTCGAATTCTCCGTTTGAATCTCTTCATTTTCTTTTCAGCATGTCTGGAATTCCCGAGATACCCAAAGGGATACCGATACCAAGATGGTTTAGAAGGTATCTGGAAGCTAAGGCCAATGTCGTAGGCCCAACAAATGCTCCTCCTCCTCCTCCCCTTGTTGCTTTCGGGCAATGGGTGGAAAACCTTTTCATGGGTCGGAGACGTTTGTTGAAGCTCGAAATTGGCTAAAGGAGGTGGAACAATTGTTTGGAATCTTTGAGGTAGAAGATGGAAAAAAGGTCCAGTTAGCTGCCTGGTTAATTAAGGATGAGGACTCGTTTTGGTGGGAGGTCACTAATGGAGAGTGTCCAGTTGATACATGGTCGAATTTTAGGCGAAGGTTTGTGGCAAAGTTTCTCTCACGAGCCGAAGAGAATTTATACATGGAAAGGTTTTTGGCATTGAGGCAGGGAAATCTATCAGTGAAAGGGTACGTCAACAAGTTCAATCAGTTGGCGATATTTGGCTTGGACTTGGTGAACACACCCGAAAAGAAGGCCCTGAGATTTGTTAAGGGTTTGAACGAGCCGCTACATGGGTTAGCTATGACCCACATCCTATGGGGGCCACCTTTGAGAGACTAGTTGACATGGCGCTTATGCATGAAGAGGAGAAAGGTGCCAATGCTAATAAGGCACCTGAAAAAAAGGGGGTCAAAAGAAACCACAACAGCAACAGCAGAACAAGAAGAGTGGTAAAGACAACAATGGCAAGGGAAAGAAAAGATGCTTTAACTGTGGGACACTAGGCCATTTGTGCAAAGACTGTAGGAAGAAGAAGAAGACTGGTTGTTTCCACTGTGGCGAGGCAGGACATCTGATTAGTGACAGCCCAAAGAAAGAGAAGAGGGCAGGGACTACCTCTTGAGGGCAGATTCAGGCTCTCATGGCAAGGGGGCAGGTCTAGGCTATCGTGGCCCCACCTCTGCAAGAACGAGGTAGAACGATTTCCATTGAAAGTTTAGTTTATCTTTTTGATCATCTTGTTCGCACACTCTTTGATTCTGGCGCATCACACTCTTTTATATCTACTGCTTTAGTTGAGTCACTACACCTAAACACCAGTATAGTAGAGGATCCCTTAGTTGTTTCAAATCCAATTGGGGGCTCAGCCTATTTGTCGATGATTTGTTTGGATTTGGAAATTTCTGTACTTAGCGTTGGGTTTAGATGTGATGCTTATGTTTTGGGCTTCACAGGCTATGGGTTACTTTTGGGCATGGATTGGTTATCCAATAATGGAGCCGTCTTAGATTGTGAAAAGAGAGAGGTTAGGCTTATGACTCGCTTGGGCAACATTCTCGAAATTTCTTATAATCCCATGAATTCTGTTATGCTAAGTTATCTAGAATCGCTTGACGCGTCTGTTGAGAATTTGCAGTCTGTTAGAGTGGCCTGTGAATACTCGGATATCTTTGAGGAAGTAGAGGGCTTGCCTCCGAAGCGGGAGATAGACTTCCGCATATATCTAGTTGATAACGCAAAACCCGTTGCTTTACCCGTTAGGCATATGGCTCCGAGGGAGAGAAAGGAGCTTAGCAAGCAAGTTAAGGAGCTGCTAGAAAAAGGGTTTATAAGGCGGAATATTTCTAAATGGGGTGCTCCAGTGGTGTTCGCAACCAAAGCGGACGGTTCAGTTCACCTATGCGTTGATTATAGGGAGCTAAACAAGCTGACCAAGAAGAATAGGCACCCACTGCAAAGAATAGACGATTTGTTCGATCATCTTGTAGGTGCAATAGTTTTCTCCCAATTAGATCTGGCTACCGGATTTCATCAGCTGAGAGTGGCTGAAGATAGCGTTGATAAGACCGCATTCAGAACCCTGGACGGTTTCTTCGAATGGATCGTCATGCCTTTCGGCTTGACAAACACACCCGCTTATTTCGTCGATTTGATGAATAGAGTGTTCCGGGAATTTCTCAATAAAATCGTGGTGGTCTTGGTAGATGATATTCTGATTTTCTCGAAGAATGAGGAAGAGCATGCCTTGCATTTGAGGGAAGTCATGGATGCTCTCCGTGCACATCAGTTAAAAGCATAATTCTCCAAGTTCCACTTTTGGAATGAAGAAGTAAGATTTCTTGGGCATGCTGTGTCCAAAGAAGGGTTAACTGTGGACCCCGCAAAAGTAGTTACGGTCTAGGATTGGAAGGTTCCAAAGAATGCAACCGAAGTCCAAAGTTTTCTTGGTCTAGCAGGCTTTTATCGCAAGTTCATTAAAGACTTTGCGAAAATCTCAGCTCCACTTACAAGGTTAACGAAGAAGAACCTGACTTTCACTTGGGATTTGTATTGCGAAGTCGCTTTCCAACGATTGAAGAGGGCTCTGACAACAGCCCCATTTTTAACATTACCAGATGGGAACAAGATGTTTACGGTATACACAGATGCATGCGGTACGGGACTAGGTGCTGTTTTGATGCAAGAGGGGAAGGTAGTAGCTTATGGTGGAAGGCAATTAAAAGTGCATGAGAAAAACTACCCAACCCACGATCTAGAGTTAGCAGCCATCGTTTCTGCTCTCAAGTCTTGGCGCCACTATCTCTTAGGTGAGAAATTTGAGTTGTATACTGACCATAAATCGTTGAAGTACCTTTTCTCGTAGAAAGACCTCAATCTAAGGCAACAAAGATGGATGGAGTTTCTCGCCTCATCCGACTTTGAGATCTCTTATACTCCTAGCAAGGGCAATGTAGTAGCAGACGCCCTAAGTAGAAAGAAGTTGACCTTTAGTCCTTTCTTTGTAGAAAGGCAATGTTTGGAGTACATAGCAAATTTTGATTTTAGACCCTCTGTTGATTATGTAACTGGCTTGATGGCAAGGCTAGAAGTGCGGCCTACTTTGTTGGACTCAATAGGAACCGCGCAATGTGAAGACCCTCGGCTAGTTGATGTGATAGATAAGCTGATTAGGGGAGAGACTTCTAGTCACCTCAACAGATACTCCATCGATGATAAGGATTGGTTGAGACGGGATGGAAGACTATGCGTCCCGCAAGCAAGAGATTTGGTGAAGATGGTTCTGGAAGAAGCACACCATTCCAAGATGACCATACACCTCGGTGGAGACAAGATGTATAAAGATATCAAAAGAGTTTTCTTTTGGAATGGCATGAAGAGGGATTTAGCTGAATTTGTCTCGGAATGCATGATATGCCAGCAAGTCAAGGCGGAGCAGAAGAAGCCTGACGGTTTGCTTCATCCTCTAGAAGTCCCGCAATGGAAATGGGAAAGCATCTCGAAGTACTTTGTTGATGGGTTGCCTAGGTCAAGAAGGGGCAATACCGGTATTTGGGTAATAGTGGACAGGCTCACGAAAAGTGCTTATTTTATACCTGTCAAGAGTAGGAGTACCGCTTCGTCTTTAGCCTCCATTTATCTTAAGGATATAGTCCGACTCCATGGATACCCTCCAGCATAGTGAGTGACCGAGACCCTATCTTTACAATCGAGTTTTGGAGGAGTTTGCAAGAGGCTGTAGGCACACAGCTATATTTAAGCACAGCCAATCACCCTCAAACCGATGGTCAGACGGAAAGGGTGAACAGAGTATTGGAAGATCTTTTGAGACTGTGCATTCTTGACTTTGGAGGATCTTGGGAGGATCATCTCCCTTTGGTGGAATTCGCTTATAACAATAGCTACCAAGCCATTATAGGCATTGCACCCTTCGAAGCTTTTTATGGAAGGCCATGTCGATCACCAACTTGTTGGTGGGAGCCCACAGATAAACTTATACTTGGGCCGGTCATGATTAGAGAGACTTCAGAGAAGGTGGACTTGATACGAAGGAGAATGAAGACTGCCCAAGATAAACATAAATCCTATGCAGACAAGAGAAGGACCGGCCTTGAGTTTGAAGTTGGGGATAAGGTGTTCCTTAAAGTATCTCCTTTCAGGAATGTCATCCGCTTTGGGTCCATAGGAAAGTTGGCACCATGATTCGTAGGACCATTTCCTATCATCGAAAGGATTAGGACGATGGCCTACAGAGTAGAGCTACCTGAAGACTGGCTGGAGTTCATAATGTTTTTCATGTCTCTCAGCTAGGAAAGTGCTTACATGAGTCGGCAGAGGTTGTGGAGCCAAGTATACTAAAGGAAGTCGAAGTGGAACGAGAAGCGACTGCGAGGAGAGTTCCAACTTGTATCTTGGGGATGAAAGTCAAATTGCTACGCAACCGTGAAGTTAAGCTTGTCAAAGTTCAATGGAGCGACGCCGAGGAAGACGCGACTTGGGAGACTGAGGCCAAAATACGTGCAGCCTACCCTTTTCTTTTTTAGGGTACATTTCTGATTTCTTTTTCCTTAAGTTTATTCAAGCTTGTATCTACCATTTTATTATATCTCCTCGGTCATATTCTTTATCCTTAGGTAGAGGCCAATGGATGTAATCATGTATTTGAAACATGTTATGATTGATGGATGCTAGTGGATGCAAGTGTTTGCTAGTGGTTTCTCGTGGATGCATATACACACACACATTAGGCACTAGATCGGCTCAATCACTTTCATACTGCATATAAATGTGTGTTTATTTAGATTAATGGATGTATAATGGTTGTGTTATCATATGGATGCTGCATTCGGATGAATGGTGCGCACGCATGTAGAAATAATATATATCATTAGGGATCTTTTGCATACATAATGGACGCATGGCACTATCATAATCTGCATTAAGGAGGTCAACTGAATCAGTAGACCGCCTGATTTTGCATTAGCTACGGACATATACACACACTGCGCATATAAACATGAAAGCATTAGAAGTCTTTTATGGACAATGGATGCCTATGTTTGATGCTTGAGTAGATGGACGATTGGATGGTAGGATATGTTTTCTTCATAACTTGAAGATTTCGAGGTCGAAATCCTTTAAGGAGGGGAGATTGTAACACCCCGTGTTTTTTATTAACATAAGCTAACGAAGTAAACAATACTTAATTTAAAATTGAAAATTAAGGGAAACGGGTTACGTTATTGTGTTCGTCTCGGAATTCTGGTTGAGATAGAGTTCGAGTTTGCATAAATTGGACTTCGTATGAAGAAGTTATGGCTGTCGGAAGTTTCCAGAAAATTCAAATAAATTCAAACAGCTCGAAAACAGATTCAAAATTCAAATCAGAAGTCAGAAGCGGGCTGGGTGGGAAAATTTCCTCCTAGGACCCAGGTCGACCTCCCCCCTACTAGTCGACCTGGGGGTCGACCTGCCCCCCCCCCCCCCAGATCTGAAAGATGACAATTTTGTGACTCAGTGCTGAGTCATTAGAGCTGAGGTGTCACCCTATCTTGACTGGATGGTCTTGATTGATTCTAGGTTGATCGGATGGCCTAAATTAATCCTAAATTCTATATAAACACATGTAGAATCAAACCCTATAACCTAATCAAAATTAGAACCATGGACGTCATGTTATCACCTTGCAACCTAGAATAGCCGTCATTAACTAGAGGAAAAGTAAAGCTAATCAACTCAATTCAACTCAAGTCTATAACAACTACAACAACAAATTTGTCTACTTCAAAGGCGAGCTAAATCAATTTCAGAACTCAGATCCCAGAACTCAAGACCTTCTTTGAGTTGTGAGTTTGATTTCTTTAATAAGATAATCAACAATTTAATTAGGTTGAGTTATAATTTGGGTTATATGGTTATGTTTGTAAAACATTGGAAAAAATGCGATATTTTGTGAATGTATGCTAGTTGTTCATAATGATAGTTTTTGTTGTGAATCCCTTTGTATATACCCAATCATCTATGTTCAACCTGATTCATGTTTGACATCATTTTATACGCAAGTTTGGGTGTAGATTATATGCTAGTTTCTATATGAATTGTATACAAGTGAATCAAACAAAGTGACTATATGCAAGTTTAGGTAGAAATTGGATTCACATATATGCAAGTTTACCCCTTTAGATTTAGATCTATGACATACATAGTTTTATGCAAGTTTGTGACTATGGCTTATGCAAGTTTTGGGTGAAAACTATATTCATATATGCAAGTTCACACCTTTAGGCTTACGTTTAGATTCATGACAATACCAAGTTTATGTTGTAATCCTTATTTATAAGTTAGATACAATTTTTGTGTTATACAAATTTTCGATGTTTCTTCCCTTTTACGTCATTAGACTAATTGCTTGTCTAATATATATATATATATATATATATATATATATATATATATATGTCATGATAAGCAAACGAACAATGTGGGGATGATGGGGGTAATATTGAATATTCACATATTTAGAGTTGGCATAAATGGCCTTAAAAAGGCATATAATTAATTTAAGACATTAATTGGAAAAACTGGTATTTATGGACATAATTTAGGTGACAATTATGGACATAAGTATCTTCGGAATTTATTTACAAATTTGAATAGGGATATTAATCCAATTTGGGGTTAAATAAAGATGTGTAATAATAAACCGCCCAAGATATGAGGTTAGACTCTTTTGTGGTGTAAGACTGCCCGGACCGGCCCGGCAAATCCAGCAGCCACAAATGCCTGTCTAATGTGAGAGGTCAAAGGCATGAATTAAATGCGTAATAGTTGTAAAGACACGAGGTTAGGCTCGTTTGTGGTGTAAGACTACCTGGACCCACCGGAAAAATCCAACAGCCACAAATGCCAGTCTAATGTGGGAGGTCTTTACAAGGTTACAGTGTTAATGAACTAAGAAACACTTAACCAGATAAACATGTGGTGGGACATGGGGGGTTAAGTGGGTGCCTTGGGTGGCATGTGAAGTTAAGAGGGTGCCTTGGGTGGCATGAGAAATACGATTAGATGCACTTAACCAAGATTGAAACATGTAAGAAGACATGAATAAGAATGGGGTTAAGTGGGGAAAACCTTGGAGGGGACCAAGAATAGGTGGAAAGCTTGTGTCATATATGGGGGCCCTTTTCAAACCAGTAACCCAATAAGTATCTTTGTGGGCTCGACCCAAGTCGAGGACGGGACACGCGTACTGGGTTTGATTGTAAGAGGTCAAAACGGGTTAGCGGTGGCAACGCAAGTCCAACAGGGTCATGTGCGTGTGTGGCCCCAGGCTGGTAGGTAAGACGTTGTTGCATCGTGTAGATATAAGCTGTGCATTTTTGGTGGTATCGGGTTGCCACTTTGGGGAGTGATACACCCCACTGTGGGGCCAGCACGGGTATCTACGAGTTAAGGAGCCGATCGAATGGGGGTAGTGGGTACACCTAGTGGAGATAGGGGCAGGCGGCACCTATGAAGGCAGCTAGGGGTACACGAAACTACCATTATCATTATTAAGTTTGTAGGCGGATCAACTTTTAGGGTGTTTGGTGTAGTGCAATGTAGTAATTATCTTATAATGATTAGGTGCGCCTTTAACGTTATCTTTGTTCATCTTATTCCTTTGTTTGCTCTGACATGCCATTGGTTCACAGTCATTTCCATATTTTCCAGCTTATGCCTTAACCTAGTTACTTAATGATTATATCGTTAAAGTTATTGCACTTGCTAGACTTTATGTCTGACCCCCTTTGTTTCCACCTGTTTCCTTCCTCCCTCCCCCCCCCCCAAGGTGCTTAGGGTGGACTAGCACTAGTGGAGCTTGATTTGGACAGCTTTATCTCTCTCTTTTTGGAAGTTGCTTGGATCGCTGAAGTAAAGTTCAGCCTATCTTATTTATGGCTATTTTATGTTGGGGTTATGTCTTTTATTTTATGTACTCAGAACTTATTCGTCAAGATGGATAATAAGTGTATTTGGTTTCGTAGTTGGTTTTTGATTTGATGTAACCAAACTATTTCTCCGCTGTAATAAAAGTGGTTTTTGTTTTCCAAGTACCAATATATTTACCTGTCTTGTTTACTTTTCTGTTTTATACACAATAAACGCGTAACGTCCTGTATTTTTGTAGTCAAATATTTTATTTAAATTATTATTTTAAGTATTATATTTGGAATATTAATGGATTTTAATATTTAATTCGTTATTAAAAACGAAGTTTGAACGTTAATTTATTTATAATTATAAATCGAGCTCATAATGGCATGACAGTTCGGAATATGGAGTTTTGAACTTAAACAGAATATATAAGATCCAATATAAGTCGGATTTCTGTGAAACAAGAAACGTTGGAATCTAGTTGATTATAATTTTCATATAAAAGAGAAAAATTCAAATTCCATATTATAGATTTTTAATTATGACTAAATCAAATTTTAAAATAGTCGCTATGGAGGGTTTTAATATAAATTGGGCACCATTTTAACTCGAATTGATGATATTAAGTTGTATAACTTATATTTGAAGCTGCATATATTATTCTATTTGAATATTTACGATAATAATTATTTATTTTTATTTAATTGAATTTATTTTGGGACTTGATTATATTTTATCGGTACTATATTAAGCCTTTTTTGATAGTTTTATTTTCAAACAACCTCCGTTTTTGACAAAATGAATTTTGTGGGATATGTATAACTAGTTATTGCCAGATTTTCGGTTTGGAGCCAATCAAGTTGTTTGGTCGGTACGTTTAATTTAAACGTGAATCGATAAATAAATTTGAAATTAAATTAGCAGCGTCGTGCAAACGGAATTGGAATTCAACGGAATAAATTCAATTTGATCTGGAACGTCAAGACATAGCGACATGTTTAGTTTTGTTGCTTTTAAATTACGTGTGTGGAAATACAAAATAAAACATCGACAGATAATTCTGTCCAATTGAAGATAGAGTTTATAAATTAGAGAAAAGAAAAAGAAAAAAACTTGTAGGCTACTGATGGACAGATATCCGTTAACACATACCTATTACAGAAGTGGATTAATCGAAAACAACAATAATACAAACTATAGGGGTGTTCATTTGACAAATTGTCTTAAATAATAGCGCATGGCTCAATTTAAGTGGTCCTTTTTCCAAGTAACCACAATGTAAGGCATGTTACCTACGGCAACGCATTATATCCAACCATTTATTTATTTATTTTATTTATACGAATTCCTTGTGCTGCACACAATCAAATGCTTGCGCCTCACACTACCATTTCCTTGCACCCCACGTCCCTTTCTCTCCACGTTTCTTCTCCTATATAAAGCCTGTATACCTCGTATGTTCTTCCTTTCAATAATAAAAACTGAAAGCCTCCCCTGTCTGTTTCTCTAAAAATAAGTATATATTAATAAATAAATAATCGCTATTGCTATCGAACTCCTACAAATAAGAAAAAAAAAGTTCACTTGCAAATTGTCCCTGTTGCTCGAAATATGGGCAGCAAATTTTAGTCATGGTTTAAGGAAGCTCGAGCCGGGTATGGGAGAAATGTCAACATCGAAGAGGGAGAGGGATGTCGAGGCTTCAGAATAAGGATAGTCGGAGGATGTGCTACAGCATGAAGATGGAGGAACCTGGGCTTGAACTGGTCATGGTTTTGAAGGGTCTACAGGTGAGGGTCAGGCAAAGAGGAGGGTTGGTTCTAATCAGCGGATGGTGTTGGGTGCAGCGACGATGTGACAAGGTGGAGCGCCTGAACAATGAAGGAGTGGGCTTCAGTTTAGCAGTAAATAGAATGGGAGAATGGGATGGAAATAGTGGGGCATGGAAGCTTTGTGGGATGATAGTAAGTGTTTTAGGCAAGAACAAAAAATGAAGTGCAGTGGGGTAAAAATTAGAAGGCAACAGGGTTTCGTGAGTTAGTTCGAATACTGGAGAAATGAAAGAAGACAATCGACTCGTTTGTTTTCATTTGTGAAACCGACTTGGTACGTGATGAAGCTTTGAGGAACGAAGGAACTGATCAAACTATAAATAACGTTATGGAACAAAAAGGGTACTTATAGCTTTCGAAAGGAAACAGGGAGACGTAAAAGACAATACAAGGAAGTAGATGGATTTGTGCGGATCAAGGGGGCTACAGGCCTTAACCTTAAAAAAAACTGAAATTTTGTTTTGCGTGTTGATAATCATTAGGGAGGGTAAGCTACTGTATAACGCATCGGAAGTTTGGGCTTCGGCCATCAAAGTCAAGTGTGAAGGCTTGCTAGTAGGAAATAGGAGGAAGGAGGAAGTTGCAGAAGTCCCATAGCATTGCGGCTTGAACATGAGCAGGTAGACACACTTATACGCAAGCCGTATTGTTTTAAAACATGGTATTAGTTCATCTAACGTTAACATATAAACAACGTTTGGTATATTTAGTTAATGTTTACACACGGACCGAATTATATTATTGGCTAAACCATTAGTTACCGGATCTAATTATGTAAATAAACAACTAGTTTTACTTAAATATATTACTAGCGTTAAGGAATATTAAATCGAGATTCAATTAAATTTAATATAAAACCATGACCGTATAATTTGTATAACCCATTCATTTATTAGCAGAATCCGACCAAAAAGGGGACGTTGGATGCATCTTCCCAAGCGCTTCATTCTGGAACAGTTTCGAACGCACTTGGATGCAGCTTCCAGTTAAATTGAACACGTGCTTAGTTTAAGTGAAAACAGTCGTTATCACGACGAGCGTAAACCAAAGTGAGTTAAACTCACTCAATTCTTCCCATTTATATTTAATATAAATTGGGTTTTTATTTTGTGTGCTCTGGTTGCTAATGGTTGACTATTTGCTAGTTATATATTTATTTGTTGATTTAACTGGTGAAATTAAACCGTTGGTTAATTTCAGTGAAATACCAAATCGTTATTTTAACGATTGGTTCTAGTAAAGGTGACTCACCTTGATTGGCCACGTTTATAAAATAAACATGTTTAAATGTTTGAATTGTTTGTGAATTGGTTGATGTTATTGGTTGTTGCTTATTATTATCAATTAAGTGAAACTGAAATGATCTGGTTTGTGATAACCATTTCAGGTACAGGGAAGAACAGGTTGGAGGGATCCAACCGGATTCCTCAATATATTATTTTATTTCATATTATCAACATATGAACTATCCTATTTGGGGGTGATTGATTTGATTGTTGATTATTGACTGAATATTCAACATTTGTTTAGTTAAACCAATGGGCTATATTGGTTGAATATTTGGCGATATATAGCCTATAAAATCCATTGTTTTATAAATGTTGATTTACCGTCAGGCAAATCGACAAAGTTAAATTTATAAAATTTATTTTATAACTGGAGATAGATTTTTGAATATATTATTTTGAATAAAAGTTTATTTAAAGGAAATAAATATCTAATACTTAATATTTAAGTATATAATTAATTATAAGTTGATTTTATAAAGTAACTTCTGATGTTAATTAGATTTGTAAACTCGTGAATAGAAATTAATCTAATGGTTAAAAAGTGGTGTTTTATAAGGAATTACTTAATTATTAAATTAAGGAAAAATGTTATATTAAAGAAAAAGATTTCAAAGCGTAAGAAGGTTTATGAAACAATATTTTAAAAAAATAGTGAAATAGAATTTGTATTGATATTGGATTTAAGTATCGGGTTTTGGATTATAACTTGTATCCATCTTAAGATATGAACGTTGTTGGTCAAGGTCTGAGAGGTAATTAAAATATCCCAACTTGAACGACGTCAGGATTATCTGAGGATGGTATTAGTTGTAAAAGAGGTTAATAGTAATTTATTATGTCATTAGAGAAACAGTAACGCAACCCAATTGTGAATATTTGGCAAATATATAATGAGAATACAAAGTAAAAAGGGAATAAAAGGGGATTGCCTGGAGTTCTAACGGAAATTTCGAGTTAGAAAGGAAATGTAAAAGTCGAGTTTTATTCAATAAGAATAAGCATGGGGTATTGTTTCAAGTATTGAAATAGAAGATATTCCATAACGTTATTTTACGAGTAGTAAGTTGAATGACTTCCCAATATTATAGAATAACATGGTTAATGTTTTGTAAGTGAAAATAGACAACTGAATATGATATAGGATTTTCCTAAGTATAAGAATGAATTTGTTTTAAGAATAAATCTTATGTTAAATAAGAAGAGAAACTATATTTATAATATCGAAGGATTTAAGAATTTTGAATTTACAGTTGTTTTTAATTAAAAAGGCCAAGTAAGGTTGAATATTGAACCAGTGAACTCATTGGATTGTTGTAACAACCCAAGTTTCAATAACATATTAAGATCATAAATCAAGGCAAAATTAAATTTTAAAATAAGAATCAGGTAAAACGGGATGCGCCATTGCGTTCATCTCGGAATTCTGCATGAAATTGAGTCTGAGTTTTTGAAAAACTGAGTCCATATGAGGGAGATATGACCCTCCGAAGTTTCAGGAGTTTTCAGAATCGAAAACAACTCAAAATTCGAATTCGAGATTCGAATTCAAACCCCAACGCAGACTGGGCAGGAATTTTCCCGCCCAGGACCAGGTTGTCCTGGGGGTCGACCCTGGTGCCAAAACCCAGTTTTGAGCCAGGGTTCATTCGGATGTATCTAGACTCGTTTCGTGACCAGATTCTTGACTCTAAACCTATATAAACACCCTCCTAGCCCCATTCTCTCTACACCAATTCTCTCTAGCCTTATGCTTCTAAAATTCTAGTGATAATTAAAAGAAAAAAAGGGGACTTCTTCTTCTCCATCAAGACTACGCATAGAGATTTGCAAATTGGGGGTTTTCAATTAGAACGCGATTAATCAAATAGAGATTCAACATCAACTTCTGCTTTCTAATTCTCGATCCGCGCACTGTAAGTCCAAGTTACTTTTAGATTAAAACTGTAAACTTAATATGGACATGTTATAAATTGGAATTAGACCTATGTATGATAATTGATTCATATCTATTCTTGTTCATCTTGGATCTTGACTTTTGGGAATATTGCTATGAAATTAATTTGGGCCTTCATATTGTAAATCAAATCCTTTCATGTCCATAATATTATCATGCCTGTGATGTTGAATCGGTTATTATTCACAAGTTTGGATTATCACCTTAATCATGACTATCACCTTATTATGCTATATCTGTAATCTTAATGTTTTTGGACTATTATTCTATATGCCAGTGATGTTATAACCAATTATCTCAAGCTATATCATGCTAGATTTATCACCTTGTGCTCGTTCTTTTGCCTATCATAGTTTTGATGTCATTCCCTTTCATTCTGGATTTGGATTTAATTGTAATCTAGATCGATTCACGTTTACGTGCGATGGGAATACGATTTGGGTAGATTAGGCAAAACATGAATTGGTTATGAACATGAAACATGAACATTGTTATAACTTGAATCTGAATATGGACATGAAACTTTCCATGAAACTTGACATGAAACTTGAACATGGACATGACACTAGAATGAACTTGAAAATGGCCAACTCGAGGTTGGGTTGAGTTTGCAGTGTAATTCTTCCCGGAACCGCCCGGCAAATCCAGTGACTGCAAACAATAGGATCCAATGTGGGTAGTTGGTCATATCGCGCTTGAAACCCGAGGTCAGACTGAGTTGTGGTGTAAATCTGCCCAGAACCGCCCGGCATATCCAGTGACCACAACAACAGGTTTGATGTGAGAGGTTGGGGTGCATTAATGAATTAATGCCACATGATAGGGTTAAGTCATGAACATGAAAGACAACACTTAACCAACTTGACACGATGATTTGGTAGGGTTAAGTCATGAACCGCTTGAATATACTTAACCAATTTGACATGATGATTTGTTAAGGTTAAGTCATGAATCGCTTGAATATACTTAACCAATTTGACATGATGATTTGTTAGGGTTAAGTCATGAACCGCTTGAATATACTTAACCAACTTGACACATGATTCGTAGGGCTAAGTCATGAACTTGAACGACAACACTTAGCCAATTTGACATGACACGTAGGCGGGTTAAGTCACGAACTTGAATGACAACACTTAACCAACTTGATATGCTAGACTGATAAGGGCTAAGTCACGAATTTAAATGACAACACTTAACCTGTTGGACGGAAACCCTAGTTACGCGGTCCATTTCAGCAGTAACCCACTAGATGTATCATGATACCCTAGAACTAGGCAGGGTGGGGCACGATTACTGGGCTGATTGTAAGTGACCAGAACGATGGCTGAGTTGGTGCGCCAGTGTAGGTTTAGGCGGACTATGGTCGTGCACGTAGTCCGGAGTTGAAAAAGCAGGCATCGGGCATCAGTAGGTTTACACTGTGCATGCTTGATTCGTGTCGGGGGTTGGCACCCTAGGGCTCGATACACCCTATTGTGGACTCAGCACAGGTAACTACATTCGTGATAGGGCCGTATGACATAAACACATGAACAAGCTAGGACTTGTAGGGAGCCGATCGATTAATAGATCGTTTCGTGGGACAAAGTAATGGGTCATTTCAAGACATTGGGCGAGGGATCATTTTATAGTCAACACATGTAACAACCCGTATTTTTAATAACATGTTATAACGTAAATCGAGGCAGAATTTAATTCTAAAATCTGAATCAAGGGAAAAGGGCTATGCCGTTGCGTTCGTCTCGGAAAAATACGTGAAATAGAGTCCGAGTTTTCGAAAATCGGAGTCCGTATGACCCGATTAACGCCCAACGAAGTTTTCAGAAAAATTCAAAGTAAAAACAGATTTCAAATTCAAGTTTGAATTTGGAAATTAGGTCAGATTGGGCCAGGCGGGAAAATTCCCGCCAGAGCACCCAAGTCGACAGCCCTGTCGACTTGGGAGTCGACTTGGTTGGACCCAAGTCGACAGCCCTGTCGACTTGGCTGTCGACTTGGTCCAGCCGGGCAGTTCTGCCTGGTGCACCATTTTGAAGTTGTGTTGAGCTTGGGGGCCAGATTCGGTTTTGAGGGCTGAGATTGGAACTAGGGTTTAATCCTAAGGTTGAAACTAATCCTAATCTCTATAAATAAGCCCCTAACCTAACCCTAAATCACCATTATTCATTCAAGTAACTAAACTATGGCAAAATCATTCCTCTCATGGCCTCCACTCTCTTCATAAAATTCATAAGTTATTTCTATGAGAGATTTTCAATGCATACAAGTGTTTTCAAGCTTGTATGAGTGTCATTAGCTTGCATTCAAGTCAAGTTTCCATATTTACATCATAAAGCAAGAGTTTTGATCATTTTGGCTCAAGGGTTTTTCTATTAGAGCTTGCATTTTGGGTTTATTTGATTGCTTAAGGGCTTTGTCATATTTTTGTGTCTTCATAAGCATTGTAATCCCTTTTCTACTTTCATACTTAAACTCTAAAGTTAAATGAATGATGCAAGTTTGGTTGATCATATGATATGCAAGTTATGTTATGCAAGTATGCCATGTTATGATATGCAAGTTTATCATGTTATGTTATGCAAGTATGCCATGTTATGATATGCAAGTTTATCATGTTATGATATGCAAGTTTATATGCAAGTTGTCATGTTATGATATGCAAGTTTATCTTGTTATGATATGCAAGTTTATATGCAAGTTTGCCATGTTATGTTATGCAAGTTTGCTATGTTATGATATACAAGTTTGCCATGTATGTTATGCAAGTTTGGGTTGATCATTTTGTTCATGTTACCATGTTATGCAAGTTTATCTTGGGCTTATGAGCTTAAAGCTTCAAGCTTTATGCTAAAGGTTGCATTTTGGCAACATGTAAGTTATCATATCCCTTATGATAACTTGCATGTGAGGCTAAATGCGAACTTATGGCAACTTTTACATGTCATTTATCACCATGTATCACCAATATGCTAAGTTTGGTTTTATGCATGCTTTTGAGGCCTAAAAATGTAATATGCAAGTATATGAACATATGTACATTTCATATGCCACCATGTTAAACTTGTGGCTTCAACACCTTTATGTCATGATGATGCCAAGTTCCCTCTTTCTATCCTTTATGCGCTATTGCGATATGTAAGCGATGGGATTGCGTTTGGGGTTGGGTAAACTTAAAAGACATAAAAACATAAGATTGGGAATTTACCTATTAAGTTAGGTCTACCCATTGGGAATTTACCTATTAAGTTAGGTCTACCCAAATGCTTGAAAACTTGTAACATGTTTTGGAAACATGATGGACATGACACTTAGAAAATATAAGTGTGACCAACTCGAGGTTGGGTTGAGTTTGTAGCGTAAACCTACCCGGAACCGACCGGCTTAACTAGTTGCTACAAACAATAGGACCCAATGTGAGAAGTTGGTCATGTTGTACCTTGAACCCGAGGTTAGACCAAGTTGTGGTATAAAGCTACCCGGAACCGACCGGCTTAACTAGTAACCGCAACGGAGTCTAATGTGAGAGGTTAAGGCACATTAATTAATTAATGCCTCATGATTAGGGTTTAAGTCATGGTCCACTTAATACTTAATCAATGCGGGCTTGGTAGATTAATCAGGGTTAAGTCGTGAACTCATCGTTACACTTAACCAAGTTAATCCATGATTAGCAAAAGGGTTAAACCGTACTTAACCCACTAGAAAATCCTAGCAATGGGGGTCCACTCCAGCAGTAATCCCAAGTTCGTATCATTAAGACCCTAGGGTCTAGGCTAGGGCGGGGGGGGGGGCACAATTACTGGACTTGAGGTAAGAGACCAAAAACGACGGCAGAGTGGTACGCCGGTGTAGTTCCGGGCGGACTTTTGGTCGTGCACATAGTCCGAAGCCGGGGAAAGCATGCACGGGTACCAGTAGATCGAGACTGTGCACTTATGTTTATGGTGTCCAGGGGTTGACACCCTAGGGCTTGATACACCCGACGGGAGACCCTGCACAGTCTGACTACAATTATGTTTGGGCCGCATTGACACCAACACGTGACGAGTTAGGCTTATAGGGAGCCGATCGACTAGACCGTTTGGTTGGACCGCGTATTAGGGTCACTTCATGTTATTGGGCCAAAGCTTGGGTTAAGGGATCAATACTTGTTTATTCAAGTCATGTTAGTTTGCTAGTACACCTGTGGTGCAAAATCCTTAAACCTGATTATGCGATGACACCTTTATCTACCTTGTTAGTTAATCATCATGCTAGTATGTAGTTATCCTTATGTTCATCTCAGCTTTCATCATGACAGTTAACTTTACCAGTTTACATTGATTGTAGTAGGGCTTACTCAGTCTTTTTGACTGACCTATTTTCCTTTCGCCTCTTTTCTTCCGTTTCCCCCCCTTTAGGTTCTCAGTGTGGGAATATTGGAGCTTAGCTTGGATTTCTGATCGCTTGCTTGTGGGATTTTAGCTCATGTACGGTCTTGACATGAAGCTAGCTATGGTTATCACTTATTTTGGGGATAGTACTTATGTATTTCAGTTTTTCAGTTGATGTTGTTTTTATCTAGATTTGTTTATTTGGAAAGTTATGTTGTACCAGACTTGTTTTGAAATGGTTTGAAATCTTCCGCTGCTTTACTTATCTTATTTACTCTGTTTACATATATACATATGTTCTTGTTCTGCCTTGATATATCATTATGCATGTTTACCTGATTCAAACGCCCCTCCAAAGTCAGAGTGCTTGCAAGAGACACCCTGGCGGAGGTGGGGTGTTACATTTGGTATCAGAGCATATGGTTTACGAGAAGGAACAAAAAGGTTTTTAAAACTTTTGGAAAACTATTTTCAAAACCAAGTATAAAGTATTTTCCAAAGAAAAGTCTAGTTTATTTTAAAGGCTATTCCCCAAAAAGCCATTAGCAAAAATTCCTTCGTTTTTCTCCATTCTGAATCCATCTTTTTCTTCGTTTTCAGTATGGCCAATAACTTTGCCATTCCAGAGGGAGTACACGTACCTGTTTGGTATAGGAGACTTTTGGAGGCTAGGGCGACCGAAGCCGGCCCCGCAGATGCTCCTCCTCCTCCGGTAGTTAATGTTCCTCCTCCTCCCGTCGCTGAGGTTCCTCTTCCTCCTCCCCCTCAGCATCCACGAGAGGATTTCGCGGAGATTTGCAAAGACTTTAAGGTAATGGGTGGCAAGAATTTCATTGGAACCGAGACTTATGTAGAGGCAAGGAATTGGTTGAAAGAAACCGAAGATCTTTTTGCCTTCTTTGATATAGATGACCGTAGGAAGGTTTTATTGGCAGTATGGTTGCTAAAGGAAGAAGCTGCACGTTGGTGGGTGGTCACCACCGCTACTAGGCCAATTGAGACTTGGGATGACTTTCGGGGAAAGTTTGGACTAAGGTTCCTATCACTGAAACAAGGGGACATGACTATTAGGGAATACGTGGATAAGTTTAATCAACTTGCTCAGTTCGGTTTAGACTTGGTTAACACAGCTCAGAAGAAGGCCCTATACTTTGCTCTAGGATTAAACGAGCCATTACATGGTTTAGCCATGTCTCATATACCCTTGGGGGCAACTTTCGAGAGTTTGGTGAATATGGCCCTACTCAATGAAGAGAATAGGAGTGACAAGAAAGAGATCAAGATGAATGATACTCAAGCCAAGAAGACTGATTCCCAGTGGAAAGGAAATCAGGGTAATCCAAGTGGTCAGAGCAGTCAAGGCAATCAGAACAAGAACAAGAGTCAAGGCAACAAGAGGAACAACAACAAGGGCAATAACAAAAAGGGGAAGTGCCATTATTGCGGTTCAGTTGGGCATCTTATTAAGGATTGTAAGAAGAGGAAAAGGAAGAGTGGTGAATGCTATCGTTGTGGTGAGTTTGGACATTTCAGCAAAGATTGCCCGAAGAAGCAAGGGCAAGGTCAGACTCAGTGTGCAAGACCGTCTGAAGGGCGAGTTCAACCCCTCAACATCGTTCTTCCAGCTCTTGATCGAGGTAGTGTTTCTGTTAAAAGTCTTGTTTACATTTCTGATTTTCCTGTTCGTACTTTGTTTGATTCTGGCGCATCGCATAGTTGTTTCATCTGATCTAGTTGAAAGTTTGCACCTAAGTACTAGTCTAGTTAATGATCCCGTGTGTGTTTCAAATCCAATTGGGGTTTCCGCCCATTTGTCTATTATCTACGTGGATTTGAAAATCTCTATCTTTAGTGTAGAGTTCTCATGTGATGCTTATATTCTCGGTTTCATGAGGTATGGGTTGATTTTTGGGCATGGATGGGTTGTCCAGTTTTGGAGCCATCCTTGATTTTTGAGCATAGGGTTGTGAGGCTCATGACTCGCCTCGGTAATACCCTAAAAATTTCTAGTAACCCTATGGGTCCCGTCACGTTGTGTTATCTTGAATCCCTCAACTCGTCTATCGATAGTTTGCAATCTATGAGGGTGGTCCGGGAATATCCTGATATCTTGGGTGAAGTGAAGGGGGGTTACCCCTAAGCGAGAGATTGATTTCCGCATTTATCTGGTTGATAATGCCAAGCCAGTTACGTGGCCGGTTAGGCACATGGTCCCACGAGATGAGAGTTAAGAAAGCAAGTCAAGGAGTTGCTTGAGAAGAACTTCATACGATGAAGCATTTCCGAAGAGGGTGCTCTAGTAGTATTCGCTACTAATGTGGACAGTTCGCTTCGCCCGTGTGTTGATTATCGTGAGTAGAACAAGAAGAATAGACAACCATTACCAAGGGTCGATGATTTGTTTGATCATCTTGTAGGAACATCTGCTTTCTCTTGATCTTGCTACTGGATTCCATCAGCTCAGAGTAGCTGAGGATAGTATAGACAAGACTGCGTTCAGAACTCCAGATGGATTCTTCGAATGGCTTGTCATGCCATTCGGTTTGACTAATGCACCCGCCTACTTCGTGGACTTGATGAGTAGGGTGTTCAGGGAGTTCTTGAACAAGTTTGTCGTGGTCTTCGTAGATGATATTCTGATCTTCTCTAAGGATGAGGAAGAGCATGCAAGGCATCTCGTGGAGGTGATGGATACGCTTAGAGCGCACCAGTTGAAAGCCAAGTCCTCCAAATGTCATTTTGGAGAAAAGAAGTTAGATTTCTTGGGCACATAGTTTCTAAGCAAGGCTTAGTGGTGGATCCTGCTAAAGTGGTCGCGGTTCAAAACCGAAAAGCTCCGACGAGGACAATTGAAGTAAGAAGTTCTCTCAGTTTAATTAGTTAGTGTCCCTTGAGCTTAGACCTACCCTTCTGGATCAAGTAGGGACTTCACAGAAAGAAGACCCGCAGTTAGTCGAGATCATGGACAAGTTGATTCGAGGCGAGATGGTAAGTCACCTCGCTATAGATGACAAGGGATGGCTAAGACGCGATGAGAGAAAGAAGGCTCTTGAAGAGGCACATCACTCGAGGAGGTGGCCGAGTTTGTCCCAAGGTGCATGTTGTGCCAACAGGTTAAAGACCGAGTCATAGAAGCCCGGTGGGCTATTATATCCATCGGAGGTCCCCACAATGGAAGTAGTAAAGCGTCACGAAGGATTTCGTGGATGGACTGCCTAGGTCAAGGAAAGAGAATACGAGCATGTGGGTCATGGTAGGTAGACTCACGAAGAGTGCTCATTTCACTCCGGTAAAGAGCGAAAGGACTGCATCATAACTAGCGACAGTTTACTTTCAAGAAATAAAGCGGTTGCACGAGGTTCCCTAAAGGATAGTTAGTAACCATGACTCAATCTTCACTAGCCAGTTTTGAGATAGTCTACGAGAAGTCATGGGCAAACGGCTGAATCCAAGGACGTCCTATCATTCATAGGCAGATGGTTCATTTCGTTCAAGCATGAGTTATAGAAAATTTCGTTAGTAAGAGCAATTGGTAAACGTGGATTGGTATTTTCAAAAAAAGTTCTGCTGCGTGGAATACTTTATAGTAAGTAAACGAGATCCAGGATTCACTGGTGAATTTTGGAGAGCTTGCATGAAACCATGTGGTCATAGTTATGTTTAAGCCAAGAATGATAGAAGAGTAAGTAAAAGAGGAAGACGAGAGGCGACAATGAAATGGGTTCCAACTCATATTTGGAAATAAGAGTTAAGAAGCCAAGGAATCATGAAGTAAAAGACGATCAAAGCCCAGTGGAGTTAAACTCAAGGAAACGTGACTTAGAAGACTGAATGCTAGATATGCGCATCATATCTCTTTCTAAGAGTATATCCTTGATCCTTGTTTTCCGGTGGAACTTACTCGCATGTTATCTTTTTACGTATATCCTCTCGGTCCCATTCTCGGTCCTATTTCTGTCGGGAGGTATGACTTATTGGCTAGTAATACATGTCAGGGTTTGAAGGGGTCCGTTAGGTTGACTAAACCTTTTGGGCTTTTATAGAATATGGGTTGGGTTAGGAAGGGATTTCTTGTAAACCGAAAGGGGTATATCCTGCTTATCTTCCCGATCTCTTTGTAGCATATCTTTTGCTATCCATGTTTGTCTTGATTATCTAGTTTATCGTGTTAATCTTGTCATGAGAACCTTAGGTAGAAACCCTTTGGATGAAACATGTGTTTGAAACATGTTATGCTTGATGTTTGCAAGTGGTTGCAAGTGTTTGCAAGTGGTTACTCGTGGATGCATTATACACATTAGGCACTAGATCGGCTCACACAATCCTCATATTGCATATGCATGAGTGTTTATGCTTATTCATGGATGAAAATTTTTGTGTTATCACATGGATGTTGCATATGGATGTATGTTATGTGCACACATATAGATGTTATACATTATGTTAGGAATTGCATACATATGGATTCATTTCACTAACATAATTTGCATTGATGATATTTGCATTAGATAAGTACATATACACACACCTTTGCATATGTTCATACAACATTTAGAATCTTGTAAGGACAATGATTGCTCGTGGATGATGTTTTGAGTAGATGGATGTTGGATGGTAGGATACGTTCTTCCCAACTTGAAGATTTCGGGGACGAAATCCTTTAAGGAGGGGAGAATGTAACAACCCGTATTTTTAATAACCTGTTATAACGTAAATCGAGGCAGAATTTAATTCTAAAATCTGAATCAAGGGAAACGGGCTATGCCATTGCGTTCGTCTCGGAAAAATACGCGAAATAGAGTCCGAGTTTTCGAAAATCGGAGTCCGTATGACCCGATTAAGGCCCAACGAAGTTTTCAGAAAAATTCAAAGTAAAAACAGATTTCAAATTCAAGTTTGAATTTGGAAATTAGGTCAGATTGGGCCAGGCGGGAAAATTCCCGCCAGAGCACCCAAGTCGACAGCCCTGTCGACTTGGGAGTCGACTTGGTTGGACCCAAGTCGACAGCCCTGTCGACTTGGCTGTCGACTTGGTCCAGCCGGGCAGTTCTGCCTGGTGCACCATTTTGAAGTTGTGTTGAGCTTGGGGACCAGATTCGGTTTTGAGGGCTGAGATTGGAACTAGGGTTTAATCCTAAGGTTGAAACTAATCCTAATCTCTATAAATAAGCCCCTAACCTAACCCTAAATCATCATTATTCATTCAAGTAACTAAACTATGGCAAAATCATTCCTCTCATGGCCTCCACTCTCTTCATAAAATTCCTAAGTTATTTCTATGAGAGATTTTCAATGCATACAAGTGTTTTCAAGCTTGTATGAGTGTCATTAGCTTGCATTCAAGTCAAGTTTCCATATTTACATCATAAAGCAAGAGTTTTGATCATTTTGGCTCAAGGGTTTTTCTATTAGAGCTTGCATTTTGTGTTTATTTGATTGCTTAAGGGCTTTGTCATATTTTTGTGTCTTCATAAGCATTGTAAGCCCTTTTCTACTTTCATACTTAAACTCTAAAGTTAAATGAATGATGCAAGTTTGGTTGATCATATGATATGCAAGTTATGTTATGCAAGTATGCCATGTTATGATATGCAAGTTTATCATGTTATGTTATGCAAGTATGCCATGTTATGATATGCAAGTTTATCATGTTATGTTATGCAAGTATGCCATGTTATGATACGCAAGTTTATCATGTTATGATATGCAAGTTTATATGCAAGTTGCCATGTTATGATATGCAAGTTTATCATGTTATGATATGCAAGTTTGCCATGTTATGTTATGCAAGTTTGCTATGTTATGATATGCAAGTTTGCCATGTATGTTATGCAAGTTTGGGTTGATCATTTTGTTCATGTTACCGTGTTATGCAAGTTTATCTTGGGCTTATGAGCTTAAAGCTTCAAGCTTTATGCTAAAGGTTGCATTTTGGCAACATGTAAGTTATCATATCCCTTATGATAACTTGCATGTGAGGCTAAATGCGAACTTATGGCAACTTTTACATGTCGTTTATCACCATGTATCACCAATATGCTAAGTTTGGTTTTATGCATGCTTTTGAGGCCTAAAAATGTAATATGCAAGTATATGAACATATGTACATTTCATATGCCACCATGTTAAACTTGTGGCTTCAACACCTTTATGTCATGATGATGCCAAGTTCCCTCTTTCTATCCTTATGCGCTATTGCGATATGTAAGCGATGGGATTGCGTTTGGGGTTGGGTAAACTTAAAAGACATAAAAACATAAGATTGGGAATTTACCTATTAAGTTAGGTCTACCCATTGGGAATTTACCTATTAAGTTAGGTCTACCCAAATGCTTGAAAACTTGTAACATGTTTTGGAAACATGATGGACATGACACTTAGAAAATATAAGTGTGACCAACTCGAGGTTGGGTTGAGTTTGTAGCGTAAACCTACCCGGAACCGACCGGCTTAACAAGTTGCTACAAACAATAGGACCCAATGTGAGAAGTTGGTCATGTTGTACCTTGAACCCGAGGTTAGACCAAGTTGTGGTATAAAGCTACCCGGAACCGACCGGCTTAACTAGTAACCGCAACGGAGTCTAATGTGAGAGGTTAAGGCACATTAATTAATTAATGCCTCATGATTAGGGTTTAAGTCATGGTCCACTTAATACTTAATCAATGCGGGCTTGGTAGATTAATCAGGGTTAAGTCGTGAACTCATCGTTACACTTAACCAAGTTAATCCATGATTAGCAAAAGGGTTAAACCGTACTTAACCCACTAGAAAATCCTAGCAATGGGGGTCCACTCCAGCAGTAATCCCAAGTTCGTATCATTAAGACCCTAGGGTCTAGGCTAGGGCGGGGGGGGGGGGGGGGGCACAATTACTGGACTTGAGGTAAGAGACCAAAAACGACGGCAGAGTGGTACGCCGGTGTAGTTCCGGGCGGACTTTTGGTCGTGCACATAGTCCGAAGCCGGGGAAAGCATGCACGGGTACCAGTAGATCGAGGCTGTGCACTTATGTTTATGGTGTCCAGGGGTTGACACCCTAGGGCTTGATACACCCGACGGGAGACCCTGCACAGTCTGACTACAATTATGTTTGGGCCGCATTGACACCAACACGTGACGAGTTAGGCTTATAGGGAGCCGATCGACTAGACCGTTTGGTTGGACCGCGTATTAGGGTCACTTCATGTTATTGGGCCAAAGCTTGGGCCAAGGGATCAATACTTGTTTATTCAAGTCATGTTAGTTTGCTAGTACACCTGTGGTGCAAAATCCTTAAACCTGATTATGCGATGACACCTTTATCTACCTTGTTAGTTAATCATCATGCTAGTATGTAGTTATCCTTATGTTCATCTCAGCTTTCATCATGACAGTTAACTTTACCAGTTTACATTGATTGTAGTAGGGCTTACTCAGTCTTTTTGACTAACCTTTTTTCCTTTCGCCTCTTTTCTTCCGTTTCCCCCCCCCCCCCAGGTTCTCAAGGTGGGAATATTGGAGCTTAGCTTGGATTTCTGATCGCTTGCTTGTGGGATTTTAGCTCATGTACGGTCTTGACATGAAGCTAGCTATGGTTATCACTTATTTTGGGGATAGTACTTATGTATTTCAGTTTTTCAGTTGATGTTGTTTTTATCTAGACTTGTTTATTTGGAAAGTTATGTTGTACCAGACTTGTTTTGAAATGGTTTGAAATCTTCCGTTGCTTTACTTATCTTATTTACTCTGTTTACATATATACATATGTTCTTGTTCTGCCTTGATATATCATTATGCATGTTTACCTGATTCAAACGCCCCTCCAAAGTCAGAGTGCTTGCAAGAGACACCCTGGCGGAGGTGGGGTGTTACAACACATGACACAGGTTGGGATACTAGTACGGGTGGTGCAGAGCAAATAGATATCATAGAAATATTTTAATGGTGAAGCAGAGAAATCTTGCGATGCTTGATGGAAATCTTGCGAAATTATACTTAGTTTATCTTTAATGGGAACCTTGCGATGTTATACTTGACAAAAATCATATGATGTTATTCTTAGTTATCGTGCCTGTAGCTTATCTTGTTATCATGCTTATGTTTACTTTCAGTTTATTCATGCCATGTTATCTTTACCTGTTTTTATGCTGAAAGTCACTGGGACTTACTCAGTCTTTATGACTGATCCATTTTGTTTTGCCTCTTTTTCTTCCGTTCCCCCCCCCCCCCCCCGGTTCGCAGGTTGGGAATACAACTTAGTTCGGATGTTACCAAGCTCCCAGGCTCGTTCATGTACGACTTGGATCTCTCTTGGCTATGGCTTGCTTTGCTTTATTGGGGAATACTACAATTTATTTTTATGCTTCTTTGTTTTTGAGCAAGACAGATATTTTATCTATGTAATTGGGTATTGGAAGTTGATGGGCTTTTGTTGAAAACAATTATATTTAATAAATGATTTGAAGTACTTCTACTTTACCTTCCGCTGTTTTATATATGTCTGTCTTGTAATATTTCTGTTCAGTACCTATAATGCTCCATTGAAGTTAAGGCATTCCCTTTTTGAGTGACCTTAGCAGATGTGGGGTGTTACATTTGGTATCAGAGCAGAAGGTTACTAGACTGGGCAAAGGCTTTTAAAAACCTTCTGAAATTATTTTCAAAACGTTTACAAAGAAGCATTTTTCTAAGAAAAGTTTTGTTTTACAAAAGGCATATTCCCAAAGCCATATGCACTATCTTTTGATTCTCTCTTTGAATATCTTCTTTCTCTCTTTTCACCATTGTTTTGTAGGCGTACGACACATGTCGGAGGGCAAAGGAGTGCCCAACCTCCATCTGCAGCCGCAGTAGTTTTACTTGCGACTAATCTTATTTCGAGCTTTGTAGGGTTGCCGTGCGATGGAGGTAGCTTTCGAGAAACTTGTCAACGAGCTATAAAAGGATAGTAAGAATGAGGATAAAGAACACAATCATAAGGATGAGAAACTTGTTGATATAGCTTAATTCACAAAGGAGGAAAAGGTGAAAGGGAAGATGCCAAAGTGAAAGAATAATAAAACCCATGACAAGAGAAAGAGTATCGTTAGTATGGTAAAAAGGGACATGTAGTTAAGTGTTATAGGACAAGGACAAGGGCAAAGGACAAGATCGTCGAGAGGGCAATTGTATGCTCTCACTACTAGCATACCTAAGAGAGGTGGTAACGTTTTTCTATCATACCGTGGGAACTTTGTTTTTGTACATCGCATCCTTTTAATTTTGCTTCGATAGTTGAGTCTCTGCACCTAGTACTAGCGTGGTAGAGGATCCCCTTTTTTGTCTCAAATCCTGTTGGGGAATCGGCTCATTTATTCATGACTTGTTTGGATTTGAGAATGTCTATGCTAAGTGTTGAGTTTAGAAGGAATGCTTATGTTTTTGGGCTATGGGTTAATTCTAGGGATGGAGTGGTTATCCAGAAATGGTACCATTATCGGGTATGAAAAGAGGGTAGTTAGACTCTTGACTTGCCTCGGTAATGCCCTCGAAGTCTAGTGTAACCCTTAGGTTTCTGCCATGATTAGTTACCTAGAATCTCTTGATACATTTATTGATCCGCTCGAGTAGTGTCCACCACTAAGGCGGATGGTTCATTTCACTTATGCATGAGTTATAGAAAACCACCTTAGTAAGTACATTTGGCAACATGGTTGACATCTGTTTATTTTCAAGAGATAGTTCTTTTGCGTGGATTACCTTATAGTGAGTAAACGAGATCCAGGATTCCCTAGTGAATTTTGGAGAGCTTGCATGAAACCATGAGTACGTAGTTATGTTTGAGCTGAGTATACTAGAAGGAGAAAAAGTGAAAGTGGAACGAGAGGCAACATGAAATGAGATCCAACTCATATTTTGGAAACAATAATTAAGAAGCTACGAAATTGTGAAGTTAAAGACGGTCAAAGCACAATGGAGTTAAGCTCAAGGAAATGCGACTTAGAAGACTGAAGACTAGATACGCGCATCATATCTCTTTTTAAGAGTATATCCTTGATCCCTCTTTTCCTGTAGAGCTTACTTGCATGCTATATTTTAAGTATATCCTCTCGGTTCTATTCTCAATCCTATTTCTGTTGCAAACCCCATAGGGAGTTTGACTCATCTGTTAGTAATACATGTTGGGGCTTGAAGGTGTTCGTTGGGTTGACTAAACTTTTTTGGTTTTATAGAATATGGGTTAGTTTTAGGAAGGGATTTCTTGTGACCTAAAAGGATTCCATCATGCTTAGTTTCCTAGAAACATATATAATGGTTGGATTGAGAAATTCTTTGGATATCAGTCTGATGTTGATTTCGGTCTTCGGGGATGGTGCTTAGGGAGTTCTTCTCCTAATCAGTATATATGTGACGTAGATTTCCAGTTTTGACATTGCCTAATGGGCACAAAGTTTTTACTTGCTTCTATCATTTGACTATATCTTTAGGTAGGAACAGTTGGGTGTAAACATGTGTTTGAGACATGTTATGATTGATGGTTGCAAGTGGTTGCAAGCGGTTGCTAGTGGTTGCTCGTAAATGCATATACATGCACATTAGGCACTAGATCGGCTCAAGCACCTTTCATATTGCATATGCATGAGTGTTTATACTTGTTTATAGATGAAATTGAATGTTTTATCATGTGGATGTTGCGTATGGATGGATGTTTGTGCACACATATAGTGTTTATGTGAATAGGACTATTTGCATACATGTTGGACTCATGGCACTAAACATATTTTGCATTAAGAAGATCAATCAGGCCTGATCATTTGCATTAGATAAGGAACATATACACACATTTTCTGCTTATGTTCATACAACATTAGAAATCTTTTAAGGCCAATGATTGCTTGTGGATGATGTTTTGAGTAGATGGATGATGAATGGTAGGACACATTCTTCTTAAGCTGGAGATTTCAGGGACGAAATCCTTTAAGGAGGGAGAATGTAACAACCCGAGTTTCGATAACATATTAAGTTCATAAATCAAGGCAGAATTAAATTTTAAGATAAGAATCAGGGAAAACGGGTTGCGCCATTTCGTTCATCTTGGAATTCAGCATGAATTCGAGTCCGAGTTTTCGAAAAACGGAGTCCGTATGAGGGAGATATGATCCTCTGAAGTTTCAGGAATTTTCGGAATCGAAAATAGCTCGAAATTCGAATTCGAATTCGAAATTCAAAATTCGAATTCAAACCCCAACGCAGATTAGGCGGGAATTTTCCCGCCCAGGACCAGGTCGACATGGGGGTCGACACTATGGTCGACCTCCCAGCGGCCAGGTCGACCTGGGGGTCGACCTGGTGCCAAAACCCAGTTTTGAGCCTGGGTTCATTCTGATGTATCTAGACTCGTTTCGTGACCAGATTCTTGACTCTAAACCTATATAAACACCCTCCTAGCCCCATTCTCTCTACACCAATTCTCTCTAGCCTTATGCTACTCAAATTCTAGTTATAATTAAAAGAAAAAAAGGGACTACTTCTTCTCCATCAGGACTACGCATAGAGATTAGCAAATTGGGGGTTTTCAATTAGAACACGATTAATCAAATAGATATTCAACATCAGCTTCTACTTTCTAATTCTCGATCCACGCACTGTAAGTCCAAGTTACTTTTAGATTAAAACTATAAACTTAATATGGACATGTTATAAATTGGAATTAGACATATATATGATAATTGATTCATATCTATTCTTGTTCATCTTGGATCTTGACTTTTGGGAATTTTGCTATGAAATTAATTTGGGCCTATTCATGTTGTAAATCAAATCCTTTCATGTCCATAATATTATCATGCCTGTGATGTTGAATCAGTTATTATTCACAAGTTTGGATTATCACCTTAATCATGACTATCACCCTATTATGCTCTGTAATCCTAATGTTTTGGGACTATTATTCTATATGCCAGTGATGTTATAACCAATTATCTTAAGCTATAACATGCTAGAATTATCACCTTGTGCTCGTTCTTTTGCCTATCATAGTTTTGATGTCATTCCCTTTCATTTTGGATTTAGATTTACTTGTAATCTAGATCGATTCACGTTTACGTGCGATGGGAATACGATTTGGGTAGATTAGGTAAAACATGAATTGGTTATGAACATGAAACATGAACATTGTTATAACTTGAATCTGGATATGGACATGAAACATTCCATGAAACTTGACATGAACTTGACATGAAACTTGAACATGGACATGACACTAGAATGAACTTGAAAATGGCCAACTCGAGGTTGGGTTGAGTTTGCAGTGTAATTCTGCCTAGAACCGCCCGACAAATCCAGTGACTGCAAACAATAGGATCCAATGTGGGTAGTTGGTCATATCGCGCTTGAAACCCGAGGTCAGACTGAGTTGTGGTGTAAATATGCCCGGAACCGCCCGGCATATCCAGTGACCACAACAACAGGTTTGATGTGAGAGGTTGGGGTGCATTAATGAATTAATGCCACCTGATAGGGTTAAGTCATGAACATGAAAGACAACACTTAACCAACTTGACATGATGATTTGGTAGAGTTAAGTCATGAACCGCTTGGATATACTTAACCAATTTGACACGATGATTTGTTAGGGTTAAGTCCTGAACCGTTTGAATATACTTAACCAATTTGACACGATGATTTGTTAGGGTTAAGTCATGAACCGCTTGAATATAATTAAACAACTTGACACATGATTCGTAGGGCTAAGTCATGAACTTGAACGACAACACTTAGCCAATTTGACATGACACGTAGGCGGGTTAAGTCACGAAGTTGAATGACAACACTTATCCAACTTGACATGCTAGACTGATATGGGTTAAGTCACGAATTTAAATGACAACACTTAACCTGTTGGACGGAAACCCTGTTTACGCGGTCCATTTCAGCAGTAACCCACTAGATGTATCATGGTACCCTGGAACTAGGCAGGGTGGGGCACGATTACTGGGCTGATTGTAAGCGACCAGAACGACGGCTGAGTTGGTGCTCCAGTGTAGGTTTAGGCGGACTATGGTCGTGCACGTAGTCTGGAGTTGAAAAAGCAGGCATTGGGCATCAGTAGGTTTACACTGTGCATGCTTGATTCGTGTCGGGGGTTGGCACCCTAGGGCTTGATACACCCTACGGTTGACTCGGCACAGGTAACTACATTCGTGATAGGTCGTATGACATAGACACATGAACGAGCTAGGACTTGTAGGGAGCTAATCGATTAATAGATCGTTTCGTGGGACCAAGTAATGGGTCATTTCATGACATTGGGCGAGGGATCATTTTATAGTCAACACATGACACGGGTTGGGATACTAGTACGGGTGGTGCAGAGCAAATAGATATCATAGAAATATTTTAATGGTGAAGCAGAGAAATCTTGCGATGCTTGATAGAAATCTTGCGAAATTATACTTAGTTTATCTTGAATGGGAACCTTGCGATGTTATACATGACAAAAATCATATGATGTTATTCTTAGTTATCGTGCCTGTAGCTTATCTTGTTATCATGACATGTTTACTTTCAGTTTATTCATGCCATGTTATCTTTACCTATTTTTATGC